>OX103730.1:11375408-12775321 GCA_944470365.2 Schistosoma intercalatum | reverse complement strand
TGTGAAATTAGTATTGTTATATTAAGTATGTCAAGGAAAACATCAGAATATGCGAATGGAAAATGTCTTGAAATCTCTCCATCGACGATTGATAAAACTGGATGAATACCTTAATCCACTAACTTAATGTGAATCCAGCTATACGCAAACACGTTATGGAACCTCTTCAGACTGTTTTGTAATTATTATGTTATCGATGCATACGTTTACCCTTCTACCGTTGAAGCTTACTAAAATGATGATCTATTTTCTTATTTATTTGTTCTATTCGTTCGGACAGCCAACATCTCACTGTTAATTTTCATTCTATGATAAGAAATGTTCTTACTAAATCCTACTATCTATTTCGCTTTTCTTCCCATTCTTTTCTTTCTCCTATAAAGTCGAACTTCTGTTTAGGTGTGGCAATATCGTGCAATATTTATGGAAATTTGTGCTAAATTACATTCTGACAAAACTGCCGAACCATTTTTCAGAATATTATGCGCTAATAAATTGTTCCTCATTAGTATTGTTAATGCATCAATATTCTATTTAGAAGTACCCGGATATATTAGTAAGTTAGTAAGAAAACAAGGGAGATTGAGAGTTAAAAAATGTAAACGGAAGTAACAAAAAGAAGAACTTTGCTGACATATGGAACCGGATATTCCACGGAAAGAGGCAACTAATTCAAAATGAAAACGCACAGATCTCCGAAATACTCATTGTGAAAACAGTGAAAAATAAACTCTCAAAAATGACAGTGACAATGTCGACGTTGCTAAACTATTGTGATGTACAAACAAGATGCCTTAATGCGACGCAAAGACAGAGATGACTAATGGCAGTGAGTGTATGTTGGCAATGTTTCAATAGAATACTGAATGAATGTTGGGTGAAATTTGAAAGAATATTGAGTCAGTGAAATATCTGTGTGGGTGTTGTTGGCATTGTATGTCATTCTATGAAAGTAGGGAGTTTGAATTAATTTTCAGCTGCCATTCAGGTTACCAGAAAATAGACTTCAAATATGACGAATGTCACAACAGATCAACATCTTTAAAGCTTATGAAAATCATCAGGTCACCGTGAATACTACTCACCTGAATCGACTGCGATTTTCTCAGAATTCTGAAACGGTACTTCGGACGCTGTATAATAGAAATAAATTAAAGAAAATGTGTTGGGAAAGGACGTGAGTGAATGCCGCGAACATGCTTGTTTCGCGAATGAGTTCCTTCGTGTAATCCTCAGGTGATCAAAATTAATAGTGAGGTTATTTGGCGTCGGTCCAATTTAGTCAAACACTTTGATATTTCACGACACTCGTGAAGAATGTTCATTATTAGCAGGCATAAGGAACATGAGTCTTCCAATATTTCAACCGTGTTCAATGTACACATAATCGCGCTAAGCGTGTTTTGCTTGTTTAACGAAGTGATATGTTCAGTATTTCGAAATGGTCGTCCATGAATTACAGAGTGACGGTATGACTGACAGATACAGAGTTGTTCATGGCAAGTCATGCAACAACTTATGAATACAGAAGAAGCACTATTTCTTCATCAAGTGTACACGTTAACAAGACAAATTCAATGAACCACCCATTATCCTGTTGCACTCGCAAACAAACCAGTAGTCAATAATGAGTCGGATGACCGACTTCATATTTGGAAGCAATACATACAATATGATGTCTTTTTTCATGTGCAATTTTTTTCGTTATGAATTTCAATCTAAATTAAATCATATTGTTGTTTTTTACCTTCGCATTTGCTCATACTTTTTATACTTTACTATTTGTTCATCTCACCTTGTTTTTGAATATTTTCAGTAAATCTTTCTTAATCTTTGTGAAAGGTTGTTACGTTGAACGTTTAATACGTATGTTTTTGTTTTTTTGTTTGTTGAATTGGGTCGATCTTTGAGTTGTTTTTTGTTGCTTAGCATTCAACCACAATGAGATGAGAGTGAATAGTTCCTTATAGACTTTCGAGGGTTTTTCACATCAAAAGTTTCACTCCCGTATTTTCTCTCATCATTTCATATAACTTCAATCAGAATGTTAAGTAACGTTTGAGAATCTCCTCTTCAGTCAGTATTTCAAAATCTCTTCAGTCTATTCACATTTATGTGCAAAACAATGGATTACTCTTCGGATATTTATCTCACCTATTGTTTCCATTGCTGGTCGTCCTTTGTTCACTTTTCCCAATGGTGTTTTGTCTGTTAAATACAAACAATGAATAAACGTGTGAATATTGGTGATTAGCTACGGCGACTGAGTCGATAAGAAGAATGTTATCAAGCAGTTAAGCTCACGGTGACTGTGATCTACTACGTACACAATATTAAAGATCAGTAAAGAAGCAATGAAACATTGATCTCCATCATGTACAGAAACGTTTTCCGAACTTACATTTGGCTTTTGTCAACTACAAAACAATAGAAAACAATAGCGTGACAGAAGTGTATGGTGTTGAAATTTGAGGTTGAATATAAGCACATTACTCTACAAGGGTCGTTGTTCATTCTCAAATTTTTCACACGTTTACTGATATATGCACAATTCAATTGCAAATCATTTCAATCAGTCTCTGTACAACATCCAATAACATCTGGAATTTTGATGAATCTACAATACAAACATGACTCATTGATCCATAGAAAACATTTCGAATGTAGTACAACCCTGTGTACTGGCCTTGAGAAACTAGTTGTCTCATACTCATCAAACTTCGAGGAAGGTATTAACTGAACAACGTATAATTTTGTATTTGAAATGCAATCAGTAAACTCACATTCATGGCATTTTCATTTCCATACCGTTACGGAGAGGAAAAATTTGAAAACAAAGAGTTTGTCTATTAGTTGTGTATGAAATGTCGAGTTTACAAAATCATGCTCAACAGAGCTCAATGAATCAGTTTAGTTGTGAGATCAATTCACATCTACCGTTTCTTCACTTTTGTAACTATGACCTCTCTATGTGTAATTCAACCCTGTAACATCTCGGTTAACATCCTCATATTTCTTGCGTTGGGATGACCGGAGTAACTACGACACTTATGTGAACCAGAGTTTATTATATCTGTGAACTTCTGCAATTGATGCACGTCAATCGTCATTGTGATAATGGTGTCATGGGTGTAGATGCTGATCAAATGACTCTAGTTTTGACGTGGCAAAATCAGCGTATTTGAGGTAAGACACATTTACATTTTGGAATGTTGTAAACATCAGGTTAAATAACTGCGCTTTGTATAAAGCATGCATTCTATTCGAAGCAGAGTATCTCTCAAACTTTCGTCGTACTATCACGACCACCTTACTTAATTACATCCAAAAAACTCACGACCTGGAGCAACGTTGAGGTCACTCAGACAGTTCTTCTATTTAGGTATTTACTGTCATCTATGTCTACCGATATGGTTAGATTTCACCGTCCAGTGATATTTGAATATTGCGTGATAATGCGAATAACTATCAGCTATCAACTTCGATATATCTTAACTGACAGAAACTGTTAGCTGACATGAAAAAGCACTCTTTGAACCTTACGTCTGAATTACGTTTACGCAAATCAGTTGTGAACATATTATGAACAAATATCTTGATAGATATTCCCCTTTAATTTTCACAATCGACAGACATAAGCAATTTTCTAATTTCACAACCCTGGTTGGCTGAAACAACACGCAATGCATAAAAAACGCAAAGAACATGTTACCCATCGTTGGTAGAGAGAAACGGTTCCCATGCTTGTTTGAAACACATGAACACCAATTCCATTCCATTTTTTGTCTGCAATTCTTCATATGATATTCAACTTGGGCACTCGAGATGACAAACATCTGCAGCGGTTGTGTTGAATATCCAGTGAATATGATTTACCGAATCACTTGATTCACAGGCTGATCTTTCTCTTTCCCACTCACGTGTGGATACAGATTCGATATCAACTGATGTGAACATTCTTCATTCTCGGAACTAGAACAGAATAAACGAACATTGAGAGCACGAATGAATTGCACTGTGACATTTTCACTGCTTGACGAGCCCAGTTATTGTATGATAAAGCTAAAAACGGAGCAATATTGTGGCGTTGTTTCAACGTATTTAGAGACTGGCATTCCATCACAAGCAATGCAATCAAATATTCCACTGAACTTGTGATCTTTAAAAACTTCAATATAGTAATTCAGAAATTCTAAAGCTGTGATGAAAGTAGGACAGAAATTTAAAATATGGTCACTCGAGAGCAATTAAGCGAACGGCTCACCTCTTTTGTAGGTCATGCGATAGGTCTCGAATTTGACAGTATGATTTCATCAGTGTAGCCCTCTGCTCGATATTTCGTAACGTCGCATGTTTATCAATGGCTTCCAATAAACCCATATTGCCTTCATAACTCTCACCGTCTTATCAGGCAAAATGAATACGTGCTGAAGCAAATAGACATAATCGAATTTTTGTGCGTCATTGGTTTCCATTCAAAAGCCATGGCTGCCGTCTGCTCTTGGATAACACGGAAAGTGTTCGTATTTGTATCGCCTGTTTGAAAAGAAAAACACTGAATTTAGTTTTTCAGTAAAGTGCAATCAATTCGACTGTTAATTCGATGTGACCACATTCATAACACTGACAACAAAATTTCTATACTCGAATAACTGATGGTCAGCCAACAACAAAAGGCATTTCTTCATTATGCAATTATTTGAAGAGATTGATACAAGTCAGTTGAACAGAATAAGTAGTTTTGATCGTGCACTATTAAGATAAGCGTACGATCGTAGAATCAGTTACTGCACATAGGAAAGTAAAATTGCGATTATGTATATTTAGAAAATGGTAATAAACCTAAAGTTACCTAGCAGGAAGTCGTTCCAGTTTGTTTATTCATTGCGTCCTAAACCAAGTGCGGATGATTGTACACACAGACCAGTTGTAGCAGAAACGTGAATGATGGTCTACGTGACACAACGCCTCACGTATCATTCTCATTGTGGACTATTAATTACGTTAAACATAGTCCTATTCGATAGACTATGTAGACTACGAGTAACATACTTATGTGCTTTGAAAACGCACGCTGACTAACACATACACACATTCCTGAACGAAAGGCATTAAGTGACTCAATAATCTGTGAGAACAAGCACATCGCCTACAATTCGGACAACAACTTCACTTGTGCAAATATGAATTTAGTTGATCAGAGCATCACGACAGTCCATCCCCAACTTGATTTGTCTGATTTCAAATATATTTTCCAAGTGCTCTTTCTTCACGTATTCGGAGACACATGCTCTATTCACTTTCTGAGTGAGCTAGAAAACTGCTAACGGTGAACTACAGCGTAATGCGTAGATCGACGAATACATGACCAATTTCTATCCAGCTTACACATGAATATAATGCTGATGATACCAGAACATCAAGCAACGTTAGGATAAACCTCCGAAACTGAACACATTTGAGTGGTCGTATTGATTCTACGTAATGAATCGCTTTCTATCTGGTTGTACTCATCAACACTTTCCAGGAAATGTGTTCATGCAAATTCTCCAGTTTCTCTGAAGCAGTGAGATGTGTTGCCGTCTGTGTACTCACAATCAACCTACAATAATCTTTGTTGTTGATTTCGTCATCATAAGATCAGCAAAATTGAAATGTGATACAAATAGTGAATGAACGTTCAAGAAATGTGGTAATTCAGAGAACATTGAAGCAATTCTGACACTGAGAACATTTTGCTTGAATAATTATTTATAATCATAATAATCACACTCACTTCCAACCATATTTGTTTCCAAATAGGCAAGTTCATACTGTCCGTCTACCGAGTGTGTTGATGCAAATACTAGTAAAATTGGTAAAACATGAAGAGAAATATTATGCGATATGATATGTTAATTTCAATCTCCATTGTGAAACACATGTAGCAGCTTCAGCCAAATTGAAATAGCTGTTGTATGTTAATGGAATATAAACATTATTTTTCCTAAAGAACGGTCGTCAAACGAGTTCGATAACGCTTATTTTAGTGTTTAAATTTCATTTTATTTACAATACACAAGTAGTGTACTGCTGAATGTCTCTCCAGTATGACCATCGTAGAACTGATTGAGTTGTGTACATCGCGTTGAGTTTGCTTACTAATTTTCACACATTCGTGTCCACACACTAATAATCCGGTGTCAAAAATTACCAGTTTAACCAATCTTTGTCAACGAGACACATGGTTACAAAACATGATTAGTGTTTCCTACTGCTCGTAACCGACCACTTCTGAACGATACATCACTGAAGAATCGGTTGAAAAATCATGTGGCCACTTCGCCTACATCAGACGGTTTAGTTGTCGGCTCCAGAAATACTCTTGTTTATACGGCAGAATAAATGATGCCGAAAATTATCCATGCAAACGTCTTCAATATTCTACAAAACATTTCTCATCTCAGTGTTTGGGCAGCAATCAGGCTCCTAGTAGAACGCATTTGCTGGTGTGGTGTGAATAAACACGTGCGGGAGTGAGCATGCCCACTGGTTATATTCAAATTCCCTCGGTACAATGAGGAGGCTCGAATCTCACAATTACGATTCCTCACCTGATAATCACTACCACACTTCGGTGATATCTGACAACCGATTCAAATCAATGAGTTCTTGTAAACTATTAGGTTGCCCTAACATCTTAACGTAAGACATAACGTAACACTTTGTATTTTCACGACATTTTGAATAGCTGAGTCAGATAAAACCAAACAAACTAATCCAAATATTCTCATATATTCTTTTGCTGATGAGTATATTTTACTTTTCTTCAAAAAGACAAACGTGCCCCTAAATATCCCTTTTTTCCAAAACGGTTGGAAAAGACGAAGAAACCGACGAACTTTACGATGAACAGAAATTTTCGTCTTACCTGTCTTTCATTACTATACTGTAACACATGGCCCCTTATAGTAAGGAATGACGACCAGACATTACTGAACATAGCAAGTTATCAGTAGAGTGTTTACCGATAACAAACTCATTGCGTTCAAACTTCTCAGTAACTACGTGAAAGGGTCACCACTGCATCACTTGGAGAGAGTGAGTGGTCTTTAGTCGCGAATGAATTCCCCAGATCAATAGCTCAAGCGGCCGCCAACCAGCATAGACTGATTACTTTTCGCTATATATATATAGCTCATCAAATATACATTCCAACCTATTCACTCTTAACCTTTGATTTGTCATGGTTAGCACACAAACTATCTTCTAGAGAATGTACATGTGAAATTAGTATTGTCATATTAAGTATGTCAAGAAAACATCAGTATATGCGAATGGAAAATGTCTTGAAATCTCTCATCGACTATTGATAAAACTGGATGGATATACATTATCCACAAACTTAATGTGAATCCAGCTATACGCAAACACGTTATGGAACCTCTTCAGACTGTTTGTAATTATTATGTTACTGCATACATACCCGTTCTACCGTTGAAGCTTACTAAAATGATGATCTATTTTCTTATTTATTTGTTCTATTCGTTCGACAGCACAAACTTCACTGTTAATTTTCATTCTATGTTAAGAAATGTTCTTACTAAATCACTATCTTATTTCGCTTTTCTTCCCATTCTTTTCCTTTCTCTCTATAAAGTCGAACTTCTGTTTAGGTGTGGCAAATATCGTGCAATAATTATGGAAATTTGTGCATAATTACATTCTGAACAAACTGCCGAACCATTTTTCAGAATATTAATGCGCTAATAAATTGTTCCTCATTAGTATTGTTAAATGCATCAATATTCTATTTAGAAGTAACCGGATATATTAGTAAGTTAGTAAGAAAACAAGGGAGAATTAGAGTTAAAAAATGTAAACGGAAGTAACAAAAAGAAGTACTTTGCTGGACATATGAAACCGGATATTACCACGGAAAGGGCAACTAATTCAAAATGAAAAACGCACAGATCTCGAAATACTCATTGTGAAAACAAGTGAAAAATAAACTCTCAAAAATGACAGTGACAATGTCGACGTTGCTTAATATTGTGATGTACAAACAAGATGCCTTAATGCGACGACAAAGACAGAGAGGACTAATGGCAGTGATGTTGTTGGCAATGTTTCAATAGAATACTGAATGAATGTTGGTGAAATTTGAATGAATTTGAGTCAGTGAAATATCTGTGTGGGTGTTGTTGGCATTGTATGTCATTCTATGAAAGTAGGAGTTTGAATTAATTTTCAGCTGCCATTCAGGTTACCAGAAAATAGACTTCAAATATGACGAATGTCACAACAGATCAACATCTTTAAAGCTTATGAAAATCATCAGGTCACCGTGAATACTACTCACCTGAATCGACTGCGATTTTCTCAGAATTCTGAAACGGTACTTCGGACGCTGTATAATAGAAATAAATTAAAGAAAATGTGTTGGGAAAGGACGTGAGTGAATGCCGCGAACATGCTTGTTTCGCGAATGAGTTCCTTCGTGTAATCCTCAGGTGATCAAAATTAATAGTGAGGTTATTTGGCGTCGGTCCAATTTAGTCAAACACTTTGATATTTCACGACACTCGCGAAGAATGTTCATTATTAGCAGGCATAAGGAACATGAGTCTTCCAATATTTCAACCGTGTTCAATGTACACATAATCGCGCTAAGCGTGTTTTGCTTGTTTAACGAAGTGATATGTTCAGTATTTCGAAATGGTCGTCCATGAATTACAGAGTGACGGTATGACTGACAGATACAGAGTTGTTCATGGCAAGTCATGCAACAACTTATGAATACAGAAGAAGCACTATTTCTTCATCAAGTGTACACGTTAACAAGACAAATTCAATGAACCACCCATTATCCTGTTGCACTCGCAAACAAACCAGTAGTCAATAATGAGTCGGATGACCGACTTCATATTTGGAAGCAATACATACAATATGATGTCTTTTTTCATGTGCAATTTTTTTCGTTATGAATTTCAATCTAAATTAAATCATATTGTTGTTTTTTACCTTCGCATTTGCTCATACTTTTTATACTTTACTATTTGTTCATCTCACCTTGTTTTTGAATATTTTCAGTAAATCTTTCTTAATCTTTGTGAAAGGTTGTTACGTTGAACGTTTAATACGTATGTTTTTGTTTTTTTGTTTGTTGAATTGGGTCGATCTTTGAGTTGTTTTTTGTTGCTTAGCATTCAACCACAATGAGATGAGAGTGAATAGTTCCTTATAGACTTTCGAGGGTTTTTCACATCAAAAGTTTCACTCCCGTATTTTCTCTCATCATTTCATATAACTTCAATCAGAATGTTAAGTAACGTTTGAGAATCTCCTCTTCAGTCAGTATTTCAAAATCTCTTCAGTCTATTCACATTTATGTGCAAAACAATGGATTACTCTTCGGATATTTATCTCACCTATTGTTTCCATTGCTGGTCGTCCTTTGTTCACTTTTCCCAATGGTGTTTTGTCTGTTAAATACAAACAATGAATAAACGTGTGAATATTGGTGATTAGCTACGGCGACTGAATCGATAAGAAGAATGTTATCAAGCAGTTAAGCTCACGGTGACTGTGATCTACTACGTACACAATATTAAAGATCAGTAAAGAAGCAATGAAACATTGATCTCCATCATGTACAGAAACGTTTCCCGAACTTACATTTGGCTTTTGTCAACTACAAAACAATAGAAAACAATAGCGTGACAGAAGTGTATGGTGTTGAAATTTGAGGTTGAATATAAGCACATTACTCTACAAGGGTCGTTGTTCATTCTCAAATTTTTCACACGTTTACTGATATATGCACAATTCAATTGCAAATCATTTCAATCAGTCTCTGTACAACATCCAATAACATCTGGAATTTTGATGAATCTACAATACAAACATGACTCATTGATCCATAGAAAACATTTCGAATGTAGTACAACCCTGTGTACTGGCCTTGAGAAACTAGTTGTCTCATACTCATCAAACTTCGAGGAAGGTATTAACTGAACAACGTATAATTTTGTATTTGAAATGCAATCAGTAAACTCACATTCATGGCATTTTCATTTCCATACCGTTACGGAGAGGAAAAATTTGAAAACAAAGAGTTTGTCTATTAGTTGTGTATGAAATGTCGAGTTTACAAAATCATGCTCAACAGAGCTCAATGAATCAGTTTAGTTGTGAGATCAATTCACATCTACCGTTTCTTCACTTTTGTAACTATGACCTCTCTATGTGTAATTCAACCCTGTAACATCTCGGTTAACTCCTCATATTTCTTGCGTTGGGATGACCGGAGTAACTACGACACTTATGTGAACCAGAGTTTATTATATCTGTGAACTTCTGCAATGATGCACGTCAATCGTCATTGTGATAATGGTGTCATGGGTGTAGATGCTGATCAAATGACTCTAGTTTTGACGTGGCAAAAATCAGCGTATTGAGGTAAGACACATTTACATTTTGGAATGTTGAAACCTCAGTTAAATAACTGCGCTTTGTATAAAGCATGCATTCTATTCGAAGCAAGAGTATCTCTCAAACTTTCGTCGTACTATCACGACCACCTTACTTAATTACATCCAAAAACTCACGACCTGGAGCAACGTTGAGGTCACTCAGACCAGTTCTTCTATTTTAGGTATTTACTGTCACTATGTCTACCGATATGGTTAGATTTCACCGTCCAGTGATATTTGAATATGCGTGATAATGCGAATAACTATCAGCTATCAACTTCGATATATCTTAACTGACAGAAACTGTTAGCTGACATTGAAAAAGCACTCTTTGAACCTTACGTCTGAATTACGTTTACGCAAATCAGTTGTGAACATAATTATGAACAAATATCTTGATAGATATTCCCCTTTAATTTTACAATCGACAGACATAAGCAATTTCTAATTTCACAACCTGGTTGGCTGAAACAACACCGCAATGCATAAAAAACGCAAAGAACATGTTACCCATCGTTGGTAGAGAGAAACGGTTCCCATGCTTGTTGAACACAATGAACACCAATTCCATTCCATTTTTTGTCTGCAATTCCTTCATATGATATTCAACTTGGTCACTCGAGATGACAAACATCTGCAGCGGTTGTGTTGAATATCCAGTGAATATGATTACCGAATCACTTGATTCACAGGCTGATCTTTCTCTTTCCCACACCACGTGTGGATACAGATTCGATATCAACTGGATGTGAACATTCTTCATTCTCGGAACTAGAAAAGAATAAAACGAACATTGAGAGCACGAAATGAATGCACTGTGACATTTTCACTGCTGACGAGCCCAGTTATTGTATGATAAAGCTAAAAACGGAGCAATATTGTGGCGTTGTTTCAACGTATTTAGAGACTGGCATTCATCACAAGCAATGCAATCAAATATTCCACTGAACTTGTGATCTTTAAAAAACTTCAATATATAATTCAGAAATTCTAAAGCTGTGATGAAAGTAGGACAGAAATTTAAAATATGGTCACTCGAGAGCAATTAAGGAACGGCTCACCTCTTTCGTAGGTCATGCGATAGGTCTCGAATTTGACAGGTATGATTTCATCAGTGTAGCCCTCTGCTCGATATTTCGTAACGTCGCATGGTTTATCAATGGCTTCCAATAAACCCATATTGCCTTCATAAACTCTCACCGTCTTATCAGGCAAAATGAATACGTGCTGAAGCAAATAGACATAATCGAAATTTTTGTGCGTCATTGGTTTCCATTCAAAAGCCATGGCTGCCGTCTGCTCTTGGATAACACGGAAAGTGTTCGTATTTGTATCGCCTGTTTGAAAAGAAAAACACTGAATTTAGTTTTTCAGTAAAGTGCAATCAATTCGACTGTTAATTCGATGTGACCACATTCATAACACTGACAACAAAATTTCTATACTCGAATAACTGATGGTCAGCCAACAACAAAAGGCATTTCTTCATTATGCAATTATTTGAAGAGATTGATACAAGTCAGTTGAACAGAATAAGTAGTTTTGATCGTGCACTATTAAGATAAGCGTACGATCGTAGAATCAGTTACTGCACATAGGAAAGTAAAATTGCGATTATGTATATTTAGAAAATGGTAATAAACCTAAAGTTACCTAGCAGGAAGTCGTTCCAGTTTGTTTATTCATTGCGTCCTAAACCAAGTGCGGATGATTGTACACACAGACCAGTTGTAGCAGAAACGTGAATGATGGTCTACGTGACACAACGCCTCACGTATCATTCTCATTGTGGACTATTAATTACGTTAAACATAGTCCTATTCGATAGACTATGTAGACTACGAGTAACATACTTATGTGCTTTGAAAACGCACGCTGACTAACACATACACACATTCCTGAACGAAAGGCATTAAGTGACTCAATAATCTGTGAGAACAAGCACATCGCCTACAATTCGGACAACAACTTCACTTGTGCAAATATGAATTTAGTTGATCAGAGCATCACGACAGTCCATCCCCAACTTGATTTGTCTGATTTCAAATATATTTTCCAAGTGCTCTTTCTTCACGTATTCGGAGACACATGCTCTATTCACTTTCTGAGTGAGCTAGAAAACTGCTAACGGTGAACTACAGCGTAATGCGTAGATCGACGAATACATGACCAATTTCTATCCAGCTTACACATGAATATAATGCTGATGATACCAGAACATCAAGCAACGTTAGGATAAACCTCCGAAACTGAACACATTTGAGTGGTCGTATTGATTCTACGTAATGAATCGCTTTCTATCTCGTTGTACTCATCAACACTTTCCAGGAAATGTGTTCATGTAAATTCTCCAGTTTCTCTGAAGCAGTGAGATGTGTTGCCGTCTGTGTACTCACAATCAACCTACAATAATCTTTGTTGTTGATTTCGTCATCATAAGATCAGCAAAATTGAAATGTGATACAAATAGTGAATGAACGTTCAAGAAATGTGGTAATTCAGAGAACATTGAAGCAATTCTGACACTGAGAACATTTTGCTTGAATAATTATTTATAATCATAATAATCACACTCACTTCCAACCATATTTGTTTCCAAATAGGCAAGTTCATACTGTCCGTCTACCGAGTGTGTTGATGCAAATACTAGTAAAATTGGTAAAACATGAAGAGAAATATTATGCGATATGATATGTTAATTTCAATCTCCATTGTGAAACACATGTAGCAGCTTCAGCCAAATTGAAATAGCTGTTGTATGTTAATGGAATATAAACATTATTTTTCCTAAAAGAACGGTCGTCAAACGAGTTCGATAACGCTTATTTTAGTGTTTAAATTTCATTTTATTTACAATACACAAGTAGTGTACTGCTGAATGTCTCTCCAGTATGACCATCGTAGAACTGATTGAGTTGTGTACATCGCGTTGAGTTTGCTTACTAATTTTCACACATTTCGTGTCCACACACTAATAATCATGTGTCAAAAATTACCAGTTTAACCAATCTTTGTCAACGAGACACATGGTTACAAAACATGATTAGTGTTTTCCTACTGCTCGTAACCGACCACTTCTGAACCGATACATCACTGAAGAATCGGTTGAAAAATCATGTGGCCACTTCGCCTACATCAGACGGTTTAGTTGTCGGCTCCAGAAATACTCTTGTTTATACGGCAGAATAAATGATGCCGAAAAATTATCCATGCAAACGTCTTCAATATTCTACAAAACATTTCTCATCTCAGTGTTTGGGCAGCAATCAGGCTCCTAGTAGAACGCATTTGCTGGTGTGGTGTGAATAAACACGTGCGGGAGTGAGCATGCCCACTGGTTATATTCAAATTCCCTCGGTACAATGAGGAGGCTCGAATCTCACAATTACGATTCCTCACCTGATAATCACTACCACACTTCGGTGATATCTGACAACCGATTCAAATCAATGAGTTCTTGTAAACTATTAGGTTGCCCTAACATCTTAACGTAAGACATAACGTAACACTTTGTATTTTCACGACATTTTGAATAGCTGAGTCAGATAAAACCAAACAAACTAATCCAAATATTCTCATATATTCTTTTGCTGATGAGTATATTTTACTTTTCTTCAAAAAGACAAACGTGCCCCTAAATATCCCTTTTTTCCAAAACGGTTGGAAAAGACGAAGAAACCGACGAACTTTACGATGAACAGAAATTTTCGTCTTACCTGTCTTTCATTACTATACTGTAACACATGGCCCCTTATAGTAAGGAATGACGACCAGACATTACTGAACATAGCAAGTTATCAGTAGAGTGTTTACCGACAACAAACTCATTGCGTTCAAACTTCTCAGTAACTACGTAAAAGGGTCACCACTGCATCACTTGGAGAGAGTGAGTGGTCTTTAGTCGCGAATGAATTCCCCAGATCAATAGCTCAAGCGGCCGCCAACCAGCATAGACTGATTACTTTTCGCTATATATATATAGCTCATCAAATATACATTCCAACCTATTCACTCTTAACCTTTGATTTGTCATGGTTAGCACACAAACTATCTTCTAGAGAATGTACATGTGAAATTAGTATTGTTATATTAAGTATGTCAAGAAAACATCAGTATATGCGAATGGAAAATGTCTTGAAATCTCTCATCGACTATTGATAAAACTGGATGGATATACATTATCCACAAACTTAATGTGAATCCAGCTATACGCAAACACGTTATGGAACCTCTTCAGACTGTTTGTAATTATTATGTTACTGCATACATACCCGTTCTACCGTTGAAGCTTACTAAAATGATGATCTATTTTCTTATTTATTTCTTCTATTCGTTCGACAGCACAAACTTCACTGTTAATTTTCATTCTATGTTAAGAAATGTTCTTACTAAATCACTATCTTATTTCGCTTTTCTTCCCATTCTTTTCCTTTCTCTCTATAAAGTCGAACTTCTGTTTAGGTGTGGCAAATATCGTGCAATAATTATGGAAATTTGTGCATAATTACATTCTGAACAAACTGCCGAACCATTTTTCAGAATATTAATGCGCTAATAAATTGTTCCTCATTAGTATTGTTAAATGCATCAATATTCTATTTAGAAGTAACCGGATATATTAGTAAGTTAGTAAAAAAACAAGGGAGAATTAGAGTTAAAAAATGTAAACGGAAGTAACAAAAAGAAGTACTTTGCTGGACATATGAAACCGGATATTACCACGGAAAGGGCAACTAATTCAAAATGAAAAAACGCACAGATCTCGAAATACTCATTGCGAAAACAAGTGAAAAATAAACTCTCAAAAATGACAGTGACAATGTCGACGTTGCTTAATATTGTGATGTACAAACAAGATGCCTTAATGCGACGACAAAGACAGAGAGGACTAATGGCAGTGATGTTGTTGGCAATGTTTCAATAGAATACTGAATGAATGTTGGTGAAATGTGAATGAATTTGAGTCAGTGAAATATCTGTGTGGGTGTTGTTGGCATTGTATGTCATTCTATGAAAGTAGGAGTTTGAATTAATTTTCAGCTGCCATTCAGGTTACCAGAAAATAGACTTCAAATATGACGAATGTCACAACAGATCAACATCTTTAAAGCTTATGAAAATCATCAGGTCACCGTGAATACTACTCACCTGAATCGACTGCGATTTTCTCAGAATTCTGAAACGGTACTTCGGACGCTGTATAATAGAAATAAATTAAAGAAAATGTGTTGGGAAAGGACGTGAGTGAATGCCGCGAACATGCTTGTTTCGCGAATGAGTTCCTTCGTGTAATCCTCAGGTGATCAAAATTAATAGTGAGGTTATTTGGCGTCGGTCCAATTTAGTCAAACACTTTGATATTTCACGACACTCGTGAAGAATGTTCATTATTAGCAGGCATAAGGAACATGAGTCTTCCAATATTTCAACCGTGTTCAATGTACACATAATCGCGCTAAGCGTGTTTTGCTTGTTTAACGAAGTGATATGTTCAGTATTTCGAAATGGTCGTCCATGAATTACAGAGTGACGGTATGACTGACAGATACAGAGTTGTTCATGGCAAGTCATGCAACAACTTATGAATACAGAAGAAGCACTATTTCTTCATCAAGTGTACACGTTAACAAGACAAATTCAACGAACCACCCATTATCCTGTTGCACTCGCAAACAAACCAGTAGTCAATAATGAGTCGGATGACCGACTTCATATTTGGAAGCAATACATACAATATGATGTCTTTTTTCATGTGCAATTTTTTTCGTTATGAATTTTAATCTAAATTAAATCATATTGTTGTTTTTTACCTTCGCATTTGCTCATACTTTTTATACTTTACTATTTGTTCATCTCACCTTGTTTTTGAATATTTTCAGTAAATCTTTCTTAATCTTTGTGAAAGGTTGTTACGTTGAACGTTTAATACGTATGTTTTTGTTTTTTTGTTTGTTGAATTGGGTCGATCTTTGAGTTGTTTTTTGTTGCTTAGCATTCAACCACAATGAGATGAGAGTGAATAGTTCCTTATAGACTTTCGAGGGTTTTTCACATCAAAAGTTTCACTCCCGTATTTTCTCTCATCATTTCATATAACTTCAATCAGAATGTTAAGTAACGTTTGAGAATCTCCTCTTCAGTCAGTATTTCAAAATCTCTTCAGTCTATTCACATTTATGTGCAAAACAATGGATTACTCTTCGGATATTTATCTCACCTATTGTTTCCATTGCTGGTCGTCCTTTGTTCACTTTTCCCAATGGTGTTTTGTCTGTTAAATACAAACAATGAATAAACGTGTGAATATTGGTGATTAGCTACGGCGACTGAGTCGATAAGAAGAATGTTATCAAGCAGTTAAGCTCACGGTGACTGTGATCTACTACGTACACAATATTGAAGATCAGTAAAGAAGCAATGAAACATTGATCTCCATCATGTACAGAAACGTTTTCCGAACTTACATTTGGCTTTTGTCAACTACAAAACAATAGAAAACAATAGCGTGACAGAAGTGTATGGTGTTGAAATTTGAGGTTGAATATAAGCACATTACTCTACAAGGGTCGTTGTTCATTCTCAAATTTTTCACACGTTTACTGATATATGCACAATTCAATTGCAAATCATTTCAATCAGTCTCTGTACAACATCCAATAACATCTGGAATTTTGATGAATCTACAATACAAACATGACTCATTGATCCATAGAAAACATTTCGAATGTAGTACAACCCTGTGTACTGGCCTTGAGAAACTAGTTGTCTCATACTCATCAAACTTCGAGGAAGGTATTAACTGAACAACGTATAATTTTGTATTTGAAATGCAATCAGTAAACTCACATTCATGGCATTTTCATTTCCATACCGTTACGGAGAGGAAAAATTTGAAAACAAAGAGTTTGTCTATTAGTTGTGTATGAAATGTCGAGTTTACAAAATCATGCTCAACAGAGCTCAATGAATCAGTTTAGTTGTGAGATCAATTCACATCTACCGTTTCTTCACTTTTGTAACTATGACCTCTCTATGTGTAATTCAACCCTGTAACATCTCGGTTAACTCCTCATATTTCTTGCGTTGGGATGACCGGAGTAACTACGACACTTATGTGAACCAGAGTTTATTATATCTGTGAACTTCTGCAATGATGCACGTCAATCGTCATTGTGATAATGGTGTCATGGGTGTAGATGCTGATCAAATGACTCTAGTTTTGACGTGGCAAAAATCAGCGTATTGAGGTAAGACACATTTACATTTTGGAATGTTGAAACCTCAGTTAAATAACTGCGCTTTGTATAAAGCATGCATTCTATTCGAAGCAAGAGTATCTCTCAAACTTTCGTCGTACTATCACGACCACCTTACTTAATTACATCCAAAAACTCACGACCTGGAGCAACGTTGAGGTCACTCAGACCAGTTCTTCTATTTTAGGTATTTACTGTCACTATGTCTACCGATATGGTTAGATTTCACCGTCCAGTGATATTTGAATATGCGTGATAATGCGAATAACTATCAGCTATCAACTTCGATATATCTTAACTGACAGAAACTGTTAGCTGACATTGAAAAAGCACTCTTTGATGTGTACGTGTGAATTGCATTTACGCAAATCACTTGTGAACATAATTATGAACAAATATCTTGATAGATATTCCCCTTTAATTTTACAATCGACAGACATAAGCAATTTCTAATTTCACAACCTGGTTGGCTGAAACAACACCGCAATGCATAAAAAACGCAAAGAACATGTTACCCATCGTTGGTAGAGAGAAACGGTTCCCATGCTTGTTGAACACAATGAACACCAATTCCATTCCATTTTTTGTCTGCAATTCCTTCATATGATATTCAACTTGGTCACTCGAGATGACAAACATCTGCAGCGGTTGTGTTGAATATCCACTGAATATGATTACCGAATCACTTGATTCACAGGCTGATCTTTCTCTTTCCCACACCACGTGTGGATACAGATTCGATATCAACTGGATGTGAACATTCTTCATTCTCGGAACTAGAAAAGAATAAAACGAACATTGAGAGCACGAAATGAATGCACTGTGACATTTTCACTGCTGACGAGCCCAGTTATTGTATGATAAAGCTAAAAACGGAGCAATATTGTGGCGTTGTTTCAACGTATTTAGAGACTGGCATTCATCACAAGCAATGCAATCAAATATTCCACTGAACTTGTGATCTTTAAAAAACTTCAATATATAATTCAGAAATTCTAAAGCTGTGATGAAAGTAGGACAGAAATTTAAAATATGGTCACTCGAGAGCAATTAAGGAACGGCTCACCTCTTTCGTAGGTCATGCGATAGGTCTCGAATTTGACAGGTATGATTTCATCAGTGTAGCCCTCTGCTCGATATTTCGTAACGTCGCATGGTTTATCAATGGCTTCCAATAAACCCATATTGCCTTCATAAACTCTCACCGTCTTATCAGGCAAAATGAATACGTGCTGAAGCAAATAGACATAATCGAAATTTTTGTGCGTCATTGGTTTCCATTCAAAAGCCATGGCTGCCGTCTGCTCTTGGATAACACGGAAAGTGTTCGTATTTGTATCGCCTGTTTGAAAAGAAAAACACTGAATTTAGTTTTTCAGTAAAGTGCAATCAATTCGACTGTTAATTCGATGTGACCACATTCATAACACTGACAACAAAATTTCTATACTCGAATAACTGATGGTCAGCCAACAACAAAAGGCATTTCTTCATTATGCAATTATTTGAAGAGATTGATACAAGTCAGTTGAACAGAATAAGTAGTTTTGATCGTGCACTATTAAGATAAGCGTACGATCGTAGAATCAGTTACTGCACATAGGAAAGTAAAATTGCGATTATGTATATTTAGAAAATGGTAATAAACCTAAAGTTACCTAGCAGGAAGTCGTTCCAGTTTGTTTATTCATTGCGTCCTAAACCAAGTGCGGATGATTGTACACACAGACCAGTTGTAGCAGAAACGTGAATGATGGTCTACGTGACACAACGCCTCACGTATCATTCTCATTGTGGACTATTAATTACGTTAAACATAGTCCTATTCGATAGACTATGTAGACTACGAGTAACATACTTATGTGCTTTGAAAACGCACGCTGACTAACACATACACACATTCCTGAACGAAAGGCATTAAGTGACTCAATAATCTGTGAGAACAAGCACATCGCCTACAATTCGGACAACAACTTCACTTGTGCAAATATGAATTTAGTTGATCAGAGCATCACGACAGTCCATCCCCAACTTGATTTGTCTGATTTCAAATATATTTTCCAAGTGCTCTTTCTTCACGTATTCGGAGACACATGCTCTATTCACTTTCTGAGTGAGCTAGAAAACTGCTAACGGTGAACTACAGCGTAATGCGTAGATCGACGAATACATGACCAATTTCTATCCAGCTTACACATGAATATAATGCTGATGATACCAGAACATCAAGCAACGTTAGGATAAACCTCCGAAACTGAACACATTTGAGTGGTCGTATTGATTCTACGTAATGAATCGCTTTCTATCTCGTTGTACTCATCAACACTTTCCAGGAAATGTGTTCATGTAAATTCTCCAGTTTCTCTGAAGCAGTGAGATGTGTTGCCGTCTGTGTACTCACAATCAACCTACAATAATCTTTGTTGTTGATTTCGTCATCATAAGATCAGCAAAATTGAAATGTGATACAAATAGTGAATGAACGTTCAAGAAATGTGGTAATTCAGAGAACATTGAAGCAATTCTGACACTGAGAACATTTTGCTTGAATAATTATTTATAATCATAATAATCACACTCACTTCCAACCATATTTGTTTCCAAATAGGCAAGTTCATACTGTCCGTCTACCGAGTGTGTTGATGCAAATACTAGTAAAATTGGTAAAACATGAAGAGAAATATTATGCGATATGATATGTTAATTTCAATCTCCATTGTGAAACACATGTAGCAGCTTCAGCCAAATTGAAATAGCTGTTGTATGTTAATGGAATATAAACATTATTTTTCCTAAAAGAACGGTCGTCAAACGAGTTCGATAACGCTTATTTTAGTGTTTAAATTTCATTTTATTTACAATACACAAGTAGTGTACTGTTGAATGTCTCTCCAGTATGACCATCGTAGAACTGATTGAGTTGTGTACATCGCGTTGAGTTTGCTTACTAATTTTCACACATTTCGTGTCCACACACTAATAATCATGTGTCAAAAATTACCAGTTTAACCAATCTTTGTCAACGAGACACATGGTTACAAAACATGATTAGTGTTTTCCTACTGCTCGTAACCGACCACTTCTGAACCGATACATCACTGAAGAATCGGTTGAAAAATCATGTGGCCACTTCGCCTACATCAGACGGTTTAGTTGTCGGCTCCAGAAATACTCTTGTTTATACGGCAGAATAAATGATGCCGAAAAATTATCCATGCAAACGTCTTCAATATTCTACAAAACATTTCTCATCTCAGTGTTTGGGCAGCAATCAGGCTCCTAGTAGAACGCATTTGCTGGTGTGGTGTGAATAAACACGTGCGGGAGTGAGCATGCCCACTGGTTATATTCAAATTCCCTCGGTACAATGAGGAGGCTCGAATCTCACAATTACGATTCCTCACCTGATAATCACTACCACACTTCGGTGATATCTGACAACCGATTCAAATCAATGAGTTCTTGTAAACTATTAGGTTGCCCTAACATCTTAACGTAAGACATAACGTAACACTTTGTATTTTCACGACATTTTGAATAGCTGAGTCAGATAAAACCAAACAAACTAATCCAAATATTCTCATATATTCTTTTGCTGATGAGTATATTTTACTTTTCTTCAAAAAGACAAACGTGCCCCTAAATATCCCTTTTTTCCAAAACGGTTGGAAAAGACGAAGAAACCGACGAACTTTACGATGAACAGAAATTTTCGTCTTACCTGTCTTTCATTACTATACTGTAACACATGGCCCCTTATAGTAAGGAATGACGACCAGACATTACTGAACATAGCAAGTTATCAGTAGAGTGTTTACCGACAACAAACTCATTGCGTTCAAACTTCTCAGTAACTACGTAAAAGGGTCACCACTGCATCACTTGGAGAGAGTGAGTGGTCTTTAGTCGCGAATGAATTCCCCAGATCAATAGCTCAAGCGGCCGCCAACCAGCATAGACTGATTACTTTTCGCTATATATATATAGCTCATCAAATATACATTCCAACCTATTCACTCTTAACCTTTGATTTGTCATGGTTAGCACACAAACTATCTTCTAGAGAATGTACATGTGAAATTAGTATTGTTATATTAAGTATGTCAAGAAAACATCAGTATATGCGAATGGAAAATGTCTTGAAATCTCTCATCGACTATTGATAAAACTGGATGGATATACATTATCCACAAACTTAATGTGAATCCAGCTATACGCAAACACGTTATGGAACCTCTTCAGACTGTTTGTAATTATTATGTTACTGCATACATACCCGTTCTACCGTTGAAGCTTACTAAAATGATGATCTATTTTCTTATTTATTTCTTCTATTCGTTCGACAGCACAAACTTCACTGTTAATTTTCATTCTATGTTAAGAAATGTTCTTACTAAATCACTATCTTATTTCGCTTTTCTTCCCATTCTTTTCCTTTCTCTCTATAAAGTCGAACTTCTGTTTAGGTGTGGCAAATATCGTGCAATAATTATGGAAATTTGTGCATAATTACATTCTGAACAAACTGCCGAACCATTTTTCAGAATATTAATGCGCTAATAAATTGTTCCTCATTAGTATTGTTAAATGCATCAATATTCTATTTAGAAGTAACCGGATATATTAGTAAGTTAGTAAAAAAACAAGGGAGAATTAGAGTTAAAAAATGTAAACGGAAGTAACAAAAAGAAGTACTTTGCTGGACATATGAAACCGGATATTACCACGGAAAGGGCAACTAATTCAAAATGAAAAACGCACAGATCTCGAAATACTCATTGCGAAAACAAGTGAAAAATAAACTCTCAAAAATGACAGTGACAATGTCGACGTTGCTTAATATTGTGATGTACAAACAAGATGCCTTAATGCGACGACAAAGACAGAGAGGACTAATGGCAGTGATGTTGTTGGCAATGTTTCAATAGAATACTGAATGAATGTTGGTGAAATGTGAATGAATTTGAGTCAGTGAAATATCTGTGTGGGTGTTGTTGGCATTGTATGTCATTCTATGAAAGTAGGAGTTTGAATTAATTTTCAGCTGCCATTCAGGTTACCAGAAAATAGACTTCAAATATGACGAATGTCACAACAGATCAACATCTTTAAAGCTTATGAAAATCATCAGGTCACCGTGAATACTACTCACCTGAATCGACTGCGATTTTCTCAGAATTCTGAAACGGTACTTCGGACGCTGTATAATAGAAATAAATTAAAGAAAATGTGTTGGGAAAGGACGTGAGTGAATGCCGCGAACATGCTTGTTTCGCGAATGAGTTCCTTCGTGTAATCCTCAGGTGATCAAAATTAATAGTGAGGTTATTTGGCGTCGGTCCAATTTAGTCAAACACTTTGATATTTCACGACACTCGTGAAGAATGTTCATTATTAGCAGGCATAAGGAACATGAGTCTTCCAATATTTCAACCGTGTTCAATGTACACATAATCGCGCTAAGCGTGTTTTGCTTGTTTAACGAAGTGATATGTTCAGTATTTCGAAATGGTCGTCCATGAATTACAGAGTGACGGTATGACTGACAGATACAGAGTTGTTCATGGCAAGTCATGCAACAACTTATGAATACAGAAGAAGCACTATTTCTTCATCAAGTGTACACGTTAACAAGACAAATTCAACGAACCACCCATTATCCTGTTGCACTCGCAAACAAACCAGTAGTCAATAATGAGTCGGATGACCGACTTCATATTTGGAAGCAATACATACAATATGATGTCTTTTTTCATGTGCAATTTTTTTCGTTATGAATTTCAATCTAAATTAAATCATATTGTTGTTTTTTACCTTCGCATTTGCTCATACTTTTTATACTTTACTATTTGTTCATCTCACCTTGTTTTTGAATATTTTCAGTAAATCTTTCTTAATCTTTGTGAAAGGTTGTTACGTTGAACGTTTAATACGTATGTTTTTGTTTTTTTGTTTGTTGAATTGGGTCGATCTTTGAGTTGTTTTTTGTTGCTTAGCATTCAACCACAATGAGATGAGAGTGAATAGTTCCTTATAGACTTTCGAGGGTTTTTCACATCAAAAGTTTCACTCCCGTATTTTCTCTCATCATTTCATATAACTTCAATCAGAATGTTAAGTAACGTTTGAGAATCTCCTCTTCAGTCAGTATTTCAAAATCTCTTCAGTCTATTCACATTTATGTGCAAAACAATGGATTACTCTTCGGATATTTATCTCACCTATTGTTTCCATTGCTGGTCGTCCTTTGTTCACTTTTCCCAATGGTGTTTTGTCTGTTAAATACAAACAATGAATAAACGTGTGAATATTGGTGATTAGCTACGGCGACTGAGTCGATAAGAAGAATGTTATCAAGCAGTTAAGCTCACGGTGACTGTGATCTACTACGTACACAATATTGAAGATCAGTAAAGAAGCAATGAAACATTGATCTCCATCATGTACAGAAACGTTTTCCGAACTTACATTTGGCTTTTGTCAACTACAAAACAATAGAAAACAATAGCGTGACAGAAGTGTATGGTGTTGAAATTTGAGGTTGAATATAAGCACATTACTCTACAAGGGTCGTTGTTCATTCTCAAATTTTTCACACGTTTACTGATATATGCACAATTCAATTGCAAATCATTTCAATCAGTCTCTGTACAACATCCAATAACATCTGGAATTTTGATGAATCTACAATACAAACATGACTCATTGATCCATAGAAAACATTTCGAATGTAGTACAACCCTGTGTACTGGCCTTGAGAAACTAGTTGTCTCATACTCATCAAACTTCGAGGAAGGTATTAACTGAACAACGTATAATTTTGTATTTGAAATGCAATCAGTAAACTCACATTCATGGCATTTTCATTTCCATACCGTTACGGAGAGGAAAAATTTGAAAACAAAGAGTTTGTCTATTAGTTGTGTATGAAATGTCGAGTTTACAAAATCATGCTCAACAGAGCTCAATGAATCAGTTTAGTTGTGAGATCAATTCACATCTACCGTTTCTTCACTTTTGTAACTATGACCTCTCTATGTGTAATTCAACCCTGTAACATCTCGGTTAACTCCTCATATTTCTTGCGTTGGGATGACCGGAGTAACTACGACACTTATGTGAACCAGAGTTTATTATATCTGTGAACTTCTGCAATGATGCACGTCAATCGTCATTGTGATAATGGTGTCATGGGTGTAGATGCTGATCAAATGACTCTAGTTTTGACGTGGCAAAAATCAGCGTATTGAGGTAAGACACATTTACATTTTGGAATGTTGAAACCTCAGTTAAATAACTGCGCTTTGTATAAAGCATGCATTCTATTCGAAGCAAGAGTATCTCTCAAACTTTCGTCGTACTATCACGACCACCTTACTTAATTACATCCAAAAACTCACGACCTGGAGCAACGTTGAGGTCACTCAGACCAGTTCTTCTATTTTAGGTATTTACTGTCACTATGTCTACCGATATGGTTAGATTTCACCGTCCAGTGATATTTGAATATGCGTGATAATGCGAATAACTATCAGCTATCAACTTCGATATATCTTAACTGACAGAAACTGTTAGCTGACATTGAAAAAGCACTCTTTGATGTGTACGTGTGAATTGCATTTACGCAAATCACTTGTGAACATAATTATGAACAAATATCTTGATAGATATTCCCCTTTAATTTTACAATCGACAGACATAAGCAATTTCTAATTTCACAACCTGGTTGGCTGAAACAACACCGCAATGCATAAAAAACGCAAAGAACATGTTACCCATCGTTGGTAGAGAGAAACGGTTCCCATGCTTGTTGAACACAATGAACACCAATTCCATTCCATTTTTTGTCTGCAATTCCTTCATATGATATTCAACTTGGTCACTCGAGATGACAAACATCTGCAGCGGTTGTGTTGAATATCCACTGAATATGATTACCGAATCACTTGATTCACAGGCTGATCTTTCTCTTTCCCACACCACGTGTGGATACAGATTCGATATCAACTGGATGTGAACATTCTTCATTCTCGGAACTAGAAAAGAATAAAACGAACATTGAGAGCACGAAATGAATGCACTGTGACATTTTCACTGCTGACGAGCCCAGTTATTGTATGATAAAGCTAAAAACGGAGCAATATTGTGGCGTTGTTTCAACGTATTTAGAGACTGGCATTCATCACAAGCAATGCAATCAAATATTCCACTGAACTTGTGATCTTTAAAAAACTTCAATATATAATTCAGAAATTCTAAAGCTGTGATGAAAGTAGGACAGAAATTTAAAATATGGTCACTCGAGAGCAATTAAGGAACGGCTCACCTCTTTCGTAGGTCATGCGATAGGTCTCGAATTTGACAGGTATGATTTCATCAGTGTAGCCCTCTGCTCGATATTTCGTAACGTCGCATGGTTTATCAATGGCTTCCAATAAACCTATATTGCCTTCATAAACTCTCACCGTCTTATCAGGCAAAATGAATACGTGCTGAAGCAAATAGACATAATCGAAATTTTTGTGCGTCATTGGTTTCCATTCAAAAGCCATGGCTGCCGTCTGCTCTTGGATAACACGGAAAGTGTTCGTATTTGTATCGCCTGTTTGAAAAGAAAAACACTGAATTTAGTTTTTCAGTAAAGTGCAATCAATTCGACTGTTAATTCGATGTGACCACATTCATAACACTGACAACAAAATTTCTATACTCGAATAACTGATGGTCAGCCAACAACAAAAGGCATTTCTTCATTATGCAATTATTTGAAGAGATTGATACAAGTCAGTTGAACAGAATAAGTAGTTTTGATCGTGCACTATTAAGATAAGCGTACGATCGTAGAATCAGTTACTGCACATAGGAAAGTAAAATTGCGATTATGTATATTTAGAAAATGGTAATAAACCTAAAGTTACCTAGCAGGAAGTCGTTCCAGTTTGTTTATTCATTGCGTCCTAAACCAAGTGCGGATGATTGTACACACAGACCAGTTGTAGCAGAAACGTGAATGATGGTCTACGTGACACAACGCCTCACGTATCATTCTCATTGTGGACTATTAATTACGTTAAACATAGTCCTATTCGATAGACTATGTAGACTACGAGTAACATACTTATGTGCTTTGAAAACGCACGCTGACTAACACATACACACATTCCTGAACGAAAGGCATTAAGTGACTCAATAATCTGTGAGAACAAGCACATCGCCTACAATTCGGACAACAACTTCACTTGTGCAAATATGAATTTAGTTGATCAGAGCATCACGACAGTCCATCCCCAACTTGATTTGTCTGATTTCAAATATATTTTCCAAGTGCTCTTTCTTCACGTATTCGGAGACACATGCTCTATTCACTTTCTGAGTGAGCTAGAAAACTGCTAACGGTGAACTACAGCGTAATGCGTAGATCGACGAATACATGACCAATTTCTATCCAGCTTACACATGAATATAATGCTGATGATACCAGAACATCAAGCAACGTTAGGATAAACCTCCGAAACTGAACACATTTGAGTGGTCGTATTGATTCTACGTAATGAATCGCTTTCTATCTCGTTGTACTCATCAACACTTTCCAGGAAATGTGTTCATGTAAATTCTCCAGTTTCTCTGAAGCAGTGAGATGTGTTGCCGTCTGTGTACTCACAATCAACCTACAATAATCTTTGTTGTTGATTTCGTCATCATAAGATCAGCAAAATTGAAATGTGATACAAATAGTGAATGAACGTTCAAGAAATGTGGTAATTCAGAGAACATTGAAGCAATTCTGACACTGAGAACATTTTGCTTGAATAATTATTTATAATCATAATAATCACACTCACTTCCAACCATATTTGTTTCCAAATATGCAGGTTCATACTGTCCGTCCACCGAGTGTACTGATGCAAATACTAGTAAAATTGGTAAAACATGAAGAGAAATATTATGCGATATGATATGTTAATTTCAATCTCCTTTGTGAAACACATGTAGCAACGTCAGCCTAATTGAAATAGCTGTTGTATGTTAATGAAGTATATACATTATTTTTCCTGAAAGGACGGTCGTGATACGAGTTCAATAACGCTTATTTTAGTGTTTAAATCTCATTTTATTTACAATACGCAATTAGTGTACTGCTGAATGTCTCTCCAGTATGATCATCGTAGAACTGATTGAATTGTGGAGATCGTGTTGAAGTCTGCTTACTACTATTCACACATTTCATGTCCACACACTAATAATTGTGCGTCAAAAATTACCAGTTTAATCAGTGTTTGTCAACGAGACAAGTGGATACAAAACATGATTGGTGTTTTCTTACGACTCGCAACCTACTGAATGCAGGAATGTGTAAGATGACATATCACTAACCACTCAGGTTGAATTATACTCCAGTTTTACAGGTGTAAGACGGATTAAATACATATTACAACTTTGAAAATTCAAACTACTCAATTGTCAAATGTATGTTCGCCAGAACAAACGATTTTCTTTGGAGAACACTATTTTATCATCGGTTATAAAAACATCTCAGTTAAAAATAAGGCACCACATATTAATTCAATTGAATGGAACTCACTGGTTATCATCGCAAACATAATTAAGATGTGTTCGTTTGACTGTATCATTTTTAAAACTATTTACAAATGTTAGTCGACAAATAAAGTGTATATATACTCAGAAAGAGAGAGAAAGAGAAATATATTGACCAAGCACATTCCATAGTCATACAATAAAGTAAAAGGAATGTGACTGACTATTAGACGACTGTTTATCAGTAAGGTCATCTCCGTAATTAATTTTAAGGTTTTCTTCCGGTCAGTCTTCATTACTTGGTCTGTAGTAAGATTAAGGTAAAATTATCGTACGATATTGTGAAATTAACAGATATTTGCTACAATACCAATCACAAAATATGCCGTTTGACAATTTTTTTATAAATTATATTCTTGTTTGTCGGATTATCTGATATTGATTGAATAAATCTTGGTTGTGCTGAATAATTAAGGGTGAAATCGAAATTCATTTTGAGAATATATAAACATCGAAGGAACTCATTATTTACTATCCCTGTAATGGTTCGTAAATAATAATTTCCTTATGAACCTCATCTAATGAAAAAGCGGTGGCAGAACATGCTTGTAGAGAAGCATTCAGGGAAGATAAATCAAAATTACTGGCATCAATCGTCTCATGCTAATTGTCTGATTATCTAGATCGCTCAGTAAACAGCAGTGAAATGATATCCTACATGAAACTTATTCGAATGAAATACGTTTGCTGAGGATATTTGTCTCATGTGGCATTTGCTACTGTATCAAGCGGGTAACCGTAAATTATATCAGGTCGTAGTCCTGACGAGTCAGTGTAACAAAAACTGCACATATGAAGCAAATATTCAAATACATTTCATTCTTATTCATGGCTGAATTATAAAGTCGCAACTTCAGAAAGCAGTCTGTCAGATAAAATCCATCACGTGTATCTATATTAAAACATCCTCACAATTACTCGACCTTCTCAGTTAAGCTTTAGTCTTGTAGTGCGTTCAACGCAACTTCGCCATTCTGTCACTTAATGCTCTCTGAACTGTATATCACCGGTTTGTAAAACCGCCTATTTTTAGTGACGCAACATTATTCAGGCGATCTTTCTTTTTTCTTGCGTATAGATTTTTCACTTGTGTTCATCCGTACGTGTCAGCGTTGATATCATATTCAGGTACCGGTTTCAATATTTGTAGTTTGATTTTCAGCGTCTTATTCCATAAGTTTGCCTAGAGCTCTTATGAAGTCACCGTCAGTCACAAGCTCGCGGATTGAAGAAGTATTGTGCGTGATAGCACCAAACTGTGTCAGTAAGAAGCAGCAAACTCTACGATTGCGAGTGACGTCTGCTACCTCCATAATCTGGTAAGAATATATTCAGTCAATAAACACTAAACTCAGTCAGTCCGTGCTATAAATTTCAATAGTACAGCTATCAGATATGGCTACGTTTTGTTTCAAATAAATTATCTGACCTTTATAAATATGCTCAAAAAATTCAACGACAAACAGTTTAGTTGTCGGCTCCAGAAATACTCTTGTTTATACGGCAGAATAAATGATGCCGAAAAATTATCCATGCAACGTCTTCAATGTTTGAAAAAAGATTTCCCATCTTAGTGTGTGGGCAGCAATCGGGCTCCTAGTAGAACGCATTTGCTGGTGTGGTGTGAATAAACACGTGCGGGAGTGAGCATGCCCACTGGTTATATTCAAATTCCCTCGGTACAATGAGGAGGCTCGAATCTCACAATTACGATTCCTCACCTGATAATCACTACCACACTTCGGTGATATCTGACAACCGATTCAAATCAATGAGTTCTTGTAAACTATTAGGTTGCCCTAACATCTTAACGTAAGACATAACGTAACACTTTGTATTTTCACGACATTTTGAATAGCTGAGTCAGATAAAACCAAACAAACTAATCCAAATATTCTCATATATTCTTTTGCTGATGAGTATATTTTACTTTTCTTCAAAAAGACAAACGTGCCCCTAAATATCCCTTTTTTCCAAAACGGTTGGAAAAGACGAAGAAACCGACGAACTTTACGATGAACAGAAATTTTCGTCTTACCTGTCTTTCATTACTATACTGTAACACATGGCCCCTTATAGTAAGGAATGACGACCAGACATTACTGAACATAGCAAGTTATCAGTAGAGTGTTTACCGACAACAAACTCATTGCGTTCAAACTTCTCAGTAACTACGTAAAAGGGTCACCACTGCATCACTTGGAGAGAGTGAGTGGTCTTTAGTCGCGAATGAATTCCCCAGATCAATAGCTCAAGCGGCCGCCAACCAGCATAGACTGATTACTTTTCGCTATATATATATAGCTCATCAAATATACATTCCAACCTATTCACTCTTAACCTTTGATTTGTCATGGTTAGCACACAAACTATCTTCTAGAGAATGTACATGTGAAATTAGTATTGTTATATTAAGTATGTCAAGAAAACATCAGTATATGCGAATGGAAAATGTCTTGAAATCTCTCATCGACTATTGATAAAACTGGATGGATATACATTATCCACAAACTTAATGTGAATCCAGCTATACGCAAACACGTTATGGAACCTCTTCAGACTGTTTGTAATTATTATGTTACTGCATACATGCCTGTTCTACTGTTGAAGCCTACTGAAATGTTGATTTATTTTCTCATTTATTCATTCTATTCCTTCGTTAAAACATGGTATATTACCAGCAACGATAGTAAACAAGATGAAATTGGGCTGCTCTGAAAATATACTCACAGCATTTTGGAAGATATAGAATTGTGACTATGGAAAATTTAACTTCTGCTTGTTTCTGATAAAGAGAACATTGAAGTCAAGTAGGAAACAACAGTGAAATTTCACAGTGTGAAGTTAGTCAGATAGTAATGTATTTATATTCAAATTGTACAGCTAATAGAGATGTGTCATTAGTGCTCTCCTTCTTGGTAATTCTATCCGTTGTACTCAAACTGTTGAAGTAGATTGATATAGTTAACAATTTCCATCCACATTGCACAAAGAGAAAATCCAAATTCTACAGTTATTCTCATTGCTACGCAAAACGTATGATTCATCAACGATAGCTAAGTAGCACGTCTTGAGCATTGAGTTGAGTGTTTTTGAATCAGTTCAATTTGTACTGTTCGAAATTTACACAAAGACGATGTAAAATGTGGTATATTACCAGGAACGATGCGAAACATGATACAATAAGACAGTTTTTAAAAACTCTTCTGAAATGATATTCGCAGTAAAGCGAAAGACGTGGCATTTTCAGATAAGAAGACTTTACTTGTTCATGTTAATCCAAGAGATCACATTTCAGTCATGTGGGGGTCAAAAGTGAAATTTCCCAGGACGAGAATAGTCAAGTGGTTGAATCATTTGTTGTTAATTTGTACAAACTATAAGAGATGTCTGGTGGACCAGACGATATGTAAACGCAAAAGGTCTCAACAAACTTAATAAAAAGCAATAGTGGTATTAATATATATCAGTTAAATGTTACAAATACAATAAAAATGGGACTTTACTTAAGTTCACCCAAAATGATGCGTTTTCGGCTTAAATCTGGTACACCAAGCCCACAATTATAGGTGCTTGGTAATTCTAAACGTATCGATGAACTCACCAGTAGTGTAATTCAAAGTAAGGTATGGTGTATTCGCTCTCACAGTCTATGAATGTAAATAATATTTGTTTTAGATCTCAGTTAACTCAATCTCGAATGAAAATAGAACGAGGAATGCGAGAGAATCAGTGTATTTGTTAGCCAGCCACGGTATGTCACGCTATGTTAGAATCACAACAGAAAAAGTGTTCAAGGTCATTTACTAAAAAAACAGGAACAATCATATAATGATAAATGTACATGTATTGAGAAATTGATAAAATAGATACCAATAATATTAAAAAACTATTTACAAAATATGCTTGTCAGACTTACCTCCACAGATGAATCATTCGTCCTATCTTATTAATTTGAGAAGCTTTGGGAAGAGCCAACATTTCTTTGTGAACTGTCGTATTACTAGCAACAAACTTAGATTTTATTCGGTTGCAACATGAAGCATCTACTCATATAAACTAAAGGTTATTACGTCATCTGACATCTGTTTACTTCAAGAATCACCATCTCGACAATCAACCCCATTTGAGTCTGAAATATGACACACAAATCGTCAAAAGGAACGTGCTTTCTAAAAATGGATCCATCATTAAATTTGGCTCCATTATACCAACGAGCCTCCAGCTGGTTTTGCTTTGACGATTGTTTGGCATCACGAGCAAAGCGGCAAAAAAACTTCAGAAACGACAACCGAAATTCCCGAAACGTTAGATTTTGTAGATACGTGCGATTGCCCAGTTGAAATCACATCAAGGTGATTAGGTGAATGACGGTTCTAGATTTCATTAAAAATATAAATGTAGATCATTGCCTAAACAAGCATTACTACTCAGTTATTCAACCAATAATTGTTCAATTGATCAAATGTAATGTAAAGTTAATAGACAAGTTGATAAAGAATGTGAGAAAAGTACCAGTCGCAACAGTTAAATTTTATTATGTCCTATCTGGATAGACCACGCACAGATTCATTCAAAAGATAATATTTAGTTGCTTTATAACACAGTGTTTCCAATTCTGTAAGAGTGCTTCAATTCACAATAAAACGTGCACAGTTCCAGTCAATTCAAGCAACACAATCAAATGAGGAACGAAATGAATATGGCCGCCGTCAAGATTAAGCACCCACTGAAACAACATAAATGCATTTCAGAAAGATACAAGGGAGCTCAGTAAACGCGCAATAAAAATAAAAACTATAATGAAAATACAAATATTACCAACTCTAGTGTAATCAAAAAGACCAAGAAAATGTACAAATGGAGAAATCAGTAGGAAGAATTTGCAAGCGTATACACTGAAGGACTAGCACACCAAAAAAACCTACCACAACCAGCGTGACATTGGTTCGATACCATGTAAAGTGGAATTGTTTCTCGCCTAAGGTTGCCACAAAAGCACTTAAAAATCTTCGGAGGTTTGATAAGCTGGAAAATAATTCAAAAATAAGAGGGAAGCAACCGATCCGGAAATAAATGCATTTATTTAAAAAAATCTGGTTTATTTCCTTAAACCATAAAAGTAGTAATTTGGTTTATGATTATTTAAGAGTTAAACAAAGTGGGACTATGATAAACAAAAATGATTTACTACAGAGATATGTTGACAAGTTGTAGTGACCTACTTCTATCAAGAGAACGAGATTGGTTTAATGGAAACAATCAATAATATAACCAGTTGTAAAATGGACTGTTTTACCGTACATGTTCGTTTAACTGTATCAAAGACATTCATACTTCCGTTGATTGTGATCTCTCACGAATTCGCTTACACTCAGTAACCACACTTGTACACCTTCGACACGATCTCAGTATTCTTCCGATACAACGAAATCGCCAATAAATACATCTCGACTACAGCCATCAACTGCCTTCTGATATTTGGCTTACGGGAAATCTTATCGGATAGCTGGCACGTAGTCTTCGTGTAGTGGTGATCATAGTCAACCGCGACTCGACGCCACACGAAAGTCACATAAGAATGCATCGTTATCACCATTAGTTGTTTGCTTAACCTATAGGCAGTATAAATAGAAAGGAATTAATTATGTTTAAATGAAATTATTGGCATTATCTTTGAATTAAATCAGAAAACCAGTTAATGTTCATGTTAAAGTGCGGTCTGTATGATTCAATTTTCCTATTGTTGGCTAACTGGAGGAACAAAAGCATAAGCGTGGAGAGAATTTCAACTGGTGTTCCATTGCATTTGTCATGTTTACTACGGTTAATTTAGCTATGTGGACATCTGAAAGTAATTTTTGTTAGATGATGATTTTCACATTAGTTTCATCAATTTATATCAATCATGGTAAGTCGTTGTTGAGTTATGACAATATTTTAAGACGATATGCAGGAACAAATATGGAAATCTTGATAAAGTTTTGATCGAGGATTAACTGGTTGAAAATAGATATTGTTGCCAAAGTTGATTCGGGATTATCAAAAAGTTGTAGCGTTAACGAATCTAAGCTGCCTGACTATATGAGATATCGCAATTCAACAAATATTAGTTCAAATAATCCTAATTTTAATCCTAGGCCACCTGATACCCTAGTTATTATACTAGTACAATATGATAGTACCTTAATCTGATCACTTTATTATCTAAGCCATGTTCGTCTTTTTAGGCAACTAATATGATAGACCAATTCACCAACTGAAAAACATTTAGCAGTGTTGATTATTTTTTGTTTATAGAAAAGTGTGATAGGCAATCCAAATGATCTTTAAATTTATAAAGCGTGGAGATGTAATATAACGCATGCACAATCCACGTTAAAATGCTGGTTGGTGAAAAATAATAAACTTGACAAAATGTCTTTAAAATTTAAGAGGACATGTAGTACCGCAGTAACAAATATATCAAGTTATAATATAGACGTTTCATAAGTAGTTACTTTAGTTTGCTTAGTGATATTTACGTAGATAATGTAAGATCCGTTTTGTGTGTGTGTGTGTAAAAATCCCTCAATGTATATACTTGCACTTTGTTCCTGTTGATCTCCTTGGTTGCACATTGTTAATATTTTTATTACATTTGAATTGTTAATACTTGTATTTTATTATAGTTTTTATTTTTATTGCGCCTTCACTAAGTCTCCGTGATTCTTCCTGAACTGCATTTATGTTGTTTTACTTGATACTTAGTCTTGGCAGCAGCCATATTGTTTTGTTCCTCTTCTTGATTGCGTTGCCCGTGTTGACTGGAATTGTGCATTTTTGGTGGTGAATTGAGGCACTCTTACAGGATTGGAAACACTCTGTGTTATAAAGCAACTAAATATTGTCTTTTGAACGAACCTGTGAGCGGTCTTGCCAGACAGGATGTAATAAAGTTTAACTGTTGTGACTGGTAGTTTTCTTACATTCTTTATCAACTTGTCCATTTATTTTAATTTAGATTTTATTAATTAAACAATTATTGGTTGGATGGCTTAGTGGTCATATTTGTTTAGGTAACAATGTGCATTTAAATTTATGGTGGATTATAGAACCATCATTTTATCAATTACTTTGTTTTGGTTTCAAATTAGCAGGTGCGCTTATCTAACGCACCTAGTCAGCTATCCATCAGTCCAAACCTTAGTTTGGATCTTACACATATGGCAGAGATAGTTGAATGTCTGAAATCTTATTTGACTCGTCTGTAAAGAACGCACCTTTACATATTAGCATGCTGTAGTATAAAGATATTAAATATATATTATGCACAAGCACAAGACTGCTTCATATGAAGCGTATAAAGTCAGTCTAGGGGAAAAATATGTCATATGTATTAAAACCGTAGTAGATTAACCAGGAAAAAAGCAAAACTTGCCTGTATTATTTTTGGAATTCGTCGGCATTGCGAGCGTTTGCAGTGAATATTTTCGATTAACTCATTCAATTTTCTCACTGTCTGTCAAAAGTGGCAAAATTTCAGTCGAAGACGGTTTGCTCTTAGGAGACTTACCACAATTGATATACTTACTACTCATAAAGGTCAGCCAATACTTACGAATAAATATATTATATAGCCAGATCTAAAAATATGGATTTAACGCTCATACACTAGAAGAAAAAGATCTGAGGAAGTGTGGATAGTATAATATTCCAAACTACTAGTTTTTCTGGCAGTATTTTCGTTGATTAAATAAAATAGGTGAAAAAGTACGATGAAACAATTTCTCGGTTAAATAAACACTAGATCTTAATAGACACGTGGTTGTTGCAGACAAATCTGTTGATATTTTTGACTGAATAATCGACTGTGCCCATATAACGTTCTTAACCAGAATTCGCATTTACACTTTTCGATTCAGTGATTGTTTTGTCAGGAAAACATGATCTAGATATTCTGGTTTTAGCCTATTATTACTTAGGAAGTCAATGTTTTTTGTTTTTCTTACATGAAACATTTAGACTTCCTTGAGAATATTTTGTAAGAAACCTTTCTACGGAAGGCTGTGTGGCTTTTATTTTGTCACACCAGACGACTGTCAATAAACTCACCTTTTAGACCGAAATTTATCCTGAGAACTAGATCCGCTGTTGGACGCTGAGAGTCAGTTTTGACAGTTGCTCGTATTCTCGTCATGATTATTGGCATGATTTTTATCCACTGATTGAGATTCGAATGTGATATAAGGGCAAACTTTAGTTTAAGGTGGATACGTTGTGCCATCCCATTAGCCCGAGGGTGAGACGCAATGCAACGTACTATAATGTAGTCGAAAAGTTTAGCTAAGTTGTCAAAAAGTTCAGATTTAAATTGTGCTCCTCTATTCGTTGTTATTGCTGTAGGTGAACCGAAAATGGTCCTCCAGTTCTGCATGAAAACTATAGCCACTGTTTTGACTGTGATGTCCGTCATCTATATGTCTACAGGCAGTCGCGTAAATTGACCTTTACATGTAAACAGATACGCAAAACTGTCTGGTTGTGAGAAAACGCGGAAGGGTGAATTTTCGCACAGTTAAATTTGGATTGTAGACACGTTGAATTGTCTCTAATCCATTTCTGTACATACTTTTGTAAATTCGGCTAGGTATATCTGGCATAAGTTAGCTTAGTCGAAGCACTTCAGGCAAGATGAGACAGAAAATGAGTCACTCAAACTTGTTCTTTGCATACATTGTAGGCATTAACTTGATTGTATCACAGCAAAGCAAAATGCCCTCAATAGGCAATGGTAACTGCTTTAGATTGAGACTAGAAATGTTTGTTGCAAGTACGTTTCCTTATTCTTGTTCTTTTTCTTGTTTGTCTCTGATTTGTAAACTCTGATATATAGCCACTGTGTTGGACGTTTCAGAGAGTGTAATGATTGGCTTTTGCTTCAAGTGCATTCGTCATCGGTTTGTTATCCCCTAAATCCATGAAGTCTCTATCTTCGAACATGTGTCAAACATGCTTATTGGTTAGGTAGATTGCCGAAAGTTCACTCCAGAGATGGAGTACGTTTTCTAGCAGAAGAAAGCTTTTTTGAGTTCAGAGCAATTGGTTTTCATGAGTTTGTGACCAATCGGTTAAGAGTACCGCCTGCTACTTTGCCAGAGTCATCACTCATTATTTATATTGGGGCAGAACACTTTTGATTTCACTTTTAGGGGATCCGTTCATTCCACACTATACAGATGTTTCAACACTGCTCTCACATACAGTTCCTGTGATCGTAAATCGGGACTGGTAATTAGGAATCGTCCATCCACCACTGTTCAAATGGTATATCACGAATTAGTTTATCCCTGAATATATGAAATGTTTGTGCCACATTTCTCAGACCAAATCACGTCTTATAAATATTTTTCTCAGCTACTGAGATATTGTGATATGCCCTGACCAAGTCAATTTTAGTAAGTATGGTCATACCCTGAAAACCGTTTGTAAAATCTTAAATATGCGATATTGGGTTCTTCTCTGGTATGGTTTGACGGTTGAGTGCTCTGTAATCCCCACACGGTTACTATTCGCTTTCATTCTTCTTTGAGAATGTATACGAAGAGTGTGTTCATTAACTACCAGGATGACGGAAACTAGCCAGTTGTACCATGTAGTTGAATTCAGCTTCAGCGATTTTTAACTTATCTGCTGCTAGTCTTTTTGGTCTAGCAAATACAGTCGCACATTCGGTTTTGACCCAATGACTTACTTTTAGTTTGCTTTTTGCATGGCTTTATGTTTGGTTCAGGTACGTTTGAAAATCCCTGGAAATTCGCCGATATTCCCATCACAGTTTGTGTCAATTTTAGAGACGTGATGTGACTTTATTTGCCTTTTGTGTAATTCGGAGTTTCTTTCAGTTTCAGTTTACCAACGTGTCGATCAGAAATTCATATCTCTCTACTAAGTCCATTCTTAGCGCAGCCGCATGTGAATCGGCTACGGTGAAAACACAGTTGAATTGCTTCTGAATAAAAAATCTAGCGCTTGACGATTTTCGACCCAATGTCGCAATCACGTTTGTGATCCGACTTACAACCAAGCAGTCATCAGTGTACGCATGTGCGAAGTTGAGACCTTGAAAAACATCATTAATGAATCTCTTGAATGTTTGTGTAGCATTTCTGAAGGTGAGAGCCGTGCAAAATATTCCGTTGATTCTGTAATGTTTGATGGTCACAGTTTCTGCAACGTCCTCAGCAGCCATGAGAATTTGGTGAACCTCGTTGATTTATCAAAACAACAATTGTGTCTTTCAAGGTTGCTATCAAATTGTACATGTGAAGCAAATATTAACGATTGCAATTCTTGAAAACACTTCAAACTTCTTCCTCAAAAGTGTAGAACACTAAAGTATTTTGAAGTTAAATACGTCCTACTCACTTGTCCGTTGTTTATGTGATAAAACCCACTAAGGATACTAAGATTATTGTAGTGCATGATTTGGAATTCGTGTCGATTTAAATATTTTGCTGCTGCTCAAATCTTGTCATCAGTGAATTAACTATCTCAATTAGAGTGCTTTATTGGTAGATGAACGTTTCCCTTGTTGGAGTGCATATCGAGAGCCAGTCTCAGTAAATAACACACATATGTAGTCATGCTAGTTGAATTAAGTGTTTGAAGCGCAGTATGAACATCAAGTTCGCAATAAACATCCATTAGTGTGCACGGTAAGCCATCTCAATTCGGTTAATTTGCTGGAAAGCTTTAAAAAACGGAGTTTTGATTATATTGCTCTACTAATATCATCGAAGTCAGGTGAAAAATATTCACTACACTCTTATTGGCGACGCTAACTGAGATGTAAACTTTAGATAAATTAGCTTCAATATGTATCATTTTTAGGTATCATCTGTCTTTGTACTTAAGTGCCTGTGAGTATATATGAAATTCTGAATATAGTGCAATTCATTTTGAGATGAGATAATAAGTTTCAGGTGAGCACTCGCATACCAATCTGTGTATTCAGGAGTTAAATACATGTTGAATGTTGAGTGGTTTGAGTCCATTTATAAAACTCAGATAACTTATTTGAAACCAAACGTAGCCATATCTGATGGCTGTACTATTGAAATTTAAAGCACGGACTGACGGAATTTAATATACATTGAATGAATTGATTCTTACAAGATTATGGGGATAGCAGACGTCACTCAACATTGGACCGTTTGCCTTTTCTTACCGCCCAAGGGCAACAGCCTCGTGACATCCGAAGAGTCTTAGCATGTTTTACAAACTTTCGTAATTGTGCTGAATTAAAATCACTTAACCCCTAGAAGAAACTTCAATTGGTTCAAAATATTTGATTTGTTTAGTGTCCATTCAGCAATCTTGTTCTCTACTGGACGAGGTTGTCGATATCAGGCACAACCCTCCTTCATTCTACGAGCTTGTGACTAACGCTGATTTTATAAGATCGCCAGGCAAACTTATGGGATAAGACGCTGAAAATGAACCTACAATTATTGGAATCGGTAACTGAATATGAGATTACGCTGACACGTACCGATAAACACGAGAGAAAAGTCTATACTTATATAAAAAGGAAAATCGCGTGAATAGTGATGCGTCACTAACAAAATAGGTTTCTTTACAAACGGTGTTAGACACTTCGGAGAACATTGAGTGACGGAGTGGAGAAATTGCATTGAATGCACTTCAAGGTGACAGCTAAACTGAGAAATTCGCGTAATTGAGAGAATGCTTTAATACGAAAGCATACACGTAATAGATTTCATCTGACAGATAGCTTTCTAAAGTTGCGACTTTATAATCTAGCCATGAATAAGAATGAAATGTTTTTGAATATTTGTATCAAATGTGCATTTTTCGTGATGACGGTACTTGTGTAATTGAAAACCTATTCAAATAAAGACTACTGACGAATACAATAGTCACACTACTCAACTTTAAGGAAGATTTTGGTTGATAGAATATGGAAACGTAAGCATGCTCCAAAGTTCCGTGTTGTCCACGAATTTGGTCTTAACGGTATAACATAGAAGAATCTCACTGAGAGTTTGATAAGAATGCAACAAAGGCTCACGAAGCTAGCTAGAGATTGACGAAGAAATATAGCGGTTTGTGAATAAAATTATAGAGAGCTGCGATAAATTAACAGCTAACCCAGTCAGTTAAACGCTATTTCATTCAATGCCTATTCAGTTGTGTAATTGGAACTCATCGTCGAGTGATGTGTCATATTACACATTTCTGCATTCAGTCGGTAGCGAGTAGTAGGAAAACACCAATCATGTTTTGTAACCATGTGTCTCGTTGACAAACACTGATTAAAATGCTAATTTTTGACATATAATTATTAGTGTGTGGACATGAAATGTGTGAATAGTAGTAAGGAGACTTCAACACGATCTCCACAATTCAATAAGTTCTACGATGGTCATATTGGAGAGACATTTAGCAGTACACTAATTGTGTATTGTAAATAAAATGAGATTTAAACAATAAAATAAGCGTTATTGAACTCGTTTGACGGCCGTTCTTTCAGGAAAAATAATGTGTGTTGTGTAAATGCAGTAAGATCTATAGTGTGTTCTTTCTGAGGAGGCCGGTGTTTTATCCGATAACTGATGCCTTGGATATAGAACCTGAAACCTAGAAATAACGTAGTCGTATCATGAAGTACTAGATAAGCACGGACGAATGTACTGTATTTGGGATTCAAAATCAAGCATTCATCTAGCACAAATGAATCATTAGTTCACTCAAAAACCACAACATGACTCCTATTTACTGTACACTCCGCTGCTCGCATGGGCTATGCCGATGGGTTGTCAAGTTTAATTGCCAATAACCGCAGGTTAATCGAAGATAGTGTGGTTGCTTCTATATCACGTGAACCCAAAATAGAGTTTTCTGTGACGCTTTCAGAATCCTACTTGTAACTGTGAAAGCGGTTAAACAAGCAACAGCTGATGATCTTCTACTCAAAAGAAAGTTGGAAATAGAATAAGGCTGATCGAGAGTTTCTCCTTTTTTTCTGAGACGTAAGTCTATATCAATTTATAATAATTGTTTGATGTATGTCGACCGTGTCGTTATCCTTTAATTTCTTCAGATTTTTTAGCTCATGCAGTCTCACATTGATCATCAGGGAATGAACAGAATGAAAGCAGTAATGATTAGTTACGTCTATTGGTCATTCATGAATAAAGCTCTGGAAAACCACGTATTGTGATGTTGTGGATATGCCGTAGGTGCGAACGGTCCACCGAAAGTAAGATCTCAGCCATGGCCAGAAACGCATAAGCCTTGTGCCTGACTACAACTCGATTATGCTGCATCAGTAAATGTACAACACTGTTTAATGGTGGTAAATTCATATTCAAAATGGCCTGACTTGTATGTTGTGCGAAGATCGTCGATATCTGAAACACTGTTACATCTGAGACAGCTATTTGATAGGTTTGAAACACCTCATAGTTTACTTTGAGATAAAGGGAAGCATCTCAAGTCGTCAGACTTTGCGGATTTCTGTAAACGAAATGCAGTCGAAGACATTCGAACTCCACTGTATAACCCTCAGTCTAATGGGCAAGCAGAAAAATTTGTAGACATTCCTAAACAAGCTCTCTTAGAGATGAAATTAGAAGTAATGTAGAAGAAGCTCTGCAAAAACTTTCTGATATCTTGTAGAATTAAACTGAATCCAAACTGTCGAGACGGAAATTCGCCAGCCGAAATAATGTTTGGCCGACTGATTCGGACATTTTGTGATGTTTTAAACCTGAAAGATAAATTGACGTTCAATGCGTTTAAACTTAAAAACCCAAACGCTATTAAATTATATGAACTAAGACCGAGCATTATAATAGAAATACAGATAATATGCAATGAACAATAAGCAGTTGTTTACGTACGGTTGACGTAATGACCGAACAGTGTCAGAAGATGGTCAATCACGTTGGTTTATAGACAAAATCAAGTCGCACCACATAATATCCCAAGTAATGAACAAACCTTCGAGGCATAATTTAAACAGGTAATGTTGACACAGGAACCGAAATTGACAATATCTTGTAGATCATAATGCAACTCGACAATACTGTTGGCATATCCATTAGGTGCAAGAGTGATTGTACAATCAATGTTTAACCGAGAGCGTGGCTTGTTTAAGTGCTAATTATATCGCCACAAGTGAGATCGAACTCAAAACAATATCGAGTACGTTTAGTGCTTGGTAACATAATGATTATAAGGCACATATCTACGTAGTGATACATAAATCAGGCTAGTTAGAATGAAATGCTTTAGATGGTGTTCGACTTTTTGAAGTGTAAGCAACTACGGCAAAGTAACAGTTGCCGGAGATGGGCGGGATGACACACAAAACGTCGTTTAAATCGAACGTACGATCGAGAGACATCAGCTGCCAGTCTGTCATGTAGGACTGAGGAGGTTGGCATCAATATCGGAAAATTGAAGAGCGATGCCTTTTAGTGGTTCCCTGTCCATCATATATTATTACTTCGATTTCATGGAGACGGCAGATGACAAATTGAATCCTTCGGCTAATAATAATGGCCGTCATCTTTACATGATCGAGAGCTGCATTCGGCTTCTTGAAATTCGAATTTCCGAGTAACTTGAATAGAACGAACGAACATCAATTACTGATCAATGGAAATGATTGTGATGGAATGCCGACAAGTGAAGTGATAACAGAATTGAAGTGCAAAGATCTGCACATCACTGCAAACGTCTGAAATACACAAGGTTTAAAAACCGGAGCCGCAGGTGGACACGTTTATTCAGTGAAAAGTTGCTGGAAAGAGATATCGATCCTTGTAATATTGATGACTGAGTTTCTGTTCGAAAGGGTAGTGAGGGCCATCGTCGGGCTCAATAACGAATCTGATCGAGACGTTTATTTGGTAGCAATGAAATTTTTTGAAGTCGCACTATCTGCTGATATTTTCTCAATCGAACAAGAAAACAGACCGTGGAAAAAACTTTTGATTAAGTTAACTTGTTACTTTCCGTATATATTTGGTGCGCCAGTAAAAGATCTCAGCACTGTTTTATGTCGAATTTATGTTAACAGTTGTCAACATGCAACCATATAAGCGAAGATATGTCATGGCGTTCAGCTTTGAAACCGTCATGATATTTTTTTATATCATAGCACTCAGCTGAATCAGCAATCAAAAAAGGCATTTAAATCGATTCAGTCCATTTACCGTTGGCAAAAATTATAGATAAATATAGGATAAAGAATCAAATGGATGGTAGATTCCATTAAAATATACAAGTCGACAATGTTTGGTCAAAAGTCAGCAAGAAGCATTCAGGGTCGTGGTCGGCAGAGCAAGCTGGGAGACACAGATGTGAAAATTCAACAACAAATAACTTGACGTTTCTGCTAATGAGGTTGTTAAGAAGATTAATGAAGGATACAAATCCATAACAAACAGGTCAGTGAGAAAGACTCAACCAAAACATTAGATGAATTTTACAAAGCTATTTATTCCAACGTATGTACTTCGCATCTATATTTTCCTCAAAAGACAAATATTCATTCTTATTAGTTCACTTGAATGTTTGATCATAATCACATTTATAGCATTTCTCTTACTACATACTCTATTCGCAAGACGTCATTAATATTATCTCCAGTAACAAGACGAAATTCACCTGCTACGCGTTGTATTGCGTTAGCTTTAACTTGGTACCTTGAAACGAGTAATTCTGAACTATTATTAGCAAACGTTCTCAATCATAAATAACGATTTTGAAGTATCCATGCCGCAGCAGATCCAAAGTTCACTACTTGTTTACATGAAACATGGTTTGATTCACTGTTCTAAGCCTTATTTTTGTCTTTGTTAAATAACGCCATAGTTGTGTAATGGTGAACGCAACGTGTGATGTCCTAGTTGTTCAACAACATTGTTAACTCAGCTACGCTTTGTTCCAATTTATTTATTTAACTGTCATTATTAAGTTCCGAAAATCAATAAACCACAGTATCATCCTTTTTATTTAAAGTGAGTGAATGAAAGTCCTACATGTTTATGAATACAAAATAGACAGTTTGATAAAAAATGTACACACAGAGTTCACACGGACAAAAACACGTCACAATTGTTGCTATAACTTCTTCATTAGGAAGAACAAAACTATGCTGACCAAAACAATAATCAGAATCAATGTCGCTATGAAGACATCTGAAAAGGAAGACATCAATAACAAAGAATTCAGATTTATTTATCAATTTGTGAATGAATTATCGATTAAATTATCAATGAAAACATGAAATGATTTGTGTCCCACCTATATACAAATAAAACTACATCTAGACTTGCAGTTGAAGTGACCTCAGCCAATAAAATGCTATCTATATGATCAACTTCATCGTGTTCACATTGTAGATATTGCATAAAACATACGAAATGATATCGTGATATCCCTCAAAATACTAGTATGTAATAAGCAACACTCATTGTGTTTGAATACGTGCAGAGAGACTGAATGTGTGAGAAACTTTGCAATTTAATATCAGTCTGAACACAAAAACGCCAAATAACACCATGCTCACATGAATTGCTGATATTTTCTAGTACTGTCGAATGTGTGATATTCGATACTGTAAACGAAAGATGAACACAAGTTTAATATTTAAGATTCTGGTCAAAATAATCATAAAATTAAGCGAACAGAAGACATTAAATTTTGTATGTCATTGGAAAACAAATGCATTAAGTTTAAACATATTTGAAATTTAGGCTTTAAACGCCAGTGAGTTTTCTGAAATACTTTTTCCAATTTCATCGATATAAAAAAGATGTTTGTTATCTGAAATATTTGGAAAAGTCAATCCGCGATTGGACTATCAGTATTTAGATAAAAGCAAGTGACATAGAAAGGAAGAACAAGAAGGCAGCAAATAACAACAGCCTAACACGAGAAGAGCACGTCCAAGCGCAAGCTGAGGACATAGAAGCAAACAAGCAAGTGAAGAAAAGTATTAGATCCGACAAGAAGAAATATGTGGAAGAACTAGCGACAACAGCGGCGAAAGCTTCAAGAGAAGGAATTATGAAAAAGCTTTATGATACAACGAAGAAACTAGCAGGGAAATATAGTAAACCAGATTGACTGGTCGAAGACGAAGAAGAGATGGCAATCACTGAAGTTCAAGGACAGCGTAACAGATAGATAGAATACTTCGAGAAACTCCTGAATATGCCGGCTCCAGTGAATCCAAAGGACATCGAAGCAGCACACACAAATCTTCCTATAGATGTCAACCCACCAACAACGGAAGAAGTCAGAATGGCCATCAGACAGCTAACAGACGCATTCCAAGTAAGGAGCGGAGTCAGACAAGGCTTTCTACTACCTCACTTCGTCTTTCTTCTGGTGATCGACTGGATTATGAAGACCTCGACATCTAGGAGGAAACATGACATACTATGGACAGCTCAGAACCACTTAGACAGTTTGGACTCAAAACATTTTTCAATCAATTAATTATGACAAACTTCGACTTTGAAGGTTCGTAAACTTTCGAATATTTGTGTGGTTATTTAAAGGCAGGTGTGGTTTTTTCTGTGCTTTGCTTTTTTCAACTATGTTGACCAAGGATATTGAAACAAAATATATCGTCCGTTCGTCGTTGTTGATTTAAATCTCCCTAATCTAATCTCGATAAATTCTATGTTGGAGTTCCTTGAAATGATATATTTGGAAGTAGCCGTCATAGAATCTAGGACGTACATGTCCACGGAATTCCATTGTCCACCTATCTGGCTTCAAAATTTGACCTGCTCTAACAAGATTGATCAACGTCCTTGGGATTTGTTTATTTAGTGCTTTGGTCGCATACATGTCTCTATGTATTTATCATCAAGTAGTTTTTTTGGCATTTCTGGTATAGCCTTCCTCGTTTATAATTAATCTAACTTGTCCTTCGTGCAGAGGAACTATGATATTATCTCTAGTTTATAGGTTTCACTAAGGCCCTTTGTTCTTGTGAGGTCAATTGAGTGTTGTCATTGTTCTGTCAAATTATCGGTACTATGACATGTATTATTTTTTGCCGACTTTCTTCATTTATTCAGCAGTTTCAAGTGTTTACCTGGTGCAGAGAACAATTTTCGATTGAGACGTCACTTGCATTGTATTTTATTCATTTTAGGAGCAGGTGTTCTTCCGTTTATGTATCAGTGATACAAAACAAATACCCATCAGCACGTTTAGCCAAGGATTGATAGCTTCATATCAAACATACTTAGTTTGTAGAATTTATCTCACACTTTTACTTTTCAGTGAACCAGAAAATTTTCATGTTTCATAGATTGTAGCAAAAATAACTATCGAAACCAAAACGGATATTAAACCTAATTTATATACTTTGATTTTTGACGGATGATGAATTAAGAGATATGGAATCTATAACTCAAATAAAAACATAGTTTTGTCACGTGATTTCCGATACGATGCCATCAAAAATGGAAAAAATGTGTATTGATAACTATTATCAAAGCATATAGTATGTAAAAAGTCAGGAAAACGAGCATAAATCACATTGGCCAACAGGAGAAATTGCGCAATCTTTAAAACAGAACTACGGAAGAAATTCACGTTGAGTGAGATACTCGCCTTCCGTGAAATTACCTGTGTTCTCATTCACGATTGTGAAGTTCAGTGCTGCTACATAAAATTTAATAAACACAGATATTTCATTCACGTATCGTAAAAAAACTCAACAGACAGAACATACACAAATGACCAATTTATGTTGCAACGTTATTGTGAAACGAGATCACCTTCAATAATATCACCGTTTGTTTTGGGCACATATCAGTGACAAACTCTTTCAATATACACCACGTGCCACGAAAGACAAGGTTAAGTGTTCATTGCGATCAGATGACTGATTGTTTATTCAAACCCTGTCAAACTTTCAGCTCACTAGATTACTAGACAAGTGCTAATAATTCTAGCAAATTACTTCACATTCATTTAGTACAGTTAACTTTTCAAAGGGAGATATTAACTATCAAAATTTGAGTAGCTGAACTAAGCAGAAACGATTAGGCCGACAGAGCATGAACATGGTCATCTATCAAACAATGAAGGAGTCTCTCAATATATAAACATGTATGCGATCAACTGAAAACATTTAAACAATAGCTCTTAGCGTTATAGCGATTTATGTATTGAAAATGGAAAATGAATGGCGAACAATGGAGTGTAAACGTGATCGATATCATTGGTGGGGCTAATGAAATATGAGCAGAACAAACACACTCCTATAATGACGGACGCACACAAAACACTGTGTGACAAAAATCAGTACATTGGAAGCAACACACGTTATACGAAATCCTTCGGAAGATTGCAATGAACACACTACTCAAGTTATTTCAAAAATGTATATCAATGAATAACAGAATTGTAAAGGAGACCCTATGAAACACGATTTTGTTAAGAGACTTACGTGTCATGAGCGTTGTCGTGACTTCGTCCGGCACCGTGACATTCACAGCTGTCGATTACATATAACAAACACAGAAAGCACAATCACTTACTGAAAAACGAGTCAAGCAACAGAATAAACACAAACGACCAATTCATGCTAGAACATTATTATGAAGCGAGATCACCTTCAAAAATATCAACGTTTGGCATGCAACACACAGTCTATTCACACTCACATGCACAAAATAGATTATGCTTTGGAAATTTATCTCACCTATTGTTTTGATTGTTGGTGGTGCTTTGTTCACTTTTCCCAATGGTGTTTTGTCTGTTAAATACAAACAATGAATAAACGTGTGAATATTGGTGATTAGCTACGGCGACTGAATCGATAAGAAGAATGTTATCGAGCGGTTAAGCTCACGGTGACTGTGATCTACTACGTACACAATATTTAAGATCAGTAAAGAAGCAATGAAACATTGATCTCCATCATATACAGAAACGTTTCCTGAACTTACATTTGGCTTTTATCAACTGCAAAACAATAGAAAACAATAACGTGACAGAAGTGTATGGTGTTGAAATTTACGGTTGAATATAAGCACATTACTCGGCAAGGGTCGTTGTTCATTCTCAAATTTTTCACACGTTTACTGATGTACACACAATTCAATTGGAAATCATTTCAAACAGTCTCTGTACAACATCAAATAAAATGTGGTATTTTCATGAACCTACATGACTGATTGATCCATAGAAAACATTTCGAATGTAATGTAACCTTGTTTGCTGGCCATAAGAAACTAGTAATCTCATAATCATCAAACTTCGAGTAAGGTATTAACTGAAAAACATATAATTTTGCATTTGAAAATGCAATCAGTAAACTCACATTCATGGCATTTCCAATCCCATACCGTCGCGGAGGGTAAAAGTTAGAAAACAAACAGATTGTCTATTAGTTGTGTATAAAATATCGAGTTCACAAAATCATGCTCAGTAGAGCTCGATGAATCAGTTTAGTCGTGGGATCAATTCAAATCTACCATTTTGTAGTGTCATTTATTATGTTAAGCCCATAAACCTTATTCTTGCTTTCCAACAGGCCAATCTATTCATTCTACTTCAGTCATATTTTGACCTTGTGAATTATCCGCTTATCAACCTTGACTGCTTTTATATGAGCGCGTAGGTGTGTGTACACTTCTTATCCCATTACTCATCACATGTCTGTAACTTATTTTGTGTGCCTATCAATATCGATTAACGCTAGGTTAAATGGGAGATGGCTTACCCGCCTTCTCCACTGCGCGTCGTTTCCCTTCTCTTCACTCCATTCTCTTCATGTACAAAATATTTGTATTCAAAAATCCATTTTTCTTATTTGACATATTTAATTCCGTTATTCACTAACGCGATATAAGTCGATGATTAAAATTTGAGGATAGGCGATTACAAAAGTTCATATGATCTACATGGAGTCAGACCTACGGGCCGCTGAACTGGAGAGTCTTCCGACGAATGTTGTCCGATCTAAAGGATGACAAAAATTAAGGGCACCACAATTTCTTCATATTAGATACTATTGTAGTGAACAAGAACACCAGTTGGGAAAATCGAGCGTATTTGACACAAAATTGCATAACTTGTTAATAAAATCTAACAATCATAAAGTAAATGCTAAATTTGCAAAATGTCTACGAATTGTCTCAAAATGACTCAGACTACATTGTTCTAGGATTTTCATACAAATCGCATCCTGTTTCCATTCTCTACTGTTCGATAACCTTGTCTCTCTGCTGCCAGACCTTCTGTTCACAACAAAAATCCATATAATACTTATTTCAATTTAAGTAGCACACATCACACTATGACCTCTCTATGTGTAATTCAATACTGTGACATCTCGGTCAATTCCACATATTTCGTGCGTTGGGATGACCGGAGTCACTTCGAAATTTATGTGGATCATAGTTTATTATATCCGTGAACTTCCGCAATGATGCACGTCAATCATCATTGCGATAGCTGACTTTGAAACAGCACTCTTTGGTGTGTACGTGTGAATTGCATTTACGCAAATCACTTGTGAACATAATTATGAACAAATATCTTGATAGATATTCCCCTTTAATTTTCCAATCGACAGACATAAGCAATTTCTAATTTCACAACCTGGTTGGCTGAAACAACACCGCAATGCATAAAAAACGCAAAGAACATGTTACCCATCGTTGGTAGAGAGAAACGGTTCCCATGCTTGTTGAACACAATGAACACCAATTCCATTCCATTTTTTGTCTGCAATTCCCTCATATGATATTCAACTTGGTCACTCGAGATGATAAACATCTGCAGCGGTTGTGTTGAATATCCAGTGAATATGATGACCGAATCACTTGATTTACAGGCTGATCTTTCTCTTTCCCACACCACGTGTGGATACAGATTCGATATCAACTGGATTTGAACTTTCTTCATTCTAGGAACTAGGAAAGAATAAAACGAACATTGAGAGGACGAAATGAATGCACTGTGACATTTTACTGCTGACGAGCCCAGTTATTGTATGATAAAGCTATAAAACGGAGCAGTATTGTGGCGTTGTTTCAACGTATTTAGAGACTGGCATTCATCACAAGCAATGTAATCAAACATTCCACTGAACTTGTGATCTTTAAAAACTTCAATATATAATTCAAAAATTCTAAAACTGTGATGAAAGTAGAACAGAAATTAAAAATATGGTCGCTTGAGGACAATTAAGAAACGACTCACCTCTTTTGTAGGTCATGTGATAGGTCTTGAACTCTGACGAGAGAAAGCTATCAGTGTGGCCCTCTGCTCGATATTTAGTAACATCGCATGGTTTATCAATGGCTTCCAGTAAACCTATATTGCCTTCATAAACTCTCACCGTATTATCAGGCAAAAAGAATACGTCCTGAACCAAATTGACATAATCCAATTTCTTTTCCGTCATTGGATTCCATTCAAAAGCCATGGCTGCCGTCTGCTCTTGAATAACACGGAAAGTGTTCGTATTTGTATCGCCTGTTTGAAAACGAAAGTAGTGAATTTAGTGTTTTAGTAAAGTGCAATCAATTCGACTGTTAATTCGATGTGACCACATTGATAACACTGACACTAGAATTTCTATACTCGACTAACTGGTAGTCAGCTAACAACAAAAGATATTTGTTCATTATGCAATTATTTGAAGAGATTGATACAAGTCAGTTGAACAAAATAAGTAGTTTCGATCGTGCAATATTTAGATAAGCGTATGATCGTAGGATCAGTTACTGCACATAGGAAAGTAAAATTGCGATTATGTATATTTAGAAAATGGGAATAAACCTGGAATAAGCTAGCAGGAAGTCGTTCCGGTTTGTTTATTCATTCCGTACTAAACCAAGAGCGGATGATTGTACACACAGACCAGTTGTAGCAGAAACGTGAATGATGGTCTACGTGACACAACGCCTCACGTATCATTCTCATTGTGGACTATTAATTACGTTAAACATAGTCCTATTCGATAGACTATGTAGACTACGAGTAACATACTTATGTGCATTGAAAACGCACACTGACTAACACATACACACATTCCTGAACGAAAGGCATTAAGTGACCCAATAATCTGTGGGAACAAGCACATCGCCTCCAATTCGGACGACAACTTCACTTGTGCAAATATGAATTTAGTTGATCGGAGCATCACGACAGTCCTTCCCCTACCTGATTTGTCTGATTTCAAATATATTTTCCAAGTGCTCTATCTTCATGTATTTGGAGACACATGCTCTATTCACTTTCTGAGTGAGCTTGAAACTGCTAACGGGGACTACAGCGTAATGAGTAGATTGACGGATATATGACCGATTTCTATCCAGCTCATATGTGAATATAATGTTGATGATACCAGAACATCAAGCAACGTTAGGATAAACCTACAAACCTGAACACATTTGAGTAATTGTATTGATTCTACATAATGAATTGCTTTCTATCTGGTTGTACTCATCAACACTTTCCAGGAAATGTGTTCATGCAAATTCTCCAGTTGCTCTGAAGCAGTGAGATGTGTTGCCGTCTGTGTACTCACAATCAACCTACAATAATCTTTGTTGTTGATTTCGTCATCATAAGATCAGCAAAATTGAAATGTGATACAAATAGTGAATGAACGTTCATGAAATGTGGTAATTAAGAGAAAATTGAAGCAATTCTGATACTGAGAACATTTTGCTTGAATATTTATTTATAATCATAATAATCACACTCACTTCCGACCATATTTGTTTCCAAATATGCAGGTTCATACTGTCCGTCCACCGAGTGTACTGATGCAAATACTAGTAAAATTGGTAAAACATGAAGAGAAATATTATGCGATATGATATGTTAATTTCAATCTCCTTTGTGAAACACATGTAGCAACGTCAGCCTAATTGAAATAGCTGTTGTATGTTAATGGAGTATATACATTATTTTTCCTGAAAGGACGGTCGTGATACGAGTTCAATAACGCTTATTTTAGTGTTTAAATCTCATTTTATTTATAATACGCAATTAGTGTACTGCTGAATGTCTCTACAGTATGATCATCGTAGAACTGATTGAATTGTGGAGATCGTGTTGAAGTCTGCTTACTACTATTCACACATTTCATGTCCACACACTAATAATTGTGCGTCAAAAATTATCAGTTTAATCAGTGTTTGTCAACGAGACAAGTGGATACAAAACATGATTGGTGTTTTCTTACTACTCGCAACCTACTGAATGCAGGAATGTGTAAGATGACATATCACTAACCACTCAGGTTGAATTATACTCCAGTTTTACAGGTGTAAGACGGATTAAATACATATTACAACTTTGAAAATTCAAACTACTCAATTGTCAAATGTATGTTCGCCAGAACAAACGATTTTCTTTGGAGAACACTATTTTATCATCGGTTATAAAAACATCTCAGTTAAAAATAAGGCACCACATATTAATTCAATTGAATGGAACTCACTGGTTATCATCGCAAACATAATTAAGATGTGTTCGTTTGACTGTATCATTTTTAAAACTATTTACAAATGTTAGTCGACAAATAAAGTGTATATATACTCAGAAAGAGAGAGAAAGAGAAATATATTGACCAAGCACATTCCATAGTCATACAATAAAGTAAAAGGAATGTGACTGACTATTAGACGACTGTTTATCAGTAAGGTCATCTCCGTAATTAATTTTAAGGTTTTCTTCTGGTCAGTCTTCATTACTTGGTCTGTAGTAAGATTAAGGTAAAATTATCGTACGATATTGTGAAATTAACAGATATTTGCTACAACACCAATCACAAAATATGCCGTTTGACAATTTTTTTATAAATTATATTCTTGTTTGTCGGATTATCTGATATTGATTGAATAAATCTTGGTTGTGCTGAATAATTAAGGGTGAAATCGAAATTCATTTTGAGAATATATAAACATCGAAGGAACTCATTATTTACTATCTCTGTAATGGTTCGTAAATAATAATTTCCTTATGAACCTCATCTAATGAAAAAGCGGTGGCAGAACATGCTTGTGGAGAAGCATTCAGAGAAGATAAACCAAAATTACTGGCATTAATCGTCTCATGCTAATTGTCTGATTATCTAAATCACTCAGTAAACATCAGTGAAATGATATCCTACATGAAACTTATTCGAATGAAATACGTTTGCTGAGGATATTTGTCTCATGTGGCATTTGCTACTGTATCAAGCGGGTAACCGTAAATTATATCAGGTCGTAGTCCTGACGAGTCAGTGTAACAAAAACCGCACATATGAAGCAAATATTCAAATACATTTCATTCTTATTCATGGCTGAATTATAAAGTCGCAACTTCAGAAAGCAGTCTGTCAGATAAAATCCATCACGTGTATCTATATTAAAACATCCTCACAATTACTCGACCTTCTCAGTTAAGCTTTAGTCTTGTAGTGCGTTCAACGCAACTTCGCCATTCTGTCACTTAATGCTCTCTGAATTGTATATCACCGGTTTGTAAAGCCACCTATTTTTAGTGACGCAACATTATTCATGCGATTTTCCTTTTTATGTGCGTATAGATTTTTCACTTGTGTTTATCGGTACGTGTTAGCTCGAGGAATGAAGAAGGATTGTGCGTGATAGCAGCAACCTGTGGCAGTAAGAAACAGCAAACTCTCCGATTGCGAGTGGCGTCTGCTACCTCCATAATCTTGTAAGAATATATTCACTCAATAAACACTAAATCCCGTGTAAAGTCAAATTCCCTTGGCACGACTAAATTCTTCATAGTTAACGGAAGCATTGTTAACGACCCGAATACTATATGCGAACAATTCAGCAAACACTTCTCGCAGTGCTACGAAACTGGAACTGAAAACTTCATCATTACATTTTCAATGCTGACATCCAGAAATCTGTCGAAAATTGATTTTACACCCTCCAACATCAAGCAGGCCATAGCTGCCCTAGAAAAGTGGACCTCACGGGATACCTTCATCATTTGTGAAATATGGAAGTAGAGAATTTACACAATTTTGTTTGAAACTTTTCAATCTGTCCATGGAATATGGGACCTATCCATCTGTATGGAAAACACCCCTAGATTCAAAACCGGACCACGCAGTGATATTACTAACTATATGTAAGATCCACTTTCAATGTTTTGTGTGTTTGTGAAAATCCCTCCATGTATATACTTGCACTTTGCTCCTATTGATCCCCTTAGTTGTACATCGTTATCTTTTGATTACATTTGAATTGTTAATACTTGTATTTTTTCTCAAAGTCTTTGTTTTTCTTACGCATTCACTAAGTTTGTGTTTCTTCCCGAACTGCATCTGTTTTGTTTTACTTGACACTTGTTCTTGGCGGTAGCCATATTGATTCGCTCCTCCTTTTGTGTGTTCTATCCAGTCAGGATAGAATAATGTTCATTTGTTGTGACTGGTAATTTTCCCTCATCTTTCTTCAAATACTTTATTTAATGTAATTTAGATTTTATTGATTGAACAAATATTGGTTGAATAGCCAAGTGGTTATATTCGTTTAGGGAAACCATTTACATTTAAATTCATGATGAATTATAGAACCGCTATTTACCCGATTACGTGTTTTGATTTCGACGGGCAAGGGCGCGTGTCTAACGTACCCGGATGGCTATTCTTCTATCCAAACCGTAGTTTGGATTCTATAGTTCTTAACAATTATTAATTGGCCGAAGTCGTTTGGCAATCGTTCGCGGATTTTGATTATCGTTTCTGGAAATATTTGGTCGTTTCGCGTATGATGCCAACTAATCGTCGAAGGAAATCAAGCTCAAAATTCGTTGATGTTAATGAAGAATCCCCTATTACCAAGCAAGTGCCTTTTGATGTCCTTAAGTGTCATGGTTCAGACTCGAATAGGGTTGATTATCATGGTAGTGACTCTGGTCTTAATTCGATGACAGATGACGTGAAAAATCTTAGTTTAAAGGAGAAGCAAAGGCTTGAATTACCAGGAAAGAGTGTTTTGCCTATAACGCCTGTTGTTGGTCCAGAACTACCAAATGTTGGATTGAGTTATTTCGATGGACAGCCAAGGGGATACTGGAAGTTTATAAGGCCTATGTAGCATCAAGAGCCACCGATGATAGCCAACGTTTGCTCTATTTAATGCACTATTATAAGGGTAAGGCGAAAACAGCTATTGAGGGTTGTGTCATGATGGAAGCATCTTCTGGTTACAGGAGGGCAAGGGAAATCCTTAAACGTTTGTTTGGACAGTCTCATGTAATCGCTCGAGAAACATTATAAGACTCATTCAATGCTGTAAATTTTGATTATACTGACGGGGAGCAACTATCAAACTTGGCCATTAAAATGGAAAACTGTGCGATGGTCCTAGAACAGATGAGTTATACCTCTGATCTAAATTCTTTAGTTACTTTCGAAAGAATAGTCTGATTATTACCTCAAGTTGTGCAAGCCCAGTGGGCGGATTGGGTGGATGAATTGACGGACGATAACAGTGAACCGACCTTTGACGAGCTTATCCAATTTAAAACATTCTGCGCGAGAGTAGCTAATAGTAATTTTGGACGGTTAGCGAATCGTCCGAGAAAGGGACACAACTTAAAGACATATCGTCACTTGCAATTGGAGCGGGAAAATAATTCGAGAGAGTGCTAAATGCAGGGTTTGTTCCCAGGACCATGCTATTTATAAATGTCCAAAATGTTTAGCGCTTACCGTTCAAGGGAGATGGTCTCAAGCGAAAGTTAATGGCATCTGTTTTGTCTGCCTTAGGCAGGGGCATAAAGTTAATGAATGTAAGCTGGTAAAACGTTGTAGCGTTAATGGTTGTGAGAAGAAACACCATTCTTTCTGCACAGCGAAAATGATAAACCCGAATTGTTGTGGATTTACTAAATCCCTAAGTAGCCAAGTGTGTTCAGGAATGATTCCTGTAAGGTTGATGTTGGGAAATGCCGAAATGATGTAACGTTGATAAAATCGAGCTGTTTCAGGTATCTCGGGCTGAAGAAAGACCGAGCGTCAGTGGTTTTAGAGACTATGAGTGGTAATAGGACAATGACGGTCACAAAGACTCCTTTTGAGGTATATTCTTGAGATCGGTCTGGACATGTTACGATCAAAGGAGCTCTGATTGTGGCAGGTATACCAGGTCATAAGCCAACAAGGTCGGCAGTGAACAACCTAATTAAATAGCCACATTTAAGGGATGTACCAATAGGTAACCTAGACTCTGAAGAAGGTGTGCTGTTGATTGGTTGCGACGTACCAGAAGCACATTGGGTGTTAGAACAACGTTTGGGTGGAAGGAAGAACCCGTACGCTGTGAAAACGTTGCTGGGGTGGACAGTTTTCGGACCTGCGTCATATTCGGGATATAGGAAAAGAGTTGTTAATCATACCAGTAAATTACAGACTTTGGAGGACGAAATACGTAAACTTTATGATGTAGAATTTTCTGATGTTTATTCAAATGATCAATCAGTTTCACCAGAAAATAAGGCGGCTATAAGGATTGTGGAAGGGGGCACACGCTTCGAAAATGGTTATTTTGTAGTCCGTTTACCATAGAAAGTGAACACAAATATGAAGGGGGGAATTATGAAGTGGCAAACAGTAGGCTACAGAGTTTGAAGCGTAGATTGCTGAAAGATGACATTCTGTATATCAAGTATACAAAAGGTATTGAAAGTAATTTTATTAAGGGCTATGCGGAGAAGATCCGTGAAATACAACTTCAACCTAGTTATCGCCCTCGGTGGAACTTACCTCACCATGCAGTTTTAAATCCGGAAAAACTGAGAGTGATCTTTGACTGTTCCGCCAAGTCTGCGGGCGTTTCTCTAAATGATATGATTTATCAAGGACTCGACACAACTGCGGAGTTAGTGTGTATATTACTGCGTTTCCGCAAGGAAGCATCTCTGCGGATGTTGAAGAAATGTTCATGCAAGTGAAGGTCCCTGAGTCTGATGGAGGAGCTTCAAGATTTCTGTGGTGGCAGGAGGGAGACATGTCGAGGGAACCATCCGAGTTTCAAATGATATCTCATCTATTTAGTCACACATCATCGCCGTTTTACGCGAACTTTGCTTTGAATAAGACGGTCCAAATATTCTCTGACGGTCATGATGGTTATGTCGTAGGTGCTGTTAAGAATAATTTCTATGTTGATGACTGCTTGGTATCTTTTCCCACTTGTGATCAAGCAAAGAGTTTCGTTAAGCAGATAAGTGAATTATTATGTAGAGAAGGTTTTAATCTAAAGAAATGGGTTACCAACTCGGAGGAGGTAAGGACCATTTTGCCCGACGTATGTAAAGAAGAGTCCTTGATAGAAATGTCAATGAGTTATGACACTAAACATCGAACTCTAGGAGTAGAGTGGGATTTTAAACGAGATGTATTCAAGTTTTACTTTGATGCACCTGAAAGGCCTCTGACTAGGAGAGGAATTCTATTTACAGTTTCTTCTCTGTTCGATTCTTTGGGTTTAATTGCTCCAGTCTGTCTTACTGCCAAGGTTCTCTTGCAAAAACTATGTAAGTCCCAATTAGGCTGAGATCAGCCTCTCAACGAGCTATACAGGTCGGCGTGGCTAAATTGGGTAAATTTTATGCGTCAAATAGGTCATGTCACGGTAGCTAGGGGTATCAAGAAGAGAATTGACGAACCCGACGCGGAAGTGGAATTGCACCTGTTCAGTGACGCTTCAGAGATCGGTTATGGAGCAGTCGCGTACGCACGAGTCAGTTATTTGAAGGAACAACCCTACTGTATTTTGTTATACAGAAAGTCTGGGGTAGCACCTATCAAACAGGTCACTATACCGAGGCTAGAAATGGCAGCGGCAGTGTTAAGTGTGAGGCTTAATGAAGTCTTACAGAGAAGCCTGTCTAATTTTTTCTGTGAAGTAAACTTCCATACAGATTCTATGGTAGTGTTGTACTACATCAAGAATATCGAGAATCGCTATAGCACCTATACAGCAAATCGCCTCGCCATTGTGCATCAGTATACGAAAATTGCGTTTAAACTTCTCAGTAACTACGTCATAGGGTCACCACTGCATCACTTGGAGAGAGGGAGTGGTCTTTAATCGCGAATAAATTCCCCAAATCAATAGCTCAAACGGCCGCCAAACAGCATAGACTGATTACTTTTCGCTATATATATATATATATATAGGTCATCAAATATACATTCCAACCTATTCGCTCTTTACCTTTGATTTGTCTTGGTTAGCACACAAACTGTCTTCTAGAGAACGTACATGTGAAATTAGTATTGTTATATTAAGTATGTCAAGTATACATCAGTATATACGAATGAAAAATATCTTGAAATCTCCCATCGAATATTGATAAAACTGGATGTATATACATTGTCCACAAACTTAATGTGAATCCAGCTATACCCAAACACGTTATGAAACCTCTTCAAACTGTTTGTGATTATTATGTTACTGCATACATGCCTGTTCTACCGTTGAAGCTTACTAACATGATGATCTATCTTCTTATTTTTTTATTCTATTCGTTCGGTAGCACAAACTTCACTGTTAATTTTCATTCTATAATAAGAAATGTTCTTACTAAATCACCAACTTATTTCGCTTTTCTTCCCATTCTTTTCCTTTCTCTCTATAAAGTCGAACTTCTAATCTGGTGTGGCAAATATCGTGCAATCATTATGGAAATTTGAGCATAATTACATTCTGAACAAACTACCGAACAATTTTTTCATAATATTAGTGCGCTAATAAATTGTTCCTGAATAGCATTGTTAAATGTAACAATATTTTAATTTGATGGCCTGTAAAATGCAAGCTTAAGAACACATATCATAGATGTCATAGATATTCAAATTTTCACAATGGATTTACTCATAACATATTTATAATTGATGTGCACTAGCTCAGTAAATCAGACTTCGAAAATGGAGTGGTTGTAGTCAAGCCATCGGTTTATGGAGAACTGTTTAGTCTGGGCTTTGTAGAGGTCTTAAGTAATGTGTAGCTCGCTTTATCCACTTGAGGTCTGTTGAGAATACATATTCGGATGCCTTTAGCGAGAGTATGTACAGTGAAACCAATGAGGTCAACCTCATTGTTGAGAATTCACAAAAGTGTTTGTTTTGGCGATTTATTCGCGACTATAACTTTACAGCCTAGTAATTGGGACTAGATGAAAAAGTGAGAGTAACAAAAGTACAGTATTTATACTCTTGTTGCTACGGCAACGACTGCATTTGCTGAGAAGATTACCAATTACACATATTCTTTTTCACTCGTATTTATATTCAAATACTAAAATTCATTTGTTTATACTATATTGTACAGTTATTCATATTGTTACTCAGAATTTCTCGTTCGTCAAATACGTTTTGGTCGCACATATTCAGTAATTCGCTGAACGGTTTTCGATCTAGATCAATCTGTACTGTTATCGGTTTATACACAGAAGATGTCAAACGTGGTATATTAAAAGCAACGATAGTAAACAAGATGGAATTGTGCTGCTCTGAAAAAATACTCACAACCCTTTGGAAGATATAGAATTGTGAATTGTCATATTACTATCAACAAACTTAGATTTCATTTGGTTGCAATATGAAGTATCTACTCGTATAAACTAAAGTTTTTTACGTCATCTGGCATCTAATTACTACAAGGGTCACCATTTTGACAAACAACCCTATTTGAGTCTGAAATATGACACACAAACCGTCAAAAGGCACGTGACTTCTAAAAAATCATCCATCATAATATTTGGCTCCATTAACACCAACGAGACTTGAGCTGGACTTGCTTTGACGAGTGTTTGACATCACTGGCAAAGCGGCAAAACAACTTCAGAAACGACAACGGAAATTCACGAAACGTTAGCCAAACAAATTCGATCAATCAATATTTGTTAGGAACGGTAGAATACATACTAAGTTTTGAACTGCAGAATAACTGACTAGATTTTGTAGATACGTGCGATTGCCCAGTTGAAATCAAATCAAGGTGGTTAGGTGAATAATGGTTCTAAATTTCATTAAAAATATAAATGTACTGTGTCAAGCCAATTTAGCCACTGTATCATTTGTCTTTTTATTGTAACTCAGATTCTTAATTCACTATGTTAATTTCGGTGTGTATGATCGAATGCATGTCTGCATATTAACTCTTAAGCTATAATCCTATTGGTTTCAATGTGAAGATAATCGATAATTTATCCACACCCGATTAACTCTCAAAAATATATATGGATTTTTAACACACACTCACTCACTCACTCACTCTGGTTCATCGTGTGCTTGCTCACGGTATGCTTGTGGATTTTTATTAATCATTACCAATAAACTATCTCAATAACTGGTGTTCAGGCTTCTCAATAATCTCGAGTAAATCCGCAATTCTACTAGGAGATTAAGCCTACCTAAAGTACTCAGTTTACGAGATATTATTTATTGGAGTCAGATATTGAGGACATTAGCCTCCACATATTGGCGATACGCCTTTAGAACGCGTACCATTTTCCTACAAAGTCTGCTGCATTCTCATCAAGCGTATCATAAAGAACTTCATATTGGAATTATTATTATAGTTAATAACAATCCATTGACAGTCATAATAAATTCACTCATAACATTTTCCCTTTGGAATTATTACTGTATATTCTCATATATATACCCAAAGTGACAATTTTTCTTTTCAGTGAGTCTTATATATTTTTTGTTGTAATTTTTGATTTCTTCATATTGTACAGTTCAAACCTCAGTTTATTATTATTATTGCTCCTTCGTACCATGTCAGTTGATAATTTGCTAAGCCCATCATCTAAATCTATTTCCGTGGGTGTCATTTCTGTACCGTTACCTATTTTTAATCCACGAAAGGCTGAACTGTGGTTTGCTTACTTAGAAAGCTTTTTTGTTGCAAACAAAATCACAAATTAGAGTACGAAATTTAGTTACGCAAACTCACTGCTGCCGGACGACGTCATTGAACAAGTGCCTGATGTCATTTTTAAGCCGGATCCTGATTCACCATTCGATTGTCTAAAAAGAGAGGTCATTCGTGTCACATCTCTCACCGACCAACAGACAATTGATCAACTTCTAGCCAATGTGGAGCTAGGTGACAATACACCATCACAGTTAAAACGCCACATGACAAACTTATTAGGAAAGAGTACAGTAGACAAACGTCTACTATATGAATTGTGGCTCAGACGTCTCCCTCAAATCATTCAACAGATACTTGCAATTGGAGACGAAGACGTCGATTTTGATAGGCTAGAAGACATAGCAGACAGAATTTACGAACGGTCTAAGACTCACCTTGTATCTCAAATCCAATCAAGCTCAGCTGACGAGATCGCCGAGTTACGACGATCAGTTGATACCCTTACCAAACAGATAGCTCAGATCCAATTATTGAATGCCTCCCACAGTAAGTGTAGAGGAACATCAACAAGCCGTAGACGACGTAGTCCAAGCACTACTAGACATAACATTTGTTCGTACCATAGAACATACGGCAAACAAGCTAGAAAATGTACTCCGCCTTGTAACTTTGCAAGCACACAGAAAAAGGGACATCAAGACCGCAGGTTAATGACAGCTGCACTCACTGACCACAACTCTCAAGACAGTCATCTATTATGTTACAGACAAAAGAACTGGCACACAGTTTTTAGTCGACACTGGGGCAGAGGTTAGTGTCGTACCACCACCCACTGCACTCGAGAAAAACACACCTGACCCCAAACTAAAACTACAAGCTGCAAACAGGTCTGACATCGAGACATCCGGCAGAAGGCGGTCACAATTAAATTTCGGTCCTAAATCTAATTTTTCCTGGAGTTTCATCATAGCGGACGTCCTCGTTCCTATAATCGGCATTGATTTTCTGCAATTCCACAAAATACTGATAGACGTCAGAAATAGGAAACTTGTCCTTGTCGAACAGAGTAAGGAAATTAGAGGAATTATATCAAATGAGACTTCCATACATGTATTAGTCAAACCTCATGACGATAACGACAAATACGTCAATCTACCTAATCAGTTTCCAGACTTATTACGACCGAGTTTCAAACATGACAAACCGACGCATACCGTCGTACAGCACATAAAGACTGAAGGTCCACCAGTGTCCGAACGTCCGTTTGTTCGCCATATGCGCTACTCAAAATCTGGTCGCCTTCAACGCCCACAGCAGTCATCTGGCACCCATGTAGCAGCAGCGCACCATGGCATACCTGGCCCCAAAAATTCAGAACAAATGTACTCTCCAACCAACTTGTGGGGTCCAAGTGACATCAGTCAGGCTGCAAACTTGGGTCGCATGACAACTGATGATCGTTCGGTCCCGGGGAAGCTTAACAACGTGCCTTACCTGATTCCTATCCCACTCTATGGGTCAGTTCCCCAGACTTCTCTCTCATCGACTTCATTTCTGTCAGCTGTTGGATATCCGCTCTTGATGATATATCCGACGAGACGTTCATCAGCACCAGCGACATCAGGAGTTTTTGATCCTGTTTGCGATTATTTGGTTACCTGTCAAATATCACATTCATCATCAGTTGGTGTTTCAAGTGTATCGCAACAACGGTCAACTGGTTCATCAAAATCTAACCGTATAAAACCGTCTAAACTTGCAGCAGAGCAAGCACCATTCAAACTACCTGCAACAAGCAACACTTCAAATCAAAGTTCAGCAGCAGCACAAACTACAACAAGATCAGGAAGAAGAGTACATTGGCCAGATAGGTATGTAGCAACCACCATATTTATCTAGACCAAATCCTGAGACTAGTCTAATAACACATAAAAATCCTACTTTATTATTATTATTATTTTTTTGGCGGCACGGATCATCATTATGCTTACATTTTAACTTTATACAATTCATTAATGTTAAATATACACTTCTATATACATGATGTGAAACATTTCAACACACAGGCTGTTATTACAATTTAACGCTTACTCATCATATTGAGTTGTACTTTTATTTTAAAGACAGTTCCGTTCTTTATCTCTTTGTCGAACATAGATGTTAATCCACTATATATGGTACATAAAAACATCAATGTTCTGGATGGGAGCTTATGTGTCAAGCCCATTTAGCCACTGTATCATTTGTCTTTTTATTGTAACTCAGATTCTTAATTCACTATGTTAATTTCGGTGTGTATGATCGAATGCATGTCTGCATATTAACTCTTAAGCTATAATCCTATTGGTTTCAATGTGAAGATAATCGATAATTTATCCACACCCGATTAACTCTCAAAAATATATATGGATTTTTAACACACACTCACTCACTCACTCACTCTGGTTCATCGTGTGCTTGCTCACGGTATGCTTGTGGATTTTTATTAATCATTACCAATAAACTATCTCGATAACTGGTGTTCAGGCTTCTCAATAATCTCGAGTAAATCCGCAATTCTACTAGGAGATTAAGCCTACCTAAAGTACTCAGTTTACGAGATATTATTTATTGGAGTCAGATATTGAGGACATTAGCCTCAACAGTACATCATTGCCTGAACAAGCATTATTACTCAGTTATTCAACCAATAATTTTTCAATTAATAAAATCAAAATTAAAATAAATAGACAAGTTGATAAAGAATGTAAGAAAACTACCAGTCACAACAGTTAAACTTTATTGTATCCTGTCTGGAAAGACCACGCACAGATTCATTCAAAAGATAATATTTAGTTGCTTTAGAACACAGTGTTTCCAATTCTGTAAGAGTGCTTCAATTCACAATAAAACGTGCACAGTTCCAGTCAATGCAAGCAACACAATCAAATGAGGAACGAAATGAATATGGCCGCCGTCAAGATTAAGCACCCACTGAAACAACATAAATGCATTTCAGAAAGAAACAAGAGAGCTCAGTAAACGCGCAAGAAAAATAAAAACTATAATGAAAATACAAATATTACCAACTCTAATGTAATCAAAAAGACCAAGAAAATGTACAAATGGAGAAATCAAGTGTACAAGTGTATATATTGAAGGACTTTAACACCAAAAACTCTTACCAGAATCAGTGTGATATTGGTTTGATACCATATAGAGTGGAATTGTTTCTCGCCGAAGGTTACCATAAAAGCACTTAAAAATCTTCAGAGATTTGATAAGCTGGAAAACAATTCAAGAATAAGAGGGAAGCTACCGATCCGAAAATACATGAGTTTATTTAGAAATATCTGGTTTATTTCCTAAAACTCTAAAAATGGTAATTTGTTTTATGATTATCTAAGAGTTAAACAAAGTGGGATTATGATAAACAGAAATGATTTACTACAGAGATAATTTGACAAGTTGTAGTGACCTACTTCTATCAAGAGAATGCGATTGGTTTAATGGAAACAATTATTATTATAACCAGTCGTACCATGGATTGTTTTACCGTACATGTTTGTTTAACTGTACTAAAGATATTCATTCTTCCGTTGATTGTGACTTTGCACGAATTCGCTTACACTCAGTAACCACACTTGTACCCCTTCGGCAAGATCTCAGTACTCTTTCGATACCACGAAATCGCCAATAAATACATCTCGACTACAGTCATCAACTACCTTCTGGTATTTGGCTCACGGGAGATGTTATCGGATAACTGGGACGTAGTCTTCGTGTAGTGGTGACCATAGTCAACCGCGACTCGACGCCACACAAAAGAGTCACATAAGAATGCATCGTTACCACCATTAGTTATTTGCTTAACCTATAGGCAGTATAAATAGAAAAGCAATTAATAATATTTAGATGAAATTATTGGCATTATCTTTGAATTAAATCAGAAAACCAGTTAATGTTCATGTTAAAGTGCTATCCGTATGGTTTAATTTTCAACGACATCTGCAATTGTAGGCTAACCGGAGGAACAGAAGCATAAACGCGAAGATAATTTCAACTGATGTTCCAGTTTATTTGTCATGTTTACTTCGGTTAATTTAATTATGTGGACATCTGGACGTCAAAAATTTGTAGCGTTAACGAATCCAAGCTGCTTGACTATATTATATATTGCAATTCAAAAAATATTCGTCCAAATAATGCTAATTTTAATCCTAGTCCACCTGATACTCTAGTTATTATACTAGTACAGTATGATGGTACCTAAATTTGATCACTTCATTATCTAAGCCATGTTCGTCTTTTTAGGCAACTAATATGATAGACCAATTCACCAACTGAAAAGCATTTAGCAGTGTTGATTATTTTTTGTTTATAGAAAAGTGTGATAGGCAATCCAAATGATCTTTAAATTTATAAAGCGTGGAGATGTAATATAACGCATGCACAATCCACGTTAAAATGCTGGTTGGTGAAAAATAATAAACTTGACAAAATGTCTTTAAAATTTAAGAGGACATGTAGGACCACAGTAACGAATATGTCTAGTCTAATATAGACGTTTCATAAGTATTTACTTCAGTTTGCTCAATGATATTTACGTAGATAATGTAAGATCTGTTTTGTGTGTGTAAAAATCTCTCCATGTATATACTTGCACTTTGTTCCACTTGATCCTCTTGGTTGCACATTGTTAGTATTTTTATTACATTTGAATTGTTAATACTTGTATTTTATTATGGTCTTTATTTTTATTGCGCCTTCACTAAGTCTCCGTGATTCTTCCTGAACTGCATTTATGTTGTTTTACTTGATACTTAGTCTTGGCAGCAGCCATATTGTTTTGTTCCTCTTCTTGATTGCGTTGCCCGTGTTGACTGGAATTGTGCATTTTTGGTGGTGAATTGAGGCACTCTTACAGGATTGGAAACACTCTGTGTTATAAAGCAACCAAATAGTTGAATGTCTGAAATCTTATTTGACTCGTCTGTAAAGAACACACCTTTTCTTAGTAGTATGCTGTAGTATAAAGATATTAAATATATATTATGCACAAGCACAAGACTGCTTCATATGAAGTGTATAAAGTCAGTCTAGGGGAAAAATATGTCATATGTATTAAAACCGTAGTAGATTAACCAGGAAAAAAGCAAAACTTGCCTGTATTATTTTTGGAATTCGTCGGCATTGCGAGCGTTTGCAGTGAATATTTTCGATTAACTCATTCAATTTTCTCACTGTCTGTCAAAAGTGGCAAAATTTCAGTCGAAGACGGTTTGCTCTTAGGAGACTTACCAAAATTGGTATATTTACTACTCATAAAGGTCAGCCAATACTTACGGATAAATTTATTATATAGTCAGATCTAAAAATATGGATTTAACGCTCATACACTAGAAGAAAAAGATCTGAGGAAGTGTGGATAGCATAATATTCCAAACTACTAGTTTTTCTGGCAGTATTTTCGTTGATTAAATAAAATAGGTGAAACGGTACGATGAAACAATTTCTCAGTTAAATAAACACCAGATCTTAATAGACACGTCGCCAAATTCTAGGCTGCAGACAAATCTGTTGATATTTTTGACTGAATAATCGGCTGTGCCCATATAACATTCTTAACACGAATTCTCATTTACACTTTTCGATTCAGTGATTGTTTTGTCAGGAAAACAATTCATTAACAATTATTGTGATTCATGGTCTAGATATTCTGGTCTTAGCCTATTATTACTTAGGAAGTCAATGTTTTTTGTTTTTCTTACATGAAACATTTAGACTTTCTTGAGAATAGTTTGTAAGAAACCTTTCTACGGAAGGCTGTGTGGCTTTTATTTTGTCACACCAGACGACTGTCAATAAACTCACCTTTTAGACCGAAATTTATCCTGAGAACTAGATCCGCTGTTGGACACTGAGAGTCAGTTTTGACAGTTGCTTGTATTCTCAACATAATTACTGGCATGATTTTTATCCACTGATTGAGATTCGAATGTGATATAAGGGCAAACTTTAGTTTAATGTGGATACGTTGTGCCATCCCATTAGCCCGAGGGTGAGACGCAATGCAACGTACTATAATGTAGTCGAAAAGTTTAGCTAAGTTGTCAAAAAGTTCAGATTTAAATTGTGCTCCTCTATTCGTTGTTATTGTTGTAGGTGAACCGAAAATGGTCCTCCAGTTCTGCATGGAAACTATAGCCACTGTTTTGACTGTGATGTCCGTTATCCGTATGTCTACAGGCGGTCTTGTGAATTGATCTATACATGTGAACAGATACGTAAAACTATCTGTTTGTGAGAAAACGCGGAAGGGTGAATTTTCGCACAGTTAAATTTGGATAGTAGACACGTTGAACTGTCTCTAACCCATTTCTGTACATACTTTTGTTAATTCGTCTAGGTATATCTGGCATACGTTAGCTTAGTCAAAGAACTTGCGCCAAGATGAGACAGAAAATGAGTCATTCAAACTTGTTCTTTGCATACATTGTAGGCATTAACTTGATTGTATCACAGCAAATCAAAATGCCCTCAATGGGCAATGGTAACTGCTTTAGATTGAGACTATTATTATTATTAATATTAATATTATTATTATCATTAGCTTTATTCAATATTATGTTATTGGTACAATATAGAATTCTCAGCACAAAGTATTTCAACAAGTTTCCGTTTCTTTCTTCTTGGTCGGTCCTCGCGATAAATACTGAGTGATCGCCAGCTAGATGTTAACAGTCCAGTAAATGAATATCTGAATAATGTACATTCTTTTCGTTGTATATTGCCAGCAACAATATTCTCTCTTTTTGAACTTTTTGTAACTTTGACAACGAAAGGTTGTACACTTTTCAGAAACGCAGCAAAATAGGTTGTGCGATTAATAGACATAATGATATATTAAAACAAACAAAGATAGATAACTTGTTGAAATATCTAGATGGCAGGAACAGGTTGCCCAGATGCTCAAGCAGGCCGCCTTGTTATTCGTAATGTTTGTTGGAAGTACGTTTCCTTATTCTTGTTCTTTTTCTTGTTATTCTCTCAACGACTTGAAATTTATTGTAGACCGTTATATCACTTTCATTTCAAGTCAAAATAATCCATCTGTAACCTGATTTTCCTGACCTATGACATGCTGAATATCATTTGTAAACTCTGATATATAGCCAGTGTGTTGGACGTTTCAAAGAAAGAAATGATCGGCTCTCGCTTCATGTGCATTGGTCATCGGTTTGTGATCCCCTAAATCCATGAAGTCTCTATCTTCGAACATGTGTCAAACATGCTTATTGGTTAGGTAGATTGCCGGAAATTCACTCCAGAGATAGAGTACGTTTTTTTCGCTGAAGCAAGCTTTTTTGAGTTCAGAGCAATTGGTTTTCAGGAGTTTGTGACCAATCGGTTAAGAGTACCGCCTGCTACTTTGCCAGAAGCATCCATCATCAAAGAAAGCGGGGAAAGGGAACATGGATACATCATCATAGATGCTTGAGTCAGTTTGTCCCTCAGCTGTTTAATAGCCTCAACAGCCTCAGATGTCAGCTTTCATTCTTTCTGCTAGGTTTGAAGCCATCACGAGTTCACTTACTCTGCGAACGAGTACAACGACTCAGTGACCACAGACCAGTAAGCCAGATATTTGATGCGTCCCAGCCCGGCTAACGAGAGGGATAAGTCTAAGCTTGGAATGGGAAGGTATATTCTGCAAACAGCCATAAACGAGCTATCCCTAAACACAATTCAAACGTATATATATCAATCATATGAATGTTATCGATATCACCATGGAAGTTTTTTTAAACATTTAGTCGATCAGTTAGTCAATCGACTGTCATTGGAATATTTAAACATTCAATCGGTAAGAAAAGTTTAGTTTATTATTACTTAAGCAGTAAAATAAACGTATAGTATTGGTCCATAAATGGATCCCAAAAATTATCACTCATTATTTATATTGGGGCAGAACACTTTCGATTTTACTTTTAGGGGATCCGTCTGAGGTTTCGTTACTTGTGCTATGCAGTGTTAAAATCTTCGATAAAAGTTAATTATACCTAGAAAACGTCTGAGTTGTGTTAAAGATCTAGGAATGTGGTATTGTCTGATGGTGTCCACATCTTCTTAAATCGGTGTAACCACTTCTGCGATTATTGTGCGTCTGAGAAGTTCTAGAATTCGAACACGGAAAACATACTTACTCTGATCAATGTTCATTCCACTCTTATCCAGATGTTTTAACACTGCTCTCACATACAGTACCTGTGATCGTAAATCGGGACAGGCAATTAGGAATCGTCCATCCACCACATTTCAAATGGTATATCATGAATTAGGTTATCCCTGAATATTAGAAATGTTTGTGTCACATTTCTCAGACCAAATCGCGTCTTATAGATATTTTTCTCAGCTACTGAGATATTGTCGGACACTATTAGCAACAACGTACTGTGGGAGAGAACAAACCAGATCCCAGCGGAGGAAGAAATCAGGAAGAAGCGCTGTAAGTGGATAGGACACACATTGAAGAAAGCACCCAACTGCGTCACAAGACAAGCTCTCACATGGAATCCTGAAGGTCAAAGGAAAAGAGGAAGACCAAAGAACACATTACGCCGAGAAATGGAGATAGACATGAGAAAAATGAACAAGAATTGGATGGAATTAGAAAAGAAGGCCCAGGACAGAGTGGGTTGGAGAATGCTGGTCAGCGGCCCATGCTCCATTGAGAGTAACAGGCGTAAGTAAGTAAGTAAGTAAGTACTGAGATATTGTGATATGCCCTGACCAAGTCAATTTTAGTAAGTATGGTCATACCCTGAAAACCGTTTGTAAAATCTTGGATATGCGATATTGGGTTCTTCTCTGGTATGGTTTGACGGTTGAGTGCTCAGTAATCCCCACACGGTTACTATTCGCTTTCATTCTTCCTTGAGAATGTATACGAAGAGTGTGTTCATTAACTACCAGGATGACGGAAACTAGCCAGTTGTACCATGTAGTTGAATTCAGCTTCAGCGATTTTTAACTTATCTGCTGCTAGTCTTTTTGGTCTAGCAAATACAGTCGCACATTCGGTTTTGACCCAATGACTTACTTTTAGTTTGCTTTTTGCATGGCTTTATGTTTGGTTCAGGTACGTTTGAAAATCCCTGGAAATTCGCCGATATTCCCATCACAGTTTGTGTCAATTTTAGAGACGTGATGTGACTTTATTTGCCTTTTGTGTAATTCAGAGTTTCTTTCAGTTTCTGTTTACCAACGTGTCGATCAGAAATTCATATCTCTCTACTAAGTGCATTCCAAGCGCAGCCGAATGTGAATCGGCTACGGTGAAAACACAGTTGAATTGCTTCCGAATAAAAAATCTAGCGCTTGACGTTTTTCGACCGAATGTCGCAATCACGTTTGTGATCCGACTTACAACCAAGCAGTCATCAGTGTACGCATGTGCGAAGTTGAGACCTTGAAAAACATCATTAATGAATCTCTTGAATGTTTGTGTAGCACTTCTGAAGGTGAAAGCCGTGCAAAATACTCCATTGATTCTGTAATGTTTGACGGTCACAGTTTCTGCAACGTCCTCAGCAGCCATGAGAATTTGGTGAACCTCGTTGACTTATCAAAACAACAATTTTGTCTTTCAAGGTTGCTATCAAATTGTACATGTGAAGCAAATATTAACGATCAGGAATCATTTAAACATTCGGTCATCAATATTTACCAGCTGGACGGTAATTAATGCGGTTTTGATTGAGAGTCATGCCCGCTCTCGAGAAAACAAATGGTCCTGCAGCAGTGATGTGATGTGTAATATTGTCAGTTACACATATCGATTCCCGTTGCGTTTATCAAGTACTTCCTGATAGTACCGATTGATCGTGTGCCTGAATGTAGCTGGAGTCAATCCACACCCAGGAAATTTCGGACAAACAGATATTTTGCTATTTCCAATTACTGACCCCCTTTTGCACTTGTCGATGAGTAAATTGTGGTGTTGTAGAAGAACTGTGTTACTCATTGGCATAGTGACAGTCGCAGCAACGAAAATGAAGTGGATGTATTTGCATAAATCCACGTTAAAGTACACATGTTACTATCCGTCGGTTTCCCACTCCCTGACTATCATTTAAATATTGCATCGTGAAGTCGATCGTTATAATTTGCTGGCATAGCGCCTAGTTCTGCGCACTTGTCGACAGGGTCTGTTCAACCCTTGTTTAGGACTTTGTACATAAACTTTACTCATATTATCAATGAATGTGGATGTATTTCACTATCGTTCTGTAGCGGTAAATAAATCCCCAAAATAAATAGCTCTCTAAGTTTTCCACATTGGATGCTGACCATATGTTTTAGTGGACTCATCTAGTTGAAGGCGCTCAGTCATGCATCCGCACCAGATCACGTGTGGTAACGCTGTGCTCAACATCTACTGCAATCGCTAGCCAGATTAGATCAGAGAATTCCGATATATTGGTAATCGCCAAATACACTCTTGCAATCTCCTCGACTCTGTCTTTTGATTTCTCTGAGTGGGAACGAATTATATTAGAAGGTGTTACTAGTAGAAGCGTTGTCAAACACTGAATACCTGTGTCATCTTCAGTTCACAACACCTACAACAGGATTTGCATTCGGCCCGCAAGGCTCGATGGCGGAGTATACAATACTGGTTTCAAAATAACTGACACTAGGTTAATATTTGCAATTGATGTTAGTGCTCGGTGCATGAAATTTGTTTTCATTGTGAGATCATCTATTCTGTAGTTGACATATGACGGTTTGATCACAATTCCTCACATTGCCGTACAATAAAGAGCGCATCTTTTAATTGACACTGTTTCTTATGCGCCTTCTAATGGGATGACAACGATGTGGCGATCAAGATGTCATGGTGAGCGCAGTACGTGCTTCTGTTTATCATTGCAATTCTTGAAAATACTTCAAACTTCTTTCTCAAAAGTATAGAACACTAAAGTATTTTGAAGTTAAATACGTCCTACTCACTGGTCCGCTGTTTATGTGATAAAACCCACTAAGGATACTGAGATTATTGTAGTGTATGACTTGGAATTCGTGTCGATTTAAATATTTTGCTGCTGCTCAAATCTTGTCACCAGTGAATTTACAATCTCAGTTAGAGTGCTTTATTGGTAGATGGACGTTTTCCTTGTTGGAGTGCATATCGACAGCCAGTCTCAGTAAATAACACACATATAGTCATGCTAGTTGAATTAAGTGTTTGAAGCGCCGTATTAACATCATCTTTGCAATAAACATCCATCAGTGTGCACGGTAAGCCATCTCAATTCGGTTACTTTGCTGGAAAGCTTTAAAAAACGGAGTTTTGATTATATTGCTTGTATTATATCATATTATTATATTATTATATTGTTTGTCAGCTGTATTAATATCATCGAAGTCAGGTGAAAAATATTCACTACACTCTTATTGGCGACGCTAACTGAGATGTAAACTTTAGATCAATTAGCTTCAATATGAATCATTTTTAGGTATCGTCTGTCTTTGTACTTAAGTGCCTGTGAGTATATATGGAATTCTGAATATGATGCGATTCATTTTGAAGTGAGATAATAAGTGTCAGGTGAGCACTCGCATACCAATCGGTGTATTCAGGAGTTAGATACATGTTGAATGTTGAGTGGTTTGAGCCCATTTATAAAACACAAATAAGTTATTTGAAATCAAACGTAGCCATATCTGATGGCTGTACTATTGAAATTTAAAGCACCGACTGACGGAATTTAATATACATTGAATGAATTGATTCTTACAAGATTATGGGGATAGCAAACGTCACTCATCGTAGGACTCTCAGAAGAAACTTCAAATGGTTCAAAATATTTGATTTGTTTGGTGTCCATTCAGCAATCGTGTTGTCTACTGGACGAGGTTGTCGATATCAGGCACAACCCTCCTTCATTCTACGAGCTTGTGACTAACGCTGATTTTATAAGATCGCCAGGCAAACTTATGGGATAAGACGCTGAAAATGAACCTACAATTATTGGAATCGGTAACTGAATATGAGATTACGCTGACACGTACCGATAAACACGAGAGAAAAGTCTATACTTATATAAAAAGGAAAATCGCGTGAATAGTGATGCGTCACTAGCAAAATAGGTTTCTTTATAAACGGTGTTAGACACTTCGGAGAACATTGAGTGACGGAGTGTAGAAATTACATTGAACGCACTTCAAGGTGACAGCTAAACTGAGAAATTCGCGTAATTGAGAGAATGCTTTAATACAAAAGCATACACGTAATGGATTTCATCTGACAGATTGCTTTCTAAAGTTGGGACTTTATAATTTAGCCATGAATAAGATTGAAATGTATATGAATATTTGTATCAAATGTGCATTTTTCGTGATGACGGTACTTGTGTAATTGAAAACCTATTCAAATAAAGACTACTGACGAATACAATAATCACACTACTCAACTTTAAGGAAGATTTTAGTTGACAGAATATGGAAACGTAAACATGCTCCAAAGTCCCGTGTTGTCCACGATTTTGGTCTTAACGGTATAATATAGAAGAATCTCACTGAGTGTTTGATAAGAATTATAAGGTTGGTATCAGGCTTCTCTAAATAAAATACAACAAGGGCTCACGAAGCTAGCTAGAGATTGAAGAAGAAATATAGCGGTTAGTGAATAAAATAATAGAGAGCTGCAATAAATTAACAGCTAACCCAGTCAGTTAAACGCTATTTTATTCAATGCCTATTCAATTGTGGTTAGTAAATTTTTCCTCGTTATTGACTTGTTATACTCGGCGAACTGAAGTGGTAACTATTGATGAGTATAGGGTTGATTTATTTTGTAGATTCACACGAGTGTGTGTAGTTAATGATATCACGATGTGATATCACTCTACAAGCATGTTCTGCCAATGCGCTTTCATCAGATGAAATTCAGACAGAAATTACTGTTTGTGATTCGTCACGGAAATAAATAATTTGTTCGATGTTTATATATTGAATATATATCGTAATATGCTTTTAATCCAACTTACTCTTGAAAAGCTCGGGTGTAATTCACTGTACAAGCCGCGGCTCGCATGCAGATGAGTTGTCATGTTTCATCGCTAATAACCGCAGGTCAAACGAAGATAGTGTGGTTGCCTCTATATCACTTGAACCCAATATAGAGTGTTCTGTGATGCTTTCAGAATCCTACTTGTAACTGTGGAAGCGGTTAAAGAAACAACAGCTGGTGATCTTCTACTCAAAAGAATATAAGGGGTTGTTTAAAAAAGTTGGAAATAGAATAAGGCTGATCGAGAGTTTCTCCTGTTTTTTCTGAGACGTGACTCTATATCAATTTATAATAAATGTTTGATGCATGTCGACCGTGTCGTTATCCTTTAATCTCTTCTGTTTTTTAGCTGAAACAGTCTCACATTGATCATCAGGGAATGAACAGAATGAAAGCAGTTATGAATAGTTATGTCTATTGGCCATTCACGAATAAAGCTCTGGAAAAACACGTATTGTGATGTTGTGGATATGACGTAGGTGCAAACGGTCCACCGAAAGTAGGATCCCGTCCATGGCCAGAAACGAAAAAGCCTTGTGTCCGACTACACGTCGATTATGCTTGATCACTAAATGTACAACACTGTTTAATGGTGGTAAATTCATATTCAAAATGGTGTGATTTGTATGTTGTGCGAAGACCGTCGACATGTGAAACACTGTTACATCTGAGACAACTATTTGATAGGTTTGAAACACCTCATAGTTTAGTTTCAGATAAAGGGAAGAATCTCAAGTTGTCAGACTTTGCGGATTTCTGTAAACGAAATGCAGTCGAAAACATTCGAATCCCACTGTATAATCCTCAGTCTAATGGGCAAGCCGAAAATTTGTTGACATTTATAAACGAGCTCTCTTAAAGATGGAAGGAGAAGTAATGTTGAAGAAGCTCTGCAAATGTTTCTAATATCTTATAGAATTAAACTGAGTCCAAACTGTCAAGAAGGAAATTCGCCAGCCGAAATAATGTTTGGCCGACTGATTCGGACATTTTGCGATGTTTAAAACCTGAAAGACAGAATGAGTGAACTACAAATACATAGGAAAGGGAATCACTTGATGACTCGAGAATTAAAAGCAGTTGAATTAGTCTATTCGCAAGATTTCCGACCTGGAAGGCCGAAATGTATATTTGCATGCATGAAAAAGACGTCGGATGTTAGTGTTTGAAGTGATGGTCAAAAGCGCACCAAATATTAGACACATTAATCAACTGCGAGATAGAAAAATGGTTTATCAGTCATCACAAGCCAAACCTTTGCCGATGGAAGTATTATGTGATACATTTAATATCTCACCAACACGAAAATTGAAATAAAAAAAAATCCGCCGAAATCAGAAGGAAGTCAAAGAACATCAAGAGACCACAAACGAGATTTTTTCAAAATGACCCAAAAGTGAAGTCATATAATCATACTTCGCGAGGGTGGTGTTATATATTTCCATATCCTTATTATTATGGCTCACTTTTCATTGATTGTTCATTTGTGTTGGATTGTGTCGTGCTTTGCCGTGAGAATATATTCACGTTGTGGTCAGACTAATCGCGTGTTCTTGATCTGAGTTGTGTTGAAGTCCTGTAGAATAGACACTGGAAGGGAATCTAGTTTAGATATTCATCTAAATTGACATTCCATGCGTGTAAACGTAGAAACACAAACGTTATTAAATTATATGAACTAAGACAGAGCTTTATAATAGAATTACAGATAATGTGCAATGAACAATAAGCAGTTGTTTACGTACGGTTGACGTAATGACCGAACAGTGTCAGAAGATGGTCAATCACGTTGGTTTATAGACAAAATCAAGTCGCACCACATAATATCCCAAGTAATGAACAAACTTTCGAGGTATAATTTAAACAGGTAATGTTGACACAGGAACCAAAATTGACAATAGCTTGGAGATCATAGTGCGACTCGACAATACTGTTGGCATATCCATTAGGTGCAAGAGTGATTGTACAATCAATGTTTAACCGAGAGTGTTGCTTGTTTAAATGCTAATTATATCGCCACAAGTGAGATCGAACTCAAAACAATATCGAGTACGTTGAGTGCTTGGTAACATAATGATCACAAGGCACATACCTCCGTAGTGATACTTAAATCAGGCTAGTTAAAATGAAATGCTTTAGATGGTGTTCGACTTTTTGAAGTGTGAGCAACTACGGCTAAGTAGTAGTTTCCGGAGATCGGCGGGATGACACATAAAACGTTGTTTAAATCGAATGTACGATCGAGAGACATCAGCTGTCAGTCTGTCATGAAGGACTGAAGAGGTTGGCATCAATATTGGAAAATTATAGAGCGATGCATTTTAGTGATTCCCTGTACACCAAATGTTATTACTTCGATTTCAAAGAGACGGCAGATGACAAATTGGGCTTCTTGAAATTCGAATTTTCGAGTAACTTGAATAGAACGAACGAACATCAATTACTGATCAATGGAAACTATTGTAATGAAGTGCCGACAAGTAAAGTGATAACAGAATTGAAGTGTGAAGATCTGCACATGACTGCAAACGTCTGAAATACACAAAGTCTAAAAACCGAAGCCGCAGGTGGACACGTTAATTCAGTGCAGAATTTCTATACAATTTGATGTAGAACAACAATCAAATTGCAGTTAAAAAATAATCCTGTTGAGAGACAGAGTGCTTTTGTCTGTTGAGTCTTTACAGGTTTAGGTAAACTGTATCCGATTATCCACGAGCCGTGTAATAACTCGTGTTGATAAATTCATCCACCTTACGCATTTCAATCACGTTCTTGAAACTTGTGACCGGGAAACAGGTGCACCAACTTTACCTTTTGTTGGTTGTAGTAAAATTCACAAGCTTGTTCTAGACAGCAGTGAATGCTACTTGAAGACAGAATGAGAGATTCATTGAACAAACTGGTGAAAATTAAGGACAAGAAACCTCTAATACTTGACATTGTTGTGGGCTGTGATAAATATGGATCCTATATTAAGCAACGATTACTGTAGGCGATGTACCTTGCTTGACTTCAATTTTAAATATAACCACTCCAACAGTGCTCAAGGAATCCTCTACGACTTGAATACTCTATCGTGTGTGGTTGTCAGAGTGTGAATCAGAAACCATTGGATAGCATAAAATTTTGATAACTACTAATGCTAATCCCGTGTCTATGCCGTGTTACTGCATTCTTTGAAATAATTGTTCTGAGATTCGTACTATCTCTATTTTATCTTCAGGCTTCATGTATTTTCCGTGGATTGGATAATGTTTTGACATGTTGACTTCTTATTTAGAGACTCTTGAATTCAGCTTTTTGTCTGCTCACGAATACATGAATTCTGCATTCACTAAATTCGACTTCAGTTTTGTCGATTTTTCCGCAATATTCAATTGTTGACTCCCGCTGATTTTTAACCAGAAGTATAATGTTTTCATTAATATCCTGCTGGTGACGATCGATGAGCCTACAGGGTCTAATACAGTTATTTAACTGTGTTAATTACGAGGAAACGTTTTCCTTGATATGGAATTTCCTTTCACACTTCTCGGTTACTCAATCCCAATGTGGAATTGATTATGTTCAGAATAATATCCAGGTACAATTTTACCAGTCTCTGAAAGATTGCCTCTGAGTGTAGGAACTCACGGCATAATTTTTTGACAAAACAGGATGATGAATAGGTATCTATGACTCAACAGTAGTCGGGACGGAACATTAAAACAATGATTATATAGATGTGAAGATAAAATATCAGTTGTTTGTATGATTTTATTCATAATCTAGTTCACGTTGCGTTGAGTTTCATCCAATTAGACAGAACAGCTAATTGTACTCCATTTTCACAAATGACTCACAGGTAAGTTTCATCCTGTTTCCTCCTAGTTTGAGTGTCAAGCAATCCATTTGATATTTCGTCAAATATTATATATTCATTATATATCAGTTCAATTATTCTACTATATAAAATGCGAGAGAGTAAACAAATTTTTCTCAGTGCGCAACTTCGCCATCATTCTATGTTTTCTTGGTGACGTGAGATGATATGAGTGAATTCTGTTTATGATATGGTGATGTTTTGGTAAAAGCTTTCCGAAATAATAACTTCATATACTTGAATCACTGCCATGTACTATATACGACTATCTGTAGTCCCGTTGGATCAATTTTGATAGACGAAACGGCTGTTTAGCCAAGGAATACGTAGGTGATATATCTTCCTACACATCACTGATATATGACATCAATAATTTTAAGACATTCTCTTTTAATTGAAGTAAGTAGCTGGAACTGTCTCAACTCTGTCAACATACGCAACGAGTATTGATTGAATATGACCACTCGCTGTCAAGTAATTCATCGACAATGTAAACTGAATATTACTCAGTGTGTCTCGGATAAACAGAAATCAATAATATGCATGCTATGCACTACGCACTGAATACAGCCCTTCCATTTGTAGTGAATTCACTCTTCCAGTTCGTCAAATCAACTATTTTTAACTTCCATAAGTAAGCTCTGAGGTTTGTGCAGTTCTATAGAAAATGATTTTTGAAAGTGTACGCATAAATATGTCCTCCTTTGATGTTTTTCTTCATACAGTGTTCATAAGAGCAACTGTCAACCAAAACAATGCACTGACCGTAGCAGAACGGATTATTTTCACTTGGAACCAAGAAAAATAAATCATCATAATGGAGGGATTCTGAGATCCTTACGTGACAAAATGTACAATGCATGACTCTTAGGCAATATCAGTACTAACAACCTGTTATCATTGTGCGCGTAATCACTAATTGAGTGGAACAATCTCTCCACTTTACAGACCATACGGAAACCGTCTACTGCATGTGTGAATAGTTTTTAGAAAGAGATTTCGATTCGTGTAATATTGATGATTGAGTTTCTGTTCAGAAGGGTAGTGAACGCCATCGTCGCGCTCAATAACGAATCTGATCGAAACGTTTATTGGGTAGCAATGAAATGTTTTGAAGTCACACTATCTGCTGATATTTTCTCAATCTAACAAGAAAACAGACCGTGGAAAAAACTTTTGATTAAGTTAACTTGTTACCTTCCGTATATATTTGGTGCGCCAGTAAAAGATCTCAGCACTGTTTTATGTCGAATTTATGTTAACAGTTGTCAACATGCAACCATATAAGCGAAGATATGTCATGGCGTTCAGCTTTGAAACCGTCATGATATTTTTTTATATCATAGCACTCAGCTGAATCAGCAATCAAAAAAGGCATTTAAATCGATTCAGTCCATTTACCGTTGGCAAAAATTATAGATAAATATAGAATAAAGAATCAAATGGATGGTAGATTCCATTAAAATATACAAGTCGACAATGATTGGTAAAAAGTCAAAAAGAAGCAATCAGGATCGTGGTCGGCAGAGCAAGCTGGGAGACACAGATGTGAAAATTCAACAACAAATAACTTGACGTTTCTGCTAATGAGGTTGTTAAGAAGATTAATGAAGGATACAAATCCATAACAAACAGGTCAGTGAGAAAGACTCAACCAAAACATTAGCTGAATTTTACAAAGCAATTTATTCTCACGTATGTTCTTTGCATCTATATTTTCCTCAAGAGACACATATTCATTCTTATAGTTCACATGAAAGTTTGATCATAATCACATTTATAACTTTTCTTTTACCACTTACTGTATTCGTAAGACGTCGTTTATATTATCTCCAATAACAAGACAAAATTCACCTGCTACGCGTTGTATTGCGTTAGCTTTAACTTGGTACCTTGAAACGAGTAATTCTGAAGTATTATTAGCAAACGTTCTCAATCATAAATAACGATTTTGAAGTATCCATGCCGTAGCAGATCCAAAGTTCACTACTTGTTTACATGAAACATGGTTTGATTCACTGTTCTAAGCCTTATTTTTGTCTTTGTTAAATAACGCCATAGTTGTGTAATGGTGAACGCAACGTGTGATGTCCTAGTTGTTCAACAACATTGTTAACTCAGCTACGCTTTGTTCCAATTTATTTATTTAACTGTCATTATTAAGTTCCGAAAATCAATAAACCACAGTATCATCCTTTTTATTTAAAGTGAGTGAATGAAAGTCCTACATGTTTATGAATACAAAATAGACAGTTTGATAAAAAATGTACACACAGAGTTCACACGGACAAAAACACGTCACAATTGTTGCTATAACTTCTTCATTAGGAAGAACAAAACTATGCTGACCAAAACAATAATCAGAATCAATGTCGCTATGAAGACATCTGAAAAGGAAGACATCAATAACAAAGATTTCAGATTTATTTATCAATTTGTGAATGAATTATCGATTAAATTATCAATGAAAACATGAAATGATTTGTGTCCCACCTATATACAAATAAAACTACATCTAGACTTGCAGTTGAAGTGACCTCAGCCAATAAAATGCTATCTATATGATCAACTTCATCGTGTTCACATTGTAGATATTGCATAAAACATACGAAATGATATCGTGATATCCCTCAAAATACTAGTATGTAATGAGCAACACTCATTGTGTTTGAATACGTGCAGAGAGACTGAATGTGTGAGAAACTTTACAATTTAATATCAGTCTGAACACAAAAACGCCAAATAACACCATGCTCACATGAATTGCTGATATTTTCTAGTACTGTCGAATGTGTGATATTCGATACTGTAAACGAAAGATGAACACAAGTTTAATATTTAAGATTCTGGTCAAAATAATCATAAAATTAAGCGAACAGAAGACATTAAATTTTGTATGTCATTGGAAAACAAATGCATTAAGTTTAAACATATTTGAAATTTAGGCTTTAAACGCCAGTGAGTTTTCTGAAATACTTTTTCCAATTTCATCGATATAAAAAAGATGTTTGTTATCTGAAATATTTGGAAAAGTCAATCCGCGATTGGACTATCAGTATTTAGATAAAAGCAAGTGACATAGAAAGGAAGAACAAGAAGGCAGCACATAACAACAGCCTCACACGAGAAGAGCACGTCCAAGCGCAAGCTGAGGACATAGAAGCAAACAAGCAAGTGAAGAAAAGTATTAGATCCGACAAGAAGAAATATGTGGAAAAAATAGCGACAACAGCGGCAAAAGCTTCAAGAGAAGGAATTATGAAAAAGCTTTACGATACAACGAAGAAACTAGCAGGGAAATATAGTAAACCAGATTGACTGGTCGAAGACGAAGAAGAGATGACAATCACTGAAGTTCAAGGACAGCGTAACAGATAGATAGAATACTTCGAGAAACTCCTGAATATGCCGGCTCCAGTGAATCTAAAGGACATCGAAGCAGCACACACAAATCTTCCTATAGATGTCAACCCACCAACAACGGAAGAAGTCAGAATGGCCATCAGACAGCTAACAGACGCATTCCAAGTAAGGAGCGGAGTCAGACAAGGCTTTCTACTACGTCACTTCGTCTTTCTTCTGGTGATCGACTGGATTATGAAGTCCTCGACATCTAGGAGGAAACATGACATACTATGGACAGCTCAGAACCACTTAGACAGTTTGGACTCAAAACATTTTTCAATCAATTAATTATGACAAACTTCGACTTTGAAGGTTCGTAAACTTTCGAAGATTTGTGTGGTTATTTAGGGGCAGGTGTGGTTTTTTCTGTGCTTTGCTTTTTTCAACTATGTTGACCAAGGATATTGAAACAAAATATATCGTCCGTTCGTCGTTGTTGATTTAAATCTCCCTAATCTAATCTCGATAAATTCTATGTTGCACTTCCTTGAAGTGATATATTTGGAAGTAGCCGACTTTTTGTGCCGTCATAGAATCTAGGACGTACATGTCCACGGAATTCCATTGTCCACCCATCTGGCTTCAAAATTTGACCTGCTCTAACAAGACTGATCAACGTCCTTGGGATTTGTTTATTAAGTGCTTTGATCGCATACATGTCTCTATGTATTTATCATCAAGTAGTTTTTTTGGCATTTCTGGTATAGCCTTCCTCGTTTATAATTAATCTAACTTGTCCTTCGTGCAGAGGAACTATGATATTATCTCTAGTTTATAGGTTTCACTAAGGCCCTTTGTTCTTGTGAGGTCAATTGAGTGTTGTCATTGTTCTGTCAAATTATCGGTACTATGACATGTATTATTTTTTGCCGACTTTCTTCATTTATTCAGCAGTTTCAAGTGTTTACCTGGTGCAGAGAACAATTTTCGATTGAGACGTCACTTGCATTGTATTTTATTCATTTTAGGAGCAGGTGTTCTTCCGTTTATGTATCAGTGATACAAAACAAATACCCATCAGCACGTTTAGCCAAGGATTGATAGCTTCATATCAAACATACTTAGTTTGTAGAATTTATCTCACACTTTTACTTTTCAGTGAACCAGAAAATTTTCATGTTTCATAGATTGTAGCAAAAATAACTATCGAAACCAAAACGGATATTAAACCTAATTTATATACTTTGATTTTTGACGGGTGATGAATTAAGAGATGTGAAATCTATAACTCAAATAAAAACATAGTCTTGTCACGTGATTTCCGATACGATGCCATCAAAAATGGAAAAAATGTGTATTGATAACTATTATCAAAGCATATAGTATGTAAAAAGTCAGGAAAACGAGCATAAATCACATTGGCCAACAGGAGAAATTGCGCAATCTTTAAAACAGAACTACGGAAGAAATTCACGTTGAGTGAGATACTCGCCTTCCGTGAAATTACCTGTGTTCTCATTCACGATTGTGAAGTTCAGTGCTGCTACATAAAATTTAATAAACACAGATATTTCATTCACGTATCGTAAAAAAACTCAACAGACAGAACATACACAAATGACCAATTTATGTTGCAACGTTATTGTGAAACGAGATCACCTTCAATAATATCACCGTTTGTTTTGGGCACATATCAGTGACAAATTCTTTCAATATACACCACGTGCCACGAAAGACAAGGTTAAGTGTTCATTGCGATCAGATGACTGATTGTTTATTCAAACCCTGTCAAACTTTCAGCTCACTAGATTACTAGACAAGTGCTAATAATTCTAGCAAATTACTTCACATTCATTTAGTACAGTTAACTTTTCAAAGGGAGATATTAACTATCAAAATTTGAGTAGCTGAACTAAGCAGAAACGATTAGGCCGACAGAGCATGAACATGGTCATCTATCAAACAATGAAGGAGTTTTTCAATATATAAACATGTATGCGATCAACTGAAAACATTTAAACAATAGCTCTTAGCGTTATAGCGATTTATGTATTGAAAATGGAAAATGAATGGCGAACAATGGAGTGTAAACGTGATCGATATCATTGGTGGGGCTAATGAAATATGAGCAGAACAAACACACTCCTATAATGACGGAAGCACACAAAACACTGTGTGACAAAAATTAGTACATTGGAAGCAAAACACGTTATACGAAATCCTTCGGAAGATTGCAATGAACACACTACTCAAGTTATTTCAAAAATTTATATCAATGAATAACAGAATTGTAAAGGAGACACTATGAAACACGATTTTGTTAAGAGACTTACGTGTCATGAGCGTTGTCGTGACTTCGTCCGGCACCGTGACATTCACAGCTGTCGATTACATATAACAAACACAGAAAGCACAATCACTTACTGAAAAACGAGTCAAGCAACAGAATAAACACAAATGACCAATTCATGCTAGAACATTATTATGAAGCGAGATCACCTTCAAAAATATCAACGTTTGGCATGCAACACACAGTCTATTCACACTCACATGCACAAAATAGATTATGCTTCGAAATTTATCTCACCTATTGTTTTGATTGTTGGTGGTGCTTTGTTCACTTTTCCCAATGGTGTTTTGTCTGTTAAATACAAACAATGAATAAACGTGTGAATATTGGTGATTAGCTACGGCGACTGAATCGATAAGAAGAATGTTATCGAGCGGTTAAGCTCACGGTGACTGTGATCTACTACGTACACAATATTTAAGATCAGTAAAGAAGCAATGAAACATTGATCTCCATCATATACAGAAACGTTTCCTGAACTTACATTTGGCTTTTATCAACTACAAAACAATAGAAAACAATAACGTGACAGAAGTGTATGGTGTTGAAATTTACGGTTGAATATAAGCACATTACTCGGCAAGGGTCGTTGTTCATTCTCAAATTTTTCACACGTTTACTGATATACACACAATTCAATTGCAAATCATTTCAATCAGTCTCTGTACAACATCCAATAACATCTGGAATTTTGATGAACCTACATAAAAAACTCGAGTCATTGATGCATAGAAAACATTTCAAAAGTAGTGTAACCTTGTTTACTGGTCTTAAGAAACTGATTATGTCATACACATTGAAATTCAAAAAAGGTATTAACTGGACAACATATAATTTCGTATTTGAAAATGGAATCAGTAAACTCACATTCATGGCATTTTCATTTCCGTACCGTTACGGAGGTTAGAAGTTTGAAAACAAACGGTTTGTCTATTAGTTGTGTATAAAATATCGAGTTCACAAAATCATGCTCAGTAGAGCTCGATGAATCAGTTTAGTCGTGGGATCAATTCAAATCTACCATTTTGTAGTGTCGTTTATTATGTTAAGCCCATACACCTTATTCTTGCTTTCCAACAGGCCAATCTATTCATTCTACTTCAGTCATATTTTGACCTTGTGAATTATCCGCTTATCAACCTTGACTGCTTTTATATGAGCGCGTAGGTGTGTGTACACTTCTTATCCCATTACTCATCACATGTCTGTAACTTATTTTGTGTGCCTATCAATATCGATTAACGCTAGGTTAAATGGGAGATGGCTTACCCGCCTTCTCCACTGCGCGTCGTTTCCCTTCTCTTCACTCCATTCTCTTCATGTACAAAATATTTGTATTCAAAAATCCATTTTTCTTATTTGACATATTTAATTCCGTTATTCACTAACGCGATATAAGTCGATGATTAAAATTTGAGGATAGGCGATTACAAAAGTTCATATGATCTACATGGAGTCAGACCTACGGGCCGCTGAACTGGAGAGTCTTCCGACGAATGTTGTCCGATCTAAAGGATGACAAAAATTAAGGGCACCACAATTTCTTCATATTAGATACTATTGTAGTGAACAAGAACACCAGTTGGGAAAATCGAGCGTATTTGACACAAAATTGCATAACTTGTTAATAAAATCTAACAATCATAAAGTAAATGCTAAATTTGCAAAATGTCTACGAATTGTCTCAAAATGACTCAGACTACATTGTTCTAGGATTTTCATACAAATCGCATCCTGTTTCCATTCTCTACTGTTCGATAACCTTGTCTCTCTGCTGCCAGACCTTCTGTTCACAACAAAAATCCATATAATACTTATTTCAATTTAAGTAGCACACATCACACTATGACCTCTCTATGTGTAATTCAATACTGTGACATCTCGGTCAATTCCACATATTTCGTGCGTTGGGATGACCGGAGTCACTTCGAAATTTATGTGGATCATAGTTTATTATATCCGTGAACTTCCGCAATGATGCACGTCAATCATCATTGCGATAGCTGACTTTGAAACATCACTCTTTGATGTGTACGTGTGAATTGCATTTACGCAAATCACTTGTGAACATAATTATGAACAAATATCTTGATAGATATTCCCCTTTAATTTTCCAATCGACAGACATAAGCAATTTCTAATTTCACAACCTGGTTGGCTGAAACAACACCGCAATGCATAAAAAACGCAAAGAAAATGTTACCCATCGTTGGTAGAGAGAAACGTTTCCCATGCTTGTTGAACACAATGAACACCAATTCCATTCCATTTTTTGTCTGCAATTCCCTCATATGATATTCAACTTGGTCACTCGAGATGATAAACATCTGCAGCGGTTGTGTTGAATATCCACTGAATATGATGACCGAATCACTTGATTCACAGGCTGATCTTTCTCTTTCCCACTTCACGTGTGGATACTCATTCGATATCAACTGGATTTGAACTTTCTTCATTCTGGGAACTAGGAAAGAATAAAACGAACATTGAGAGGACGAAATGAATGCACTGTGACATTTTACTGCTGACGAGCCCAGTTATTGTATGATAAAGCTATAAAACGGAGCAGTATTGTGGCGTTGTTTCAACGTATTTAGAGACTGGTATTCATCACAAGCAATGCAATCAAACATTCCACTGAACTTGTGATCTTTAAAAACTTCAATATATAATTCAGAAATTCTAAAACTGTGATGAAAGTAGAACAGAAATTAAAATATGGTCGCTTGAGGACAATTAAGAAACGACTCACCTCTTTTGTAGGTCATGTGATAGGTCTTGAACTCTGACGAGAGAAAGCTATCAGTGTGGCCCTCTGCTCGATATTTAGTAACATCGCATGGTTTATCAATGGCTTCCAGTAAACCTATATTGCCTTCATAAACTCTCACCGTATTATCAGGCAAAAAGTATACGTCCTGAACCAAATTGACATAATCCAATTTCTTTTCCGTCATTGGATTCCATTCAAAAGCCATGGCTGCCGTCTGCTCTTGAATAACACGGAAAGTGTTCGTATTTGTATCGCCTGTTTGAAAACGAAAGTAGTGAATTTAGTGTTTTAGTAAAGTGCAATCAATTCGACTGTTAATTCGATGTGACCACATTGATAACACTGACACTAGAATTTCTATACTCGACTAACTGGTAGTCAGCTAACAACAAAAGATATTTGTTCATTATGCAATTATTTGAAGAGATTGATACAAGTCAGTTGAACAAAATAAGTAGTTTCGATCGTGCAATATTTAGATAAGCGTATGATCGTAGGATCAGTTACTGCACATAGGAAAGTAAAATTGCGATTATGTATATTTAGAAAATGGTAATAAACCTAAAGTTACCTAGCAGGAAGTCGTTCCGGTTTGTTTATTCATTCCGTACTAAACCAAGAGCGGATGATTGTACACACAGACCAGTGGTAGCAGAAACGTGAATGATGGTCTACGTGACACAACGCCTCACGTATCATTCTCATTGTGGACTATTAATTACGTTAAACATAGTCCTATTCGATAGACTATGTAGACTACGAGTAACATACTTATGTGCTTTGAAAACGCACGCTGACTAACACATACACACATTCCTGAACGAAAGGCATTAAGTGACTCAATAATCTGTGAGAACAAGCACATCGCCTACAATTCGGACAACAACTTCACTTGTGCAAATATGAATTTAGTTGATCAGAGCATCACGACAGTCCATCCCCAACTTGATTTGTCTGATTTCAAATATATTTTCCAAGTGCTCTATCTTCACGTATTCGGAGACACATGCTCTATTCACTTTATGTGTGAGCTAGAAAACTGCTAACGGTGAACTACAGCATGATGAGTAGATTGACGGATATATGACCAATTTCTATCCAGCTTACACATGAATATAATGCTGATGATACCAGAACATCAAGCAACGTTAGGATAAACCTCCGAAACTGAACACATTTGAGTGGTCGTATTGATTCTACGTAATGAATCGCTTTCTATCTGGTTGTACTCATCAACACTTTCCAGGAAATGTGTTCATGCAAATTCTCCAGTTGCTCTGAAGCAGTGAGATGTGTTGCCGTCTGTGTACTCACAATCAACCTACAATAATCTTTGTTGTTGATTTCGTCATCATAAGATCAGCAAAATTGGAATGTGATACAAACAGTGAATGAACGTTCATGAAATGTGGTAATTAAGAGAAAATTGAAGCAATTCTGATACTGAGAACATTTTGCTTGAATATTTATTTATAATCATAATAATCACACTCACTTCCGACCATATTTGTTTCCAAATATGCAGGTTCATACTGTCCGTCCACCGAGTGTACTGATGCAAATACTAGTAAAATTGGTAAAACATGAAGAGAAATATTATGCGACATGATATGTTAATTTCAATCTCCATTGTGAAACACATGTAGCAACGTCAGCCTAATTGAAATAGCTGTTGTATGTTAATGGAGTATATACATTATTTTTCCTGAAAGGACGGTCGTGATACGAGTTCAATAACGCTTATTTTAGTGTTTAAATCTCATTTTATTTATAATACGCAATTAGTGTACTGCTGAATGTCTCTACAGTATGATCATCGTAGAACTGATTGAATTGTGGAGATCGTGTTGAAGTCTGCTTACTACTATTCACACATTTCATGTCCACACACTAATAATTGTGCGTCAAAAATTATCAGTTTAATCAGTGTTTGTCAACGAGACAAGTGGATACAAAACATGATTGGTGTTTTCTTACTACTCGCAACCTACTGAATGCAGGAATGTGTAAGATGACATATCACTAACCACTCAGGTTGAATTATACTCCAGTTATACAGGTGTAAGACGGATTAAATACATATTACAACTTTGAAAATTCAAACTACTCAATTGTCAAATGTATGTTCGCCAGAACAAACGATTTTCTTTGGAGAACACTATTTTATCATCGGTTATAAAAACATCTCAGTTAAAAATAAGGCACCACATATTAATTCAATTGAATGGAACTCACTGGTTATCATCGCAAACATAATTAAGATGTGTTCGTTTGACTGTATCATTTTTAAAACTATTTACAAATGTTAGTCGACAAATAAAGTGTATATATACTCAGAAAGAGAGAGAAAGAGAAATATATTGACCAAGCACATTCCATAGTCATACAATAAAGTAAAAGGAATGTGACTGACTATTAGACGACTGTTTATCAGTAAGGTCATCTCCGTAATTAATTTTAAGGTTTTCTTCCGGTCAGTCTTCATTACTTGGTCTGTAGTAAGATTAAGGTAAAATTATCGTACGATATTGTGAAATTAACAGATATTTGCTACAACACCAATCACAAAACATGCCGTTTGACAATCTTTTTATAAATTATATTCTTGTTTGTCGGATTACCTGATATTGATTGAATAAATCTTGGTTGTGTAGAATAATTAAGGGTGGAATCAAAGTTCATTTTGAGAAGATATAAACATCGAAGGTATTCATTATTTACTATTCCTGTAATGGTTCGTAAATAATAATTTCCTTATGAACTTCATCTAATGAAAAAGCGGTGGCAGAACATGCTTGTGGAGAAGCATTCAGAGAAGATAAACCAAAATACTGACTTCAATCGTCTCTCGCACATTGTCTGATCCGCTAAATTGTTCGATAAACGAGAGTGATTTCATATCGCTCATGAGACTACTTCCAATGAAATACTTTTGCTGAGGATATTTGTTTCACATGGCATTTGCTAATGTATTAAGCTAAGAATTGGTGAACTAATGTTAAGATTTCATTTTGAGCTGCATTTAAAGCAACTTCTCCCCACTGTAACTAAACCATCTAGAATGGTCTAACACGATATATATATATATATATATATATATATATATATATATATATATAGACTTTTCTCTCATGTTTATCGGTACGTGTCAGCATTAATATCATATTCATTTACCGACTCCGATAATTGTAGATCCATTTTCTGCGTCTTATATCATAAGTTTGCCTAGAGAACTTATGAAATTAGGAATGGGTAAGACTATTCGGATGTCACGAGGCTGTTGCCCTTGAGCAGTAAGAAACAGCAAACGGTCCTATGGCAAGTGACGTCTGCTATCTCCATAATCTTGTAAGAATAAATTCATTCAATGTGTACTAAATTCCATCAGTCGGTGCTTTAAATCTCAAGTGTGTTCGTACTGCGCTTCAAACATCTAATTCAACTCACACTAATACAATTGAAATTTAAAGGGTTTCAAAGCATAAACGACTCAACACCTCATTCTCAAAATCGTTGGCGTTCCCTTATAGAGCGAAAAGGAAAAAGGATAAATTTAAGTGTCCACTCTTTACTGTACGATAATGTGAGGATTTGTTATCAAACTGTAATACCTCAACTACTGACTAGATGGTCTATCAGTAAAGGTAAATTTCATGCTCCAAGCATTATTAAGATAATAATATTATTAAAATATTTCTTTAATGTCAGGTACATGCCATTTTTACTTGCATGATCTATAAGTTACAACATTTATCGTTCCACAGTTTGCATGTTAAAGTGATATAGTCTATAAAACTGAATATCTGTTCGTTCCTTCAGATATACTGGGTAATCTTCAAAATATTCTGCAAAAGAGCATCGCGTTCACACCGTACACGCGATTCAATCTCCGCTAATTATTTTTGTAATCCAACTTTTTAAGTTTAAAGTTGTTATAAAGCAGACACGTAGGGCGCCTAATGTGAACTATAACCTTGGGAAAACACGCACGTCTAGTTTGCTCCAGATGTCAGATGTTCCATGGCTGTGCTCTCAGAGCATGATTCTGAAAGAAAAAAGAGAAACCGAGGAACAGTAAGGCATTTGAGTATGAATGATAAACAATGTTTAACATTTTGTGGTAGAAAAAACAGAGGTATGATAAATTTTTAGATTAAATTCATAATAGCTCTTGTAGCTAAAGTAAAATGTGATCTGAGGCTGCAGATGAGATAATACAATGATAAAGAACAATGAGTTGTGATACGTACCAAAATGGAGTAAGTCCAAATGATGGAAGAGAAGTCAGGGTTGGAATAAGGAAGGCTGTTTATTAGAACAGAAAGTGCATATAAAGAGTAGTGTTAAGAAAACTAATAGCTATATCTTTTATTGTCTGACTTTTTTCTCATCCGATGTCTGCCACACAGTCTTAATGCAAAAGTCCGTGTTAGCGTGTTTTAAGTTGTCTTAGTAGAAAAGCTTATACAGCATAAACTAGGAAACATGAGTATGAATGGCGAGCGTAGAACAACCACAATATCACAGAGTGATTGACTTGTTCTCAGATACAAAGAACCTAATACAAACAAAATATTCTGCACTACGAGCATGGATAGATTAAAGTAATTACCCTTACCACCAGTGGTCAATAACTCCCCACTCTCTCTTTTTGTGATGTTGGGCTCGTTTAAGCTTATTTTTTGGATATATATCATACCTCACACAATGCTCTGTGTTTCACATCCTGTTGTAAATCACTGTTTTTATAAGTAGCATATTACAAGCTTATCAGGCAGTCACAAATTATGAACTGTGGGTAAGTCATCGATGCAGTGCTTTAATTGACTATAGTATAAAGTATAGGTTGCCAGTCAAAGTATAATCTTTAAGGTGGTTATATTGTAGGATAGTTGTCTACCAAAATAGGCGGAAATGTGTAGAAATAAGTAGATAAGGTAACGAGTGGTGAAATACGAATAATGGCAAGTCAACGTAGTGTACAGGAGAGTAAAAGGCTGATAATGAATAAAGAAGAAGGAACTCGCATTAACTTGGCGTTGATGTCATTTTGTTCTTTCCTAACCAGGTGATTTGTAACAGGTTTCAGAGGCGCAAGACCACTGGTAGTAGGCAGGCAATTCTTCGGTTCTTTTGACCCTTTAGGGTAGTAGTAAGTGTCCCTTAGCAACCGACTATCGATAGGTTCAGTGAGTTACCGGTCTACTTGAAGTAAAACATTAGGGAGGAAAAAGTATCTGATACAACTACAAAGTAGGAAAATAAGGCGATTTGGTCTATACATGTAGAGAGCCTAAAATGTTTGAGTGGGACGCAGATGTGTTTATTTGTGCTAGTTTTGTGCAAGTGAGGGCTCGATCAATAAGTCTTACAAACGTATGTAATTGATCTGCCATGTGTAAATCAGACGAAAGACTGTTCCATAATAATGCATACTTAATGAATTGCATCAGCAACTGTAAATGTAGTGTCGTTAGCTGCGAAACTAGTAATGTATACATCTCAATCAAGCCTTGTAGGCCGAATACAAATTCTGTGGCAGATAGCATCCTATCAATTACCAACGAAATGACAGGTCACTAAATAAAAACACTGTTAGTCAAACACAGGAAAGTCAAATAATATAATAATTTGAACTAAGGAACATCACATCGTCGTCCGTTGCTTCAATTGCATGCACGAAACATCGAATGAGTGTTAGGATTAAAATTTTACTGTTAAACTGTTTGCTATTGTTGTGATACGCGAGTATCTGCAGAAAACGTTGATCGAAATGTGACGGTGTCTCAGTGATCAAAGGTTAGATGGTCACAAGACGTGAGCAGAAACGAGCTCAAAAAAACGACAGGCGTGACAATTATATGTTCACGTAGGTGATGTGTTGAGGGCAGGAATAAACTCACATCCGTTGCATATCACGAACGCAGTTATTTTCATTTGGTATCTGAGTAAGTGTGACTATGACTATGTTCCAACATCCTAGACGGCTACAACTCATATTACTCGTGTCTCCATGTATGATGGTTTTAATACTCGACGTTCGTGAAGGTGGACTTGAAGTTCCACCTGTTGGATTAAATTCATGGAATCACCACAGAAGTGACATCTTCGTATGTGAAAGCAGATCGATGGTGATAGGGTATATTCAGGATAACTGGAGAAGATTGACTTTCATTCTGGTGTATAACGATCGATAACGCATGCCAAGTAGTTGCAACGCTTGGGTTCCCAGGAATGTAAGAGACTTAAAGAGAGTGACAAGACACCCATTATGCCGCAAGTCTTGCTTTCAGGTACCAGTCGAGGCTGTTTCAGACGGGTAACAGGCGTAAGTATGTATTGTTTGCAATTAGCTCATAATCACTATTAATATTACTTATGACACTGGAAAACATGCCTTTTGTACGTGCATATTGTGAAAATTCTGTATATTTTCGAAATCAACAGCTTGACAGCTCACATTGATTTATATTTGTTATCATTTATTATGTAGTTGAAACAACATTTTATTCGACATCATTATCTCAATTCATTATTAATCGCCATATTGACCTTAAACACTGATGACGAAATCTTCATTGGAAACCTTCATTATCAGTCAAGCATATGGTACAGTTAATAATAAAACCTACTAATTAAAACTGTTCCAACGTTTCTATCTAAGAGTCTTGTATTAGCAAAAATATCTTTAGTTGATTGGGGTTCATAATGTCCGCAACGATTTGTTTTTTGGCTGATAATAAAGAACATTTATCACTTTCATGAAAACCACAGAGTGGAATACATTAACTTATGTGAACTGGAGGTAACTTTGACTGCGTAACATCTTCACGCAAACAGTATTTTTGCTTTCAATGTTTGAACGTAGGTTCCATCAAAATTATAGGACTCACTTCATGATGAAATCATAAAAAAGGTGTTTGATGGGCCGTTAGTAATCAATGCTGAAATTCTACATTCCTACAAATAAAGAATAACTTATTACTTTGGGGAGATTTCATTAGGTTATTTTTGCATGGTTGTTTGATCATTATTTTTTACAGACAGATCAGAAATCCCACAAATTCTTACTCGTTACTTCTCATCAACGTCGACAAACTTCCTCAAATCGTCGTCTTTAGGCAATGTTGACCCCTCATTTGACTTTTTCATTCAGTGGAGTAGCTGTTGTGCAGTTAAATTCTAGCTGTAACTACGTACTGTAAATCCTTTGGTACAGATTGAATTTCGCATTCTACACGCCGATTGATTCAGAAACAAAATGTCGAATTGAGATTATGTCCATGTGCAAATTGTCAGTACACGTTATTAGGCTATCAAAATAAGACCATTTAAATGTGCGTTCATTTCAACAAAATGGTTAACATATTTAGTCAAATTGCGATTCACAATGTGCCTTTTTTATAATTGCGTTAACGTTAGATAAACACGACGCTTTATTTTTCTACAACATATCTCTTGGTAATTATATTGATATATTCAACGTCGAAAGTTTTTCACCTCACTGTCATGATTCATAAATATGGTTTTTTTCTTATTCATGTAAAATACTTCTTGCTGCTTCGATTTTCCCCATATATTCCTACTCTCACATTGACTGTGGTACTTTTGTGGATAGCATAGCTTTATCTATTTTAATTATTATGGTATAATAACAATTGTGTTTGGAAACGTTCTGTGAGTATGAGTATCTCTGTCAAGTTGCTTACAATCAACTCACGTTTATATCACAGTTATAAAACATTGCTGTTTACACATGTTGTATTGAATAAAATGGTTACTAATCTGCAGACCAGTAAAAATCTATACAAGAATCAATGATTTAATATAATTAGATTCAGTTTTCAATGAGATAATATTTAAAAGTATTATTTAGACAAATATTTATTATTTGAAGCAAGAAGATATTAGTCAGTATTTAGGAATTTAATGCAAGTTGACTAACGGAACGAGGTGAAACATGTTGTCCTAAATGACAAATATAACATCTGGTCATGCAAAATGTGATGAAAGTATATAAATATACAATCTTAAAAGGGAAACATACCTCCAGTAATACTAGATACTACTCAGCTGATATGACATTAAAATGCGCTGGTGAACTATGAGTGAACATTGATTGTTCATAGTTGTGCTACCCTCCGTGTGTTGTCTGACAAACTGAACATTTGCTTCATCTTCATTTCAAAGAGTGAAATATAGTCTTCTTTAGGGTAAAATTATTTAGTAAACAGTTTACATAATCATCTAATCACAATTGTTGGTGCAATATCGCGTAAGACTGTTCAATAAAAGATAAACTAAATATAAATCGTCCTCGATTCTACAAGTCAATATGAATTCTATCATCCGGTTGAAATTTTATTTTCTAATGAACAGTATAGTAATGATATATTAGCTTATCTGAAGGTACAATTTCTAACATTTATTGTGAATACATCTTTCTGATATGTCGAAGTCTTGGTTAAGTAACCGGACAATATACATTAAAACACATAATAAGAACTCTCGTTTCAGCGAAGTTTACAGTTCTTAGCGAATCAGTTTTCAAGCTGTATAATCGTGAATATTTACTTATTTAAAATACAGAAATATACATTTTGTATTGTGATGGGAATGTTTACTTTTATTAGTGATAATAATCATTATAAAGTTATGTGTATGGAAATCCCTCTACGTATACGTTCGTAACCTGTTCCTCTCTGTGTACATAATTTTCATCGCGTTGACTTATTCACTTAGGTATTCTACAACGAATCTGCACACGGTCTCAATCAGCTACCAAGACAGATATTGTATTTATATTTAAAGAAATAAAGCCACATTTATCAAATTTTCATGATTGTTTTATTAACCATAACTATGATTGAGTGTATGATAATAGTCGAATGAAGAAATATCACAAAGGATTAACATACTCATGCATATACGTTCTCCAAAAATCATTTTCCACATAAATGAACAAGCATCAGAGCTTCGTTGCGAAAGTTAACGATATTCTAATTGACAAACTGTAAGTGTGCATTCAGTGCACCTAAATTTGCTACCTTCAGTGCGCAGTACCAAAGAATGTACATTGTTGATTTCTGCTTCATCTGAAGTGCAAATGTTACTATTCAATCTCAATTGTTGAGGAAATACTTGATAGTAAGTGGTCACATCTGATCAATGCACGTTACGTATCTACACAGATTTGCGACAACGTTTTTTTAGTTCAATAGCCACTTCATATGTCATCATAATTCCTACTTGCCAGAAGCTAGTCGGGTATAGTACATGGCCGTACATAGCAGTATGCAACACGTATTCACATCTTTTCAAAGACGAGATTTGCTTTATTGCAAATTATTTCTCAGTAATTAAACTACCATTTTTCAGTACAGTCAATATCAGTTTTCTGATAGCTGACTGCAAATAATTCATATAATATGTGTTATGTTCATTACCGTTATTCAATTTCTGTCAAGCTATGTTTTAAATAAACAAAGGATAACATTCGCACGCAGAGAGAAACACCAATGTTTATTCTGTTCACGATGCCGGATAATCAAGTAACAATCACACATGTTACACTTATAACTGTTATGATTCTGTACGTTGAGCTATGGTTTCTCTCGTTTTTTGGATAACCAGCTTCCAAAAAATGCTCTCACTGACTAAGAGCGTAGCAGATAATTTTATATACCGTTTTTAACAGCGTATTCAGTCAGTTGTAGTGGATTGGCTTTGCGATAATTCCATGGAATACGTTAACCATTCAATCTGATGCTGTTACGTTTGAATGCTCTGCCAATATTGCACCTTTTTGCTTTATTGGTTTTCATGCCGCATTTGTACATGGTGTTGATCACTTTAGTAAAGATAAAACAGTTGTTTATTAGTTTCTGTTAAAAGTTTTGTTTTTTGACATCAATGAATTTCTCTAATTCATATGAACTATAACTACGTAGGTATACTCAATAGTTTGATTATGGGGTTGCAATGCTTACTCGTCTTATCTTTAAACTGTGTCACTCGAGCTGAATAGAATAGTGTTTTTTACTCATGGTTAATAAAAAAACACTTCAATAACTTGAAATACCCAAGGTTAAAACAAACAGTTCCAAAACGCGAGGATATTGATACGTCTTTGCGTTTAAAAGACACTTTTTGAACAATATGCACGTGGCCTGTTAAAGGAAAGGTAAATGTACCTGGTTTACCAAACATTTGTACGTTTGTTCTGGTACATATGTTGTTTTTCGGTCGACCATTTGTGCATTAACTGCACGCTAATATTTTCCATCATGACAGACGTATTGCAAAATTAATACACTACACAGAACCATTGCCTATCCAAACATATTTTTTGACCTCCGACATATCGATAGTGTCTAAACTATCTATTACAATTGTTCTAAATTGCCTCCCGTGATTGGACGTAACAAAAATAATACCGTGTCGTTTTGAACAATACCAGAAAACGTATAACTGGTAGGAACATTTATTGGAAAGCTGCAATGTGATATATTTTTCAATACTGTAGTCTGACGTTGGTTAGCCAGTTAAATATCAACTTCTCTATGAAAAAGAGATGATCAATAACTTGTGCAAAATCAGCATATTAATAAAATGTTTAATGTTTAATTTTATAATACAATGTATTGCATACATGTATGCAGATGAAAATCAGACAAACTGACTTACTGGAACCAATGAATGCACACTATTTCTTACTTAAAATTCTGATCAATACTTTTTATTAATACGTTTCTTTAAACAAATTTGAAACAGCGTCACAAATCTGGGGTACATGATATCAACTGCATAGCGCTGGGATGTTTGGTGGTTGGTAGTAGTAAGCAGAATACCATGGATCTCAATTTCTTTGGGGGTGGATCTGATAACTGAACAGTGACCAACTAAATGAAGTGTCTAAATCCAAGTAAATACTTAATGAATTTTTAATTCAAAGGCTCCCAAGGAATCTTACAAAAGCGAAGACTATAACTGCTGCCTATTAGAATTGTTCATGAACTTCTAAATCTACTGAGATCATTGATGTCGAGTTGCAACACGTTTTGTAGAATCGACGTGTGTATTTTTAATTCCGAAACTGGGGAAAAGTTGAAAAAACCATGAATCTGATGTTTTCTGGAAATTAATATCATTCATATACATCCCCCTTGTATTCGTATAAAAACATGTTATTATCAATTCCGTCTGCCCAGTATGATAATAACTTTTCTCTTTTGGTTATTAAGAGCTGGTAGTGGTAAATTACACTCAGGGTAGTGGGATTTCAACATGACATCTTATTTTTTTGTTTCATTTCAGGACCCAAAGTCACTTGGTAATAATTACGAAATCATGAAATTAATACTATGAAGCTAATTTAACTGACTTGTTCGAATATCTATTTGGCACCGCACAAAATGTCATTCAGTTCAGTATAGACCGAATCACTAAAGTAATGGGCTGATGAGTACGAATCATAAATAGATCTCTTCTGTAGTTTTCAGACGCCATATTTTTTCTAATCTCCTGGTATAATGAGAATGGATTAAACTATCTCATATCACTGATCAATTCGCATACAAATCTTGTTTTCGGATGGGTTGTTGTAGATTCATGAGAAATCGCATAAGTGCATGTTAATAAAAACTGAACATTGACTGAGATATAGAAACTAGTTGATACAGTTCAATTTCTGTGTTTGCTGTCAGTTCATCATCATCAGTTGGTTTTTTATGACAATCGATAAGCAACAACATGAAAACTACTATTTTGTTTGATCCCATTTACCTCACACATTTTCATCAATGTGGTAAAGAAACAAGATGATGAATTTGGAAAGAATGTTTAGTTGGAACCTACATTAGATTCCTATCGTACTCACTGGTTTGCGTTCTCATTACCTTGTCTTTCTATTCGCAAGAAGTTGATATTTTGAAGACGTATTATACAGGAGCATTTCACTACTGCTATGATATGGCATGATATGTTTGTTCTCATAGAAGTCACACAGCGCGTACGGCATGTAATCTGGATTATCCCATCGTGATAAACTGGAGAGTATCATTCCAAGCAACGGACTTAAGTGGATGGTGTCAATAAGCAGTAGGATATAACAGTGCGAAAACGTCAATGCACAAGGTGAAGCCACCATTTCATGCACACATTCATCACATGCGATCAAATAATTCGCGTTGGCTGGGTTTTGTACATTTATCTAGAAATTGACTTTTGTAGGAAGTGTAGACATATATTTAATCTTTCTTTGTTTTTATGTCTCAAAATCGCCATAAGACTAGTTTTCAACCAAGACAATGGCTTATCTATGGTTAAACGGCTTATAAGATTGGAATAGTGAAGGATAATGTTTTGTATATCATCCTAGAAGCATTGTTCGACCATAAGGTGACACATTGTACAACGTTTTTCTCCCACACGATGTGAACACTTATAACTGGTTGTCAGTCGTTGCCTAATAACAGGTTGAGTAAAAACATCTGTCGGCGTTACAGTTTACATGGAAATTGTTCACTGGATGATTTAATAGTTGCTAGAAAAACAGATCTATCGATGTAAACTATATGAACAAGCTTCTGTTCGAAAGGATAATGAATGTTGCCTTCGCGCCTAATAACGAATGTAATTGCAATGCGTATAGGGTCGCAATGCAATTTCTTCTATTTATACCGTCATCAGATAAGTTTTAGAAGCTTTGCACTCAACAAATATATCAAAATCAATCCATTGCATCAACCGATCAGAACAGTTATGAACAAATAGAGTACCAAGAGTCAAATCATTGAGAGGTTCCATGAAAATAAATAGTAGATAACGACAGGTTAAGAGTCGTTAATTCCAACCTAGATTGAGGTCCACATCACAAGATGTGAGCCACATGTGGCAAAGTTTGAAAACTTACGTTTCACTTGGATTTTGTTCTGATGACGTTGGTACGAGGTATAATGAAAGACTCGCGATCAGGTCATACACTTATAACTCTTATAATACTCCTCCTAATACGCGCTTTATTCATATGACGTTATTAATATTGTCTACAATAACATGACCACATTCACCTGCTACGCGTTGTATTGTGTTAGCATGAACTTGGAGTAAGATCCATTTTGAATCTTTTGTGTGTGAAATTAACTCCATGTACACATTTGCAATTTGTGCCTATTGATTACCTTAGTTGTAAATTTCTTGTCTTTTCGGTTCCTTTTCAGTTGTTGATATTTGTATTTTACTATAGTTTTTATTTTTTTACGCCCTCACCAAGTTTCCGTGGTTCTTCCTGAACTGCATTTATGTTGTTTTACTTGATACTTAGTCTTGGTGACAGCCATATTGGTTTGTTCCTCCTTTTGATTGCATTGCTTGTATTGACCGGAATTGTGCATTTTCGCTTGTGAATTGAAGCACTCTTCCAGAAATTGAAACGCTATATGTCATAAGTCAAACAAATATTATCTTTTGAACAAACCTGTGCGTGGTCTATCTAGAAAGGATAGAATAGCATCCATTTGTTGTGATTGGTAATTTTCTTGCATCCGTTATCAACTTCCGTATTTACTGTAATTTAGATTTGATTATTTGAACAATTATTGGTTGGACAGCATAGTGGTCATATTTGTTTAGGTAACAATGTACATTTTTATTTATGATGAATTATAGAACCTTCATTTTACCCAATCACTTTGTTTTGGTTTCAAATGAGCAAGGGCGCGTATCTTACCCACCTAGTCAGCTATCCATCAGTCCAAACCTTAGTATGGATCTTACAATTCTAAACAAATATCGATTGGTCGAATTTGTTTTGCTTTTGTTTCGTAGATTTCAATTAAGATTTCTGAGAATATTTGGTCGCTTCGCTCATGATGCCAGATACTCGTCAAATGAAGTTAAGCTCAAGGCTCGTGGATGTTAAGGGAGACGAACAAAATAATGAATCCCTTCTAACAAGACAAGTGCCCTTTGATGCTCTTATTTGTCATGGTTCAAAATCGAATAGGGATAATTATCATGATAGTGAATCTAGTTGTGATTTATTGGCAGATGACGTAGAAAATCTTATTTTCGATGAGAAACCAAGGAAGAGCGTTATGCCTATTGTGCCTTTCGTAGGTCTAGAGTGACCGATGTTTGAATTAAGTTATTTTGACGGACAATCAAGAGCTTACTGGACGTTTTTAGGAGAGTTTGAGACCTAGGTAGAATCAAGGGTCACGGATGATAGTCAAAGTCTCCCTTTGTGATACATTATTGTAGGTGTAGAGCAAAAACAGTCATTGAGGGTTGTGCTATGCTGGATACCTCCGCTTGCTACAAGAAGGCCAAGGAAATTATAAAACGTTTGACGAGCTCACTCAGTCTATAGCATCTCGTGCGAGAGTAGCTATTAGTAGATTTGGCGGTTGTCGAATCGTTCAAGAGAAGGTTCCTTAAATATAGGTGCAGCTTAATTATCGCCTCTGATGTTATTAACCTTATCATGAAGTGTTAAACCCGAAAAAGCCAGAAAAACGTAGAGTGGTCATTGATTGTGCCACCAAGTGTACAGAGGTTTCCCTAAATGATATGATTTATCAAGGACCCGACACCACTGCTGAGCTAGTTTGTATATTATTGCGTTTTCTCAAGGAGACAATTGCAATCTCTACAGATGTTGAGGAAATGTCCATGCAAGCAAAGTTAAAAAAGCTTGGTTCAGAAAGAAGTGTATGGAGAATTACTTACTGAATTTAAAAACAGCAGTTAAGTAGTTATTGTCTGAAGGGTTTATCATCGATAATGCTTGATGGGTTACTCCGTGTTGAAGATCGACTGAGCTACTGAGATTGCCCAAATGCTTTTAAGCATCCGATAATTTTACTCACTCGACACTTAGTGACGGAAATGATAATCAGACATTATCATAAAGAACAAGGACACACAGGAACGTCTCAAGTACTGCACACAATTCAAAAAAGATATTGGATAGTTAAAAGGAACCAGCACGATTAGTAGAGTGATTGAAAAGTTTGTGTCATGCCGGCGGTTTTCCATGAATCCTGGACAACAACTGGTGGCGCCGCTTCCAGCTTGTAGGGTGAAACAAGGTTGGCATAGCTTCTCATTAGTACGAGTAGACTACTTTGGATCTTTTTGGTCAAAAGAGGAAGATCATTAGAAAAAAGATATGGATGTTTATTCACTTGTTTGCAAACCCGAGCAGTACATATTCAAATGACCTATAGTTTGCATACTGATTCATTTATAATGGCCTTAGTACGTTTTATTGGAGGAAGACGGAAACCTCCAGAGATTTACAGTGACAGTAGATCAAGCTTCGTGGATGATATCTCTGGACTAATGAAATTTGTGCAACAGTTGAATCAGCAGAAGATAAATAGTGAACTGTCATCTAGGCCGATTCAATGACATTTTAACCCCCCTAGACACCCATTCTTCAATGCAAACCATAGTTTGGGTCTTACACTCGGTACCTTGAAACGAGTAATTCTGAACTATTATTAGCAAACGTTCTCAATCATAAATGACGATTTTGAAGTATCTATGCCGTAGCAGATCCAAAGTTCACTACTTGTTTACATGAAACATGGTTTGATTCACTGTTCTAAGCCTTATTTTTGTCTTTGTTAAATAACGCCATAGTTGTGTAATGGTGAACGCAACGTGTGATGTCCTAGTTGTTCAACAACATTGTTAACTCAGCTACGCTTTGTTCCAATTTATTTATTTAACTGTCATTATTAAGTTCCGAAAATCAATAAACCACAGTATCATCCTTTTTATTTAAAGTGAGTGAATGAAAGTCCTACATGTTTATGAATACAAAATAGACAGTTTGATAAAAAATGTACACACAGAGTTCACACGGACAAAAACACGTCACAATTGTTGCTATAACTTCTTCATTAGGAAGAACAAAACTATGCTGACCAAAACAATAATCAGAATCAATGTCGCTATGAAGACATCTGAAAAGGAAGACATCAATAACAAAGATTTGTGTCCCACCTGTATACAAATAAAACTGCATCTAGACTTGCAGTTGAAGTGACCTCAGCCAATAAAATGCTATCTATATGATCAACTTCACCGTGTTCACATTGTAGATATTACATCCAACGCTCAGTCTCTGTAATTGACATCAACATGTATTCACTGTGCAAACCGTATTTATTAAGCGTGATGTCTCTCGAAGTAATATTATGTAGATGGCAACACCGGATGTAAATAATTTCGTTCAGATAGGTTGAATGTATGAGGAAGTTCAGAAATTCCTATTATACACATGAATATAGAACTAACAGTTAACACCATATTCAGACAAAATACTGATATTGTCTCGTATTGATGAACGTATAATAATCCATGTTATAAATGAAAGATAAATACAAGTGAAATATAACTGATTCAGAACACCAATCTTTTTTGAAAAAAATAAATTATATCATGATTGTAGAGAGAACTCATCGTTTTTGTCAATTAATGAAGAAACAAGTTGTTTCTATTGAAAGTAATTGTAATTCAGTGGTTGAATAAATAAGTGCTTGTTAAAACTCGGTGTATAATTACATCGACATGAGCAAGAAGACAAAAATTCGATGGCAATAAATGAATTGCGTTGTTTGAAAAATAACAGATAATATGGTTTACTAAATTAAGAGATTATCAAGCGATTTAACAACAAAATTAACACGTCGATTTTCTGTCAAACCTTTGCTTTTCAACAAACCAGAAATTTTTATATTTGACAGAATGCAATAAAAATAACAACTGAAAACAAAACGGATATTAAACTCATTTGCTGTACTCTAGAATTTGTGAAGTGATGAATTAATAAATGCTGACACTATTAGTGAATTAGAAACACAAAGCCGTCTCACGATTTCCTATTTGATGCAGTCGAAAGTGAAAATTAATAGTAATGATGACAATTACAATGGCATGTAATGCGCAAAACTTCACGAAAATATGCAACAGATACCTTAATGAACGGAGAAAAATTCACGTTACCATAAAAAGTGAACATTTGAATAAATGCGAGTTAAGTGAAACACTCACCTGTCGTGAACTTGGCCATGTACTCATTCTTTATAGTGACATTCACAGCTGGTGCATATCTTGAATAAAAAAAAAGCTAAATCAAGTATCAACAAACTAGTTAAATAACAGAATTTACGCGAATACCTAATTCAAGCTAGAACGTTTACGTGAAGCTAGAACACATCCAATAATATTACTGTTCAGTATGCACAAATAACACCGACGTATCCATTTGACCGAAACGAATCCCGACTGACGTTTCAGTGTACAATTTGACAACTATCAAAAATACCAGTCACAAGCTCTACATTTGTACACTACAAATAGTATTTTGAAAGATCTCAACTATGGAGAGTTTAGAACACTAACTAAGAAGAACTGACAAGACGTCCATGCAAAATAATGGAAAAATAGAAAAATTAGCTCTTAGATTTCTAAATGGAAAATGAATGGCGAACAATGGAGTGAAAATGTGAACGATATCATTGATGGGGCTAATTAAATATTAGCAGAACAAACACACTCCTATAATGACGGACGCACGCAAAACACTTTGTGACAAAAATCAGTACACTGGAAGCAACACACGTTATACGAAATCCTTCGGAAGATTGCAATGAACACACTACTCAAGTTATTTCAAAAATTTATATCAATGAATAACTGTCTCTGTTCAACATCCAATAACATCTGGAATTTTGATGAACCTACATAACAAACTCGAGTCATTGATGCATAGAAAACATTTCAAATGTAGTGTAACCTTGTTTGCTGGCCATAAGAAACTAGTTATCTCATACTAATGGAAATTCAAGGAAGGTATTAACTGAACAACATATAATTTTGTATTTAAAAATGTAATCAGTAAACTCACATTCATGGCATTTTCATTTCCGTACCGTTACGGAGGGTAAAAGTTAGAAAACAAACAGTTTGTCTATTAGTTGTGTATGAAATGTCGAATTCATAAGTTCGTTCACAATTATGCTCAATTTATTAGATTACTCATGAAATATGCTTCAATCTTCAATTTTTTTTACTTTTTCTTCTTTGTTGTCGATATATGTGAGTCATCACTGTAGCGTCTTGTATGACTCTACATATAGCTTGTTTTGGGATGACCGGAGTAAACTGGACATGTAGATGTACCTGTGGTCTTTATAACTGCGGACTTTGTCATCTATTCACGTCGGTCTATATTGCCACAATGACGTTGCCAGTAAGGTTGAATATAAAGTGACTCTAACGTCGCAAACCTCGGAGTATTGAGATAAGACACATTCACATAGAGGAATATTCAAAACTCAGTTAAAGTACTTTGCAAACTCAGAAGCATAAACTTAACTGAGTTTAAGGTTTGCTTGAGAAACTCATCATACTACCATGATCATATTGGTTAATCATTCCTTTTCCCACATCACATTTGGATACAGATTCGACATCACCAAATTTGATTAACATTGATTCTCGGAACTAATAGAGAATAATATTAACAAAAGGAGCAAAATGTGAATGTGAAGCAGTGCTGTGACTTCGTCAAGACGTATTTTGAGGTTCACAATCATCACCGGAAACGTAATCAAAAATTCCGGTTCAATATATAAATCGACTTTTTTACAACTGTGATGAAGATGGAACCGAGATCGGAACTATGATCGTTTGATAACAGGTGAAGACAAGCTTACTTTATTTAAGCGCTATATGATAGGTATTGAAAAATGGAAAATGGTGTACGAAATCGTGTCTTTCTACGTGGTGATTTGGAATTTTGTTTCTTCAATCACCATTATCTTATAATGCGCTAATATGAATCTTCACGTATACATTCAAGAAAATTTCTTTATTTACGATATTTGTCTTCATCGATTTCCATTCGTAACTCATTGCTGCTGACTGATTTTGAGTTAACAGTCTTTTCTTGTACTTGCGTCATCAGTTTCAAAGTGAAATGGATTCAAATTCAAATGGAGGTCTTTTATGTGAAAATAACATTTCTATTATAATTTCACTTTATTCATGACATTATCACTTGATGATTTGACGATCAAAATACATGAGTTTATCTATTAGTGTAAATAATCGTTCATTTTATCAACGGTTCGTTAACGTTCAACAGACAGGTTTTACAAGATAAAGTGAGAAAATTAATGTGGTCCACAGGTCACTCCATCAAAATATGTACCTAAGATGTGTCATATGTGATCATAATGTAAAATGTATCATACACATTTATATTGAAACAAATTTTCTTTAAGGTCACACTGAAGATATGGAAATATGGTCAAAGACAAGCAAACTGATAAGTACACATACATAAGGTCGAAGTTACTTAATCCATGGTGCACACAAATACACCTAGAAATACTGAATCGATGTACAAAATGCCTCTCATTTACTCAGTAGGCTTGAAAACGTCTACGAGAACATGAAGTGTGATCAGTAGAAGAAACGCTCATTCAGAAATTTTAAATAGGCATTCTATGGTAGGCTACCCTGTATAGGGTACTAGAATTCGAACAAAATTCAGACGCGTCACCTCAAACGTAGACGTGTGACCGACTTTTATGGTCAGGTAGACTGGAATAATTTGTCCGGTATCTTTGATCGCTTGGATCGTTTGTTTATTGACTGTCAACCTATCAAAATCTCACTTTTGTTCGAAATCTTGTGACCAGTGAAAATGAATTATGATTTTCATATTAAGGGTGAGATGAGACAATGCGTTACATAATAAGTGACTGATGAATTGAGTTTATCTTCGTGACTATTTCCTATGAATTATCTTTAAATGAAATTTTCTGACTAGTTATGACTACATCTCTTGGACATTTTAATGAATCAGTAGATATTATGAGCGTAAAACTTACTTTCGTATGGTGATCTAAGTGAGAATAGTATGTCAGCAATTCTGCATTCGTTTTACTGCTTGCCAATAAATGCTCGTTGATTATGTTATCAGTTATCTGTCACTACACAATGTTGGGTCTAGCGGCATAGTTTAGTGGCGAACAATTTCAACGATCAATAATCGGATAAAATATAAATTCATGCAACAACAGTTCATATACGAGGTACTTAGATTACTCATATCGCAATCAAATCCTCCCATATTGTTCGCAAACATTTTTATGAAAAAATATTAATACCAGGCAAATGAGAAAATGTTCATATTTCCAATGTCTTTAGCTTTATATTCTGTTGACAACACAGACCATTTCCTGTTATGTTCTATTCTATCTGTTCTTATTACTTATTCCATTGAAATACGCCGTTAACAACAAACAAATTGTTACTGTTTGTACGGTATTATCGATCGCTCATATGAACTTCTTAATTTATTGTTCAAACAGTCACGACATAAATGCAAGTCGGTTTATTGTGCTCTCACTAATTTGTGCATGAACTCGTTGTTACATTTTCATTTTTTCCGTGCTTATATGACATCCATGTAATGCTTTTACTATGTGTATGACACATTTTCTCGTTATTGACTGACCCCAAACGCAACACTGCATCCCATCACAAACAGCTCAAATTTGTTTGCCACTTATTCTTAACGTTAACCACACAATTTTTCAGTGTTATTTTTGATGAGACACTTTTTGAAATCATCGCTCTACTTATTGTGGGAAAGCGTTTTCACTTCTGTTGCAATGTTATTCTAGGTTTCAGACAGACTGATTTATTCACTTTTCTCGAGCCACGATTCTGCCCTTGATGATTATTCGCCAATTGATTATCAGTGATTCTATGATTGCTTGCCAATCGCTTATCCTCATCACCACGCGTCTGTACCTTGTTTCTATCTGGCTATAAATGTTGATAAATGCTTTATCGACTCCTGTTGACTTACACGCATTCTCCTCCTTGCATTCTCGCTTTTCGTTTCTAATGTAGGCTCACTGGAACAAAAAGCGCACGAAGTACACGTATTCAAAACTTATGCTCATATTTCATTTATTTTAGTCAGTCAATAACGAAAATCAAGTCAATATATATTGTAGAATACTTATTTAATTATTTACTGACGCCTAATACACCTCGTAAATGAGCATCGGTCTTATAAAATCCAACTCACTCCTAGAAACCCCTCCACAGTCGTTGTAATTGCTGTTCATTATTTTGATGGCTGCTTCAATTTATCCAATCACTGTGTCCTGTGTTCTTCCTATCTCCGTTTCTCTTCAGCTTTGCAAATGGGCGCTTGCTTAGTTGTGAAATATTGTGACTTCCGCAATGTACGTCGTTTTATATCGATAGCACTATCATGCAATCTGGTCGGAATCCGGTCAAAGTCCTATAAAAGAAAATACATATTTGGCAAGTTAAGATTTTCAGAGTACTTTTGATCCATTTGGGCAAGTCAAGATCTCATTTGATTCACCGTGCTCTTTGTACAGCTTTACAAATTATCAGAACATTATACGAAACCCAATTGATATATTGCAATACTGTATTTAACAATATCATTGCGATTCATAGTTGAAGAATCAAAACTAATGTTTGGATTGAAGAATAACTGCCTATGTACATTAGATACGAGCTATTGCCCAGTTGAAAGCTAAACAAGTTGATTTTGGTAAATGACAGTTCTATATTTCATTATAAATACAAATGTACAAATAATACAACCCAGTTTTTCAACCATTATTTGTTTAAGCAGTTAGAAAATCTAAATTACCACAAACAAATAAGGTGATAAAGGATGAAAAAAGAATACCAAGCGCACCAAATAGACTATATCCTTTATTTTCTAGATAAATCACGTGCAGATGTATTCAAAAGATAATATTTGGTTGCTTTATAACACATGGTGTTTCTATTTCTCGAAGAGTGTATCAATTCACAAATAAATGCGCACTTTCAGTCGGTGCAAGCAACACTTCCAAAGGTGGCACAAATCAATTTTCATCTAGTTCGTATAGACTCAATGCAACTGTGCTGTCACAAGTTTATATCAAAGGAATGGAATGTGCTTAACACAGGAATATACGACAGTAATGTCACTGCCCTTCCGACTTGTTGATTGAGTGTATTTTCGTGGCATCTTTCAATTTCAACATTAATGTATCATCCACTAATCTGTCAAATCGAGAAAACCACTCATTAGACTAACGTTTACGGAACTGTCAGTTCTGGAGATCAGACTCTTCTAAAGAGCAAGCCCTAAATAGGATGGCAAATCAGTCCTCCGTTCCATCGATAACCAGATTTTCTCCATTCCACTTGTATTATTTCTATTAATCAACAGATCTATGCGAGAGTAATTTGTTGGTTGTTTCATACAATGTAACGATAGCATGTTTTCGGTGGGAAATCAGATGAACTTGTGTATTGAAATCACCAATCTTAAGGTTTTGGCAAATGTCGTTTCCTTGTTACTCATGGCACTGAACTAATTATGTCGATTATGTTCCAATGCGCTCACAAAATTCGGAATACTTTACACCATATTCATAATAATGCTATGTTAAATGTTCACATTTATTTGACAGGATACCGGGAATTTCCATTTCGTTTTGGCTGGAAATAATTATTATTCAGTGATCATTTAATTTAATTGTCTGAATCCATGTGAAGAGGATCCCTTTTGCAAAGGGATTTCCAAATGATCAATTCATAAATGCTTGATCTCAATAATGTCATCAGTGTTGAATAGCCTCAGATTACATGGAACCAGTATTTAAACAAATCCTAACAAGTGTGTAGAGTACTTTGAAACGATTCATGCAAGGGATAAATTTTGTAAAAATGTCTATGATATCCAATTTCTAACACAATATACAATCACTTGTCATTTCACTTCATGACCTTAAGTTATCCGTATATCAGTTAAGTTTATGAAGATATAACTATGGATAAACTGTATATCACTTGTTCAAAAATATGGTTGGCATTACCTACTCTAGTGCTCACCGAATCGTCAAATTAATTAGAGAACGAGTACCAGTAACATATACCAGCTATTTCAAATCCGTCAAATACTATAAGTTTTTGTCACTATAAATTTAATGAATACGGCAAATTATGGTACAAATCACATATTCTTATAAACTGATAAAGATAAGGATGTACTCTGACAATTTTATGTTATCATACTTGCAATTTCGATTTGTGCATGAATACGAGTCGATGTATCTGGACTGTTCAGTTTTCAAATGCCATAGACAACAACTGAGTGCAGCGTTTTAAACTAACGGCGACGACAGAAGGTCAGTCCTAGCGTCCTGTCTTTGTATGCAGAATGCAGTCACCTGAAGATGCCGATATCAGAACCAGAATTCAGAGTAAACTTGAACAATTTCCAAACGCAGATCTACAAGAAGTGATTAGCAAATGTCTGAGATTGTTTTACCTGAAACATGATACTTCATCGGCTGATAAGCAAAACGTGATGCCAATATTAAAACGTATTTGTGGTTACAGTCATGGATCTGACTTTATTCGTCAAACGGAAATATATTTCATACAGTCGAATAGCTTGTGATCAGTCAAATAAGATTTTTCAGAGTAGCTCCTGTTTATGCAAAATACGCAGACATCGGTTGTCCCATGTCACGAAATGAAGCAACACTCTATCGAAAATAGTGAAATTATTTTGAACAGTATGAAAACTTTCCTTGTTTTTATGAGTCTTCCATATTGCAACTCTTCACAATTTTCAAAACAAAATGTAAAACGGTGAATAAAATTCAGATTCAGGTGAAATAGTCCGTAGTTAATAAATGATTGTGGGAAAAATTGATTTCTTAGTTTGTAGTTGTTCTTGTCAGAACGCGTATTGAGGATCCGTTTGATATTTTGAAGCACCATAGACATCAGTTTTTGTTTTATTTCAGTAGTTCAGTGAATAATGAGTTGATGGTTGAAGCTGAATGTTTAATGTGTTCAAGCAACTGTTAAAATATGTGACGGATTTGTAACTATCGATCATTTCGACAACGTTAATGAAAACAATTGTTTTCTCAACTATTATTCATTTCTTTTCATCTGTCTACGTGTCTATTGATTCGCATAATGTCATTATTAAATTCACTTAGCGAGTAAATCGAGGTCTTATCTGTATATCAAAACCAATATGAAGACAACAATCTATATTTATGAATACAAAATTAACAGTTATTCAAGGAAAAGCACACTACACCTACATTTAGAAACACAGGACACAAACAATGCTAAAATAATCTAACAAGAAAGAACAAAACTAAGCACACAACAGAAAATATCACGATCAATATTGTAATTACGATATCTGGAACAGAAAGAGAGAAAACAGAAAAACATTAAATGAATATTGAAGATAAATGAACAAAATATCAAAGATAAAACGTGAGAAAAAAAGAGAAAAAACAGACACACAAGAGTTGATATATAATAAATAAACAGAACCACAGGCCACTTAAACAAATAGATTGAAATGAACACGAGCCAAACTACAACATTCACAAAAGTGCAACAAACACTCCAATGAGACTATTTCAGATGAATAACAACAACCAATAACTGATTGATAAAGAGAGCATTTGAGAAACACGTGTATGGTGGGAGACTCACATGTGTTGAGATTTGCCGTGTTCTCCTCGTTCATCACAGTCACACTCACAGCTGTCACGTTGATAGAATAAACAAAGGGAGCAAAATAGCTTATCAACAGTTGAGTCGACAAACGGAATATACACAAATGGTCAACTCGTGATAGAACTTTGATGGAGAAGATAAACCACGTTAAATGATATCACACTTCAGAATGCGCAAATAACACCAGCACATGCATCCAACCTACACTACGAATATAAATTATTTGTCAGGAATAGTATGGTGTATTTTACAGTAATGTCGGATGACCCATGTCCAATAGAAATTGTTTATTGGGTTTGTTCAAATTTCTCCCATTTTCCGATTTCACTGTACTGTTTCCACTATGATGAATTGATTTCTACGCCTTAGTAATTAGTAACCATAAACTCAGATGACATTAAATGCATACACTTACACATGTCGATGTTTACTAATATGACAGTTTCACACATGAAATTTCCACGCAACACTACATCATACTTATATTGTCACGGTGACATACTTCTAAATATTTTCGTTTTCATGAATGTGTAGATACCGTTCACAATTGAGCCACATTTACATTACGATTGTTAGATTACTGGTTATGTGATTATCTTACATTCCGTCTGCGTTGTCGATCCTTCTTTGTTCAGTTTCTTGTCTGGTAGTTCATCTGCAAAATACAAGCATTATAGGTATGTGAAAATATTGATGATTCAGTGTGGTGATTCAGTTAGTGAACACAATCTTATGAATTCTTTCAATGACATAGCTTTAATCATTGCTGTTGAATTAGTTCATGCTCAAGACAACTGTGATTTAGTTACGTGATCAATGTTGTAACACGAGTGAGTGTGTGAGCTGTTATTTGAGTTATCGTTAACCTGCACCTGCTACATGTACAGAAATGCATGTCACTGTCAGTTGGATCACTACTGTCGATGTGCAGAATAATAGAGACACTACTGAGATTTTGGAGATTTACAAATCGTCACGCTTAGATCACGGAGTACAATGTTTGTTGGGTCTCTCATTAATTTTCGTCATGCTAAGAAATGTCAATAACTTCCTACTGTTTATGGGAAAACACACCGTTTCTCTTGAATTACACATTGAGGATGTAAGCGGTGATACCGTCGAGGTTTTGTAGCATGATTTCTGTCATTGTTGATATTGATGTAAATAAATCAATACAGTAGTTGTTATCAAAACACTTGACACAGTGGACGTCTACTGGAAATATGTCAGTCAAATTGCACCAGTTATCCAAGTTAAATTTATCCAACTAACACCAGTCAAACCTAACTAGATTTATATCAAACATATTCCATTTGCAGCATTTCTCTAAAATGATCCGTATGATTCGACGAACGGGAAAACCTGAAATTTGACAAATTCTAACAAACACAATTACCGACACGTCAGCGGGTACTACACTCACCTCAAGTACCCACCTTGTTGACAGATGGTGAATTAAGAGAATTTGGTGTAACAAGAGCAAACGAAACTTAACATTGTCTAATGATTTCTGATTTGTCCCTACCTAAATTGAACAATGGTTTGATTGATTACACTTAGAATAGAACTTTTCACAAAATACTAGAAAAGCAAATGTAAAGGATATTTTTGCAAAAGCGGAACGGAGTGCGGAAACACTCAGAAGCTAATCACAGAAAACCACGTGTGAAAAACAAAATAATATCAGTGGTGGAGGAAGAACGCAGACATCGGTGAGACGGAAACAAATAGATTGAAATGAACACGAGCCAAACTACAACATTCACAAAAGTGCAACAAACACTCCAATGAGACTATTTCAGATGAATAACAACAACCAATAACTGATTGATAAAGAGAGCATTTGAGAAACACGTGTATGGTGGGAGACTCACATGTGTTGAGATTTGCCGTGTTCTCCTCGTTCATCACAGTCACACTCACAGCTGTCACGTTGATAGAATAAACAAAGGGAGCAAAATAGCTTATCAACAGTTGAGTCGACAAACGGAATATACACAAATGGTCAACTCGTGATAGAACTTTGATGGAGAAGATAAACCACGTTAAATGATATCACACTTCAGAATGCGCAAATAACACCAGCACATGCATCCAACCTACACTACGAATATAAATTATTTGTCAGGAATAGTATGGTGTATTTTACAGTAATGTCGGATGACCCATGTCCAATAGAAATTGTTTATTGGGTTTGTTCAAATTTCTCCCATTTTCCGATTTCACTGTACTGTTTCCACTATGATGAATTGATTTCTACGCCTTAGTAATTAGTAACCATAAACTCAGATGACATTAAATGCATACACTTACACATGTCGATGTTTACTAATATGACAGTTTCACACATGAAATTTCCACGCAACACTACATCATACTTATATTGTCACGGTGACATACTTCTAAATATTTTCGTTTTCATGAATGTGTAGATACCGTTCACAATTGAGCCACATTTACATTACGATTGTTAGATTACTGGTTATGTGATTATCTTACATTCCGTCTGCGTTGTCGATCCTTCTTTGTTCAGTTTCTTGTCTGGTAGTTCATCTGCAAAATACAAGCATTATAGGTATGTGAAAATATTGATGATTCAGTGTGGTGATTCAGTTAGTGAACACAATCTTATGAATTCTTTCAATGACATAGCTTTAATCATTGCTGTTGAATTAGTTCATGCTCAAGACAACTGTGATTTAGTTACGTGATCAATGTTGTAACACGAGTGAGTGTGTGAGCTGTTATTTGAGTTATCGTTAACCTGCACCTGCTACATGTACAGAAATGCATGTCACTGTCAGTTGGATCACTACTGTCGATGTGCAGAATAATAGAGACACTACTGAGATTTTGGAGATTTACAAATCGTCACGCTTAGATCACGGAGTACAATGTTTGTTGGGTCTCTCATTAATTTTCGTCATGCTAAGAAATGTCAATAACTTCCTACTGTTTATGGGAAAACACACCGTTTCTCTTGAATTACACATTGAGGATGTAAGCGGTGATACCGTCGAGGTTTTGTAGCATGATTTCTGTCATTGTTGATATTGATGTAAATAAATCAATACAGTAGTTGTTATCAAAACACTTGACACAGTGGACGTCTACTGGAAATATGTCAGTCAAATTGCACCAGTTATCCAAGTTAAATTTATCCAACTAACACCAGTCAAACCTAACTAGATTTATATCAAACATATTCCATTTGCAGCATTTCTCTAAAATGATCCGTATGATTCGACGAACGGGAAAACCTGAAATTTGACAAATTCTAACAAACACAATTACCGACACGTCAGCGGGTACTACACTCACCTCAAGTACCCACCTTGTTGACAGATGGTGAATTAAGAGAATTTGGTGTAACAAGAGCAAACGAAACTTAACATTGTCTAATGATTTCTGATTTGTCCCTACCTAAATTGAACAATGGTTTGATTGATTACACTTAGAATAGAACTTTTCACAAAATACTAGAAAAGCAAATGTAAAGGATATTTTTGCAAAAGCGGAACGGAGTGCGGAAACACTCAGAAGCTAATCACAGAAAACCACGTGTGAAAAACAAAATAATATCAGTGGTGGAGGAAGAACGCAGACATCGGTGAGACGGAAACAAATAGATTGAAATGAACACGAGCCAAACTACAACATTCACAAAAGTGCAACAAACACTCCAATGAGACTATTTCAGATGAATAACAACAACCAATAACTGATTGATAAAGAGAGCATTTGAGAAACACGTGTATGGTGGGAGACTCACATGTGTTGAGATTTGCCGTGTTCTCCTCGTTCATCACAGTCACACTCACAGCTGTCATGTTGATAGAATAAACAAAGGGAGCAAAATAGCTTATCAACAGTTGAGTCGACAAACGGAATATACACAAATGGTCAACTCGTGATAGAACTTTGATGGAGAAGATAAACCACGTTAAATGATATCACACTTCAGAATGCGCAAATAACACCAGCACATGCATCCAACCTACACTACGAATATAAATTATTTGTCAGGAATAGTATGGTGTATTTTACAGTAATGTCGGATGACCCATGTCCAATAGAAATTGTTTATTGGGTTTGTTCAAATTTCTCCCATTTTCCGATTTCACTGTACTGTTTCCACTATGATGAATTGATTTCTACGCCTTAGTAATTAGTAACCATAAACTCAGATGACATTAAATGCATACACTTACACATGTCGATGTTTACTAATATGACAGTTTCACACATGAAATTTCCACGCAACACTACATCATACTTATATTGTCACGGTGACATACTTCTAAATATTTTCGTTTTCATGAATGTGTAGATACCGTTCACAATTGAGCCACATTTACATTACGATTGTTAGATTACTGGTTATGTGATTATCTTACATTCCGTCTGCGTTGTCGATCCTTCTTTGTTCAGTTTCTTGTCTGGTAGTTCATCTGCAAAATACAAGCATTATAGGTATGTGAAAATATTGATGATTCAGTGTGGTGATTCAGTTAGTGAACACAATCTTATGAATTCTTTCAATGACATAGCTTTAATCATTGCTGTTGAATTAGTTCATGCTCAAGACAACTGTGATTTAGTTACGTGATCAATGTTGTAACACGAGTGAGTGTGTGAGCTGTTATTTGAGTTATCGTTAACCTGCACCTGCTACATGTACAGAAATGCATGTCACTGTCAGTTGGATCACTACTGTCGATGTGCAGAATAATAGAGACACTACTGAGATTTTGGAGATTTACAAATCGTCACGCTTAGATCACGGAGTACAATGTTTGTTGGGTCTCTCATTAATTTTCGTCATGCTAAGAAATGTCAATAACTTCCTACTGTTTATGGGAAAACACACCGTTTCTCTTGAATTACACATTGAGGATGTAAGCGGTGATACCGTCGAGGTTTTGTAGCATGATTTCTGTCATTGTTGATATTGATGTAAATAAATCAATACAGTAGTTGTTATCAAAACACTTGACACAGTGGACGTCTACTGGAAATATGTCAGTCAAATTGCACCAGTTATCCAAGTTAAATTTATCCAACTAACACCAGTCAAACCTAACTAGATTTATATCAAACATATTCCATTTGCAGCATTTCTCTAAAATGATCCGTATGATTCGACGAACGGGAAAACCTGAAATTTGACAAATTCTAACAAACACAATTACCGACACGTCAGCGGGTACTACACTCACCTCAAGTACCCACCTTGTTGACAGATGGTGAATTAAGAGAATTTGGTGTAACAAGAGCAAACGAAACTTAACATTGTCTAATGATTTCTGATTTGTCCCTACCTAAATTGAACAATGGTTTGATTGATTACACTTAGAATAGAACTTTTCACAAAATACTAGAAAAGCAAATGTAAAGGATATTTTTGCAAAAGCGGAACGGAGTGCGGAAACACTCAGAAGCTAATCACAGAAAACCACGTGTGAAAAACAAAATAATATCAGTGGTGGAGGAAGAACGCAGACATCGGTGAGACGGAAACAAATAGATTGAAATGAACACGAGCCAAACTACAACATTCACAAAAGTGCAACAAACACTCCAATGAGACTATTTCAGATGAATAACAACAACCAATAACTGATTGATAAAGAGAGCATTTGAGAAACACGTGTATGGTGGGAGACTCACATGTGTTGAGATTTGCCGTGTTCTCCTCGTTCATCACAGTCACACTCACAGCTGTCACGTTGATAGAATAAACAAAGGGAGCAAAATAGCTTATCAACAGTTGAGTCGACAAACGGAATATACACAAATGGTCAACTCGTGATAGAACTTTGATGGAGAAGATAAACCACGTTAAATGATATCACACTTCAGAATGCGCAAATAACACCAGCACATGCATCCAACCTACACTACGAATATAAATTATTTGTCAGGAATAGTATGGTGTATTTTACAGTAATGTCGGATGACCCATGTCCAATAGAAATTGTTTATTGGGTTTGTTCAAATTTCTCCCATTTTCCGATTTCACTGTACTGTTTCCACTATGATGAATTGATTTCTACGCCTTAGTAATTAGTAACCATAAACTCAGATGACATTAAATGCATACACTTACACATGTCGATGTTTACTAATATGACAGTTTCACACATGAAATTTCCACGCAACACTACATCATACTTATATTGTCACAGTGACATACTTCTAAATATTTTCGTTTTCATGAATGTGTAGATACCGTTCACAATTGAGCCACATTTACATTACGATTGTTAGATTACTGGTTATGTGATTATCTTACATTCCGTCTGCGTTGTCGATCCTTCTTTGTTCAGTTTCTTGTCTGGTAGTTCATCTGCAAAATACAAGCATTATAGGTATGTGAAAATATTGATGATTCAGTGTGGTGATTCAGTTAGTGAACACAATCTTATGAATTCTTTCAATGACATAGCTTTGATCATTGCTGTTGAATTAGTTCATGCTCAAGTTAACTGTTATTTTTATAGGCATTCGATCTTGTCATTTGAATGGCTTTTTCAGTTTTTCGTCCTCAACCTTTTTTAACTTTATATAATGCAGTGTATATTTCGTGTTTATGAGAATCTTCTGTCGTTTCCCTTTCGTTAAAGTCTGAATTAATTTGTTGTTGTTCGTTTTTCTCTTCTTTTCAAATGGCAGTTTTTTACTTCGTTTGTCGTAAATTGAATGCTCAAGCCGATAGCACATTTTATTCTCTTTTCTATCGCGTTTTTATAGGGTTTGGTCATTGTTGCAAATATGAATGAAGTTCACATTTTGACGAACGTCGACTACATTAAAATTGATGTCTTTTACCATTTTATATAAGACATCGAATACTCAGTTTCCCATGTTTAAATTGATAAAATATAATTGTAACTTTTTGAAACTTTCAGTTCACTACTATTTACATCGCTATTGGTAAGAACTTTGGTAACTTACATTTAACTTTTGTTTTCTAAAATCCAATGAAAATGTTTTGCTATCAATCGCACTGAATAAAGTATTAAATTTGAACACTTCACTCGAAATTCAACTTTAGCCACTCGAACCTCAATGCAAACGTATGTTGACGTTGCTGTGGATGCAAAACACATGATTTGCGCCTAATCTCACTACAATGTTGATCAGCATCGGATCTCATGACCTACAAGCACACACAACTCAGTGACACGTCAAATATTTTTAGTGCAACGTAACTTAGACTATTGGTCAAATGATCAATTCAATGACTTCTCTCCATCTTACTACTAGAAATGCGTTACAGAAACGAAATGTTTTCCATTATTTGATATTTTAATCGGTAAACTCACATTCATGACGTTTTCGTTTTGATTCCGGTAGAAGAGAGAATAGTTTGAAAGTAAACACCTTTGTTTTTATTTGAAAACGAAACATCAAGTTAAGGAAATTATGCTCAGCAAAGAAGAATAACACAGCTCACCAATCTAAGTATTCCAACTACATGTTCAATCCTGTAGATTCTACTGCCACCAGACAAACGCTATGCTCTGTGACAGTCTGAAGTATACGTGATTCTATGGTTCATCACAACCGTTATCTTTCGCAAAGATTCACGTCATTCAATCTCCTGAACGTGACAGCAATAGAGTAGACAATCACCACTCATCTCTAGTTATTAAATTGGAGATATAGGCGTGTTGTGCCTATTAAAAATGATTTGAAGTATGCTTCAAAATTCAGAACAATTTATGCCGATCTCAGTATCTGTTACCAGAGACATGGCACGTGTTATAATATGGTTGTCATTGAATTATCGTGAATCATATACTTCACCATATTCAACACTTCAAGAATCTGAAGTGGCATCGGTTCAAACCAATGGTGGCCTCATTTTCTTAATATTGATTTTTCTAATGTTTCCAGTTGTTATCGGATTCAATAGGCAATGTGGACTGTGAACTTGATAATTCAACAAACGTCAGTTCATAACTTGTAGGTACGCACAATGATATCAATTTGTCGTCTATGTGGAAACACAATATTTATAACTGTACATCTGGCCTAGATCTATGTGATACATGTTGTCACTATGTGGCAACTTTTGTAATTATCCTGTATTGTGTGACTGTGAAATAAAGGCACTGAACTTTCGAATATGCACATCATCTTCTCCATCAAACCTTGATTGTCGAAAAATTTTGCAAACAATGATAGACATGAAAAAATATTACCGATTGTTGGTAAAGAGAAACGGTCTCCACGTCTATTGAACAGAATGAACACTTCGGTCCTTCTTTCCTTCACTTCTGTGTGGTTCATATAATATTCAACTTGATTTCGTGACATGATAAACATCTCCAATTTATTTTCCGAATGTCCTCTAAACATAACTGTGCTGTCGACTTCACATGGTGATTTTTCTCTTTCCATTGTCATAAGTGAGGACCAGTCAGATTGCTTTTCTATTCGAACATTTTCGATCCTCGGAACTGTGAGAAAAGACGATGAGAATGTAAGGCAAATTAAGTGCACACAGTTACCAACAACGTTTTTGTCGTGCATTATGTTCTGATCTGAATTTGCCAGAGCACATGGAATATTTAACTATCGATTACACCGCATTCACTATTATAATTCTAAACAAATATTCCTACAAATATATTACATGTGGAAACTGCTAAGCAGATTCTTCGCCGCTTTCAGTACAAAATACATGAATACAGAAACAAGATATAATACTGAGCAACTGCAATATAATGACAAGCTTACCTCGTTCATATTCGATATAATATGTTCGAAAAGAGTAAGGAATTAGCATCCATTTATAGTAACCATCAGCTTCATAATTTGTCGCTTCACACGGTTTCCCAATAGTTGGCAAATTTCCAATATCTCCAGCATAAATATATCCTTCAGTCATGCTCTTCTCATGTCTTCCTTGTACTAAATATACATACGAAAACGAATCGTGCTTCATTGGTTCCCATTCAAACGACAGCGATTTCGTCTGTTCTTGAGTTACACGCAAAGTGCTTGGATTTTCTGTAAAAGGATCCAAATAATTTTCATTCACTTTAAAAAGGATTATAAATATGTTACTTATTGTCAACCACACATGATCAACACCATTCATTTGTCGCATGATTCGTCCGGTTTCAAATGTGTGCTTAGGAAGCTATGGTTTTAGCGCAAACGAATATACAACTGAAACAGTGTACATAAATCCCTTTATTTTCTGAGTAAGCTTGAAAACTATTTTAGTTTAGAAGACGTACTCAAGTCGCATGATAAGTTCACATCAGGCTATTAGAATACGAGCAACATTCAGACGCGTCACTTCGAATGCAAACGTGTGACCGACTTTTATGGTTAGATGGACTGGGTTGTTGTCTGTCCGGCAACTTGGATCACCAGTCTGTAGAAAGTGTTTTGATGCATCTAGCTTACTTGCCCTCACTCAGCAAGTGCGTCTACAGGGAATAATGATGTCCACTTGTGACAGTTATTAGGAATTTGAGTCAGCTGCCAGTTGATACGTACAACGTTGAGGTCACTCAAGTAGTTTGTCGAACTACCAATTCGTTCAATCCATTGATTTCATGGTTTATTCATTACATTATATCAGTGAACCAAACAGTCTGTTGTCTATTGCCGATTGATTTATCGCAATTTCACACATCGTCGTCAGGAGGAGAGAGTGATAGTAATGAAACGAAGCAAATTGACATGAATATTATTATTATCTCAGACAAATTATGTTATCATTCATCCATCCGAAAAAATAACCACACCTACTTCCATCCATATTCGTCTTCAAGTATACCGGCTGATACTTCCCAATCACCGTCTTTGATGATAAGAATGCTAGAGTAGAAGAAAAAGGAAAACATCAAACATGCATGCATGTTTGAATGTCATTCGAAAATGACGTGTATTTTGTAAAATCATTTTGATTAAGTTCACTTTCCATGACAAACTTTCTGTGGTATCTCCATCTTCAAAACGCTGCTCAATCGTCAGCTGGATAAATTCCGTATAATCGTCCGAATAAACGATGACACTTCGAGACCAATATCTCAACACCATAATATTGGCACTCCACGTTATTTACAAAACACAAAAGTGGATACGCAGTCAAACGCGTATTTCCGCAAAATGATCATTGATAAACTCATCGAGGTAAGAATATCGTGATATTCCCAATTATCAATACAGACGATTTGCTATCATCAATTAATAATAGTATAAACACTGTTATTTTTAATCTACTACTGACAATATATGATCAGTGGAAAAATAATGAATGGAATAAATGAATATAGTCTCTCTTTCTCTTTTTCTCGTGTTTATAACATAGAAAACAAACAATTATCACGTAAGGATTTAACTCACTTATCATCAATGATAACAAAAGGGATATACGTCCTGGAGCCTCTACCATGTGTCAGTTCTTTACAACTAGTAGTCAGCAATTATATTGAACATATATATATATATATATGTTTTGAAAATTCCAAACAAAATATTTTCAACAACTGTGTAGGTGAACTAGTTGAACGAGACCGACAGTCTGTAGGCTGCTTTTCTATAAAATCACCTGAGTAAGTAATTGAAAACTTTATTTCAGCTTAAACACTATATCTCATATTATCGTAAGACTGAAACAAATAATCGCGTGATAGTTTACTATAATGACATTCACTAATTATGCCGCTTCTTCATTAAAAACTGATATGACTTTCGTCTACTTCAATATCGGATGATTATTAAACGTATGATGATTCTAAATAACAATAAAAATTGACTTCTAAGCATCTCTGTGAATATCAAAACTGTGTTTACACCAACGTGCTCAATTTCTGTTATGAATTTTATGTAACTGCTTGTTACTAGATCTTCATGGAATGTAACTGTTCATATTTTATGGTCGGCTTCATACACTTGTGAACGATAGACTTTATCGTCTGCTGTCAATCGTCTGACATGATGAGTAATTTCCTAAGTGAAAATGGCATCAACTTTATTGATTCGTACCTCATATGAAATCAACGTGTTGAAAACATATGATGTAATCCTTAGTTAACTTGCTTCATAATACTGATACGTCTGCTGCTCAAATGCTTCTTGTCAATTTTCAGATTGCCCATGTTCGTTAGTCCTGGACACTTAATCAAGCATGCTGTGTGGGTAATGCTGAGTTACCTTAAATTTAACAAATTTCCACACAAACACAGATTCCATAGAACACTAACTCCATCTTGATAAACATTTAGAAACGTGCAAATTTCTTTTTGTTCGAGTAGACGCGGTAAAAAAGCCACTGACATCACCATATGAAGGCCCTTATAAAGTAATAAAACGCACTCACAAATATTTCATTATCAACAAAAATGGTAACCATGAGATAATTTCTATAGACCGAATAAAACCAGCTATCTACGAAGTTCCTCAAGACACAGAAGACAATACTTTAAGATCCAAACTACGGTTTGGAGTGAAGGACAGCTGTCTGGATGAGTTAGATACGCGCCATCGTCCGATTGAAACCAAAACAAAGTAATTGGGTAAGATGACGGTTCTATAATTTACCATAAATTTAAGTGTACATTATTACCTAAACAAATATAACCACTCAGTTATCCAACCAATAATTATTCAATTGATCAAATCTAAACTACAATAAATAAGAAAGTTGATAAAGGATGCAAGAAAATTACCAATCACCACAAATAAATGTTATTCTATCCTGTCTGGATAGATCACGTACAGATTCGTTCAAAAGGTAATAATTGGTCGCTCTATAACACAGAATGTTTTCAATTCTGGAAGAGTGCTTCAATTCACAACCAAAATGCACAATTCCAGTCAACACAGGTCAAGCAATCAAAAGCAGGAACAAACCAAAATGGCTGCCGCCCAGACTTAGCATAAAGTGAAACAAAATAAGTACAGTTCGGGAAGAAACACGGGGGATTAGTGAAGGTGTAGTAAAACGAAAACTATAATAAATACAAATATTAACAATTCAAATGTAGTCAAAAGTTAACAATGTACAACTAAGAGGATCAATAGGAACAAAGTGCAAGTATATACATGGAGGGATTTTCACAAACACACAAAGCATTCAAAATGAATCTTACAGTCGGCTTCATACACTTGGGAACGATAGACTTTATCGTCTGCTGTCAATCGTCTGACATGATGAGTAATTTCATAAATGAAAATGGCATCAACTTTATTGATTCGTACTTCATATGAAATCAACGTGTTGAAAACATATGTTCTATTCCGTATTTATCAATTTGTTAAACAAATGATGTAATCCTTAGTTAACTTGCTTCATAATACTGATACGTCTGCTGCTCAAATGCTTCTTGTCAATTTTCAGATTGCCCATGTTCGTTAGTCCTGGACAGTGTGGGTGATGCAGATTTACCTTAGATTTAACAAATTTCCACACAAACGCACATTCCATAGAACACTAACTTCTCTAATTCTGTGAACGCTTCAAGGATTCAGTCACCAAAAGTTGCGATCAATCAGCATCAGTGTTATACATAGTTCACCAATATGTTAATAGTTTTCATGACGTCTGCTGACCAGGCGTAAGTTTTAAGCCTCTTCTGAGCTATGGTGATCTAGTGGAAGAATGATCTGGATCTATTCATTGCACTGTCGTTAGTATCGAATTTCATTTGTGAATTATTCTTAAGTAGCCACAGTGAGAGTTTCATAGGTAAGTGTCTAATGCTCAATAATGTTCGTGTGTTGAATATTTGGTTTACATATAGTTCGAACTGCGCTTGCATTTCACACAGTGATCACGAAGTTGCCTACGTTACGTTCAATAATTCCTTTAATATACTACTCACGATTGACTGACAACAAATCAGATACATGTTGATAGATTCAGTAGCTGGTAGACTCAGTAGTACATTTGTGATATTTCGTCTCATTGAATGTTGTTGAAAACATTAAACGTACCAAGATATTGCTTTTGAATTACCAAAGTAGCTTGAACTGTATCAGACCTATCACATACGCTTAGATGCTGACATACTAGAACCTTCAGAACATCCACAACCATGTATTGATTGATTTTGACCACTCACTACTAAGTAATTCTACACACAACTTAAGATGGAATGATATCCTTCGTGTTCCAAACACTACTGAACACAGAAACAAGCATTCTATGAAACAATATACAGAATGTTTTACTTTTGTGTGCAACGAATGTTCATTTTCAGCGCGTCAACGCAACAGACCACTCGATAAATTACGAAACAGTGTCTTCTGATTGAGAAATATATTTCTATTGAAGTTGGTACGTAATTCTTGACGTATGATTACTGAAATTACACCATATCGTGTGTGTGCGGATGTACATATGCCACATCCATCCCGTATGGCAATAATTTGGACGACTTTCCGAGAACAACTAATGGGATAGTCGTCGTTTCCCGACTAAGTACATTCATAGTATGTCGTTTACTGCATCTCATTCTCTATTCAACTTTAACCTCACACAGTCACAGCTACGATCAGTCATCTATTCATGCATGTCGAGTGAGTGTGAGTTCTTTCTTGAAATAAACTTACACAATTTTCTTACTAACTGATCATGACCACGTCGTTTAACAGTTGTTCTAGAAAAGCTCATTGAGTGAGTCGTTTGAGCCTATTTCAAAGAAGACGAAAGGTGCGCAGAGTTCGACCTATTCCATGTAAAACTGAGTTAAAATGTTCATATCAATAAACCTAAACACGATTGTCTACATTTCCGACAAAATGTCAAAAACAGGATTATCCAGATCACTGAAATTAGACTACAACTAACAGTGTTGCTGTTGAACCTCCAAATCATATCTATGGAAATATGATCATGATCGTATACGGTGATTATATTCGGAATCATATACACGTTTTCAGTTCTCAGCTAGAACATTTTCATCGTATGTACACATTGCGAGGTGAAATTCGTGAATATACGGAACTGATCATCAGGCTCATTTTTTTCAGCATTCACTAAAAACCACGTTGATACGATTCAACACCATTTAGACCAATAGCATTTTCAGATGTAAACGCCTGCAACATTTCTTCAGAAACATATACCAAACGGCTTGAATTTGTATCTGAACATTCAGAAAAGCCTTCCATAGTAAAATAATTTAGCACTCACAACATACCTAAGAAATCCTTACATTTAGCAGTGGTTCAACCCTATAACACTAGTTACCAGTAGTCAACACTAGTTCTGATTAGTTTCCAATTTGCCTTCGATTGAGTCACCATGACGGTAGCTCAACTGAATGATGCTTCGTTAATTATCACAGTTTGTACATTTATCACAAACGATCGTGAACGTTGTTTATGTGCATGACATTAAACACACTCTCTTCCGTTTTGAACAGCTCATTACATGACACACTCTGCTAACCGATCGTAAATACACTGGTACACACTCGTTTCTCGTTCTCCATTGCCTGTGCTTGTGATAACTGAACTGTAAAATATTTATTATCTACATTTATAGACTACAAACAAATTTCCATTATATTCTACGTCTGACTGTATGTTGGAATTACAACAGCATTACTGGAATTACCAATTATCTACAATTGTGGATTATGGTAACAAGTGCAGTTTGCACACGCCAAAGTATACTAATTTAAGGAACGTCACATTACTTTTCTTTGTGTTTATAGAGTGTAGTTTGCATATTATATTATTAACATTTGGACTAAATATTTTTATTATCCTTCTTGAGTTAATATAATTTTCAGTCCACTATCAAAATGTTATATAATACCTGCGTCAGCGCAATACTACGCATCACATATTTTGAGCTTTATGACGCTTGTTATGAGTAGTATAGAGAGTTGAAACTCATTCCGCCTCCTCTTGCCTTCGATTTCACGCTCCTCCTTTTTAAAGTCCAAGTGTGTAAACCAGTGCCTGCATTGAGTTAATCCTACTCAATCTGTTATATGCTCCTTCTTACAGCCATTGCTTAGATGGGATTAGCCCAGGTGCACATGTGAAATCAGATAGAAGATCTTTCGTGCCTTAAAGTAACCCTCGTGCTATTGATAGAAGAAACCAGACAAGTAGTGAATAGGTCTTTATTTCGATCTTAGCGCGGTGACAGTGGAGCATGGGATTATCTGTTCAGACAAACAAAGGCTCTCAACAGTCAATATTAGATAATAGGGAATATAACGCTTATACAAAACAAGGAAGTGAATGAATACTTGAACAATACTGTTTTGGCATAAGCTTGGTTGTTTGGGGTTAACTCTGAACCAACCAACCTTAGCTGTTACATTAGCTTCCCCCTAGAATCGACTTCCTTAGGAACGTCGGTTCGACTAACCTAACTATCGAAAACGCCTTAGTTCTATCTCTCATCCCAAGGGAAAATTATCAACTCGCTCACTGATTGATTTACAATCAGTGACGACTGACGCTGTCAACGATTTTCCATGGATGTCTCTTCATTTACTAGCTTATCATTTTATTTTGTATTATGTGATTTCTTCTACAACTATCGCCGATGGTTTGCTGCGTGCTTTCAAGAGAAAGTTTGAGAATGTGGAATAAGAATATCTGAGGAAGTGCCGCGAGCGGGCTACCCAACACCATGTTGGTGAGGTACGATTTTTCCGTGCTCAGACCGGCTATCAGGTGTTTACTCACCTGCCTCTTGAGTCGCCCTCAAGTAAAAAGTAAAGAAGAATCTACTTCAAAGGTAATGGTGAAAATCAAGCAAACCTGAAGAACTGCTCCACTGCCTGCATAAAATAATAAGATACAAAATGGAAATACATAAATGTAATTGACATTTGTTCGGTTCCATGTAAGTGCTTGGTCTCCAGAACGGATTGGTATTCTGGAAGAGAATAGACATAGTGTAGATATCTTGTGCACGAAAAACCATGAAAACAAAAAAATACTCTTTTGTAATGCATATATGTAAAAGGGTGAACTTGCTAGAAGTTGGACTCTTTAACAAAATCGATCAAACGCATGACCTTGAGCCTGTGATGACCGCGTTTTACAACTAGGTGCGTAACCAAGGGTGCATCAGAGTACTCCACAAAACGGAAAAGAATATACGGTTAAGAACCAAAAAAACATTGTGTGGAGTATGCGGATCAAGTACAGTTGTGTCAAATACCCTTTTCTTGTTTGATTTAGGTTTGCATGATATATTGAAGCAATATATCGTCAATTCATCCAAGTAACGAATTGGTTTGCACCTCAGAAGTGTGTAAGTCCTATTACTCATTAGTATTATGAGTGATTAATTGGTGTAAGGAAATATTGAAGTCACTTCCTCCGTGGTCTGATGTGGCTTAACGGCTAAGCACGCGGTCTAGCATTCAGGAGGGCAGAGGTTCGAGTGCGTGTGGGGCCTGCGTTTTTGTTCACCAGACCCACCTTCAATACGATGTTTGTTGCCCGTAAGTCGCGCACATATGAGAGAAAAAATGACAAGAGGACAGATTGATATATCAAAGTGCCATATTGGAAAAGTATAAGTTTTTTGTTTACATGAATATTATTACTATAGAAAAAGAAAACTACAAGTTTAGTAAATTTCCATTTGACGTTATATTTAAAACAAAGAATATATATATCAGTTATTGACATAAAATGTCTTTTTTATAACGCTAATGTTAAGTTCCAGGACTTTGTATGGACCACTAATAATAATTGGTTTAACGTTAGCATAGTCGTGATATTCATATTGTCAGTTCAATGTTATGATTACTAAACAGTTCCCTTATAAGTTGTTTAAAATTAGGTATGTGGAATCAATGCGGCTGACATAGTAACCTTACAGTAACGCACTGTACTATATCTTCACGGTTATTGATTCTTAAATGTCAGAAATTAAAAAAAATCTGAATATTGCCAATAAAGATGGGTTATATGATCACACTGAAAAGCATGCTGCAGGGAAACTGGTTAAGTCATTACGTAAGTTTCCTAAATATGAAAAAAAAGTGATGAGAACTTTAATAAGTACTTGACCATGGTTTAATCCAAAATGTTTTGTCTAGAAAACTACTTATTAATAGTAGTATTAATCGTATCAAGCTACTAAATATATCCTCAACCGAAAACTTTTAGAAGTAGTTCATATGGTATATATGTATAGCCAGTCTACGTGAAAAATGTATATAAATATATAAAAAGTACAGCTAACATAGTTAATTAACCAGAAAAAGAAATTATAAAACTCGCCTGGGTTGCTATTTGAATTCGTTGTATTTGCCAGTGTTAGTTGTATGAGTTTGATTGAAATCCTCAGCCATCGTTTCGGAATACCTAGCTTATGTGTCCAGTATTTTAAAAAAAATATTTAACATAACACGTATATATCAAAGGTAAAAGCTCTGGGGAGTTGTCGGTGAGGCGGAATGAGGAAAAAAATAATTTTCAAGTAGATGCAGGGTGTGATAAGCTGCGTGGTTAGCTTTCATCCTGCAGCCGAAACTGTCAACATCCTTGACTGACTAATTGGATGTGCCCAGCGAACCGTTTTAGTCATTTGTAAAGATTTATTATCTTTACATTTCGATTCCGTAATGGATTTGTCAGTTAAACGATCTAACAACACGTATGGTGGTTCATGATCTAGATAAGCCGGCTTTAGCCTATCAATACTTACTGTGTCGATGTCTCCATGTTTTTCTATCACGAAATATTTAAATTTTCTTGAGACAACTTTGAAAGGACCTTCAAATGGAGGACTGAGTGGTGCTTTTATTTTGTCACATCTTATCCAGACGTGCGTGCAATTGCTTAGGTCTTTAGGTATATATACGGGGCGCGATTGTTCACGAGTACTAATCGGCTTAATTTTAGACATGTGGTCCCGTAGTTGATCTACATAATTTTCTAAATTAAGTTTTTGACTGTTAGTACTAGGGTTAATAAATTCACCTGGTAGTCTCAAAGTTGTTCCGAAAACCGGTTCCGCAGCTGAACACTGTGCGTCAGTTTTGACAGATGTTCGTATTCCCAACATAACGAACGGTAGGAATTCTGTCCACTGATTGGGGTTTGAGTGAGATATAAGGGCGGTTTTTAGCTGACGGTGAAAACGTTCTACCATCCCATTAGCCTGAGGATGATATGCAGTGCAGCGTATCCTATTGGAGCCTAGAAGTTTAGCCAAGTTATTAAATAGTTTGGATTCGAATTGCGCTCCTCTATCCGTCGTTATTGTTATAGGTGTACCAAAAATGGTTACCCAGTTCTGCATGAAAACTTTGGCTACTGTTTCCGCTGTGATGTCCGCTATCGGGATGGCTATAGGGAATCTGGTAAATCGATCTATGCATGTAAAAAGATAATTAAAACCGTTTGAACGACGTAAAGGACCTACTAAGTCGATATGCACATGGGCAAAACGTGCATATGGTTGCGAGAAAACACCTATGGGTGAATTTGTGTGACGATTAATCTTTGATTGTTGACATGCTGAACACTTTCTAACCCATTTATGTACATCCTTCTGTAAATTCGGCCATATATATCTGGCATTGATTAGTTTTGTTGAAGCTTTCGCGCCAGGATGAGACAAAGAATGAAAGTTATTATATATCAACTTTCGCATATTTTTGGGAACGAAAGGTCGCGGCATTGCCTTGGTCGTGTCACAATAAATTAGAATACCATCGATAGGTGATGGGAATTGTTTTAAATTAAGACTTGAATTGTTTGTTTTAAGTAGGTTTTGTAATTCTAGGTCCTGCTCTTGTTCGTGTCTTAACGTCTCGAAGTTTACTGTAGACTGCTGTAGCACGTTCATTTCTAGTCTGGATAAAGCATCTGCCGCCTGATTGTCCTGACCTTTGACATGTCGGATATCGCTTGTGAACTGTGATATATAGTCAAGGTGTCGGACTTCTCGAGGTGAGTATTTATCGGCTCTCGCTTTTAATGCATTCGTCAGAGGTTTGTGATCCGTAAAGACTATAAATTCCCTACCTTCGAACATGTGTCGGAAGTGTTTAATGGTCAGGTAGATTGCAAGAAGTTCTCGCCCGAAGGTAGAATACCTTGTTTCGGCTGGAGCGAGTCTTTTCGAGAAGAAAGCAATTGGTTTCCAGGCGTTTTTAACCAGTTGGTTAAGGGTACCGCCTACTGCTTTATCTGAAGCATCCACCATCAAAGCAAGTGGGGAAAGAGAATTCGGATATATCAACGTAGTTGCTTGAGCCAGTTTATCTTAAAGCTGTTTAATAGCTTCGACGGCGTCAGGAGACAGTTTGAATTCTTGTGGTTTTCCTTTAAGTGAATCTGTCAAAGGTTGCATTAATTGTGCACAACCTGGTATGAATCTGCGATAAAAGTTAATTAGGCCTAGAAAACTTCTCAGTTGTGTTAGAGAACTAGGTACGGGGTATTGTTTGATGGTATCCACTTCTTTTTTGATAGGTTTAATCCCTTCTGGGCTTATTGTGTGACCGAGAAATTCTAAAGTTTGAACACCGAAAACACACTTACTTTGATGTATGTTTATTCCATGTTCATCCAGTCTTTTCAACACTGCTTGTACATGTTGTTCGTGTGATTGCAAATCGGGGCTGGCAATTAACAAGTCGTCTATATACCCCTGTGCAAATGGCATATCTCGAAGTAGGTTATCTATGAATCTTTGAAATGTCTGTGCCGCATTTCTCAGGCCGAATGGCATGCGTACAAACTCGAATAAGCCAAAGGGTGTAGTAATAGCTGTCTTGGGAATATCTTCATCAGCCACCGGGATATTGTGATATGCCCTGACTAAGTCAATTTTAGTGAATATGTTCATACCCTGTAAACCGTTGGTGAAATCTTGGATATGAGGTATTGGGTACCTATCTGGTACGGTTTGACGGTTTAGGGATCTGTAATCCCCGCACGGTCGCCAGTCACCTTCATTCTTCTTTGGGACCATATGCAAAGGGGATGCCCATTGACTATCAGAGGGACGGATAATACCCAATTGTAGCATATAATCAAACTCGGCCCTAGCGATTTTGAGCTTATCTGGTGCTAGTCTCCTGGGTTTCGCAAACACCGGTGCACCTTCGGTTTTGATAGTGTGACTCACTTTTAGTTTGTCTTTAGAAGGCTGTGGGTTTGGTTTAGTTAAGTTTGGAAATTCCGCGAGTATATCTTGAAATTTCGCTGTTGTTACTGGAGGAGTTTGAATCAAGTTAAGAGAGCTGATGTGACTTTCTTTGCCTTTTGTGTAATACGAAGTTTCTTTTAGTGTTAATCGCCGTTTCTTGGTGTCAACTAGAAATTCGTATCTCTCTAGAAAGTCCATCCCCAGTATTGCCAGATCTAAGTCGGCTACCGTGAAAACCCAAGGGAATTGCCTCCTGAACCCTAAATCTAGGGTTAAAGTTTTCTGCCCAAATGTCGCAATTTTAGTTTTATTTGCAGCTTGAAGTGTAATTGATGATGTTTCTCGACTAATCTCAGTTTTATTTTGAGGGATGATGCTAAGAGCAGCGCCAGTATCCACCTAGAAATTCAAGCCAGAGTTTCTGTCTCTAACATAAAACAAGCGACTGTTTAGGCACCCCTCCTCAGTCGTCGCGACCTGGGGAGGGGTTACTCGTTTCCCGCTGTCTTAGAATTATGCTTTGGCCAGGTGCATGGTTGCATGCACTTGGTTGAGTTGACACCAAACTTCCAGTGGTACCAACAAAACTGCCCAGATTGTCTGGACATTTGTGACCTGTTTTGTGACTTGGATCGTGGTCGTTGTGGTGACCTGCTCCTGTTTCTATGACCCATTTGCATTCTGGTGACAGCCTCAGCGAGACTCTTAACACTCGCAATGAGTCCTTCTATGACGGGGTCTTTTGCTGATTCTACTTTTTGTGTGTGATTTATTGTGCCTGATCCGGTTGGAGGACCTCTTTCCATTATTCTGTCGGCTATACGCGCTAAATGAGATAATGAGGTTTCAGGATCTTGTGCATCCAAACAGTGTTGGATGTAGCATGGGAGAGCTTGTATCCATCCTTGTTTTAGGACTGCTTCACCCACTGTGTTATCACCCACTAAGTCTTGGACGTGACGTAAAAACTGTGACGGCGACCGATCACCTAGTGTTTCACCTTGAAAAAGTCTTTGGATTCTTTGACTATCTGATAATGATAAACGGTTCATTATCTCTCGTCTTAAGATGGTGTACGGTTGTGGTGATGGTGGATCTAAAATAAAGTCATGGACTTCTTTGGCGACTGAAAGAGGAAGGATAGAACACAAGTCTCTATAGCGAATCCCTTCAGATTTGATATTGTGTCTCGTGAAATAATGCTCTAGTTGAGCAAACCACAACTCAGGATCACTACGATCAAATTCTGGAAGTCGGGATTTCGTAGTCATAAGTGTCTATCTCCACTGGTGACAAATCCTCCAGATTATGGATTTCTATTGAGTCTGACATGAGGTATGCGACAAATATAGCAATAAAGTTAGCACAAAAAGTGGTTACTATAACACGAATAACTTAAGATAATACGGAATAAACTAGTTATATACTCAAATTAGTTTACGGATAATCAGGTCTACTTTTACGATTAAGTAAAAAAAATGTTAATAACAGAAATGAGGTTAAATTTGTGTTCAAAAAGGGCTCACCAGTTTCGTGCCTTAAAGTAACCCTCGTGCTATTGATAGAAGAAACCAGACAAGTAGTGAATAGGTCTTTATTTCGATCTTAGCGCGGTGACAGTGGAGCATGGGATTATCTGTTCAGACAAACAAAGGCTCTCAACAGTCAATATTAGATAATAGGGAATATAACGCTTATACAAAACAAGGAAGTGAATGAATACTTGAACAATACTGTTTTGGCATAAGCTTGGTTGTTTGGGGTTAACTCTGAACCAACCAACCTTAGCTGTTACAGATCTATAGTCACAAGCTATTTATCTGTTCCACCGAACGGGGATCAGATCATCGAAACACTAATGTTCTAAGTATGGAGTGATCAGACTCTCAGGATAAACTACGTTTGTTCCAGATGTTTAGGAAATCTACATTGATGGCATCTGTACTCAGCAAACGTCGTCTTCACTTCTTAAACGACGTCATGTTTTTAACACGTATCTATCAACAACAACTCTAGTTATAATATCCATATATCCATCTAACTGCAGACGACGCATTACCGACCGATTGATAAGTAACGTGCTATTCTTATCTATTTATTCACGAATATAACTACGTGACATATCATTCATTGCTCCTAAATATTACTTGACTGCTGAAACTAACGTGCTACTCACATTGCGCTGTAAGTTGGAACTAGAAGTTTAGAATCAGTCTCTTAAGTAGACACTCAGCTTGTTCGCCCGTCATGCACATCCGTATGTGTTAGCTTCTTCTCAACGCCTTAACGCAATGCCATAATTAACCAGCTCGATTGTATTCTTCCTAAATGATAATAACGCACCAACTATCCCTTCTCTGCAGTGGTCGATCAGTTCATCTAGACATTCTACTAGCACCATCTGCCGAACAGCTTGATTATTCAAGTCCTTCATACTTATAGTAAGGAGGAGCAGTGAAAGATTTTTCAGTTTTTAATAATAGAATCGCTGATGAAACCCTAAACACTGTTAAAATGAATTCCAAGTTTGTACGAATAATATACTAAGTTACAGTGAGAGTGTATATCACGTTTACTCTGCGCTTCTTGTTTATGAATCTCTCAGATTAGGCGGTCCATTAAAATCTTTGTCCAAGCGCTAAACAACTAATAATTTTTTACTATTTCGACTAGACATTGGATATTGAGGCTCAGACCAGTTTTATGACTACGCGCTCGTTTCAAAAAGGGCAGTAATTTTTGTACTTGTTGTGATTATACTTGCTTTGGGTACTTATTGCACCAAAAAGCATTCTTGGTCTACTTTAACTAAAAGTACTTCGGTTAAAGTTTGAAGTTTTTTGCTAAATTTTGTTCTAGGTACCTTTTTTTACTCCTAGACTAACACTTGTGTTCACATTGTGATCATTGTGTTTTTAAACCTTTTAAATCTAATTACAATGGTTGGTAAGACTCACACATGTGGGCAATCAAGTTGTTGGTTCCAAGTTGAGGAGGGAATGCAGTGTGATAACTGTAAAAAGTGGTACCACAAAATGTGTACACGCCTAGGTCCGATGGCATACAAAAGATGCTCGAAGCCTAACTCACATTGCCTTTGTATGTTCTGCTGTACGGATAAAAAGGTACTAATTCAAGAGGCTATGGGCCTATTGGCTTTGGCCTGCAATAAAAACGATGACACATGCGCTGACAACACCGGCACTAACAGTGACGATTGTGTCGGTGTAGTACCTGCTGTTACGCGACGTCTCAAACAACCAACTCTGGCGGACGCAAAAGTGAGATCGCCGTTAACATTACCAAGGGGAGTAATACCACCCGGTACTGACATTGATAACAATGCACCTTTAATGGGAACCGACGAACTGGATAAAACCACCGTTCCAAATAGTCCCAATGTTCTGAAGGATGAAGAATGGACTACGGTACGTAGGAAACGAAACGAAAGGAAAAAAGCTGCAGGCAGTACACAGGCAGTTAGTAACTCACTGATGGACTCTCATTGTGAGTCACATACTGCACTACCAAAATCTGATGGTATGAGTGAAACCCATCCTGGCGTGACTGAGAAGAAAAATCAAATAACAGCTAAAACTAATGACTGTTTATTTCATAAGTCCTTGGTGGACTCTCAGACCAATCCGCCAAAGTAACGCTTCGTCTAACACTGTTGTGAGTCACGCACAGGACTCTGTTACAATAAAAGCTAATCGTAAGATATCAGTAGTTAATATACAGGATTTATCGTAACGGTCGAAAGCTGTTAACACAATTTTAAAGGAAGCTAAGCCCCTTCTTAGTTTAATTATTCGGAATCTAGAGAAGTCGAAAGATAACGACCCTGCTAGAAGATATGCACATGACCTGCAGTTAGTGGAGTCTGTGGTAAGAAATGTGCTGCCTGAAGGGGTTTCAGGGGTACATATTACAGAAGTAATACGACTCGGTAAATGGGTTGGAGGCGAGACCCAACCAAGAAGAATTTTGAAGCTGGTTCTCGGGAGTTTCGAAGAAAGAGACATATTGAAAAATGCACCGAAAACTCGTGACAAATATCCGTATTCAACCAGATTGACCGCTTGAGGATCGAATCAAGTGGAAGAATGCTCTTACGGAGTTGTGGACTCGCAAATTAAATGGCGAAAATAACCTTACCATTAAGGGTTTTCGGGTAGTCAGGTCTTGGAAGCCAATGCTTCCGAGGCCTGTATGGGTAGAACGATTGATCGCCAAAACACCTTAAGCGTGTGCTACACGAACGCTCGAAGTCTTACAACTAAAACGTCCGAGCTAAGTCTGATGGTAGAAGAATCGGTGAGACTCTAATTTAGCGACGAGCCAATCAGAAGCGTTTAAGCAATTTCAAGGTCACAGAGTCAAGTTGAACACGCGATGCTAACATACGGTCGGTTCACGGCGGATGTTAGAGAGGAGGTGATTAATGAGAGGTTGAAACAGATGGGACGGCGAAACTCTAATTTAGGGACGAGCCAATGAAAAGCGTTTGAGCAATTTCAATTATTAGCCGATCAGAAGACAGTATAAAGTAAAAATATATTACAAGAAAGTAATGAATTACAGTGGATATTCTTCTTTTACATGATTTGAAAACTCGTTGAGGTTTGATAAAGGCTCAGAACTTCTGAATTCATAATGCATATTGTATAGAAACTCGTCCATAGGGTTGGGGTTTGGGGTTAAGTTTAAGGGTTAGGGTTTAGGGTTAGGTTAAGGTTAGGGTTTAGGGTTAAGGTTAGGGTTAGGGTTGGATTAGGGTTTAGGGTTAAGTTAAGGTTAGGGTTTAGGGTTAGGGTTAGATTAGGGTTTAGGGTTAGGTTAAGGTTAGTGTTTAGGGTTAAGGTTTGGGTTTAGGGTTAGGGTTAGATTAGGGTTTTGGGTTAGGTTAAGGTTAGGGTTAAGGTTTGGGGTTAGTGTTAGTTCAGGGTTAAGGTTAGGGTTTAGGCTTAGGGTTAGATTAGGGTTAGGGTTAAGGTGCTAACATGTGGTCGGTTTACATCGGATTTTAGAGAGGTGTTTATTGACAGGCTACAACCCTAACCGCTAACCCTATAGACGAGTTTCTATACCATATTCATTATTAATTCAGAGCCTCTGAACCTTTATCAAACCTTAAATAGTTTTTAAATCATGCAAAAGAAGAATATCCACTGTAATTCATTACTTACTTACAATATATTCTCACTTTATACTAACTGTCTTCTGATTGGCTAATAATTGTCAAGGTCATTTAATATTCGTTCAAAGGTCGTTGCTAAATTAGTGTCTCGCCGAAGAATCATGTCCCGATATAATCGTTGTTACAGAAACTTGGTTCACAGTAGATATAGACTGTTCTCCGTTCATTGAAGGCTATATATGTATTAGAAGTGATAGAGTTTCAAGTCGAAAAGTGGGAGGTATAATATTATACGTTAGGGTACACTTTCGTATACAATCAACCATATCAGAGGCTCATATCAGCGGCACATGTGAGGTTGCATATTGTAAGATTAAATCTAGAAATGGGTTAGTGACTATAGGGGGAATATAGCGTAGTTCGTTTTGTCTTGCTGACGACTTTATTCTATGGCAGAATGTTGTCTCATCATTGGGGACTTCAACGCACCGCATGTCAACTGGATAGGGCTTACAGCTCCAAGTAGTGGTTTCGATAGCGACCTTTTATCTACCGTTATTCAGTGTGCACTTGCACGATGTATCACAAAACCGACATATATTGATTTCAATCATGATCCGTCACTGCAGGACCACAACCTCACCCACCACTGTGAGGATGTCTTTGATATTCAACACCTTCCTCCACTAGTGAACAGTGATCACGTTGTAATTCACTTTAAGTTTAGGACACATGGTGTACAATTCGTATCTTCTCCACCCCGTCCCAATAACTGGCGAGCCAATATTCCGGCGATCAGAAACTGCTATCTCGACTGGTTGATCGGTTGACGCGGATGGATTAGAATAGTTTCAAGGCTACAGTCGAGTCCGTAACGTCGCCGTTTATCCTATGGTCAGCACGTAAGCTATCACATTGCCCTCCATGAATTAATAAGGAAACCCGGAAACTGTTAAAGCCTAGGAAATATTTCTGGGACTTATTCTTGTTGACAGGTCATGAACCATTTAAGCGTGAGTACCAAAAATTCCGTAATATCTGTAAGAAAACCATAGCCGAATCCCGTAGCACTTACAAACGACAGTTAGTATATGATAGCCGTACTTGTCCGAAACGATTGTTTTCGTATGTTAAACGACGGACGTTACGTAGTGATGATATTCAATCGTTACTGTTACACGAAAATTCAGAATTACTAGCTGAATCAGATCGAGCGAAAACTGAGACTTTTTCAAACTATTTTAGCGAAGTCTTCTCAACGTTTATTGTAACAAATACTTGTCCCACTGACACCGAGACACCAACCATGGAATCCGTTGGTAACTAACCTCAAACCTGTTAAGACACCGGGCCCTGACGGGTTAAATCCACGGTTGCTGTCATCTCTTATGGACATTATTCTAAAACCGCTTGCGACACTCTTCAACATGTCCCATTCACTCGCTCAACTCCCTAGAGATTGGAAGGACGCTATAGTCAGTCCTATATTTAAGGACAGTCAGAGACATATAGTATCTAACTACCGGCCTGTTAGTCTAACTAGCATAGTCGTTAAGTTACTTGAAAAGTTAATTCGGGTTAGGTTGCTAAGCCACATAGAAATCAATGCTGTGAAGAGTTTGCTAATGCACATCGGTCACCGTAATGGTGACCGCTACACTATTGAGGGTAAACCTCTTCCATGCGTCCAAGAGCATAAAGACTTAGGAGTAGTATTAAGTCATAATTTAAAAACAACTACGCATTGCAAAGCAACCGCTGTCAAAGGTTTTCGTACGTTATGGTCACTTCGCCGAGCGTTCAAATATTTTGACGAGAAAAGGTTTCGGATTTTATATCCCACCTATGTAAGACCACACTTAGAGTACTGTATCCAAGCAGCTAGCCCGTGTCTGGTAAAGGATACTAACTCTCTTGAGCGTGTCCAGCGTGTAGGAACGAAATTAGTGAAGGGTCTTTCTAGACTCCCTTACGATGAGCGTTTAAAACGCCTAAATCTTTTCCCCTTATCGTATCGTAGCACACGAGGTGACCTTATACTGGCATTTCGTATCTTTAATTATGATTTGGGTGTTAATATTGTTAGGATAGTCGGAAAAATATACCAATAATTATCGTGTTAAGCCTATGGTGGCCTTGGACCTTAAATATACATTTCCTATTGGTCGATGTTTACTTCACTTGTTAAATATTTTGTAAATGTTGTTTCGTATTTTATGGTACGATGTGGTATGCTTGATTGGTATATAAACAAAGTATGTTTGAAATATAATGATTCATAACCCAGAGGCTGTGACTTTTGTTCTTGACTCAACTGGCTAGGACGGATGGGATCAAAGTGAGTTCTTCCAATACGGCATCGTTAAAAAATGATAAAAGGTGACGTCGTTCTTCATTAGTTAGATCAAGACCATCGTCTTCCGTGATAACCTCAACAGCAGGTGAAGTGCTTGTTTCGTTATTGGCGCCCTGAACTTCTGTTGTTAATTTTTGACGAGTTGATTTCCCACGACGTGTAGGTTGTTTACGGCTAACTGAATTACTTACAATACCAACTTTAGCTAAATATTTGACATCATCTCCTGGTATCTTACTAGAATCATCACCATCCAAATCACATCTCACTGCTGATGCAGTAATGATAAATCGATTAACAGGTGCAGTTCGCATCTCACGATTAATATATCCACGTTTCTTTTTTTGTGCTTCACTAACATGATCTGTACGAAAGAATTTGTTCCCGGATCCTTGTATAGTCATCCCTTCGGGACTCAACGTATCAGCACTGTTTACCGATGTTGTCATGTGTTCTTCTGATGGTCTGGGTAGAGACTGTTTGAATTCAGCTAGTTGGTGAATCGGAGGGAAGATAGTTGACACAGTTGATATTTTCAGCCCAGTGAACAATGATGGTTTCGGACGCGGTGGTTCACAGTGTGAAAATGGTGTTTCCAGTGCAGAACTTGACAAACCCGTAGAGTCCAAAAACTTCTGCTCATGTTCATCGGCAGATTCAACGGTTCCGTCAGGGGTAACAATAACTCGACGATATAGTGAGTTGGCAACATGTGGAAGGCAACGACCCAAAGGCAGTCCCATACATAAGAAAGCCTGTGAGTGAAGGGGTAATTCCGGACGACTGTGAGTTTTCGAATCTGTTGATCGTTTAGACTCAGTCTTTGGTGTCTGAATAAGGCGGACCTTTGAGCATCTTTCACGCTCTCGATCATCTTCTTTTAACTGTTCATAACTCTTTTCATAACTAAGCATATTCCTCGTAAAAACTCGATTAATGTAGGCCCTCTTAAAGCGAGGGAACAATTTTAACAACATTCCTAGCTCTTGTACACAATCCTTTCCTTCATATGTCCTTATTTTCTTTTCCATTACATCATCCAATGGAACAGAAGAAAATCGTCCACGACCACGTGTTTTTGAACGCATAGTTGGTGTGAAAAACTTCTGTCCTCGCCCTGTAGAATTGATACCACACATCAAACCAACGTTGTCGTTCATAATGACGGGTGAATTCATGACAGGAGGCTGAAGTGAAGCAGATGATTCACCGATACCAGGAACTTGACCATGAATCGGTAGTGTGGATGAAGCGTCCATATCAGTGGTTGTGTTGTATATATCTAAATTGACTATGTAATTGGGCATACTGGACCCTTCTGCTTCGCCACTCGTGTCAATATGGAAGCTAGCCTAAAAGTCTGGGGCTTCAATAACAGACACCATCTTTTCTGACAATAAAGTACTGTTTTTAACATCTCGCCCGTCATCAGTTTTCATAGTTCGCTTTTCAGAGCTTACAACACCAGGGCATTCATCCGTCATCCGTCACCCTGCAGTCACACCCGTTACAACAAACATGTCTTATCTTTTTGCTCCCTCCAGCACTAATAATCTCCGCGGTCATAGCGAGAAGGTTCATAAACTAAGATCTAATAAACGTTAAGTGGGGTTCCGTTTTTCTCATCCAGTGGTCAATCATTGAAACGCCTTACCCGAACAAGTGGTATCAGCCCCATCAGTGAATACTTTCAAGGAGAAGCTGGACGTTCAATGGAAATCAGTGTCAGGATTAATACAGGTTCATCAACCTACCATCCTTATTACTGAAGACTGAAGACTGACTGAAGTTGCCAAAGAAAAGGTCGTAAAGCTTGGAGTGTTCAAGACCATTTTTCCTGCTGTGGATGTGTCTGAAGACTATTCACAGCCAAATGCACATAAAGTAAATTTGTTTAAACAACAGAACTTTTGGAGGGTGTTTTTTCAGTATTTAATATGCTTTGTATCTCTCAGTGTTATGTGAATTGCAAATGTACACAATGGTAATGGTATCGGTTATTAGTGGCTAAGTCATGGCCATCTAAGTAATTTATTTAAAAAAACTAATAGATTCCCGCAGTTTATGTGCTGTTTTAAGTGATGATGGAGGATTTCTCGCTCAAAAATTTAGATATCCTAAATATTAACGTTCATCGTAGAGGCTATGTAAAGCCAAAGAAATACAGCCTTTCAAATGAAGTCTTGGGATATATTCACTTTTCTGAGAGAGAGGTACCTTGAAATTATTATGAAAATGGGCCCGAACGAAAATATATGATCAGTCTCGTCCAAAATATCAATAGAGTTATTCGGGGTAACCTAGTTATCTAGTCTCGTCCCAGTTTCTCGTAAGTTACATTCCGGGATCAGTTCTCAAAAATTATTCAAATCAAATCCTATGATTGATGTTAACGTATGATCTTCGGTTCAACCCTTACATTATCTTAGCTTCATATTTTTCACGATTTTACTTTGAGAATTGGCAATTCAATATGAAGTTTGATTATGCTTAGTAAAGGACATGGACTTACTTGTGGAGCAGTGAATTAGTGGCCTGAACTATTGACTTTCAATGAATGGGTTACTTGTTTATTGTATGTGAACACAGTTTTGCCTGAGTATCTGCTAACATTCTCGTCGTCTGAACTTTCATGAATTGATCTTCCACTAAGAGCTCCGCTCATTGACTTATAATACGGAAATGACATTGTCCTGTTTGTTGAAGATGCCGATAAAATGCAGTCTTTTGGCAATTCTGAGCAACAACATCTGATGCAATTTGTTGCTCCAGGAATGGCTTGAGTCAACACCTGAACTAAGGATAGAGAGTGAAGTAGTCGAAAACGTCACTTATCTCGGAAGTCCGGTCAGCCCTAATGGGTTGGTGTCTGAAGAAATCTCTGCACGGATTCAGAAAGCCTATCTAGATTTTGAGAACTTACGTGACCTATGACGAAGGTGAGATATCCGTCTGTCAATTAGAAGTGCATACTACGCAGCAGTTCGTCTTATTATACTTCACGACTGCAAAACGTAACCACCATGAGTAGAAGACATTAGTAAGTTACTATTATTTAGTCACAGATATCTTAGAAATATAGCCCTCACATGATGGGGTCACCGGGTAAGTAATAGCGAGGTTAGACGTAGAGTATTTGTGAATGATGGTCAATCAGTTGATGAGGTTGTAAATCTTCCCAAACTCTTATGGTTTGACCACATGTTACGTATGCCTGAACACCGATCATCACGATGCGCGATGCTTGCTGGTGTTGTAGATGGTTTAAAAGAAGTTCGGGGCGGCCAAACCAAAGCCTGGCATCAGTCCAAAAGTCACTAACTTCTAGTCTGAGCCATGTTGGTAGATGCGGACTACTTGGTTGGGGTCCGCGCTACTATCCTAACCAATGGTTGAAGAATCTGGGTGACATGGTTCAGAATCAATCACAATAGCTTAGGTTTATACACTCCTTGTCGTCCCTTAAACGGTGAGATTAAAATTGCTTTATACATTTCTTTCTACGAACTAATTCTTTCTCTCTGTTTTATATCCTTATACGAAATCTTTCTCCTATATTTTACTATTATTGAAGTAACTACTTCTATGAACTAGGCGTTAACCTTGAGCTAATGAGGCGTGGCAACTTGAACCGATGCATATATGTGCCTGGTTCTGCATTGCTGCTGACTGACTGACTGAAATATTATGTCTCGAAAATATTTTTATTCAGGTTATAGTCACCGGCATTTCAAATGTTTTTGAATTTATGGCCTGGTTTGTACGTAGTTTTAGATCATCTACCTTGTTTTGTCTTTAATTTTGCCAGTTTAGTCACGGTTGCAACATGTGTTTAACATTTTTCATTCCCATTTACATTTTCTGTTTGTGTTGACCAGATTACCTTCAAAGTTGAGGAAAAACGCTTCGTTACTGCCCGAATGTCAATGACTCATGGAACTGATGGAATTACAAAGGCATGTGGAAACGTTCGTCTCAATAATTTTGCTCACCGTGCTGAATGTGCTGATATTAATGTTGAGATCGGTTCAAACCAGATGGTTTCCAAGTAATTTTTACTTTTGATAAACTCGTCGTACATTGTGTAACTTCTTGTCCCGTACTTTTCGGCTAGCGCTTTATCGTTATTAATAATAAGAACCAACTCCATGATAGTCAGTGATCCTGTGTTACACGACGCATAGTGGTTTCATGAATTACCAGGAATGTCATTAGTCCTTGATTTCTATGCTATCTGGACCAGTAACTGTGTAAGAGTTTATTGCACGAAATTGGTTACTATACGTCAAAAAGGGGTAGTATGTATCAGTTTATGCTGTCTATGTTATTGAGAACTATAAGGCTTTACGTTGAACCCTCGTTATTTTCGTAGTATTTTCACATTCAGTAAAAGTATTGTAGTGACTCACTTTTACCACGAGAACACGATTGGTTTAATAAAAACAATTATTATTAATATAACCAATTGTATCTGTTCTTGTTTAATGTGCCCTTTGTTTAACTTCGCTAAAAACATCCATCATTCTTACACTTCGATTGTGAACTCGCGCGAATTCGTTTACGTTCTGTAAACAAACTTGTATCCTGGCACGATCTCGGTATCCTTCCGATACCACGAGATCGCCAGCAAATATATCTCGACTTGGTCCATTAACTGCCTTCTGACATTTGGCTTCCGGGGGATTTTATGGATATATTTGGCTGTGTTCATAGTCTACCGCGACTCGACGCCACGCTACAGTATCACCACTGAATATCGATACTATAAGCTTAAACGAAGCTAAATCTTGGTTCCAATAGTCCAGAACATTCGAATATATATTTTAGGATGTGAATCATACCAGTACTTTAGTTGTTCGGAAATGATTAAGTGATTGTTAATGATTACGAATAAGTCACGTGGCACTAACTGATATCGTTGAAGATACATTGAAAATACAATATGGAACTTCACACTGAACAAGTCAGTGGACAAGGTTCTTTATCAGTCAGTTTGTGAATTCTGGAGTTGATCTGTTGAGAAATATTATCTATGAGGACCCCATATCCCTGAAATCTTTTTGCAAGAGATAAACACTTGTGATGCAAAATATGTGGAACTCCTCATTCTTCAATTAAACATATTCGTTCAGCTAACACGAAGTCACATTATGACAACAGATTTAGAAATGCAGGTGTAATAGTAGCTGGTTTTTCACTACTAATATACCTCCAGTAATGCTGCTTTCCCTTCTTTAGAGAAATGTTGAACGTTGTGTGTCTTAAAAGCAAAATGGATAGAAGTCTATCAAACGTGATACTTCATAAAACCCAGTGTAGTGAATATGAAACATCTGCTCTTAATTAATTTTGGTGGAGATGCAATGAAAATAGAATACCGGACTTCACACTGAATAAGTCGGTTGACAAGGTTTCTTATCAGCCAGTCATTTCTTATAATCTTCTATAGAAACGGTTTGTGGCGATTGTTATCCCTAAGCGTAAAGAAAACTCCGTTCCATTCAACTCACTCGTTATTAATTAACTGTAACGAGATTACTGTTCTAATTTTTCTAACCTTAAAGTCTCTCATAACAGGGTGGTGGAGAATCAGTGTTAAAGTATTCACAAAAGTCAGCATCTAAATGCGATTGGATAAGCACAGTATCGATTTGATTTGATTGTTCAGTGCCACATATTTATTTGATTATTTTGATCATGATAATTATCTTAAAGAAGTCCAGACAAGTTTGGCGGACGAAATGTTGAAATTATATAGATTTCAATCGCTGAGATCGTTTCAAAGATAGTTTACACTTTTAATGACCTCTTGTCCTTTTTATTCAGTATTTAATCATTTTTGAAATATCTCAATATATATTGTCTGAATATTCAGCATCACTGATGAAAATGTAGCTAGCGCGTCCAATATTCTTTGAAGATAATGCGCTACAAACTAGAGCCCTTCTTTTACTGTGGTTCGAAATTTGGTTGTACTGTTATAGAAAAGCTACTGTTATGGGAGAACTAAAGACATTTAGCTGATTACAATCTTTTTATTGTATATTCAAAATTTTACTGTGTTTTCTGGATGTATTTGTTTTACTCAACGTCTGAACTTGTTTGTTTATATCATTATTTCGGACATTTTGGTTTCTTTTGTCTTTGGTTTGGTATTTGGGAGTTTCTGCTCCAACAACCTAGAAAATTGAAGGTTTGTTTTGTAATTGTTATAATTATTGTTGTTAGGACGACATTTGGGTCGACTATTTGTACACTGCGAATAAACTTTGTTACCTTAATTGGAGTTTGGTTCTATTGTTAATTTGGGTTCGTAATTTGCAAATAGATCGATATACCGTACTTCAATAACGGGAACGAGCAAAAACGTGGACGTGACATAAAGTTCTTCAATTATTGGTTCTGTGTTCATAACTTGGATTTGTCTGCACCATTTGGATCAAACTTTTTGGTCCTATTGGTCGATTTCGTTCGGATTAATTCATACTGCTTTTGGTAATCCTTTCTTTTGGAACAAAGGCATACGATGGAATCGCGAAGCAAAAGACCAAAGGAAAACGGCGAGGTGAAAAGTAAAATTTCTAAAGCTTTTTCTGTTATGTCTGACGTTGATGATGATAAACGTGATGATGTTAGTGTTAATAGTACGTGTTCTGATCGGCTTAGTTCTTCTAGACCGAAGTTAGCTGTGGCACTATTTAGAAAAAAGAATTTAGAAAAGAGGATTGAATTAGAAATGCAACTTAAGATGTTAAGTGTTCAAGAAGAGGTTGATATTGCTAAATTAGAATGTAAGGTAATAGAGTATAACCGGCCTCCCATAGATAAAGGTGACATGAATGCAAAGTAAAAAAGATATTTGGATCGTAATACTGATTGTAATAATCGTTCCGAGGAGACATTCTACATTTCAAAAGGTGGTTGGGTTGATGAGTTGAATGATACAGACAGGTCTCGTAAAGGATATTCTTTCAAAGACAAAAGAGCCTTAGAAATAGTTAATGGTTCCTTTTGATTGATGGATGGCCTTTCCCAAGTTGGTTTACGCTGGCAGTGTGGCAAGTCAAGGCTACCGAATAATTTGGAACTAGTTAAGCGCAGATTAAAGTGCTTAAAGAGGTTTGCAAAAGATAATAACCTTCTGGAGAAATATCGAATTGTGATGGCTGAACATTTAAGTAAGAGCTATATCAGTGAAGCTAGTAAAAGGGGATTCGACTGTGATTCACTTTGTTGGCATATCACTCGTTATCCTGTTATCAACACTAAGAAGTATGGAAAATTGAGAATTGCTTTTGATTGTGCAGCTATCCAACAAGGTCATTCTCTGGGTGATCAGCTTTTGAAAAGATCAAATGCTGTAAATAGTTTGACTGGTGCACTCTTACGATCCAGATTAGCTAAAATAGGATGAGCCTCTGACAATGAAATATGTTCGGAAAATTCGGTGAACAGTCAGCAATATAATAATATTGGTGGGTCTCGTAATGAATCTCACGGAAAGGTGATTGACAATTCATTTTTATTTACAATAAATTTGATGATTGTATCTGACTTACGTAACAACACTAATAAGCAGTGGTTCATACGATTTAATTTGTGACTAATGATCACTAGAAAAAGGGCTTTATGTTCTGTGGACTCAAATAGTTGTTTGTGTGTGAATATGCAATGGTGCCTGAAGGGATGTGTTGTGGTTATTCATTTTCTAAAAGAACTGGAAGAGTCTAACAATGTTACGATTTGGAATCACAATAAAGAGTTCGTGGTAAATAAGGGAACTAATGGCTTGATACTCTATATGGGTTTACATATTTATGTTTACGTTAGCTTATATAAGGTTCTATGGAGGATGAAGCATTTTGTTAAATGGTTGATATTGCGGTTGTTTATGTTGGCACAAGAATTTTAGAGACGTTTGTCTAAGGAATATGTTTCCCTGTGGCGACTTTGACACAACTGGACTCGACGAGAGATGAACATAGGAGAGAGTAACTTGGTGACGACATGTACTGGTTTTTTAGAGGAAGGTAAATGGTTATTATGTCTGGTAAGTAAAGGGATACCTAATAATGATAGGTTAAGACCGATGGGGTTGAGGACATGACATGGAATCTTAGTAAGAGATATTAGGGAACTGCGTCTATGAGTTGTTTATGTTAGGAAGCTACTCGGGTCCCTTAATCATCGGGATATGTTAGCGTTGAATATTTTATCCAACTGCCGATACCAGTAATTTAAATCTTTTTTGAGCGCCTGAATCCACAGGTTTCCTTAGAGCTCTTCTAGAGTCAATGCCATTCTCAAGATCGAATCAAGTAAGAGGGTTGAGTGTGTGATCAGCAATCCTATCCAATGGAAAACAGCCTTAGTGAAGAAACAATGACCAGAATAAATAAATAATTTAAAATCCGTTTTATGGGTTGAGGGATCTTCATTCAGGAGAATTATTTTGCTTCATGGTGAAAGCCGAGATTCTATGGAAGTTACGAAGTCGATGATCCTTCTTACAATCAGAGAAACAATTAATGTAAGTGGGTGGAATGTCCAGACAATGTTACAGGACGATAATACAAGCACTCGTGAAATTGCTGTGATGTGTAGTGTCAGTTATTATTTTAAGCCCATATACCTTATTCTAGTTTTCGGACAAACCAATCTATTCATTCTACTTGAGTCATATGTTGACCTTGTTAGTTATTCGCTTACCAGTCTTCATTGTTTTTATATGGGCGCATGTGTGTACACTTCCCATCCCATTCATCACATGCCTGTAGCTTATTTTTGTCTGCCTATAAATGTTGATTAACGCCTGACTAAAAATGAGTTGGCTTACCAGACATCTCCACTCTGTGTCGCTTCTCTTGCTTTTATTCCATTCATCTTATATACAAAATATATGTATTCAAAATTCCATTCTCGTTATTTGACTCGTTTAATTCCGTTACTGGCTAACGTGATTTAAGTCGACGAATATATATGAGAATAGGCGATAACAAACATCCATACGATCTAAATAGGAGTCAGATCCACGGGCCACTAAAGATGCAATCGTAAGAAGCATGGAAAGCACCTATATGGTGAAAATGTCATGGATCCAGTAACCACGTGTCTGTTGCCATGATGTAACTGATGCTAAGAAAGAATTGGATAACTAGGGAAACAACAATGCATATGTTTAATGCAGCTTTTCCTATAGATACTGACAAACTCAATGAATGGAAATAGCTGTCAACAACAGTTCCCAACTGTAGAGCTCAAACTCCTTAAATCTAAATACAACAAATAATATCCCTTTAACTAAATATTAACTCATACCAAGCTTCCAAATAGTAGTTTTACAATCAATAAGAGGATAGATGTAGATTGATGCGTGGACATACGCACAATCGGACTCACATATAAGTTTATATAGCGTGTCGAGTGTTTAAATTATAGCAAGTAAATATACAATCAAACGTTCTGGTAAACTGTTCCGATCACAATGGTCCGTCATATACGGTCTGAGTCAATGAAGTTACATATTTTACGGAAAAGCATCTGTTTACCTCAATATAAAGTTAACTGAACATATCTGATAAATGTACTCATTTTTACGACTACAGATTGGGCAAATAGTATCCAGAGGTTAATTTCAGGTAATGAGTTTATGTTAAGCTACTGAATGAAATCATATTTACGTTTTCATGAAGCACAAAATTAAATACGAACGTAGTTGACATAGATCAGGTAGAAAACAAATTCCTGTCGCTCATCCACAGCTTTTTACCACTAACTACATCAAACAGATATTGTAGTAAATGTTTAAACTAAGCATAATTTAAATGTAATAATTCTCAAATGATATTTCCATGACATCTCAGTGAGTATAAAAAAGTTATTTCACATAAATCAGTGATTTACTGCATCCAAAATTGTTCGAAATAGTTTTCGTCATTCAGTAGTTCGAAATTGACATCCATGTTAATAATAATCATCTGATAACTCTAGTCATTACGTCATCAAACTAACTTTACAGTGAAGTGTTGAACCACTGTAAAAATGTTTGAACAAATAAAAGTAAACTTCATCTTTTCTTAACCCCTCTGTCATGAAAACATTGTCCCTTGGCTCACCAAAATTCAGAGAATGTGCTGTGGTGATAGGACTGACAAGCTTATTTTGTAAATAGTTTTTAATATTATTTGTATTTATTTTGTCGATTTCTCACTGCATGTACATTTATCACTAAATGATTGGACCTGTTGTTTTAGTAAATGACCTTGAACACTTTTTCCGTTGTGATACTACATAGCGTGACATATCGTTGCTGGTTAACAAATACACTGCTTCTCTCACATTCCCCGTTCTGTTTTCATTCGAGATTGACTTAACTGAGATCTAAAACAAAAATAGTATTTACATTCATAGACTGTGAGAGCGAATACACCATACCTTACTTTGGATTACACCACTGGGGATTTCATCGATACGTTTCGAATTACCAAGCATCTATAATTGTGGATTTATTGTACCAGATTAAAGCCGAACACGCATCATTTTGGGTGAACTTAGGTAAAGTCCCATTTTTATTGTATTTGTAAAATTTAACTGATATATATTAATATTACTATTGCTTTTTATTAACTTTGTTGATACTTTTTGTGTTTATATATCGTCTGGTCCACCACAATTATTTGGTGAGCCTCGTGTTTATCCTAACGGTTATATTATTCATCATCTCATACAATTTACTGGTTTATTTTTTCTCGTAATGTCCTTTCCCACTAAACTCATTGATGTGGATTCGCCTCCAGTAACAAATTTTGTCTCATTGTCGAACTCTCCTGAAAATAATTTTAGTTCAGTTAATACAATCTCAGAATTCAGACTCCCAACTTATGGAGCTAATAATCCAAGAGTTTGGTTTGCTCAAATTGAAGCTTTATTCATGGTTAGAGGCATAAGATCTCAGGCATCAAAGTACGCATATGTAGTCGGTGCACTTCCTATTGAGATTGCCGCTGAAGTCGGGGATTTAATCGATCACGCCAGAATCTGAACCATATTATAAGATAAAAGGAGCAGTAATTCAACGTACATCGATCTCAGATGAGAAAAGGCTACAACAATTGCTAAAGTCTTGTGACTCGGGAGATAAAAGACCCTCTCAGCTTCTCCGCCACATGAAACGACTTGCCAGTTCATACAGACTAGACGAAGTCCTCCTAAAGCAAATGTGGTTTCTAAGATTACCACACAGCGTTAGACAAATTCTCAGTGTCTCAGGGAAATCCGTCGCCCTTGATGACTTAGCCGACATGGCGGATAAAATGATGGAAGTCTACCATGATAGTCACTGTGTGAACTCATTGCAACCACCTGGACCAGCAGATATTAGCTGTTTAGCCTCCTTTCAAAAGCAGTTAACGCAATTAACGAGCCAGCTGGCGTCACTGCAATCGACCATAGCAACCATCCAAGCTAGACAATCGAGATCCCCCTCCAAACGAAGATCTTTTTCCAGACAACGGTCTCGGCACCAAGGCACGGCGTTTCACACGACCGTGCACATTTTCTGCGTCTGACACAGAGAATCAAGGAAACGACCCGGCCAGACACTGATGGCGGCGCCTGTTTCGAGCCGTCTATTTCATGTCAGGGATCGAATTTAGGGCTCAGATTTTTTGGTCGATACAGGAGCCGAAATCAGCATCATCCCATTACACCTCTCTCGACGACGGCACCCTCAGAATACTAAATTGCCTCTAGTCGCAGCCAATAACACAGTCATTAAAACTTATGGCGAACAATCAATTATCTTAGATCTCGGTCTCCGGAGACGTTTCACATGGGTTTTCATCGTAGCTGAAATCAAACAACCCATTATCGGGGCCGACTTTCTCGGTGCTTACAACCTACTCGTAGATATGGGGAAAAAGAAACTAATCGACAAAAACACAAGCTTACAGGTCAGTGACACAACTATCTCCAGTTACGAAATTCATGGAGTCCGTATGTTAAGACCTGAAAACAAAATTTTCACCCATATCCTGTCGAGGTATGAAAGTATAACTAGAGCTGATTATCAAAGCGAACACTCCGGACATCATGTTCAACACAGTATTACTACTACAGGACCACCCATTCGCGCCAGGGCGAGAAAACTCCCTACAAACAAGTTGCAGTTCGCTAAGAGAGAATTCGAACACATGATGCAACTTGGGATAATCAGACAATCTAACAGTCCTTGGGCCACGCCGCTGCATATGGTTCCCAAGAAAGATCAAGACTGGCGCTCATGTGGAGAATATCGCCGATTGAATAACCAGACTATCCCAGACCGGTATCCGATCCCTCATCTGCATGATTTTTCTTTAAATCTACATGGAAAACAGATCTTTTCAAAGTTAGATCTAGTCCGAGCATACCATCAAATACCGATGGCACCTGAGGATATCGAGAAAACAGCCGTAATCACACCTTTTGGCTTGTCTGAATTCTTGAGGATGCCTTTCGGACTAAAAAATGCCGCTCAAACCTTTCAGAGATTTATGGACGAAGTAACTAGAGGTTTGGATTTCGTATTTGTCTATATCGATGATGTTTTAATCGCTAGTTCTTCCACTGAAAAACATGTTCAGCACTTACACACGCTTTTTGAAAGTTTCAAAAGTTATGGTGTTGTAATCAACCCTTCGAAGTGTATATTTGGCGCCTCATCTCTGGAATTCCTGGGACACCACATTGATTCCCAAGGAATTAAACCGCTTGAAGAAAAAGTCAAGGCCATCACCAGCTACCCAGAACCAACCTCGGTGAAATCACTACGTCGTTTTCTCGGAACATGCAATTTTTATCGATGATTTCTACCAAATTGTGCCGATGTACTACAGCCATTGACAGATTTACTCAAAAACGATAAATCAGGTACTAAAAAAGAAAAGAACCAAATATTCAAGTTACCTTCCGATGCCAAAGTAGCATTTGAAAAAGCTAAATCCGTGATTGCTAATGCTACCATGCTTCAACACCTAAATACTGACCCCACAACACTGTTGATCCCATGCACGGATGTTTCACAAAAAGCCGTCGGGGCAGTATTACAACAGCGGGTAAACAACACGATTACCCCCATTGCCTTTTTCTCCAAGAGATTATCGCCAGCACAAGAACGTTATAGTACTTTTGGACGCGATCTCTTAGCTATGTATTTAGCAGTAAAACATTTCAACTTTTTGCTACAGGGTCGTGATTTCGTCATTATGACAGATCACAAACCCCTTTGCCATTCTTTTAGCACATCGTATGACAAACACTCCCCACGAGAAGCAAGACAACTTGATTATATCTCCCAATTTACCACAGACATCAGGTTTATCAAAGGTCACACGAACATTGTCGCAGATGCACTATCTAGGAGGGATATCAATACGATGGTACTCAATCATGACATCAGCCTTGAAACCTTGGCTAAATTACAAGCAGACGATGCAGAATTAAAAGCCTGCAAAGAAAAGTCTAGTTTAGATCTCAAACCTGTACCAATTCCTCTTTCAGATGCATTTATCATGTGCGACACTTCAAAAGGCAACAATCGTCCGTTTGTCCCACACGCTTGCCGACGAAAAATATTTCAGCACTTTCGCATCCAGGCGTCACAGCAACAACGAAGCTCATTACCGAACGTTTTGTGTGGCCTAAAATCAACTCGGATGTTAAACGTTGGACACGTAGCTGTCTCCAGTGCCAACGCAGTAAGACGCAAAAACACACCTACAGTCCAATTGGGAAGTTCCCTATCCCTGACAAACGCTCGTCATTAAAGGAAGACATCGGATGCACGACCGCTGAACTAGTCTATGGCACGACATTAACGTTACCAGGACAACTGGTCCAGAATGAACCAACAACGCAAGGAGACCCTCCTCGTTTTGCAAGCAGATTACTACAAATGATGGAGAACATGAGAGCAATACCACCTAGAGAACACAACAACCGAGTCCATCTTGATAAACATTTAGAAACGTGCAAATTTCTTTTTGTTCGAGTAGACGCGGTAAAAAAGCCACTGACACCACCATATGAAGGCCCTTATAAAGTAATAAAACGCACTCACAAATATTTCATTATCAACAAAAATGGTAACCATGAGATAATTTCTATAGACCGAATAAAACCAGCTATCTACGAAGTTCCTCAAGACACAGAAGACAATACTATAAGATCCAAACTACGGTTTGGAGTGAAGGACAGCTGTCTGGATGAGTTAGATACGCGCCCTCGCCCGATTGAAACCAAAACAAAGTAATTGGGTAAGATGACGGTTCTATAATTTACCATAAATTTAAGTGTACATTATTACCTAAACAAATATAACCACTCAGTTATCCAACCAATAATTATTCAATTGATCAAATCTAAACTACAATAAATAAGAAAGTTGATAAAGGATGCAAGAAAATTACCAATCACCACAAATAAATGTTATTCTATCCTGTCTGGATAGATCACGTACAGATTCGTTCAAAAGGTAATAATTGGTCGCTCTATAACACAGAGTGTTTTCAATTCTGGAAGAGTGCTTCTATTCACAACCAAAATGCACAATTCCAGTCAACACAGGTCAAGCAATCAAAAGCAGGAACAAACCAAAATGGCTGCCGCCCAGACTTAGTATAAAGTAAAACAACATAAGTGCAGTTTGGGAAGAAACACGGGGGATTAGTGAAGGTGTAGTAAAACGAAAACTATAATAAATACAAATATTAACAATTCAAATGTAGTCAAAAGTTAACAATGTACAACTAAGAGGATCAATAGGAACAAAGTGCAAGTATATACATAGAGGGATTTTCACAAACACACAAAGCATTCAAAATGGATCTTACACCGGCCCCTAAAATCCCTCCATATCACACAAGCTACCTTGATGCCTATGGTCATGGTTCATTATGTAGCATATGACAATATAGGAACGAGTAGGACTTACAACAGTACGCCTACTCGACCTACCTACATTAATAACAACAAAGACTAATCCGAAGCTTTAGGGAGATAATAACACTCGAGGTATAGACCTAATCACTCTTCCCCAAACTCCCCACATGCCGTTGGATGAGGGTCTCGCTGACAATTCAATATTTATCTTCTGCTGATTAGACTGTTGCACAAACCTCTTTAACTCAGAAACGGCACCCATGAAGCTTGACACACTGTCACTGTACGTCTCTGGAGGTTTCCTTCTTCTTTTAATAAAGAGTAATAAGGCCGTTATAAATGAACCAGTAATCAAACTATACATCAGTTCAATATGTACTGTCTATGTTTGCAAACAAGTAAACACATAACTATATCCTTTTTCTAATGACCTTCCTATGTGTTCCGGTTCTTTATGACAATGTCTAATTATCATTTCCGTCACTAAGTGTCGACTGGGTAAAATTACTGGATGTTTAAAAGCATTTGGGAAATCTGAGTATTTTAGTCGAACTTCCACGCAGAGTAACCCATCAAGCATTATCAATGCTAAACCTTTCAGATCATCATAACTTTTTACTTTACTGCTGTTTTTAAATTCACTAAGTAATTCTCCATACACTTCTCTCTGAACCATCAATAAAATCTTACGCTTGGCAATGTCAAGCTCTTCGACCCTTAAACATCCTAGATGAACGGATCCTTCACAACTCGGTAAACGAAGTACCATCAGGTATTCGATGAACCTTCTAAACCAGGTTACAGCTCTGACTAATTTCAACCACTCGGAATAATAAGAGAAAATAGGTGTCATGTTGTACTTTATACTACTCAAGTTAACCACAGCAGTTTTTCTAAACTCAATATCGTCAGGAGTAGGTCCCGGACAGGCAGTGATTGTTATATAAAATTCGCCATGCAATAAAGTAGGACATTTAAACCAACATTCAAGATCAGTCATTTTTTGTATACCTTCTCTACATAATAATTCACTTATCTGCTTAACGAAACTCTTTGCTTGATCACAAGGGGGAAAACATTTCAAGCAATCATCAACATAGAAATTATTCTTGACAGCACCTACGGCATAACCATCATAACCGTCAGAGAATATTTGGACCGTCTTATTCAAGGCAAATTCGCACGAAACGGCGATGATATGGCACCAAATGGATGAGATGTCATTTGAAACTCAGATGGTTCTCTTGACATGTCTCCCTCCTGCCACCACAGAAATCTTGAAGCTCCTCGATCGGACTCAGGGACCTTCACTTGCATGAACATTTCTTCAACATTCGCAGAGATCCCAACTGCCTCCTTGTGAAAACTTAATAATATACACATTGACTGAGCAGTGGTATCAGGTTCTTGATAAATCATATCATTTGTGGAAACCCCTGCAAACTCGGCGGCACAATCAAGGACCACTCTAAGTTCTTTTGGTTTCTTCATGTTTAACACTGCATGATGAGGTAAATGCCATCGAGAGCGATAATTAGGCTGCAAATATATTTCAAGGACCCTCTCCGCATAAGTCTTAGTAAAATTACTTTCAATACTTTTGATATACCTGATGTGCAGACTGACATCCTTCGACAACGTACCCTTCAAACTTTGTAATATACGGTTTGCTACTTCATAATTATCCACTTTCATATTTGGATTCTTTTTCCACGGTATAGAAACTACAAAATGACCGTTGTCGAAGCGCGTGCCCCCTTCCACAATCTTTATAACCGCCTTGTCGTCTACTGATAATGATTTATCACTTGAATAAGCATCTGAAAACTCTACATCATAAAGCTCACGTATTCCGTTCTTTAATGTCTGTACCTTACTGGTATGGTTAACAACTCTTTTCCTATATTCCGGGCATGATGGCTTATCATTTACGACGTTGCTTGTCGAGTCAGTGTGCAGCAGAACGTGATGTCTCTTCTCACAACTGTCAACGTTACACAGCCTTGTCATCATACATTCATTAACCTTATGTCCTTGTCTAAGACAAACAAAACAGATACCCTTGCTTTTAGCGTGAGACCATCGGTCTTGAACTGTAAGCGCTAAGAACTGTGGACATTTATCAATAGCATGGTCGTGGGAACACATACTGCACTTAGTTTTCGTTGTCGAACTATTCCTTTGCTCCAATTGCACGTGACAGTTCGTCTTTACGTTATCTCCTTTTCTTGAACGATTTCCTAACCGTCCAAATCTACTACAAGCCACTCTCGCACGCGATGCGATAAACTGAGTGAGCTCGTCAAGGGTCGGTTCCCTGTTATCTTCAGTCAATTCGTCCACCCAGTCCGCCCACTGGGTTTGCATAGGTTGAGGCAATAGTCTCTCTATTCTTTCCAAAGTAACTAAGAAATTTAGATCAGAGGCATAATTCATCTGTTTCAAGACCGTAGCACAGCTTTCCATTTTAATAGCCAAGTTTGTTAATTGCTCTCCGTCAGAAAAATCAAAATTCACAACATTGAATAAGTCTTCTAGTGTTTCTCGAGCGATTACGTGCGCATGTCCGAACAACCGTTTTAGAATTTCTTTGGCCTTCTTGTAACCAGAAGAGGCTTCCAACATAACACAACCTTGATTGAGAGGATCCATCCTTTTGTTCATCTCCTTTAGCTTCCACGAGCCTTGTTCTTAATTTCCTTCGACGACAAATTGGCATCGCAAGCGAACGACCAAATATCCTCAGAGACAATGATTGAAAACAGCGAAACGAAAACCAAAGGACTTCGACCAATATATTTGTTTAGAACTATAAGATCCAAACTACGGTTTGGAGTGAAGGACAGCTGTCTGGATGAGTTAGATACGCGCCCTCGCCCGATTGAAACCAAAACAAAGTAATTGGGTAAGATAGCGGTTCTATAATTTATCATAAATTTAAGTGTACATTATTACCCAAACAAATATAGCCACTCAGCTATCCAACCAATACTTGTTCAATTGATCAAATCTAAACTACAATAAATAAGAAAGTTGATAAAGGATGCAAGAAAATTACCAATCACCACAAATAAATGTTATTCTATCCTGTCTGGAAAGATCACGTACAGATTCGTTCAAAAGGTAATAATTGGTCGCTCTATAACACAGAGTGTTTTCAATTCTGGAAGAGTGCTTCTATTCACAACCAAAATGCACAATTCCAGTCAACACAGGTCAAGCAATCAAAAGCAGGAACAAACCAAAATGGCTGCCGCCCAGACTTAGTATAAAGTAAAACAACATAAGTGCAGTTTGGGAAGAAACACGGGGGATTAGTGAAGGTGTAGTAAAACGAAAACTATAATAAATACAAATATTAACAATTCAAATGTAGTCAAAAGTTAACAATGTACAACTAAGAGGATCAATAGGAACAAAGTGCAAGTATATACAGAGAGGGATTTTCACAAACACACAACGCATTCAAAATGGATCTTACAAATTCTGCGAACAAACAATCACTCCCATCTATTACTAAGAAACAAGAGGAAGAGGAAAAACTCAGCTCTTCACCCTCTTGTTTAACACGTTCTGGGAGACCAAAGCGTTACGTAAATTTTGCCGTATAAATAAGAAAAACTAAAACAATTAAAGCAAACAATTATCGAGGACCTACACTATCAATCTCATCTAAAAAATTTTTTTCTTTTCACTGTGTTTATAATTAATCACATTTTTCCACAATTATTCGTTTTGTCACATTTTTTTTCAAAAAAATATTTGTTACAGTAACAAGCGGGTAAACTCTATTTAACTGTTTATTCATTATACACAAAAATAAACAGTTCAATTTTGTTTGTGTTGTGTGTGGGTCATTAACAGTTTTACACATTATTATCATTGTTAACCAAACGAGACATTAAATGACTGTATATTCTTTTTTTTGTGTTCGTTATGCTATGCCACATCATTGCTTTTCCCAAACGATAACACACTGCATCTTAGTAATGTATATGTCATATCCATCTCCACAACTTTTCTTGGTTATAACTGTAAATATTATTTTTGTATATACATATATATCATATTCTTACTTTTTTTTGTTATTATAACCAATGTTACCTTTGGACACTCTGGGGGGAGCTATGTGGTGATAGGTCTGACAAGCTTATTTTGTAAATAGTTTTTAATATTATTTGTATTTATTTTGTCGATTTCTCACTGCATGTACATTTATCACTAAATGATTGGACCTGTTGTTTTAGTAAATGACCTTGAACACTTTTTCCGTTGTGATACTACATAGCGTGACATATCGTTGCTGGTTAACAAATACACTGCTTCTCTCACATTCCCCGTTCTGTTTTCATTCGAGATTGACTTAACTGAGATCTAAAACAAAAATAGTATTTACATTCATAGACTGTGAGAGCGAATACACCATACCTTACTTTGGATTACACCACTGGGGATTTCATCGATACGTTTCGAATTACCAAGCATCTATAATTGTGGATTTATTGTACCAGATTAAAGCCGAACACGCATCATTTTGGGTGAACTTAGGTAAAGTCCCATTTTTATTGTATTTGTAACATTTAACTGATATATATTAATATTACTATTGCTTTTTATTAACTTTGTTGATACTTTTTGTGTTTATATATCGTCTGGTCCACCACAGTGCAGCCAGACTAAATTTAACAAAACTAGCTCTTCTAATCATGATATAAATTAAAAGCCATTTCAATTCTTCTAATTAAATTACCGTAACCATGTGATCTGTGACTATTCCCGTTTATGAAAGTAACTGTTAGTAAATAAATTCCTTCTTTTGGCTGGAAATATATATATATATATATATATATATATATATATATATATATGTAATATTCAACTTCGTCACTCGAGACAATAAACATCTGCAGTTGTTGAGTCGAATATCCTATGAATACGATGTTTAGATCAGTTGAGTCACAGGTTTCTCTTTCGCACATCACATGTGGATACATAATCGACATCGCCTAAATTTGAACATTCTTGATTCTCGGAACTAGGAAAGAACAATATTAACAAAAGGAGCGTAAAGTGAATGAAATGGGACACAGTCACTGCTGATGAACACAGTTATTGGATGAATAACCCATGAAGTGTTGCAGTGCTGTGACTTCGTCACGACGTATTTTGAGGTTCACAATCATCACCGGAAACGTAATCAAAAATTCCAGTCCAATATATAAATCGACTTTTTTACAACTGTGATGAAGATGGAACCGAGATTGGAACCATGATCGTTTGATAACAGGTGAAGACAAGCTTACTTTATTTAAGCGCTATATGATAGGTATTGAAAAATGGAAAATGGTGTACGAAATCGTGTCTTTCTACGTGGTGATTTGGAATTTTGTTTCTTCAATCACCATTATCTTATAATGCGCTAATATGAATCTTCACGTATACATTCAAGAAAATTTCTTTATTTACGATATTTGTCTTCATCGATTTCCATTCGTAACTCATTGCTGCTGACTGATTTTGAGTTAACAGTCTTTTCTTGTACTTGCGTCATCAGTTTCAAAGTGAAATGGATTCAAATTCAAATGGAGGTCTTTTATGTGAAAATAACATTTCTATTATAATTTCACTTTATTCATGACATTGTCACTTGATGATTTACGATCAAAATACATGAGTTTATGTATTAGTGTAAATGAATGTTCATTTTATCAACGGTTCTGTAACATTTAACGGGCACTCGAGAGGGATGGGATTCTGACCAGGCGGGGAAACCCCAATGGATGAGCAGTCCATCGCCTTAACCACTCGGCCACCCCGTGCCCCCAAATGCCCTGATATCGCCGTGAGCGGGGTGGATTCGCCCTCCCTCTCGAAATACTCTCACACGGCCACGCGTATACAGCCTCTGTCAGGGATGTCCTACTCACTGCATTGTCGGGGCAGGGGTGTTGTTTAGGAAAATGAGAGGACGAAAAGTGAATATCCGGCGCTGTAACCGGATCCCAAACTAAATCGACGGTCCACATGGGCTTTAGTATCCTGCCGGAACAAATGGCGTATGAACCAATTTTCGGTCACTGGCTACCATGGGACTGCATCTCACGATGCTCCACTGCCTTGTGAGTCTGACCTTTAGGTCAAAGTCTCGGGGTGTGTCTCCTTAAGACAACCACCTGCCTCGGTTTGGGCACCCGGGCAGTATCACAGCCCACACACAAATGATGAACTGTCTATAATTATGGAAACTACTTTTCTTGCTTCCAGTGACAATCAAATGATTCAAATTAATATGATTATTACTATTATTGTTATTATTATTATATACTTATTTTTTCGACTTATACAGCAGCTCGTCTATGGTGGAAATTCCACTCTATCTAAACGTTCTCGAGTCGCTGTCCGGTTGAAAATTGTATGTTACCACCGAATATGAGTACTGAAGCAGTTTTTCTGAAACCACGTGCGCCATTCAAACTGGCTGCCTTCAACGTTCGCACACTTATGCAGGTTGGACAACAGATAGGGCTGGTTATGTCTTTGGAAAGTCTTCATATCGATGTCTGCTGTCTATCCGAGACAGGTATTCAAGACTCTGGCGAAGTACTACAAATTCGCTCTACATCTGTCACTTCAAAAAGCTTGTTTTACGTACGCTTATCCGGGGACCCTGTGGCATCTTCGTCTGGTCTTGCTGGCGTTGGTGTCGCACTAAGCGCTAGAGCTGAGGCAGCACTAGTCGATTAGATCCCCATTAACAGTCGGTTAGGTGCTGTTAGATTAGAAAGTTCCATCAAAGTGAGAAGAAATCGGCGTGAGAAACGATGTCTCTTCGTCATCTCCGCCTATGCCCCGACAGATTGCAGCCCGGATGCCATCAAGGATGAGTTTTACCACCAGTTATATGTTCTTCTCCAGAAAGTGCGTTAGACAGATATTGTAGTACTAGCCGGAGAATTGAATGATCTGGTCGGGCGTCTAGGCACATAAGAGGGTCGTTTAGGTGGCCGATGGGGACTTGTTAGTCGCAGGACAGATAACGAGGACCGTCTACTGCAACTGTGCACAGACTACAACCTGTTTCTGGCTAGCACTAACTTTTAGCACAGTCATCGCCGATGTGCCACCTGGAGTCCTCCCTCTGCATCCCATGCCTGGACTCAGATTGATCACATCGCGATCAGCTACCGCTGGCGTGGTTGTGTACAAGACTGCCGCTTCTTTTGGAGTACCTATCTGGACTCTGACCATGCTTTGGTCTGCGCCCATCTTACCTTACTTTTCAGTGGACAACGAAGTGACCGCCACCAACGGATTGATGTCAGCAAGTTAGTTGCAACCTCTGTTGCAAGTAAGTATCGAACCTAGCTAGCCTCTAGGCTAGCTACCATTCCACCGAAAAGTATAGCTGAGCATTGGTTGCAATTGAATGACGCGTTACAAATCACCTGGTCCAGATGACTGAGGAAGGAATTGACGACGTTGTTTACAAAGGTCTGGGAACTAGAGAGTGTACCAACGTCGTGGAATGAGTCGATAGTTGTCTCTATCTTTAAAAAGGGTCCACGTCGTTCCTGTAACAACTATCGGAGGATAAGTCTACTTCCGATTGCGTCCAAGCTATTGGCTTCCATCATACTTCGTAGGTTTTTCAAAACCCGAGAAAGATCGACTCGCGAGAAGCAAGCTGGGTTTCGTTCTGGTCGAGGATGTATTGATCATATCTTTACCCACCGCCAAATGTTAGAACACCGCCATACTTATCAAAGGCCAACAATCGTAGTGTTTCTTGACATCAGGGCTCCCTTCGATTTGTTGGACAGGACTGTTCTCTGGGATAGTCCATCGAAGAAGGGTGTGCCTGAGAAGTTTATTAACATCTCTGTGTCCGATCATCGTTGTCTCCGAAGAATTGTTGACATCCAGTGGCAACACCATGTCAGTAATGCAGAGGTTCGGCATCGTGTGTTCGGGCACAGAGATGATAATGCTATCAGTGTCACCATCTTGAAACATTGACTGCATTGGCTTGGACATATTCTACGAATGTCGTCCCACAGGATTCCCCGTCGTGCATTATTTACCGACGCTAGGTCTGGTTGGAGAAAGCGGAGAGGTGGTCAGTGTATGACATGGTGTCGTGGCATGAAAGAAAACTGCAAAAGGGCTGGCTTCTTTTCGTCCTTCTAAACTCTCTGGCTGAGGTCCGTTAGGGAGTTACGACACAGTGGCTAGAGACGTTATCAGATATGGATCAGAATAGAAGCCAGTGGCGATCCTGCTGTAACCTTCTCTTACTAGATTGTTCTGTCTGGTAACCTGTATCGGTTGGATCGTTTGTCTACTGACAGTCGACCTATCACAATTTCACTCATCTTCGACATATTGTGACTAGTGAAAATGAATTATGATTTTGATATTACGGGGAGACTAAATTTTGCGTTACGTAATAAGTGGCCGATTAATTTGCCCATGATCTCGTTGCTAAATTTTCATTTTTGTCCATGCTTATATGACATTCATGTAGTGCTTTTACTATGTGTATGACACATTTTCTCGTTATTGACTGACCACAAACGCAACACTGCATCCCATCACAAACAAATCGAATTTGTTCGTTACTCATTCTTAACGTTAATGACATACCATTTCAGTGTTACTTTTGAAAAAACACACTTTAAAATCAGTGCTTTACATATTTCAGGAGGGCGTTTTGATTTCTGTTACCGTGTTAGCTTTACACGTATTATTCTAGGTTTCAGATTTATCCATTTTTCTCGAGCCACGATTCTGACCCCGATGATCATTCGCTGATTGACCATGAGTGATTTTATGATTGCGTGCTACTCGCTTATCCTACTCACCATGCGTCAGTTACTTGTTACTATCTGGCTATAAATGTTGATAAATGACTGGTCGAATCGAGTTCACTAGCACGCATTCTCCTCCTTGTATTCCCGCTTTTCGTTTCTAATGTGTGCTAACCGGAACAACAAGTGCACGAAGTAGACGTATTCAAAACTCATGCTAATATTTCATTTATTTCAGTCAGTCAATAACGAAAATCAAGTCGATATATATTGTGGGGTACTTGTTTACTTATTAACTGACGCCTAATACACCTCGTGAATGAGCATCGGCCTAACAACATCCAACTCACTCCTAGAAACCCCTCCACAGTCGTCGTAGTTGTTGTTCATCATTTTGATACCTGCTTCAATTTATCCACTAACTGTGCCTGTGGTCTTCCTATCCCCGTTTCTTTTCAGCTTCGCAAATGAGCGCTTACTTGGTGGTGTAATATTGTGACTTCCGCAATGTACGTCGTTTTCTATCGATAGCATTATCATGCAATCTGGTCGGAATCCGGTCAAAGTGCTACAAAAGGAAATACATATTTGGCAAGTTAAGATTTTCAGAGAACTTCTGATCCGTTTGGGAAAGTCAAGATTCCATTTGATTCACCGTGTTCTTTGTACAACTTTAAAAATTATCAGAACATTATACGATACGGAATTGATATATTTCAACAGTGTATTTAACAATATTATTGTGATTTGTTGTTGTACAATTCAAACTTATGTTCGTATGGTAGAAAAACTGCCTATGTACATTAGATACGCGTTATTGCCCAGTTGAAAGCTAAACAAGTTGATTTTGGTAAATGACAGTTCTATATTCCATTATAAATACAAATGTACAAATAATACAACCCAGTTTTTCAACCATTATTTGTTTAAGCAGTTAGAAAATCTAAATTACCACAAACAAATAAGGTGATAAAGGATGAAAAAAGAATACCAAGCGCACCAAATAGACTATATCCTTTATTTTCTAAATAAATCACGTGCAGATGTATTCAAAAGATAATATTTGGTTGCTTTATAACACATGGTGTTTCTATTTCTCGAAGAGTGCTTCAATTCACAAATAAATGCGCACTTTCAGTCGGTGCAAGCAACACTTCCAGAGGTGGCACAAATCAATTTTCATCTAGTTCGCATAGACTCAATGCAACTGTGCTGTCACAAGTTTATATCAAAGGAATGGAATGTGCTTAACACAGGAATGTACAACAGTAATGTCATTGCCCTTCCGACTTGTTGGTTTAGTGTATTTTCGTGGCATCTTTCAATTTCAACATTAATGTATCATCCACTAATCTGTCAAATCGAGAAAACCACTCATTAGACTAACGTTTACGGAACTGTCAGTTCTGGGGATCAGATTCTTCTAAAGGGTAATTCGTTGGTTGTTTCATACAATGTAACGTCAACATGTAGTTAGAGAGAAATCAGATGAACTTGTGAATTGAACTCACCGATTTAAAAGATTTGGCAAATGTCATTTCCGTGTTACTCATGGCACTGAATCAGTTATGGCGATTACGTTCCAATGCGGTCACAAAATTTTGGGTTCTTTACATCACATTCATAATAATGCAATGTTAAATGTTCAGTGTAATTTGGCATGAAACCTGGAATTTCCATTTCGTTTGGGCTGGAAATAATTAGTATTCAGCGATCATTTAATTTAATTGTCCGAATCTATGTAAACTCAATCAGTTTATAATAATAAAACTGAAAAGAATCTATCTTCAAATGATCGATTCATAAACGCCTGATCTCAATAATGTCATCAGTGTTGAGTGGCATTAAGTTACATGAAACCGGTATTTGAACAAATCCTAACGAGTTTGGTGGATACTTTGAAGCGAATTTTGCAACTGATATATTTTGTAAAAAGAAACGTTACATCACATCCTGCTCCATAAGTGTATGTCAGTGTACGCTCAAAAGTGATATAAGCGATTTCACTTACGTACAATGATTGAGAAATACTGGCTTCTAATCGCTAGGCACAGTAATGTTTGAGCAATGCCCATGATATTTCAATTTCCAACATTATACTCTGTTAGATGTTCTTTTAATTCACGACCCAACGTGTTCTGTATATCAGTTTAAGTTTATGAACATGTAACTGTCGGTTAACTATTTATCACTTCTTCAAAAATATTATAGGTATTACTTACCCCAGTGCTCATTTCAATGTACACCAATTCGCTAAATTAACTAGAGAAGGAGTACTAGTAACACGTACCAGCTATTTCAAACCCGTCAAATACTATAATTTTTTATCAATATAAATTTTACGAATACGGCAAACTATGGTACAAAACACTTATTCTGATGAACGGATAAAGATAAGGATGTATTCTGATGAACGTATGTTATCATTCTTGCAATTTTGATTGGTTCATGATTGCGAGACGATGTACTCGGATTGTTCAGTTTTCAGTAAAGTAATCGTAGTACGCATGTGTGCAGCTGGTACACGAATCAATGAACATGAATATCGAAAGTATTTTTTTCAAACTAATTATCTGATAAACTGTGATCAATATGGCGTTCAAATTCCCTTTGAACTCTTTTGATCAAATGTTCCTTCATATTGATCATTCAAGGCGGTTTTTAACTACATCAATATTTGCTGCTTACTTAAGTCGTTTCTTCCTGAACTCAAATAAATTTCGTAGCTTTCATCTGTTATAAAGACCCACGAAGAAAAGCAGAAGCAAACCAACCACAATGGTTCGCAAATTCACTGCTGACCTACGATTTCAAGATAAAGTATCAACCGACATGCAGATGCCCTTCTCGAAATAATTGGTTCCCATACGAAACAAAAAGTGATGGTGCATGTGGCTGCCATAAAGGCTAATGATGAGGTTCACACAGTGTTGGCAGATGCGGTTTCTGAACTGACGATCACACTTGGAGCCATCAAGGAGGCTAACCAAACTTATAGTACAATGAAGATTATTCGCGTTTCTATATTAAACGAGTGGCGTTCATTTCTACTGTATGGAGAGCTCTTACAACACCTCCGGCGTCAAGACCTCTTGACAGTCGTTGATTCGTGCATCATGTTTGTTCACCGTGCCGTTAGTCCCAGAGTTCTTCGACATCAAGTCTTTAAACAGTTCCATAGCGCGAGGATTAAGTGACTATAATGATGCGTTCGCGCCTACTAAAATTATAGATACTTGAGAGTTTTGTAGCATAGTTGACACTGTCTGAAGTGACATTCCTCCTCATTAGTCGTTTTTCTTCTCATAAACGACTTGCAGGGTTCTAGCGTTCGAGTGCACAAATGGTCCACAGTATATCAAGAATATAAGCTCTAGAAATAACGTCATCACTGAATAATTATAGTGCGATAAGTAGAAGAGATCATTGCGCATATGATAGTCATTTCACTTCAGAAGCCTAACTCTTAGTGATATTTCACACTGACTTTGCCTATGTAGATCAAACAAACAGCCTTCAGACCACTTTGAGAGTTGAAACTTCAAACAGATTCAAGGACGAACTGTATCATTTCGATTACACTATTTTTGTTGTGTATTATATCCAGGTAGGAATGTAAAACCTACATTCATTATTCAATTTCACCTGCCTTATATCACCAATAATTTACTGAAGAAACTCTCATTGTTTATGATTTACTTCTATCGTGTTTTATTAAAATTGGTCAAAGAAATTTATACTTCTGAATTTCCGTACTCTCGTCTATGCATTCACGATATCTCGTACACAATTCAGTCAGTCGTTGTACAGAAAAATAAAATCTTTTCTCGTGACACGAAATGAAACAACACTCTATCGAAAATAGTGAAATTATTTTGAATAGTATGAAAACTTTCCTTGTTTTTATGAGTCTTCCATATTGCGGCTCTTTACAATCTTCAAAATAAAATGTAAACCGGTGAATAAAATTCAGATTCAGATGAATTAGTCCGTAGTTAGTAAATGATTGTGGGAAAAATTGATTTCTTAGTTTGTAGTTGTTCTTGTCAGAACGCGTATTGAGGATCCGTTTGATATTTTGAAGCACCATAGACATCAGTTTTTGTTTTATTTCAGTAGTTCAGTGATAAATGCGTCGATGGTTGAAGCTGAATGTTTAATGTATTGTGGTGTTTGAACGAACTAATGATACCATTGTACTTAGTGAATACTCGATTTATAATTCCAAATACAATACATTCGTGAGTGCTTGTGTCTTACTTTTTAATGCACTTGCGCTTTTTCTGAGACTCTTAGTTCGTACTATAATTCAAATATTTTCAAACACTATACTGGTGTCGCGATGGAGCCTGCGATGGAAATGTTAGATATTTATTCAACTTCGGAAGCTTTCGAGAATTATTTGGAAAGGTTTGAAATCTGGAGCAGGACTAAGAAAGATGTTAAAGGTGGTAAAATTTTGGCACATTTCCTGACATTCATTGGGATGGAAGCGTACAGCTTATCAAAAACTTTGGCATATCGAGAAAAACCTATCTCACTATCTTATGCAACTCTTAAGGGGCTATTATTAAATCATGTAAAGTGCACCAGCTGTGAATGCCGTGAAAGTGCAAAATTTCATAAGATGGTTCATAAAATGACCAAAACGTTCGGCAATTCATCCTTGAATTGCAGAAGCAGGCTGCCAAGTATGATTTCGGTGATCAACTTCATGTGCAACTGAGAGATCCATTAATTGCAGGAATTATCATACCGAGTTTGGAAAGAGAACTGTTAAGAATGCTGAACTGTTCCTTTCAAGATGCTAGAACTGCGTGTATTAACTACGAGGTAGTGAATGAACTTGATTTCATTCAAGAACTAGAAATCTTTAGATCCTACCGTTGTGATACGACCCACTGAAGTATCAATATTGGGGATTACTGGACACAGACTGTCCATACCACGATGCTGTGAATTGCTAATAAGAGATGATAATTCTTCATACATACCTTGTGAATTTTTAGTTAGCGAAACAGGACTGTCAATATTGGGTCTAAAGAATTTGAAAAGGTTTAAGGTGGAGTTGTCCTTCCTAGTTTCTAAAGAATAATATTTTACTCAAAGATTTGATAGCTATGTGTGCTAAGTGCAGTGGAGGTATGAAAATTCAGCCTAAAAGATTCAAGTACATGGTGATCCAGTCTTTCTTAAAAGACGAATAATTCCTTATGGTCTTCGAGAAGCAGTACATAAGACATTGAACGATTTGTGTGCGAAAGGCATGATTGAACCAATTCAGTCTTCAGCATGGGTACTCCTATCGTTATGCCACTGAAGTCGGACGACAAGACCCCTAGCATTCGTGGTGACTATGGATTAACATTGAACTCCCGTTTGTTTAAGCAAACGTGCACGACGGTAGAGGCTGAAGATATTCTAAATCCACTTCATGGTTCTAAAGTGTTCTCGAAAGTTGACCTAAAAGATGCTCATCTTCAAATTCCTTTAGATCAATCTTCATCTATTTTGACGACAATTAACACTGCTTTTGGTCTGTTCAAATACAATTTCCTTCCATTTGGTCTAGGTTATTCTCCAGCCATATTTCAGGAAGTTATGAATAAAGTAGTTAGTGATCTTGAAGGTGCTGAAGTTTATCAAGATGATCTCATTATTCATGGTTCTAATAAGGTAATTCATGACCAGAGACTTATTGCTTCATTGCGTCGTTCAATTGAGAAGAATATTAAAGTGAATCCAAATAACTGTTCATTTTGTGTATCTAGTGTTGAATGTCTTGGATACCTAGTTGATGGTAATGGTTTTAGACCAGATATGAAACGACTAGCTCCACTGATAAATGCACCGTCTCCAAAAAATCTTACGGAATTACGTTCACTAGTACGTGCTCTTCAATTGTATTCCCGTTTTATTCCTAATTTTCCTTGTCGTGAAAATTGTTTATTTATTGTTTTGACATCCATTTCATTCAAATAGAGTGAGGAACAAGAGTCATGCTTACGAAGTCTACTGGAGTTTCTTCAAAGTGATGCTGTTCTTCGAACGTACTCCCCTAGTGCACATTCTGTGCTTATTACTGATGCATCACCTGTGGGAATTGGTGCAGTTTTGGAACAGGAAGGTAGACCGATTATTTGTGTTTCACGCAAACTTACTGTTACTGAACAAGGTTATTCACAGACTCAGTGTTTTGGGCTGTTAAAAGACCTCATAAATATTTATTCGGTAAGAAGTTCACTATTGGTACGGATCGTGAAGCTCCTGAAAAATCTTTAGCAAGTTCCTCTGCTGCTATGGTTCAACGATGGAGTGTCGCTTTGAGTGCGTATAACTACACGGTTCAAAATAAAAGTGCAAAACAAATTCAACATGTCATTACAAGATAGACCTATTAATGCTTCGGGTTGTCTGTTAGTGCAACCTTTACCAGTGAGACGTTTAGATCTCACTGGAAAAACTGGCAGATATTTTCGATGTAAACTCAGTGCTATACGTAAAGGCTGAAGTGCTAATCTGAAAAATAGATTTCCTGTCTATTTTTCAAGGCGGGATGAGCTATCCATTACTACTGATGGTATTTTGTGTTTAAATGATCGTGTTGTTATTCTTCCTTCATTGCGTAAATCTGTTCCTGAAGATCTTCATAGTAGTCATTTCGGTGTTGAGAAAATGAGGTCCTTGACAAGGCTCACATGTTGGTGGCTAGAGATAAATCGTACTGCAAACAACTGTAAGAAATGTCATCAGTTGAAAGATCATCCTTTGAAGTGGACGCCATGGTCAGTATCGTCTGGGCCCTGTCAGAGAATTCATGCTGACTATTGTGGTCCGTTTCTTAGTAGATGCTATACACTAGTAGTTATTGATTCTCTTTCAAAGTGGCCTGATTTTTTTCACAACTTCATCAAATTCTGATTTCAAAACCCAAGCATTAACAATGGTATTTTGTCAAGAAGAGATTTCTATGGTGTTAGTGACTGATAATGACTCTCATTTTGCTGTAGACGCAGTCACCACCCGGTTAAACGGTATGGGGTGCAAACATCTGTTTACTGCTCCCAGAGATCCGTGTTCTAATGGCCAGGCAGAGAAATTTGTCAGGACATTAAAAACAGCTATTGATTCTATAGCCGCCCCTACATTTAATGAGCTGGAGAGTGGAGTAGATACCTTTCTATTGCAACATAGAAATGCCAGATAATCAGTGACGAAGGAGACTCCAGCAGAGCTATTGAAAGAAAGAATCCTTCGGCCGAATATGGGATGTTTGAAGTCTGCAGAAGTTACATGCTATCGAGGAAATGATCTTCGACTATCTACGAGTATTGAATGTCGGAAAATCGATGTTGGGAATTCTAGACATCAATGACTTAAGTACACACAGTCGACATGTTGATCAAATACGATTTCAGGAACCTCGTGAGTTAGTTCCGATTTTGGTTGTTGATTTTATTGCTAATGAGCCCATTCTAGATAATACAGTATCCTTATTCAATACAATGTCAGACAGACGTAGGATGAATTTGAGAAGACGTAGGATTGACCACAAGCACCTAGACTCCAATTGAAGCTGTGGCGGATGTGGTGTTTGAACGAACTAATGATACCTTTGTATTTGTTGAATACTCGATTTCAAATTCAAAAGACAATACATTCGTGAGTGCTTGTGTTTCACATTTTAATGCAATTGCGCTATTTCTGAGACTCTTAGTTCGTACTATAAATCAAATATTTTCAAACATTATATGTATTCAAGCAACTGCTAAAATATGTAATGGATTTGTAACTATGGAGCATGTGGACAAAATTATTGAAAACAATTGTTTACTCAACTATTACTCATTTCTCTTCATCTGTCTACGAGTCTTTTGATTTGCATAAATATCATTATTGAATTTACTTAGCGAATAAATCGATGTCTTATCTGTATATCAAAACCAATGTGAAGGCAACAATTTATATTTATGAATACAAAATTAACAGTTAATCAGAGATAAGCACACTGCATTTACGGGTACAAATACAGGACACGATTGATGTTAAAACAATTTAATAAGAAAGAACAAACCTATGGAGACCACAAGAATTATCACGACCAATATTGGTATAATGATACCTGAGAGAGAAAAGAGCGACAATTGAAAAGTAGCACTTGTTTACTGTTGTGAGAGAGAATGAAACTTTCAGCCATAAGTTACAGCGGAAGAGAGAAAGACCTGAACTAACAAATATACAAATAAAACAACCTTGTGACTTGTAGTACGAGGCGCATGCACGTGATGTGATTTATATTGACAAATCTTAACCTACTAAATTCCGTCAACAAACCGAACCTATATACTATTCTGTGAATGATTGGTACAAATGCGTTGAAAATCTGTTAGAGTAAACTCAGGGTAGATGTTGTTATGACATGTGTAAATTGCAGAGGAGAGTATACATATCAAATAAAAGATATCAAGTTATGAGACGTGGGTTTTCAGAATGGACGGATTAAGTGTTTTCAAATATTTAATCCACACAGTTTTTCGCATATTGTTTTTACCATCATTTAATTAGTTGACATTATGTCTGTGTTCGTTATGGAAGGAGAACTCATAAAATTTGAATAATCTGAACTTGTTTGCTTCATAATGTTACATAGTATCAACTGTTCAGACTCAATTGAGCACCACTTCATACAACGATTTTATACTTCACAAAGTGAACTGAGTAGTCATGTAACAGCTTAGGTTGATTGATTAGGATTTCACATATTCCATCACTTCCTCACTTTGTATAGGCATTATATTTTCTAATATCTTATATTGAATATTGAGAAGCTTTGTTTCACCGAACAGATAATCCCACTGTGACTGCGCGAATATCTAAATAAAGACCTATCCACTACTTGTCTGATTTCATCTATCAATATCACGAGAGTTACCTACAGGCACGAAACTGGTGAGCTCGATATTGTTTGTCAATTTTAAGCAAAATATACGAACTTCAATGACATGAATACGTTCAGATGATGTATAAGTATATGACAAATCCCAAATGAAAAAATCATAAACATAGAAACATCAGTGAATAACGAACTCACTTGGAGTCCCAATAACTTCAAAAAGTGATGAAGGAAGAACATTTGACGCTGAAAATGCAGCATGAATACGAGAAACATACAACGGATTTTACCAATAAAATTCAAACAAACAACTGATACTCAAAGTCAGTATGGATATAATAATAAATCATTGAAAGTCATAAGCGAAACACGTTACTTTATAGTTGAACAAACAGAATAAAACAATTTATTGCAAGAAAGAAAATAATCAGACCGCTACAAAAAGCACCGAAAAACACAGTGAATAAAAGCTTATATCATAGAAAAACAGTAAACGAAACGAAAAACACACAACAACAAGAATATACGTAATGAAAGCGCAATGAAAATTATAATATAACAAAATATAAATATTATTGACAAATGAAGAAATAAAACAAGTTGACGTTACAAGTGAAAGAAAGATTAAACATTGTCTAATGATTTCTGATTTGTCCCTACCTAAATTGAACAATGGTTTGATTGATTACACTTAGAATAGAACTTTTCACAAAATACTAGAAAAGCAAATGTAAAGGATATTTTTGCAAAAGCGGAACGGAGTGCGGAAACACTCAGAAGCTAATCACAGAAAACCACGTGTGAAAAACAAAATAATATCAGTGGTGGAGGAAGAACGCAGACATCGGTGAGACGGAAACAAATAGATTGAAATGAACACGAGCCAAACTACAACATTCACAAAAGTGCAACAAACACTCCAATGAGACTATTTCAGATGAATAACAACAACCAATAACTGATTGATAAAGAGAGCATTTGAGAAACACGTGTATGGTGGGAGACTCACATGTGTTGAGATTTGCCGTGTTCTCCTCGTTCATCACAGTCACACTCACAGCTGTCATGTTGATAGAATAAACAAAGGGAGCAAAATAGCTTATCAACAGTTGAGTCGACAAACGGAATATACACAAATGGTCAACTCGTGATAGAACTTTGATGGAGAAGATAAACCACGTTAAATGATATCACACTTCAGAATGCGCAAATAACACCAGCACATGCATCCAACCTACACTACGAATATAAATTATTTGTCAGGAATAGTATGGTGTATTTTACAGTAATGTCGGATGACCCATGTCCAATAGAAATTGTTTATTGGGTTTGTTCAAATTTCTCCCATTTTCCGATTTCACTGTACTGTTTCCACTATGATGAATTGATTTCTACGCCTTAGTAATTAGTAACCATAAACTAAGATGACAGTAAATCCATATACTTACACATGTCGATGTTTACTAATACGACAGTTTCACACATGAAATTTCCACGCAACACTACATCATACTTATATTGTCACGGTGACATACTTCTAAATATTTTCGTTTTCATGAATGTGTAGATACCGTTCACAATTGAGCCACATTTACATTACGATTGTTAGATTACTGGTTATGTGATTATCTTACATTCCGTCTGCGTTGTCGATCCTTCTTTGTTCAGTTTCTTGTCTGGTAGTTCATCTGCAAAATACAAGCATTATAGGTATGTGAAAATATTGATGATTCAGTGTGGTGATTCAGTTAGTGAACACAATCTTATGAATTCTTTCAATGACATAGCTTTAATCATTGCTGTTGAATTAGTTCATGCTCAAGACAACTGTGATTTAGTTACGTGATCAATGTTGTAACACGAGTGAGTGTGTGAGCTGTTATTTGAGTTATCGTTAACCTGCACCTGCTACATGTACAGAAATGCATGTCACTGTCAGTTGGATCACTACTGTCGATGTGCAGAATAATAGAGACACTACTGAGATTTTGGAGATTTACAAATCGTCACGCTTAGATCACGGAGTACAATGTTTGTTGGGTCTCTCATTAATTTTCGTCATGCTAAGAAATGTCAATAACTTCCTACTGTTTATGGGAAAACACACCGTTTCTCTTGAATTACACATTGAGGATGTAAGCGGTGATACCGTCGAGGTTTTGTAGCATGATTTCTGTCATTGTTGATATTGATGTAAATAAATCAATACAGTAGTTGTTATCAAAACACTTGACACAGTGGACGTCTACTGGAAATATGTCAGTCAAATTGCACCAGTTATCCAAGTTAAATTTATCCAACTAACACCAGTCAAACCTAACTAGATTTATATCAAACATATTCCTTTTGCTGTGTTCTTACGCAACAAAAGTACCATTTCAGTTCTAAAGAATCTATCCTGAGCTGTACGTTCGGTAGATTACTTTTTTTTAGTTTCACTATATTTAATAGTTACCTGTGGTTTTGCCTCAGCTTACTATTCGGTTTTTTTTTGTTTTTCACGTATAGACTAGTTTCAGTTTATATCACTCGTTTTGTCCATTTTTGTCCGTTTTCAGTGTGCATTTTAGTGTTTTTTTTAAAAAAGGTCTTAAGCTTTTGCAAGCATCTATAACATAGTTTGCTTCAACACCGTCATGAAAAACTCATGCAAACGTCCGGGATGCCGTTTTGCTGTCACAACTGGCATGCAGTGCGACAACTGCAAATGTTGGTTCCACGAAGCATGCACAAATCTGACAGCAACTGCTTACAACAGACTCAGCAAGTCAGACCAAAAGTGGGTATGTGTCACGTGCAACACGGACGCAGTAGTCTTGCTGAGTAACATCATTGTCCTACTGACAGGTCTTCGGAATAAGCTGTCAGTTAACTTGGAACACGACAGTAAAAAAACCAATATACAAACAAGAGCGCGCAACGGACTCAAAAATAGGGATGTCGATAGGTATACCATCGATGGAGCATCCATCAACACTAATGACGACGTGTCGAGGCTCAGTACCATCATTACGTCGACGGTACTAGACTCCCTAGGCAAACTCGGGTCTCCCAGCTCAGGGTCCCTGAACACAACAGTGGTTCCCAAAAACCCTGCAGGTGATTCGACCCACGTTGAGAGAGCCCAAAAGAACCAGGCATCACCGCCTAAGCCGAGCAACCCAAGTGTTGCTGCACGGAAAACAACTGGTGATTTAGTTGCACAGTCTACCTCCAAGACTGTTCGTCCGGTCAATAAAGAGCCCAAGATTCACAAACGCACACTGACCTCCAAACAACAAGTTATTAAACGTGAACCCATCGTGAAACCTGGTAAATTAACAACAGTTCGTGACGATTCTCTCATTATCATGAACCTCGTCGACAATCCTGACCTTCCTCTCAGTCTGCAGGATAAAAACGACAGTATGCTGTGGGGTGAATTGAACAAGAAGCTCGAACTTCCAAGAATAGAGCCTTTGACGGTCACCCGGCTCACTCGAGGAAAGGATTCTAAGCATCTAAATCACCCGAGGCTTCTCCGAGTAACACTTAAGGATGCTACCGACGTAGAGGACGTCTTGCTAGCAAGTCACTTACTGAAATCAGATGGTAACGCAAGAATATTGCCCGACATACCGTACTCTGAGCGCAATATCATACGAAACGTCCCTAAAGAATCTCGCGAGAAGTTCTTCCGCGGAAGAAACATAATTGTCCAAGGTATACCGGAAAATGCAGACCCTACTCAATCAAATTCTGACATCAGGGAATGGAAATTCATCAAACAGTCCTTGAGGCTCAAACACATACTGACTCAGCATGTGACGAGACTAGCCAAGAAGGACGGTGATCTTAGACCCCGTCTAATGAAGATAACCTTCCCATCTTCCCACATAGCGGCTGCAGTTCTGGAAGCATTTCGTGCTAATAGACGTCGATTGCCACCTGGAATCCACATGCACCCGGATAGGCCATACGAAGTCAGGACCAAGAACAAAGGCAAGTTGGAGCTGACCATTCCACTTGTGGACTGTCTAAACGATAAAAAAACGTGTAAAGGACAGGGCCTACCACCTCGGCAAACCTCATATAGGTGGGCTACCTGTCCATTCACATAAGGTTCATACAGAAAAACAGGACGAAGCTCATGCGTTCCAAATTGAAAGCATAAACTGCTTATATATGAACGCCGCGAGTTTATCAAACAAACTGGATGAACTACGTGAACTTAGCAACGCTAACAAGGCCCATCTGATAGGAATATCTGAAACCTGGATATCTTCTCAGTTTTCGGATCAAGAGTTAGCATTACCTGGGATGACTTTGTTCCGCAACGACAGAAAAATAGGAATTGGGGGCGGAGTAGCCATATACATAAGCTCTTGCTTGGAGGTGCACCAGGTTCACAACCTCGAGTTTAACAATCTTGAGGAATCCATATGGTGCTCTGTAAGGTTGTCTAGTACTTCCAGGTGTCTAGTCGGAGTCATTTACAGGAAGCCAACTGCCGACACCGAGTACGATAGTCGTATGCTGGAAGGACTATCCCGCTCTATCCGTCTCGGTTTCACACACATCCTGATTCTAGGGGACTTTAATCTCCCTAGAGTCAACTTCGCGGAACACACGTACACTGGAGGCGACAACTGAACTGAAGCTCGGTTCTTCAACCTCATCGATAACTTGGGCTTATATGAAAATGTGAGGTCGGCAACTCGTTGGAGAAACAGTCAGACACCATCGCGCTTAGACTGTGTATTCACTAACGAAGAATTCCTAGTCGACAACCTCTCAATCCTGGCTCCTCTGGGAAAAAGCGATCATGCCGTCATAGCCTTCAGTTTTGTCATCAAAACTAAGCTAAGGTATCCCAACAATAATTTGCGTTGGAATTTTAAACGGCTGAATGTGCCAGCTCTACATGACCATCTACAACAGGTGGTTTGGGATGTTCACCCTCAAATCGATGTGGATGGTCATTGGGACTTCTTGCTGCACACGCTCTTATGTGCTACAGACCATTCAGTTCCCAAAAGCTTCAAGCCACCTACAGTAATCAAGAACCGTACCCTTCGCCTCCTAAGCCGCAAACGGCACTGTTGGGCGGAATACAAACGAACTAATAACGATGGAGCGTATAGGCAATACAAACATATCAGGAACACATGCACGAAGGCTATAAGAGAAGACAGGCTTCAGTACCAAACAAAGCTTATGGACAAATTCGCCTCTAACCCTAGAAGCCTATTCCGTTATGCAGCCTCTCTTCGTCAAGCGAAAACAGGAGTTTCTCAACTGCTAGGTCTTAACGGCCCGACCAACAACGATGGCGACGCCGCTAACCTTCTGGCGGCCCATTACTCTCAAACATTTCAACCGGCTGATATCAACTTTATTGACGACAGTTTCATCTGCAATTCCACAGGACTTTCTGAAGTGGACCTAAGCGCTGACTTGGTGTTCCGGAAACTGCAGCACTTAAGACTTGACACTTCTCCTGGCCCGGATATGGTTCATCCTGCCATACTGAGGGAGGCAGCCTCAATCCTGGCAACGCCGCTTAGCGTGATGTTTTCACACTCGCTTAGCCGAGGCAAACTACCGGAAAATTGGAAGTTGGCTCACATCAAACCAATTTTCAAAGGTGGTCGACGCAATGAACCTTCAAGTTACCGGCCGGTAGCTCTTCTGTCGTTACCTTCAAAACTCATGGAGTCCCTGATATGCGACGGTTTAAATGACTACCTACTGTCCTTAAATTTCTTCTCATCCCAACAGCATGGTTTCAGGAAGGGTTACTCTTGTATAACCAACCTGCTGACTGCGGTGGACAGATGGACAAGCATCCTCGATCGCAAGGGAAAGGTTGATGTCATTTACCTTGATTTCTCAAAAGCTTTTGATAAGGTTAACTACTTGTGTCTTATCAACAAGCTCAAACGACTAGGTATTAAACCACCTCTAATCGACTGGCTTAATTCATACCTAAAAAATCGACACTTTAAGGTTGAGGTTAATTTCACTTTATCTCAAGCTATGGAATGTCCTAGTGGGGTCCCCCAGGGCTCAGTACTAGGGCCTCTTCTCTTCTTGATCTACATAAATGATCTTCCTCAACAGGTAACGTCAGACTTATTACTTTTTGCCGACGACGTGAAACTTTGGAGAGAGATACGCAACCAAGACGATATACAGGCACTTCAAGAGGATCTGACTCGACTTCAAAGTTGGGCAGACGATAACGGACTTACCTTTAACACTTCAAAGTGTAAAGTAGTCCATCTGCGACATGTCGCAAACTACAGTTACAACTTAGGAAACTCCTCTCTAGTAGTATCCCAAGTCGAAAAAGATTTAGGAGTCCTGGTGCCCCATGACTTAAAGTCTTACGCTAACTGTGACAAAAATGCCTTCCGAGCAAACCTTGCACTGGTAACGTTGAGGCGCATTTTTGGCCAGTTTGACGGAAGAACTTTCCACACAATCTTCAATAGTTTCATCCGTCCCCATTTAGAGTACGGAAACATAGTACTCCCCCCTCACTCCAAAAGGATAAGGTCACTTTGGAGCGTATCCAACGGCGAGCCACGAAATCAGTTCGAGGACTCAAATCTAAGCCTTACGAAGAACGCCTCCGTTCACTAGACCTTTACCCACTAGAATATAGGCGTCTTAGAGGTGATTTATTAATGGCTTATAGTATTCTTAACACTTCTGGACATCCTCTTAAACACTTACTTAAGCTTAGTTCGAACAATAACCTAAGGGGTAACACCCAGAAACTGGAAACACAATATAGCAAGACGGAATGTAGACACACCTTCAAGAGGCAACTTGACCTATTCTTAAGGACCAAGGACAGCATCGCACTATGATTTACCAATTTCTTTTCCTCTTCTATTGTTAACATACCTAGGTTCCTGCCTGAAGGATTTGGTGATCCCCTGCTACTAGACACGGAAGCCTGTTAAGCGAAAGCTTCTTCTATTCCGTCCACAACCATTTTGAACCATTTCAATCGGTGAGACGGAAACAAATAGATTGAAATGAACACGAGCCAAACTACAACATTCACAAAAGTGCAACAAACACTCCAATGAGACTATTTCAGATGAATAACAACAACCAATAACTGATTGATAAAGAGAGCATTTGAGAAACACGTGTATGGTGGGAGACTCACATGTGTTGAGATTTGCCGTGTTCTCCTCGTTCATCACAGTCACACTCACAGCTGTCATGTTGATAGAATAAACAAAGGGAGCAAAATAGCTTATCAACAGTTGAGTCGACAAACGGAATATACACAAATGGTCAACTCGTGATAGAACTTTGATGGAGAAGATAAACCACGTTAAATGATATCACACTTCAGAATGCGCAAATAACACCAGCACATGCATCCAACCTACACTACGAATATAAATTATTTGTCAGGAATAGTATGGTGTATTTTACAGTAATATTGGATGACCCATGTCCAATAGAAATTGTTTATTGGGTTTGTTCAAATTTCTCCCATTTTCCGATTTCACTGTACTGTTTCCACTATGATGAATTGATTTCTACGCCTTAGTAATTAGTAACCATAAACTAAGATGACAGTAAATCCATATACTTACACATGTCGATGTTTACTAATACGACAGTTTCACACATGAAATTTCCACGCAACACTACATCATACTTATATTGTCACGGTGACATACTTCTAAATATTTTCGTTTTCATGAATGTGTAGATACCGTTCACAATTGAGCCACATTTACATTACGATTGTTAGATTACTGGTTATGTGATTATCTTACATTCCGTCTGCGTTGTGGATCCTTCTTTGTTCAGTTTCTTGTCTGCAAATTACAAAGATTTATATGTGAATTTATGTATTCCATCTTGTCATATATAAAGCATTTTGAATTTTCTATCGTTCACCTTTGTTTTTCATTTTAGTTTATGCAGTATGTCAGTCGTGAAAAAGAAAATTCTCTTTCATCTTTTTTTCTCGTTGAACAATGAACTATTTTGATGTTGGTTGTTATTTCTCTTGCTTGTTAAATGGCACTCTTATTATTTCGCTTGTCGTAAATTGAATGCTCAAACCGATAGCACATTTCCTTCCCTTATCTATTGTGTTTATGTATGGTTTCACATTTGTTGCGTATATGAATGAAGATCACATTTTGACGAACGTCGACTACATTAAAATTGATGTCTTTTACCAATTTATATAAGACATCGAATACTCAGTTTCCCATGTTTAAATTGATAAAATATAATTGTAACTTTTTGAAACTTTCAGTTCACTACTATTTACATCGCTATTGGTAAGAACTTTGGTAACTTACATTTAACTTTTGTTTTCTAAAATCCAATGAAAATGTTTTGCTATCAATCGCACTGAATAAAGTATTAAATTTGAACACTTCACTCGAAATTCAACTTTAGCCACTCGAACCTCAATGCAAACGTATGTTGACGTTGCTGTGGATGCAAAACACATGATTTGCGCCTAATCTCACTACAATGTTGATCAGCATCGGATCTCATGACCTACAAGCACACACAACTCAGTGACACGTCAAATATTTTTAGTGCAACGTAACTTAGACTATTGGTCAAATGATCAATTCAATGACTTCTCTCCATCTTACTACTAGAAATGCGTTACAGAAACGAAATGTTTTCCATTATTTGATATTTTAATCGGTAAACTCACATTCATGACGTTTTCGTTTTGATTCCGGTAGAAGAGAGAATAGTTTGAAAGTAAACACCTTTGTTTTTATTTGAAAACGAAACATCAAGTTAAGAAAATTATGCTCAGCAAAGAAGAATAACACAGCTCACCAATCTAAGTATTCCAACTACATGTTCAATCCTGTAGATTCTACTGCCACCAGACAAACGCTATGCTCTGTGACAGTCTGAAGTATACGTGATTCTATGGTTCATCACAACCGTTATCTTTCGCAAAGATTCACGTCATTCAATCTCCTGAACGTGACAGCAATAGAGTAGACAATCACCACTCATCTCTAGTTATTAAATTGGAGATATAGGCGTGTTGTGCCTATTAAAAATGATTTGAAGTATGCTTCAAAATTCAGAACAATTTATGCCGATCTCAGTATCTGTTACCAGAGACATGGCACGTGTTATAATATGGTTGTCATTGAATTATCGTGAATCATATACTTCACCATATTCAACACTTCAAGAATCTGAAGTGGCATCGGTTCAAACCAATGGTGGCCTCATTTTCTCAATATTGATTTTTCTAATGTTTCCAGTTGTTATCGGATTCAATAGGCAATATGGACTGTGAACTTGATAATTCAACAAACGTCAGTTCATAACTTGTAGGTACGCACAATGATATCAATTTGTCGTCTATGTGGAAACACAATATTTATAACTGTACATCTGGCCTAGATCTATGTGATACATGTTGTCACTATGTGGCAACTTTTGTAATTATCCTGTATTGTGTGACTGTGAAATAAAGGCACTGAACTTTCGAATATGCACATCATCTTCTCCATCAAACCTTGATTGTCGAAAAATTTTGCAAACAATGATAGACATGAAAAAATATTACCGATTGTTGGTAAAGAGAAACGGTCTCCACGTCTATTGAACAGAATGAACACTTCGGTCCTTCTTTCCTTCACTTCTGTGTGGTTCATATAATATTCAACTTGATTTCGTGACATGATAAACATCTCCAATTTATTTTCCGAATGTCCTCTAAACATAACTGTGCTGTCGACTTCACATGGTGATTTTTCTCTTTCCATTGTCATAAGTGAGGACCAGTCAGATTGCTTTTCTATTCGAACATTTTCGATCCTCGGAACTGTGAGAAAAGACGATGAGAATGTAAGGCAAATTAAGTGCACACAGTTACCAACAACGTTTTTGTCATGCATTATGTTCTGATCTGAATTTGCCAGAGCACATGGAATATTTAACTATCGATTACACCGCATTCACTATTATAATTCTAAACAAATATTCCTACAAATATATTACATGTGGAAACTGCTAAGCAGATTCTTCGCCGCTTTCAGTACAAAATACATGAATACAGAAACAAGATATAATACTGAGCAACTGCAATATAATGACAAGCTTACCTCGTTCATATTCGATATAATATGTTCGAAAAGAGTAAGGAATTAGCATCCATTTATAGTAACCATCAGCTTCATAATTTGTCGCTTCACACGGTTTCCCAATAGTTGGCAAATTTCCAATATCTCCAGCATAAATATATCCTTCAGTCATGCTCTTCTCATGTCTTCCTTGTACTAAATATACATACGAAAACGAATCGTGCTTCATTGGTTCCCATTCAAACGACAGCGATTTCGTCTGTTCTTGAGTTACACGCAAAGTGCTTGGATTTTCTGTAAAAGGATCCAAATAATTTTCATTCACTTTAAAAAGGATTATAAATATGTTACTTATTGTCAACCACACATGATCAACACCATTCATTTGTCGCATGATTCGTCCGGTTTCAAATGTGTGCTTAGGAAGCTATGGTTTTAGCGCAAACGAATATACAACTGAAACAGTGTACATAAATCCCTTTATTTTCTGAGTAAGCTTGAAAACTATTTTAGTTTAGAAGACGTACTCAAGTCGCATGATAAGTTCACATCAGGCTATTAGAATACGAGCAACATTCAGACGCGTCACTTCGAATGCAAACGTGTGACCGACTTTTATGGTTAGATGGACTGGGTTGTTGTCTGTCCGGCAACTTGGATCACCAGTCTGTAGAAAGTGTTTTCATGCAACTAGCTTACTTGCCCTCACTCAGCAAGTGCGTCTACAGGGAATAATGATGTCCACTTGTGACAGTTATTAAGAATTTGAGTCAGCTGCCAGTTGATACGTACAACGTTGAGGTCACTCAAGTAGTTTGTCGAACTACCAATCCGTTCAATCCATTGATGTCATGGTTTATTCGTTACATTATATCAGTGAACCAAACAGTCTGTTGTCTATTGCCGATTGATTTATCGCAATTTCACACATCGTCGTCAGGAGGAGAGAGTGATAGTAATGAAACGAAGCAAATTGACATGAATATTATTATTATCTCAGACAAATTATGTTATCATTCATCCATCCGAAAAAATAACCACACCTACTTCCATCCATATTCGTCTTCAAGTATACCGGCTGATACTTCCCAATCACCGTCTTTGATGATAAGAATGCTAGAGTAGAAGAAAAAGGAAAACATCAAACATGCATGCATGTTTGAATGTCATTCGAAAATGACGTGTATTTTGTAAAATCATTTTGATTAAGTTCACTTTCCATGACAAACTTTCTGTGGTATCTCCATCTTCAAAACGCTGCTCAATCGTCAGCTGGATAAATTCCGTATAATCGTCCGAATAAACGATGACACTTCGAGACCAATATCTCAACACCATAATATTGGCACTCCACGTTATTTACAAAACACAAAAGTGGATACGCAGTCAAACGCGTATTTCCGCAAAATGATCATTGATAAACTCATCGAGGTAAGAATATCGTGATATTCCCAATTATCAATACAGACGATTTGCTATCATCAATTAATAATAGTATAAACACTGTTATTTTTAATCTACTACTGACAATATATGATCAGTGGAAAAATAATGAATGGAATAAATGAATATAGTCTCTCTTTCTCTTTTTCTCGTGTTTATAACATAGAAAACAAACAATTATCACGTAAGGATTTAACTCACTTATCATCAATGATAACAAAAGGGATATACGTCCTGGAGCCTCTACCATGTGTCAGTTCTTTACAACTAGTAGTCAGCAATTATATTGAACATATATATATATATATATATGTTTTGAAAATTCCAAACAAAATATTTTCAACAACTGTGTAGGTGAACTAGTTGAACGAGACAGACAGTCTGTAGGCTGCTTTTCTATAAAATCACCTGAGTAAGTAATTGAAAACTTTATTTCAGCTTAAACACTATATCTCATATTATCGTAAGACTGAAACAAATAATCGCGTGATAGTTTACTATAATGACATTCACTAATTATGCCGCTTCTTCATTAAAAACTGATATGACTTTCGTCTACTTCAATATCGGATGATTATTAAACGTATGATGATTCTAAATAACAATAAAAATTGACTTCTAAGCATCTCTGTGAATATCAAAACTGTGTTTACACCAACGTGCTCAATTTCTGTTATGAATTTTATGTAACTGCTTGTTACTAGATCTTCATGGAATGTAACTGTTCATATTTTATGGTCGGTTTCATACACTTGTGAACGATAGATTTTATCGTCTGCTGTCAATCGTCTGACATGATGAGTAATTTCCTAAGTGAAAATGGCATCAACTTTATTGATTCGTACCTCATATGAAATCAACGTGTTGAAAACATATGATGTAATCCTTAGTTAACTTGCTTCATAATACTGATACGTCTGCTGCTCAAATGCTTCTTGTCAATTTTCAGATTGCCCATGTTCGTTAGTCCTGGACACTTAATCAAGCATGCTGTGTGGGTAATGCTGAGTTACCTTAAATTTAACAAATTTCCACACAAACACAGATTCCATAGAACACTAACTCCATCTTGATAAACATTTAGAAACGTGCAAATTTCTTTTTGTTCGAGTAGACGCGGTAAAAAAGCCACTGACATCACCATATGAAGGCCCTTATAAAGTAATAAAACGCACTCACAAATATTTCATTATCAACAAAAATGGTAACCATGAGATAATTTCTATAGACCGAATAAAACCAGCTATCTACGAAGTTCCTCAAGACACAGAAGACAATACTATAAGATCCAAACTACGGTTTGGAGTGAAGGACAGCTGTCTGGATGAGTTAGATACGCGCCATCGTCCGATTGAAACCAAAACAAAGTAATTGGGTAAGATGACGGTTCTATAATTTACCATAAATTTAAGTGTACATTATTACCTAAACAAATATAACCACTCAGTTATCCAACCAATAATTATTCAATTGATCAAATCTAAACTACAATAAATAAGAAAGTTGATAAAGGATGCAAGAAAATTACCAATCACCACAAATAAATGTTATTCTATCCTGTCTGGATAGATCACGTACAGATTCGTTCAAAAGGTAATAATTGGTCGCTCTATAACACAGAATGTTTTCAATTCTGGAAGAGTGCTTCAATTCACAACCAAAATGCACAATTCCAGTCAACACAGGTCAAGCAATCAAAAGCAGGAACAAACCAAAATGGCTGCCGCCCAGACTTAGCATAAAGTGAAACAAAATAAGTACAGTTCGGGAAGAAACACGGGGGATTAGTGAAGGTGTAGTAAAACGAAAACTATAATAAATACAAATATTAACAATTCAAATGTAGTCAAAAGTTAACAATGTACAACTAAGAGGATCAATAGGAACAAAGTGCAAGTATATACATGGAGGGATTTTCACAAACACACAAAGCATTCAAAATGGATCTTACACCGGCCCCTAAAATCCCTCCATATCACACAAGCTACCTTGATGCCTATGGTCATGGTTCATTATGTAGCATATGACAATATAGGAACGAGTAGGACTTACAACAGTGCGCCTACTCGACCTACCTACATTGATAATACGAGGAACTAATTCGAGCCTTCAAGGAGGCATAATCAACGTATATCTCTCCTGACTAATCCACCGTTCGTACGAACAACCACTGTTCTAACTCTTCCGTCGTCATCTATTTCACAATCTTCAACTACTCCTAAGGGCCATTTTCCATGCGTCGATATGTCCGAAGCCACGATCACTACATCCCCTTTCTGAAAATTGCGGTGTTCAACTAACCACTTTTGACGTTTTTGCAGGGACGGTAAATACTCTCTTAACCACCTTTTCCAAAACACACTAGCAAGATGGTTAACCTGTTTCCAACGTTTGACATATTTATCTCTGATGCTACCCTCTTCGACTATTCCGTCGCATTCTCTCAATAATAACAAACCACTTGGCGACAAGGCTAGTTTATCGTTAGCATCTTGAACGACCGAAGTTAAGGGTCGATCGTTCAATATCCTTTCAATCTCAATCAACTAAGTGCTTAAAGTTTCATCGGTTAGAGTCTGCTCTCTAGTTATCAATAATAACAGTCGGCGTATGGACTTAATTATCCTTTCCCAAACTCCACCCCTGTGGCTGGATGAGGGCGGGTTAAAATGCCACTGAATCTGCCTAGCTGACAGTTCTTTGTCTATTTTCTGTTGATTCAACTGTTGCACAAATCTCCTTAATTCAGAGACCGCACCCACGAAATTTGGCCCATTGTCACTGTAAATTTCGGCAGGTTTCCTTCTTCTTCCAATAAAACGCAACAAGGCCATTATAAACGAATCAGTATTCAAACTATGTGTCATTTCAATATGTACTGCTCGGGTTTGCAAGCAAGTAAATACACATCCATATCTTTTTTCTAATGATCTTCCTCTTTTGACAAAAAATGGTCCAAAGTAGTCTACTCCCACGGCTGAGAAGCTATACCATCCTTGTTGAACTCTACAAGCTGGAAGTGGTGCCATCAATTGTTGCCCTGTAACCATCGTATACCGCCGGCATGTCACACACTTTCCTATCACTCTTTTAACCGTGCTGGTTCCTTTTATTATCCAATACCTTTTTCGAATCGTGGCTAGTACTTGTGACGTTCCTGTGTGCCCTTGTTCCTTATGATAATGTCTAATTATCATTTCTGTCACTAAGTGTCGACCGGGCTCTATAACACAGAATGTTTTCAATGCTGGAAGAGTGCTTCTATTCACAACCAAAATGCACAATTCCAGTCAACACAGGTCAAGCAATCAAAAGCAGGAACAAACCAAAATGGCTGCCGCCCAGACTTAGCATAAAGTGAAACAAAATAAGTGCAGTTCGGGAAGAAACACGGGGGGATTAGTGAAGGTGTAGTAAAACGAAAACTATAATAAATACAAATATTAACAATTCAAATGTAGTCAAAAGTTAACAATGTACAACTAAGAGGATCAATAGGAACAAAGTGCAAGTATATACATGGAGGGATTTTCACAAACACACAAAGCATTCAAAATGGATCTTACACCGGCCCCTAAAATCCCTCCATATCACACAAGCTACCTTGATGCCTATGGTCATGGTTCATTATGTAGCATATGACAATATAGGAACGAGTAGGACTTACAACAGTACGCCTACTCGACCTACCTACATTAATAACAACAAAGACTAATCCGAAGCTTCAGGGAGATAATAACACTCGAGGTATAGACCTGATCACTCTTCCCCAAACTCCCCACATGCCGTTGGATGAGGGTCTCGCTGACAATTCAATATTTATCTTCTGCTGATTAGACTGTTGCACAAACCTCTTCAACTCAGAAACGGCACCCATGAAGCTTGACACACTGTCACCGTAAGTCTCTGGAGGTTTCCTTCTTCTTTTAATAAAGAGTAATAAGGCCGTTATAAATGAACCAGTAATCAAACTATATATCAGTTCAATATGTACTGTCTATGTTTGCAAACAAGTAAACACATAACTATATCCTTTTTCTAATGACCTTCCTATGTGTCCCGGTTCTTTATGACAATGTCTAATTATCATTTCCGTCACTAAGTGTCGACTGGGTAAAATTACTGGATGTTTAAAAGCATTTGAGAAATCTGAGTAGCTTAGTTGACCTCCAACGCAGAGTAACCCATCAAGCATTATCAATGCTAAACCTTTCAGATCATCATAACTTTTTACTTTACTGCTGTTTTTAAATTCACTAAGTAATTCTCCATACACTTCTCTCTGAACCATCAATAAAATCTTACGCTTGGCAATACCAAGCTCTTCGACCCTTAAACATCCTAGATGAACGGATCCTTCACAACTCGGTAAACGAAGTACCATCAGGTATTCGATGAACCTTCTAAACCAGGTTACAGCTCTGACTAATTTCAACCACTCGGAATAATAAGAGAAAATAGGTGTCATGTTGTACTTTATACTACTCAAGTTAACCACAGCAGTTTTTCTAAACTCAATATCGTCAGGAGTAGGTCCCGGACAGGCAGTGATTGTTATATAAAATTCGCCATGCAATAAAGTAGGACATTTAAACCAACATTCAAGATCAGTCATTTTTTGTATACCTTCTCTACATAATAATTCACTTATCTGCTTAACGAAACTCTTTGCTTGATCACAAGGGGGAAAACATTTCAAGCAATCATCAACATAGAAATTATTCTTAACAGCACCTACGACATAACCATCATGACCGTCAGAGAATATTTGGACCGTCTTATTCAAAGCAAAGTTCGCGCAAAACGGCGATGATGTGTGACTAAATAGATGAGATATCATTTGAAACTCGGATGGTTCCCTCGACATGTCTCCCTCCTGCCACCACAGAAATCTTGAAGCTCCTCCATCAGACTCAGGGACCTTCACTTGCATGAACATTTCTTCAACATCCGCAGAGATGCTTCCTTGCGGAAACGCAGTAATATACACACTAACTCCGCAGTTGTGTCGAGTCCTTGATAAATCATATCATTTAGAGAAACGCCCGCAGACTTGGCGGAACAGTCAAAGATCACTCTCAGTTTTTCCGGATTTAAAACTGCATGGTGAGGTAAGTTCCACCGAGGGCGATAACTAGGTTGAAGTTGTATTTCACGGATCTTCTCCGCATAGCCCTTAATAAAATTACTTTCAATACCTTTTGTATACTTGATATACAGAATGTCATCTTTCAGCAATCTACGCTTCAAACTCTGTAGCCTACTGTTTGCCACTTCATAATTCCCCCCTTCATATTTGGATTCAATTTCTATGGTAAACGGACTACAAAATAACCATTTTCGAAGCGTGTGCCCCCTTCCACAATCCTTATAGCCGCCTTATCTTCTGGTGAAACTGATTTATCATTTGAATAAACATTAGAAAACTCTACATCATAAAGTTTACGTATTTCGTTCTCCAAAGTCTGTACTTTACTGGTATGATTAACAACTCTTTTCCTATATTCCGAATATGACGCAGGTCCGAAAACCGTCCACCCCAGCAACGTTTTCACAGCATACGGGTTCTTCCTTCCACACAACCGTTGGTCTAACACCCAATGTGCTTCTGGTACGTCGCAACCAATCAACAGCAGAACTTCTTCAGAGTCTAGGTTATCTATTGGCACATCACTTAAATGCGGCCACTTAACTATGTTGTTCATTGCTGACTTTTTTGGCTTATGACCTGGTATACTTGCTACAATCAGAGCTCCTTCAATCGAAACATGTTCAGATCGATCTAAAGAATATACCTCAAAAGGCGCACTCGCGACCTTCATTGTTCTATTACCGCCCACAGTCTCAAATACCACTGATGCTTGGTCTTCGTTCAGCCCGAGAGACCTCAAACAGTTTGATTTTATCAGTGTCACATCAGAACCGTTGTCCAACAGAGCATAACCCACAATTTCGGCTTTTTGCGATTTCAACCGTACGGGAATCATGCCTAAACACACTTGACTGATTAGTGATTTAGTGTATCCGCAACAATTCGAGATTCCAGGTTTATCACTTTCGCTGTGCAACAAAGAATGGTGTTTCTTTTCACAACCATCAACGTTACAACGCTTTGTCAGCTTACATTCATTAACCTTATGTTCTTGTCTAAGACAAACAAAACAGATACCCTTGTTTTTAGCGTGAGACCATCGGTCTTGAACTGTAAGCGCTAAGAACTGTGGACATTTATCAATAGCATGGTCGTGGGAACACATACTGCACTTAGTTTTCGTTGTCGAACTATTCCTTTGCTCCAATTGCACGTGACAGTTCGTCTTTACGTTATCTCCTTTTCTTGAACGATTTCCTAACCGTCCAAATCTACTACAAGCCACTCTCGCACGCGATGCGATAAACTGAGTGAGCTCGTCAAGGGTCGGTTCCCTGTTATCTTCAGTCAATTCGTCCACCCAGTCCGCCCACTGGGTTTGCATAGGTTGAGGCAATAGTCTCTCTATTCTTTCCAAAGTAACTAAGAAATTTAGATCAGAGGCATAATTCATCTGTTTCAAGACCGTAGCACAGCTTTCCATTTTAATAGCCAAGTTTGTTAATTGCTCTCCGTCAGAAAAATCAAAATTCACAACATTGAATAATTCTTCTAGTGTTTCTCGAGCGATTACGTGCGCCTGTCCGAATAACCGTTTTAGAATTACTTTGGCCTTCTTGTAACCAGAAGAGGGTTCCAACATAATACAACCCTCAATGGCTGTTCTCCCTTTACCCTTACAATAATGTATCAAATAAAGCAAGCGTTGACCATCATCCTTGACCCTTGATTCCACATAGGTCTCAAACTCCCTAAGAAACTTCCAATAACCTCTAGGTTGACCGTCGAAATAACTTAACTCAACCTTTGGTAACTCTGGACCAACGAAAGGCGCCGTAGGCATCGCGCTTTTCGCTTGCTTTACGTCTAAACTAAGGTTTTTTATGTTATCTGCCATTATATCACAACTAGATTCACTATAATTACAATCGTCCCTATTAGAATATGAACCATGACACATAGAAGCATCATAAGGCGCTTGCCTTGATTGTGGGGATGCATCCTTTTGTCCATCTCTTTTAGCTTCCACGAGCCTTGTTCTTAATTTCCTTCGACGACAAATTGGCATCGCAAGCGAACGACCCAATATTCCCAGAGACAATGATTAGAATCCACGATACGAAAGCCAAACGAATTCGACCAATACATTTGTTTAGAACTATAAGATCCAAACTACGGTTTGGAGTGAAGGACAGCTGTCTGGATGAGTTAGATACGCGCCATCGTCCGATTGAAACCAAAACAAAGTAATTGGGTAAGATGACGGTTCTATAATTTACCATAAATTTAAGTGTACATTATTACCTAAACAAATATAACCACTCAGTTATCCAACCAATAATTATTCAATTCATCAAATCTAAATCACAATAAATAAGAAAGTTGATAAGGGATGCAAGAAAATTACCAATCAACACAAATAAATGTTATTCTATCCTGTCTGGATAGATCACGTAAAGATTCGTTCAAAAGGTAACAATTGGTCGCTCTATAACACAGAGTGTTTTCAATTCTGGAAGAGTGCTTCAATTCACAACCAAAATGCACAATTACAGTCAACACAGGTCAAGCAATCAAAAGCCGGAACAAACCAAAATGGCTGCCACCCAGACTTAGCATAAAGTGAAACAACATAAGTGCAGTTCGAGAAGAAACACGGGGAATTAGTGAAGGTGTAGTAAAAACGAAAACTATAATAAAATACAAATATTAACAATTCAAATGTAGTCAAAAGTTAACAATGTACAACTAAGAGGATCAATAGGAACAAAGTGCAAGTATATACATGGAGGGATTTTCACAAACACACAAAGCATTCAAAATGAATCTTACAGTCGGCTTCATACACTTGGGAACGATAGACTTTATCGTCTGCTGTCAATCGTCTGACATGATGAGTAATTTCATAAATGAAAATGGCATCAACTTTATTGATTCGTACTTCATATGAAATCAACGTGTTGAAAACATATGTTCTATTCCGTATTTATCAATTTGTTAAACAAATGATGTAATCCTTAGTTAACTTGCTTCATAATACTGATACGTCTGCTGCTCAAATGCTTCTTGTCAATTTTCAGATTGCCCATGTTCGTTAGTCCTGGACAGTGTGGGTGATGCAGATTTACCTTAGATTTAACAAATTTCCACACAAACGCACATTCCATAGAACACTAACTTCTCTAATTCTGTGAACGCTTCAAGGATTCAGTCACCAAAAGTTGCGATCAATCAGCATCAGTGTTATACATAGTTCACCAATATGTTAATAGTTTTCATGACGTCTGCTGACCAGGCGTAAGTTTTAAGCCTCTTCTGAGCTATGGTGATCTAGTGGAAGAATGATCTGGATCTATTCATTGCACTGTCGTTAGTATCGAATTTCATTTGTGAATTATTCTTAAGTAGCCACAGTGAGAGTTTCATAGGTAAGTGTCTAATGCTCAATAATGTTCGTGTGTTGAATATTTGGTTTACATATAGTTCGAACTGCGCTTGCATTTCACACAGTGATCACGAAGTTGCCTACGTTACGTTCAATAATTCCTTTAATATACTACTCACGATTGACTGACAACAAATCAGATACATGTTGATAGATTCAGTAGCTGGTAGACTCAGTAGCACATTTGTGATATTTCGTCTCATTGAATGTTGTTGAAAACATTAAACGTACCAAGATATTGCTTTTGAATTACCAAAGTAGCTTGAACTGTATCAGACCTATCACATACGCTTAGATGCTGACATACTAGAACCTTCAGAACATCCACAACCATGTATTGATTGATTTTGACCACTCACTACTAAGTAATTCTACACACAACTTAAGATGGAATGATATCCTTCGTGTTCCAAACACTACTGAACACAGAAACAAGCATTCTATGAAACAATATACAGAATGTTTTACTTTTGTGTGCAACGAATGTTCATTTTCAGCGCGTCAACGCAACAGACCACTCGATAAATTACGAAACAGTGTCTTCTGATTGAGAAATATATTTCTATTGAAGTTGGTACGTAATTCTTGACGTATGATTACTGAAATTACACCATATCGTGTGTGTGCGGATGTACATATGCCACATCCATCCCGTATGGCAATAATTTGGACGACTTTCCGAGAACAACTAATGGGATAGTCGTCGTTTCCCGACTAAGTACATTCATAGTATGTCGTTTACTGCATCTCATTCTCTATTCAACTTTAACCTCACACAGTCACAGCTACGATCAGTCATCTATTCATGCATGTCGAGTGAGTGTGAGTTCTTTCTTGAAATAAACTTACACAATTTTCTTACTAACTGATCATGACCACGTCGTTTAACAGTTGTTCTAGAAAAGCTCATTGAGTGAGTCGTTTGAGCCTATTTCAAAGAAGACGAAAGGTGCGCAGAGTTCGACCTATTCCATGTAAAACTGAGTTAAAATGTTCATATCAATAAACCTAAACACGATTGTCTACATTTCCGACAAAATGTCAAAAACAGGATTATCCAGATCACTGAAATTAGACTACAACTAACAGTGTTGCTGTTGAACCTCCAAATCATATCTAATGAAATACGGTCATGATCGAATACGGTCACATTTTCCGTCCTTAGCTAGAACACCTTCACCGTACGTACACTGTGTGAGACGAAACTCGTGAACAAACACAACCGAGATTTTTGCAGTTCAGTCTGTAAACTGATAAACACTAGATGAACTTATGGATTTCGGTTAGACGTCAATACCCTGAGATTGTGAGTATGTTAGCAATCAGAACCACATTATTAAGAAGATTGACTTTTCAGCACGATAAAAGCTGCAAAATATCATGAAGTATGAAAAAATAGTCTTATTATTATATTTTACTTAGTAGAACGATAGAGTCATCAGACTAACTGCTTCATATGTTGTATTCAATTTCTTACCAAGACTTCGTAGCATACAGTATATATAAACAGAAATATGAACAGTATTAGACTAGGCGTAGTAAAAACGACGACTCAAACTACTCTTCTCACAAAGGCGTCCAAATTACTTTAAATCACACTCATCATAAGGCTCATTTTTTTCAGCATTCACTAAAAAAACACGTTGAGCCGATTCAACACATTCTGGACCAATAGTATCATGAGGTGTAAACGCTTGCAACATTTCTTCAGAAACATATAAGAAAACGGCTTGAATTTGTATCTGAACATCCAGAAAGGTCTTCTAAGAAACATAATTTAGCATTCATAACGTAGTTAAGAAATCTTTACATTTTACAGTGGTTCAACCCTATAACACTAGTTACCAGTAGTCACCACTAGTTCTGACTAGTTTCCAATTTACCTTTGAACTAGTCACCATGAGAGTAGCGCAACTAAACGACTCAACTGAAATTACCATACCTCTCCCAACCGATTTATTTAATTTATACTACAAATTCCTTCTTAAAAAAAATTAAATCAACAGACGCTACAGTTTGATGAATTAAAAGTTCTACCACTGTGTACAATTTGAGGTTTTTACCTTCACATAAATTTCCAGTGTTTTAAAATGAAATCTTTATATAAGGTTGATGTGAACAGAGAAACAAAAAGCCTTGACAAACGACGGAAACTATTTTTCGAGGCGTTATTTCAGTTAATTCAAAGCTTGTTAAACAATAACGTTTTTGTATCTTTAGTCTATCCTACAGATCATGAGCGCTCGTTTGATGTATAATTCATTGCTATAGCCTTTTTTGCTCCAATGCTATTGTAATTTAAACGTATTATTTTATTCCCTGTTTTCCAGGCTAATCCGCCGTTCGGGACATAATTGTATTTTCCTAATTGTTGTACGTTGTGCTCGGGTTAGTCATTTATATATTTATGTATCTTTTTACACTGATCTGAAATCGGGAACCAGATCGGTATTGAGAATAAATCGAGTAGTGTTTCAGTTGACTTGTCTTCTCTCAGTAGTGTGCTTGTCAGCCAATCAGGTGACAGAATAGTATTCTTCTCTCTACCACACTTCGAACTCACAAGTACTAGCTTCAAGGTTAAGGCAGTCAGCCTGTCATGTCAAGGTCTTAATCTAGACTACATAAGTTATCCTCAGAACCAAAAGTGGGTAGGACATAACAAAGGTTAAACTAGTCAACATTCAGTAATCTTAGGTCTTGTAATTTAAACGAAGAAGCGTCGTACTAACAAAAAGTGAAAATGGAGCTTATATATGTTGCTGCTCTGATTTAGAATCTTTAGTAATGTTAGTCAGGAGATCTGGAAATTAATTGTGTTGTTATTCGCTGAAATCCTACTACTAAGCCCGTGAAGCAGTAGCACAAAATTTTTGATCGCGCTCTTTTATGTGCTGCGAATAATATAACTTGAAAATGATTTGCTTGCGATATTTTCGGTTTGTAAAGCGGGAGCAGTATACATTGGTGAGGATATGGAGTATTCCTTAACAGACGATAAACTTGCCCACCGACAGCGATTACAAACTTCCACGAATATGTGAATAATATCAAAAGTCCAAGCACCTCAAGTAACCTTCTAATTTTCCGATGATGCTCTCTAATAGAACCCACATTCAAGTCAACAACAAAAATTTGTAAATTTCTTAATAAACTGCTGGTAATCCCAAATGGTCCAGGAGTTCGACATGATGCAAGCAGAAAGCCGAATCAGAAGCAAGTAGAATAAAAGACTATTTTATCATTGTAAAAGAACAAAACATTATATCAAGTTAATAATTGTCCAGTGAATGTATTGTTTATTCATTACAAAACCCAGTGCATTGAATTCCTCTGGTCATAAACACAAGAGATTACATCTGTCGAGGAAAATCGCTCGAATAAAGCCCAATGGGACACTGAAGAAGCTGGAAAATTTTTTTATTCAAACAGCATTCAATATAAGTTTCTCAAAAACATTCAGAAAGTGAAGAGTCACGTCAGAATTATGATAGGGTCATTACCTATCCTGATACTTTATAGGATGGTTCCAGCAACTTTCAGAAGCTCAAGACTATCTAAAGTAGTATAAATATTCTCAACTTTACGTTCATAAACTAACCTGGAAGTAATGCGTCATTTCCACAAGTCGCACTTTTTCTCTCCTGTACAAGTTGCCTTGATGGCATGACCTGTTGGTCTGTTGTGAGATATCAGTTCACTGAAGAGAGTGGTATACGGTGGCGCAACTTCGTGGATTGGTTGAAGTTAGACATTAACACCATTGGATGCCGGCTCAGTAGTCTAGTTGGTTAAGCGCTAGGCGCGAGACTGATAGGTCCTGGGTTCAAATCTCGCAGAGGGCGGAATCGTGGATGCGCACTGCTGGGGAGTCCCATACTAGGATGAAACGGCCGTCCAGTGCTTCCAGGTTTTTCATGGTGGTCTAGCTTCAATTGACTCATGATTCCAATCTGTGAAATTTCTAGAATCTCCACTAGCCCATTCTGATAAAAACAGATTCAGTTAATAATGCAACCCATGAATTTAACTTTGATGGTGTAGGAGTGTAGTGAACGAGAACACAAGTGGGGACAATTGAATGTATTTGAATACAAAATTACGGAACAGCCTAGTAAAATCTGAGAACCGTACAGTGAATTCTTCATTTACAAAATGTCAATCAATCGTATCAGACATCAACCTTCTGCCTCCAGGCATTCTACTTTCGATTCATGATGCATACTATTTGTACCTATCGTCATCAGTAGCACACATTGCAGATCTAGTTCTGAATGCATCCATTTATCACTTTATATATTTATCACTTGCAATGGTCGCATGATGTTGTTTGTGTATGAAGTTGTGTTTCTAAAGTATCGTCACATATAAACACTACGTAAGCTTTATTAGCCGTACATAAGTAAAAAATAATTTATTCGATTCAACGCTGAATGATGAAATGAATGCCAAATATAGAATACAGTGAATTCAATGAGTAAAAAGTAGGAATTATTATTGAAATAATGGAAGTTGTACTTAATTTAGTTGAGAATGAAAGAAAATGGATACATTTTGTTGTAAAAAGTACTTCTATACAACTAATAAGGAGGTTTAGTCAATCAAATACCGATTAAGTGATAATGAACTAACAACGCAGAACAGCTTCCAACCAGTTAAGGTTTAGTAAATCAGGTTTAAGTTAAGATATTATAGTGTATACTTTTGTAGGGACCTAATTTTATCAAGAGAACGCGATTGGTGTAATGGAAACAATTATTATTATAACCGATTGTACCAGTGGTGGTTCTAATGTGCTTGATGATGTCACAGGTATTTAGTGTTTTACAACGCTTGTACTAGTAACACCTTCTAATATATTTCGTTCCCACCCAGAGAAATCAAAAAACAGAGTCGAGGAGATCGGAAGAGTGTATTTGGCGATTACCAATATATCGGAATTCTCTGATCTAATCTGGCTAGCGATTGCGGTAGATGTTGAGACCGTTGGGACCGAGGTACAACATAGTAAAAAAAGAAAAAGTTACAACGAAACTTTCGATTCCTCGTTAACTGCATCGTTCTTTTCCAGCCGTCCTGGAAAAGAAAAAAGAAAGTGTAAGTGCATGTCGAAATACACTCGTATGTGCGTAAAAACAAAATGTCGGCGAAAAATTGGAAAATATACCCAAGCACACGTATTAGCATTAAAAAAATGTTTGTTTATGTTTTTTTTGTTTTTTTTAAAATAAAAATATAAATATATAGGCATATTAAAATTGTTTTTTTTAATAATACATATCGTCAAAAGAAAAATCGAGATAAAATAGAATGTCGAGTAGTGCTTTACATGCAGTAGTCGTTTAAATGTTCTGGAAATCTTACTCTTCTTCCAGAACGCGTCGTTTTAGGTTTATTTTCAGATACATTCGGAGTATCAACGCTAGTGTTGGTTGTCGGTTGAGGAATTATGAGTGGAGTCGTGTCGTTCGATTGTACCGAAGGAAAATCAACGTAGCTTGGATTTCCTTCTAAATACGCTGCTTTGAGGCGATCGATGCTGATGCTATCGTTGGTTCCGTTCTTATCGATTATATAGTACTTCGGTTCGCGTGGAAGAACTTTGAAAGGTCCTTCGTATGCTAATTCGAAGGGTCGTCGATGCGAGTCTCGACAAACAAAAACGTGTGTACTATATCGTAAGTCAGGTTGAACGAAAACATCAGTTGATTGAGGTCGAGTGGAAGCAGGTTTAACTGAACGCATTGCGTTTGTAAGCCTGTTCGTGTAGGAGGTTAGATCCATGTTCATTGAAGAGGATGAAGGATCCACGAATTCTCCTGGAAGTCGAAGTGTCGTTCCATAAACTAGTTGAGCCGCAGTGTATCCGATGTCAGCTTTCACTGCATTGCGGATACCTAGTAAGACGAGTGGAAGAGCGTCAGTCCACTGTGAAACGTTTGCAGCTGATAGTGAAGCTTTTAGTTTTCGGTGAAAGCGTTCTACCAACCCGTTTGCTTGTGAGTGGTAGGCGGTCGTTCGTAAGCGAGTGCGTCCTAATAATGTGGTCAGATGACGGAAAAGTTCAGATTCAAACTGACGTCCGCGGTCTGTGGTGATGGTTGAAGGGCAACCAAAGTTTGCTACCCATCGTTCGACGAAGGTGCGGGCCACTGTTTCAGCAGTGATGTCCTTGATAGGTACTGCTTCTGGCCATCGAGTGAAACAGTCTACGCAGGTTAAGAGGTAAGAGTATCCATTTGAATCTGGTAACGGTCCTACCAAATCCAGATGAACATGGTCGAAACGAGCATCGGGAGTTTTAAATGAGCCTAAGGGACATTTATTGTGTCTGATGACCTTAGATTTTTGGCAGCTTAAACAGGAGCGTTCACACTCCCTCACGTCTTTATTCATACCAGGTTGGCCAAACCGTTCTGCTATAAGCTTGATGGTTGCACGAACACCTGGATGAGAAAGTTTGTGCAATGTATTGAAGACATTGCGTCGATAATGTTTCGGCACGATTGAGCGATCCCTACCTGTAGATGTGTCACAAAGTAAGGTTTCCTTATCTGTTCCCATCTGTTTGATGCGTAGTTTAAGGGTTGTGGACGATAACTAGTGCTGAAGATCAGTGTCTTCTTTTTGAAGCTCGGCGAGTTTAAGAAGGTCGATTCCTTGGAAACTGTTCAAAGAAGTTATACTAGATAAAGCGTCTGCAACTACATTGTTTGCTTCAGAGATGTGTTGAATGTCTGAAGTAAACTGCGAAATGTAGTCCAGTTGTCGAGACTCACGGGGAGAGTACTTGTCTGAAGGCAAGCTTAGAGAGAAGGTGAGTGGTTTGTGGTCAGTGAAAAGAGTGAATTCACGACCTTCGATGTAGTGTTGAAAATGTCTTACAGCACAATACATAGCTAAGAGTTCCCTACCGAATGTCCTGTACCTCGATTCGGTGTCTAGCAACCTTCTAGAGAAAAATGCCAAGGGTTGCCAGGAGTTGTAAACCCATTGTTGTAAGACTCCTCCGATTGCCGAGTCCGATGCGTCTATTGCGATACTAATGGATGCTTCGGTGCCCTGATGTGCGAGCATTGTTGCTTTAGCGATCAGTTCCTTAACTGTGGAGAATGCTTTTCACGCGGTATCGTCCAAATTAATGGATTTCACATTTCCACGAAGTTGGTCGGTAAGAGGTTTCATAAGTAATGCGCATTTCGGTATGAAGCGTATATAGAAACTTACCAGGCCGTTAAACGTGCGTAATAGCTTAACGTTGGTCGATTCTGGGTAATCCAGAATGGCCGCCACTTTGGTTCTAAGGGGTCGAATGCCTTGAGCATCGATAGTGTGTCCTAGGAAGTCTAACGAGTCGGTTCCGAATTGGCATTTCTGAACGTTTACAGTTGTGCCATGTTTTTGTAGTCGTTCGAAAACAAGATCCAGATGCCTGAGATGTGATTTTCTGTCCGGACTTGCGATTAGGCAGTCATCAACATGTGCATGTACAAAGTTGAGACCTCGAAAAACGTCGTCTATGAATCTTTGGAATGTTTGAGCAGAATTTCTCAGACCGAAAGGCATTCGCAAAAATTCATAGAGTCCGAAGGGAGTAATGATAGCTGTTTTCGGTATGTCGTCAGTAGCCATAGGGATTTGGTTATACGCTTTAACCAAGTCGATTTTCGAAAAGACAGTTGTAACTTTCAAGGCAGCTGTCAAATCGTGAATGTGAGGTAACGGGTAACGATCGGGAATGGTTTTTGCATTCAGTCGCCGATAGTCACCGGTTGGACGCCAATCGTTGCTGTCCTTCTTAGGGACCATGTGCAACGGAGATGCATATGGACTGTTTGACGGTCGTATGATTCTTAAGTCTATCATGTGATCGAATTCGTTTTTCGCTAACCTTAGCTTTTCAGGAGCTAGTCGTCGTGCTTTAGAGAATACGGGTGGCACTGTAGTCGTGATGTGATGTGTATCATTGCTGGTTGCACACGGTAGTTTCGATTGAGTTTGTTGTATCCCCGGGTACTTATCGAGTATTGGCTGATAGAGTGGGTCTATCATATGCTTAATTGTGACTGGGGATACTCTGTAACCAGTAAAAGAAATTACGCAAACGGATAAATTAGTGTTTCCATCAACTAGCCTCCGTTTGCGAGTGTCGATGATCAGATTGTGGTGTTGTAGAAGGTCCATACCAATGATTGGCATAGAAACATCTGCAACAATGAAGATCCAGTGAATGGTTTTGCGTAAACCCACGTTAAGGTAAACGTACCTTTTGCCATACGTAGCGATCGGTTTTCCGTTTGCCGCCTGTAACTTTAGGGTCGATTCGTGAAGTCGGTCGTTAGGATTTGCTGGGAGAACGCTAACTTCTGCTCCAGTGTCGACGAGGTAGCGAACTCCCGTTGTCACATCTGTGACGTATAACAGACGGCTATGTTCACCGGCTAAGGTTGCCGTTAACGCGTGCCGGCTAAGAAGTTTCTCGAGTTGTTTCTCGAGTCAGTCGGTTTCGTGTTGGGAAAATTGCAGGGCTTTCTGCAATTCCTGGAAAACTTTCCATACTGGTTATGATACCAGCACCAGTCGGGGTTATCTGTCTCTTGTGGTCTAGAGACGGATCGCTTACGTGAAATGCTCCTACTTGGGGTGCGTGATCTCCTACGGTCGGTACGAAGACTAAGATAACGTGTGAGTGTGTGACATAACTCTGTTATATCATTCTGAGTCGTTTGAGGCTTTTCTTTAACTGAAAAAACCTCTGTCGTAGAAGATTTCCTAATTTCCAAAATACAATCGGCAGATGCAGCCAGTTCGTCCAGGGCGTTGTTCTGGAACGAGACCAGGACTGCTTGCACCTGTTGGGGAAGTTTTGACAAGAAGAGTTGTTTGAATAGACCTTCGTCGAAAGTTCTTGGGCCTTTAACCTCTCTCATCCGTTGCAACATGTCTGTCGCAGAACCGTGTTGTTATTGAATAGTTGATCTAAACTTTGTCGATCGGTTAGGTCTCCTCGTTTGAGAATCGAGCGTTTTAAGATTTCGTAAGGATCGGAAACATCACTAGGTGTTACATACTAGGTGTTACGTACCTGTTGAATTCGCGCGGTAGTGCCTTGACTACTGCGAGGAATTGTGCACGTGTGTCGATCACGCCGTGGTCGGAGAAGTCGGCTTCTGCGTAGCAAAACCAGGCTTCGATGTTGTCGGGCCAGAAAGGCATCAGTTGAAACGAAGGTGGGGACAAGGTCTTAAGCTTGAGTACTTTAGGTGTCTGTTCAGTCTTGATGAAATATGAAGTACGATAATGAACGAGGGGAAAAATATATATATCCAGGAAAAAATACGAAAAAAATCACAATGTTTAAAAAAAAATAACAAAATTAAGGCAATGATATATAAAAATCCCAAACAGGAACAGACTCACAGTTGCAATTGGGTGTACCAGATCTCGTCGGGCTCACCAATGATGATGTCACAGGTATTCAGTGTTTTACAACGCTTGTACTAGTAACACCTTCTAATATATTTCGTTCCCACCCAGAGAAATCAAAAAACAGAGTCGAGGAGATCGGAAGAGTGTATTTGGCGATTACCAATATATCGGAATTCTCTGATCTAATCTGGCTAGCGATTGCGGTAGATGTTGAGCACAGCGTTACCACACGTGATCTGGTGCGGATGCATGACCGAGCGCCTTCAACTAGATGAGTCCACTAAAACATATGATCAGCATCCAATGTCGAAAACTTAGAGCTATTTATTTTGGGGAATTATTTACCGCTACATGCTTGTTTGTTTAATTGTACCAAAGACATTCATTCTTCTTCATGAGCCAATTGAAGCTAGACTACACAAGATGTTTACACTATGTCTATTTCCTTCCAGAATACCAATCTGTTCTGGAGGCCAATTACTTACGTGAAACCAAACAATTATCAATTATACTTATATATTTCCATTTTGTATCTTATTATTTTATGCAGGTAGTTTAGTTCTTGAGGTTTGATTGGATTTCACCATTACGTTTGAAGTAGATTTTTCTTTACTTTTTACTTGAAGGCGATTCAAGAGGCAGGTGAGTAAACACCTGATAGCCAGTCTGCGCATGGAAAAATCGTACATCACCAACATGGTGTTGGGCAGCCCACTCGCGGCACTTCCTCAGCTATTCTTATTCCACATTCTCACACTCTCTCGCGAGCACGTAGCAAACCGTCAACGATAGTACTAGAAGAAATCACATGCTAAAAAATAAGATGACAAGTTAGCAAATGAAGAGACATCCATGGACTATCGCCGATCGCCGACGGAGTTAGTCGTCATTGATTGGAGATCGAACAGTGACTACGCTGATAATTTTCGCTTGGGCTGAGGAAACTGAACTAGTGTTTTTGATAGATAGGTTAATCGAACCGACGTTCCTATGGAAGTCGATTCTGAGGACAGCCTGCTTGAATATCTGGGCTACCTGTTCCTACGATCTAGATATTTCTTCAAGTTATCTGTTTTGTTGTTTGTTTTAGCACATCAATATGTCTATTTTGTTCACAATCTATTCGGGAGCGTTTATGAAAAGTTTACAACCTTTCGCTATACGGGATACAGAAAGGTACAATCAGCGACATCATGGTGGCTGGCAATATGCAGTGAAACAAATGAACATTAATCAAATGTGGATTACCGAATTGCTTACATCTAACTGGTCATCATTCAAAATTTAGCGTCACAATCGATCAAGATATAAGAAAAGGAAACTTGTTGAAATACTTTATGCTGAGAATTCTATGTTGTACCAAAAATATAATGTTGAATAACAGCTAAGGCTGTTTGGTTAACAGTTCACCTCAAACAACTAGGCATATGTCAAAACAGTAAAGTTCAAGTAGCCATTCACTTCCTTATTTTGTATAAGCGTTATATTTCCTATTATCTTATATTGGATAATGAGAGACTTTGTTTGTCTGAACAAATAATCCCACGCTTCAATGTGACTGCGCGAAGCTCTAGATAAAGACCATTTCACTACTCGTCCGGCTTCTTCTACCAATAGCACTAAAGTTACCTAGAGGCACGAAGAGCTTAGTGTCCCCAAAGCGAGTAAGGAAAACAGCAACGATATTTTCTGTTAGTTGATATAAAATACAGTGTATTCTGCCTTTTGTAATCGCATCAAAATTATCATCTCATCGAGCTTGTGCGAGCCTGTAGCGCTATTGGTTTCTAACCACGAGACCTTTGAAGCTGAGTTGATAATGGCTGAGATCTGCTTTCAACATGTAACGTCAAAGCCTCTTGATATTTCCATCAAATATATTACTCTCTTCCCAGCTCAACTGTGTTCTTCAGCAATACTGAACGTTGTAGTGACTCACATTTAACACGAGAACACGACTGGTTTAATAAAAACAGTTACTACTATAACCAACTGTACCAGTGTTTGTTTTAATGTGCCTTTGTTTGACTGTGCTAATGACAGCTATATTGTGATTCCATTCTTATTCTTACACTTTGATTGTGACTTCGCGCGAATTCCGTTACGTTCTGTAACCAAGCTTGTGTCCTGGCAAGATTTCGGTATCCTTTCGATACCACGAGATCGCCAGCAAATATATCTCGACTTGGTCCATTAACTGCCTTCTGATATTTGGCTTCTCGGGGATTTTATGGATTTATTTGGTTACGTTCAACCTTTGCCTTCTGATTTACTTAGCACGTGTTTCTTGGTAGCAGTGTTCATAGTTAATCAAAACGCGACGCCACGCTACACTGTTGATCGTCACGATAGGTCGAGTCAGTGTAGTGAATTTCTTGGCTTCCTAGTAAGATCTTATTGGTCAGGTAATCAGATCGTCACAAATCTACAGTATTGGGATTACTTCTATTATTATAGCGGTATTATTAACGAGGTGAACTATGATTTTACAAGCGACGAGTTAGAGAACTTACCATGAGAACGGCTGTGGTCTGTTTTTGTGTCAACAGCTTCTGACTGATCCTCAGTATGCCCCTTAATACTGCATCACTTAGATCGTCATGAAGCTTTCTTTGAACACCCAGCATGTTAGACATTTGACCCCAGCTGTTTTCTAAACCTTCGGTATTTTAAATTCATAACATTTGACTATTGCTTCGGTTTGCATTTTATGTGCTCGAAGTAACGCTTCCAAATGAGCAAACAGATATCACTACTGCTATAGTGTCTAGTACTAGCAAAAAAACTTACATGATTCCCCTTATCTTAGAACGGACCTTAATATGTCATACATGTGACTCTGGAGACATTTTTACTTTCATAATATTCTAATTGTTTTCATATATTCTTGTGGCCACCAGCACGCAAACACATTTTATTCTTATGTCCTTGTGTCTCCTTGTGTGTACCTGTGTAAGTTTATCTATCATTCATTACTTTATCTAGTTCTTGTGTGTTTGCAACTCTACACATTACCTATTTTGAGATACATTAGCGCTTGTAATGAGTATTGTAAAGAGTTGACACGCTTTCCACCTCCTCTTGGCTTCGATTTCACGTTCCTCCCTTTTAACGTCTATTTGCGTAAACGAATTACTGCAGTGAATTTATTCAATCTATAAAATGCTTCTTCTTACAGCCATTGCCCAAGTGCACATGTGAAATTAAATGAAAGATTTGTACTCAAGAAGTATACATACTTTCCTTCAAATTGTGATCAGATCAGCGAACTACTCATGAGTTAGGCCTGGAGTAATCAGACTCTCAGGAGAAGCAGTTTCTGTTCCATATGTTCAACCAATGAACATTCATGGCATCTGTACTCAGCAAACGTCGTCTTCATTTCTTAAACGACGCCAGGCTTCTAACACATGTCTACAACCACTTTTTGTTTAATTGATAACTTTAGTTATAATATCCTTATATGCATTGGGTTGAAGACGATGCATTTCCAACCGATTGCTAAGTAATGTGTTCATCTTATCTACTGGACACACTCGAGATAAAGGAGTTTGGTCACGCATCTATACTAAATCACCAGTGGATACCCGTGTTACGCATCCATTTCGACTATTACCCAGCTTAGATCAGACGTTTCTCTACAAGCCAGTAGCTTTATAAAGATATTTCTGAACTCCTTCATTTTGGGCTTCTGAATTGTCTGGGCTGGTGTCTTTCGATTATCAAGGTGTTACGTGTAAAGATGCGATCAAACTGCAAACATCTATGGGAACTTTGCGTTTTTTTGTTATAGTCTAGCCTACTCACCTTCTTGATTTGTTCTTCTTTCACATATACAATGAACAGGCGAGTTATCTCTTTTCTTTCACACTGTTGCAAATTAATCATATAATGTCATTTTATTACTCAGGCAATCACGTAATAAATGCAGTATAGTTATTTATCCACTGTCGTCTGACAGTTAGGTATGAGGAGAACTTAATAGTAAAAAGTAGAAGTGAACGAAATTGAATTTTTAGCATAAGAATCACTAGTGAAGCCCTAAAGATTGTTGAAATTAATTCCAAATTTGTACGAATAATATACTAAGTTACAGTGAAAGTAAATACTATGTTTATTCCACGCTTCTTGTTCATAAATCTCTCAGATTAGGCGGTCCTATAAAATCTTTGTTCAAGCGCTAAACAATTAATAATTTTTTACTAGTTCGAGGAGACATTGGATGTTGAGGCTTAGACCAATTTTATGACTCCAGCTGTGAAGGCGGCTTGTAGAAAGCAGTTCGTTACTTGGTCTGCTGTATTCCCGGTCTTCTATTTTGAGTCTAAAGTCGATTCGATCAATAACTCCACTTTTGTGAACATGCCTTCGGAAATGTATTTTAATTTGGAGTCCATACCTGCCACCGTCGATGAAGTTGTTGTTTCTGGATTGGACAGGACGCACGATTCAATTGTGAAAAAACAAGTAGTGAATAATCATCGATTTGAACTTTGATTTATCAAGTTTGTGGGGCTAGTGAAATCACAGAATTTACGGGACCTTTTTGAGAATGTGAGGGTTGCCAAAGAAAAGCTCGTAAAACTTGGTGTGTTCAAGACCATTTTTGCTGTTGTGGATGTGTCTGAAGATCATTCAAAGCCGAATGCGTATAAAGTAATCTTGTTTAAAAAAACATAACTTTTGAAAGGTGTTTTCAGTATTCAGTATGCTTTTTGTCTCTCAGTGTTATGTGAATTGTAACTGTACACAATGGCAATGGCACCCGTTATTAGTGACCAAGTATCGGTCATCAAGAAAATTTATTTTTAAAAAAACTAAAAACTTCATACGTTTTATCTGTTAGTTTGATTAATGAAGGAGGATTTCTTGCTCGAAAATATTAACTTTCATCGTAGAGGCTATGTAAAGCCAAAGAAATACAGCCTTTCAAATGAAGTCTTGGGATATATTCACTTCGCAGTCCTCATTCCCAGCATGTTCCAAATACTAAAATTCGTAATTTAACACTGTTATATCTCATGATTTTATGGCTGCATTGGATTAGTCTGATAATACTGTGCTTTAGAACTACCTTTTTGAGAGAGGTATCTTGAAATGATTGTCAAAATGTGCTTAAACGAAAATGTATGATCAGTCTCGTCCGAAATATCAATAGAGTTATTCGGGGTAACCTAGTTATCTAGTCTCGTCCCAGTTTCTCGTAAGTTACATTCCGGGATCAGTTCTCAAAAATTATTCAAATCAAATCCTATGATTGATGTTAACGTATGATCTTCGGTTCAACCCTTACATTATCTTAGCTTCATATTTTTCACGATTTTACTTTGAGAATTGGCAATTCAATATGAAGTTTGATTATGCTTAGTAAAGGACATGGACTTACTTGTGGAGCAGTGAATTAGTGGCCTGAACTATTGACTTTCAATGAATGGGTTACTTGTTTATTGTATGTGAACACAGTTTTGCCTGAGTATCTGCTAACATTCTCGTCGTCTGAACTTTCATGAATTGATCTTCCACTAAGAGCTCCGCTCATACGGAAACGACATTGTCCTGTTTGTTGAAGATGCCGATAAAATGCAGTCTTTTGGCAATTCTGAGCAACAACATCTGATGCAATTTGTTGCTCCAGGAATGGCCTGAGTCAACACCTGAACTAAGGATAGAGAGTGAAGTAGTCGAAAACGTCACTTATCTCGGAAGTCCGGTCAGCCCTAATGGGTTGGTGTCTGAAGAAATCTCTGCACGGATTCAGAAAGCCTATCTAGATTTTGAGAACTTACGTGACCTATGACGAAGGTGAGATATCCGTCTGTCAATTAGAAGTGCATACTACGCAGCAGTTCGTCTTATTATACTTCACGACTGCAAAACGTAACCACCATGAGTAGAAGACATTAGTAAGTTACTATTATTTAGTCACAGATATCTTAGAAATATAGCCCTCACATGATGGGGTCACCGGGTAAGTAATAGCGAGGTTAGACGTAGAGTATTTGTGAATGATGGTCAATCAGTTGATGAGGTTGTAAATCTTCCCAAACTCTTATGGTTTGACCACATGTTACGTATGCCTGAACACCGATCATCACGATGCGCGATGCTTGCTGGTGTTGTAGATGGTTTAAAAGAAGTTCGGGGCGGCCAAACCAAAGCCTGGCATCAGTCCAAAAGTCACTAACTTCTAGTCTGAGCCATGTTGGTAGATGCGGACTACTTGGTTGGGGTCCGCGCTACTATCCTAACCAATGGTTGAAGAATCTGGGTGACATGGTTCAGAATCAATCACAATAGCTTAGGTTTATACACTCCTTGTCGTCCCTTAAACGGTGAGATTAAAATTGCTTTATACATTTCTTTCTACGAACTAATTCTTTCTCTCTGTTTTATATCCTTATACGAAATCTTTCTCCTATATTTTACTATTATTGAAGTAACTACTTCTATGAACTAGGCGTTAACCTTGAGCTAATGAGGCGTGGCAACTTGAACCGATGCATATATGTGCCTGGTTCTGCATTGCTGCTGACTGACTGACTGAAATATTATGTCTCGAAAATATTTTTATTCAGGTTATAGTCACCGGCATTTCAAATGTTTTTGAATTTATGGCCTGGTTTGTACGTAGTTTTAGATCATCTACCTTGTTTTGTCTTTAATTTTGCCAGTTTAGTCACGGTTGCAACATGTGTTTAACATTTTTCATTCCCATTTACATTTTCTGTTTGTGTTGACCAGATTACCTTCAAAGTTGAGGAAAAACGCTTCGTTACTGCCCGAATGTCAATGACTCATGGAACTGATGGAATTACAAAGGCATGTGGAAACGTTCGTCTCAATAATTTTGCTCACCGTGCTGAATGTGCTGATATTGATGTTGAGATCGGTTCAAACCAGATGGTTTCCAAGTAATTTTTACTTTTGATAAACTCGTCGTACATTGTGTAACTTCTTGTCCCGTACTTTTCGGCTAGCGCTTTATCGTTATTAATAATAAGAACCAACTCCATGATAGTCAGTGATCCTGTGTTACACGACGCATAGTGGTTTCATGAATTACCAGGAATGTCATTAGTCCTTGATTTCTATGCTATCTGGACCAGTAACCGTGTAAGAGTTTATTGCACGAAATTGGTTACTATACGTCAAAAAGGGGTAGTATGTATCAGTTTATGCTGTCTATGGTACTTAGAACTTTAAAGCTTTATGTTGAACCCTCGTTATTTTCGTAGTATTTTCACACTCAGTAAAAATATCACCACTGAATATCGATACTACGTGCTTAAACGAGGTTAAATCTTGGTTCCGATAGGCAAAAAATTTGAATATATATTTTAGGATGTGAATCATACCAGTACTTTAGTAGTTCGGATATGCTTAAGTGAAAAATGTCTTCGAGTTTTCTATATGATGCATTTACTTTTTTATTACTATAACCGTTCGTTTTGTTCTCAAAAGTATTCTGTTTCTTACCATAATATATATCTCATGTGCCTTGCTTTTCTTGACTTTGATATTTCAAGTACACGTCTTTGCATGTGTATGTTCGATCTTATATGTTGATACTAAGCTTTTTATTGTCTAGCATCCTTGAAAACTTCACTCAAAGGCAATAAGCAAAGTTAATCTTTTACATATAGATTAAAATGGTTATAATTTTTTAACAGAGCACTAATTAATATTAATGAAGATACATTACATACCTGTGATGCAAAATATGTGGAACTCCTCATTCTTCAATTAAACATTTTCGTTTAGTTAACACTAAGTCATATCATGACGAAGGATTTAGACATCCCGGTGTAGTAGTACCTGGTTTTTCCCTCCCAATGTGCATCCAGTAATGCTGCATTCCCCCCTTTAGAAAAGTGCTAAAAGTTGTGTCTTAAAAGCAAAATGAATAAAAGTTTATAAAACGTGATATTTCATAAAACCCAGTGTAGTGAATTTGAAATATCTACTCTTTAAATTATGTAGGCGCTAACTAACTACTGGAGCTATAATTGAAGGGTTTCCTTATCATACTTCCTATTTATTGTGTGAAATAGGTATTGTAAGTGTTATGATCTTATGCCTTGTAAATATATCACGTGGTCAAATCGCCCATTAGAACACTGACTTAAATTATCTTGGCACTGTGCTAAACTACTGACGCGTTAACCAGTACGAGCAGCCTAGAGCGAATTTTGGGCTCTCATTGGCTCTTTTCTCCTAACCCTGCCCGTTTGAGTTTGGAACACAATCTCATATTTGGTTTATATGCAAGCAAACCAGACTGCATCATATTTTTTCATTTATTTGAACACAAATATTGGTACAGAGGGGCACTGAATACATATGCGCCTCACAAGTCACTTGATTTGTGTGTGGACTGTGATATTGCCCGGGGGCGTAGACCAAAACAGTTGATTTTCTTAGGGGGCCATATCCGGAGCCTTCGACCCAATCATCTGGTTTACAAGGCAGTGGAGCGACGTCAAGCGATGCAGTTCCATAAAAGCCATTGACCAATAAATGGTTCGTACATCATTTGTTCACTCAGGATCCTGAAGCCCATATGCGTCGGTTTGGAATGAGGGTTTTCCAACTCCCCTAGGTGGATCCTCCATAGCCACCAAGCCAAAAGTAACTGTGAGTGGGATAGGCGTAACTAATAAATCGGGAATAACTTAAAAACAGTAAATCCTATAGTAGTAGTCAATGGGTCATATGGAAGCTTATAATAAATAACTCCTAACAGCTACTGTTTACTTATTCTTCGTTAGGATATAATGGTTCTTTTTTATTTACGTTCTCCAGTGAAATCAAGTCCGACGTTACTATGGATACATTTCTTTTCTCTTGTTCTCTTTATTCATTCTGAGGTTTGCAACTATTTCAAAGCCATTAGAGAATAATCCATACGTTCGTGTTAGTGTTGGTGGGACAGAAGGGAATTGGGATCACTATTGGGCTAAATTTCTGCGACATGAACGTTCAGTTTTTACAGAAGCTCAAGCAGAATCCTCCGTTGGATTGCACAGATTTCAATGGGATGCAGTGTGGCGAGAAACAGAAGTTAAGGGTAGGTCAAGTGTATTTATCGATATCATATAAAAGGATAGTAAGATAGAAATTCTTCATTTCCTTCCAATTTTAAGTATTTCTAGTCAGTTCGGTCTTATTTTTCATGAAGTCAGTTTTAATACAATGATTTCAACAATATTTTTGATGTGAACCAGTCAACCAGTCCTTGTCCAAATCCTATTAATCACTCTATCTATGTACACTCTGTTTTCTGCTGGACTCTGTTGGAAAATATTGCCACACAGGACTGAATAGTTTTGTGGTCTAGATTATTGTTTTAGTAAAATGTCAGAGCATTGTCATGTCCTCATCTATTTCCAGAATGTTCCATAACACTCACTGTCAGTGTCTATCATGAATGAGTGTTATTTTCTCTTGGCGTTATTTATTTATTTGAACACATAAATATTGGTACAAGGGGGCACCAAATATGTATGCCCACACAAAACAGTGAGAATGGGAAGAAAAAGGAAGATAAGGAGCGTTAAAGAAAAAGAAGAAGAACAATAACGATCAGATTAGCGTATGGTAGTGTAATAATGATAATAATGACAATAATAATGGGAGAAACGGAAAGGTACAACCAGAAGAAATCCTTCAGTTAAGGGAGTTACAACCACTTTTTATGAAGAAAGTAAGAGAAGGTTACAGCAGGATCGCCACTGGCTTCTATTCTGATCCATATCTGATAACGTCTCTAGCCACTGTGTCGTAACTCCCTAACGGACCTCAGCCAGAGAGTTTAGAAGGACGAAAAGAAGCCAGCCCTTTTGCAGTTTTCTTTCATGCCACGACACCATGTCATACACTGACCACCTCTCCGCTTTCTCCAACCAGACCTAGCGTCGGTAAATAATGCACGACGGGGAATCCTGTGGGACGACATTCGTAGAATATGTCCAAGCCAATGCAGTCAATGTTTCAAGATGGTGACTCTGATAGCATTATCATCTCTGTGCCCGAACACACGATGCCGAACCTCTGCATTACTGACATGGTGTTGCCACTGGATGTCAACAATTCTTCGGAGACAACGATGATCGGACACAGAGAGTCGTCCAACGTCCTCAACTCGGACAGGCCAGGATTCACAAGCAGAGAGTACAACTGCTCTCACCGACACGTTGTAGATCCGACCTTTTACAGCCAGACTGACATCACGAAGGCGCCAAAGGTGGCCCAGATTGGCATAAGCCGCTCTGGCTTTCACTAAACGTGCATTGATCTCATCACTCATGCCACCACCAGTACTTGTGTAGCCACCTAGATACACGAACTTCTCGATTACTTCTATCTGTTCACCATCCAGAGTGAGTGCTGGATTAGAATCCTGCAAGTCTTGTAGAAGTACTTTGCACTTCGAAGATGCAAAGCACATACCATATCTACGGACACTGATTGCCAACTGATTAAGTGCGGATTGCATGGCTTAGGCATTATCGCAGAGTAAGACTATCATCCGCATACTCAAGGTCGAGAAGTCTTTCTCCAGGCAACAGATCCACACTGCCATTACTTACATCAATCAGAGCTGTTTCCAGAATGTCATCGATGGCAAAGTTGAAGAGGAATGGTGAGATTGGGCAACCCTGTCTAACCCCACTGTTTGAATGGAACAATGGAGAGAGGTAGTTGTATGCCCTCACTCTGCTTGAGGTGTTTGTGTATAGGGCCTTTAGGATGTTAATAAACTTCTCAGGCACACCCTTCTTCGATGGACTATCCCAGAGACCAGTTCTGTCCAACAAATCGAAGGCAGCCCTGATGTCAAGAAACACTACGATTGTTGGCCTTCGGTAAGTATGGAGGTGGATAAAGATATGATCAATACATCCTCGACCAGAACGAAACCCAGCCTGCTCCTCGCGAGTCGATCTTTCTCGAGTTTTGAACAACCTACGAAGTATGATGGAAGCCAATAGCTTGGACGCAATCGGAAGTAGACTTATCCTCCGATAGTTGTTACAGGAACGACGTGGACCCTTTTTAAAGATAGAGACAACTATCGACTCATTCCACGACGTTGGTACACTCTCTAGTTCCCAGAATTTTGTAAACAACACGGTCAGTTCCTTGGCCAGAAAGTCACCACGATCTTTAAAAAGAGCCGGAGGTTAGTCATCTGGGCCTGTGGTGCGTGCTACTTATATTGACATAAGTAGTGTATAATGCGAGTCAGGAATGTAATGTCTGGCAGCACGAGATTGGGAAGATCAAGAAAGGAAGAACGGGAATAGGAAGCAATTCGTATAGAAATGCAAGAACAATGAAGTCCGAGACAATTATTGAACATTTACAAATTAGGTATTATAGTATGGTTTTTCTATTTTAACAAGAAACTCTGTAATGTTGTGCTAAAATAATTTGGCTGTCCTCACCTGTGTTCTCCTTCACTACAGGCCCGTTGATACTCTCTTGGCGTTGGTATAGTTCTGTTGACCACTTCTAGCCACCATTTTATCCTATAATATCATCATAGGATTCGATCTGCACTAAAAAGGACCTGACATACATGATCACGACCCAGTGATCAGTCAATTATTGGTATACTCATTTGAAATAAACAAGATTATCATAGTGTATATTGGAAGAAAATAAGTTTCATCCTATATTCAATTCAGATTTTTAATTCAACCCAAGTGTTTGCATAGAGGGCTTGATTGACCTAAATAGACTATAATATTGATTGTTTATATTGAACATTTATCTTCAATATAAATTTCTTTAGGATTTACCTTGTAATTTGTGTGTATGACTTTCTCCATGTTTATTTTGTTGTAACAGAATACTATGAGACCAACTACAGGTACACTTAAATGTTTCCGGATAATTAACTTGCTAGGCTAGATTTTTTACGTAATATCAAATGATATATAGTGCTGGTAAATTTCCATGAAAATTAGAAGTTCCCTATGAATATGTTATAGATGGGTTGGCATTGTCTCAGCAGGTTTCGCTAATTACTCATATCTCAAGTGATTTGCTGGATAACGGATTTTAGTGAACTAGTTGGTTGCTTTTTAAAGTTCTCAAGGGTTATTGTTACTGAGACGTTGTATAATCTGTCTCACTGTTGCTAACATAAGTGAGTTTGGCAGTGTGAGGTTTACACTTTTTTTTTAAGATTTATAAATAAAATGGAAAGCAGTATGAGTACCGTATGTCGTTCTTTAATGTATCATACTGATAGATTTTTTTCCGCTCAGAAAATATGATATCCCAGATACCAATATATGAAGTTGACTAATGTGCAGATCCATACACTATCCTTACATGAGAACTGATAGTCTTCACAGAGTTCAGGGTACAGTTAAATAAATATAAAAAGATCATCCCGAAACGTAATGAAAACTATCTCACATTACGAGCAACCTAGATAACAATATTTTCTTATTTTATAACGTGTAACATTTCTGCTGTCTCTAACATCGGTTTTCGTAGTTGTTAGGTTTCATTTCAACAGAACTTTGTAAAATGTAGTAGTTTGGTTAAAAAAAAGACCTTTAATAATTTTGTAATTTATTGTAAGTGGTTATATTTTCTTTTTTCTAGATCCTACTGCACCGTTAGGCGTCCTCAAAGAATGCGGACCAGCAGTGAAATCTAGTCTTCGTCATGTTTTCGAATCAGATGCTCGTCCTGATTTAGTCTTTCCAGATGCTGGGTATCTCTGTAGAATAAGCCAAGAAATTGCCTCTATTACTCCTGGTAGTCAAACAGGACAGTCTAATGTTAGTGATATTTCTTCTAGGTAAAATGAATGAGTGTTATTTTAATATTTTATATCATTTCAATGAGTATTTCCATAAAACTTATCAAACAACGGATCATTTAATGGTTAAAATTTATTTTTTAATAAACGGAATACACCCATTATGACATTAAATAAGAAAGAAAGATTAGTTCAGCGAAGAGTTTTCTTTTCGGCGAATTCATTTTCAAAGCTGTACAATCGCAAATATATATACTTATTTATACAGGGTGATAATAATACTGATAATAAACTTATGTTATACATGGTGATAGTAAGGTTAAATAAACAAAGGTATTAGAAAAAATTTTTTTAAAAACAAGGAAAGTTTGATAGATAATGGCTTAGATAGTCATCGGGTAAGAGTAGCTCAGCATGATAAAATAACATAAAATGTTGAAACAGAGATGAAATGTAATCGGAATGATCGTTGAAATAAAAACAAACCGGTTGGGGGTACAAGATTTGAAGGGAAGATGGAAGGTGAAGCAGGTGGCTGTAAAAGAACAAGAGTAATGAGAAAGACCCATTATGACATTAAATAAGAAAGAAAGATTAGTTCAGCGAAGAGTTCTCTTTTCGGCGAATTCATTTTCAAAGCTGTACAATCGCAAATATATATACTTATTTATACAGGGTGATAATAATACTGATAATAAACTTATGATATACATGGTGACGGTGTATTCAAGAACATTGTCCGGCGTGGCTAAGAAGAGGAGGCAGCGGTTCAATAAGAAGTTCTATAATCGAACACCTTGTGAACACAGGTCACTCAATCAAGACAGACTCTGCGTTCAAAGTCATCTACAAGGTAAGTAGAAGCCTTCCTAAGACAATTAGACTACATCTCCTTTGCATTGCCGAGGCAATAGCCATACATTTTGAAAAACCAGAATTATGTGTACAAAAGAGACTGGTACAACCTCTTCTTTTACCGTGGTCTTAATGTATTAAAATTTTTTTTCTCTTTTTTTCTCTTTCTCATTACTTTTGTTCTTTTACAGCCACCTGCTTCACCTTCCATCTTCCCTTCAAATCTTGTACCCCCAACCGGTTTGTTTTTATTTCAACGATCATTCCGATTACATTTCATCTCTGTTTCAACATTTTATGTTATTTTATCATGCTGAGCTACTCTTACCCGATGACTATCTAAGCCATTATCTATCAAACTTTCCTTGTTTTTAAAAAAATTTTTTTCTAATACCTTTGTTTATTTAACCTCACCGTCACCATGTATATCATAAGTTTATTATCAGTATTATTATCACCCTGTATAAATAAGTATATATATTTGCGATTGTACAGCTTTGAAAATGAATTCGCCGAAAAGAGAACTCTTCGCTGAACTAATCTTTCTTTCTTATTTAATGAGAAAGAGAAAAAAATATTTTTTTTATTTATAATACATTAAGACTATGGTAAAAGAAGAGGTTGTACCAGTCTCTTTTGTACACATAATTCTGGTTTTTCAAAATGTATGGCTATTGCCTCGGCAATGCAAAGGAGATGCAGTCTAATTGTCTTAGGAAGGCTTCTACTTACCTTGTAGATGACTTTGAACGCAGAGTCTGTCTTGATTGAGTGACCTGTGTTCACAAGGTGTTCGATTATAGAACTTCTTATTGAACCGCTGCCTCCTCTTCTTAGCCACGCCGGACAATGTTCTTGAATTCTTTTGGATAAAGTACGCATCGAACGACCTATATACCTAGCTCCACAAGAGCAGGCAAATTGGTAAATGCACATTGAGTTGGTCAGATGCGATAATTTATCTTTCAGATTATTGGCGAACAGTGATCGGCTGGAGAATAATATTCGCAATGTTGCTGCGAAGAATGTTCTTTTTAAAGAATCTGAAATTCTCCTCTTTAAGATATATGCGGCTCTATCACCTTTGAAGTCGATGTTCATGTATAAAATTTTCTTTTCTACTGCAATTGTTTGTGGTCTTGGCATTTTCGGTTTCATGTTCTTATCGGTGAATATAGAAGGATATCCGTTTTTGATAAGTATCTCTTTTAAAAAACTCAATTCTTCCTCTACGACCTCGGGGCTACAGATTCTTCGTATTCTTGTGGTGAGAGTTATTATTAAAATTTATTTTAACCTGCTGTTTCCATGTACAATGGTTTTTGCTTAATAGCTTAGGAAGGATACTCATTCTTTTAGGGCAAATTTGATTAATAGTAAAGATTTACAGAATAATCTAGGATAGTGTAGTGAACGAGGACACAAGGGGGTACAATCGAATGTATTTGAATACAAAATTACAGAATATCTTATTAAAACTTGAGAACCGTACAGTAAATACTTCATTTACACAGTGTCAGTCAATCGTCTCAGACTTCATCTTTCTTTCGTTTCCACACCAATCATTCTCTGTTCTCTTTTCTTTGATCTTCTTAACCTTCTGCCTCCAGACATTTCACTTTCGATTGGTGATACATACTACTTATATCTGTCGACAGCAGTAGCACACACCACAATAGTACCTGATTCAATAATACTTCTGTAGATGCTGGATTGTACTTCAGGAAATCGTTAAATACATTTTTTTAAAGTGACTGTGTTAGAGATGCGTTATTATTGTCGAATAATTGATATTAGTTTTCAACATTCGAGGATATAGCTGTGAAAAATCCACTAAGTGTATAATAAAAGAAAAACACAATGAAATTTTAGTACCGAATACCAACATAAAGATTTAACGAGATAATTTCAAATTAATTTGAAATTGGATAGGTTTTTTCTAGTTGTAATGTCCATTTAATTATTAACAAAGTAGGATCTATCATTAATGTATTTCAGTGCAAGTTGCTGTGTCTGGAATTGTCACAGCGAAATAGGAAATAATACTGACTTCAGTAGAAAGCTAAACATCAGAAATATAGATGTCCTTATCAAGGTCTGATCTGATAATTTCAAATAAATTGGGTAGATTGTTACAAATCAATGTAATATATTTGTAATGTCCGATTGGGTGAAAACTAAGATTTTTTTAAAATTTTCTGGTGTTTCGCGACTTAGTGTAAGCCACTTCTCCAGAGGACAAGTAAACAAATTAAATTGATAAGTCTAAGTTAGATCACTATTAAAAACCTAGAAGCACTGGACAGCCATTTTGTCCTGCGACAAATTAAATTTATGATAAGGTGGACAGTCCTGACGAACTCCACTTGCCGTAGTCATTCTCGATTACAGTTCACTGTGGCCTTACAAATAATGTTCAAGTTAGAAACCTTCGCAGTAGGTTTTCAGTCGAAGTAATGTATGTGTTATGAATCCCCTTATCACGACCCAGCTATTATTGCTTAGTATTCTTGGGTACTACTTTACTCGACAAGTCCCCGAATCAGAACACGCTTGAACAGGAACGAAATTATATTCTAAATAACGAAGGTGGGCGGAAGTAGGAATTACAATAAGAAAAACGTTAGTGTGTTTATAGTTTTTGCACAAGATTCTAGAATATTCTCCAAATATCCACTAGCGCTGATTGGTTAACAAGTATCCAATCAGCGTGCTCTGACATAATTCTGCACGGAACATGCCTTAATCCAATCTATATTCCGCTAACAATGTGTATCACATATATATCCCACCTTCGACAGACGCTAATAGCATACTAAAGTATGTTTGTATTCGCTCGTTCTTTTCATTTTTAAAGTTCATATGTTTAAAAATAGTCGTTAGGGGAAACTCTGAACCTAGGTCCTGGTGCTAGTTAACATTCGTACTTCCAGTCTACGGTGAACTGATTATTCTTTTCGTATTCAAATCCCTATCACCTTACCTTATACTCTGTGACGTTTGTCCAGCCTTTAGTACTGTCGTTATGGACTGACACTTATCAGGAAACGGTACTGAATGTTCAGTCATTGTAAATTAATTGTGCTCTAAAAAATGAACTTACATAAAGCTTTTCACGTATCGAGTGTTGTTTACAGATACCATATAAATGTTTGAAAGGTATTAATTGCATCCAAGTGTAATTATTGACTACTTAGAACTAATCATTACATTCTTTTCTTCAGTGATACAGGTTCTTTAGTTGATCGTGCATTGCAATTAAAATTGGAGGGATTGCTTCAGAAACCATTTCGTCTATGTGACTGGCTTGTTGGAGAAGTGACATTTTCTTCTGGATTGATTCATTCTTTGACCAAACACCCGGTAAGTATCATATATATATACAAAATGCGCACTATCGATACAGTTGATAACCAGATCAGCATATAGTTCGCATGATAGACAAATGCACAGACCCATTAAGTTCTCTGTTCGAACCCCGCTCACACTTCTGTTTAGACAACCAGGTCATATCAGTCCCCCCCACACACACACCTACTATGTAACTTAAATAACCTGGTTAATGTATAACATAATGATACCACCAATTAGAGTGCAGTGAATTACCGATCAAACCAATGACACATAAAACCCGTACGAGCAGTCTAGAGTCCTTATTGGTCCTGCTTCTCGCCTAGCCCAGCCAGTTAAGTCCAGAACACCAATCTCAGCCTCTGAGATATGAATCACTTACTTCAAACATACTCGGTTTATATACCAACCAGACAGACCACATCGTACCATAAAATAGAAAATAACATTTGTACAATATCTGACCAAATGTGGCTGTGAATGTGGGAGGTAAGAATTAAAAGATCAAGCATCACTCAAGAACGGTAAATTTTATAATACCAGTTCAGCGATAAGAGGGACATGATTTTGTATAGTTTAGTTATTTAACAATTATACAATAAAAATATACTCATAGTATTGGTCCATAAATGGATCCCAAAAGTTACCTTTCATTATTCTTATCTGGATATAACAATAATATTATTTTTACCAAATGATTTCTGAATACATAGCATCCGCAACAGAGCTACAATATAGAAATAGTCATTTATATTACTAATTACAGCGAAGTGTATCTTTCTTTGCTCAGTCATCAATCCCTGTCCATATCATCAGGTCTACGCGCTTTGAATATATATACCTACTCTGTCGATCTGTGTACAACTAACTGAGCACGTATTGCTATGAAGAGAGAATAGTCTTTAGGGTGAACTCTCCTCTTTTTTCGAAATTTCGCTCCATGGGTCGTACTTTCTGGGAAATGGCTGTATGCTATGACCATTATGAAGGTTGGTTCTATTCAATCATTAAGATAACCAAAACATGTCTGGATGTTTGTTAGATGCATTTAATGAATCGTGTTGGTACCAAGCATATAGAGTTTATATATTGAGCTACTATCTTAAAGTGACCCAATTGTATGTAGGATTGTTAAGTAAGTTGTCAATAAATTTACTTGCTCATCTCGTGGGGCATACCCTGTCTACTAGGGTTCTCTAACCAACTCTGCTCTGGCGTCTCCTTTCCAGTTATTGGCAACTGCGATTTACTGTGCCTCCAATTCGCGGTGCATTATTTTTTTGGTCTCCCCCTCTTTTCTGTCTTGAAGAGTCCAAGTTAGCGCTTGCCTTGTGACGCATTTTGATGATTTCCACAATGTTTGTCCTATAAACCTTAAGTGTATTTTTCGGATTGCCTTTTGAGTTGGAAGCCAGTTTGTTCTTTGCCACAGCAGGTTGTTACCGATGGTGTTTGGCCAACGGATTTTGAGTATTAGTATTAGTTTCAACTCCGTACATATTTACATTCAGTTTAATTCGATAAAATATCGATTAATTACAATAATTATTAATTGTGTTGGGGTGATCCAGAAAACTTCTCGCAAAAGACAAGAAAGGCTCACGAAACACTAAGAAGCACTTTATCCAATCAGCGTTCACTAGAAGTTTAACCAGAAACATCAAGAAAGTGAAAAGTCACATGTGAAGTTTCTGATTTCTGTGCTGCTATTATGTTTAATAGCATTCCAGAATTTTCGGGAAACCCAAGGACATCTAAAATACTATAAAAACCCTATATTTTCTGTACTGAAAAGAACATTTGGAGTAAAGTGCTTCTTGCATATTTTGCACTTTTTCTCTCGTGTTCAGATCTCTGTGTAGTTTTACCTTACGGGGATTACGTGAATAGCTTAGGAACCGAATATAGCATTCAATTAGCAAGACTTATCAAATTGAGCCAATGGAAGATCATGAAACTTAATTAACTAATTTCATACTTCGTGAGTCCATACAAATGAGTTAATATACTAAAACTTAATGAACAGACTTCACTTAAAATTAGTTTATGAATTTGAAATAATGGTTGTTTTTGGGGATTTGGAAATTCAGCATTCGAAAAACAACCTTCCTATATTCGAGAATCTTGATATTGGGCATTTCTGTCTTCTTAAAAACTGTTAAGTGAAACAATGGAGTTTCCTCTTCTTCTTCTTCTTCTTTTTCTTCTAAATGCTAATCACTGAGATATATTTCACATATATATAATTTCCTTTTTAATGTTTTCCATAAACACTTAATACTCAACTATTGTGAAATAATTATGTTTCAAATTGAAATGAATAATCTTATTAAAATTTTAAAATTTGTTTAAAACAAAAAACAACAACTTCTATCACTTAAACATACGTTCATTACGTAGTCATTGTTATTATTGTTCAATTTAGATCATTTCGTTGAAACAATATCACAATCTTAGTGGTTGCCCTCAAATACCCTGGTACGATCAAGAGTGGAGAGATTCAGCTCTCTCTCTCTCGAAATGCTCTCAAGTGGCTATGTGCATACAACCACTACCAAGGGAGTTCTACTCACTACATTCTTGTGGCGGGGGTGTTGTTTACGAAATTGAGAGAACGAAAAACGAATGTCCGACGCTTTAACCGGGTTGGTGGTTACGGAGGATCTACCTAGGGGAGTTGGAAAACCCTGATTCCAAACCAATGGTGTGCATGGTCTCCAGGATCCTAAAGAAATAAATGGCGTATGAACCAATTATTGGTCATCGGCCACTGTAGGACTGCATCTCCTTTACGTTGCTTCACTGCCTTGTGGATTAGACCCTTGGGTAAAAGGCTCCAGGTGTGGCCCCCTAATGGAATCACCTGCTTCGGTTTAGGCACCCATGGGCAGTATCTCAGCCCTCATATAGACCGAATGATTTATGTAGCGCATATCTGTTTGTTGACTCCTTGTACCAATGTTTAAACGAACTGCGGACGTTTTTGTTGATATAACACTCAACTATTTTTTTGCATTTTTATATCCTATTGTAAATAGCCTTTATTGTTTAGTATTTATTTTGCTTTTGTTAATTGCTTATTCATTTAAAAATTATATTATAGGTTCATATTTCTGATAGATTCTTTTTGGGTGGGCCTTTAGAACTTAGAGGATTTCAATGGCGTACTGTAAGTCCATCAGAGCCATTACTAGTACCAACTGTTCAAACGTTACATAGTTATGAAACAATACTTAATAATAACAATCAACAATCATTATCAACACCTGTATCTACTAACTCACCATTATCACCTATTGGTGCTGATGCTTTCTGGTTAACTGGAGCTCATTTATACACTCCATTACCATATTGGGGCGCTGAAGAAGGCTCATTAGCTTCTCAATTACGTCTACATGGATTCTTTCTTGCCGGTAAATTAATTAAGATTGTTATTATTGAGAAATAGTTAAATGAGTATCATATCACATATTTTATTGAATGAAATGTTTAGTAATTTATTTTAGAAGTTATTTAATCTAATGAACCTAGTTTAGATTATTCAGTTATTCACAAGTAACTGAAGCGAACGGTAATAGTTTCGAGTCACGTTGTGAACGTCAATTCTGGAGTGTCCATATTCATTTATTTAAACACAAACATTGGTACAAGAAGACACCAATTTTGTAAACAATACCCACACCGCGAGAACGCAGTAAGTAGGACTTCCTTGGCAGTTGCTGTATACGCGTGACCATGTGAGAGCATTTTGAAAAGGGAAAACGAACTCTCTATTCCCTCTACTATATCAGGGCATTTGGAGGCTGGAGCGTGCAGATACATTCAGTTTACAAGTGTGTTTCAAACTCCAATGCTGGCCATTATCTAACTTTGCTTATAAAATATCGAAACAATCCGCATAGGACCCACATATGCCAGAAAAGATTGATCAATCGCAGTTCTGTTTGAGTACTCGTCAGGAGGGTGTACCTGGATCCCAGAATTTGTATTCACTCCGTAAATCCAAGCCATTACAAATTTATTTTTAAGGTTTAATTTAATCAAAACAACGTTGGAATATTATTTAATTCCCCCAAACGCCGTGTTACGATCGACAGTAGAGACAGTCCTCCCTCTCGAAATGAATTCATATGGCCACAGTTTTATAGTCACTGCCAGAGGAGTCAGTAAAATCGGATTCCAAACTGCTTATGTAAGTAGGCTCCAAGATCCTGAATGATCAAATGGCGTATGAGCCTATCTTCGATCATTAGTTACCGTCAGATTACATCCACTTACTTGTGTATTATAGGCCAAAGGCTAAGGTAGTGACATCCTCACCAGAACATTTCAGTTCAATTATTGATCCAAATGTATGTGGACATTCTCAACTTTTATTTCATGATGATCTCACTTTTAACATCTTGATTTCTGTGTACAGTTTAAACATTTGTTCACATTTATTGTATTATTGATACATCTGTTATTTTGCATATAGATATGACATATTTCTGTTATAACTTGTGACCTGAGTGCCCTGTTAATGTATAACATAATGATACCGCCAATTAGAGTACAGTGAGTTATCGATCAAACCAATGACACATAAAACCCGTACGAGCAGTCTAGAGTCCTTATTGGTCCTGCTTCTCGCCTAGCCCAGCCAGTTAAGTCCAGAACACCAATCTCAGCCTCTGAGATATGAATCACTTACTTCAAACATACTCGGTTTATATACCAACCAGACAGACCACATCGTACCATAAAATAGAAAATAACATTTGTACAATATCTGACCAAATGTGGCTGTGAATGTGGGAGGTAAGAATTAAAAGATCAAGCATCACTCAAGAACGGTAGATTGTATATTACCAGTTCATAGGTAAAAATAAAGCTTATGATAAGAGGGACATGATTATGTATAGTTTAGTTATTTAACAATTATACGATAAAAATATACTCATAGTATTGGTCCATAAATGGATCCCAAAACTTACCATTCATTATGCTTATCGGGGCACAACACTTCTATATATATATATATATTCGTTTTGAAATTCATGTAAGATATAACTCATTGAAATTGTACAAATCTTTCTCTTCTCTCCGATATGTTTTATTTTCTGTCTTAACTCTACTGTTTCATTTGAATAAAATAGGCTCTACACTGGAAAGACCTATTCAAAAATTGATGGATTCACCTTCTACTTGTAGAACTGTTAATGAATTTACCCAGTATTTTTTAAATGAATTAAAAGGTCGACCTCGTACTGTAATTGGTATGGGTGTAGTATTTCGTTTTGCTGGAATTTTACGCATTGAATTAAATTATTGTTTCCCAATGACATATCAATCTGGTGATCAAGTAAAACCTGGATTCGCTTTTGGATTTGGCATGTATTATATGTGATTCATTGATCAATCTGTAGTTTTGCTGTTTGAATTTTCCACTGCAAAATTATTAGGTAATAATCTTGTGTGTGTACGAAACAATTAAATAGACGGAGGTTGATTTCAGTAGTAACTTGTTGTTATTATCAGATGCTAATCGATACTAATTTAGATTTACTGTGGTTTCTGCTTTGTTGCATTTTTGTCTTACCTTAGATTAACTAAACTGATACTGTACACACATTTCATGTATAAATGTATTAGGAAATAAATACATATTTCAGTACATTCGCCTTCTATCTGTGTAACAATTTGGTACATTTATACTCATTGTTATCAGAAATCCATACTTTTTAGTGGATGTAAAAAGAAAAACGAAAATAGTTCTCGTTATGTTCTACAACTAACCAATATACGTAGACGAACTTAAGTAATCAATAATCAGCAAGGACCAAGAAAACTGATAATTTATGCTTATAGGTTAACCTTAATACGAACTAGCTCTGAACGCAATAGTAATGTTCACCTGTCCAAGATCGCTATTATATTTCAGACATTCATTTATATACACACAAGACCAGATCACCACCCAGTATCAGTATTAACACGGTACAACAACATTTATGATGGGAAAGTGGAATACTGGGTATACAATTAATCGGTTGTAGTTTATGAGTCGAAAATAATATAGCAACAAATTATGACTCAAATAAAAGCTTAGAACTAGGGTATTAAGAAAATAATAATACCAAAAATACTCAATAAACATGCAATCAATATGTATTTAAATGAAACCAGAGAAAATAACTTTGATGTCTTACTACTTAATGCTAATAGCTTTATGAGAGTAAGTAGTAAGCCAGAATTTATGAAAATCTCTATCAAAACTGGATTACGTACTCTTTAACTCTCTTGAAAATCATATTCTGTTGAGTTTGCTGACTACAACTGCCTTAATATACATAAAATAACAGATTAATAAGGGGGAGCAATCCCTCACTTTCACCTCCCTTCTTCGTAAATGGCTTTCACACTATTTGATTCATATTGATACAAGTACCTAGTGTATTTGTATGCTATGATTGAAGGTGTCAGTGATTCTCGTGAGATTATTTGATGATTAGTTAGTGGGTGGTTGGTTGGTTTGGCTCCTGTCAGTCACAGCGTAGAACTTGTACTTATGTTCATCGTTGTTTAACGCCCATTAGTTCAAGGCGAAGTCTCTCACCCTTACCTACCCGATAGCTGAAATACAACAAGTAGATAATTTTTACTGTACAGTTCAGCTTACAACTCAAACGTATGTGTTAATAAATGTTAATTTCTTCTCCGCACTTCAGTACAAATAAGAAATTACTATTTAGGGATAACTATGTCATAAACAAAAGGAAAATTAAGTCATAGGTTTACAATTAATTACTCATAACTTAAGAATCATAAAACACAACAATATATAATGTATCAAGAAACATTTAGAAGCAGTAGAGTACAATGATTTGATTATTTCACAAAATTTAGCCAATGATTTTCAATAGAAAAACCTCAGTCTATCACCTTTATTCAATATTTACCCAGTTACTGTAGATATTTCTGTATAAATTAAAATTGAATAGTAACATTATATAATTTTTCAGGTCGAATAATTATTACATTATCAGAAGGGGTTTGTGGAGATTTTAGAAATTTCACATTGAAATCATGAGTCATTTGAAGCTAGACCACCATGGAGAACCTGGAAGCACTGGACGGCCGTTTCTTCCTAGTATGGGACTCCTTAGCAGTGTGCATCCACGATCACGCAACCCGCGGGATTCGAACCCAGGACCTACTGGCTTTGCGCGCGAGCACTTAACCATTAGACCGCTGTAGATGCGCACTGCTGAGGAGTCCTGTACTAGGACGAAACGGCCGTCAAGTGCTTCCAGGTTTTCCATGGTGGTCTAGCTCCAATTGATTCATGATTTCAATCTGTGAAATTATTACATTTACAAAAATGTACAGTACATTTTAAAATGAAACATCAAATTAGTATTTTAACATGTATACTGTTTATCTAAAAATAGTTATTAAAGCAGTAACTGAAGATAAAACCATTCTTATAAATGTCGATCACAGCATCTAGTTCTGTTTTGAAACAATCTTATGTAGTTATGAAAAACATTAAATCATTAATCACATTTATGAGTGATCTATATTTATTTATTTAAACACATAAACATTGGTACAAGGAAACATCAAACAAATATCCGCCACATAAATCTCATTTGATTTATATGAGGGCTGAGATACTGCCCGGGTGACCAAACCGAAGTAGGGGGATTGTTCTATACGTAGAATATATAATATAAAGTAGTATATTTGTATTTTGTACATAGTGAAATTGCTATAAACTTAAAGGGGTTATACAATTCATTATTTTAAAGAAGTATTAAATCAAGAAAATGTTTAATGTTCTTATTTAGATTAAGTTGTGTATATTGACATTGTAATCGTTGAAATTCTATCATTTCTAAAATATCCTTTGATGGTATAGGTATATTCGAGTCCTTCCTGAAATTATTAAATAGAAATTGGTAACTTCATAAAATTAAAAGTAGTTAAGATTACTTGAAACAAATCTAATGCTTAATATAATGAAATCAAGGAATAATGTCGAACATAGGCAATCAGTTAAATACAAATTCCTCTTCGCTTCTCACTTTTATTCATAGAAAACATTGAATGAATATAATAATGGTAACTTCCCTTTAAGGATCTATTATTCTGACTACATTGAGCGATCAACTAGAATAGGCAATATATAGTTAGAAAATTACTATAGAATAATAGCTTTGATATGAATAATAAACCCCGACCGTTGTTGCTACCTTGACTTGGTGTTTGGGCTTGCCTATCGTGATAAAGCAACCGAACTATACTGGCTGGAACAACCGTTCCTCAAGGTCCTACCATGTCAGACAGGTCGGTTGAAGAGCGGTAAGACTAAAAGCAACAAACCCAAGGTCCGAAGGCGAAGTCGTACTGCTGACTGTACAGAGGTGTGACAGCATTAAGGTGTTTCCTTCAGACAAACAGTATGACAGCGATACTGACTTCCCACAAGGAGGAGTGGTGTTAGAAAAGGTTGACCCTAAAAATGCACACCTCGCCTTGTTCCACGGATATCCGTCTCCGGCGGTAAGGTCTCAACAAGTACGGAGCTGACACAAAAATCACCCATAAAAAGGTCATGTGTGACCGACCCCAAGCGGTTGTCCCTTGGGCACTGCGGTCACGCTCTTAGGTCACTAAGATCACCTCTAATCCAATTTTCTTTTCAGGTACCTCCAGAAAGACCCTTCCACGGTGTGGGCAACAGGAAAGTGATAACCGCCCCCATACCTCTAACAGCACTCAAGACCAACATATAATCTAGATAAGGAGCAGGTATTTCAGCGAGAACCAATCACGTTTAAGAAAACAGGTCTCAGATTTTCGCTCTAAATTCACTCATCGATTTGGATAAATAAAGTTTTGGTGTTATAGCTGATTTCAGGTCGTGATAAAAAAAAACCGAAATTGAATTCCTAAGCCTAATCATCAATTGTAAATAATAATTCTAATTTCTCACACAGGTTCATAAACCCCATTTGATCTTGTTTATTAAGTGAACACGCTGAAGGTAAGTCTGGCGTCGCTCAAAGGTCGTTCATAAATTATAGTATCACTCATAACCCTAATTGGAAACAATGTTTATATCCATATTTATTAATTTAAAAGTAGATTTCTTTTTTCAATTTAAAGAAGTAATAACCTGTAGTAGTAGACTTCAATAAATACTGTTCACCATTGGTAATATTACTGGTTATTTATTCTTCTCGACTTAGATCTAGTCATTTTGTTATTGCCTTTTTCTGCCACTATTGTAGTGAACGGGAACACCAGTGGGGACAATCAAATGTTTACTATTGATTGATCACTGCGTAGTAATCAATGTCATGTATGTCAGGTCCTTCGTTGTATAGATCTAATCCTATCGACCAATTTGCAATGTGAACAATAGTCTAGATAACTTGACATTGCCTTCACTATGTTGAGATATGATGGTCCTGTTGACTATCTCCAAACACCATCTTAAAACTAAATATGCTTGGACACAAAATTACAAAATCTATTAGTAAAATCTGCTAACTATACAGTGAATACTTCATTTACAATGTGTCAATCGATTGTCTCAGACTTGATTGTTTCTTAGTTTCTACACCAACGATTCTCTGTTCTCGTCCTCTTTTCTTCGATCTTCTTAACCTTCTGCCACCAGACATTTCATTTTCGATTGGTGATACATACTACTTATATCTGTTGACATCAGTAGCACACATCACACTACAAGTACAGTTTTACGTACAACTGAAGACTTATGCAAACGTGATTCAGCATACATAATAAGCACCCTAAAATCTCCTTGAATCTCATAGAAAATATATCTGCTGAAGCCTTAATCCCTATCAAGTATTCACTTATAAGTATAGACAACCAGTTATTACGTAACAAACAATGTAGTCAAAATACTTGATAATCACCTTTGTTTATTGCAACTGATTATGGTATTACTATGTTGAAATATCACTTGCTGTTTCGTCATATATTTGTCGACGTCACGAAGGAGCGTCAAATTGATTTGTCAATATAATTGGCATGGCTAATCAGACATCGTTTTAAGGTAACATGATAATCGAGGAATATTGACAGGTATACGGTATGAATCAAGATTTTGCTTAATTATTCAAAGACAGATAAATACTATCAACTCAGTTTTTTTGAGTGAAACATATCTAGATTAACGGATATGTTTATGCATATATCTAGATTATGGATTAGTCGGTTAAAGCTTTCAATTCACTTTTGATTTTATTATTGATGTAGACGGCTGATATCATATATAGGAAGTGTGTATATTAATAATAGACTCAAACGGTAACTCTGCATAGCAAAACATTGAAATCAAAGTTGTAATAGTGTATGTCATTTAGTCAGTCAGTCAAGAACAACGTAGAACGTCGTACGTACGTACGTGATTTCATGTTGCCATACCACATTAGCACAGAGATGCAATAGTGGTAGTAAAAGTATAAGCAGTAATCTGAAAGAGCAAGGTTTGAAGATGTTATTCAAGGAGTATAATCCAGTGAAGTAAATTTGATAAGAGAAAAAGAAAAGGGACATAAACAATACAGAAGATTAGAACTTTGGAGAACACAAAGAGTGGATGCACCTGCGCCATTGCAAACGATTTTGAGCCATGTCATTTAAAGTCTCTAACTATCGGTTACTATCATCTCGCGGTCCCAACCAGGTAATCTACACCTACCAATATGACTCAGTCTGCTTGTCAGTGACTTCATGGATTTGTGCCATGTTTTGGTCTGGCCGCCTCTAGCTTTCTTCCAGTCTACTCCTATACAACAAAATATCGCACATCGAGGCAGTCGCTGGTTGTACATACGTAACACATGTCCCAGCCATCTCAACTGACGAAGTTTCACCACTTCATCGATTGATTTGCCATCCTTACCTAGTACCTGTTTCCTAACAACTGCATCACTTACTCGATGGTCCCATGATATACGAGCAATGCTTCGAAGACATCTATGATCAAATACCCGTAACCTACGAATATCCTCTACTCTTACCGGCCATGTTTCATTGACATAAAGTAGAACGGAACGAACTGCTGCATAATAAATCCGTCCTTTGGTTGGTAGACGGATATCTGTTACAATAGAATACATTCCAGAAAAACCATGAATAAATTCATGTCATTCAACATAATTTTTAGCTAATTCTTTCAACAAAAATAAGATTGAAACAATATGAATAGTAAATAATGAATAACTTTAATACATTATTAGTAAGTATTAAGGATTTCATAACCAAACTATTGGTATGTCAATTGGTAGTTTGTTAGTAAGTCTGTTCAACTTTCAATTTCTAATCTCGTTTCATCTATATCGGTTTGAACAGTTGTATATTATCACTAACTGTCACATACATAATGTAGCATAAAAGTGAGTATATGACTTTCTATCTAATAAGTGAGTTTCCTCTTCACCATCATCATCAAGTTACGTTTAGTTTGTATATTATTATACAATCGTGAAAAGTACATACTAAAATGAACTTACATAATTTTATAGAATATAAGACGTTCTGCAACAATACATATACAACAGAATGTTTCAAAATCAATATATTGATAATCTATAACTTGTAATCCAATTAGATTAAATACTAATGTATAACAACTAATTGGAATTTGTACTGGTACAATATCTTCAAATGCATTATTTAATTTCTAATAATAAAATATACAAAAAAAAAGAGATAATTTTTATCAAGAATTAAGTAATTGAAATGATTCCACAATGAACTTCAATCTACTGTATGCATAGCTTCGGTGACTTCATCCAGTTGGTTACTGCCTTAGCCGTTTGAAGGACTTTAAATTTGACAAGTTTTGGCGAAACAAAATTACTGACCCGATAAATAATTGGAAAAGATTGGTTTATACTGGCACTATGACTGGTTTGTACTAAATGGGCCAATATCAAGAAGCTGTACACTTTCTTCACCAAACCTTTGTTTAGACACGCTGGAAGGTGTATAGCGACTCACGCGCAATTGAGTTTAGTTCAGTCAAGTTCTTTTGTTGACCTATTTAATGGACAAAGGCATCCATGCTATGACAACTTGTTGTACTGTTATTATTATTGTGCTTGTATGAAATACATATATGCTTGAAAATTGTTTAGCGCCTACGCATGTATTCATTCTGCTAGCTCCATTATTAACTGCCTAATCTATTCGCTGACTCATCCATTTTCCTATACATATATATTTGTGTACATTTGCACCCATTCACTACAACTACTCGCTACTGCTACTGCTATAATTGTAGTTCGCTTGCTCATCCATTTTGCCTCTGCTGTCTGGTCCGAATTATCTGCTAAATAAACTGTAGTAGCTGCTTCTTTTTGCCTTCTGATTTCAAACATCGTTGAAGGTTATACGATAACGGTTCGAGGGTGATTAGTTATGGAAGCACAGCCACTACAGGTGTTATATAATCTCTAATCCAGGTCGTATTATCATGATATAATCATAGTGAACCTTTTTACATTTAACAATTTTTTCTTCGTTGTTACATGATTTATCTCGAACTCAGCAAGTGATTCATTTTCTAACTCTGTTATGGTTTCATCAGAAAAATATTGGACGTTTTAAAATCTTATTTGACATATCAATACAGATTAAGTTAGAATTGACTCTGAATGATGAAGTGATGTGCTTGTAGAATTTCACACTAAGTTTACTTGAAACATGCTAAATACATGGCGTTTTCATTATGAATTGATTTTATATAGACAACTATTGAACACAAAATAATCATCATAACTTCTCAGTACTAACCATGTTGTAAACAATCAAAGGAGACTATTAAGATGTATTTGAGTTATTTTATACTTTTTATTATTATTTTATTTCAACACATAAATATTGGTACAAGGAGGCACCAAATAGATATGCGCCACATAAATCATTCAGTTTATGTGAGGGCTAAGATACTCCTCGAGTACCCAAACAGAAGCAGCTGGTTTTCTTAGTGGGCCACACACCAAGCCTTTTATCTAATAGTCTGATTTACAAGGTAGTGGAGCAACGTTAGGAGATGCAGTCTAATGTTAGTCGGTCACCAACAATTAGTCCATACGCCATTTGTTCCTTAAGGATACTGGAGTCCATTTGCACCATCGGTTTGGAATCAGGGTTATTCAAATTCCTTAGGTGGACTCTCCGTGCTAGCAACCTGGCTAAAGCGCCGGACATTGGCTTTTTATCCTGTCGATTTTGTAAACAACACCCCCTCCACGTGAAGGCAGTGAGTAGGACTTCCCTTGGAGTGGTTGTATGCACGAGGCCATGAGAGAGCATTTTTGGAGTGAGAGTTGATTCTCCCCACCCTCGGCCGTAGCAGAGCATATGGAGGTCCTAAGAAATTTTGATTACGTTGAGACTAAAATTTATGAATTACTTTTATGCGACGCTTAAGTGACCTAGAGAATGTTCACCTACTTGCTATTTTTAACTGAGTGTACTAAAATCCGAAACCTGCTACCTTAAATCTAATTGGTTTATCCATAAATTATAGTCTTACTCAAAATATAAAAGGAAAAACTAATTTCATAAGTAATTGACAAATCATTATTACAAACAACTAGTGCTTACATCAATAGAAAGTTTAGAGCCTTGACACCAGTGATTATATATACGTCGATATAAATCATACTTTCTAGATGAAAGATGTGAAAATTGTCGTAGGTAATCTATAACGGACATATCTAAATGAAAAGTAATGAAACATTTTTGATAAAATAGTGTAAAAACAGAATAATATAGAACTTAGTAAAGTAGTTGATCATTTCAGTATGTAACAGTTTACAAAAAATATGTAATAACTAAAAATCCGGAGTATTTTAGTGATTGGTCTACACACAAAATATATGAGGTTTATAAGACTTCGAAAAGCATAAGAATTAACAATTTAAGCGTTCGCGCGCGAGACGGAAGGCCCTGTGTTCGAATCCCGCGAGCGGGATCGTGGATGAGCACTGCTGAGGAGTCCCACAAGAAGAGGAAACGACAGCCTAGTGCTTCCGGGTTTCCAGCGTTAGTCTAACATCAATCGGTTCATGATCTCAATCAAAAACTTAACAATCTCCACAACCCCTAAACTGTTAATTAACAATTTAATTGTGATTTTAAAAGTTCAATGATGATCCCTCATATCTGTAAGCTGGTTGATGTATGTTCAGATTTACTTATATTTAAAATGAATCGGGAATAAAGTGTTATTGTGAATATAGAGTGGTGAAAGGCTAGTTTTAACTTGGATGAATATGTAATATGTGGTTTACATTATGTCGTGATGATGTTATTTCACTTTTGAAATTTACAACACTATTCAAACTACTAACTATTATTAAGTAGTATAATCATTACTTACTTAAGTGGATAACGCGACGGCGTTTGAAGCGAATGGTACTGGGCTCGAGTCGCAGAGTGAACATCAACTCGGAGATGCATCTATGTCCAACTGACGAGTCCCAAATAGGACAGAACGTGCGTCAATCTGGATCCCACTATTAGCCACTATCCATCTTTGCTATTAAAGCTTGTGAATTAAGTCAATATCGAGGCAATACGCACAGTATACACATATACCAATAACAGATTGATCAATTGCAGTCTTAAACCTCAATGGGGAGATTCAAGCAAAACAACACCAAGTGAACATAGAAAAGTATACTATAAACAAGTTAGCAAGCACTGAATGGTTGGTAACTAGATTCCTGTGGCTGAAAAATATTGACCGTTATACTTTAATCAATTGGTAATCAATTGACAAGTAGCTTGGTAACGTAAATATAATACAATAAAGTGTCAAGATGGGATAATGTTTAAGATTATTATATTGTAGAGAAGGTTTGTAGCTGAAGTTTGTGGTGATGATTTCGTCAAGAAGAACGATGAAAGCTCCACGATCAAACCACCCAATTCAGAGAACAAAACATCAAAATTAAGGTTCATAAATTAAATTAATGATTATTTATTGTGATTAATACGTAACCCTTATTAATCTAACCTCTATCAGTTCAATAATTAGAAATTATCTTCATAAATATATCATATTATGTCTATGTAGGTTTAATCTTAGAGTTCTGAAGATTTGGAAAATAATGAGAATGAATAATGTCATAGTAAGACCCTAAATGTCTCAATTTGCACTATGTAAAACCTGTCTTTAAATCTGTTTAAGGAAGGTAGATCATAACATTACAGAGATTTAGTTACTGTTGAGTTCTATTGATATCACGAAGCGATCTAAATTAGACAGACGTTGAAAACCTGTAACGAGAAAGTATATTGGTCTACGTAATGTAATACACAAACACTCATTGATATAAATGCATCTCTACCACTATAGAAAATCAATCAATTTCTTAACCAATAATATGCACTTGTCCTTCAGCTCACTTTTAATTGCCATCAATTGAACTTATCATTTGGATAATTCTCATTGGTCTACCAAATCAGAAACTCGTAGCATTTTTGTTCTAGTATGGTACTATTCAGAATTACGTACCCAAAAGCTCCAAATAAGCCATCGTCTTTCAACTACTATTTTGTAAAACATGTTTTACAAATTAAACTTCCGTCAATTCACAATTCCGTCTGACCATCTTCCAGTAACACCAGTGACATTTATCGCACATCAGACATAACTGAATTCTATGGATCTGAGTTACACTTTTGAACTCCCGGAATAATCCCTTAAAGTTAACCACTAGTGAAAACAAACAACAGTAGAGTAGTCGCTGAAGTTGATAAAACAACTGGTCTTCAATGTCTCATGAATCAGTAAAGCATTCCAACTTATAACACCATTTCAATGTTTCTATCAATGAATGGATCTTTAGTTTAATAGTTGTGTAAGACTAATCTACTCGACTGACTTCAGTTGAAACATTATTATAGTAAAAATTCGTTTTCAAGTTCAATCATTATAACAGAAAATGTTTCATAGCTCAAAACAATCTGATCATTAACATAGATATCAAGTTATATTTGTACAACACTTATCAATTACACGTACATTCCACTGGTCCGTTATGAAAAAAAATATTTCTTGTTGTGAAAAAGTGACTTAAGTACCCAAATACTTCATTTATTACTTTGAAAAACTGTTAGCTTACTCTCAAGTATTCGTAAATCTGATGGCAGACTAAACCAAAAACTATCTTGATAATTTGTAGTATCATGAAAATCATAGTAAACTTCTTTTCTTGGATAAATCTATAAAGTTCAAGTAGAAAATGATGGAATAAATTTTCACTATTCTTTCATTATAACATCTTTCAGTCTACAGTTATTCAAATAAAGTTGATAGATTGCATTTAGTATCGGGATTCAGAACATGATTATTGTACTATATAACAGTTCTTTGCTCATTGTAACGGCATATATGTTGATGCCGAAACCTGAGACTCAGACCTAATACCTTTCTGTTAGTTCTCGATAAGCATAATGAATGGTAACTTTTGGAATCCATTTATAGACCAATACTATGAGTACATTTTTATCGTATAATTGTTAAATAACTAAACTATGCATATTTATGTCCCTCTTATCATAAGCTTTATTTTCACCGATGAACTGGTATTATACAATTTACCGTTCTTGAGTTATGCTCGATCTATTAGTTACTACCTCCCACATTCACAGCCACATTTGGTCAAATATTGTACAAATGTTATTTTCCATTTTATGGTACGATGTGGTCTGTTGGGTTGGTATATAAACCGAGTACGTTTGAAGTAAGTGATTCATATCGCAGAGGCTGAGATTGGTGTTCTGGACTCAATTGGATGGGCTAGGCCTAAAGCAGGACAATTCAGCACTCTAGGCTGCACGCACGTGTTTTACGCGTCATTGGTTTGATCGATAATTCACTGCTCTCTGATTGGTGGTATCATTACGTTATGCAATAACAGAGTAATCAGGCCACAAGTTATAAAACGTTTTTACAGATGCCTATTGCGTAATCCACCTATCCATCGAGACCGAGAATCGAGATCAGCATTGAGATGAACATGAATTTAACTGATGAGTCCGAAATACGTCGAAACCCAAGTCTTGACTTCCAATGCTAGCCACAATTTATCTACTCCATATAATGTGTTAGAAAACCGTTGTCTCAATGTAATCCGACCAGGATTTACATATACTCACTAAGACTCATTTAACTACATCTATGCTTATCAACAAATGGATACTTCAAACCCTTTTTAATTAAAACAAAACATGACTTTCTATTTTTTTTAAACTATAAATAGCATGATTATGTATTATCGTAAAAATTATCTATCAAGACAAAACATTTCTACATTAGATGACAGATCAATAAACGTTGAACAATTTACTGAATATCTGAGTGGGGAATCAGGAAAGGAGGTTGGATGTCGATAGTACATATATTATGGAAATCACTAAACCGCATCATTGGGCAAGACCTAAACAAAAATGCTGAAGGAGGAAGGAAAAGGGAAAGACCATTGAACATATTGCGTTGAGAACTGGAAGCAGACATCAAAAGAATGGCTAACAAGTGGAACGTAATTCCCAGGACCGAGTTGAATGAATAATGCTGGTGGGTGGCCTATGTTTCTTCACGATGTGTAACAAGAGTTAGTAAGTAAAGATAGAAAAGCAAAGTAAATTAGAATCAATAAATGAGCTAATCATGAATTCATATATCTACCTTTTCATGTTTCTTGACAATTAGTGTATAGTGAATATAAGATTGTTTATATCAACCAAATAAGAAGTTGAAATATTTGTATTGAATCCAGCTTGTATGCTATTATTAAAAATGATAGAATCCAGTATGTCTATTTAAGTGATGGTTATTACTTACTTACTTACTTACGCTTATTACTCCTCTTGAAGGAGCATAGGTCGCTCACCAGCATTCTCCATCCAACCCTGTCCTGGGCAATCCTTTCTAGCTCTAGGTATGTGAAGGACTCTACATCTTCCAGAGTTTCGCCATCAAGAGTGATTGGATTGCTGTTCTCCGCTTTGAATTTGAGGACCTCGGTTTTCCCTTTGTGTATGCTGAGGCCTACTGATGCAGAGACTGCTGTTACACTGGCTGTCTTTATCTGCATCTGTTCGTGTGTATGCGATAGGAGGGCTAAGTCATGTGCGAAGTCCAAATCGTCTAATTGATTCTGAGCTGTCCATTGTATTCCGTGTTTTCCTTCAGATGTCACGGTCTTCATAATCCAGTCGACCACCAGAAGAAAGAGGAAGGGAGAGAGTAAACAGCCTTGTCTGACTCCGGTCCTTACTTGGAATGCATCTGTCAGCTGTCCTCCATGCACTACTTTGCACTGTAGTCCGTCGTATGAGTTCCGTATAATATTGACAATCTTCTCAGGAACTCCGTAGTGTCGAAGAAATTTCCATAATGTCCTCCTATCTACACTGTCGAATGCCTTTTCATATTCAATGAAGTTGATGTATAGTGATGAGTTCCACTCAACTGATTGTTCGACGATGATCCGCAGTGTTGCAATTTGGTCTGTGCACGACCGATCCTTACGGAATCCAGCTTGTTGATCTCGAAGTTGGGCGTCTACTGCATCCTTCATCCGGTTCAGAAGTGACGGTTGATTAAATGTAACTACTATTAAAAATAGATTTTTTCTCTTTGTATATAACCATTTTGATGTAAAATTAGTCAGTAAATAGTTGTCTAGTTGCATTGATCAGGTAACGTGTTATTACTTAGGTTATTAGCTATGATATTCATTGTTAACCTCCGCAACTAGACCAACCATTGAGTCTGTGTTACAAAGTGCTATACACTTGTTAGATACAATTTACACATTTTGACTTAGCCACGAATTCAAGCACATAACACTCTACCTTTATTCTAATCAAAGATCAGTTTATTTAATCTAGAACCATAATGATGAAAATATACAATATATCACTTACTATAAATGAGGAGTTATCTGTTAACGTAGGATCTGAAAGAAAATCTTCCATTTCTAGACGTTGATATTTTATTCTCTCTCCATTTATTGAGTATAAATGAATCGACTTGTTAAAAGTTACTTATCGATCGAAGTAATTAAATTTAAGGTCATGGTTATTGATGAAACTACTCAGATATTATAGTTGTAAAACTCGTGACTTTTCTTGTCAACCAATAGGTTCCCAGATTGAAAAAAGCATAATGAACTCAATAAGGACGTTCCACGAAAATATGGTAACTAGATATGCTTGATCTTTCTGTTACTGTAGGTGGTTGGAGACGATCTGCAGTATCGTATTAACCTAAATCGCTTAGATCAGCAAGGATTATCTGTGATCTCCAGGAGTTCGAATCAATGTCACAGCCAAAGACCTTAACAATATTAATAGAGAACTCTACAAGAGATTTAGATTTATGAATATACCTTCAATAATAATTTTCTAAGTCTTTGAACGTGGCAATATCGAAGTAATCCAAAATTTCCAGTAAATGTAGTCAGGGTTGGCGATTGGGTTTCGGAGATACTATTCAAATACAATAAACTAGTGAAATAATAACATTATGAGGAACGTAGGAACTCAGGATCTAACGGAAGATAGATAATGGATGCACCAGAGCCATTACAGACAATTCTGAGCCGCGTCATTCAAAGTTTCTAATTATCCGTTATTTTAATCTCGTGGATTTCACCAGGTAACTCACACTTTTAATCATTATTCAGTCCGATTGCCAATGACTTCAAAGACTGGTTTAGAGGCCGCTAACTTTCTCCCAACCTACACCTACTCAAGACATCGCCTGTCGAGGTAGGCGATGAGAAGGCATACGTAACTTATGTCCGAACCCTATCAGTTGATGGAGATATACTGTTTCATCAAGCGATTTGCCACCTTTGCCAAGAACCCTATGCCTAAACCTTAGCATTATCTATTAAGCAATTCCAAAATGTTCGAGGAATGCTTCGAAGAAAACTGTAACCAGACACAAGGAAATTATAAATGTCCACTATTCATAATGGCCACGTTTTACACCCATGAAGTAGAACAGAGAGAACTGCTGCACAGTTTGCTTGTCCTTTGGTTGGGAGACAAATGTCTTGCATACACCACAAAGGACAAAAGTTGAAAAGCTAATTGAGCTTTCTGAATCTGTGCCGACATTTTGCCAGACGCCCGACCATCATGACCGGTGAGACTCCCAAAATAAGTTAGACAATCGATACGCCCAACTACATTAAGTAACTAAGTATGCCAGTCTTGAAGCAACATTGTGAATTTGGAGGAAAAAATTAGCATCAAGAATATCCCTGCATTGTTGATTATGGTCATCAGATGACTGCATTTTCTCAGCTTCATCGTCAAACATAACTATATCATCTGTGTATTCCAAGCCAACAAGTGAATCTTCTGAAAATTCAGACGATGTCTATGATAAAGTTAAATAACACTGGAAAACTGACAACCCTGACGAACACCATTTGAAATTACCAATTTCAATGACAGTTTGCCATAAACTCTGACTCGACCAGCAGTTTTGAAGCAGCTAGTCTTCGTATGATTGATGTTTTTCTATGGTACTCATCTCAATGACAGTCACTATCGTAATATCTCACGAGTAACAAAACTGAATGCTACCTTAAAGTCAAGAAATACAATTAGAGTCGAACGTCGTAATACGTACAATACTAACTGACTCATAACCATTTTATATTAGTGTTGATTTTACATTCAACTAACGAACCAAAATCTTGGGTGCAGATTCATGATAAAGGGTTGCTTGAAAAGAAATAATACATGTTCATTTTATTATTCACTAGTAAGTGCATCTATAGGAAAAAGTAGTGATTTTTTGTTAGAGTAAACGCACTTTGAACATGTATAATTCACATCTTAAAAGTTGAACGTGAATATTTTAAATTTTGAAAATGATCGTGTTCGATATGGTTTAGATAAGTTTTAAAAGACTATTGAGCATTTTAATTGTATCCGTGTAATATTCGCAATAGTATAGTGCCTTATTTGAACACACAAACACTATTACGAGGGGGGACCAAATACATGTGTGCCACATACTAACAGTGAGGTTTTGAATGGAGGGGTGAGTATAACAAAAAGACCAAGAATGAACAGAAATTAGTGTATGAGCTTGAAATAATAATAATAATAATAATAATAATAATAATAATAATAATAATAATAATAATAATAATGGGAGTTCAGTTATGAAAAATACTACGCGAAAGAATTCTTTCTATTAAAAATTACGTTCAATTAAATAAAAAAAGTTACAGAAGGATAGCCATTGGTTTCTATTCTGAGCCATTTTCAATAAAGTCTCAGGCTATTGTGTTGCTATATTTCTAGGACCTCAACCAGGAAGTCGTGAAGGTCCAACAAAAGTCAGTTTTGAACAGCTTTCTTTCATACCACGACATCATGTCGTGCACTGACCACCACTTTGCTTCTTTTAAACAGTCCGAGAGTCGGCAAATAATACACAATGTGCAACCCGCTGGGACGGTATTCGTAGGACATATCCAAGCCACCAAAGTCGACATTTCAAGATGGTGACACCAATTGAATTATCTATGCTGTGACAGAATACAAGTAACTGAACTTCTGCATTACCAACATGATGTTACCACTGGATGTCAGCAGTCCGTAAGAGACAACGATAATCAAACACTTAGCACTCCCAACTCAAAGAGGCCAGGCTTCACAAGTACAAAGCACAAGTGCTCTCATCGTCGCGTTTTCGATCCGACCGTTAATAGCCAGACTAACAACACCAAGGTACCAAGAATGGACCATATTAGTATAGATCACTATGGCTTTTACTATACATAAACTGATCTCATCACTGGCAGCTACCTGAATACAAGAACTTCTCAAATGCTTCTATCTCCTCACTATCAAGAGTGAGTGTAGGTCAAAGGTCCTACCGATCTTGTAAAAGTACTTTGCACTTCGAAGGTGAAAAGAACAAAAGGACACAACATGCAGACAATAAAAATCAATGTCAAGACATTCTGAAGACATAGCTAGCCAGTTCGAATGGTATACGTGGTTTCAGAAAGACTGTCTCAGTATTCGTATTAAGTGGTAGTATTCAACCTCCAACCAGTTAGTGACATGAAGTCGTTTAGACACGACAGGATTTTCACCATAGGCGAGCTGCTGAATAAGTTCAAAAATAAAATATACACAAAATGAGAATAGAAGGGAATAGACAAGTAATGTAGTATTAATATATAAAAATGAGTGTTGACAAATGATTGTGAATGTGATTTGTCAGATTGAGAATTGAAGCGAGAATACATTTTTTCAGTTACAATCATCATTTGATCTGTGTGTGCGCTGGGATACTTCCCGGTTGCCCAAACCAAAGCAGATGGTTTTCTTGGAGGTCAACTCTAAGAGCCTTTGACCTAGAGGCCTAATCTAAGAAGGCACCAAATACGCAGTGGGGCCAGTAGCAGTTACCAACATGTTCAATAACTCAATCAAAGATCGACAAGCAACCCTTTCAGGTTACCGCCAACTGTATTTATAAATTTACGTGTACCTGCCAAAGCAGCTACATCGGCCGAACTGAAAGGAGAGCATATCTTAGACTCTTTGAACATGTTCCAAAAAGTCTTAGAACAAGGGAAAGGAAGACTCTGAACAGTGCAATCACCAAACATCTCCTTGATACAGGACATCAAGTAGATACCTTGCAATCCTTTAGGGTGATTAGTAAGCAGCCAAACTCCAGTCTTCTGAAGTTTGCTGAAGCCATTGCCATCAGGCGTCAAAAACCTGACCTATATATTCAAAAGGAGACGGTGGTTAATCTTTCCTTGCCCTGGTGACAAATATCCCTTCACTGCACCATAAAATTTTATTTTTTCTCTTTTGCGTTTATTACATCATTGACTCTATTTTATTATTTTTTTCAACTATCTTTCAAATTAATAATCTTTCAACTGAACTCTACTCACTACATTCCTTCAGTGTTCATTCATTATATAATCGATTGTTTCTAACCCACTTTTGAACTGTTGTCACAATTAATGTTGTAGAATATTCTTTCACATTAGGTATATATTTACAATGTTCAGTTAGCAATTTAAACCCATTATGTAATTATGATTTTTAAATATCACAGGTTGTAAGCAGCTGACGAGAACCTACGAAATAAAATGAATTCATGCTATTCTGCTAGAATCTTTGTTCTTGCTCTTTTCAAAATGATAAAGGGAACTATGCGTATGAAATACCATTGATTTGTATGAAGACTGTGACACCACCCGGGTGTCCAGATCGAAGCAGGTGATTTCCTTAACGGGCCACATCCCGAGCCTTTGAGCTGTAGGTTTAATCCACAAGGCAGTGAAGCAACGTTAGGAGATGTGGTCTTACGGAAGCTGGTGATCAATAATTGATTCATATGCCATTAGTTTCTTCAGGATCATTGAGTTCATGTGCACCATTGGCTTTGAATTAGAGGTGTACCACTTCTTTACGTGGACCCTCCATGTCCACCAACCCGGTTCATGCGCCAAACATTCGCTTTTCGTCCCATTAATTTCGTAACAACACCCTCGTTGCGAGAAGGCAGTGGCTGTATTCTTATGACCATGTGAGAACACTTCGAGAGGGAGCAAACTGTAAACATCCTTGGCCGTACTACGACATTTGAAGGCCAATCTTGTTCCACTACCAGTAGTGCTGTTACTACTTCTATTACACAGGAATACGTTTTGATAATTTCATCTCACACATATACTACATGTTCCACGCTACTTGAGATTGACAACACAACTAATCTATATCCCCCATCAGCTATGCAGGAACAACATTTCAAAGCCGTTTTATTGTTCACGTTTGGTATATTCACTCTCAAACTAGTTACTGAAGATTCGGGTGTAAACCGTAATCGCTAATTCAAGATAGAACAATTATACGTGATCAGTTCAACCATTTACTTTTTTATTCACATAGAGTACAACTCAGCAAATACATGAATCAAACAAACAGGAGGTTTGAACTCTGAAACTAGATATCGACTGAAATAAGCAGAACTTCATGAAAGGGCAGATGTAATCAAAAAGTTAAATGTTTACCTACTGAAATTAATGAGACCCTATTATTGAATAGTTAATTTGCATAATAAAACGTGTATGAGAGTAATAAACTCCCAGCCATAGTCTTAAACATAATTAATGATGGAATATTTTAAATTAATAAACAATTGAATCGAAAACAATCCGTGATATGGAAGAACTAACCAGTGGTTAGTTGGAACTAAACGTTCAACTTCAAGGGAAAAACAAACAAAACACATATTTATCTTTTTAAATGTTATATGCAAAATATTATTGATTTTCATAGAATACAATTGAATTTTCCTCATGATGGATTTCGACACGCATTTAATAGTTCATCACAAATAGTTTTTGCATCGCCCAATAGCATTTCAGTATTTTCTTTAAAGAATATAGGATTATCAACTGCCGCATAGCCAACGCCTAATGTTCGCTTGACAACAACAACCTAGAAAAGTTTTGATTTCATAAAACAAGGGAAAGTAACGGACAATTTGGTTATTTGTAATATAATTAGTAGTACTATAGTGAACGAAAACATAGGTGGGGTGAACTAATTTATCGTTTAACGCAAAATAACACAATGGGTTAGTTAAATATGAAATACATACAGTAAATACAGTATTTACACAATATACTTTGTGTTGTCTTTTACATACTCCATTATTCCTCTAATTCTTGTGTTATTTCGATTGCTCTCAGATTTCCTTTATGTTCTTTTCATTACAATCTTCTGCTGCCAGCCATTCAACTTCCGGTTGATACTACATACTACTTATATCTATCAGTATAAGTAGCTCGCACCACAGTACGTAGTTAAGTGTACACTATATGTATGCTATCAGTAGTAGTATCAGTGGGACGTGTAGAGGAATAACTGTTATGGTGATAACTTGAGATGATTTATTGAGTCTACTGTAATGAACAAAGATTCAGGTGGGAAACAACCAAGCTATCGTTACAGAATATCTTCGTAATATATGAGAACCATTCAATGAATACTTCATTTACAAATATTCCATTAATTGTCCTGCACATTCTGTATGATTCTTTCACATCAAAATTCTTTTAAATTTCACTTTCTGTTTTCTGCAACTCGATCTTATTAGCTTTCAGCAGCCAGGCACTCCTCTTCTGATTGGTGCTACATGCTACTTATGTTGAAAGATATAAGTAGCATACACCACACTACTACTATTATAATAAATAGAATTTCAATAAGAATCTTAGTCAATATCTTTGGATTGCATTGAAGAAAGTTTCAAACTCCGATAAAACTACGATATTCACTGAAACGTTTGCAATTTTATCGGTAAATTAGATTGAATATGTTGATTCATTTTCTAAAATATTGAGAACATTTCATATACAGTTGAATCTCTCATTGCTAGTCAAACGACAGCCATTTATTTATTTTGGTAAAATGTACTATGTAAATATAATTGGTCAACACATCACATAATGATTTTTAAAATGAATTCTATAGTTTTCTTGAAAGTATAAGAGTAATGTGTATCCATCAATGTCAACAGTTCCTAAGCAGCAAATACTATGAAAATCAAATAGTTCTCATCTAATGTCAATACAATCAGCCTATCAAACAAAAAGGATATTTTATTGACAAAATTACAATGTTATTCACTTATTCGAATTATTAAAAGCGTTATTTCACAGAAAGGAATGGATACGTACTACCGATATACTAGAAGCAGAATTAATGAACATTAAAGAATCCTTAAAAAACAACAGGTGTCCAAAGAAATGTGCTGAGAAATATGGAAAGAGTATAGACAAAACGCCTGAAGATACCTCAGTAGACAAAAAACCTGATTTCACTCAACATGAATTCAAATGTGACTATGTTGCAGCGACAATAAGCAAAAGATTAAAAACTACAGTGATCAGAATGTATTTTGCAGTCAAGCCGATTATCTTGTATAAAACAATAAGTTATTTACTTCAATTAAAGATCGATAGGTACACCTATCATTTTACCACCAACTGCATATACAAATTTACATGTGCCTGCCAAATTAGTCAAACTGGTAGAACAGAGAAAAGAGGCTATGATCGATTGCAAAAATGTATGTCAAAAAGTGTCAGGTTAGTGGGATTAAAAACTTCAAACACTGCTATTAATTCATTGTTCTTGCTCTTTCTTCAAGATAACAATGTTATTGGTGTATTTCAAGTTTTTAACACAGCTAACATAAAACTCATTATATCCTGAAGAAAAAAACTAAACGTAATGTTGAATGAAATAGGTTAATTATCTCCTCTTTAATGACTCGATAATAATCATTACCGATCATCATTAACAACAAGCATGAGATTTCAATGGCAGGATTTTCCTTCGACTGTTTTAAATAGGATAAAATAGCTTATTAGAATGAAAGTTTGAGTTAGTCTGTTTTGTTTTTATTCATTAAATGTCATTGTTATGTGATTAGTAAATTCATCATCAAACGGTTGATTGAAAAAAAGAAGGAATATTCAAATTTTATTTCATTGCTGATTACTATCATTTGAAGAAACAGGTATGTTGGAGTCTCATTGTAAGCATGGAACTTTTAGATTATGACATAATATTTCACATTTCTTATTTTAATTGATTCCTTATGTAAACTGACATTATGTAACATTGATGTGTGACATTTCAACTTCTGATATAACTGAACAATGATGAAAACTAAATTTAACACATTAATGAAGAATATTTTTTTCAATTAAATAGTTAACAGGTTTACTCTAATATACATATTTATATGAAGCTATTAAACTAGTCAATAAGTACACTGAAATAGAATAGATAACTACATATAAAAAGTAGAAAGTACAAATTGATAATAAGAGGTTATGTATAGTAATGGTAGTGGTAAGTATAGTGAAATAACCAATGTTCTAGTCAGCAGTGCAATGTAGGAAGTAGATTAAACTTAGAGGAATAGACTTCAAATTCATTACCACAAAATACCATTAAAATTACATAACAAGAGGTGTGTGTAAATAATTGGTTAGTAAGGAAATATAAGCAAAAGAAGATGAAAAATGACAGATGGGATGTTAAAAAATTATTAAAATCATTTACTAGGTCATATCCGGCCTACGAAGGAGCAAGGGTGTCGTGAATTCTTTCTGTACACATAAAATGAGATTAGAGGTTCGAATATCTATAGCTTCTGCTATATGTAGTAGACGAGATCGAACCCCAATGGGAAATGATGAAAGTATACGATAGACTGCTTGAAATGATTTGATCTTACCTACTATCTGGTTTCTGTCAACTAGGTGTATCAAGATAGAACGAAGTATTGTCTTTGCCTGGCCCCTTCCAAACCAAACTGAAACATGTTCACTCATTCGTTAGTTAAGCTGCATGATAGTGCTCCACATTGAGCAAGCCAACTCAAGTAACTTATCCTTTGTTTGAGTAAATATCACTGGTCTACTGGAAAATATCAACGCAAAATTAGCAGCGCAGAATATCCAATTAACTACTCTTGCTAATCTATCATAAAGGACATCACTAGTCAGATTTTTGTCGAATCGTAGCTTTAAGAACAGAGGTTTCTTACGAGTGGTTAATATCTCCGGCTTATTTTTCCCTGAATACATGTCATTTACACAATAGGAATCTTTGATATTTTAACCTCTACAAGCCCCATTAAAACGAATGCATGGCTAGATAACTCTCTAAGAATATAAACAGTACCAAACATCAGTCTGTTTAATAAACTTTTAAACAATTCAGAAAATTACTTATTAAACCTCTAAACCGATAGAATAAATTCAATTAATAGATGAAAATAATTCAATCGAACTTATATTCCAAGATCTACACATAACAAAAAGTACCTACAATGAATTAGATAAAACAGACTTAAGTCCCCGTCACTTGAACATAGTACTATATGTCAACATTAAATAACTTATTTAACAAGCAATATTTATAATAATAATAATAATAATAATAATAATAATAATAATAATAATAATAATAATAATGATAATAACAGACCTTTTTAGCCAACCATACACGTAGAACAGGCATACCAGCTATTATAGAATTGGGATCTTCTTCAGCTGCAGAATTAACAGTATCATTTGCTCCAATTACTAGTACTAAATCAGTTTTTGAGAAATCAGCATTGATTTCATCCATTTCATGAACAATATCATATGGTACACCAGCTTCAGCCAGAAGAACGTTTAATTGTCCTGGCATTCTTCCTTTAAATTTTAAAGTGATTTAAACATCATTAAGTTTTAATAGTTTGAAATGATGTTATTTAGTAATATCTGTACAACGTGATAGGGTGATTTTAAATTGTACGGTTATTAATGTTAATGATGGCAATTGATCAATCTGTTTTCACATACGTGCATTTTGTAGGGTTCAACACCGTAAGGGTTTAAACTAACAATAACAAATGAATTGAAATTGACCACGGTCGCACAAGCTAGGTGTTATCTGAACTCAGTTGCTCAATGGATAATGCATTTAAATTTTGAAGTGAAAGGTACTGACTGAATTAAAGTCTTGATGTGAACGTTAATACTGAGAAGCAGATATATCCAGCTGACGAGTCAAAGATAGGATGAAACGACGCGCATCCTTGATTCCACTAGTAGTTACTATTTAACTCTGCTTATAAAATGACTACATAATTCTTTTACGAATCTTTTCTAACTTCTCAAGTTGTTTTGCTCTTGTCTGAATTATATTTATTTGCTATGAAGTAAACTGATATATTTACCGCCAGGAAATAGTATGCTAGTTATATGTAAGTCGCTGACTACAAGATATTGTTTTATTCCGCTTGTTGTCTGCACAAGCTACATGTTGACATTAAAAAACGTTAATGAGACAATTAAAAGTTATGAAACTAAGATGTGATTGATAACTAGTATTATGTATACTTTCTATTAAATAAACTTACCAGCAACAGGATGTATAGCAAAACGTACATGTTTACCGCGTTTGATTAATTCTTTAGTCAATTCTGCCAATGGATATTGTGCTTTAGCAACACATAAACCATAACCAGGTGTAATAATAATTTCATTAAAATCATTTAAATAATTAGCAACGGATGAAACATTCGTCTGACGATGAACACCTAGAGATATATATTAAATAATGGTTAGGAACTAAGTAGATTACAACTTGAAACGATTCACGATTATGGCCACATCAATAATAATAATAGTGATAGTCATGATTATAATAGTAATAATAATGGATGTATAAAATACGATATAACTGTATTCATAATGAGAATTTTCACATTGACATAATGATTGCAAGATAAACACGAGGAATAAACTACTATGTGATGTAAACGAAAAAATACATTGGTGGTCCTTGGATAACCACAACTCTCTTTTATTCAAAAATAAAAATAATTTCAGTGTACAGGACCTATGAAACTAACTTACAGGATCTAATGTAAACTGATTCACCAAAAACAGTTTGAAATACTGGTTATTATAATAAATCAGTTGTATGCTTAACTGTTAGTCATAATCAATATAAAAACTTCTATAAATATGCATCGAAGCAGGTTGAGTGCATTCCACATCGGTACAGTGAACAAATGAAAATAATTTGGTTAAATTAGTTGTAGTGATAACCAAATAGAAAATATTTTTCAGATGAACGAATGAAATCAACGAACAAGGTATACAAAAGAGAATTACAACTCAAGATTAGAGGGACCAAGCATAAATGGATCTGCTCCAACCCAACAGATTTTCAATCATGTCACTGGAAGTCTTCGGTCACTATTTACTGTAATCCAACGGAAATCAACTAGGAATCGTGGATTTTTAGAGATGGATTGGAACAGCAGTTAGTGACCTTAAGGACTGATCTTTAAATCTTACGTTCGCCAACTTTACTTTAATCATTAATTTTTTCTTGTGGTAAGCAACGATCCGGCATGTGTTACCCGTGTTATACCTATCTCAGCCGATGAGGTATGACAGCAACATTAATCCACTTACCAAATTGAGGTACCTGTCCACTCCTCATTCGATCTCAATCACTTCGGGTATTCCAATTCGTGATACTATCAAGACCCAAACTAGTGAATTAGATGGTAATCTAAAAGTTCAATGCAACATCAGGTTGTATTCATAATCATTGTATTGTTGAAGTTATACACAAGATGACACGTGGGTAATAAAATGTCTATAAACAAAAATAACTGTACATAGGCACATTCGCGTCTTAACAGTTTGGTAACATGTGACATTTCTGAGATAAAACACTGTATTAACAAATAATGATATCTGTCAGACCAACCATTTAGTTCATGGGAAAATTAATGTATTGTTTTACTTTTTCTCTCAGGCAGACAGAGATTATCAACATAAAGCCTAGTACAGATATACGATAACTCAATTTGTTATACTGGATTAGAATGACGAGATGTAAATAATACAATCGACCGAAACAACATAGAAATGACGAAAAGAAAGAATAAATCGCGGGAATGTGATGTCAGAAGACAGTGAAGAGGCGAATATGAAGAAATAATGGACGTCAATATTGGAAGGGAAGATAAGGAGTGAGTGCACCTGCACTACAGCGAACTTCGAGACATGTCATACAAAGCCTGCAACCAACAATTGCAGTTATCACGCGGATCCCAGCCAGATAGTTAGCATCTACCCACATCACTTAGACCAACAGTCAATGAATTCATGGTCGTTATCAACTTTCTTCCAACATTTCTCAATACTAGCAAGCATCCCTTGTTCATGTAGACGGAGGTTCGGCATATGTTTACATTACTTCAGTCAATGAAGACTCACTACCTCACTAGCGGGTTTCTCATCTTTGTCAAGTACCCTAGGTCTCAGCATTTTTCACTTACGTATCTCAAATATAAATGCCCAATAAAGTTTTGCAGATTGTAATACACCCAGTTCATTGACTTGAACACAAACAATATCAACAACTGTTGAGTTACAAGTTTAGAATCCATCTTATCTAATTAAACGTAAATCGTTAAATTATATCCTTATTCCTCAAACAAAAAAGATGGTTCGATGCAAAAATTTAAAATCTTGTAATCTAATTAAATATGCCTAATACACCAGCTGCACCAACAGTAACTTACCTGTAATAGCCATAGATTTTCCACCGGAATATGAAGAAGTTCCATAACCCCCCAATATCACATTGGGTAATGAACGATTCATTGCTTTACACATAATATAGGATAAAATTGCACCACTTGAACCAATCAATGCACCAACTACAGTCATTAAACTATTATTCAGCATAAAACCTTCAGCACATAATGCCCAACCGGAATAACTATTTAATACAGTTATTACAACCGGCATATCTGCACCTAAATATTTTCAATCGTAAAATCAATAATAATTTATTATTATTAATGGCATTATTCAATATTATATTTCTGTTACAGTATAGAATTCTCAGTAAATTTGTTTATTTTAACATATACATACTGGTGCAAGGAGGCACCAAATAGATATGCGCCACACAAATCTCATTTGATATGTGTGAGGGCAGTGATACTGTCCGGGTGCCCAGACCGAAGCATGTGGTTTTCTTAGGAGGCCATATCCGAAGCCTTCGACCTGAAGGTCTGATTCACAAGGCAGTGGAGCATCGTAAAGAGATGCAGTCCCATGGTAGCCGGTGACCAACATTGGTTCATACGCCATTTGTTCCCTCAGGATACTGGAGCCCATGTGCACCATTGGTTTGGAATCCGGTTAAAGCGCCGGACATTCGCTTTTTGTCCTCTCAATTTCGTAAACAACACCCTCGCCACGAGAAGGCAATGAGTAGGACTTCCCTGGCAGAGGCCATAGACGCGTGGCCATATGAGAGCATTTCGAGAGGGAGAGCGGACTCTCCTCACTCTCGACCGTACCAAGGTATTTGGAGGCATTTTCAGCAAAACGTATTTCAACAAATTTCCTTTTCTTATTTCTTGATCAATCCTCACGATTAAAACTGAGTGGTCACCAGTCACATTTAAACAATTCAGGATTCTACATCTGAATCATGTTCATTCAAATCCATGCATGCATTTTGTCATCCACCACGATGTCTCTGTTTGTATCTTGATGTGACATGTACAGTGAAATGTTGTATACGTTTTACAAACGCGCCTGAATAGGTTATGTGATTAATAGACATAATGGTGTGTTAAAACAAACACAAACATATAACTTTTCTGAAATATCTAGATGGCTGGAACAGGTAGCCCAGATATTCGAGCAGGCGGCCTCCAGTAACTGTGTACACATAAGTGGTAAATGAAACAGTTTTACAAGAATATATAATTATATGTTTTAATAGTTAAGAGTACGGGTTTACTAGAAGTTAAAAACACACCGTAACAACGAAGGCTTACAAAATGATTCACTATCAAAGTAAAGGTTTGTGTATTCAGCACATGACCTTAATGGAAAATAGTGATACTTTTAAGATGGTCAAAGTGGAGTGAGAAGACAGATGTGAAGTCGCCAAATGTAAACATAGTCCTACTCAGTAAAATACATTACATTATCAACGAACAATGTGAAAGATAAAATCAAGTATAATATAACTAAATGGTTAACAAAATAAGAGTAATCAAATGATCACCTCCAATAGCAGCTGTTAAAGTCAAACCAGAAATTCCACCAGCAACACCAGCTCCCCCAATAAGTAATCCAAGCCCAGGTAGCACAGATTCAGGACCAAGTGAAAGAAGACCAACAAGACATCCACCAGACAGTGTTACTAAACTAGCATTCAACGTATTCCGCATCGGTAACAGCAGTGGAGTTGATTTTAAAATACCTGAATATAGAAGCGAAATGTAATGAATAATAATCATAATATTCAGGATGAATTTACAATATCTCCGAGAACAATAAAAAGAAATGTGAATAAATTAAAATATTTTAATACAAAACTTTCCAACGAGAATTGTTGCAACCAGTTTTTCTAATCATAAACAATCAAATATCTCAAATTATTCAATGTATATTGTTAAATATCTTCCAAATATGTCGTGTAATATTGTAGCACAAGTCCAATGAATGATAAACGGTGCAAAACTAGATAGTCAGTTTGGATAGTTCAAAGAACTCCCTAATACTCCGACTATAAACACAAAATTATTATACAAGCTTATTTTCATAACTCTTTGCATTATTTTCAAATCACCAGATGACTTTGAAATAGGAACTTCTCCATATTGATCTGGTTTTAAAAAATTCAGTCCCGCAATTTATTACTAAAAGTAATTGTAACACGAAGCCAAATTTCTTTATCATAATACAGTTAAAAAGAATTTAACTCTAACAAGCAAATGGCTTATCGGATCCCAAACTAACTGATATTTTTTTGAGTTTGTAAACAGCTCCTTTGTATAAAGAGATAGTAAATAAATTGGAAAAGATGAGGGGATGGGGTTCATAGATTAAGATGACTGGTGAATGTACTCCATATGTTCAACCGCCAACCAACGAACGCATATTTCCTGATATAGAAGTAGGTTGGAAGTTACGGGTGCCCAAACCAAGAAATGGTATCAGACCATAAAGAAATTGTTTGTTGGCCTGAACCATATTAGCAGGTTCCGTCTAGTTGGTTAGTATCTGCACAGCGATCGTGACAAATGGTTGGATTCTTTAAGTAACACGGCTCATAACCATTCACAATGGCACAAGTAAATTCACTCTCTGTTTTTTCTTAGCTCTTGAGTTTTTAAATTAACTTTTATCTAAAAAAATCCAGTTTTTCTAGTCTAATCATTTTATCTAGGCCAAAAATTTCCTACTACCACTACTACCGACACTCTTACTAAAGTGAGGGAAAACCTGTTTATTGTTTAATGCACAATCACACAGTGTTCTAGTAAAATGTGTAAATTGTACATCAAATACATCATTTGCACATCTTTGAATAGTCTCTTACAAGCTTGATTGTCCCCTCATTCCTGTTGTTATCTTGCTTGCTATCAGTTTCCTTCTCTCTTCATTTTAGTCTCCTCAACCATCTACTTACAGACATGACACTTCAGAGCGGTGTTACATACTAATTATATCTGCAAACATAAGGAGCATACACCACATTACTACCGTTGCAAGTATGGCATTTACTGAGAAAAATTGATCTCGTTGTGTGGATGAATTGTTTCACATTATTTTCCAACTAACTGACTGGCACAAGTCACAATAGCTCGTTAAACATCATTTTCTAATGGTTTTCTCTATCCTTTGGTAGTTCACCCAGATTAAATGAAAACATAAACAAACTTAGAGTAATGGATGAAATATAAATCAAACCTGTTAGTGAAATTACATTTCCTGACCTACTTCGATTTTCAATTTAAGAACTTCATAATTACTGAAAAACAATATTACTAACCTTGCAGTTTACCAAAAGCTATCAATGATCCAGTTAATGTAATGCCTCCAATATATGTGCCTAAATATGCCACAGTTTTCATAAGTTGTAATGCACCATAGCAATTCGGATCCGAAATTAAATGAGGCATTTCAACCATATAGTTTGCAATACATGTAAGTACAGCAGCGGCACCGACTAGACTGTAACATTCCAATATTAAAGTAAAATGTTTAAACTTCACTGAAATCATGCATTATGTTATGAATCAAGTTGTTATTTCCTATTAACACATTAGATAAAGATTTATTATCTATAAGTTTTCTGTACCGTTGAAATATAACTCATTTTACAAAATAACATAATGATTAGACATATCTTACGTACTTGATTCCACCAAGTTCACATGAATATGTATTGCAGGAGTAGAAAGGAAAGTTTTGTTTAAAAATAATTCAAGATCAATAGATATAATTGGAAAGTATAAACTTCAATAAGGTGAATGAGACTATTACTACTCCCTACTTCTTTGCCTCACTGACTAGAGCAAGAAATCAATTGCTGTATCGACGCTTGCTGGTTAAGACGCACTAGACTCACATATACATCTACGATATTCATTTATATTGTCGATCACAACGATGACATTTAAGAACCTGAGTAATTACCAATAAAAGCAGATTGTAGTGAAAAAAAAATATTGAAAGTTAACGAGCAGAATTCACACTAAAAAATTAATGTAACAAAAGTTCGTCTTCCTCTTAAGTTTTATTTGGAGATTAACATCCCCCAAATGTTTTACACTCCGAACTGAGTTCAACTAAACTTCAGCGCAGAAAACTAGAGATCATTTGACAGCTATTTTGTTGTAGTATGAAATACCGTTAAAGAGTATGCTCATGACCTTGGCAAAGATTAAATACAGGGATTTCAGGCTTCGCTATCAGTCTCTTACCTTTAAACCAATTAACTGAAATGTGTGAAATTTTTACCATTGACTACCATAAAAAGATTTTGATCTGTCAGGTCTTCAGGTTTTGTGAAGAAAGTGCACTAAATCAGTAAGTTTATACAGTTTGGAGAGATCTCTTAGGGACTAAGGAATCTATCTGTCTTTCAGCCAGTAAGTTGCATGTTCAAATTTAGTTCCATCTAATTGGATTTAGGCAGTCAGATAGTATCATTAGCCCCTACATATTTAGAGGGTTATTCAAACTCAGATACATAGATTTATGACTGACAAGTTTCAAACAAACAATTTCACTGAATAAATATTTCTCAAAGAGAATTTCAACATCAAAATCCCAATAAATATGTACATAAATTATGTAAACACGAATGTTGATCCAAACCCTTAGATCATTATGCTAATCTTAAATGAAGTGCATTTAGCAAAATATGATTATAAAGAAAAATTTGATTTAAAGTAAAATTGAACATTGTCAATATGATGATAAAAATATAAAATCTTATTACTACTGTAAACAAACATGAAAACATCATCTATGAGTATTTAATTTCAATTATTCTTAAAGATTCAAGCTATGAAGAGTGATGAATATAAGATGTACCATGCAGTAACCTGTGACACTAACCAGAAAGCTAAGTAAAAAAAGAAACCTGTAAGACAAATTAACACTAAATCAATCATTTTGTACAGTATTCTCTACATTATATTCAGTTCATTTGATAAAATAAAGATCTGTAATGAAAAGTAGAATGTTGAAAGTTATCGTGAAGCAAATTTAAAAATAATTGATAAACGACCAGCCAGAAGAGGTTGTATAATAAAAAATAGAGTACAGATAAGATTTTAATGGCTCATTATTTGACTTCAGTTAGATCATATGATGATTGTTATCGAAATATACATTCCACCAGCCCTCGTATGTTTTTATCGACTTATTAAGAATAATGGATTGTAATAAGCCGAATATTATTATTATTATTAGCTTCATTCAATATTATAATTTTGATACAATATAGAATTCTCAGCGCAAAGTATTTCAACAAGTTTCCGTTTCTTTCTTGTTGGTCGGTCCTGGCGATAAATATTGAGGAATCGCCAGTTAGATGTTAGCAGTTCAGTGAATGAACATATGAATAATGTACATTCTTTTCGTTGTACATTGACAGCAACCATATTGTCTCTTATTGAGTTTTTTGTAACTTTGACAACGAAAGGTTGTACACTTTTCAGAAACACAGCAGAATAGGTTATGCGATTAATAAACATAATGATATATTAAAACAAACAACAATAGATAACTTGTTGAAATATCTAGATGGCAGGAACAGGTAGCCCAGATGCTCAAGCAGGCCGCCGAGGATAAATTTTAAATACATATATTTCATACACTCATTGACCCAAACAGTTAATCAGGGAAAAAAAGCGGAGAAAACGAAGCAAGATAGAACGAAGTAACACGCAGAAGAGAAGGCAAGTGAACCAATTCGTTTTGATCAAGCGTTACTCAATATATATAGTCAGATCAAAAAACAAGTTATAGACACATAATGGATATCGAGTGAGCAATTGACACATATACGATAATACAAAATCAGAGTTAATAATCGAATAATCAATAATATTCAAATGTCGCTTGAGAATAAAGAATAAATTGATCTATCGACAAGCTAGAATAACCTATGTGTGCTTGAAATAATACCAGCCATCACAAGATGAAATACTACAGGAAATAGGTTACCACTTATTCAACAATTCTTTCAACTTTAATTATGATCATGACGAGGTATTAATATTCATCAGATGTTGGAGATCACGATCATAACACTAATCAAATGAGATGCAGATTAAGAAATCAACTCGGGCTAATCTACTATACACAAAACTTTCCAGATCAAATTTCATTGTTTCACGCTGAACATAATCATAGTTTGAAACATAATTTAACATTTTTATCGAGTAAATGTATGATACTTACAAGACAACTTGAATGAACATTTATCTCTCGTATGTGTGCATAAGTTCTGAAGAACAGTTTAGATAATTAGACAAAATCTTTTAGATTAATCACAGTTACGCAAATAATTGAATGCACCCAAATTAGTTAGTAATCCATTAGATTAAATTTGTATTTCTAAAGTGAATTTTAAAAGAATTCTCATTTGTAATTATTTCAAAACTTATGTCTAAATATTAAATTACCTATGAAATAATGCAACCATCTGTGGTAGATCTGTAACTTGAATACGTTTAGCAGCAATGGAACCTATTAATGATCCACCAGTTAAACATGCTCCCATTTGAGTAAGTAATTCCAAATTTGGCTGTATAAGTCCTAGAGTAGATATTACTCCACTTGTTACACCAATCATACCCAAAGCATTACCTAGAAAAACAACAAAACATATGCATAAGTTAACTAAAATAAAACCTAATTAGGTTGACAAAGTGATAACTGATACGATGACTAACAATTAGTCATAACAATCAGATCACCTTAACTGATTAGAGAGTATGATCCATAAACTGATTTCCTTCAATCTCTTATGATATTTTACCATATTTATTCTATGTCAACATTTTATGTATAAACATCAACAAGGGCGGCCTGCTTGAGCATCTGGGCTACCTGTTCCTGCCATCTAGATATTTCAACAAGTTATCTATTGTTGTTTGTTTTAATATATCATTATGTTTATTAATCGCATAACCTATTCTGCTGTGTTTCTGAAAAGTGTACAACCTTTCGTTGTCAAAGTTACAAAAAACTCAATAAGAGCCAACGTGGTTGCTGGCAATATACAGAGAAAAGAATGCACATTATTCATATGTTCATTTACTGAACTGCTAACATCTAACTGGCGATCACTCAATATTTATCGCCAGGACCGACCAAGAAGAAAGAAACGGAAACTTGCTGAAATACTTTACGCTGAGAATTCTATATTGTACCAAAAATATAATATTGAATAAAGCTGCTGATGATAATAATAATAATACTGTGTTAAAAAATTTTTTTATCAGTCTATTGATCTTAGTACTTTTATTTCAAATCATTTGGGTGCTTAATTCAATAAAACATTATCATGTAAACCTATTACTCGGTCATAATTCATACAACCGAGTTCTCATTTATAGAACAAGATTCTTTCCATTCATTTCAACGATTGAAATTTCGTTCTTCATACCCATTAAACCAATCTCTATAATCATAATCATTATAAAAGCATAATTCTTATGAAATCTATTCAAAAAGTTGAAATGAATGGGCACTAATTGAAGATTAACCACACACAAAAAAACACAGCAAGAATCATACTATTTGGAAGGTTCCAACTTTGCTTTCATGACTAAACTCAAGTTCATAAATTCGATACATACTGATAGAATTTAAAAATTAAATTGTCATCATTTTGAAGAAAGAAAAAATACGAAACCGATGGATTTATTAAAAAGAATGAATGAACCCCTCCCATTTTTTTAAAAAATTACTAAGGACCCCTATGGTAGTTAAAGTATTAAATAGGTTTCTACGATACACAGTTAAACTTGCGATAAAGAATACGGTCTTCATTTTTTTACAACTACACTGTGACATATCGATGTTTTTCTTCCGATATCTAATTTGTATACTGATCAATATCAAACGTAAAAAGAAAACAGTTAAAAATACTGACGTAACAGTTTGATATGTATTTATTTAGGATAAATTACAAAATCTACCCTTTTTGTAACCAATTTCTTAAGTTGATTGTTAACTAACTTGAGAATCGCAATTTCTTAAAACCAACGAAACATCATAATTAAGAAGCATGGAAGAATTCATTTTCTTTTTAAAGAATTAAAATGTAAGTTACTGAAGAATTTTAGAATAGATCGTAATTGTTCGCGGGACATAAAGTGGATTAAAGCATGCTCAATGTACGATTGCTTTGGTACACGCTGATTGACTAATTCTTATCCAATCAGCACTAGTCGATACTTGGAGAACACTCGAGAATCTTCTCGTGTAAAAATTATAAATATACTAACGTTTTTCCTATTGTGCTTCTTACTTCGATTTAAACTTGTTATTTGGAATATAATCTCTTTTCTGTTCAACCGTGTTCTGATTTGGGGACTTGTCGAGTGAATCGGTGTCCGACAATACTAATCAATAGGAATAGCTTGATCATAACCGTAAGAAAGAGATTATAACAATAATTATTATCCAATATTGACTGATTTTGAATTGAGTCAATCATGAATACAAAACTTTTCTAAAGAACATCTAAGTAAATACTAACAATGTAAATGATACTAAAATTTACTATAAAATTTCTAGAAAACTACGACAACTAAGGTTATTAAAAGCCTAACAATATTGAAAGATAACGATTCTTTAAATTTCATAATTCTTCAGTAATCAGAATTTAAACATGGAAGAAAACAACATACCAACACGACAACGTTTTTGACTGGATAAAGCAGTCAATGCACCAATGCAGCAAAGTGAAGAGGCTAAGTATGTAGTTTGATGCATATCAGTTAATAATGATGGAGGCAGATTTAAAATACCATATCCATAAACGCCTAATAGTCCAGCCGCTGGAATGGTAAGTAAATAATTGTATTCTGGTAAGTCAGTGGGACGTTTAAACATATTCAACATTCTTTGAGTAACAACAAAACCGCCACCAATATTGATCGCTGACAAAAGAGTAGCTGATGCTGCCAAACTCTCAGGCACACTAGATGGATAGAAACCACCACCCATTAGAAGTAAACCTCCAACTGCTGTAATACCGGATATAGCATTAGTAACAGACATCAGTGGAGAATGAAGTGCTGAAGTTACTCCCCAGACTGTATGATAACCTAAATAATTGATAGTTAGAAAAAGATTTATTACCCATTAATCTAGGGAAATAATTACAATAGCTATAGAAAATTTAGTGGTAAACTCAAGTAAAGAACTAGATACTATGAACTAAACTGGTGACAGAAAGAATTCGAAGTACAGCTATATCAATTTAATATTCTTTGGTACACTACACAAAATGGGAATCACCAGGAAAATAAATGACAGTGAAAACATAAAACTGTATATAGGAAACCAGACAAATAAAATGAAGAAATATCAGTCATGCGTATTGAACAGCTGCCAGATGGAGTATCTTGGCTACCTGTTCCTGCCATCCAAATATTTCAACAAGTTATCTGTTTGCGTTTGTTTTAACAAATCATTATGTCTATTAATCACATAACCTATTCAGGCGCGTTTGTAAAACGTTTACAACATTTCACCGTACAAGTCACATCAAGATACAAACAGAGACATCGTGGTGGATGACAAAATGCATGCATGGATTTGAATGAACATGATTCAGATGTAGAATCCTGAATTGCTTAAATGTGACTGATGACCACTCAGTTTTAATCGTGAGGATTGATCAAGAAATAAGAAAAGGAACACTTGTTGAAATACATTTCGCCGAGAATTCTACATTGTACCAAAATAATAATACTGAATTATGCCGTTAATAATAATTATAATGAATAATATATTCAGTATACAACCTGATAAAATGTACCTTAGTCAAAGTTTTTATAAGATTGACACAACCGGATGAAACTATAAACATGAATAGCAAAAGGTATTTGAAATAACGTAGTAACAATGACAATAAGAAATACTAAACGTTGGTAACATTGTTCCAAATGACAGAATGTAAAAGCATATACGACGGAATATTGAAACTTAAGATTAAAATGAAGAAACGTTATGAACGGATAGGTAAAGTTAGGGTAGAATTTTTGCAATCAAAGAAAATTAGGAACTCCAAACAACTGTCAGTCAACAGCACAGTCATAATTCTCAATACAAACAATAATATAGTTCGATTGTACAAAGCCCAATCTTGGGGAACTACTACAACCATCACCAAACAATTACATGTACTTATAAACAGTTTTCTACGGAAGACACTCCAGATCTATTGACCAGAAACCATCAGCAATAACCTGTTATGGCAAAGAAAAAACCGATTTCCAGTTGAGGAAATTCGGAAAAGGCACTGAAGGTGTATATATAGCATTTGACGGAAATCACCAAACTGCACCACAAATCAAGCTTTAACTTGAATTCCTCACGATAAAATGAAAAGAGTCAGACCAAAGAACACGTTGCACTGCGAATCGGAGGCAAGCATTAAAAGAATGAACAGAACTTGGCAACAACTGGAAAAGATGATGCAGGACACAGTTGGTTGAAGGATCCTGCGCTATGCTCAACGAGAGGTAGCAGGAGTAAGTAAGTAGGCAGTTAATGTATTCCTACGATTGTAAATGATTTTGAGTGATGTTACAACCAACCACTGATCACGATTGTTGCGTGGACACGTACATTTACTAACATGACTCAGAGCAACAGACTAATAGTTTTATGGGCTGGTGCCATGTTTTGGTTTCATCATCTGTAACTGTATTCCAACCTATTTCCACACGATAAACGAGCATTTGAGTCAGTCAGTCAGAAACAACGTAGAACTTCGTACGTATGTACATCAGTTCGAGTTGCCATACCACATTGGGACAAAGATGCAGTTATCTATTCAAGTCCCGTAGTGGTAGAGGTAGTAAGAGTATAAGCAGTAATCCGAAAGATTAGGGTTTGAAGATGTGAACAACCAAATCATATGCTTTTAATGTCTATCATACGGAGTTTACCAAAATTCTGTCAATTATTTATCTTTTTGCACGAAGTACTATTAATAAATAAAACATAGAACACAAATTACTTACCTACAATACTCGAAAGGCCGAATGTTGTTAACATAGTAGTAAATGCTGAAGAAGGTGAATAAAGACCTAGTCCAACTAAACCACTTAAGCAAACCGACGTCGATATAGCGGAACGAAGTTTATTTTTAAAGACAGATGAGGAATCTTCAGGTTGCAATGCTACACTGCTTCCAGCTTTACTTATTTGTTTACTACTAATTAATTTTGATGGTGATTGCGGTTGAGAACGTACAGGTGGAGGCCACATAAGTTCTCCCTTGATCAAAAATACAATGCATCACATGGATGCGATAGCAGTAATGAAAAATACAGATGAAAGTAATTTTTTAATGTTTTGAAACAAGAATGAAAAGTTATTAAAAGAGTGAAGTTGAAAATCTAACTCAATACACAATAACTGTCGTTAACAATTAACGATTGATGTGAAATACCAGTGGCGAGACTAAAACTTATGGACGAACCAATCACGGATAAGATAAAGGTATCGGATTTTGGCACGAAATTCACTAAACCATTTGGTTAAATAGAGTTTTGTCATCATACCTGATGCCATTTTGTGATGAAAACCCTAAATCTAATTCTTAACATTAAACATCAACTGTAAATTATAATTCGAATTCGTCATACAAATTTGTAGCCTTCATTTGGTCCTAGTTATCAGGTGGACACTCCCAAGTTCAGTCTAGCGTCGTTCAAAGGTCGTCCATAAATCATAATCCCACCATACCGGTTAATAATGAATAATTGAAATAATTAACCACTAGATCGATATGCTTATCTAACTTAATTAAAGGATATATTCTAGTCAAATTGGACCTTTTTATCATTGTTAAATGATGAAGAAAAATTTTTTTCAATCTGTTTTATCTATAGTTTACGAAATTAAGAAACCCTACACAAGGAATTATCAAGTTTTTGGTAAGTGACTGGCGCATTAAATAACATCTAAGGACAATAAAATATATGCCCATAAGAATTAATAAGCCTTCAGTGTTATACCAAAATAAGGAAAAAGGGTAATAACCTATAATGAATGATTACATATAAAGTTAACAAATTCGAAACACATGAATTTTGAAAAGAAATTCTCACTTTTGTTTATGTAGTGCATTGGATTCCGATTACTAAAATGATTAAGAAGACATCTGATCATTATCAATAGTGTTACTGCTAAGGTGATCTCACGTTATCAATCAATTTTTGTTATATTAATTCTAGTCTTACTAGTAATGGTAACGAAGAGTATCTTTTTACTAAATGAATATTTCACATATGACCTTTGGCCTTTTATTATTAGCTGTCTCTGTTTTTAGCTGTTGGTTACTTTCGTTATTTCATGCAATATAAAAAATGATGTTGATACATTTAGTTAACATAACTATTTCAAAAGAATTTTCTAGTATTTACGTGTAAACCATCATTAATCAAGTACGTTTATATATTAGTCGCTTGATCTATCTAGTTCATGTACATCTCACATTATACAAGAAGAATATCATAATCGTTCTGTTAAAAAAAATCACAAGATCTATTGGTTTTCGCTAATAATCTTAGATTCTTACTACAAGCAGTAAACTTCAGTATGCTTGAAGGTCATGCTTTCATTATTGACTACACTGAGTTGTAACATAATTTTTGTATTTTTGAATAGTAATGTGTTCCAAAACTTTTTCCCTATTAGCGGTTAATTACTGTATGCCATCTACCGTTATCAACAATTTTAGATGCATATACCAAGGAACAACGTAGAAATTGTGTCTACAATAGGACCGTTTATGTGAAATTAGATCACTTGTTCATTAGTTCATACGTATCATACAACATAAAACCCCAAATATTATCATTATTATCAGAAGGGGTTTTGTGGAAATCTTAGTAATTTCAGTAGTTGAAATCATGAGTTAATTGAAGCTAGACCACCATGGAAAACATGGAAGCACTGGACGGCCGTTTCATCCTAGTATGGCACTCCTCAGCAGTGAGCATCCACTGATAGGTCCTTGGTCCGAATCTCTCAGGGGGCGGGATCGTGGGTGGAATAAAGAAGTTAACGTTATTGAATGAACACGTACACCGTGAACACAAGTAAACAGTTAGCAATAAAATTATAGATTTTTGATTAGCGAATAAATTATATATAAAACTTACATTATATAATATAAGGCTATCACGAATTACATCATCTTCTAAGTTAAGATAAAATCGGTCTTTCGATCCTAAAACAGACGCGAATACGTCAATCAGTTAAACAATAGAATGAAAATAATATTCTTCAATTAGCCAAATTTACGTTATTTTTCTTGCCTAAATAACATCACTACAAGATAAAACATCACGCATAATTTAAACTCTAACTATAAAGCATATAGACTAATAGGAACTACTTACTACTAGTCAAAAACTTCGTAAAATTATGTCTCTCATATCTAATAATATTGTGCTTACACATCTACCACCCTAAATATTTCATCCAACTCAGTCAATTCTGTTTTAGAACTTTTACGCTAAAATCATAGATATAACAGAATAAGTGTTAGTAGTTTGATCTGAGTCAAACTATCGAATACCTCATATATCACTAACTGAGTAGCTAACCTGGACGAATAAAAGTTAAACGATCTTATTAACCGTTGAACAATAATTCTTTTTCAATTCTGAGATTATCTGAGCTGCCAGTTTATCGAGAAAATGCATGTACAAACAAATAAGGTAATTAACATACTTAAAACTTATACTCACAACACTTTAACGAAATTACCGTGCAAACGAACTCACTGAGGATCAATTGATAAATTCAAAACCATGAAAATAACTACTGATTAAGAGATGTCAAGATATCCTAAATTTTATCAGTTAACTTCTAACATGACTATCGCTACTAAACACTGTGAGTCAGCCGAAAAAACGAAATGGAAAAATATTAGTTCTTAAGAAGTTACAACCATAAATAGCTTAATTCTGTCAACCGATATACAACAAACATTAATCAGATTGATTTTAGTCTTCTGACATCTTTGTTAAGTTCTCTCTACCGTCATCAGAAAATTTATGGATACATACACTGTTATGTGACAGCATGTATCTCAATTTTATAACAAAAAATTGAATGAACAATTAGAGTAGCTTAAATTAATCAGCATAACTTACCAGGAGGAGTCATTGATAATAGGTAGTTTGCTACATTATTTGAAAATAAAGTTGATGCTTGACCTGGTAATCGACTGGGTAGATCAGTATAACCAATATGAGCAACATTATGATGATATGTTAATTTGCCTGGTACTGTTGTTTCTACATTTCCTCCAGACTCTGAAGCCAAGTCGACAATAACTGACCCCGGACGCATGGATTCTACCATATCCTAAAAAATAAATAAAAGCTGTTTTGTAGAAAGATAAATATAAAAACCAATTAGCCTATTGAGTTCAATCCAAGTTAGGAAAAGAGTGAACAAAATAAAGTCTCCAAATTTCAAGTAGTAACAGCACCGTTAACTATATTTAGTAGTAGGAAATAGGCACTATGAAAAACCATTCATGGACACTGAATAAAAAAAAGTACTCATAGACATCGACAAATCTTTCTAGGTACTTTCCTTTCTGATGACTGACTCCAAAACATATGTGAAGTGGATGTTAGTGAAAAACACTTACCTTAGTTATAAGTTTTGGCGCTGGTTTTCCTGGGATTAAAGCACTGGTAATAATGATGTCTACTTCTTTGGCTTGTTTTGCGAATAATTCCATTTCTGCTTCAAGATATTTTTGAGACATTTCTTTAGCATATCCACCCCCTCCTTCCCCGGACTCCTGAGTAAAGTATTTGGAAAAAAGATACATAGACTGTACTTCATACATGAAGATACTACTGACTAATAAAATAATAACAATGTCTCTAGTTAAAGTAAACAATGAAACGATCTACTTTAATAACATAAACAAGAAAGAGTGATCATCATTACTCAATAGACCATATATTATGTATGTCCAGTCCTCCTTTATTGCTGATCATAAACTATCGACCGATAAGAATTATTAGGAACAATGCTGAATGGACGACATCGGTCACTACTCAATGATCAATCAGTAGTAAATAAATCTCAGTTTCATAGATGGTCAATCGTGGCCTGGGTAGTCCCGTGATAGCTTTCCTGACTATAAAACTGGTTTACAAGGATTCGAATCTGCCAGGAAGCATCAGCTCCATCAAGACTACCAGTACACCTTGCTGACAAGAGCTGAATAGCACGGGACGTAGGTCTAGTGTCTCCAGTCGACTACCTTCAGTCACCCTCTTTGACCATGCCGTCATCGACTATAGGTCTGAGCTATATTGGTAGGTACAGACCAGCTGTCTGGTTGAGGTCAGCGCAAAAAACACAGTCAGTGACTGGAGACGTTGGACTATATGGGTCAGAATCATTCATAATGATAAAGGTGCATACATCTTTTTTTTTACCTCAGATTCTGAATTCTTGTATTTCCCCTTACATACCTTTTCTTTCAGTCTTTACGAACCATAATCTCAATGCTTAGTCTCTCTCACTATTATTATTATATATTATTTCAACAGTACTTTTAACTACTTATTATCCTAATGCCATCTGGTTGAACTAACTTGGCACGGTATCTTGGCCTAATGGATATTTGTCCTAAGTTCCATGTAACTTTTTAACTGACTACCTATCAATATTATTCATGAAAGCTAAATTCCATTAGTTAAATATAATGGGAATTTACGAACTAAATCTTTTAATTCAGTTACTAAGAATTTTGTTGTGTTGAGAAATTTCTAGTGATTTACTAATGAGAGACGTAAGTAGCGAAAATTTGACTTAAACTGTAATTCGTAAATTTCATGTATTTTTTTTCTGTATGGATTATTCATAAAAGTGAATTACATTTGAACTGTTCATGAAATTATCTGAAAGATAAATTCTCAAATTCTGAATGTTTAATTTCGTTACCATCAGGAAGATTATTTCTATGAACAAATTAAAATATCATCGAAAAGTATACATGTAGTATACATTTCAAACCAATATGAAAATATACCTTTAATCGTATAGTATTCAACCTTTATAATACTGGTCATATTTAGGCATGATAAATGTTTCCATTACAAGTAACAGTTACTACTGATTATTAAATTGAACTCCATACAAAAATTGATAGATGATGATGGTTTAAAGGTTTTAATATCTTCATTTTATGCAAATATCGATTGATAAAAATTAGCAAAGTAAAGTACTATCCCTCTCTATCACTCTTTCTATATGTTCTAACTTAATAAGAAAACTGTCAAAAAACCTAGACAATATAGACTTGATAAACATTTTAACCCATGTCTGGGTCAAATTAAAACGATTTATTATTAATATAAGATTCATATCAATACGTTTTAATGGTTTACAGCTTACTTGTATATTTACAGTTAAAAATTCTGCACCAAATGATTCAACTTGTTCACGAACTGCTTCACGTGTATCAAAAGCTCGTACAATAGCACCAAGACTTTTTGCTGTACTAACAGCTGATAAACCTGCTACACCGCCCCCAATAACTAATACTTTTGCAGGTGGAATTCTACCAGCAGCTGTAATCTGACCTGTAATCCAACATATATAAGATTATCATGACATTTCGAGTAATAAATCAATATAATTAGTCGTTTTTGTACTAAAATCTACCACTACATATTTAGATAAATGGTTTTATTTAATTCTGAGGTAGTTTTGATCAAGATTTTAGTCTGCCAAATCAACCACGTCAGAAGTCGGGAAGACGTTCATTAACGATACCATACAACTGCATTATATAATGAAGTTGAAAGCTATAAACCAATGAGAACGAACTAGCGCATTATATGAAACCACGTTTATTGTGAGACCTGAAATATATCTGTCGTTGTTCTGATGCATTCATGAGCTATGCTAACATTTAGCAAATCCAACTTCAATACAGTGAAATCGACTACCTCTAGCCTCTTCTTCTAGACACCGTTAACCAGACTAAGAAGAACAATTTGGTAATGGAAGCTCTATTTTTAACGGCCCCAGTGTAAGTGAAAAAGTAAGGTTAGCCGATTATATACCAATTACAATGATTAGAATCTATATCATTTTAGAAATAAATCGAAAGTGTATAAGAAGAGTTCATATTGGATAATCTAATGTAAATGATTTTTTAGCTCATAAATTGTATTTGGATATTACACATCCCCAACAGATTTATCCTTCAGAACTATCAATGGAAGAACAACATGAACAATGTAAATAAGAGAAAAATGTATCTAACGTTTAGGATGAGAGACCTAGCTGAAAAAGTTTTCATTTGACACTTAGATATTTTAAATAGGAATAAATATCCAGAAAATGAACTACTTCATCTTCGTAATGTACTTACAAGCCGTTTGTTCATCATTTAATAATTATGTTTTTCCTAGAATAATACTGATAGTATGAAAGTAAACAGATCACAGATCGAAAGACTGTCAATTAAGTTCACCTAGATTTTATAACTTAGCCTTTAGAAGGAAATAACTAGAAAACAGAATTCATAATCGGATGAAAAAAGAAGTGTAAATAAATATAATATCATCCATAAAACTATGGATTCAAGAAATACGCCAATTGACACACATCTAATGGTTCCTGAACACCAAGATCGAATGATAACAAGGAGGAATACAAACGGTATGGACGTCAAATGGAGATATTCATAACTTGAAAGATTGTCGTTTGTCATTAAGAAACCAAAACTTCACCAAATTTAATTTCATGGAAAAGTAAATTATGTTTGTGTGGTATACATGTTTATGTAGTATTTCTCTCAACCTTCAGATTTATTCTATTATTAGTGAAAATTTACTTTTTGACCATACGTTTTACTAGTTCACGTAATGCTAGAGTTATTGGAACCTTTGTCACACTCGTCATGTTTAAATATTGATAAAGATTTCGAAATAAAACGTAATGATGATTTTACCTCCTTTGATTTCAATTCTTACATGAATTAATCAAAATGTTTGGAAGTATATTAACGTCTAAAAATCCACTTACATACCGATAACAAATGATCTGAGAATTTATAGTCACGAAATTGTTTCGCGGATTAATTATGGAAGATCTTGGATTTGTTTCTACATAATTTCAACCAATTATTTTCGTAATATTTAATATAAATTAAGATCAAAGACTGCACTATGCGTATAAAAATGTATCTTAAGATTAATTCGCAAACGAGATTGACTGGTATACTTTCGGAGAAACTCAATAGTCAGTTTTGCAGCTTATATACTCCATACATAGAGAACTAAACTGAATAGTTGAAAACGGCTTTATTTCCATTACCGTTAATTAACCGAAAGCAAACTACAAATTAACTGCTATAAACAATTTTCAGGAAAATACTAGCTTCGAAATGATATCGACTTATAAAGTTTTTTTCGAAATATTTCCTTAAACTTGTTGAGCACTAAATGCTGCAAATGAAAACAAGTTTTCTGAAAATGAACTACATACTATGTGGACACGATAGGAATATCATTACTTGGAGACAATAATCTTACCAAATACAATTTTGATAACTAGTATAGAGGTTGTGGAGATTATTAGGCTTTTGATTGAGATCATGAATCAATCTAAGCCAAACCACCAATGACAACCTGAAAGCACTGGACGGCCGTTTCGTTCCAGTATGGAACTCCTCATCAATGTGCATCTACCGTCCCACACTGCTGGGAAGTCCAATACTAGGAAGAAACGGACGTCCAGTAATGCCAAGTTTTCAATGGTGATTTAGCTTAGATCGATACATGAATTCAACCATCAAAATTACTACAATCTCCACAAATCCTTATTCTGATGATAGTTTAAAGGCTTAGACGCTTAGACTTGTAACTCAATCAAAACAACAAACAATTTAATTCATTTTTGTGTTTTAAATAGAGTAAGAACAAATAATAAAGGGAACTATGTGTATGACATTTTTGTGTTGTTTGATTGAATTTTCCAATTGATATTTAGGACTGCAATCGATTCCACTGCTAATCAACCACCATCATCTCAGCTTACAATATTTGTGACTGAAAATAATATTGAGGCGATCCATACAGTATGCACATATGTGGACAAGAGACTGATCAATTGCTGTCCTAATTATCAATGGGAAGATTCGAGCAACCAATACAAAAATGAATTTAACTTCACCCCATTGTACAAGCTAGTGGCCAACTGGAATGAACAGCTCAGTGGATAACGCGATGGCTTCTAAGGCGGACGGTGCTAGGTTCGAGTCTCGGAATGAATATCAACTCTGGATGCAATTAAATTTAGCTAACAAGTCCCAATTAGGACGAAGCGAGCGTCCTTGATTCCACTGCTAGCCACCATCATCTCAAAAAACAACCAATCTTAAAAACCACAAAAGTATGTCAACAATTCACTAGTATTACCTGCGAAAAATCGATTGAACAATCCAGCAGCCTCAATTATACCTTTATACCCAGAGATGTTAGCCATTGAAGATAAGACATCAAATGATTGTGCCCGACTTATCCGTGGTATACAGTCAAGAGCTAACAGATTCACCTTTTTCTTACTTAGTGTTTCAATTAACGACTAGAAAAACAACAAAAGATAGAAATTAAGTGAAAAAAATGAATCAGAAAGCCATAAGTTAACAATTCAAACTATAAAGAATCAGAGTGAAAGTGTATTAATTGTAAATAATTGTCAAACAATTATACTACTATGCATCGAAATTAATTTACATGTAGTTGTTATGGATTTATAGTAAATAAGAGGACAGTTTGTATTGTTTTTCTCATGATAATTTACACTGTTCTCAAAGAAATCTGTTCACTTAATTAAGCACAGTAATACAGTATGCAGAATGTATACAACTATCATAACAATGGCTATTCCCGACCGTTGTTGCTACCTTGACGTGGTGGTCGGGCTTGCCTATCGTGATGAAGCGACCGAGCTATACTGGCTGGAACAACCGGTCCTCAAGGTCCTACCATGTCAGACAGGTCGGTTGAAGAGCGGTAAGACTAAAAGCAACAAACTCAAGGTCCGAAGGCGAAGTCGTACTGCTGACTGTACAGAGGTGTGACAGTAGTAAGGTGTTTCCTTCAGACAACCAGCATGACAGCGATGCTGTCTTCCCACAAGGAGGGGTGGGGTTAGAAAAGGTCGACCCTAAAAATGCACACCTCGCCTTATCCCACGGATATCCGTCTCCGGCGGTAAGGTCTCAATAAGTACGGAGCTAACACAAAAATTACCCATAACAAGGTCGTGTGTGACCGACCTCAAGCAGTTGTCCCATGGGCACTGCGGTCACGCTCTCAGGTCACTAAGACCACCTTTAATCCAATTTCCTTTTCAGGTACCTCCTGACAATGGCTAGTAGGCCAACTCTAACAAACAACGAACTCCAGTCACAAAATAAGCTCGTTTTCTCCAGTCACCATATATATTGGTGCTCTCTTGTACCAATATTCATGTGTGCTTTTTCCCCTCTAACTTTTTTGAAAGGCACCCGTCACACGAAAACATTGGGTGCGACATTCACGGAAGATCATACAAAAACATGAATGTATGAGGCCAGTTTGGCAGGAAGAGCAGACTCTCCTCACCCGACATAACTAAGCCATTTGAGCAAGAAAAGCAACTAATTACAAATAAAAAATTTAGTCTACAACCTGTTGAAATCTTCATCTATCACTTAGCAGTAAACAACGTTGGTTTTAAAAACAGTGCATGCTCGGAAATCCGTATTTGTGCTCATCTACCTTAATTCTAAATTTGACATCTTTTTTTCTTTTTTTGGAAAAAAGCGGGAAAGTGAAGAAACTGGAATGATGAACGTGATAAAGATAGCTTTTGGAGATGATTGAATGCAATAGTTCATAACAAATCACCTTCACTTGACAGCATACAAAACAGACAATTTAATGAAATTTACTTGATTTTTGGCAGGGTAAATCAAACTAATTAAAGTGCTGTTAGGTCTCAGCATACTGACTTCAGCTGATAGGTTAGGAAGTGAGTCCAGCGTAGGTGGTCGTATTTTCAAGATAATGTCACTTTGATTATACAAACTTTCTACACTGTCTGTGACTATTTTAGCCCCAGCCTTTATATAATCCGAATCTAAGAAATTAGAGTTAACACCGGCACCAGTTTGAACGAAAACGTTGAAGCCACATTTTGAAAACAGGTTGGCAGTCTGCAAAGTTGTAATAATAATAATAATAATAATAATAATAGTATTAAAAGATAACCAAAGACGTTAAAAACGGGTGAAACAAATGAATAAGCAGACACTTCTTTTGATAAAAAAAAAGTATCAGGACTTATCTTAGATCCACAAGAATCATGTATTCATGTACAACCTGAATAGAACATAAACATTAGCCCTCGCCCCTTACTGAAGTTGAGAAGGCTAAAGTTTGCATAAAATAAGGTGGAGGTGGTTACAATGGATTAACCAGAGAGATCTGTAAAGATGGTAGACGAGCTTTAGCCGTCACACTGACTAAGATATTAGCTTAGACCTGAAAAGTGGATGTGATCTTTTGTAAGTGGTCTTGATCGCTGGTCATTTGAGTTTATAAGAAAGAACTAAAAGTTTCTTATAACATTTAGAGTCTGATTGACTAACAAAGTGTCTAAAATATCAATAATTTTATGACACTTAATTGGTGCTCATAAACAGAAAATCAGGCTCGATTTAGTCCTGGACGTAGATGAATGATTGTATTTCATGACATTAGGATGGCATTCTATCCTTCTGGTCGACAGATTTCGTGACATTGCCTATCAAAGAGGTACACAGTAGTAGTAAAGGTTTTGTATTGGAAAACTGTTAGTCAAGTTGTAGCTTGTGATGAAAAGTTATTAAAATTACCAACGCTAATATGTGAAATTCTAAGCTAATGATAGCAAAGATAAGCGCGCCGACCACTTCAGTTATCGTAGATGTCTCATCAATCTGAGTTTTTATTTAACAAATCCTCGACATGCATTTAGAGCACTCAGTTAATTTTTGTCAACTTTCAACATTTGTGGCGCAGGAAATATATCTGTTTGCCGACCAAGAGGTAAGTATTTTTTCCAGCAGTTTGTTATTTGCTACGTTGTTTGGGGAAGATAGTTTTTGAAAATGGAACATACTTTCGGATTAATAATATTTGGACATAAATTCCTTTCGACCATTGCCCACGAATGAAGAAACTATCAAGTAAGAAATTCTGAGGTTGAACGAAGAACATTAGGTAGTGACAGGAAATTAGCTGATGAGGTAACGAATTCTCACCAACTTAAATGATTGAGACGTGTATTTTTTATACCCAACCATCACCTACTACGACACGGCACCAGTACATGAAGCCACTAACTGTCTGATCGGGAAGTGTTGACACATGATTGCTCAGTTGGAGTTGATGTCATTGTGATGATTACTTGTTAGGGAAATTGAGTGAGATGGGTTAGATCCAGCTGCAAATACGTAAAAACATTCATCCATTTTTTCCATTGAGACCTTTGGTCTTTCGTTGAGATGAACGTTACAGCATGTTTTTATACATATGATATAACCTAAAAATATTTGTCATAAATATGTTTTTTATACCCCAGTGAGTAAAAAATTGTATTTCTAGCGTTTTGTGACTTGGTGCAAGCCTTTTCTTCAGAGTAAATGAAAAATATTCTGTTTGATCTCATGAGCATATTATACTGCTTATACGTTTTCATAACAACATACAATTAAATTGATTGGTGCATTGTCGAACCATATTTTGATCACGATTTTTGAGCATAACAGGGTGTGAAAAGATGGCTTAAAGTGTAAGATATGTGAAATGTATAATCTGAGTGAATTACCTGAAAGGCTGAACGTAAATCTACCTAATAATATTTACGACTTGATGCATATCTGTGGCTTTTGTATGAACTAATGATTCCTCTGTACTTGATGTCTGTCTGATTTTGAATTCTAAATACAATACCTTCATCTGTGCTCACCTAGTTTTATTTGCTGTAAATTACACTATTTCGGGAATTCGTAGTTCGTATTATAAGTCGAATACTTACAAACTACACATTGGCATCGCGATGAAGCCTGTTATGGAACAGTTGGGCGTACATTCAAACTGTGATGCTTTTGACGACTAAATAGAAAAGTTCAAAATCTAGGCAATAACTAAGGAAGATGTCGAGGATTCTAATATTGTGGCTCATTTCCTTATTTTCATCGGAAAAGAAGCCTATAGTTAATTAAAAACTGGCATTTCTGGAAAAGCCTACTCCACTTTCTTATGCAACTCTCAAGGAACTACTACTAGACCATGTATAAGGTACAAATTCCGAACGCTGTAAAGGAAAACAATTTCATAAAATGATTCGTCAAGACATCAATAAAACAATTACATTACTACGTCATCACAATCCAATGCGTGCTCAATGTTATGCAGATAATGATTCATTGAAGAGTTGCGAAGCAGGTCACGAAAATGAGCACAAGTTTTGTAAATTTTTGTACTGTAGCAAATTTACTCATGTAATTTGTGTGCATCACGTAATGCCAAATGTTCTAAATGTGGTAAAATTGGGCACTTACAGGCAGTTTGTAGAACTACTCTTTATTTCGCTGTAAGTAGTGCCAAACTTTGTAATTATGATCCTAATTAGTTGAACGTTTCAAATGAACCATACTCTGATCAGATTAATGGTAATATTTTACCAGATATGTGTTATTTTAATAACTCATGTATTTCTAATGAAATCATTTACAGGTATGTAAAGGATATATCGAGTGCACTAAATCCTGATAAAAATTCTAATGTTATTTAATCAGATGTGGTTTGTTCCATTTGTTTGTAATGAAATCATAATCAAATGCGAGGAAAGAGTTCTAAATGAGTTAAAATCTGGTTACAGTCCTTATAGTGTCGTATCAGATGTTATTTGTTTTCACAATGCATTTATCTCTGATAATATCCCTAATGAATGTGACAAATGTGTCTCGAATGAGTCGAATTCTAATCACACTGCTGATGTTATTGTATCAGATGTTGGATATTCTCACAAACAATGTCTGTTGAATAGAATCCTTAGTCACTGGTACGATGAATCAGAGGGAATAGAAAATTTTCACGAAGCAGTTGGAGCACTAGTTTGCCCAGATATGAAGTTTGCACAAGTAGGAACTTCAGGTATAGTCCAAGATTATGTTAATGAGTATGAGGCAGATGCCTATTTTCTTCCTTTGCACTTCCTACTTTGTGTCTGCCTGGTTTTTAGTTCTAAACACAATACCTTCATTTGTGCTAACCTAGTTCTATTTGTTGTAAATTGCAGTATTTCGGGAATTCCTAGTTTGTAGCTGGTTTTCTTTACGAGTTTGAATGAAGTTGGAGCTACAATTGAGGTATGATGATATAAATTTATGTTTTATGGTTTTTCACCAGCTGCTTACAACCATATATGTCTAAGAATTGAGACGAAAAGATCATTAATAATCATATATTTGTTTATATTTACGTGTGCACAAGCACGTGTGCATTCATTTGGATATGGAATTCGCTTGGAAAAGGATCTTAAAATTATGTAATCTCTTCAGAACTTTGATAAGCACACGACCCTCTAATTTTTTTGGGATTTTATTTATTTATTGCATAACACCCCCTATCGATGGTCTTAAATATCAGCACAAAATGATTTACACCTGTTCATGCGTATAAATATAATCATTGTCGATGTTCATTGGCATCAAAACTGTTTGATGCATGCGGCTGATGAAAAACCACAACATATAATTACACTATATCATTTTTGCTTCAACGGTTGTCTAGACTTTATTCAAAATGTAACTTTAGGGTTACACTAACAAGAATAATTATAATCAAAACGTTGTAAAAGTTTGTAACGTAACAGACCTACTTGGGGGGTAATTGAAACGCGCTTTTCATCTATGAAAGATTCTTTGGGGATCCCAATACGCAAAGTATTAAAAGCAACACCAAGCTGAGATGATTCCGGCCTTGTAGTGTATAGGCGATGTAACAAGCTGACTGACTTCAAGTGAACCAATCGATGACTTTGGATGGTCGTAGGGGAATGTAAAACGAAAAAGACAGCAGCCATGTATAAATAACTTCAGAGAGAATAGAAGGACGAAAAGCTATACGAAAACCATACTCACGCCAACAATACTTCGATGTCCAATGCCTCGGTATAGTATCCAGTATGTTTGTTAACAACTTTGATTTTTTCTAGCAATGATGTAAATAAAAATGGTAATAAATATTGAGAAAGATTCAAATTCAATTTGAGTATGCGACACTAGAGAGATGGTTTGTAATGACTCATCCATCCTAGCATTTAAATCCCGGACGATGAAAGGCAGTGTGATTTCTAGTAATCGTCTATTATTCACTCGAAGCAGCGAGTATTATAAACTGTGGTTGAAGAGGCCACAAAAAGATTTCAGGCAGGGTATGTACGGCGGGAACTGAAAATAAGGTAGTTGGAAATTTCAATTTTTTCACTATTATTTTTTCATACTGATCCCTAAGATGTAAGATAATTAATAAAACAAACGTTTTCTGTTTTGCCGTGTGAAGTTACTGTGAAATAACACAAACATGTTAAATTTTTTATTCACGTTTTCGCTTTTGACGTTGCAGATTCCATAGTCATTGTGACGGTGCAAAGCAGAAGGACAGGATATTACAAGTCTGAGCAATTGCTTCATTTATATTTTCATTACGCTTTAGACTCCTGGAATGACTGTCTGTTAACAAACTTCTGTTGGGCCTGGTTGTCAGTCATTTTGGTGCTACTGCTAAAAATAAGGTCCCCAATCAGTCATCCAGGTAGTATCACACATAGAGAAGGGAAGTGGTAAAATCATAGCTCCCAAAACTCTAAAGACGGGTTACAAAAAGATAGGCGAAACTCTCTGATCCTAGTTTTTGTTGGAGTGAAGCTTAAATGAGAATAAGCCAGTCTTTGATTGAGTACAGTGGGACAAATACTTTACAATTCTGGGAAATGTATAACTTCATTAAAACTGTTTCGGCCGTATAAGGATCAAAAAGTAGGGTTAAAGTTAACCTTAGCATACGGTGCATATGTAGTCACAATGAAATCTCAGAGGTCATTGTTCAAGCAGTCCGCCCAAATCTGAGTTAGACTCGATGAACCGTGGGCCGTAAGAGACACCGTTAGGAGACAAAAAAAAGAACAGACCAGAACGATGATTTACAGTGTCTAGGCCAGTAAGTGGTAGTCGGACTGAAGCTTAAAAGCACTATAAGTGACGGTGGCGTAGGCTTGTAGTGGCATTGGTTTCTAAACACAGTGTTCTCGAAGTTGAACTTATAGTTACCGAGATTGACATTCATCACACAAAACGTAGGGGAGGTGGGTAATGATGAACACTGAGATAATTGATATGCATGGTATGGCTTGGTCGTTCTTGTGTATCCCATACCACTCCACACGAAATATAATGTTCTATCCTCAGCCAAAATGTGTTCATCCTAAGTGCTAAACGTCATACTGTTAATTAATATGATACAATAAGACAGTGTATACTATGATGTGATTTCCACATAAGATCATATAGATTACTTATGTACGTCAAAACAGGTCTACAGTTTAGAGGTCAAGTCTGCTATTAGGTAGCGCTGATATCAAACGACCGAAATTCTACAGGATATCGCGAAGCACAGGACTCATCACCACTACAACAATGAACGTATCAAGGGCAACGATAAACCTCGCGACATTTACACTTCAGTGTCTGATGGCTGTGAACTTGAGAGACAAAAGAGACCTCGCTGAGGACATCCAGGCTGGGTGCAGCCAAAAAGTGACTTCCCGGGCAACACTATATATTGTTACCGTCAACCTAAATCGGTGACATTATTTCGGACAGGCCCAACCAGACACACATTGGTATCTGTTGACCTTGATCGGCAACCCACCGTGAGGAACACGGAAACCCCAGTCTCACCATCGGATCACCCACTAAGGCACTCACTTGATTTGCGAGTTGGCCATCCTGACTTCAGTCTTTGAAGGGGGAGGTCGAAAAATTCAAGCCTGCCACTGACCAGTCGGTTATTAGAGCAGTACTAATATCATAGTGGACCATAATTATAAAAACCCACCGTCTTCAAAAGAGACGTGAATCACTTAGATTAAGCAAAAACGGGGACAGAGCTACAACATAAATCTCATGTGGATAGATCCCATCATCTGCGATTATCGTCGCTGAGTTTCGGGATATTTAGAGGTGATCTGAGAATGGCACTTCAAGACAGTTCTCGAAAGACTGCACATCAAAGAGCAAACAGTCATTCACACTCTCACATTTTCCCAGCAAACGTTGACCCAATTTAATGGACCACAGCCCCTTTAGCGTAGGGCTTAGAGACGAGACTTTACAGAAACGTACTAACCCATGGATTGATACCTCCCTCTTGAACTGGTCGTATCTGATCCATGTCTCATAATTTACCACGGTTATAATTATCACATATTCAGTAACTAATTATTATCTGTCTGATCATAGACCCTATTCTTACCCTTATTCTTCGACTCTGTTTACTTATACATCATCAATCAATTATTTTATTTATTTATAATTGGAACAACTGTCTTCTCTCACCACTCGAGTTATTACTCCGATATTTTCCCATTACAATCACACAACCTTCTGTCAGGTAATGTGATAGCCACAGTTGTACTAAAAAAAATCAGACAATAAAAGAAGTAGTTATTAGTTTTTCTTAATTTTTCACTCTATTGTTGCACTTTCCGTTCTAGTAAATGGCATTATTTATTATAACATTGGCTTCCCTTCCACCATTTGAACCAAATCCATGTTCTTGAATATCACAACTCGTCGTCCTATATCACAGCATTCTCTCATCTGGAGGCTCATAACACATTTTAGTCTAGCAACAAGAGCGAGTACGAGTTTAACCTACTAACTTATCGTACACCTGTCCGTTCCGCTACAGAGTAATAAGCGTTGTTCAGCGCTCATATACAAGTGCCTTGTGGTTTCCTTGCTTCTTTTTTTTCAGCATCATGGTTTGAGTGCACAGCTATGGAGCAACCATGACATTGACGCCTTCTCAAGGTTATAGCTTACATGAAACACTCTACAAAGCTACTTCATAACAAGTGTAAATTCAAAAATTTGTGCTTAGCACAACCAGAATGTTTACATTATTAAACCGAGTTTGAATCTGATTTGAAAAGTGGACGCAATGCGACTTCGGAAAAAGTATTTTAGAAACTGCACCCAGTGCAATAATTATGCATAAATCTAATCACTTATGCTCTGGGACATCGGTATTGTCTTATACTTTTATTGATTCCATATATTTAACGACCCTAATTGGGAAGCAAGCTAATGTTGGAACATATAGATTATACCCGTAAAAATGGAGTGTACCTGCCTTAAAACGAATATTATCCAGAAATTCTACTGCTATAAGACTAATGCGCTCACTCAACCATGATATATTCAAGTCCGCAGTGAGCTAACAAGTGAAGTAGAATTAGTACACTTAAATGACCAAACAACCGCTTATTTGGCATATTCAAACATCTGGAACTTTGTGAAACAACAGGAAGCAAGCGTTGAAAAATCTATTGGTTTGTAGACGATCATGACAAAGACACTGGATAATGTGAACTAGAAGGATTTGGCATGTTAGTCAAGTGCACTCTCCTGCGAAATCATAAGCATGTAGGTAGACATCCTAACTACATTTGATTAACTGTTACTTGGGGACAATAAATGTTTATTTGATTCCAGTTAAAAGTGCCGGAGCGTTCGCGCTGCATTCAGCATTTCTTTACCGACAAGACTGTTGGTGTTCTTCAGAAAGAGAGAGAAATATTGACTGAGTTTCAGAAGCCAAAGGTAAGGTTACTTTTGACACCAGACTTAAGTCTCAAAAGCCACGGTCGGTATATGCGGCAGCATAACAGAAATCAGCGAACTCGAAAATTCTGGATGAACCCTAGCTCAAGGCTGTCGGTCACGCATCCAACCCAATTAAGAATTGGGTATGACGAGTTACTCAGCTCTCGCACCGACAAGTTGGCCTGGATAGAATGCTTTTCAACACATCAACAAACTTCCAAATACATATCCGGACATTTTTATTCCCGAAATGGGACAATATATTTTTTAATTATCAAGTTGTCACGAACGAAATAGTTGTCCATCCCTACAAATCCTTGTCATATATAAGCTTTTGTACTTTTATGAATTTTTCTCACTAAGAACACGTAAACATGAATAATTTTACTCGCTATTCAATGAAAATTGTTGATGACATTTCATCTTGATCTTAATTTAATACAGTGGACTTCGAAGTATTTTGTTTTAATATACCAATTATGCATTCTTTTTGAACACATAATTTAAAAAGAAGGTTATTTGTTACTGTGCCTTTGGGTGAGGCAATCGTCTTCAGATAAAATTGGATGATTGAATATGAAGTACTATTTAAGGGTGAGTGTGATCAAACGTATTTTATTACACCCGTCGCTCAATATCTAAAGATCGAGTCAGGCAAGTTGTTAATGTTTTGAGTATGTTTGGTACAAACGGAGACGCGTGTCTATGTTTAAGCAAAAACTTACTTTCATGGCACATTTTAAGCAGAATAAATTGATTTAAATCGTCTAATGACTTCATATGTTTTTCATGTTGCCAGAGTAGTAAAAAGGTTTCCTTAGCTTGTCAAACGCGCTTCACGTAAACGCTTTTACGTCGTGACTCATCATAAGTGTTAATATTTTCTCATTTGTGAGGATGATGCTTTTATATGACTACTTTTTTATCATTGAACTACCTTTTTAGCTGGAAATTATCCATTTGTTTGAACTATTAACCGATGACTATAGAACTACATGTTCGGATAGGCTGCTTCGTTCGCTTGAACATTTATATCATAATTATTTAAGGTTGACGTTATCAAACAAAGAAAGCGGTTCTTTGAAACCGAAATCCGTACCACCAGCTACATCTTGAAAGGAAGGACGCCTTATCATAAAGCTGAATTACCCATGTTCATCATCCCGTCTGATAATATTTATAATTGACTTAGAAATGTAACAAAATTCTTCCGTAGATGTTGTTGAATTCGTATCCATTCTTATCGTATTCAGGATCTGATGCAACTCCCTAACAAATTGACACATGGCAGACTTTACTGTCAATCAGTAGTTAATGACCGAGATTATTTCTACTTTCGGCTGCTTTATTTACTTTATTGTCACGCTTGCTAAACCTGTAATGTAATATGTGTAGGTTCTCACTTCTTCGTGTCAATTTGCTTCTTTTGAAAATTTTAACTATATTATTACACAAATGATTTTCTCTTGTTGTCTCTGACTTTATATCAAGTTCCTAGACATACTACGTTTTTGTAACAGCTGCGAAAGAGAGATGCGACTTTCTCTAATATCAGTGTGACATGCATAAGCTTCGGGCGCGGTTGAGGTATTCACAGTTCTTAGCAACATAGGCGTTCTTGGCCTGAATATAATGAAGCGCTATTTGAAATATATTCATTTGGTTATTAGAAATATGCGATTCAGTTAACTTTTGACCACGACTTCTTTGTTTAGAAGGCTCTGGTTTTTATCTTCTCTATATTCCAGTTAGTGAGACGAAACGTAAAATAAAAACTTGTAGATGACTTAATGCCTCTTAAGTAAGACTGTGAATAATGCATGAACCAATAGGCAAACCTTCTCTATTTTTCTTACAATAGAATACCTCTAATATGTGTCTGTTTCATTGGCAATGAAATTATTAGTATCTTTCGGTTCAGGGATTGCTGTTTCCGGATTGCTAGCAAATAGACATATGTTAAAGCATCTGTTAGACCCTTCAACGTGATTGAAGATAACCATCTTAAGGCGCATTAGTTGTGTTGATAGTTTTATCTTTGATTATCCCCTGTACTGATTAGCGTTTCATTCTCCCCACTTTATTCTAGAATGTCCAACCTAAGACTAACATCCATTTCAACAGTACTGTTAATGATTCCACAATCTGACAACAAAGTTTTCAAATTTGCAAACCTTATTTTATTCTTCAAAGACGTTTTAATGAGATATGTATTAGGATGGTCTCGTGTCTTAAAAACGACATTATTGCACACCAAATTTTTTTCTTCAGTTAGCAAGCTGAACCTTGACTTTTTGTACAGTAAGTCTTGTGTTGGTATACAATTTTAGTAGCCTTTACCATAGTAATTGCATCAAATGCTCACTTCTAAAATCATTGTATGAAATCAGTAAAAGTGAGACATTGCCGTAAAGCGCTTAAATCTTGGTAAACGGTTTCGAGAAATTATCTTGTACCTCAAGTGATCAAAGCTTAATTCAAATAAGGTACACAAAAAACAACACCCAAAAAGAATCGTGTGGTTGCTTTACTACCGAAAACTTTCGAAAACGATTTCATCTAAAGTCTACTAAACAAGCTGTTGGTGTGATAAATAGGATAAAGCAAAGTGAGATTCAGGTAGTACGGAATTATTTCTTTTTTTTAAGTTATCACTTAATAACTACACTTTTCATAATTGATATTTTCGTAATTGACCATGAGTAGTCGTCTAGTTTTCTTAGAGCCGGTAACAGTATTGTATATAATGCATGATATCGGGATTCTCGGATCTATACAGTACGTGCTCTAGTCGTTACGGATAAAGAAACTTTTGAAGAGAGATCATGAAATCAAAGATAGATAGTGCATTGCACTTATCAGTAGGGTGTGCAATTATTTAAAATACAGTTATTGTTTCATAGAAACGCCAGACTTCTCCTGCTTCTTTTTCGATTCATTAAAAAACATTGAATAACTTCTAAACTTACTCTCTAATTATCTTGCAGCAATACAATAAAATGTCCAACTGTTCCGCAAGTCTCAGATATTTGTTATTTAAAACTGTTAGACAGAAGAACAATATGTTAAAACTATCGTTAAACTGAGTTAACTTACTTAAAACGATTTTGTGTGTAGATAAACTTTAAAGATTACTTCTTGGGTTTTATCGTAACTAAATAACGTTTATTTGGCGCTACTCAATATTCAGAATCTTGACGGATTTGAATCGATCGGTTGTTTTATTGTTCCCTAGTTCTATGTTTTCACCAAACAAAGCTTGCGAACTCGTACTTTGTTGAGTCCTCCCAACAGAACTTGAAAGTTTGGTGCATCACACTGATGGATAGAAGCAAAAAGAGGAGTTTATAATCAGGGATGGATGGTGGCTAGCAGTGGAATACATAACACGCATTTCTTCCTATTTCAGACACGTTGGTTAGATGTACCTGCATATCAGAGTTGATATTCACGCCGGAACTCGATTTTGCCGTTAGTCACAAGCCTTATAAGCAGTGATTGATAGTGATTAGCAGTAAACAGATCAATTAAAATCCTAAACGTCAATGCGAAGATTCAAAAAACCATTACGAAAAATAAATAAACAGGGAAGCTTGTAATGAAACATTCTAGTAACTAGTATTCAATATATATCAACCTTATAAACGTTTTCATTTATTAAACACTTACTGAAAACTTCCGCATATATAAATATGTATATATATATATACAGTCCTTAGGGTAAATTTTGAATTACAAAACGGCTATTTTATCCTAATCTGCCTTGAAAAGTACTGACGTTTGATTATGTAGTTATCGTTTATGAAATTACTGTTATTCATTTTCTTGTCTTCAAAATGTTATCGCCTTTATTGAATAGGGTCGATTTGACTTAAACGTTTCTATGGTTGAAATAAAGTGTATATATATGTACATCCTTGTGGTTTAATAAATACTAGCCTTTTGTTTAAATATTTACGAAAGAAATATTTTTTATCCACATTCTAACTGAGGAATTGACGTTATAAACATTAACGTGATTTATTTAGCGATTGTTTCTGTAATATATATATATATATATATATATATATATATATATATATATATATATATATATATATATATATATATATATACTTGTCGCTATAGACAGCCACCCAGATTTAGCCATTGAAAGCTAACTTCCTATTTATTTATCTTTTTACTATCACAAACATAGCTGTTACTTTCGAAATACTATGGAGTTATAGTTTTAAAAGTGCTTGTTAAAAAATGAAATCATTCACATGATTTCATCTGTATAGGATGATTTCCGTACGTATAGAGTGTTACACAAGGTCATTCGTTTATTGTTACAATGCAAATGATGATTGGTAGATAAAGTATATCTGCATAAATTGTCCAGTATTAAGAACGGCGTGAACAATGTAGGCATTGATAATATTAAATCTAGTTAACTTTCATTTTCTATCCTTTTGTCATTTAGATAATTTTTTATTTTTATTTTCAACCTAGAAAAACCGTAATTGTAATTGTCTTTAGAAATCAAATCCTGTTGTTTTTTCAGTTTGAAAAATGTTTAATTTATATAAATAAAAATGGTCAGTTTTGTAGCACCATTGAAAGTGTTTTCTCACCATGTGTAAAACAGATTACAAGTCAGGGCCTGCCTCATGATGCAGTTTACTGATTTCCGCAAGCTAGTTTTTTCTCTGTCACAGTAGGTTGTTGCTGATAGTGTCTAGCCTACGGACACTGAGCATCTTGAGTAGTCAATTGTTTTTAAATACCTGTGGCTGCCTCTACAAAAATGTAATTATATATAAATTAAGTAAGATTGAGTACATTAAATTTTTGCATTAAATCTATTGATTTATATTTTGAACTTATTTAATGAAGGTCCGAGGCTCAGCTTTGAATGTGTCTAGTGGTATATGTTGTTGAATATTTTTTTACGATTAAATTGTCACGGTTCGATTTATATTAGCTCTTATGAAACTAATCATTTGTTTTTGGTCATCTTAGATCCTCAAATATTAATCTCCTAATATAATAAAGAAACTTTATAACTGTGCACGATTTATCTGGTTTATTAGAAGCATTTACATTAAGGGTAACGATCATCTACAAAACAAACTATGTAAGTAATAATCTAGTGCCCATCATTAACTGGCTTCAAGGAGGGTTTAGTAAGGTTCAAGATGTAATATAAGCCGAGTCACGAATAAGACGGCAAACTGCTAGTGACACTTATTCACATTATATCACTATCTAATTACGTTTGAAACTCAAATAATAGTATTGCGAATCCGTATTTTAATGTTATCACAGCGATATTTCAATGGCGTTGGTCATAACTCGTATAGATTCATAGCTTTTCAATTCTGAGGTGTATCAAATGAGAACGGAACAACTATTGGATGCTATCCGGTTCTTATCACCTTCCATGTAATATCAGTATTTAATGTATATATTGTAACATTTCCAAAAAGAATCTTCACCATTGAAAGGAACTAAAAATAAATCAAGTAAACAATAGGGATTGTTTTTCCCATAATTAACTTGTGATGAAAATCTATTTTTACATTTGTAGCTCTGAAATTTTATAAGTCACAATTATATAAGTGGTTATAACTTGTGGCCTATGTGCCCTGCTAATGTATAGCGTAATGATACCGCCAATTAGAGAACAGTGAACTATCGACCGAGCCAATGACGCATAAAACCCGTGAGAGCAGTCTAGAGTCCTTATCGGTCCTGCTTCCTGCCTAGCCCTGCCTGATATGTCCAGGACACCAATTTCAGCTTCTGAGATATCAACCATTTACTCTAAACATACTCGGTTTATATACCAACCAGACAGACCATATCGTACCATAAAATACGAAACAACATTTGTACAAGATTTAGCCAAATGTGGCTGTGAATGTGGGAGGCAGTAATTAACAGACTGGGCATAATCCAAGAATGGTAAATCATATAGTAATAGTTCATAGGTCAAAATAAAGCTCATGTTAAGAGGAACACAAATATGAATAATTTACATATTTCACAATTATACAATAAAAATTTTCCTATAATATTAGTACAGAAATAGATTCCAACAGTGACCATTCATTATTCTCATCGGGATATAACAGTCAATTCGAATAATACTATCCGTCGAAATAGTTCACGACTTTTGCATCGGTTACGGCTTAATTACGTGCAAAATCTATCATTTTTAAATTATGCTGATTTTTTTTAGGAAAACGGTAGGACAAATCACTGTAGAGTTACGATCAATAAAGTTATTCATGTGCAATGCCATGTCTGTTTATTTGAAGTGGCAATAATAACAGTAATAATGATAATAATACTGCCAATAGTAATAATAATAACATTAATAACACAGACATTTGAATGTAATATGAAATGCCAGAAATGTCGTTAAAGTACTTAACGTAGCAAATTCATGTGACTTGAGAAAAATGACTGTACAAATTCAACGTAAAACAAAACAGAGAAAAAAATAAAAGTGGATTGAAGTGTAAGGGTTTATAATATGTGGTTTAAATAGAGAAAGTGATCTAATCGTGTATCATGATATATATACTAGGACGAAACGGTCGTCCAGTGCTTCCAAGTTTTCCATGGTGGTCTAGCTTCAATTGACTCATGATTTCAACCAGTGAAATATATAAAAAGGTTGAATTCATTTATTCTGAATACGTAATTTTGGCTTCCTGAAATAAATCGGATGGCTTCCACTACTCTTAGAACAGTCATAATAGATTGTTTAGGACTGAATGCTAAACTGAGATGACTTCACCTATTTTAATGCTTCTTCTTTTTACTTAGTAAGTGAAAAAGTATGGTATTGTTGATGGGATTTGTGACTCACTTTCACAATCATACTGTTAGATGTTTACCAGCAAGCAAAGATTTGGTCATCTCAGTAAGTCTCTTTTCATAAACTCCCTTAGAAGCTTATATGAATTGTCACGATGTTTAAAATGTTTCTTTCTTACTTTATATTTGTCTATTCCTTTACATATCATTTCTACGCTCATTTTCAAGTAATGATAATACAAACATATGTATTTTGAAATACCTGAAATTAAAAGTAGAATAGTAGTTTTTCAGTCAATTCAACCAATGTTGATGATCAAGAAATATTAGTCTGTGACTAATACAACACTACCACTTCAAAAGATATATGCATTATAGTTTTCCAATGAATCCACGCTGTACTAGAGATGTTAAATTAAGTTTAATGAAGTTTTGCTGATGATCCCTACAGAAATGACTTAGATCGAAAATGTAGTGGTTTGGATTATTTTGAAATCCAGTCAAAATATTAACAATAAGATAATTCAAATCATTACATATTAGATTAAAACACATATTCATTGCAGTAGTAGTTCAGCATTGGATAGCTCATTGAGATTCAAGGCGAATTCTGGAGTACATATCAACTCAAGGACTCAGGTACATTCAGCTGACAAGTCTCAAACAGGACGAGAGCACATTCTAGATACCACAGCTGGTTAATTCTATCTACTACTTATGAACGAAAAATGATTATAACAGCATATCAGACCGGAATTTTAAGTAAAATTTGTTTTCATTACAAAATAGTAAATTACTTAGTGTTACGTATTAATTTATGCCATATTACTAAGATACATGATAATGCTTGTGTATATTATTTACAATAAAGCGCATTCAAACTATAATCATCCAAGCAAGAGTTAAGTATCACATAATTTATTGAAGAGAATGTTATTCGTCCATATATCTGTTTTTATATGATGAATATTTTTAAGTAATTAGATATTATAAAAATGTTATGATCTCTGAGCTAGATGGTTCAACTGTGGAGTTTTCATTATTCATCTGTACAACATTATCAGAACATACTTCAAAGAGAAATGAGTTCACTCTGATTGACTAAATAGACCAAGAATTCGTCGAAAAAATTTAAATTTTATTTAAGCCCTGATCATACAACAGGTACTTTACTTACGCATGTTACTACCAATGGGGCATGGGCCGCTCACCACCATTCTTCAACCCACTCTGTCCTGGGTCTTCCTTTCCAGTTCTATCCAATTTTTGTTCATTTTTTTCATGTCTGTCTCCATTTCTCGACGTAATGTATTCTTTATTCTTCGTCTTCTTTGGCCTCGAGGATTCCAGGTGAGGAATTGTCTTGTGATGCAGTTGGGTGCTTTCTTCAATGTGTGTCTTATCCACTTCCAGCAGTTCTTCCTGATTTCTTTCTCCGCTGCCATCTAATTTGTTTACTACCGCATTATTTTGTTGTCGATAGTGTCTGGCCAACAGATCCGAAGTATTTTGCATAGACAGCTGTTAATAAACACTTGTATCTTCTAGATGATAGCTTTCGTAGTTCTCTAGGTTTCCGCCTGATACAGTAGAACTGTCTTGACATTTGTAGTGAAATTTCTGACCTTGGTGTATCATACAACAAGTATACTTAATTAATTCCATCTATCTCATTCAACAAACAATGACTATGAATAGAGTTATTCATAATTCATATTTTCAAACCGATAATCTTTCATTGTACATTGATTCAAGTGTATATGTATCAACAATGCATCTTGTCTCATGTAACAAACACTTTTAATTATTCACTAAGTCCATTTACTATTTTTATTATTGAAGTTTTGTCTTCATTAATCAACATTGATGATATCAAATTTAGACTATGTATTGAAAAGTAAAAATTTACATACATAACAATTAATAGTTATATAACATGTAAATAATTTTCATTTAACTAAATGGGGACAATCAATAAATAAGGGAATAGATTTATGTATTTCTAAAATAAATAGTTTGTGTAACCTAGTTTATGGTCATTGACTTACTACACGAGTATGTATGTGTATCTATATATATGTCAAAGATGATGAATGATTTATGAAAGCATTTTCGTATGAAAAAGCCATCTAAACAATTCTTAGTTTATATATATATGCTGATTTGTGTATATATGTTTGTCTACTTCAAATTCCTTGCTTATCTAAATGGAACGTTTATGTATGATTGTTACTTCAATTGACATTTACCATAATGAAATATCATGTGATTTTGTTCAATTAAGACTTTTACATCATAGATTTTTCATTAATAGTCATTATTACTATGAACATGCCATCATAAGATATTGTGTGTTACATATTTAGAAAAATTAAATTAACTTTCATTGAAATCATGAATCGATCTCATTTAAACTACTAATGAAAAGCTAGAATCACTAGATGACCATTCTGTTCTAGTATGGGACTCATCAACAGTGTACATCTACGACTCACAGTTGGGAATCGAACCCAGGAACTTCGATCTTTCAGGAGAGCATCTAACCTTTAGACCACTGGTTTAGAATCCGGTGGTGCTAATGTCTAGTCTCAATCAATTCAAGATATTGCGCGGTCATCTTCCATTGTGTTTGGTGGGTAACTACTTTACACCCAATTCGGATTAGCTCAACTGATCACGGCTTTCAACTAGAATTATGGGAGTTTCGTCGCGAAGCTAATCATTAGTGAGTACATGATAATTATCAGTATGTGATTGTGAAAATTGTCGAATTTCATTGAAATCCTAAACCATGAAGTCATACTAAGCGAGACTATAATTTATGGACGAACCAATCAGGTATAAGATAACAGGTCTTGAATTTTGGCGTTAAATTCACCCGTCCATCTGGCTAAACAGAGTTTTGGCAATATAGCTGATATCAGTTCGTGATGAAAACTCTAAATCTAATTTTTAAACTTAACCATCAACTGTAAATCATAATTATAATTCCACATAATTATAATCCACATTTGATCCTGACTATTAGGTGAACATTCTCAAGGTCAGTTTAGAGTCGCTCAAAGGTCGTTTTTAAATTATAATCTCATCCCATACTGTAAATCACTTTTGATCTTCATTTAATTAGACAGAGTCTCTAAGTGTTTCATAAGTGATAAGTATTCTTTAAAAAAATCAAGGAAGTTTTAAAAGTGGCCATTTGTACAGATTAAATTTCCTGTTAAATGATCTCATGTCTGGTTCATTCTGTAGATCTAAAACCATATATATCATAATTCATTTTTGTGCTAATTGTTTGGATCTTCCCACTGACATATAGGACTACAACTGATCAGCCTCTTATTGGCGAATGTGCAACCTGCGCGGAATGCCTCAATACTGCCTTAAGCGACGAACATTATAAGCAGAGATGGATGACGTCTAGCTTGTTACTTTAAGCAATATCAAATTATTCTATGTTGGATGCACATATGCCAATAAGAGACTGATCAATAGCAGTCCGAAACACTAATGGGAAGGTTCAAACAACCATTACAAAAGTGAATTAAGCTTCACCTCATCGCACAGGCTAGTATCTATCAGCACTCAATAGCTAAGTGCTTACTTCATCCCAGTAATGGTACCCTTTATTAACAGTGTGCATCTATGCCCCACCACGGATCGAACCTAATACTTTTAATCTCTCGAAAAGTCGTGACCCAGTGGTTTACATGTCTAATTTGAATCAATTCATGAATTTGTACAGCTTTTTTTCCAATGGTCGTTAATTATCACACACCTTACATTGTTATCTTTGTTTTTTTTTTATAAAGAATTAGCTTTTCTATAGATTTTTAAAGTGTGAATACACTGACTGTTAATTTGTTTGTTTCACTTTATATTAGACACTTATACAGTGTAAACAAACACATGACTTTCTTATATCAATGTTTGAGTGGCATTTTTTTGTAAAAAACAAAACAAAAGAAGAATTGAAATGAATTAGTCTATATTCATTTGTATGTCCATTAAGATAAAGCTACAAGTTGCTGACCCGTCTTAATTAATACGAGATAATACTCATCTGATATTATTTTATCCATAGCTACAATCGAAATATGCTGAAATCATACATGATTTGTTTAATTTCACAAAAAGTACTCTCTTTCATAAAACACTTTTTTTTAATCATTAAATGATACATGGCCGATATCAAGTAACCATTTTTTTCTTCTTTTTTGTAATAAGATCATAGATGTTTTGATAACATTATTGATTAACAATGAAGTTAGAATAGATCATTATGATTCCTTTATCTAATAAATTATATACTTTTATTCAATATAAGAGTTCTTCCAATACACAAAGAACTAATCAATCAAATGTATTGTTTTCTCAAGTTTCATAAAGAAATTAGATCGATTAATTCAAAGTTAAAAAAATATCTCGATAACTCTCTTGTTAAGTAATTTTTTGTTTTTATCTAGTTTCTATGTCACAAAAAAAGAAGAATGAAATTATTTTTATTGTCCCTGCTACTATATCACTTTGATCTTGTTTAATAAGCTAACTTGTTATTTTCATCTCATTATACTAAGTATGATATGGTAATTTGACACTATGTATATCTATACAGAGCTCTACATTATTTATGACTAATTGACTGACTTACATGTATCTAGTTAGTATGTATCTTGTTAGTAATGCAGAGGTTCGGCATCGTGTGTTCAGGCACAGAGATGATAATGTAATTGGTGTCACCATCTTGAAGCTTGGACATGTTCTATCAGTGTCGTCCCAGAGAATTCCACGTCGTGCATTATTTGCCGACGCTGGGACTGGTTGGAAAAAGCGGAGAGGTGGTCAGTGTATGACATGGTGTCGTAGTATGAAAGAAAGCTGTAAAGGGCTGGCTTGTGTTGGTCCTTCACGACTCCCTGGCTGGGGTCCGAGAGATGGTGCTACACAGTGGCTAGAGACGTTATCAGATATGGCTCAGAATAGAAGCCGGTGGCGATCCTGCTGTAACCTTCTTTTACTTTCTTTAAAAAAAGGTTGTTTCTTCCTTAACTGAAAGATTTCTTCTGGTTGTACCTTTCCGTTTCCCCCATTATTACTATTATTATTATTACACTACCTTACACTAATCTGTTCGTTATTGTTCTTTTTCTCTCTCTTCGACTTCTCATTGTTTTGTGTGGCGTATATATATTTGGTGCCCTCTATTACCAATATTTATGTGTTCAAATAAATAAATAAATATATGTATCTAACTAAATAGGTTTATATGAGAATGAATCAACAATCATCGTCATAAAAATCCAACAAGTGTTTACTTTTATTCTTTATGAATAGATAATATTCTCTGTCATGATAGATTCATTGAAACTAGGAAATCAATAATGAATGAAATCGTGTATAAAACATTTAAGGTTTAACTCAGTATGTATCTGTACCTATTTAATTGTATATGTAATTTTTATAGTTTGTATTGTAGCATGATGAATAACTAGTCAATAGTATTTGATTTTAGTCACTTAGTAAAAAAAAATTATTTTGAATACTAAAAGGTAATATGACTTGAGAAAGTTATCATTTTCTATTTATTTATCCAATTTAATCTTTAACGGATAACCTTGAGTTACCATGACTACGCATTTCATTTTTAACAACGACATAAACAATAATAATAATAATCTGGTCACTAGTTTTCCTCATATTTTTCTATATATATCATTTGTAGATTACTATTACGTTATAGTAATATTCTTTAAATCAATAACAGTAGGATTTTGTTATACACAGCACTTGTTTATGTATACAGTATATATGTGATATATGTTCATGTATATATATACAATATACATGAAACTATTTAGTTCAACTATAGACCTCATAAAACTAATTATACTTTCATAAATAATTAAATAAATATAGTTAGAATACCATTCTTCTTCTTCTTCTTCTTTTTCTTCTTCTTCTTCTCTTTCTTCTTCTTCTTCTCTTTCTTCTTCTTCTTCTTCTCTTTCTTCTTCTTCTTCTCTTTCTTCTTCTTCTTCTTCTCTTTCTTCTTCTTCTTCTCTTTCTTCTTCTTCTCTTTCTTCTTCTTCTCTTTCTTCTTCTTCTCTTTCTTCTTCTTCTCTTTCTTCTTCTTCTCTTTCTTCTTCTTCTCTTTCTTCTTCTTCTCTTTCTTCTTCTTCTTTTTCTTTAAATTACTTTTATTATCTTTAAATTGTTTTCTATAGAAATTCAATTTGAACTTATTTGTTTCAAGTATTTAATCATATGGTTATTTTTGTTTTATTCAATACATGTAAACTGACAAATTGATTGGTAATTTTATTTTTAAAAAAAGAGAAAAAGAAATGATTTTAATCATTAATATTATCACCATCATCATCATCATCAGCATCATCATCATCATTATCATCATTACATTTTGTGAATTGTGGCGGGGGGGGGGCGGGTCAAATTTATCATGTACAGTATGACAGCTGATAATAGATGAGTGTATAATGTTACAAATATTTAATATAAATAAGATTTTCCATGATGGTCTAACTTCAATAGTTTCATGATCTCAACCATTGAGATATTTAATCATTTATGCATTGATATTTCATCTAGAGATTGAATAAATATAATGTAAAATTTTATATGAGATACGTAGGTTACTGTCTAATAAGAAATAAGCTACAATTCGGAAAAGAAATGATAATAATGATTCGTAGATTATGTTCATTATAGATTATTTTAATTTGATGCACAAGTAGAAAATTAATCATAGGTGTATCTCGTTGTCTGCATCAGAAATCTGATTCAAGACTTTTACATTTCGTTTCAAATGCTTGACTCTGAAAACCACTTGGTCAATGTTTAATGGTACAGTTTTGTGATGTATAACACATCAATCATAATAATTCCATTGCTGAAAACTTTTCACTCTTAACATATCTAAACTCCACCAATCATGAATTTTCATGGGAACTTTGAGAACATTTTGACTTAAGTTCAATTGAAAGGATTTTATTGAGGTTGGCATAATTTGTGGGCTGTACTTGTTCTTGATGAAATCACGGATAAACACTATTGAAGAGCATCATATTCTTACAAGATAGCTGTCCACTCCTCTCTGTTTCACCAACTGAGATAAATTTGTGGAAAATGTAGCCTACAAATCAAATCATGACCCTCAAATCCCATTTAAATAAAGTGATAACATAACTAGCGTAAAAAGCAACCATTGTTTATGTTTTCAATCTCTGGCCTAACCGATTCATGAATTATATTTTGTTCATTTTATTTATAAAGTTGATTATTCTATTTTGATGTACGATCGCTTGAACAAGTTCACTTATTTAGAATGAATGAATTATAATCAGCAACAGAATCTATGGCGCCTGATTCGTCTCATTTGGGACTCGTCAAACGAATTCCGTGTTGATATTTACATTGAAGCCAGAATAGAGTACCTTTCATTTCAAATGTTCAATTTGTTATCAACCGAGCTACTGATTTCAAGTACACTTTGACTTCTTTCACAGATTTGGAGCAATTGATAGGAGTTTAACATTGAGGGTTAGATAAGCCGCCCAAAGCAAGTGTTTTTCAAACCCATCTCCTAACATTATCCCATGTGGCTTTCGAAAGGTAAATGTAAATAAATCAACAGTTCAGTATTAGAACTTCTTGTTAACTCTATTCACAAGGCTTGACCTGAAATTTCCTTTTAGATAATCCATACGGTTGGAAAAGTTGGTTCGAAAGAAGCCTAAGTTACTATATACTATCTTAGATACAGATTCACTGAAATCTCTCAAGAAGTCGTGAAAAGGGAGAATTCTATCTTGTTAAGAATGAGGCAGTAGTCGACTTATTAATATTGAATGATCGTCAAGCTACGTATTAAAAACTGTGCGAAACGAGATTCTGATTCAGTGATTTGAATGGTAACGCTCTATCCACACAAAGATTAAAAATACTTGCTACTCATTTTTCTTCAGGTTCAAACAAAGAGGAAACAGCTGTTCAGTGCTTCTTGATTGTCATTTTGTTGTTTAACTGTCTTCATGTATAAAAATTGTTTCTCTTTGGCTTGATTCATTTACTATAATTCAGGTTCTTTAGAACTTTAATACTCATTTCTGCATATAAAATTCAGCATACCATAATCAGTCTTGTTTTATGTGATCTGATCATTAAAATAACGGTGTCTTTCGTTTATTCCACCATAGTTGGAAATAGTTAGGTATTTCGATCTAACTAAATTGTTTGGTAAATCGACCATCTATAATACAGAAATATACTTAATTATAAAAGAAGTATGGTTTAATTTTTTTTCTTCTTTTGAATGTAAAATACTCATGTGTAGGGTTATAATGCATCCATAAAGTAATTAGCGGTAATATTTTCATGACTATTAATTTTTAAAGCAGCTTGTAATCACTGTAAACTATTTTCACAACTAATTATTCGAAGTTAAAGCATCTAATGTGACATGGGACATTCAATGGAATGCAAACATATTCTACTAATAAGGTATAATCTAAAAGAATTTTAATGGATAATGTGTTATTGTTTATTGCAATTGGTATTAGCTTCTAGTTCTAGTGTAAAGGTTAATATTGTAAGGTGAGTAAATCCTAATATGTATCGTACAGAGAACAAAATTACAAGATACCTAGATTATACTATTCTCCTTAATCCAAGCAAGTTAACATCTGAAAATAATATTGATACGATTTTCTCAAGATACAATATATATCAATAGAGAGACCATAATATCAGCAATAAGAGAATTTAACATTAAATATGTTCATCTTAGAAGACTGAAATTTTATACGATATTCTTTATTGTTCATGTATATCTGACTGTAAGTTGTGTTTTCACTTATTGTTACATTTATCTAATTTAAAAATATCAAAAACACAATTGGTTTTATCCATAGTTTCTATCCTCTGTATTATGTTGATAATACTTAAAAATAACTAAGTAGTATAACTATGTCATTGTTAATATTTTCTATTATCTTGTGTATTTATGTGTATAAACATATAAACTTTAAACTACTATAATCACTTAAATAGATTCAGATTTGTAGTAATTTCAATAGTTGAGATCATGAGTCAATTAAAGCTAGACCACCATGGAAAACCTGGAAGCACTGGACGGCCGTTTCATCCTATGGTGGGACTCCTCAGCAGTGCGCATCTACGATCCCGCTCGCATGATTCGAACCCAAAACCTACCAGTCTCGTATGCGAGCGCTTAGCCACTAGACCACTGAGATGACCAGCATCCACCGGTATTAATGTATAACTTCAACTAGTTCATGAAATTGAGTGACAGATTCAACATTATCATCATCAGTGAGTTCCTATCTCATAACTGACCCAGTTGAACTCCACTGGTCACTGCTTCTCACTAGAACTCCAGGATGTACATCTAGAAGCCAGTCACTAGTGAGTATATGTTGATTAGTATCAGAAGAGGTTTCGTGGAGATTGTGGTAATTTCAGTAGTTAAGATCATGAGTCAATTGAAGCTAAACCATTATGGGAAACCTGGACCGCCGTTTCGACCTATTGTGGGACTCCTCAGCAGTTTGTACATAATAAAGTTTTATTATTATTTTTTGGTGGTCTAGAATTTCTTTCTGTGATAAGATCCGAAAACATGAACTAAAAATAATAAAACACTAGGGTAATTGAATGAATTTACGTTTTTTTCTATATCTGTAATGGACTAGATATAAAGAAAGATTTTTAAAAGCTTTTCGAAAAAAATGTGGTTTGAAATTTTTTGGTTGCTTTGACAACTGAGATAATTATTTACCAGTGATATGGAAGAACTGTTATACTGTGTTACATGCTGACCTAATTTCTGCTGTAAAGATTGAAAGTCAATCAGTTTCACAAAATCCTGTAACAAGAATCGTTATATGTCGAACGATTACTTACTTTTAGAGTCGAGTCCCAGAGTTCTGACAAGACATCAATAAGATTCAACCAAAACTGGAATGAGATAAATATCAGCGATGACAATGGACACATAATATTGCTAATTGACTAAAGTTACACATGTCCACCAACGAATAGCGGGTCAGTAGTTTAAAGGTCAGGCACTTGCCGTAAGATTTGAAGGTCTCGGGTTCGAGGCCTGGTTGGCCTATGGATACACTTTTCAGAGGAATGTTATGCTAGAATGATACAAATGTTTAGTGCTTCTCGGTTTTTCTACGGTGATCTAACTAATATCCATTCGTGATATAATCCGTGAAATATGAAATAAACCAGTTTAACCTATAAAGATCCATTGGTTAGGAAAAGATTTCATATATCACTTTTCAAATCTATATTATCATTTAAATTCAGATTACTGAAATTTTACCAAATAATGTAGCATAATAAATAAGTTATGTCTTACAATACTGAAGACTTTTATACCATCGAAAGCCTTGCTTTTAGTATATCACATTATTCGGGAAGATTAACATTTTCAATGTAATTCTATGAGTTGTTAGAAGTGAGTTTTTTCAAACAGTCTCGGAAAAATGTTTTCCAAATGATATTTTACAATACCACTACCAAACAAACCCTAAAATACCATTTTTTTGTAGTACCAAAGAATGTACTACGATTTACTTAACCATCTACAGGGTAGTATAATCTAGCCTACTTTGGTTCACCTTTTTTCATTGTTGAATTTGGTACATTGGTTCAATGCTGATATGTAGGCCTTATATACCTGAATTCAACCTGGTATGTAGGTGAAATGACTAACAATAACTAAATATGAATATATCCCTGAGTTATTTGGGATAAGCTTTGATAATTTGCAATAATCGGTTCCCACTAATAACATGTCTCTTTTCGCATTTCTCATTTACTATTTAGTCCTGAGTTAGCATATGAACGCAGTCATGTAATATATCTGGATTCACCTAGCCTATCACCGATTTATCGGATATTCATAACAATCATGACTAAAATACAGAGTAGTCATTAATTCTTATGCACAGCTACTCTGTTGGTATATAATGACGATTAATTTGTACATTATTCTGTGCCTGATTCCCATTCTAAATAAAAACCTTCAAATACACTCACTTTATTACTAGTCTATTCATGACTACAAGAGTACAAATTGAGTAGTCCTGAGATTTACGAGTTAACTTCAACTCACAATATGTTTAAAATCCTATTATCTATTGGATATTTCAACTGATATTTTGAAACTGATCACTCCTAATAAAAAAACCTCACTAAAATGTTCTTGTACTACAATTCCATGTTGGTATTGAAGCATGTCATCCACTGGTCAGTTGTTTTTTTCATAACCATATGAAAGCTTATATCAGCTGCTCGTTCAAGAAATGCTTTATAGTCATTAATCCATACATTTTTTTTAATTTGATCGAATTTGTACATACTATTTGTTCCACTCAAAATGAACGATTATTCTTATAATAAAGTTAATAGGTTGACAAACATATAAATAACGTTAAGAGTAGGATTCTTCACGGGAAAAAGTTTCATACTGTTTTGTCTTTTTAATTTATCCTCTTACCATAATGATTTTCTACCCTAATTGTTAATATCCTTTCTGTGATTGGGTGTTTAAGGTTGTCTGTTTAATTCTTTGGTAGGATACCAATACTCTAATATAATCCAATAGTTATATCTAAAATTAACTTTGTATGTAGCTTTTTTTTCTTAAAAATAACAAGACATTAAACAAATTATATTTGTGAACATGTGATTATTTTCATTGAGACAATGTTAGGCACTGGACGGCCGTTTCGTCCTAGTACAGAACTTCTCAGAAATGTACATTCAACACCTTGAGTATCGCGTATGAACACTTAACCTACAAACCACTGAGCCTTTATCTAACGTTGTTAATTGGTTAACTATAACCGATACAAGATATTGTACAACCATCTTTCATTGTCTTCGGTGAGTAACTGCTTCACACCCGATACGGTTAAACTACATGGGTTACAACTTTTCAGTGGAACTCCAAGAATTTAATCTCAAAGCTAGTTACTAGTAAGCACATGATAATTTTCACTATGGAGTTGTGGAGATTGTTGAGTAATTTTTAAATTGTTGTTATTTCCAGTTATTACATTAAATTCTAATCACTATGACGGATTTAATCACATTCTTAATAGAATGTTTTTCTCCTGATGACCTAACTTTTTAATTCCAATAAATTTAATAATTTTCTTCATTAAGGTAAATCAGCTGAATTATATTATAAGTAGGTTAAAGATAACATTGATAGTTAACTTATTCGAACCTAATAGTTCTTAATTAATTAATGTGCAAATATTACATATTTATCAATGATTACCATAACTCGAAGTTAATTAGTAACAGTTTAAACATTAGTCTACTTTTTCGCATAGTGTAATTTTTATTCATAGTATAATTGGATTACTGTGATGGTGGGAAAGATTTGTAGCTCACGTGGAAGAACAATGAAAGCTCCACAACCAAACTATCGAGCTCAGAGAATAAAACTTCATCAAAATGGTTGAATTACTATTTTATCCTCAACTTAATTTACTTACTAGATTATAGATGTTCACTAGAATATCAAAAAACCCAGTTTAAAAGCTGATATTTAGTAGGTATATGATAACTATTTGTTAGAGTTGGTTTTTTGAATATTGTATATAACTTCATGAAATGATAGTAATGAATAGATGTTAAGTCTTTGTTTAAGTACATGTTATTTCGGTTACTTTCTTGAATGTTAGAAATTCCACAACAAATATTCTATTATCAGAATGAGTTTTGTGGAGATTTTAGTAAATTTCACAGGTTGAAATCATGAGTCAGTTGAAGCTAGACCACCATTGAAAACCTGGAAGCACTGGACGGCCGTTTCGTCCTAGTATGGGACTCCTCAGCAGTGGTGGTCTAGCTTCAACTGACTCATGATTTCAACCTGTGAAATTTACTAAAATCTCCACAAAACTCATTCTGATAATAATCAACTGCTCACTAGTGACTGACTTCAGGAGAACCTTCTGGAGTTCTAGTGAGAAGCCGTCACCAGTGGAGTTCAACCAGGTCTGTTGTGAGATATCAGCTCACTGAAGACATTGGTGTTCGATGGCTCAACTTCGTGGATTGGTTGAAGTTAGACATTAACACCGTTGGATACCGGCTCCGTGGTCTAATGGTTAAGTGATTGTGCGCGAAGCCAGCAGGTCCTGGGTTCGAATCCCACGGGGGGCGGGTTCGTGGATGCGCACTGCTGAGGAGTCCCATACTAGGACGAAACGGCCGTCCTGTGCTTCCAGGTTTTCAATGGTGGTCTAGCTTCAACTGACTCATGATTTCAACCTGTGAAATATTCTATTGTAAACGATTCTTTGAAAAAATTTACCTTCCTAACTTTGAATAATATTTCATATACGAAATATGATACAATAACGATGATAAATAACACATACTGAAGGAATTTGTGTTATTGTTGCTGATTTTGATTGTGTTTTGTTGACTAGATGGATCTGTCATCTTCAAAAAACATATTTTATTGAACCAAAATATAGACACATTTTCTATTCCATTTTTAATTAATCCAAATCAGTGTTCTTTTTACATTCCTTATTATAATTAATTGTTCACTTATAATGAGGCACAGATTAGTGTCCTTGGTTTCCGATCACACTTATATTTGACAGCTAGTGGTACAATATAATTGTCTAAAGTGAAGCACGTGAAGCAGGATTCGAACCTACAACTTAGTGACTGAAAATGTAACGTCTTAGTCACTAAGCCATCGTTCCATATAAATCAAAACAAACAGAAAAACGGAAAACATTCATACAGCATAGAATTATTTTTAGATTATAACATACAACAGTCGCGTCATCCATTACCTCATCGCCCTTGGGTGGTTAAAATCACAAGAACACTACGAGAGCATATGACAGGTTAAATATCTCAAATATGTATTTATTGTCTTTACTTTACTTGCGTACCATCTTCTATGTTAGCATTTATTGATGTGCTGTGTCATATTGTATTACACGAAATCAATTATTATTTACTCGTTATAATTATCATTCTATATTGGTGTTCATTGTGTTTATATGAATGCTATGACATTAATAATCTGTTTTTTTTGTTGCAATTAAATAAGCTATAAAATCTATCATCAAATTAACAATTCACTTACTCTCGTATCCATAAAACTATATAATCTAAAATGACTCGATAATTGAAGTTTTAGACGCATACACACACAGAACATACTTTCATCATCGATTGTAGTGTTTGTTTTCTTATGTATTTCTAATAGACATTTGGCCAATGGGGTTCAACCGGGTCTGTTGTGAGATAGCAACTCACTGAAGACAATGGTAAACGGTGGCAAAATTTCGTGAATTGGTTGAAGCTAGACATTAACACCGTCGGATGTCGGCCAGCTTAGCGGTCTAGAGGTTAAGCGTTCGCGCAAGACTGATAGTCTCTGGGTTCGAATCTCGTAGATGAGCACTGGTGAGGAGTCCCACAATAGAACGAAATGGTCGTCCAGTGAAACTTCCAAATTTTCTACGGTGGTCTTGCTTCAATTGACTCATGATCTCAACCACTGAAATGTATTATCCATTTATAATTGTTTACTGGAGTGAAGTATAATAAATCCTTATGTAGATTTATGTTAGTGATATAGTTTAAAGTACTGATTCTTTCTTCGACAGTTTTTAGATTAAACAAAATGATTAGTTCATCAACACAACAATGCATGGTTTATGTGTAAATCAATGCAAGTGTATTATATAATACAAAGAAAAATAGCTAAAATTAAATCGATTATAGTTGAATTAGGTTTGATAATTGTCTGGTAGTAGAATTCAGGAAGCGTATCTTTTCATTCTATTTAAATCTTATCAGCTTCATGCTAAAGTTGATATATACACTAAAAACTTAAACATATTACTTAACACTTTAAAGACGCAATGTATTATTCACTGAACTATTAAGTCCAAAACTCATATTACTAATGATAGAAATAGAAGTTTGTATGAGATGAAATTTTATCGATGGTGGAGAAAATTTGTAAATTAAGTGGATGATTTTGATGGAGTTTTGTTTCCTGAACTGGATAGTTTAGTTGTGGAGCTTTCACTTCTACCTGAAGTTTGCACTGATGATTTCGTTCAGAAGAATTATGAAAGCTCCACGACTAAACCATCCAGCTCAGTGAACAAAACTCCATCAAAAAATATGAAATAAAATTTTATCCTATTCTTGTATTTTGACCAGTTAATGTTACCAGAATACACTAAATATTATTGACGTCATCATCAATAGACTAAATCTTTTTTTCCTTTGTCAATGGATCTGAATCATAAATACCTGATACTCGAAATTCACATTTCCTTATAGACTATAAATCAATTAATGAGAATAACGCAAATCCAATACTTTTTCTGCTACGTATATGAGTCCAAATCATCATTTTTTCTTTGTCTTTCAGTAACTACCTATTTCTTTTCCTGATTTTTTTTTCATAAATTTATATTTTCATAAATTCTTATATTTGATCACCACTAGCCAATTCATTAATTTTCAGAAGGGGGTTTTGTGGAGATTTTAGTAATTTTATAGTTGAACTCGTGAGTCAATTGAAGCTAGACCACCATGGAAAACCTTGAAGCACTGGACAGCCGTTTCGTCCTCGTATGGAACTCCTCAACAGTGAGTATCCATGACACCGCCCCTCAAGATTCGAACCCAGGACCTATCAGTCTCTTGCACGAACACTTAACCTCTAGACCAATGGGCTGGCCATTCATTTGTAAATAAATATTTTGTAAACTAATATCATTAGGATGAACCGATGATATTAGTAACTATACTTCACTTGTTACATCTTACCTGTCATGTAATCTAAATAACAGAGGGCACAACTGTGTATAACAACATTGTATAAATCTGTTATTAGTGGCTTTATTCAATATTATATTTTTGATACAATATAGAATTGTTAGCATAAATGATTTCAACACGTTTCTGTTTGCTTACTTCTTAGTCAATCCTGACGATAACATATTGAGTGATTGCCAGTTAAATGTTAGCAATTCAGTCAATCGACATCTAAATAATGTACATGGTTTTCGCTGTATATTGCCATCAACTAGAAAATCTCTGATTAGATGCTTTTTGTAACTTGTACAACGAATGGTTGTACACATTTCAGAAAAGCACTTGATAAATAGGTTATGTGATGAATAGACATAATGTTATATCAAAACAAAAAAAAAGAAAATAGATAACTTGTTGAAAGATTTAGATGACAAACGAACATATAGGCCAAATGTTCGATCAGATTTAAAATAACTTATAAAAATTAATTATATTTAGTATCAGAAGGGGTTTTGTGAAGATTGTAGTAATTTCGGCAGTTGCTCAACATATTCTCACTAGTGACTGGCTTTAAGGTGTACATCCTGGAGTTCTAGTGAGAAGTAGTGACTATTGGAGTTCAACCGGGTCAGTTGTGAGGTAGTAACTCACTGATGACAATGGTGGATGTGTCGCTCAATTTCGGGGATTAGTTGAAGTTAGACATTAACACCGTTTGATGCCGGCCTGCTCAGCGGTCTGGTTGGTTAAGCATCTGACGCGAGTCTGATTGGTCCTGGGTTCAAATCTTGCGCGGCGCTGTCGTGGATACTCATTGCCGAGGAGTCACAAAATAGGACGAAACGGCCGTCCAGTGTTTCCAGGTTTTCCATTGTGGTCTAACTTCAATTGACTCATGATCTCAACTGTTGTATATATTATATTTATATTTAATTCTATCAAAATTTCCTTTCGTTTTAAAGGTGTTTTTTATTCACTATAATATGTAATAACTCATATTACTCATTCATAACTCAAATTCCATTTACATTTAGTCACATAGTCTTGTGAAATGATCATACTCAAAGAAATCAAATTTGATATAGTAAAGAAGATTTCTATCTTAAAAAATTGACTAATTCTGATGAATGTTTATTATCTGAGGTGAATAGTTTGTTCTTACTTAATTTCTTACGCCTGTTACTCCTAATAGAGCATAGGCCGCCGACCAGCATTCTCCAACCCACTCTGTCCTGGACCTTCCTTTCTAATTCCATCCAATTCTTGTTCATTTTTCTCATGTTTATCTCCATTTCCGGGCGTAATGTGTTCTTTGGTCTTCCTCTTCTCCTCCTTTGGCCTTGAGGATTTCATGTGAGGGCTTGTCTTGTGACACAGTTGGGTGCTTTCCTCAATGTGTGTCCTATCCACTTCCAGCGCTTCTTCCAAGTTTCTCCCTTCGCTGGCATCTGGTTTGTTCTTTCCCACAGAACGTTGTTGCTAATAGTGTCAGGCCAACGGATCCGAAGTATTTTGCATAGACAACTGTTCATAAACACTTGTATCTTCTGGACGATGGCTTTCGTAGTTCTCCAGGTTTCCTCACCATACAGTAGAACTGTCTTGACATTTGTATTGAAAATCCTGACCTTGGTGTTGGTTGACAGTTGTTTTGAGTTTCAGATGTTCTTGAGTTATAAATATGCTGCTTCTGCTTTACCGATTCGCGCTTTCACATCCACATCAAATCCACCATGTTCATCAGTTATGCTGCCCAAATATGTAATGGTTTTACATCTTCCAAATCTCCTCCGTCAATTGTGATTGGATTGGTGCATACTGTGTTGTATCGGAGAATCTTGCTTTTCCCTTTGTGTATATTGAGACCTATTGCTGCTGAGGCTGCTGCCACACTGTTCGTCTTCTCCTGCATTTGTTGTTGCGTTTGGGATAGAAGGGCCAGATCATCTGCGAAGTCTAGATCATCCAACTGCATCTTAGTTGTCCATTGTATCCCGCGCTTCCCTTCAGACATTGATGTCTTCATGATCCAGTCGATCACCAGGAGAAAGAGAAAGGGTGAGAGTAAGCAACCTTGCCTAACACTGGTCTTCACTTCGAACGACTTTGTCAACTTTCCTCCATGCACGATTTTGCAGTGTAATCCATCATAGGAATTCCGTATGATTGACTATTTTCTAAGGCACGCCGTAGTGTTGAAGCAGTTTCCATAGTGTTGTCCTGTCCACGCTGTCAAATGCTTTTTCGTAGTCAATGAAGTTGATGTAGAGTGATGAATTCCATTCAATTGATTGTTCCACAATGATACGTAGAGTTGCGATTTGGTCTGTAGACGATCTATCCTTACGGAATCCTGCCTGTTGGTCACAAAGTTGGGCGTCTACGCAGTCCTTCATCCTGTTTAACAATACCCTGTTGAAGACTTTTCCCGGTATCGAGAGAAGAGTGATGACCCTGTAGTTATCACACTTGCTGAGATCGCCTTTCTTCGGTATTTTGATCAGAAGTCCTTCTTTCCAGTCTGTTGGTACTTGTTCGTCATCCCAAATCTTATTGAAGAGAATGTGGAGTATCCTTGCAGTTGCCGCTACGTCTGCTTTTAGTGCCTCTGCTGGAATGTTGTCTGGTCCGCCTGGAGTCCCTCCGGGGGCTACTGCCGGTTCCAAGCCCATCCCGTAGAAAACTAACTCGCTAAAAAAACGCTAACCAGAATAGTTTATTCGTTGAGTTTTTATTGTTTTTGTTTTTTTTTGGACCACATTATCAATGCAAACTTTAGATAAATACAATCTAAGATCACAGTATAAGCTTCATAATGTAACCATTAAGCTAAAAGAGAAAGAAACTTTACCAAGATCATGTTTGTAAATTTTAATTTTACAATATATGTTTCTATATTATGAATAAATAAGATTAGTACTGTAAACACAATAGATATAATTCATTTTTGTATCGTTTTTTTTTTCGATCTCCCCATCGGTATTTAAAACTGTAATTGGTCAATTTCTTATTATCATTTATACATTCTATGCGGATTACCTCGATATTGCTTTAAATCACAAGCATTGTAAACAAAAATAGATAGTGGTTAGAAGTGGAATTCAAGAAGTGTTTCTCGTTCTATTTAGAACACATCATTTGAATGTATCTGCATCTCAGAGTTTATAATCACTCTGGATAGCATGATAACGTTTGAAATGGACAATATTAAGTTTGAATCCTGGTGTGAACATTAATTCAACAAAGCAGCTACATTGAACTGATAAATCCTTAATAGGATGAAACAATTTCACTAATAACCACCATTCATCTTTACTGATAAGAACAGGTATAATTTTCGTATCGATTTATCTATTTATTGTATTTAATGAGATTGTTTCTTTTTTTTATTAAAATATTTTAGGCACTGAAATTCTTATCTAATCAACATTCAATATCAATGATATAATGAATCTAATAGAAATTTAGAGAGAGAAAAGTATTGTTCATTTCATCCAAACACAATTGTTCATTACATTTAATTATTATTAGTAGTAGTACAACTTCATATCAAACAATGAACCAATAAAAATACAATTTTTATTTATTTATTAGAAAAACAAAAGATAAAAGAAAAAAAATCATCCAATTAATGTGTATCTACCAGTATCTACTATACATATATAACTATTTTCAATGTTCAATATACCCAGTAACTAATGATACCCTATAACTAATACTACATATAGATGTACTCGAGTTAAACAATGATTTGTAACTATCATGTTTATTTTGGTCATTTTCATTCTTGTTCATTGAATATGATGACATCAATAATTAGTATTTCATTGGAATCATTAAAATCATGTTAATGACACTTATTACATAATTCATTGAAATCTATGATTATATAATCATTATCAATTATGATCTTATTGAATGGAATCAATTTATCAACCAGCTCAATGATTTATCAATATTTATTAATGATCGTTATTATTATTCTATTTATAATTACAAATAATTGTGGATCAGTTCAAAATAATACAAATAATAATATGACTAGTGATTACAATACTACTAACATGAATACTACTGTTATGAATAATAATAATAATAATTTAAGTACAGGTGGAATAATTGGAATAATCATTGGTTTGGTTATTATTACTACAATAACTAGTAAGCTAAAAAAAAGTATTTTATTTGTATCATTGTTCATTTTATATAAATGTTGTTTCAACAGTTGAGATCATGAGTCAATTGAAGTTAGACCACCATGGAAAACCTGGAAGCACTGGACAGCCGTTTCGTTCTATTGTGGGACTTCTCAGCAGTGAGTATCCACGACCCCGCCTCGTGGGATTCGAACCCAGAAGCTATCAGTCTCGCGCCAGGCGCTTAACCAACTAGACCACTGAGCTGGCCGGCATCCGACGGTGTTAATGTTAAAATTAAATTAATCCACGAAATTGAGAGACACATCCGCCGTCTATTGGTGGTCTAGCTTCAATTGACTCATGATCTAAACTGTTGAAATTACTACAATCTCCACAAAACCCCTTTTGATGCTAAATGTTGTTGAATGAATAGTATCACTTCTTAGTACATTTCCTAATACATATCTCAACTCACTTTAAATGATGAATTTTCATTACTCTATCAATTAATTTGCACTTTATGCTTAACTTTACTATTGATCCTATAATACTTGAATAATACTTTGAAGATATTCATGATTAAATATAAGTAACTTATAAATACGCTATTATTCTTAATAGTTATTTTAGATATCATCATAGTAAATAGAATGAACTGTTGAGTAGTAAACTTGTCCTATAGTTAGTAGACAGATAGTTCGCTTAAGCCAATATTCAGATCATATTCTGTGTACTGTTTATTTATGTTTAACTTATAAAGGTGTTTCCTTCAGACAACCAGCATAACAGCGATGTTGCCTTTCTACAAGGAGGGGTGAGGTTAGAAAAGGTCGTTCCTAAAAATGCACACCCCACCTTATCCCCCGGTGGTAACGTCTGAACAATTACGGAGTTAACATGAACATTACTCACAAAAAGGTCATTTGTAACCGGCCTCAAGCAGTTGTCCAATGGACACCACGGTCACTATGAACACCTCTAACCTAATTTCCTTTTCAGGTACCTCTAGAAAAATCTTTTCACGGTTTGGACAACCAAGAGATGAAAACGACTCTGATACCTCTAACAGCATTCAAGATCACTGTATTCATAACCAATCTCTCTCTTCAAATCTCATTATTCCTCCTACCTCGATTTTCAACTGTAAACTTCCTTTTTTGACTTCCTTCTCAAGTGTCACCATGGCCAACGATTCTAGTGCGCAAAACACTGTCTCAGGTCTACGGAAACTTGCCCTCAAATAAACATTAGAGCCTTCAACGTACGCACCCTATGCCAAATTGACCAGCAGGCCTCCTTAACTAACAACCTAGAATCTTATACCATTGATGTATACTGTGTCACCAAAGCACGCATACAGGATCCTAGCGCGGTAACTCACTTGCCATCACCTCGCCGAAACTGAGAGACGACGAGATACACCCGCCCTTTATCTGGCCACCCGATGACTAGTTCTCATGGACTGGCAGGTGTATGCATAGCACTAGGTACGAGGGAAGATTAAGCACGATGAGAATGGATCCCTGTTATCAGTCACCTGTGTTTTGTTCAGCCAAACGACTCAGTAAAAACTCGGAAGGACAGAGACACACGTCTTTGCCCTTTCGTCGTTTCTGTCTACGCTCTCAATGATTGCAGCCCGGATGAAGTGAAAGATGACTTTTACAGGGAGCTTTCTGAACTTCTTCAAAAAGTTAAACACTCGGACATGGTACTCGTAACGAGTGACTTTAATACCCAGGTAGGTAGCTTTAACCAACCAGAAAGACATTCAGGTGGGTGTTTTGGTATTTAGGCTCAGAGAAAAGATAATGGTGGTCGCCTGCTGCAACTGTGTTCAGACAACCGTCTATTTCTGATGAGAACCAATTTTAAGCATAAGGGGAGAGACATCGTGTAACATCGCGACCCCCTGCACCAAACCAGCGATTGGCTCAAATAGACTAGATTGCCATCATTCATGATTGGAGAGGGCCGATAGAAGACTGTCACTAGTTCTGGAATACACGTTTGGATTCCGATCATGCTCTACTACGAGCATGCATTTGATTTCGCCTTACTGGACGCAGAAAAACCACACTAATAAGACCCATTAGAACTGAACTGAATGACAATAAAGCCAAAAGTAGATACTATGAACAACTGAGGTCAGGCTTAGGTAGTTCTAAAATCGAGGATGACCCAGATGTTGCTTGGAAAGATATACGAACAGCTATGGAAACAGCAGTGACATATATTAGTGATTTATACCAAAGGGTTACGAAAAACCAAGTGTATTACACTGATGGATTCTCGTAAACTCATCCCTCCAGTCTCTGAACACGATGAAGAGAGTAAACAAATCAGATATAGGTTAACCACAAGTCTAAGTAACGACCGTGAGCAGTGGTGGGCAACGAAAGCAAAAGAGACGGAGAAGGCGGTGGTTGTAGGTAACACGAGATAGCTCTTCAGACTTATAAAAGAAACTGGAACTAAGAAGTCAAGTGTAAATGAGACTGTCTTGAAATAAAGACGGCAATCTTATCTGTTCTTAGGCCAGATGTTAAGGACGACGGGCGGAACACTAAGGAGTAGTTCATCTAATCTAAAACTACCCACCATTCTCAAACAGCCTGAGTAGAACATTAAAGTTGCCCCCCCCGACTCTAATTGATGTTTAAAAAGCTATAGCTAATTCGAAACGAGGAAGGGCAGCTGTTCAGATGGATTGGCTTCAGAGGTCTCTAAGGATAATGGTCCAATTTTAGCGATTAGATTGACCAATATTCTAGCTAAAATCCGGGGACTGAATGTAATCCCATCGGACTGGTCGCAATCACTGATTGCCCCAATATGTAAGAACGGGTCAGAACCATCCTGTGACAACCATAGAGGGATTAGTTTAACTAATATAGCATCTAAAATGCTAGCCTCAATACTTATTGGACGCCTAAATATGGCTCGTGAACTGCAAACACGAGAAAATCAGGCTAGCTCCAAACCTGGCCGTACCTGCATCAACCACATATTCACCATACGTCAGATCTTAGAATACAGGCATGCTTATTGGCGTCTGACAATGGTAGTTTTTCTTAACTTAGAAGCAGCTCTTAACTCAGTTGACCGAGAGGTTTTTTGGTAGTATCTGTCATTGAAAAGTGTACCTCTGAAGTACATAAACCTTGTAAAGGTTCGTTATTCGACCACTATTAGTCGAGTCAGAGCTTATAGGGAACTGTCATCTGATTTTGCAACCTCAAGTGCTGTCCGTCAAGGTTGTCCACTATCTCCATTTCTGTTTAATTTCATCATAGACCTACCGCTGGTAATAACTTTCTCATCTACTGGATTTTCAGCAATTAATCTCCTACCAGGAGGTCCACTTACCGACATAGAATATTCAGATGACCTAGTCCTGTTTGGTGAAGACGCTATAGTGCAGAGTCTTTTGCTAGCATCCAGCAACAATATCAGAATGTTTGGAATGCATTTCTCTCTCTCTCTAAATGAAAATTGTTGCTTCAGGATTTTGCCAACTCACATCACCTATCGCGAAGTTGAGATATCCGTCTACCAATTTAATGACCAGTACATTGCACAGCAGTTCGTCCTATTCTACTTTACGGCTGAGAAACGTGGTCATTAAGAGTAGAAGATACTCGTCAATTACTAGTATTTGATCACAGATGTTTAAAAGATATTACTTGGAGTTGATGGTATCACCAGGTAAGTAATAGTCAGGTTAGAGTCGGGGTATTAGGAAATGATGGTAAATCAGTTGATGAGGTTGTAAATCTTCACCGACTGAAACGGTTGGGCCACGTAATATGCACGCACAACTACCGATTACCACAGCGCGTAATGCTGACTATTGTAGGGGATGGTTGGAAGAAAGTTAGGAGCTGCCAAAATAAAATGTGGCATCATTACTTGAAGTCACTAACTTCTAGTCTGAGACATGTTGGTTGATGCAAAATACTTGGTTGGGGTTCGCGTGTCCATCGTAACCAACAGTTGGAGACTGTGTATAATATGGCTCAGAATCGATCACAATGGTGTAGGTGTATACACAATTTGTCTTCCCTTAAACGGCAAGACTAAAATTACTTTATACCTCTCTTTCTACCAACTAATTCTTTCTTCTTTTATTATATCTCCATATTCAATCTATCTTTTATATATTACCATCATTGAGGCAACTACTTCTATTAATTTGGTTTTCATCTTGTTGTGCTTATGAGGTGTGGCAAATTGGACCGATATATATATGTGCTTGATCTTATGTTGTAGATGACTGACAGACTGTACATCCACGACCCTTTCGGTCTTACGCACAAATGTTTAGTCTCTGTACAACCGAGTCGGTATCCAATCATTTAAATTTATAGCTTCAGTCAGTTAATGATATTCTGCGACTGGTTTCGATTACGTATGGTAGATAACTGTCTCATTCCCATCCATGTTGAACTCTACTAATTACATATCTTCACTAGAATTCCAAGAATTTCGTCTTGAAGCTAGTCACTAATGAACACATTATTATTATTGTCAGTATAAAAAGATTTGTGAAGATTGTAGAATTTTCATACTTGAATAGATCAACTATCCAGTACTTCCAGATTGTTGAAAATTGTCTAGCCGAGATCAGTTCATAATTTAAACTTTGCAAATTCTACAATCTCCACATTCGCCCTACTTTTATTGAAGAGCAAAAATTAATTTTCACTGCTAATAACTAATATGTTTTTATCTTAGTGATCTTTGATTTGTAAATCACATGACATAAATGTCGGCCATTTACGCTGGAGAGTTTTCATTATTAATAATAATTGTATTAACAATAACATTGATTATTATAGTAATGAAAGTAAATGTTGAGTAATAAATGATAAAGTCTAAATAATAATAATAATCTTAATAACTCAGATACACAATGACCTTGAATATTTTCACCATAATTATAATAAGATTTTTTCTGTATTATACATTCCGTTCATTATTTCTCGGTACTAAGTTACTTTGCTTTTTTGTTTTTATTCGATTGCCAATTTTCTCTTGTTCTCTTGACTGTAAAATGTAAAATAATAAGTCAGTTGATAAGGCAATGAATGTTAATCAACTTGGATGTTTGGGACGTGTATCAAATATCTCTCAACAACCTTTTACCTTGATAATATGATGTTTTATCCTTTAGGATTAGACAGGGAGAAAGTTATGGACAGCCGTATTAACGCATGAAATCAGTCCATGAAATTACTAACTGTTTAACTGAACCCTATTGTTAGGCGCCAACTACTGGCTCGAAGTCAATGCGATTAGTGTAACCAACGGATGAAGAAGTTGAATGAATTGGATAAGAATCTGTTGCAGTGAAGTAGATCTACTCACTGTTTGTCTTCTCTCACGTAAAACGTATTTCCTGGATTCCACTGCTAGCCCCTATCCATCTTTGCTTATAATGATTGTAAATTAAGGCAATATCGAGTCAATACGCACAGTATGCACATATGTTAATAAGAAACTGATTGATTGCAGTCCTAAACATCAATGGGGGGATTCAAGTAAAACAATACCAAATGAGTATTCAAATAATATTTGCCTATAGCTGACTATGGTATCTATGACTTTCAGGCTACTTAATGATGAAATATTCAACTTGTCTAGTTGTAAAAATAGAGAATTCTCATCAATTATATCCAATTATGGTACATCTTTGTACAATTTTTTCTGTCAGACTCATTATCGGATATACTCAAGTAGTTATTTATTCAGTTACTTAAGTAATATATGATAAGTAGTCAGTAAATGGTTTTGTTAAATAAATGAAGAAAGCTCTCAAAAAAGAAAACAATTCATCTACAATCATTAAAAATTTTATTCATAAGAAGATTTTTAAAATCTTTCTATCAAAACAAGGCGTTATTTTAACCATTAAAACAATAAAATTTATTTATAGTATTTGAAAGAAAACGAAAATATGGAACATTTGTTGTTGTGTAGTAGTATGACCTAGGACTAGCGTTTCGTTCTATCTAGGATTCGTCTATTGAATATACATGTCACATGCTAATGTAAAGTGTTTCGACTTAGGAACACTGAGATCAAGTACTAGTGAGGACACTAATACAAGGTTGTAGCAAGTGAATCCAGTCGAGTTCCGAACTGGAAGTAACGCATGTCCTGGGTTCCACTATTAGTCACAACCTAATTTTGATTAAAATGCTTATAACTTGATGATAATATCGGGGTAATCCGTTCAGAAAGTGCATATACCATAAGATGTAGATCAATTACAAACCTTAACACCAAAATCGTGGCAATTCAGATCCTTATAAATGGATTAGAAATATGAATCATTAACATCTTTACTAGCAGAGAAAGTTGGTCACTAGAAGTGCGCATTTCGTCCTATTTGCGACTTGTCATCTGGATGTACTTGCATCCCAGATCTAATGTCCACTCCATAACTCGAACCCACTACTGTTCGCTTCAAACACCATCGTGTTACGCATTTAGCTATTCAGTCTATATATTCACTAGCTTGTGCAGTTGGATGGAAGTATATCCGACCGATTAGATACGAATATTATGAAACGCGCGTTCTTCATTCCAGTGCTAGCCACCATCCATTTCTGCTTATAATGGTAGTGACGTTAGACATTATCGAGGCATTCCGCACAGGATGCACAAATGCCAATGGCAGTGCTAAACATCAATTTGAATCTTTAAACAACCTATACGAAAATGAACCATTTACAGTTTTGTTTGAACGATGAGTTATGATGTCTTGAAACTGTTATTTGTTATTTATTCTTTTTTTTTACAGTTTCAGATTTTGTACGTCTCTCATTAGTATTATGGTTAATATTAATTTCGTAATAATCTCTTCATATCTTAAATTACCTTTCTATTAAGTGTCTACTTGATATACTGTGAAATGTAACAAAGCTTTTACTAGTTTCCATTTTATAAAACTCATCAAGTCAATAAAGTTTAAGTACAATATTTTAAATGTAATGAAGTGACGTACAAATACTCGATTTATCAGTTCAAATGTATTCCAATTAAAGATTATTCAATTATACAATCATAAATCATGTGTTTGTGCTTGGATGCTACTTCAGATCAGTTGCATTGATCTGATACTATAACATTCTCATTAATCGTTTAAGTTTGATTTTAGTTATACCACACGGAACATTTGCTAGTTGCTACAACAAACTGTGGGTCATAAACCTACTTCTGGAAATAACGTTCTCGCCGAATGAATTTTCGGGCATTTATCTCATACCAGAAGGTCTGCTTATCAACATAGAATACGCTAAGGTGCAGAGTCTTTTGCTGAGCAACAATACCGAATGTTTGGGATGCATTTCCTCACCTCTAAATCCAGGTTACTGCTGAAGGACGGGACTTCGTCAACATATGAACTAAGGATAGCGAGTGAAATAGTCAAACACATCGACAACTTTACTTGTCGTGTCAGTCTAGTCAGCTCTTATGGGTTAGTGTCTGACGAGATTTCAGCACGGACTCAAAAAGCCCGTTTGGCTTGTGCCAAATTACGTCACCTATGGTGAAGGCAAGTTATCCTTCTATCAATTAAGGGACGAGTAAACTGCGCGGCAGTTCGTTTTATTATATTTTACGGCCGTGAAACATGGTCATTAAGAGTAGAAGATACTCGTGAGTTATCAGTATTTGACGACAGATGCCTGAGAAATATTGCTCGTGTCTTGTGGCATCACCTACCATTGAAGTAACTACCTCTATAAATTTGTTCTTCTTGTTGTGCTAATGAGGTATGGCAACTTGGACCGACGCATATATGTTCTTAGTCCAACGTTGTAGTTGACTGACTGAATATTAGTTTGTGATGAAAGCCGAACGTTTTCATTTTGACAACAATTCACTACGTTTCTAGAAGAAAACCATGACGGTTGTATTTTGAGTAAAGCAAAGGTTTATTAGATATCATCAATTAGATTGTAATAATAGAGATTTATGCATTGTTTCCATATTATAACCATTTTACGTAATGGATGATACAGTTGTTCGCAGGTACTATGCATATCATAATACAAGAAGCTGAATATTCATGTTTCGTATTTTGCAATTCTTTTCTAAGATTTGACAAAAGTAATTTGTTATTGATTAAATCCTTGGTTAAAATGTCTGAAGAATTCCGCATAGCAAATTTAAAAGTTAGTCGTATCACATAATAAATCACCATTATCATTATCAATATGAAAAGCATTTTATAAATGTCTTGTACAATAGATTGGAATTAGTCTTATTATGGACTTACTAATTGGATGTATCCTCCATACCCCAATGTTTATATTCACAGTAAGGATTGAACCCAATATTTATATGCTTCAAACAACCAATGCGTTATCCTTTGAGCTACTGATTTCAGATCGATGCTAAGGTTTTTAATGATTATGAAGTTTAGATTAATATTATTATTGTATGTTTTAATTATCCCATCGTTGGTAATCTTAGGTGAATTTATTCCACTCTTTTTTAGTATATTTAAACATTCTGTTGAGGGTAACTCAACCATAGGGTGCACATGGGCTCCAGTATCCTAAGGGAACAAATGGTGTGTGAACCAATCGTTGGTCACCGGCTACCATGTGACTGTATCTCCTTAGGATGCTCCACTGCCTTGTGGATCAGACCTTTAGGTCGAAGGGTCCAGGTGTGGCCCCCAAAGAAAACCACCTGCTTCAGTTTGGGCTCCCGAGCAGTATCACATCCCTCGCGCAAATCAAATGGGATTTGTGTGACGCATATGTATTTGGTGCCTCCTTGTACCAATAGCAAATAAAATAAAGAAATAGAATAACTTAAAACAGCGCATAAATCTATTTCCGTAATATCAAAAAAAGAGAATAGTATAATGGTGGTGAAGATTTATATCTCAGGTGGATGATTTTATTGCAATTTTATTCTTTGAGCTAGATGGTTTAATCGTAGAGCTATCATCCTTCTTCTAAACAATGATATGCTGATGATGTCGTTCAAAAGAACAATGAAAGTTTCACAACCAAACCATTCAGCTCAGAGAGCAAAACTCCATCAGAATAGTATAATTCATTTACTCATATTAATAAATAACAATTAAGATTAAGATTATGTAATTATTATTACTGATCAGATTCTTCTTTCTTTATTTATGATTACTTTAATCATCAATTGTATAACTATTAACCTTTGTTCATGTTTTGAAATGATTTATTCATCTATTTACTTTCACTTTCTTTTTCATCAATAAACTTTTCATAGTTTAATGTCAATTAAGAAATTTATTGAATATGAGTATCTATCTACCTATTTATCTATCTATCTATCAATTCTTTACTTTAATGCTTATTGTCATTTCACTTTGTTTGTTTACTTTTTAATTTATTGATATGTCGAAATAGGTTTCTTTTCATTTAATTGATAATGAATGTAACTCATGATGTTGTTAATGGGGGTATCAGTAGTGTGATTGGTAGTATTAGTATAAGTAGTATTATTAGTATCGGTAGTAGTAATAGTAATAGTAGTAGTAGTAGTGGCATTGATGTTACTACTCATTCTAAGTAATATATATAAACGTTAATCTTTTGTTGGCCTAATTTTCAATTTACAAATGAATTTCAATATTGATCATTCGGTTATGAATAAATAATTTGACATTTTCTTTTCAATTATAAACTAACATGTGATAGATAATATATGAGTAGATATGATAAAGAAATAATTAGTATTATTACTATAATTAGTTATTTTCACATGTATTAATACATTAGTTGTAATGTCACATGTAAGATTATTGTAATTTGCCAAGTCAGTCTCCTTCTTTTCGGTTGTTCTATTTCGTGATACAAATGATGTTATAGTTCAGTTATTTTCCTCACTTTTAATTGTTACCATTAGCAGTAGTACTATGTTGTAGTGAACGAACACTTAAATGGGGAAGATTGTTAAGCAAAGATGGATAATGGCTAGGGCTGCAATCCAGGACGTACATTTCGTCCTATTTAGGACTCATCAGCTGGATGCAAGCGCATCTTAGAGTTGATTTTCACTCTTAGACTCAATAGCTAATTGGATAACGCGATGGCGTTTTAAGCGAACGGTACTGCTTTCGAATCTCAGAGTGAACATCAACTCTGTGATACAGGTACATCCAGCTGAAGAGCCCCAAATGGGACGAAACGCGCGTCCTAGATTCCACAGGTAAAAACTATTCATCTTTACTTAAAAAGCTTGTGACACAAGGTTCTATCGAGCCAATCCACACAGGATGCACATATGCCAACATGAGACTGATCAATTGCAGTCCTAAATAACAATGGAAAGATACAAGTAAAACAACACTAAAGTAGAAGATTAATTTATTGATCAATAAAAAACTACAATGTCTTCGTAAAATTTGAAAACGATATATTAAATACATCATTTGCACATCTATCAATTGTCTCTTATAAAATTTATTGTTCCTTTATCCTTTCTTTTTATTAAAATTACTCTTTGTGATACATTCTTGTTCTCTTCAATTCAATCTTGTCAATATGCTGTTTTCAGGCATTCGAATTCTAATTGGTACTACATACTACTTATGTCTGTCAACAAAAATAGCATACACCATACTACTACTACTACTACTACTACTACTGCTAATGATCATGATAAGAATAACATGAATTTATTACGATCCAAAAAATTCACTTGTCTATAATATTTTATGCAAGAAAAAAATAAGAATTTCTATGCTTATTAGCGTTTATCAATGTATAATGAATGTACCATATGCCAATAGATAAAAATTTAACGAAAAACGGTCCTGAATAATAACTTAATAATTAGCACATTCATTGATAATGATCAAGAAATATCACATTTGTTCATGTTTATTGAAAATCAATAGCTTGGTGGATGATTCGTTGAAAATTTGAAGTGAATAGTATTTTCAGAAGGGGTTTGTGGAGATTTTAGAAATTTCACTGATTGAAATCATGAGTTAATTGAAGCTACACCACCATGGAAAACCTGGAAGCACTGGGCGGCCGTTTCGTTCTATTGTGGGGCTCCTCAGCAGTGCACATCTAGCTTCAATTGACTCATGATTTCAATCTGTTAAATAGTACTTTGTTTAATTCCTTACTATGAAAATCAGCATAGAATTGTGCCATTTATGTCCAACTGACATGTTCTAGATAAGGCAAAACACTTATTCTGTATTCCAATGTTAACTACAACTGATGTATTCCATATAAATGCTACTATAGTTATTATAACAATGTTATATTTAATTAATAAAGGTTTCTGTTATATCGTGTTACTGATATTCTTTAACTGAATTTTGATTAGTTTCAGTTAGCATAAGTATACCCTATAAGGATTATTTCAACATAGTCATTTTTCACAAGTTTTATTAGAGAGATGCTTTATAACTCAGTAGTGGGATCTAGTATTTTTTTTATAATTTTGATGAGAAAGGCTCCGTGTTCGATTCTCGTAGGTGTTTATCAACTTCAGAATCCAAATACATCAAACTGACTTGTCCTAAATAAGGCAGAACACTAGATTACACTTACTTACTTATGCCTGTTACTCTTCGTAAAGGAGCATAGGCCGCTCACCAGCATTCTCCATCCAACCCTGTCCTGGGCAATCCTTTCCAGCTCTTTCCAGTTGTTATTCATCTTTTTCATATCTGCTTCTATTTCCCGACGTAATGTGTTCTTTGGCCTTCCTCTTTTCCGCTTCCCTTCAGGATTCCAAGGTCGAGCTCGCCTCGTGATGTAGTTTGATGATTTACGTAATGTATGCCTTATCCATTTCCATCGTTTTTTCCTAATTTCTTATTCTATATTCCGCTATTAATCACAATTCACCTCTTACATAAAAATCATTCCTGTAATTGTATGTCGATGCTAGTGATGCTTTTCTTGGTCATTTAGTCATAAAATTAATTTTTCTTTGGTATATAAGTGTTTTAACCGTTAGTTGAAAGTTAAAGATGACGTATCATTTGTATAAGTTGTTTGAATCTTTCCATTGATGTTTAAGATTAAAGTTGATCAGTTTCTTTTAGAATATGTACATTCTATACCTACTGGCTCAGTATTTCCATTCAGTAACAAGCATCATAAATAGAGTTGGATAATGATGGAATTAGACTATGCTTATGAAATAAGAACAAAAGTGTATTTTACTGGCGAGCAAATTGTATTTTATTAACATCTGAGTAAAAAAAATGAACAATACATAGAAATATTATGCTCCTGAAAAGATTAAAATTGATAAACCTGGCAATATCAAGAAAACATAAATGAACTATTGCAACTAATGAAGAGATATGATGGAACTAATTTATTAACTGCGAAAAAATGTTAGAAAACAACTCGAATAGAGATGGTGGAGAAGATTTGTAGCTCAGGTGGATGATTTCGATGGAGCTTTGTTCTCTGAGCTCAGAGAACAAAACCCCATCAAAAACAACTTTAATTGAAATTTCTCATTAAAGTTTGAGATGTGTTTATGGATTTTTCTAAATAATTAATAATTTTCTTGATCTTTGATATCAATGATTTATCTTTATAACTATTCGTCAATTCTCTCACTCTAAGCCCAACTACTTACTCTGATCTGAACTTTACATTTTAACTTTAATCGATTTGAATTTTTGGGTGAAAAATCCTCCACATCTTGATCCGCTAAAAAATAACTTTATCTTGCTAAAGTCATTTATGAATTGCTAAATGTCATCTGTCACGTTTCCTTACATAAAGCTGAACCATACTATTGAATAATTTTGAGATCTTATCTTATTAAGTCAAATAGAAGTTAGGGGAGCTTATTACACACAGACTTGGACTTGGGATATACATTTGAGTATACTGGTGTTACAACTGATGTCCAAAAACCTTTACGCTAACTTACAATACTAATGCTCAAAATTAATTCTTAACTATATTTTGATAATTGTTTGTTACCTTGAAAAGGTTGTGCACTCACCATTGACGCGACTGTAAAGCCCAGATCCATTGTTTTTTCTTCATTGAAATATCTCCCTTTTTAGAAATCACTGAAACATCTTATTCATGATTTGTTTCATCACACTAAATGAGATCATGATAGATCAAGATACTTATTGTTAAGTTATTATTAAATTTTCAAATTAGACTGATATACACACTAATGATTATTGAAAGTAATTAACAAAAGAAATTATGAAGTTTGTCTTACAGACTTTGTACGTATTTTTACACGGTTTACCGTTTATCATTATTGTTATAATAATGTTTTATTGTTGTAAAAATGCTGATGTAATATAATTTGAATGTCCAGATCAATAATAGTTTTAATATTTTCTAACATTATTTAAATATTTATCAGTATGGGTTGTGGAGATTAAGCGTTTGCGCGCGAAACCGAAGGCCCTAGGTTCGAGTCCCGCGAGGGGGATCGTGGATGAGCACTGCTGACGAATCCCACATTGGGACGAAACGGCCGTTCAGTGCTTCCAGGTTTTCTATGATGGTCTAGCTTCAATTAACTCATGAATTCAACCATTTAATTTCAACATGCTTCAGGGAAATAAAAGAGAAATTTATAAATTTCCATATTAAATCTTCTCGATATTGAAGTGCTCTGTAACGTTAAGCTAACAAATATTACCCTTCCGAAATCATAAACATATTAGATAGCATGATATAAAGTCACTCAACCTAGAAAAATAAATCATCATTCTGGTAACCGATTCGAAGTTCATATATACATATAATGTAGACCTTTTGAAGTTAGTTTCAATGAATACAAATATTAGTTACTTACATTCAGAATAAGGAATACAACTTTCTAGTGATATAAAGTTCGCCCACAAGAAAAATGAGTTTCTATAATTTCGATTAAGAGATTTATAAAGACTAGAACAATTTAAGAAACAGTTTCTACATAAAATAAAATTAGCTTGATAATCAAGAAAACCTATGAACTATTAGATAGCTATGAAATTCTTTAGTGGAGAGCACTTATAACAGTAAACCAAGTCAAACACTTGAATATTAGTTACTGAGACAATCATAATGACTTAAATTGATGATTTTTGCATCCAACAGTTCACATTTCTAATATCAATCAGTTTATAATATAAAACGACAACTGTTGAATCTTATTAGTGGGAAAGTGACTAATTTCAAGTATGGTAGAACATAAACCCTAAATGGACTACTTTTTACTATATGACAAAATAACTATAATTAGATTTACAATAAATAAAAACAAATTTTATGCATCTGTTATTGTGATTCACTTTGGTTAATCGAATTTTCCTACTTCAATATTACTTAACATGTACACAGTTTTAGTTGAAATAACTGTTTTTAACTGTACTTGCTGTTAAGAAATGACTTAATTTCACAAAACATTCTTCCAGAACATTGATTAATTTCGAGTATAATTGGGTATCACCTGCACAAGCAAGTGACTATCAGGATTCAGTAGCTGAGTGGATAACGCGATGGCGTTTGAATCGAGCGGTACTGCATTCGAGTCCCAGAGTGAACATCAACTCCGCGATGTAGATACTTCCAGATGACGAGTCCCAAATAGGATGAAACGCGCGTCCTGGATTCCACTACTAGCCACTATCCATCTTTGCTTCTAATGCTTTTGATTACGATTAACGGTTTGTTTCAGTTATCTCACTGTTGATATTTAAGATTAGATTTTGATTAGTTTGTTTTAGCATGTATGAATTCTCTATAGATTGTCAGAATATAGCCGTTTTGTTATAAGTTATTAAGTAAAGGTGGAGTATAGTTAGACGAAGTTCCGGAGTAGACGTCGTTTTGTCCTGGCTAGGATCTGTCATTTGGATGTAGCCGTTTATTCCCCGTGTTGATATTCACTTTGATACTAAAACCCAGTAGCTCATTGAGTAACATCTTGAGAGTTTAAAAAAAACGAGTACTTATTGCAAGTTTCAATGTGAATATAAACACTATAAATTAGCAGGTATGCTCAGATGACAACTCCTATATGAGACGAAACGTTCAAATTGAACTCCATTTCTAGCTACAATTCATATGTTCCACAAAAATCTACAGTCACTTCTGTATTCAACGATTATTTTTATCAGATGAGTTTTGTGGATATTATAGTAATTTCAATGGTTAAGATCATGAGTCAATTGAAGCTAGACCATCATGGGAAACCTGGAAGCATTGAACAACCGTTTCGTCCTATTGTGGGTCTCCAGTGCTTCCAGGTTTTCCATGATGGTTTAGCTTCAACTAACTCATGATCTTAACCATTGAGATTATTTTTATATAAGGAATTTATTACACATTAAGTAGTTCTATTTCTCTATTTTCTTCTCTCTTTATTTCTAGGTGTTATTATATTTTGGTGTATTCGACTACGTCATTTATATTTAAGTCAACGTCATACTAAAATGTATGATCCAGATATGTTTCAAAATAGTCAAATTAAAAATAATGGATCATTACATTATTCTAGTACATCACATCAACCAATGAATTCATTACAAAATTCATTAGCATCTATTAATCATTTACAAAAATATTCATTACCTATAGGACAAATGATTAGCCCTTATTATAAACAACAACAATTTTTTCATTCCAATTTAAATCATCCTAATGAAGATCATAATTCGACTATAGAGAATTCATTAAAACAATTACCTGATCATCAAATGAATTCTGATATGAATTTATATCTTGCAGAACGATCAAATTATACGAATAATTTATATTCTTCACAATCTCCTAGTAAGTATAAGTGATTAAATATGATTTTATGAATAATTATGGTTAAAATCTATGTGTGATCTGAAATTCGACTACTGGCTGGAACATGTGTTACGTATACCCAATCACCGACTGCCTTGACGTGTGATGTTTTATGGTGTAGGAGTAGGTTGGAAGAAAGCTAAAGGCGGCCAGAATAAAACATGGCACAAATCCATGAAGTTAGTGACAAGTAAACTGACCCATGTTGGTAGCTGTAGAATATCTTGTTGGGATCCGCGAGGTGATAGCAACCGATGGTTAGAGACCTTGAATGACATGGCTCGAAATCGTTTGAAATGGTGCAATTGTATCCACTCTTTGAGTTCTCCCGAATTCTAATCTTCTGAGCTCTTCATGTCCTTTGTTTTTTTTCCAAATTTATTTCATTGAATTATACTCTTTGAAGAACATCTTCAGACCCTAATGCATCCGATTACTGGTTATACTCTTACCACCTCTACCACTACGGGATTTGAATCTACAATTGTATCTCTGTTCTAATGTGGTATGGCAACTCGAACTGATGTACGTACGTACGACGTTCTCCGTTGTTACTGACTGACAGACTGATTGTTTCAACTATTAGAACAATACAGATATATGTGAACAAAATTGTTTTCAATTAAATTGTTAATAGACTTACTCTAATATCAATATGTGGATTTGTGAAGATTATAGTATTTTCACAGTTGAATTCATGAGTTGATCTAAGCTAGTTCACCATTGAAAACCTGGAAGCAATAGATGTCCGTTTCGTCATAATATAGGACTCTTCAGCAGTAAGCAATCACAATCTTGTATGTGGGAGTAGAACATAAAATATAAAACATAAAAACATCAATAGTTCTCGTGCGGTGGTTTGATACTTGGATTGAGGAGGTTGATTTGTTGTATGTACCGTAAACTCAGTTAAACATTATGAAACCTTAATTCATTATTTTGGAATTCTTCATTCACTCTTTTGTATGATTACTTGTAATCACTGTAATGTTGAGTGAACTTAATCTTTCATCTCTAATATCTAGGCCCACATTCTAACTTCACTAATGATCAAATTTATGAACGAACCATAAATGGGCCATGAATTTCAATTGTATTTGATTTCGTATGTTTAACTTAGGCTAACTCCAACTAGGTGGTAATAAAAAGTCAAATACATATTAGATTGGATGAACTTATCTCAGACATTCATTTATTCAGACAGACAGCAAGAGGGGAAGCGAAGCAAAAATGGTAAACGTACCAACGCCATTTAAGCAAACCGTGATCCAACGTTTATAAGCATGAAAAATACAAGCTATCATATAGACATACTTACTATTATACATACATGCTCAAGGTCACATTTGAATGACAAAATGACTAGGACGAATATAATAATTCATTTGTCTAAAAGTAAGGATAAATCACATGAACGTGTAAAAATGGTAGTTGCTATAGCAACATTCTGTTTAAATGATTATTAGGTCTGATTTCATAATATGTGCATGATGTATATCTTCTTGTCTATTGAGAAATATTTTAACCAGTGATCACATGGACTGAAAGAATAATGACTTCAACTCATCATTCAATACATGATAGAAATTTTAACAAATATTTATGCTCTTTTAAGTCATTTTTATGGAGTGGAATTTTATGGGTTGGTAAAGCAGCAGGTTGAATAAAGCCTAATTCTTGTTCGTCATATCATGTTATGTCACTAATATCTTCACTTATCTTGAGAATCCCATCAGCCCGTGTAGTCTGGTATGTGAGAAAATCTCAGCATGGATATAAAAGGCTCGACTAGCACTTTCTAACTAGCGTCATTTATGGCGTAAGCGAGATATTCGTCTACCAGCCAAAGGATGGGTTTACTGAGCAGCTGTTCATCCCGTCCTACTTTACGGCAGTGAAATATGGCCGGTAAGAGTAGAGTTACTAGTATTCGATCATAGGTGTCTTCGAAGCATTGCTCGTATATCCTGGAACAGTTGTTAAGAAACGATCACTAGGTTAGGATGGCAAATCAATTGATGAAGTAGTGAAACTTCATCAATTGAAATGGCTGGAACATGTGTTACGTATACCCAATTACCGACTGCCTCGACGTGTGATGTTTTATGTTGTAAGAGTAGGTTGAAAGAAAGTTAGGAGCGGCCAGAACAAAACATGGCACAAATCTATGAAGTTAGTGACAAGTAAACTGACCCATGTTGGTAGGTGTAGACTATCTGGTTGAGATCCGCGAGACGATATCAACCGATGGTTGGAGACCTTGAATGACATGGCTCAAAGTCGTTTGAAATGGTGCAGTTGTATCCACTCTTTGAGTTCTCCCAAATTCTAATCTTTTGAGCAACTGGCTTATTCTCAAGATAATTGGATTCTGAATATAACACCTTTTCATTAAAATCTAGACGTCGTTATCAGTGAATGAATGACGTTTTAAACTGAGTAGTAACAATGATTAGTTTGTTTTATCTTTAGATGAATAAATAGTTTTTTGTTTGAGGTGTATTTTTTTTACTTGTGGAGGTAATTTCATTTTTAAAATACGGTGTTTTTGGCTATTTTTATCAGCACTGTTGTACTTGCATAATACTTGTACGTGCTACTGGAGACAGTAAACTCGTGATACTCAAATAAGAATGATAAGATGGTAGATGAGGATTCAGTTGTCGTTCAAAATGAATATTTGAATACACTAGTTTTTAAGTGATTTTAACTAAATACCTGTTTGGTTTGTGTAAATTAAACTGAATAGTGCTTGACATTAGTGAAATAGTAATTTAGTGAATAGACCTAGTTATACAATATCATAAAATTTGATTCATTGTCACTTGAAGAAGAAGCAAATGTCACAGGTCCCTGATACTCTAAATAATTAGATATTTCCTCACCACATTATTCTAACATTATCAAATAAGATTCCATCGTTTTCTTTACTTCAGCTTCAACAGAACCAGTATAAACTTCAAATATAAGTTTTTCTCTAGAAAAACAATAAAAGCTTTATAATCTAATCATCTAAATCAAAGAATACTACTCCACTAAAACCAGCCTCCTTAACTACACCTCTTCTTCATCATCTCAAAAAGTACTCATTGCTGATTGCTTTTGTCCCATTTGATCTTAGACTTTTCGAGAATTATTCTTTGAATTGGACCAAAAGAGAAATTAATGAATATGAAAGGGTGTTTAAAGAACAACGAATTCTAAATGTTGTAGGTTATAAGCAGGTGATGAGAACCTAATGGAATAAAATGAATTCATATTATTTTGCACTAATCTTAGTTTTTACTTTCTTTAACACAAATAACTGTTTTTACTGTTAATAATTTGGTATATTCACCCGCCCCCACCAACATATAAAATTGAATCAGAATAATAACAACAACAACTATCGTACCAGAATAACTCATGAATTCATTTCCATTTCTTCGAATCTCTTCAGATGCTGACAGCTATAAAATAGAAAAACAAGTGGGTGTCATTTATGACAGAGAAGCTATGTGCAAAAAAAAGGATTTGTTATCATTAGATTCACTTTTAATTTTCAATAAGATTTAATAGCAAGGTTGATTCATACACTTTCGGCTTACATACTCTTCTCTAATTTCAAACTCATGTTCGGTGCTTGTATGTGTGTGTGTGTGTGTACGTGAAGGGCTACATAGTGATAAATAATTATAAAAATTGGCGGTCATATCAGATGACAGTTCGCAATTCTCTTATACATATTAATTAATATCAGTGACTACTAATAATAGCAGCTACATATTAATAATGAAAACAGATTTTCACATTCCATTCTAATTATGAAACAATGTGACCAGTTTTTTTGCAAACGCCTCGTCAACTTTAACTGTATAATTAGTATAGAGGATTTGTGGATATTGGAAAATTTTAAATTAAAGACTGATCTTGGCTAGAAAACTGTCAGAAACTATAAAACCTATTGTACAACTTCTCAGAAGTACTCATCCATCATCAGGTGATAGACTAATGGTTTCTAGCTCAGCGGTTGAACGGTTAAGTGTTCAATGCAAAATCCGAACATCATGATTTCAATCTTCAGTGTGATTGTGGATACAAAATATTTAAGAGTTCTATAGTGCTATAATAAAATAGCTTTTTGATTGAGATTTTGAACCAATTGATGTTAGACCATCACAACTGAAAACCTGGAGGCACTGGACGGCCGTTTCGTCCTATTGTGGGACTCCTCAGAAGTGCGCATCCACGATCCTGCTGGCGGGATTCGAACCCAGGGCCTTCGGTCTCGCGCGCGAACGCTGAACCAACTGGACCACTGAGCCGGCATCCAATGGTGATAGTTTCTAACATCAACCAATCCACGAAATTGCGCGACCAACTTCCATTGTACTTAGCTTTTCATTGCTTCTTAGTTTTCAATGATTGCCTGAATGAAAACAGTCTTTGATGTAGCCTATGAAATATAGCTGTATTTCTAAACATAATACATGGGATATTTTTAACTGTTTTCAACGATAGACTACTATTTTCCTAAAATCTTCAACTGTGTATTAACCTCTTTGTTCATAAATGTAAATACTGAATCATTATTTCCGTAACTGTGTTTACGATATGTCATATGTATTAACCTAAATTTGTAAAAAAAAATAAGATTTACTAGTGTTTGAATTAATAAACCTTTCATTATAAATGCAGTAGTCTATTAGTTTTTAACAATGATTTATGGGCGTTGTCATTACTGTCCTTATTCCACTGTCGACTATATATTTTGATAAATGTGTATTGAACAAGAACTCAAGTAGGGGAAACCAATTCATTATTTTGTGCAAAATCATACAGGGGGTTAGTAAATAATGCAAACGATACATTAAATATATCATATGCACAGCACCTTTTCGTTGTTTCTTCACATACTCCACTATTCCTTTAATTATGTTGTTATTTCGAATGTTTTCAGACTTTTTTCCTATTCTCTTCATTACAATCTTCTTTTGTTAGGCATTCCACTTTTGATTACTGCAATATACTACTTATATCATTCAACAAAAGCAACATACACCACAACTATAGTCTATAAATAAGCAAATCAAGTTGTATACGTTTTGTAATTTGTATTTAACGCATGAACTGATGTAAAGGCGATTATTTAAAACTCATAGCCAATTCGTTACGGTCTACATTATTCAACGTGTTAATAAACACAATGTGATATTAGTATAGGGGGTGTGGAGATTATTAAGTTTTTGATTGAGATCATGAGTCCATTGATGTTAGACCACCTTTGGAAACATGGAAGCACTGGACGGCATTTTCGTCCTATTGTGGGACTCCCCAGCAGTGCGCATCCACGATCCCACTCGCGAGATTCGAACCCAGGGCCCCCGGTCTCGCGCGCGAACGCTTAACCTACTGCACCACTGAGCCGGCCGACATTCATTGGTGATATGGTCTAACATCAACCAATCCACGAAGTCGCGCATCCATCTCCCATTGTACTGAGGTAGATACCTGTCTCTACCCGACATGGATTAGCCCCACTGGTCACGGCTTTTCACTAGAACTCCGAGAATTCCCTCACGAAGCTAGTGTGATATTGTTCAAAGCACTAAGGGTTCAGAAATCAATTTGTTATTACTAATAATAATTGAAATCAAAACAAAAGTTTTCTAAAAACTCAAAAATAAAAAGATAAGGTAATGGTATGTATCCAGAACTTAAAGAAATATAAAGAGATAGGATCGATTCAAATCGTTACAGACGACAATTAGCTTACCAACTATGACACCTCAAAATCTATAGATTAATCTCCTCTCTTGTGTTAACTTCTCCGAACCTTCTTCTTCGAAATTTGTTTTTTAAGCTAGGCAACATAAAACTTCTTAATGGGGTACATATTCACCTAATACTTTGTTCTAAACTCAGTTATAAAGTTCATAGACATAACAATTTTGTTTTTAATGAAAGAATTGATTCTTTTTTTTTTTGAGTGCATGTTTTATGAATGTTCAAAATTGATTTTCATCCTTCTTAATGTATTCATAACATCATTACTTGTAGATCTATCAAAGTAAAAAAAGACCTAATTTGACAAATAATATGTAAATTGTGTACAATTGGATCAAAATGTTTCTTTATACTTATTCTCTGACAATACATTAGTATTATTATCATTATGAATTACCACCTTTCTTCTAAATATCGGAGTACAATGGGCGTAATCTACAAATTACTAAGCTAATCGAATACATCTTTAATATACATGGTCTTATTACTATTACTATTACTATTATTATTACAAATTACTATGATTATTATTATTATTATTACAAATAATACAATTTCAATCTAATTTCTAGGTTTCTTTTTTCTTTCTGTTTTCTCAAAGCAACAATAAAAATCTCCATTTTATAGTAAATTAAAATCAAGTTGTCCATTAAAATGAATTGAGTTTCTTTGTGTGTGTGCGTGTGTGTGTGTGTGTTAAGTTCAACAAGTTTCTTAATAAAATGAAATTCGTAATCTTTTTTTTTCATGATTTATGTTGTATCTTTTACAATTTGTACTGTTTAAATGAATTAAGAACAATGCTCATCCACGATCTTATCTTACATGATTCGAACGTAGGACCTATCGGTCTCGTGCACGAACGCTTAACCTCTAGATCACTGAGCTAGCATCGAACAGTGTTAATGTCTAACTTCAACTAATCTATGAAACGGTTGTTTAGTGCTTTCAGGTTTTTCATGGTGGTCTAGCTTCAATCAACTCATGATTGTTATTGAAATGTATATGTCGTCTATCCTCGTATATAATCAGCAACTTAAATCGCGTTACTAAATAACGGAATCAAATATGAGAACGGTTTTTCGAATACTTATATTTCATACAACCGTTAATCCAGACAAAATATCGGAGAAGAGAAGAGAAGACTGGACTACTTTTTCCTTTCATCTGGATATTTCAACAAGTTATCTGTTTTTCTGTTTGTTTTAACATATGATTATGTCTATTAGTCTTATGAAACGTTTATTACATTTCCCTGTACAAATTAAAAAGAGCCCAATCAGAGATATCGTGGTTGCTGGCATTGAAAAGAATAAACATGATTCAGATGTCGATTCCTGAACTGCTAACTTCTAACTGTCGATCACACCATATTTATTATCAGGATCGATCAAGAAATAGGGAAAGGAAACTTGTTAAAATACTTGTGCTGAGAATTCTAGATTGTACCAAAAATAGAATATTAAATAAAGCCATTAATAATAATAATATTAGTGATAATAATAAAGGATGAATAGCAACTGAAAAGAACTGAAAAGCAGTTCTCAGGACAGAGTTGGATGGATAATGCTTGTGGGACGTTTATGCTCATCCACTAAGGGTAACAGGCCTAAGTAAGTAAATCAGTTCCAATCATCATCAACCTATGAATCAGTAAAAATTGAGAAGTAATAAATATATTTCTCTAGCTTTTCAGTAATCCATATCCATTAGGTTAAACAGAGGTCAAATACAAATCGATTGATCATAGGGTAATGACTAATTTCATGCTTATTTAGCCCTTCTTGTCATAAGTAAATTAATCCATGCAAGGATTAAGTCTGTTACTTGGTTATAGCCAATATGGCTTACAAATTCAACACTTGAATGCGTAGAATCCCCAAGTCGCAAATCGAAAAGATAGAAGTAAACAGGAAAAGCATTACTAAAGTAAGTTCCGAAAATGTACAGGAAGACGAGTCAATTTAAGGTTGTTGGTAAAGGCTATAACATCATTATAATTCAGCCTACCCGTACGTAGAAAATTTATACATTTATTCAATCACAGCATGTCACGTTAATATTCTAGAAAATTTTATCCGATTGTGGTTGGATTTAATCTCTTCCACTGCTTTAAATCCTTTGGAGGCTTCATCACACCTTCTGGGAGCCATCGTAACAGCGAAACCAATAGATCTGACAACATACAATGCTTTAGCTATAATCCTAAACCTCGTGAAAGTTAGAGCAAAGTCAGATGATATTCAGGAGATCTAAATTTGTAATGGAATAACAACAAATTAGCAAATTAAAGCTAGAAACAACCGATCAATTAATAGCAAAATGCACTATAAAAAACATATATAGATTGAAGCAAATGTCATGACCATTATTCGTGCATGTAAGGACAATTATTAACTAACAAAAAAAGCGATATAACCTGAAGTTATCCTATTAATCTGAAAGTTTAAACCATGAGAATAAAACTCAATTGAGGGGAGGAATTAAATTGCTAACATATTTGTGACACTGCTTGAAATACCCGGTTTCCTTTTTGTATGAGTTTGATATTGTACAATCTTGATAATAAGCAACCTAAGTTGTGATATTTGCTTTTTAACATACCCTAATTTCCAATGGTTGTTTAGCAACCATTGTTGCAACTGAATCAATCTAAATCTAATTATAATCAGAGAAGGGTGTTTTTGTGTATATTATAGTAATTTGATAGTTGAATTCATAAATCAATTGAAGCTAGACCACCATGGAAAACGTGGAAGCACTGGATGGCCGTTTCGTCCTAGTATAGGACTCCTCAGCAGTGCGCATCCACGATCCCGCACGCCGCGAGAATCGAACCCAGGACCTATCAGTCTCACATGCGAGCGCTTATCCACTAGACTAGTGATTCGGCATCCACCGGTGTTAATGTCTAACTTCAAACAATCCACGGAGTTACCTCACCGTCCACCACTGTTATCAGTGAGTGCCTATCTCACAACAGACCCGAATGAACTCCACTGGTTGCGATTGAGTGTCTTGACTTTTTCTATTCTTGATCTGCTATTTTTAATTGCTGCCTTCTTATTCATCCTTTCTTGAATCTTGTCCGGGGTTTTCAAACAGATTTATTCGTTATGATGATACCTGTTGCTGCCCAGAAACTCCTAACACGTTGAAGTTAGTGCTTCTTTGATCCTTTTCCAATTTTAATTCACAGTAGTTTCCCTTTCTTCGAGTAAATCTTATAGAGCTTAGAACCTGTTGTTGTGAGTTATCTTGAATTCGTTGACTTTTTGAGTATCTGTAAAGAAGCCTGTATTGAACCTCTGTATTGCTAATTCTCTAGTTGTCTGATGCTTTTTAGCTTCAGTTTCATGTTGTCAACCACAACCAGATGGTAATCTAAAGCTGTATCAGTTCCCCTTCTGATCCTCATATCTTCCATTGTCCTTCGGAATTTTTAATGATACAAACATAATCAATCTGGTTCTCTGTAGCTTGAAACGAAACATATTGTTCTTGAATCTTTGTATCTAACCTAATACTAATAAATTGCTTACAAGTATTCAATAGGACAAAACCTAATTTTTCCTTAAATTCCATTACTAGTCATTATTCTACTTCAGTAAAGAAAAAATTTTTTATAAACTTTTCATTGAAATATTATTGCATTAATTATTAAATATAATAGTTACTATACAGTCTCCTAATATTGATTAAAATATCGATTTTCTATTGTTTTATTATTATTATTATATAAATGATAATAATCCATTTTATTCCTCCTTAAACTAAAATAATAACACTATTCCTAAGGTAAAACTATTGATAGTTGTCAATTATAAAATACCCTTACATATATATTTTACATTTGTTCTAATGTATTTAATATGGTTATTACCAAATCATTTTGTCTAGAGACTAAATAAGGCGTTCAAGTCTTCATATATATATATATATATATATATATATATATATCTGGTTGTTATCATAAATTATATCCAAAGATTATCGATTTTTTTCTTCATGAATCAATTAAATAGATTATGTTTGTAAAACGGAAATTCTCAACCAGATCAGTTGAAATATATGGTTGATTTTTATCAATCCTATGACCGAAAACATTCTCAAGTTATGTATACTTGGTTTCCAGTATACAAATTGGTTTTAATTCATAATCTATTGTAATGTATGTTCTGAATCTGCTTCGATCTGGGCACCCGGGCAGTATCACAGACTTTACACAAATTGAATGATTTATGTGGCGCATATGTATTTAGTGCCTTTTTGTTCCAATGTTTGTTTTTATGTATGTTGTGAATTGGATACAACCGATATCTGCATGAAAATATAACTTTCTATAAGATTGTTAGTAAATTATAAATTTAATATTGTTTAAAATGATAATTTATCATCTAAATGATAAGTAAACAATGGTGGATATAAGCAAAGATGGATAATGTCTACCAGTAAAATCATGTTTGACGCGCATTTCATCCTATTTGGAACTTGTCAGCTGGATGTACCTGTATCGCCGAGTTGATGTTCATTCTGATACTCGAACCCAGTACTGTCCGGTTTAAATGCCATGGCGTTATCCACTTAGCTACTGAGTCCTGCTTGTGAAATGGGGTGAAGTTAAAAAATTCACTTAATATTGTTTGTTTGAATCTTCTCATTGATGTTTAACACTACAATTAATAAGTCTCTTATTGGCATACGCACCTCTGCTTATAATGAATTAAAGCAATATTGAGGCAACAGGCACAGGATGCACACATGCCAATAAGTGAGTGGTCAATTTCAGTGCTAAACATCAACGGGAAGATTCAAGTAAACAATACCAACTGAACTTAATAGTTAATCTAACTAGTTATTAAAATTTGATTAGGTAAATTTATTACCGTAGAAGGTGAAAATAGGTCGACGAGATAGGAAATCTTCATGTACTGAGATGATTAGGATGACTATTATGTATTCTTGACGATCAATGTTTTTTGATGGAGACTTAAGTTAGAAAAATAAAAGTTAGAAGTGGTCAAACCAAGAGGTGACATCAGTCCATGAATTGGGTTGTGTTGTTAGGTGCAAACCAATTGGTTGAGATCTATTCGGTTGTCTTGACCATTGAATGGGATGATTCAGTCTTCAGTAATAAGGATAGGAGGTCTGTCGACCTATATTAATCCTTGCAGTTTGTAATACTGTGAAGGTCCAATCTCGTTTTGAATATATTAACAGACGGTGCTGATATTACGTGTTCGGGTAGAGAATTCCAGTAATTCACTACTCGGTGCGAGAAACGGAACTCCAGACGTAGACGGTTTGATCTCGGTTTTTGAACTTTCTTCGAATGTCCTCTCAAATGATCATACCTTCAACATGTCTACTACTATAGAATTCGTTTTGATAATTTCTTTTCTCTGTTATAAAACAATGTAGTAATGTGAACCTTTCTTTCTTCTTTACTCCTGTTACCCCTTGTACCTCTTGCATTTCAAAGGTAGTCTTCTTCCCACAGATTAGCTAGAAAATTCCTTGGGTTCCGATTTCTAATGAAATTGTTATTCTTTACTCATTAATCCGACAATTTTATAAATTTTTCTTATTCTTTTTGTGTAAATTTTTGTAACTCTTATTATTTGTTTCTAAGTTGTTTGCTCTTTTTTTCTAATTCATTTGACAGATTGGACTGATCAGCATTATTTTAATACAAATCATTTCAATGGTTTAACATTATTCGATGCAACATCTCCCAATTTTCAATCCTATAATAAACCTACAACCGATATAATGTTAACAGAGACGTCAACAACATTACCAACAATAAATGAACCAACTTGTTATCCAGTTTATGTTCATCCATTACAATCTACCCTGAATAAATATAGATCTTCATCTAGTGAAAATCTATCATCACGACATCATAATTCAAGAATTAAATCAATTGCATTCATTACTCATTTAAGTGCATTTGGTTTAAAGAATAAACGACGTTTTTCACAATTAACAACAAAGAAATTAAGTAAACTAAAAGAAAATACTACTAGTCCTAATGATAATGATAATAATAAATCTGGTCAATTAAATCCTTTACCAATTACAGAAGCTTATGAATCAGGAAGTTATCATAATCAAAATATGATATCTGACAATTTTGTAAGTAGTATATTTTCTGTTATACTGTCAATGATTGTTTTAAACCAAGTTATTAATACATAATGTAAACTATAAACATTCTAAAAAATGTTTACAAAGCCCTCTATAGTAATAATAATCTATATATTTATGAGTGACTAACTTCTCAAGGTAACTCCTGGAGCTCTCTTGTAAGAATGCTTAATTAGTGAAATTCAAACATTTTAGGCAAGAAACAGAATATTGGAAACTGATTGAAGTTAGACGTACAGAACATTAAATACCAACCAATTGCTATAATAGGTTAATGGATTGCCTTAAGACTTCAATATTGTATGCCTGACCAACTCTGGTGTCTTGATTGCGCACTATTTAGTTCCTAAACGGAGGCAAAACAACTGTTCATTAATTCTTAGCTGCTGGTGATTACCATAGATTAGTCCAGTACGTATGCTATCGAAGTTAAGATAATTAAATAGATTTTGATTCCCTTGTTTTCCTGTTCATTTACTTAAATCGTTTACATCAACCTATATATTTCTTAATAAAGTTCAAGATTACCTTTACGTATAGACACTAAATATATGATGTGATCATACTTCGCTAAATATTAAGTTTATAAGTACACGTGTTAAAGTAGTCAGTAGCAATAGACCATGATCATTAGCCACTTAATAAACTTCGGTTTTCCTAAAACTCCTTAATTAATCATTCAATAAACAACATAGCCATTCTGTTGTCATTTAATTATATATATAATATGAAAACCATACATTAAATACACTATTCGCATATCTTCACCCAGTTGTCCTTTGCATACTTCAAGATTCTTCTAATTCTGTTGTCACTTCGATTCCCCTCTGTTCTCCTTCCTTTTTCTCTTCAATTCATTCTCCTTTCAGCAGACATTCCACTTCCGATTGCTGCTGCATACTACTTATACCTGTTAGCATGAGTAGCATGCACCACGAAAGTACTTTATAGGTATAAGCTGATCAGAATCAATAAAAATAATCTCGATTTTAAAAGAAATTTGAAACCGAATGCACATATATGCCCATAAGAGACTGATCAATTGCAGTCTTAAATAACAATGGGAAGATACAAGTAAAAAACATCAAGTGAATTGAACTATTTAGTGTTTTCTTGTGTTTGGACGCCTAATACACTCATCCATAACGAGAATTGTTTTCACATTATGCATACATTATATAGTATCTCCTTATAAGTAACTTAAACCATAACATCACTTGGTATTGTTTGGCTTGTATCTTCCCATTGAGGTTTAAGACTGCAATTGATCAGTTTGTTATTGGCATATGTGCATGCTGCGCGTATGCCTCGATATTGCATTAATTCACAAGCTTTTTGTAAGCAATGATGGATAGGGGCTAGCACTGGAATCAAGGACGCGCGTTTCATACTATTTGGGACTCGTCAGCTGAACGTACCTGCATCTCAGAGTTGATGTTCACTCTGGGACTCGAACCCAGTACCATTCGCTTCAAACGCCATCGCTTTATCCACTCAGCTACTGAGTCCTTATAACCACTTGCTTTTGCAATGGGGTGAATTTAAATTCACTTGGTATTGTTTGGCTTGTATCTTTCCATTGAGGTTTAGGACTGCAATTGATCAGTCTGTTATTGGCTAGTTGAAAAAAACAACTTAGGTTTCGACAACCGGATTAAATGTCCCATGATTTCAAAATCTAGTTCCGTTTAAACAGCCTACTAGTATAACCAGAGAATATGAATAAAACACTTGACTTAACCCCGAATATGTAAACTTGTAATTAATAGATGAGATACCCTATTGACACTGTTGAAACACTTAGGATTAAACACTAACTTCCACTAATATTGCTCTTTTCTTCAATTTCCTAAATTCCATGCAAATTAACAGATCCTTTTTCTTTTTAAGAAAAAACAGATCTATTTTAACTACACAATGCAACAATAAAAATGTTTAAGTTTTCTTATTTAAATACAACAAATTACAAACAACCATGGAGTAATCACGAAGTAATAATTATTAAAACTGATTGATCATTAAGTACTAAATAATTTCATGTTTATCTAATTTTTTTCGTGTCAACCTGTTCATTTCAAGCTGAGTAACTCAATGATGATGGATCAAACGATAAATCAATGTGACTTGGATTCGAATCTATCAAAAGGCTAGAAGTTCTCTTAAGATTTCAGATGTACTCTGTTGTGACGAGTTGCGAATATCATTAAAATCTTGAATGATGGTTTACTAGTGACTACCTCCAACCACCTACTGTAATAATAATTAGTTTGGCTGAAAGTTTACTCTCAAATTCCTTTCGAAAGAATAATCTTGCTAATTTTCTTTTGTCATTAAGTTTACGTGTTGATTATTTTACTAAAACTAAAAGCTTTTACATCAAATGTTACTAATTATGTGAGAAATATAATTTCTCTAGACTAATGCTCACAATTCAATAAATACAAAAAACCCATAGTATTGGAGGATTTGTAAAGATTGTAGAAATTCCATAGTTTAAATCACTAACTAATCTTAGTTAAACCACCATTGAAATCCTGGAAGCACTGTATTTCTGTTTCGTCTCAGTGAGGGACTCCTTAGCAATGCATATCCACGAACCTTCACCTGGGAGTCAAATCTGTGACCTGTGATCTCGCACCTAATTGCTTATTCATTAGACCACTGAGTCGCTGTATAATGGTGTACGAGTTTGATTATGACCAATTCACACTGCTGCGTAACCCTTACTCATTTTCAGAGGTGGATAACTGTCACATACTCACTGGACGCCAGTTCAGTGGCCTAAAGGTTCAGGGTTAAAGTCCGAGGTCGAAAGTTCCAAGTTCAATTTCCGGGTGCCGAGTCGTAGATATGCACTGCTAAGGGGTTCTATGCTGTGATGACAAGGCTTTTCAGTGATTCTGGATTCCCAGTAATGGTCTAACTACGACTTGTTAATGACGTAAATTTTAGAAAATACAATTCTTTTGGCATAAAATCTCATTTTTCGAATAATCGTCGGTAAAAAACAAACAGTATTATTTATCAGCAAATTGATTCACATGATTTCTTCTAGTTTTCTGAAGCCGTTAACATCTACCATGCCTTCTTAGCTGAATTTTATTTCAATATTCTCACCCACTTGTACATGTATACCAACAATTCTCTTAGTTCTAGAAATTCTACTGATTTCAAAATGACCTAAGTTCATGATGACAAAGCTTCAAATAAAAAATTATACTCATGAACTGTTTCTTCTAGAACAGTCCAACTTATAGGATTTTAGCTACAATAAGATGTCAACTAATGGCATAACTCAAACCATTAATCTTGAAATTAGATGGTTGAAGGTAATAAACAAGTGACTTTAAATCATGGTTACATGCTAGTTGACATACGTCTACAAGGCGTAACTTCAATCTTGAGAGGGGCGATAACCTCTATAGTATTCCTACAAGGTATCCCAGAGGCATTGTCACTGGGATATGTGATTAATCTCTTGTAGAAATGAAATGCATAACTTAACTAATCACTGAGTATATAATTCGATTATCCCGTCGTTAATATTTTTGACTGAAATTTGGTCAGACTCGGTTGGCATATGAGGATCCTCTGCAGATTTTCTCGATATAGCCATTAGATTAAATGGAATATAGAAATAAGGACGCGCATTGCGCCCTATTCGTGACTCATCATCTGAATATACCTGAATCTCAGATTCAACATTTACCGTTTGCTTCAAACTCCATCGCGTTACCCACTTAGTTGCTGATCATATTCTATCGATCAAGTTTTATTGTGACCACTGGTCTGAGTGACTTGACACTATTTATCTTAAAGACGAACACATATTTTTTTAAAAACTGTAACTTAACCAAATCTTAATGTAGAAATAATTATCAACAACATCATAAGATTTTAACATTCTTCTTCGTAAACAATAGTTACAATAATAATGATATTAGCTTAATACATAAATCATTAGAAAATTCTTTAAATTCCACTTTTTATCAATATATAACCTTTCGGTGTAAATATCTTAGTCATACAGTAGGTCATACACGGTTTATATAACTTAGTGGTAATTTGTTGGACTATGAGTCTTGATAATGCGAGTTCAAATCTGCCGATAAGCATCATTTTGCTCATTAATACAGGTACAACTAACTGACGTCTAACGAATATCATGACACTCAAGTGAAATGAGATTTCTGTTAAATGAATTCCAACCGCATAACATATTAACATAGTACACTTAGATTAGTGATCAGAATGTTATTTGAGTGATCAATCTCGGCCAACACCAAAGAAAAAGTTAAACACGACACTATTCACTAGTCAGTGGTCAATCTGTTGTAAAGATATTAATACAAACGACAGTATTTTTAAGTAAATAAGTAATTATCTCTATTCACTACATTATATTGATAAATAAACGTATGGACATCATTATGAATAGAAAATTATAACGTTTTTCTGTTTAACAATCCTGACTTCAAGAGATACTCCTGGAGTTCTAGTGAGAAGCCGTTACCAGTGGAGTTCAACCAGGTCTGTTGTGAGATATCAACTCACTGAAGACAATGGTGTACAGTGGCGCAACTTCATGGATTGCTTGAAGTTAGACATTAACACCGTTAGATGCCGGCTCAGTGGTCTAGTTACTTAAGCGCCTGGCGCGAGACTGATAGGTTCTAGGTTCGAATCTCATGGAGTGCGGGATTGCGGATGCACACTGCTGAGGAGCCGCGTACTAGGACGAAACGGCCATCCAGTGCTTCCAGGTTATCCATGGTAGTCTAGCATCAATTGACTCATGATTTAAACCATTGAAATTCCTAAAATCTCCGCAAAACCCCTTCTGAATTCAGACTTGTTAAACAGAAAAACGTTAATGTTTTCGGTGAGACTATAATTTATGGACGAACCAATCAGATTTACGATAATAGGTCTTTAATTTTGGCGCGAAATTAATTTATTCATTTGACGAAATAGAGTTTTGTCATTATAGCTGATGTCAGTTCGTGATGAGAACTCTATATCGGATTCCCAACCCTACCTGTCAACTGTAAATATTAATCCTAATTCCTCACACTGGTTTATATCCTTCACTTAGCCGTAGTATGTAGGCGGACATTCTCAAGGTTTCTTAAGCATCGCTCAAAGGTCGTCCATAAATTATAGTCTCATTAATCGTACCACAAAATTTGTAGACCTTGTGATTTACTGCTAATAAGTTGACACATTCTTCAGAATAAACAAATATTATGTTTCATGAAATGATACAACTACCTAGATTATTTACGTTTAAAATGAGCCAAAGGTATGTAAAGATAAAGGCTATTCATTTTGAATGATAAACCTAGTGATTGTACATACATTTGTTTTTGCATGCCTCTGAGTATGTGTGTTTGTGTACGTTTTCGTTTTCACTGAAAGTTGCACAACATAAAACATGTTTAGATAATAAGTATGTTGATTCAAATGATCACAATATTTTTAACGGGAAAATCATTGAAAAACTTACTATATTCAGTTTTTGAGGTTATCCATAAGTACACAGTAACCAACATTTCCGTGCATTTTTCGTTTATTTCAAGCATTTGAAGTTAACCACATCTGCTATGAACACGTTAACGTAGCGCATCCCCATATCTCGACTGATAAAGAAAGGGTTGGAAATTTGTTCGTCAGTTAAAATTACGCTCGAACATGCAGCACTCATCCTTTGAGTAAAAAGTTGCCAAAAATGTTAAATATGGCACACTTATATAACATTGAAAAGCTGGTAGACCAGTTCACATCACTCGGCTGGCAATACCAATAATAATAATAATGGTGGTGAGTACTTTTTCCCCGACAACATAGCGAATATGTGCATATCAATCGTTTCAATCTCTTTTTGTTTGCACCAACTAGGATTTTCAGTTGATTTTTAGTCCATCGATAGTGCCCATCGACGAACGCACCACAAGGGATTGAACCTAGGACGATGAGTTCTCGTATCTAGTCTATAGATTTCGAATTATTAACCCGGCCCTCAATAGTTTTTTTTGTCTTACTTCAATCAGTTCTCGGTACTGAGCGAACTAACTTGTTAATTATATATAACCGATTTCTTCATTTTTCAACAATAAGCTACTTTACCACTAAGGAATTATTTAGTCTCTTATTACTAATTTATTCTTCAAATAATATTGAATTTTACAGTGTGATGAACGTTTTCTTATGGATAAATATTACAGACAATCAACCGTCTTATTTATCCTGCACGTTTTAGTATATTTGGGTGTGAACATTTTAGCTGAGGAAAAAAGTCAGAAACTCGGCGATTGTGATCAAATTCCAAACAATACGAGTTCTCGCTATGTTGTATGATACTAATTTGAACTGTTGTCAGTGGTATGACTTCCGCCTTTGCTAATAACACTAATGAATTTCACATGATATATTATGCCCACTAAATATCCTGACTCTGACTGACCCATGCAGTTATTTCCTGTTTCCAGGCCACTGAATCAGAAAATAATGAAAACCAAATGATTTTTTTATTGTATTTTTGACCCAAAAAATAAACAATTAGTCCCTTTGATAAATTTCGATAATGTAATAAGAAGACGAAGATTATCAGAACTATGTGATATATTAGTGCAGTACATTTCGAACAATCTGATCTCACCTTAAACCTACCCTGGTAATATTGACTTATTATCCAGAGTGATTAGGTTTCAAATTATGTTCACTCTTATTATTATTATTGTCCTTGTCTCCTCTTACCCCATTTCCAGTCTAGTTCACCTTTTATTTCTATATATAAATGGTCTTAACAAGTATATGTGTGATCAGATTGTTCGAAATGTATTACGCTAATATATCACATAGTTCTGATAATCTTCATCTTCTTATTACATTATCAAAACATGATATCGTAAACCAAATACACGATTACAGAGCACGATAAGTAGAAAATAACAATCTGTACATAACTTGGTTATTTATGGTACAAAACTGAGTAACATGTACACAATTAATTAACGGTAATTTATGAACGATGAAACATATGATAACAGTCAATTTGTTAAATGAAAGCCTACAATTAGAACAGTACAAAATTATTATCAGCGAAGTAATAAGTGAATATATACAGTAAAAGTATATATAATAACTCTTGAACTTCCACTCTTTCAACGTATTCACTCGTATCTAATAGTTAGGTTTTTATTAGTATAAGAAGATTTAAGGAGGCTACAGAATTTTCAGAGGTTAAATCATAAATTCATATTAGTCAAACCACCAGTGAAAGATCTGGAGGCCCTGGACAGCCGTTTTGTTTTAGTTTAGGACTCTTCAATAGCATACATCCACAAACCCTCATCTGCGAACCAAACCTAGGACCTTTGATCTCCCACTTAAACTTTTAATCTCTAGATCTTGAAACCGGGATCCACTGAAGTTAATATCCTATTTCAATCAGTTTTTTGTCCAATACTTCCAGATTTAGCTAAGATCAGTTTGTGAATTAAATTATGACGGTTATGTGTTCAATTTAGCTAAAAGTTACTTAACAAAGGATTTACACATGTAATTATAGAATTAATAATGAATATAATAAAATATCTGGTAAGAAATTCAGTATTGATAACAACGCTGAATGTTTATTTGAACGAATAATAATAATAATAATAATAATAATAATAATAATAATAATAATAATAATAATAATAATAATAATAGAATGGAGACGCAAATATTAAAATCATTCATGAACATGAAACTGAATGAAATTTTTTAGAAAACCCGAGAGAGAGAGAGAGAGAGAGTATCCATAACGCTGACCATAGAAGACAGATTATGTAGATCAAGGTACAAAGATAAGGCTTCTGAATGTGGATGGCGATGGATTTGGCAGTGTGCAAAAGATAAACCCGTAAACTATATGATTGATTCGATACAATACAGTGGATAACTTTAAATGGTCGATTCATACCAATTTGATGTTCTGTATCCACTAAGTGAAAAAGAGAAAATAGAACTGCTCATCACTATTAATTGTCGTTTATTTAGTTAATTGCGTCTCAGTGAAATAAGTAAGGCATAATGATCAGATACTTCATGAAATCTTGAATTTTACCCTGAAATATTAGAAACTCCCTCTTTCTGTTTTTCTGGTTCTTAATTGTTGATATAGTCATTTCAAATAAGAAATTCACGGTAGCTGAATTACTTAAAAAAACAACTTTAGGATCTTTTTGCTTATTGATTAACAAGCTTTTTTTCTAATCCAATGTCCAATCAAACAGTCAAGTTAGAAAACAAATACCCTTTGTATTATTATCCGGAATTCTTAAACCAACAACTTGTAGGTTTGTACATATTACATATACTTGACTGAGCTTATCAGAAATTATAATGTAACCACAAATAGATCATAAATGATAAAAGAAAAACGTAGTAATGCAAAACTTAATCAATGGCTGATAAATCTGAAATAGTAAAACATATAACATACAAGTCAAATGAAAGCTATATAATAAGCGAATATAAAGAAAGACGATGATCATCAAGGGATTTAATGATTATACAATGAAAATTACATAGGATAATACCCTGTTAAATAGTTTTCCTTTCCCCAACTATCCATTCGTATATAAAAGTAAGGTGTTACAAAATCGAATCTACAATTCATAGTCAACTTTAAATTACTTTTATAGACTTGATAAGTTTTCGCTAAAAGTATTTCTCATTGTATCAGTACTAATAGCATCAATGAGAATACATACGTTGTGGCTAAGACATAGTTTTCATCTTATTCCGAGCTCGTCAACTGGATAGGTCTGCATCCTACAGTTGATATTCATATAGGGACCTGAATCCTGTGTTTTTCTAATTGATTATAGAAACGCTTTCGACTAAGATACAGAATCCGGAATTCCACTAACTTGTTTCGCGGGTATGATATTTGTATATTTATTAGTACGGAAGTACCTTAAATGAGGTACTTCCCACCAAAGAGTCTCAAATTGATCGAAAAGTGTATCCTAAATTACACTGTTAGCCACAATTCACCCCCTATAAATAACTTGTTGTAAGATGGTTATATCAAATCAATCATTAAAGAATATGCATATGTTAACAAACACCAATGTACATTTAGTTAAGAGGTTTCATTAACCAGATAGTTCGTATGCATACTGGTAATGATATTGTCACTGTTATAATGAGAATTCTGTAAAAAAAATAGGACTTCTGGAACTGGGTTTTATAATTATCAGATTACTATGACTGTATATTCCATTTACCATAATCTTTCGCTTAGCTCATCAACTAATATGATACTAACTATGATTTCTACTTTATTGGTAAACACTTATTCTCAGCTTGTCCTATTCACAGCCCCTCTTGACTTCTTAGTGGATAACTAAGATTTTCTATTATATGGTGTGATAAAGGTCTAGTATGTTTACATATAAACGCACATGTCTTTTTAATACAATATAATATAAACTTGCTGCTAATTTCTCTCTGAACACAAAGGAAAAGACAGAGAACAGCTTACGTACAGCGAATCAACAGGAACTTACCTTGCATAAACTTAAGATTAAATGCACTGCTGAAAAGTGTAATTCATCATGATTTGAACGCTAGTCTATAAACGGAATAGTAGACCCAGGATAGAAATCTTAGCCTAAATTCTAATAGGTGAATTTCATCAGTAATAGCAAGCTATAACAATCCCACTCATGATCTGAACTATTAAAATACTACTTTTGTTTATCCTAGTTGTTGCCATTATTATTATTATTATTATTATTATTATTATTATTAGTAGTAGTAGTAGTAGTAGTAGTAGTAGTAGTAATAGTAATAGTAGTAGTAGTAGTAGTAGTAGTAATAGTAATAGTAGTAGTAGTAGTAGTAATAGTAATAGTAGTAGTAGTAGTAGTAGTAGTAGTAGTAGTAGTAGTAGTAGTAGTAGTAGTAGTAGTAGTAATATTAGTAATAATACTATCTTTTCTTCTCACTTATTTTAGAATTTTAATGCAATGGAATCATTTGATAATGATTACTTTTTATATAGTTTACAAACAGCTGTATTCAATGGTTTCGTTCCATCGAATCCATTAAATCAACAATATACATATCATGATTATTACAAAATGCCAGGTCATCAGATAATACCAACTACAACTGCAATAACACCGATACTTCATGAAAAGTTCAATCAATCATCATTTGGTGAAGATTTAAGTTTAGGCAACAATCAATCAACAACACTATCAACTGGATATTATTCATCGAATAGAAATTCTAGAGTATTTTCACCTGATTACAATAATAATAATAACAGTAATCGTTTTAAATTTCCCCCACCCGGTCCACCAGTTGCTGGTTGGGTTAACCAATTTATAATCAGAACAAATACACTTGAAAATTCATTATCTAATGTGAATACAATAACATCATCAACGTCTCCATTAACAAGCATAATATCGTTGAATGAAAGGCGAGCACATCAGTTACAACAACAACAACAACAACAACAACAGAAAAACACTTCTTTCTCTTCATCATTACATAATACACCATTAAATCATTCACCAATCACAGCGATTGATATTATTGGTTTATCAAGTCCGATTACTATACCAAGTAGATCCATTTCATCTGTACCACCATCTCCACAACACATTCCATTTGATTTTATTAATTCTTCTCGTTCATTGGGTTTAACTTCATCAAGTGTAATTCCAAGAAGAAATAATTCAATTACAAAATATCCTAAATATGAATTACCAATGATAGGAAAAAGAATAATCCCTATTGAAACTGATAAGTTGCCTGTATTCACTAAACTTGGTAAATTAATTGATTAATATTTCATTTCAGATACTACTATTATTTATCATTGTTAATTTTTCTCTATAATTGCCATGAGGTATAGTAACTTGGACTGATGCACATATGTGCATGGTCCTACATTGTGACTGACTGATTGACTGACTTTCTGAATAACAATACATGATCTCATAGAAATATAAGCTTATCAACTGATGAATATCGAATTAAACAAATTTAGATTGATGATAATACATTGAACAATGAAGATTGTTGCATGTTATAGTTTATCTCATCCTCTTATTATTTATATATAAACAATCTGTTCTCATTGAGATATACATGTTCTTTGTTTCTTTAGAAAAGTAACACTTGTTACTTTTCACCAAAGCATATTATCACAAATGATAGACTTATGACTATTTCATAGATAGGTAACTATGAAAGTTGTGTAGAGTAAAATAGTTATCGAATTTCAGATTTATATTCCTACTTCAAATGTATCAATCTATAGTACTGTTAGATATCTTTGACCTGTTGTCACTTTTCGTTTACCTACGGTTCAGAAGGATAATTCTCTTAGAAGTAATTGAGCAGGAAACTGCGCTATTTGTGGTTCTGATGAACTGGGGACTAGAATTCAGAGTCAGACAGACGCCTGCTTGAAACCTTTTCATAAGCATTTGAATGTGTGATAAGGCTTTACTGACGGAGACAGAAACTCCATAGAGCATCGTGATACACACAACCCTTATGGGGTGTGCATTTTTTCTAACACTCTTTAGTTGTGAGGAGGTAAGATCGCTGCAGATCCTGTCCCTTTTAATGAAACACCTTACTTCTTTTACATCACTGTATAATCGACCGCATGAGCTTCCTGTTGGACCTTAACTTGCTACTTATCATGGTAATATCTAAAAATAACTTGAGTTCAAGCCAACAGACTAGATTAATGACTAGATCGTTACGATTTCCATGTATTCAAAAGTACCACATCAAAATGACCACTTAGGCCGTTCTTACGCTGTATGACTTCTCTGATAGAATGCTGCGTTATATCGCATCATCAAAATTAGGCTTTGTACGATTCTTTATTCGTTACTTATTAATATCTATCTATCCACGATCCTACATTTAACAAAACAACTATATTGCGACAATTCTCATAAGATAATTCGTGCATATCAATAAACGATGATCTAAGTTCGTTCAAGAATATCTACAACGAGATAATTCAAATCCACACCAATGATGAACTAAAAACAGCAGGTCTGTTGAACACGTTTATGGCTATCTGAACCAAGTAGCTCAGCAAAAGATACAGCGTTCAAGTCTTGACATGCAGAATAACCCTGAAATAAGCAGATAAATCTAGTTGATGATTCTTAAATGAGACGATATTATATAAATATATTCACAGCTATATAATATACCCTTGTGGGCCAGGGTAATTTTACATTGGTTTTCAGGAAAACCAGACAACATCCGGACTTTCAAGTGACAACCCAAACAGTACAGCTCAACCCCGTTTAGCAGGGGAACCAGACACCGTATAGGCTTTAACGCTACAATCTGAATAGTACAGCTCAATCCTGTGGCGCAACCACACAGGTACCAAGCAGCCTGGTGGACCATTCGCACCATTCATACACACATTCACATCACGTGTATAGTTATTCCGATCAATGATCGCGTGAATCAGTTATGCACAGCATGAACAGGCCAAAGTTGACCTATTCCGCTTACACGACAGTCAAACTCGTTAATGTTAGCAATGGCGACGTGCCTTACAATGTCCCAATGACAATGGCCCTCGGGAACACTGAAAAGCAACCACCAGTATGAATGAAATCAGTTAACCAACAAACCGAGTTTTTACATGAACTTGCCAAAGCAATGCCGAACCATCCACAACAACAATGGCGAACCTCCAGCCTCATATGAGACCTTCAGCTCTACATAGCCATATAGCTATATGAGACGATATACATATCCTAAATTTCGCTGTTACCTATAAATCTTTTCTTTTATAATAATAAAATAACATATATACATATATTCTTTCCTATTTCATTTCCATAGATTTCCCAGAATTCCCAAATGATTCACTTACTGTATTAAAAAATAATTTCATAAAACCTGAAAATAATATCTTATTACATAATTTAAAAGATAATAATAATAATACTACTAATAAACAGAATATGAATAATATGTCACAACAACAATTTCTAAATCCATTAAATTGTTCTGATCCACAACATAGTGATAGTGGTTATAATGATTCATTAATTATTCCTGATCAAAAATTATCATCATTATTATTATTATCTTCATCATCTACATCATCTTCTATAGTTCATTCATCAATTGATTTTCAATCACCAACAAATTTATCACCATTATTTCAATATGATACTATACATAATTCAACTGAATGTATTTCAATTACATCACCTATAACAACTACATCAACAATGAATTCAATCTTTTCTGATACAGTTGAAATGATCCATAATTATTCAGTTGTTGATAATCATATTAACAATACTGTCAATAATAATAATAATAATAATAATAATAATAATAATGATAATAATAAAAGTAATCAATATGTTTATTGTAAATTAGAACTTCCTTTATCTGTTACACAATCTATACCTGTATCATTGTCTTCAGTCACAGCGATAATATCATCACCATCATCAAAAAGATCATCAACTAGTTCACGTAGTACTGAACCAAGTTCTGCAAATAGTACTACTGTTATATTACGGGAAAATCTAGGTAAGTGTATTGAATAAAAAGAATATTTTAATATATATAGTATGTGAATAGTTTAATTCTGTCAAGTATTCTATGTCATTTGATGATATAATAAATCAATCTTAATAAGATAATCATCATCAGGGTAGTATTGAATATCTGATTCATTTTAGTATAGAACTCCTTAGTCTCTCGTAATATGTATCAACTAGAATTTTTTGGTCTATATATATTTTTTCACTTCATCAGTAGTATGCATTCAAAATCAAACTAAAAACTGTATTTATAATTCTCAAGTTTCATTGTAAGTACTAAACATTTAGATTATAAACCCAAGATCTAATAGTATACATTCTTAATTTTAATGAATACGAGAATATCTTCCATCATGATCCATTGTTATCGATAAAATTTACCTTAATCTTGACATGGTTGGACTTCATCGGTCACTAAAACTCTTGAAATCCTCTTATGAAATTAGTCACTAATGATTACTTGATTATTATCAGTATTGGGGGATTGTTCTGAGTGTCGAATTTTACTGACATCACAAATCAATCTAAATGAGACAAAAAATATATATATTGAATATTTACCTGAGTTCTGAACTAATTTCTCGAAAATAACTACTGTAATGCTGCTGTGTAGTACACAAACTCCCCCCTGGAGCCCCTCTGGGGCTACTGTTGGTCCCAAGCCCGGATAAAGGAAAAGGCTTGGATATGTGGTTAGCGAACCCATCCAGTAGAAATCTAATTCACTAAAAAACACCAACTAGGAAAAATAATTCAAACCATTTAAACCCTGCACTGGGAGTTAAAAGATCTTCATTTAGAAGAGTTATGACCAGTGGAGTTCATTTCTTCCGGGTGTGAGGCAAAGTTACCCACCGAAGACAATCAAGGATGGTCATGCATTATCGTGTATTAGTTGAATTTATACAATAACACCATAAGATGCCGGCTCAGTGTACTAGAATTTAATAGTTCGTGCTCAATACTCATGGTCTTGAGTCCTAGTCCTGGGTGTGGAATCATGGATGTGCACTGCTGCGGAGTCCTGCACTGAGACGAAACGGCCATCCAGCGCTTCCAAGTTACCATTGGGGTCTGACATTGATGACATTGGCTACTAGCCCGAGCAATATGTGACAACATCTCAAACCACTGAGTTAAAAAATCTTTCGGACTCCAATCTGAGGAGCTATGATGAGACGATAGGTTCCAGTTTCCCACAGCTTTCTTTTGTACTCAGGTGCTATGTCACGAAACTTCCACCTCTTCGCTTTTACTACCCACTCTCAGCATCGCCAAACAATGTACGGTGTAGAAGTCATTTGTAACACCAAATGAAGCCACTGAAACCGGTTTTTCACGATGGTGATATGATTTGGATTATTGTCACAGTGTCCTAAAACCACCTTTTATAACCTGGTGATGCCACTGAATGTATGTAATTCTTCGAATATAACAGTGATTTAACAGATAATTGGTTAACATCCTCAATTTTTAATGGTAAAGCTTCACAAGTATATGTCAGGACTGCTTTCATTGATACTTTGTAGACTCGATCTTTTACATCCAGACTAACATTACAACGGTATATAAAATGGCTTAGATTAGTACAAACCACCTCTGTCTCTATATGTTGAAATAATTTCATCTGACATTCCACCACTAGCAATCACACAGGTACCTAGTTACACAGACTTTTCAACTTCTTGGAACTTTTCACCACCATGTGACCTTGATCAAAATAGTGCTTTTGTAGTTGAGGCGCCAGCAGCTTGATTCTGTCAAGTGACTCTTAGTGTTATTCCTTAGTTTTTTTTTCTGGTTAAAAGTTGTCCATAATCTATTGTTTATTTTACTTCTCATCTCGAATATTACGCCTCAACAAGGCGTACCTGTAATATTGAAGAAACTAGTGATCTCTGATGGATCTGAACCCTCATCATACTGTTTCAGCATGTGACGTTACAACTAGCCCATTTAGGATGCGACAGACCTTCTGCAGGATTGATTTGTTTACAACTGACTGATCACTGAGTTGTGACTAAGTTTAAGTTACATCCGAATATTCCGGTTGACATCTCGGCATTTAAAGCTGGATGACTAGAAGAATCACACCGAACAATAGTGCAACTATACCTTGTTGAACACTACCAACTAACACAAAACTACAATCAAACAGGGTTTCGTATCATCTTTATCGAACCACTTAATACCAGAACCTAGTGAACGCAATGTCTGGCCACTTAATTCATAAGCCATATGGTAACCTGGTCGGTAGAATTCGGTCATCACTAAAATACTAGACAAACATAACATTGATCAATACACAGTGATCAGTTGATTAATGTTCGTTTTTTTTAGATTATCGTATTTTTCGAACTAGATTTAGCCTTAAACATTCTGTAAGATTTCTAGATGAACTATCTGATCGCCTCATTATCATAATATTAATCCAGCTTAAGCTAATCACAAACTGTTGTTGTGACTATTTCGTCCAAACAGAATACAACAGAAACTACCTAGAAAGTTCATGTCATATCTGAATTGGATGATCACTGATCGTGTTATTAATTTTAAAATATTTCTAGAAGCTTCGAGAATACTTCAACTAACGTTGGGAGTGAAACTTCCTTCCAAACTTCCCGCCTTTTGTCTTCCTTCCGACGTACAAATGTAGGACATTTCTGAAGAACATTTAGAAGTTGGTATCAAGCATACAAACACCAGGCATAACTTATATCTTTCGTTATTTTTATAACTGTTATTTCTACTTTCTGTACAGCAAGAAATAGTATTCTGACATTTCAGTTAACCTTCTAGTTTAAATGACAGAATAAAATCAGCTGAATAACATTATACACTGCTGAGTTACTGTGTACCGCTGGAAATCGGTGAGAGAAAATTTTACTTAAATCATTATTTATAGTAATGGTTGAAATAATATAAAAGCCACGCTACCAAATACTGATAGTTCGACCTAATACTGAAACCTAACATTCTAATTTAAATCTTAAGATCTACACCGATTGCCTCTTTTCAGAAATTTTGATTTATCTAGTTTAATATACTGTATTCTAGTCTATGACGAATAATTGATTGAATGTAGCAATTAAGTTCATTTCGAAACGGTTTTCAAACATTCGTTGAACAGAGTTTGCATTTCAACGTTAAAATATGCTGATTAGATGACTCTATATGTGAATTTGTAAGCCAACGTACTTTCCTCTAGGAAAGTGGAAATTTAGTTGACCGGAACAATTTTAAAAAGTGATGAGGGAGAAACAGCTAATTTTTAAACACTTCATAAATCTTCTTTCGTATCAATTCGCTTGATATTCTATGACAAAATAAGAATAAAAATGTGTGTAGAATCAAAGAAAGGTACAGGATTCGATTCTTATCTGTGAAGTCATGGATGGACACTTCTCATGTGTTCCATATCATCACGAGACGACCGTCAAGTGCTTTCATGTTTTCATTATTGGTTTAACATTGGTTGGTTCGTGATTCTGATTAAATTCAGCAATCTCAATTCAGTGTTAACAATAAATTCACTTTGTTTTAAGTCTACTTATTAAATACAAATCGCCTAAAGTTATAATTACTCGAGAACTTTTCTAGTTCCCATGATCCCAAGTAATAAATGATCCATATGAAGATTTATTGAGATTTTTAGACATACATGTCATCACTGTTGCAAATGTTAATAAATCTTGATGTTTCAGTAATAAAATCAGGAATCGGATGATGCAAATGAGAACACAGTTATGTCGAATGAGGATTTATTTATCACTCAATAAAAGTCAACATGAATAACTGAATACACTACGTTTTATACGAATCATATCAATTAACAGTCAGATTGGTATACATTAAATGGGTAGTACTTAACATCATGTATTTAATCATTTACTGAATAAACATAGATATACAATATTATAAAATTACATTGAAATCATGAACCTATCTTTGTTAGACCATCATTGAAAATCTGGAAGCATTGAACGGTCATTTTATTTTATTATGGGACTTTTCAAAGGCGCGCATTTTTAACTACGTATACAGGAGTCGTACCCAGTACCTTAGATTTTAGCACACAAAATCTTAATCTTTAGACCACTGATTTAGTATCCAATAATATTAATCTTTAACTTCAATCAATTAAACTGATGAATATTGAATGTATTGTATTATTACATCATCTGTCAGTATATCAAGTGTAATTCATTGTCAGTAATGTCATTTCTGTAGTAATTGTCAGTGCAAATCTATGAAGAAATGTAATATCTAATACATGACATATATATATCATCAGTATTGAAAATAAATGAGTAAATACTTTAAGTTTAAATGACACATTAGTAAACTCTACAAACTAAATGACATTGATAATAGAAGAAATTGTTTAATCATTAAATGATTGAATGATTATGTAATTTGATAACTATTAAACAAATATAAATTAAATTAGCATCCTTTAAAAATAATAGAATCATTTCTAAGTAAAAATGAAATAGTGGCTAGCAGTTGTATTAAGTTTGACGCTCATTTCATCCTATTTGGGACTCGTCAACTGAATGTACTTGCATCTTAAACTTGGTGATATTCTTTATGGGACTTGAACCCAATATCATTCGCTTCAAATGCCATCGCGTTATTCATTTAGTTATTGAGTCCTTATAATCATTGTTTTTGTATTTTTGTAAATATTTCAAATAAAATACCTAATTATTGTCATATATATATATATATATATATATATATATATATTATCTTTGCTATACACTTCAGTAATACTATTTACATAATCTTATATTACATTACATTATATTCATAATATATTTCAGTCTTTTTTATTATACCATTAACTTGAAATATAGTTTTGTCAATTATTTGTATCACATAAAAAGTAACATTGCTTTATGAGTAGTATGTAATGTTTGCTTTCCAATGTATATTAATATTTCATATAATGCTAATCGGTAGGTAGGTAGGTAGGTAGGCTAATCTTTCATTACATTATAATACAAGAAACGATACCATTGTGGTTTATGCTACTTATATCTATTGACATAAGTAGTATGTAACACCAATCAGAAGTAGAATGCCTAACATCAAAAGGTCGAGAAGATTGTATTGAATAGAACAGAAATGTAAATAGAGAGTAATTGTATTAACAACGGAAATGAAAGGACAATGAAGTTTATAAGAGACAATTGATGGAAGATGTACAAATGAAGTATTTAGTGTATGGTTTTCATATTTTATAAGGACACTATAATTTTGAAGTATTTCTAATCATTCTAGCAGAATCTGTGACAAGCAATAGTGATTATCAAAATGCTCTACTCGATTGAATAGGATATTACACGTAGATAAAAGTGTAGAAATTGATTTGTTTGTTTTCAATTTTAAATTATCAGAAGGTAAATCACGATATAAGTATTTGTAAGCTTCATTTATGTATTTGGTGATATGATAGACATTTGTCATAACTGCTATGATTAAACGGTTACGAATGACATTTTATTGACTGGATGCACGTTCATGGATCTACGCTGTTGATAAGCCCCACACTAGGAAGAACAGACCATCTAATATTTCTATGCTTTTAATGGGTAGTCTAGCTAAAATCAGTTCGCGGTTTAATGATGTCAGGTTTGTTTAATTTTCCAGTGTTGATCTAATTCTATTGATCAAATCGCAATATGACTACTAGTTTAAGTGACTCGATGCTGTATGCACTTCGTTTAGAGGTTAAATAATTGGTGGTAATCGGAAGGGAACTCTGTTTGACTTAGATTACGTGCTATTTTCCACTCGTCACAACAAAGCATGTAGCCTTGAGAGAACTTCTCGTTCCTTGTGGATTCAAGTTCATATCATCTAGTTTCATAGTCTGAGCTTCTTAACACTCGACTTACCTCCTGTAAGACATGTATTTCTTATTAGTCACTACTCAGTAATCCAAAAGCAGTAGAGAATATGTTGTTTCAATAATACAATTTAATTATGATTCAATTGCAAACTAAATAGAATAAAACATGGAGGTTTCAAATACAATACAATACAATAGAATCATATGTATGATAGATAAGACTTGGTTTACAAGATTAACCACTTTAATCCAACACTGACTAAGGTTATTAAGTATACAATTATTTATCTAAATAGAATATAATCTAACCAATGAGAATCTATCTATGGTATGAAACAAAAATTTTCTAAACTATAAAATAACATATTGCCTGAAACAAGTTTGAAATCATCTAACTACTAACTATATTTATTTACATATTACTTAATGACCTCATGGGTTGTATATGAAAACTCGATAGGTTTGTTATAGTTTGCTCATTCATACTTTATTTATTTGCCCCTTTATAAGAAAAAACCAAAGATAGTTTCATCCAAAATGAATCAATCAATATTTATACATTAAGTGTATTTAGACCAGTCTTTTGTCTAAGTACGTAAGATGTTCTGAAATCTACATTACAATTACGATAAATCAGAAGGATTTTCTTGAATATCAAAGTCATTTCAGTGGTTGAGATTGTAGTAGGCGTCGAGTCGCGATTGGCTATGATCACCACTACAGGAAGATTACATACCAGATGTTAGTTTGATCCCTTCGTAGACTAGAAATCAAAAGGCCATTGACGGTCTTAATAGAATATATTTGTTGGCAATCTCGTAGTATCGAAATAATACTGAAATCATGCTCAAGAGTACAAGCGGGTCCACGTAGCGTACGCGAATGCGTGCAAGGTCACAGTTAACGGAAGAAGATAAGGTTTTAGTACTGTTAAACAAACAGGTACCGTAAAACAATCACTGGTACAATTGGTTATAATAATAATTGTTTCCATCATACCAACCACGTTATCTTCATAAAACGTAAAACAATCACTGGTACTATTGGTTATAATAATAATTGTTTCCATCATACCAACCACGTTATCTTCATAAAAGTAGTTCACTACAAGATCATGAGTCAATTGAAGTTAAACCACCACGAAAAACCTGAAAGCACTGGACGGGCCCCCCGTTCTAGCGTAGGACTCCTCAGCAATGCGCATCCACGATCCCACCTCTCGTGGTTGGAACCCAGAATCTATCAGCCTCGCGCGCGAACGCTTAGCCACCAGATCACTGAGTTGGCATCCAACGGTGTGAATGTCTAACTTCAACTAATCCACGAAATTAAGTGACACATCCACCATTGTTTTCTGGTATATGATTATCATGACTTACATCATGGTCTCATTTTAGTTAAAAAACAATTGAGAACCGAAAATCACTGGACAGTTGTTTTAGCATAGTATAGATCTCTTTAACCGTCAAAACCTACGAAACAACAAGGATATAAACTTAAGGCATTCAGGTATTTGGACGGGCACTTGAATGATAGAATATTCAAAGGTTAGTCATTCATTGAAGTCCTTGGTATACACTGCTCTGAAGTTCCAAAACAGGACTAAAAAGCTGTTCAATGGTCGTCATACTGAGATCAATCCACGACATAAACTATACGATTCAACTATCTCGACAACATAGTATAATCGAAATGAGAAATGTCCGACTAGGTAAAGGTAAATAAAAAGATATAAATTGTCAATAAATGAACGACCTAATTTTTTTATTATTATACATTTTACAGATGTAAATCGAAAATTATCTTATCCAACTATGAATAATTTCAATAATACTAATCGTAATCAAACTATATTCCGTTCTCCAAGTGATCCGGATATATTTTTTTCATTTTGTGATGAATCAATAAATAATAAATCAACATTAACCCAACAACAACAACAATTTCCTTCAATTCATTTATCAAATCATTATAAACAACAACAACAACAACATCATCATCATCCAACTAGTGTACCATTATCACGTACAAATTATACATCGAATAATATGATGAAATTAATGATGATGAGTACATTATCTGATTCATTTAAATATCATCATCTTATAAGACAAAAATCTGAAAGTCAATTACTTACAGATCGTCATGATTCATTTGATGAAATTTCATGGGATTTACAACCAACTCCATTATATTAAATAATAATATCATTATCCTAATAATAATGAACAATATTCTTTTATCAGTAATAATCATTTTATTCAAATAGAAACAAAATATTGATGAATATATATATATATATATATTTATAAAGATTATTATGTACAGTCACATCACCTTGGTAACAACGAGGGGAATAGAGTAAGCTGCTTTACATTGTTCATACTGTGATTATATATATATATATATATATATATATATATATATATATATATATATATATATATATATATATATATATATATATCTAAGCATATTTGTTTATTCATTACGTCATTATTACCATGAATAAGAAAGTATTTCATATTCATATATTCCTTGTAGAATACTGTTTTCTTTTCTCTTTTTGTTCCTCTTAGATAAATAATACTAAAATGATTATCTTGATTATTATGATGATTAAAGTGGATAAATCATTTCCTCCCTCATTATGTAATTGTTTTGGTTTGGTTTGTTTTTCTTTATACCAGTTTTTTTTCTTTATTTGTTTGTTTGTTTGTTTAAATACTCTTCCAATATTATTTCACCGGTACTATTGCACCCCTCTAATACATTAAATTTATTATTCATTATTTATTATAAATGATTATGACATGAATAGTTAAGCTTTTATTTATGTTAACTTACTAAACGATAGATCTATCCACTTCTAATTTACCTTATTTTGTATGAATAGATGATTTATTTGTCTATTTTTTGGGGAGGGAGGAGGTCTCTCTCTCTCTAAACAATTGTGTGTACGTGTGTGTGTGTGTGCGTGTTATTTAGCACAAAATAAACTCAATATCACTATTTTATTCTATTATGTAACCAAAAGTTATATTGGTTCTTTGTTCTAGTGTTCATAATAATATAATGTCTTGTTTGTTTGTTTTTTCTCGTCTTATTTTGTTTAATTTTAACTCATATTTTGACGACGACGACGACGACGACGATGATGATGATGATGATGATGATGATGATGATGATGACGGTAACAACATTGTCATTCTTACAGACATTGTACACTTTCTTTTCCATGGCTAACTTTCTCTATGATATTTTTCTTTTTTCTTTTCTTTTTTATCAATAATTCAACATATGAAAGACAGAAATGAACAATTTGATATATCTTTCTTTTATTCTGCATTTTTCTATCATTATTACTATAGATGTTGTTCTATTTTCTATATTCTGCTCATCTTTTTTGTTTTTGTTTACTGCTGTATGTTATTTAATTTTTCATCTGGTCTATTTCCAATGAATATCAAACTTTCCCATTAATACTACTACTACTAGTAGTAGTAGTACTACTACTACTACTACTACTACTACTATTATCCCATGTCTCTTCGTTTGATCTCGTTAAACACCACTTTTCTAATTAAATATGAATAAATGATGAGCATACTACTACCACTAGTATTATTATTATTATCATTGTTATTATTATTATTCAACTATTGTTGAATGGGATTGTAATAGTGAGGGTTTACCTCTCGTTTACATATTAACATTCATAGTTGTGATGATGGTAAATGAATGGAAGTGAATTGCTTTTTTTCAAACAAAAAAAAGAAAAGAAATAAGGGAATGAAATATTCGATAAAATTATACCGGATCGATAAATTTACCAAATAATTTGAATGAATGGATCACTGTTAGAATACCATTGAAAACTTGGAAGCACTAGATGACCGTTTTGTCCTAGTATGGGACTCTTCAGCAGTGCTCAACCAGTATGGTAGATTATCATTTAGGTTGACGGATTGCCAGAATTTCTATAGTTTAAATCCAGATGAAACTGAGATTATTATTGCTTGCCATACCTTAACGATAATTAATGTAGACAGAGTTTCGTTCATTGTTTACCTGACAAATGATTGATCACTAAGTGGTATCCAATATATGATCTTTCCTAGTGCTGATAGAATTCTATCGTCTAAGTTGTGATGCGACAAGTAGTGTTCAACTAAATCAGCATCTCTTGCATTGTGTTGAGATGTAAAGAGTTGGCTATAAGTAGTCGATAAGAAATCCTGAACCTGAGTTTCGTGTTATTTGGAGCTCGTCAGCAAATTGTACCTGTAATCTAAATGGAACTAATGCTACCTCGTTGATTCAGTCCCGTGTCACTAAGCTTTATAGTCAAATATATTGCTACTTATATATTTGGTTTCCTGTAGTCTATGTCCAACCACCACCTTAAATCTAAACATAATAAACACATTTTTAACGATTGACTCCAGTGTGAGCGATTTCGATTAAAAATTTGCTGATTAGTGTCCAAGAAATACAGGATTATTGAAAGCATTATGCGACTATCAGTTTGATAATATTATTACAGCATGAAATAATAGAAATTGTTGCTGTTACTTCCTCTACTTGAGTGGGACAGAATACGGTATACAACTATTGGCACTCGAATAAATAGAACCCCACATTCGCAAATCAAAAGATGGAAAAAGCAAAGTAAGCGATTATTGTGTAAGGGTCAAAAGTTTGCAGAAAAGCAAGGATATTTATAGTTTTTAGTATCATCTACAACATCATTATAATTGAGCCAGTACGCAAATAGGAATTTCATACAACCGTCTGATCACACCATGCCACGTTAGTATTCTAGAAGGTTCTCTTAGGTCCCGATTAGACGAAATCTCTTCAGCAACTTTAGAGCATCTGAGGGCTTCTCCGTCCTTTTCAATTGCATTTAATGGAACTCATGAACCGATCTAAGCTAGGCCACCATTAAAAACCTGAGAACACTGGAAAGCCGTTTTGTCCTAGTATGAGACTCCTTAAAAGTGAGTGTCTACGACCTTGCACGCAAACTTAACCTCCAGATCACCGATTCAGCGATGGTTGGTGTTGATGTCTAACACTATCCAAACCAAAACACTGCATAGAATGGACTGCCATTTATTTTTGGAAATAAATGAAGTAGGAAATACATCGAAATTACTTTTTGTTCACTGCATCCTCAACAAGTCTACGACAAATAATTTTCCTGATGTTTCACTACATTATTAACATACCAATAATAAATTTAGCCAGATTATCATTAATCCTCATTTGACCGTACTCAGTCATTAATTTTAATTGCGTCCGATTCTAGAATAAATACTAATAATTCAGAAAGAATTTATATCAAATGAATACATAATTTACTTATATGTATATCTATCACGTTGTTTATGGATTAGGGCCATATAGACAAGTAATTTTATGAGACCCAGTTTAATTATAAACTAAATCTATTTACATGAGTTGATAATACTCCTGAATTTGATTCGTAGGTTTTAATTTCCATTTTATTTGAAATAGATACAAGTTCAAATATACCCACGCTTTGGTTGTTAATAGTCTCAGGACAATTAAATTTCCTAATCTTACTAAATTTCACAATAACTTATATATATATACGACATTATTTTGATTTAGATCATGAATCAATCAATATTAGACCGCCATTGAAAGTCTGGATGTACTAGACGACCGTTTCGTCCTAGTATGGGACTCTCCAGCAGTGCATATCCATGATGCCGTAACTGAAGTCGAACCTAGAACCTTTGGTCCTGCGTGCAAACGCTTAACCTCTAAATCATTGAGCTGGCAACCAATAGTGTTAATGTCTTACCTCAACCAATCCACGATATTGCGCGACCATCTTCTTTTGCCTTCGATGAGTTACTGCCTCATACCACACGCGGATTAACTACACCTGTCATGGCTTCTCACTAGAAGTTTGATAATTACCTCTCAAAGCTAGTCACTAGTGAGCACGTAGTAATTATCATTATAAGGTATTGTAGATTGTCGATTTTTGATTGAGATCATGAATCAATCAATGTTAGAAAATGGAGGGTAGTCACACAATATCGTGAATTGACTAACTGTTTGCGCGCAAGACTGAAGGTCCTGGTTTCGACTCCAGTTGCGCTATGGTGGATGAGCACTACTGAGGAGTTCCATACTAGAATGTTTAGTACTTCCAGGTGTTCAGTGGTGTTCTAATATTGATTGATTTCAGTCATAACTAAACAATCTCCACAATCCTATACTGATGACAACATTATTGTTCATTTAATAATTACAAATCTAACTGAATAAACCGTAAACCCGTTCACTTGAATACTAGAATTCAATCTTAACACAGTACATGAATATCTACATTTAAATACATTAATTACTATCGTCTTAGATAGATGACTAGTAACATCGTATAAACACATATCCTACACATTGGATAACAGTTTAAATATAAATCTACCTGTTTGCTAGAAACTAAACCAATAAATTAAACATGATTTTCAATTAAATGAATGAATCAGGCATTGAAACTTAACTTAAGAACAAAGTAGACGTAACCATTTATTCTTAATATAATCATTATACCGGTAAGACCCCAAATGCCCTAGAACGGCCGACGGTGGAGAGAATCATCTTCTCCTCTCGAAATGTTCTCATATGGCCACGTGTATATAGCCTCTGCCAGGGAAGTCCTACTAATTGCCTTCTCGCACTTGGGTTGTTGTTTACAAAGTTGAGAGAACAAAAATCGAAAGTCCAGTGCTTTAACCGGATTGGAGGATATGGAGGATCCAACTAGAGGAGTTAGAAAACCGTGATTTCAAAGCAGTGGTGCACATGGGTTCCAAAATCCCAAGGAAACATTTGGTGTATGAACCAATCATTGGTCACCGACTATCATGGAACGGTATCTCCTTACGTTGCTCCACTGCCTTGTGGATCAGACCTTTAGGTCAAAAGCTCGGGGTATGACCCCCTAAGAAAGTCAACTGTTTTGGTTTGAGCACCCGGGTGATATCACAGCTCGCACACACAAATCGAATGATTTATTTGTCGCATATTTGTTTGGTGCCTCTTTGTATCAATATTTAAATGTTCAAATAAATAAAGCGGTAAACTCGAATAATTGATTCCATTCACTGCCACCTTTAATCATAGTCATTACTATTATAATCACTTAAAGTACATTTCCAAATTGTAATCTTTCATTTTGCAATCTTTATGTATCTATGTATACGTTCTATTTAAGAATCAGAAAAACTCATTCATCACTATATATTCAAAGTTTAATTAAAACATTATTTACGGTAACTAAGTAAAGATTATAATAAACAATAATTGAATAAAATAATTAGTAAAAATGAAAACATTTTACGAAATCACTTAATGATTATTTCACTGTAGATAATCCTTCTCCTTGTACTCTTATTATTATTAATGTTACCATCACGACTACCACTACTACTATCACTACTACCATTACTACTACTACTACTACCGCCATTACTACTATTATTACTACAACTACTGTAGTGAACAGAACACGGGTGAGGACGATCGAATGCATTCAACACAAAATTACAGAGCATCTCAATATAATCTGTGAAACATATATTAAGTCGTTGGTTTGCAAAATGTCCACCAATTGTCTCAAAATGCCTCAGACTTCATTGTTCTTACATTTTCATACAAATTGCATTCTATTCCCGCTCTTGCTTTCTTGATCTTCCCTCATCTTCTGCTGCCGGACATTACATTCCTGACTCGTACAATATACTACTTATATCAATATAAGTAGCACGCACCACACTACTACTGCTATTACTACTACTACCACATTAATTCTATTGTAATGAATAGTTGTTTCTTTTGTTTACATGAATTACAATAGTTTATAAAAGGGAAATAGTTTAATTATACTGTTATAATTTGTGTCCCTATCAATAATATAACGTAATGATATCACCAATTAGAGAACAGTGATTTATCGACTGGATCAATAATGCATAAAACCCGTACAAGTACTCTAGAGTGTTTATCAGTCCTTCTTCCTGTTTGTTAAGTTCAGAACACTAATCTCAGCCTCTGCGATATGAATCATTTATTTTAAACATACTGGGTTTATATACACCATCCAAACAGACCAAATCGTATTATAAAATAGAAAACAACATTTATACAAGATTTACCCAAATGTGTCTATGAATGTGGGAGACTGTAATTAATAAATTGGGCATAACTCATGAATGGTAAATCGTATAATAATACTCTATGGGTCAAAATAAAGCTTATAATAAGTGGAATATGAATATTATCAGAAAGGGGTTTTGTGAAAATTTTAGAAATTTATTAGATTGAAATTATCAGTCACTTGAAGCTAGACCACCATGGGAAACCTGGAAGCACTGGACGGCCGTTTCATCCTAGTATGGGACTCCTCAGCATTGCGCATCCACGACCCCGCCTCGCGAGATTCGAACCCAGGATAGTTACTCACTGATAACAATGGATGACGGTGTGGCAACTCCATGGATTGCTTGAAGTTAGACATTAACACCGTTGGATGCCGGCTCAGTTGTCTAGTTGGTTAAGCGCCTGGCGCGAGACTGATAGGTCCTGAGTTCGAATGTCGCGGGGGGTGGGATCGTTGATGCGCACTGCCAAGCAGTCCCATACTAGGACGAAACGGCCGTCCAGTGCTTCCAGGTTTTCCATGGTGGTCTAGCTTCAACTGATTCATGATTTCAATCAGTGGAATATGAATATGTTTAGCTTAATAATTTAACATTCAGACAATAAGAATATATGTATCGTATTGTTCCATAAATAATTCTCAAAAGTTACCATTCATTATTCTTACTGGGATATATCAATTCTACACTGTAACTATACTATGTAATTACATATGAAAACTATTTTTTTCATGATAAATTAACTGTGAAATTCCATTGTTTTCTTTCTTTCTAAATTTGAACTCATTTTTTTTGTTACCAAGGCAGTCTGCCATTGTTTTGTTTGTTTGTTTTGGCTTGGTTTTTGTTATTGATGATTACGTAACTTGCGAATGATCATACTTTTGATTATTTCTAATTATATTTTATGTAATAAAGATGACATTTTTTATATAAAAAAAGTTATAATCATGAAACAAATGAAAGAATCGGCCCCAAATGTCCTGGTACGACCGAGAGTGGGGACAGTCAGTTTTCCCTTTCGAAATGCTTTCACATGACCACAACCACTGTCAAGGAAGTCCTTCTAACTGCCTTCTCGCACTAGGGTTGTTGTTTACGGAATTGAAAGGACGAAAAGCGAACGTCCAGCGCTTTAACCGGGTTGATAGATATGGGTGATTCAACTAGGGGAGTTGGAAAACGGGCGTCAGGATCCTAAGGAAACAAATCGCAGATTAACCCATTATTTGTCAACGGCTACCACGGGACTCCATCTTCTTATGATGCTCCACTACCTTGTGAATAAAACCTTTAGGTCAAAGGCTCGGTGTATGACCTCTTAAGAGTATCACGTGGTTCGGTCTGGGCACCCGGGCAATATCACAGCCCTCACACAAATCAAATGACATTTGTGTGTCGCATATGTATCTGGTGCCCCCTTGTGCCAATATTTATGTATTAAAATAAATAATAATAAATAAATATGAAAAAAATCATTAACTGGATGTACTTGGATTTCAGTGTTGATGCAGAAACCAGAACTCTGACCCAGTGTCTTTCACCACAACACGTTATTCATTGAGTTCAGACAGATACGTGCCTGTACAGAACTGACGAATTTTATTCCATTTGTAAGTGTCTGAATCCTTAACACTGGGGTGCAAATATACTCAGATAATGAGTTCTATATAGAATGAAACTCATGATTATGATTTCACTGCTTATGACTATCTATGTTAACTTAATAATGCTAATGACTTGATAGTCATGTCAGGCTGGTTCATACAAGTTCTAAATACTCAATACGTAATAAAAACACAATGATTCAAATGTTTACAAATGAAATATTTTCAATCGTGTTCATATGCATAACATCTAGCCAAGATGAAGAATCATCAGTGAAAGTCTAAAATTCACATTGTATAGGGCAACCAATTAAACAATTAGTCAGGTTTAGTGGGGGCCCTTCATTTTGACGTCAATAAGATCTGACGATGTTGTCGACAAATTCACCACTTTTGTGGACCGTTATGTGACTCCATTTCGATCGTATGAATGATTGTTATGTCCTGTATCCTCGTATATAATCGCATTACTGAATAATGGAATCAAATAAGTCAAATACGAGAATGGTTTTTTGGAATATTTATATTTCATACAATCGTTGATTCAGACAAAATATCGTAGAAGCAAAGAGAAGACTGAACTACCTGTTTCTTCTATACGGATATTTCAACAAGTTATCTGTTTTTCTGTTTGTTTTAATATATGATTATGTCTATTAGTCTCATAACCTATTCAGCTGCGTTTATGAAACGTTTACTACATTTCCCTGTACAAATTACAAAAGAGCCCAATCAGAGATAACATGGTTGTTGGCAATATGCATTGAAAAGAATAGACATGATTCGGATGTCGATTTCTGAACTGCTAACTTCTAACTGTCGATCACACTATATTTATTATCAGGGTCGATCAAGAAATAGGGGAAGGAAACTAGTTAAAATACAATAATGAAATAGATCTATTTTACAATTGAAGAACAATAAAGATAAACCAGTAAAGAAAATACGCATATACTTAAGGTGTAGAATCATATTTTTAATTCATTTATTTGTTAAAATTAATAATCACTAATATGATAGAATAGTAAAGGTGGATAGTGGCTAGCAGTAGAATCTGAGACGCGCATTTCTTACTTTTTCGGACACGTCATTGGATATACCTGCATCTCAGACTTGTTGATGTCCACTCTGGGACTTCAACCCAGTACCATTTGTTTCAAACTCGCGTCCTGGATTCAACTGCTAGCCAATATTCAATTTTGCTTAAAATCATTAGATTTTTTCCTTGACCGGTGTCTCTAGTTTACTATATTTCCCTGGTAGTTTCTTCGTTGTTTCATATAGTTGTTTGATATTTTCTTCTGTTGCAGCTTTTATCACTGTCGTTGCTAGGTCCACCACGAATTTCTGCTTGTCAGTTCCAATACACTTCTTCACTTGATTGTTTGTTTCTGTGTATTCAGCTTGTGCCTTGACTTTCTCTGTTCTTCTTCGGCTGATGTCAATTACTGTCTTCTTGTTCTTCCTTCTTTAAATCTTGTCCAGAGTTTCGATAGTGATCCACTCATTATGATGATGCTTGTTGCGACCCAGAACCTCGTGAAAAGTTGAAGTTAGTGATTCTTTGATCTTTTTCCAGTTGTCCTTCATAGTAGTTTCTTCTTCTGTGAGTAGATCTTATAAGGCTTGGAACCTGTTGTTGATAGCTACCTTGTATTGAGTGAATTTGTCAGTAAATCGAAGGTGGGATGTATTGAGCATTTGTATTGCTCTTTGTCCAGTTGTCTAATGTTTCTTTAGATTCAGCTTTATCTTGACAACGTATATTTATAGTATTCGTATATATAGGGCAGAATTTAAATGGTTCGAATTGTTCTTCTGGTTAGCATTTTTTTTGTAAGATTGTGTTATATGAGATGAAGATGCTGAAGCTACGCCCAACCTGTCATATCTGAGCGAAGAATAAATCACGAGTAACTTCGGAGATATATTTATTGACTAATATTATCTATATATTATCACGGTATAACTATTCAGTAATTAGATTATGTATATTTATATTCCTCTTATTATAAGCTTCATTGTAACTTATAGATTATTACTATTATACGATTTACTGTTCTTAAGAAGTTATGTTCAGTTTATTGATGATTACAGTCTCCCACATTCACAGCCACATTTTGGCTTTATTGTGTGTATGGATGTTATTTCCTATTTCATGGTGTGATGAGGTCTGTTTGTTTGGTATATAAACCAAGTATGTCTGAAATAAATGATCCGATTCGATTCGATTTACATAGTGGGAGATGGCATTGGTGTTCTGGACTCAAGTGGACGGGCTAGGCGGAAGGCATGACTAAGTAGGTCTTTAGGCTGCTCGTATGTGTTTTATGCGTCACTGGTTGGATCGATAATTCTCTGCGGTATCGTCACGTCATACATTAACAGGGCACACAGGCTCACAAGTTATAACAATTATGTTAAGAAATGTATGTATAGTCGACATAAAATTTCTAATCACCATCAAATTTATGTTTAGTAACATAGTCGTTAGGATTTCGACAGTTTGAATGAAGTTAAATCAATACATTTTTTGAATATGAGTTGGAGAAAACTGGTTTATATGTTAAGCCCATATACCTTTTTCTAGCTTCTGGACAGGCCAATTTATCCGTTCTTGTTGAGCCACGTTTTGATCTTGTTAATTATTCTGGAATCTGAAAAATATCATGCTCATTTTATTGAGAACACGAACTGATCTCAATAAAAAACTATTAAGTTCTTGCAATCACTGGACACCTATTTTGTGATCTCAACTCTGAAGTTCTATTGAAAAGTCGTGTGATGCAGTTACCCACTGAATACAATTAACGATCACCACATAGTACCGCGAACTGAGTGAAGTAAGAAAGGAACACCAATGGATCCCGACTCAGTGGACTAAAGATTAAGTGTTTGCACTTGATATTCAAAGTCCTGGGTTCGACGCCGATTGCAGGACCGTAGATGTACACTGCTGAAATGTCTTATACTAGGATAGAACGGCTGCCCAAAGTTTACAGGTTTTGAATGGCTGTCTAACTTAAAACTCTTCGCAATCTGACTGAACATTAACATAATGACATGAATGTAATCATTTAGCATTGTTTTCTATGCACAAATTAGATATTAAAATATGTATAATAATCAATAGCAGCTGAATATAAACAGTCTTTACATCATTATTTTATTAAGACAACAATAATGTAAAGCTGTTTTCTGTTGTTTGGAGTACTATTGAACTTTGAGTGAATAACATCTTGCTTAAATGAAAGTAAACAAAATATTCAATGTTAACGTTTGTTTCTAACAAACAGAAAATACCAGTGGAATTAGATAGCAACTGTTAATAAAATACAGAATATACCTCTCATCCTAACTAAGATTTATCAGCTGAATGAACCTAGAGTGCAGTGTTGATTTTCATTCTGAAACTTAAACCCTGTGACAATCAGTTAAAACGTCGATATGTTGCCCATTGAGTCACCATTAAATGCCCACTGTTTTGTTGCTACTTCCATGACGCTGATTAAAAACACTAGAGAGTAATGCAAATAAAGTTTTACTGATATTCTAAAACGCGTCATCCTTAGCTTAAAACATACTTATGACATATTAAACAGAGTTCACATTATGAACAGGATTGAATGATGGCTATCAACGAAATCCCGGGAATGGTATGAATCGCCGTTTGCTTTAGACTTCATTGCATTATCTACTCAGCTAATGAGCCCAGATAGTCACTATCTTATGTAATGAGAAGTATAATGGTTAGTTCGAAAATAAGACGAAATTCGGGTCCTGGGTTTCTCTGCTAGCCATCATCCACCTCTGCTTATAATGAGTGTGACTTAATGAAAATATCGAGACAATCTACATAGGATATATATATGCCAAAAGAAACTGATCAGTTACAGTCAATACAAAAGAGCTGACATTCATTTAGTACAAAGAATATTCATATTAAATAAACATTATATTGAAATGAAAATCAGTATTATACAAAGTAAATTTTTTCATTCAACATAAATGTCAAGACAGTTCTACTGTATGAGGTGGAAACCCAAAGAACTACGAAATCCAGAAGATACAAGTGTTTATTTACAACTGTCTACGCAAAATACTTCGGATCCATTGGCCAGACACTATCAGCAACAACCTACTGTACGAAAGAACAAGCCAGGTCCCAGAGGAGTAAGAAATCAGGAAGAAGCGCTGGAAGTGGATAGGACACACATTAAAGAAAGTACCGAGCTGTATCACAAGGCAAGCTGTCATCAGTTGGAATCCTTAAGGTCAAAGAAGGAGAGGAAGACCAAAGAACATATTACGCCGATAAATGGAAACATACATGAGAAGAATGAACAAAAATCGGATAGAACTAGAAAGGAAAGCCCAAGAGAGAATGAGTTGGAGAATGCTGGTTGACGGCCTATGCCCCACAGGGAGTAACAGACGTAAGTTAGTATTTTGTTTCATTAAAAATATAAAGAATATTATTCTGACTAATGTTCATATTGAATTGAGAAACGGAATTGATCTTGAACAAAACACTTAGAGTTAAAATAATCAATGAAATCTGTCCTCCATATTAGTTATTCATATTGATCTAGATACTGATCGACTATAATCCTTAATATAAACAAGGGTACAATATATAACTCTTAAAATACAGCAGGTAGTATGTTTTCACTGTAAACAATACTAAATTGTCATAAATGGTTAAGTTGTATTGTTTTCGTTTGTTTCTCAATTACTATAGTTCAACTGTTTCGTAGATAAATTACTTCTATATTCAATGAAAAGTACTGAATTGTTGAATTTCTTTTATTCTGTTATTTGCTTCAACAGATTATAGAAAGAAGAGTTCGTGTTATGAACTAAGTATAGCTGGATAATGAATGATGCAAAACCAAGAAAAAAGAAAGAAAGAAAAAAAGAACAAGGAACTTTTATTCTGTTTCAGTATAGGATCTTCAGAAATGCGAACTCACAGACGTATGCAAAATCAATCATATTTTGAAGAAGTTTATTAAAACAATGGAATCACTTATAATCGTTTATTGAAGCCTTGGTTATTCGTAAATGTACACCCCCCGCCCTTTATGTGCACAAATATCAATTTGTCGTAACCTTGAATTTACCCTGATAAGTCTTAAGTCATTCTATAGCCTAGGATTACACAACAATCTCTTATTTCATTAATTGAGATCATGAGTTAATTGAAGCTAGACCACCATGAAAAACCTAGAAGTACCGGTTGGTCGTTACATCCTATTGTGAAACTCCTCAGTAGTGCGCATCCACGATCCCGCCTCACGAGACTTGAACCCAGGACCTATCATTCTCGTACGTAAGCGCTTAATCACTAGACCACTGAACCGGCATCCAACAGTGTTAATGTCTAACTTCAACTAACTCGCGAAATTGAGCGACATATCTTTTCTTATTCTTTCTATACGATATAAAATTGGTTCTCTCCCCTTTTTTACTTGAACTTTCATTTAATTGACTTTTATTAATTTTCAGATAAAATGTACTGACAAGTATATGTGTGACCGAATTGTTCGAAATGTATAGCGTAAATACATCACTTTTTTTCAGATCAATGATCAATAAAACCCAGGAAGCACTCATCAACTATTTCATTCCAGTAAAAACATTTCAGTTGTGTAGATCTATCGTTCTACTAAAAGAAATCAAACCTAGGACCTTTGGTCTCATAATACTCATATATCAAATAATTTGGTATACTAGATATTTTCGCCTCAAATCACTTCTTCAGCGTATTATACAGAAGATGAAACATATAAATTCAGTTTACTGAAGTCTAAAATGTCATTATCATGTAATGTGATTGAAAATGTTGTGCAACATGGTGCATTATCCCATGCTGAAACATTATGACTATCAGGCGTAATACTTATAGATTTACAGATGTTCTTATTAACCGACACTATGATGTTCTCGGTCTAATTCATTCATGACAGATACAATGACAGAGACTCAAAGTATTAATCGCAATATATACCACTGACGTTATTTTTTAATAAATAAAATTCAGGTTAGAAATCACATTTATATTGACCTAGTAGACAATACTACTGTGGTGAACGAGAACATAATTGAGGACAATCGAATGTATTTGAATACAAAATGACAGAATATCTTAGTAAAATCTGAGAATCATATAGTAAATACTTCATTTGCAGAATGTCAAACAATCGTCTCATACTTCATTGTTCTTTCGTTTCCATATCAACCATTCTCTGTTCTCGTTCTCTTTCCTTCGATCTCCTTAACCTTCTGCCGCTAGGCATTTCACTTCCCATTCATGATACGTACTATTTATATCTGTTGACATCAGTAGTGCACACCACACTACAATAGTTCTTAACTATATTTTGTTTAAGTATTTTGCAATCAATAATCTTTAAGTATTTTAGAGAAATATCTATGCGATCCAGATTAGGAACTAACAAGCTGCAGTCTATCCCAACATATACATATATAGTATCCTTGAGAGTGAGCATTGCATTCATGCAGTAAGATTTGTGCTGGTGTTCCAAAATTTACGTAAAAACCACTTGTGTTTCAGCAAAGATCCATATGAGGTTGAATATGTGCAAAGAGAAAATAAATCAAGAGTTTTTATCCCGGTAAAACTAAGTCAAGATGATGGTAGATTCCTATTGACAATTTGTTATAGTGTCGGTTTATATGTTAAGCCCATATACCTTTTTCTAGCTTCTGGACAGGCAAATTTATCCGTTCTTGTTGAGCCACGTTTTGATCTTGTTAATTATTCACTTATCAACCCTCACTGCTTTTATATGAGCGTATATTTCTGCACATCTTGTCCTACTCACCAGATGTCTGTAGCTTATTTTTGTGTGACTATAAATATTGATTAACGCTTGGTTAAATGGAGTTGGTTCACATGCCTTCTTCGCTGCGCATCATTTTGCTCCGCTCTTTTCTATTTATTTCATCCCTCTGACTTCCTGTCCAGATCTGCGAGTATACAAAATATATGCATTCAAAAATCCATTTTTTTATTTGACTTATTTAATTACGTTATTCACTAACACGAGCTAAGTCGATAATTATCTACGAGGATTGACGATATGTATATCTCAATAGCAATCAGAAACGATCTCTCTAGGGTCAGATCCTGGAGCACTAAACTGGTGAGCCTGTCAACAATATCATCCGATTTGAAATTGACAAAATAAAGGGCCACTAATATATATGCACTATGTACTAACAAGAATGAAGTTGAAATTTTACATTTTCACCCAATAAGTGAACGACGATTTTGACTAAAATAAAATCAGAAGGGGTTTGTGGAGATTTTAGAAATTTCATAGATTGAAATCATGAGTCAGTTGAAGCTAGACCACCATGGAAAACCTGGAAGCACTGGACGGCCATTTCGTCCTAGTATGAGACTCCTCAGCAGTGCGCTTGACGCGAGACTGATAGGTCCTGGGTTGGAATCTCGCGAGGAGCTTTATCGTTGATGCGCACCGCTGAGGAGTCTCATACTAGGACAAAACGGTCGTCCGGTGCTTCTAGGTTTTCCATGGTGGTCTAGCTTCAACTGACTCGTGATTTTAATTTGTAAAATAAAATCCTTGGTTTCAACCTAATATTAAAATCATAGTCCCCGTTGGTTCAGTGTTTACATTAGAAATGGAAATAACTATTAAACTCTTAGTGATTTTCATTAAATCTTTAGCTATAGCTACTCAGTCCTTCAAACTGCCTTTGATATGACTCATTTAATAAGATATGAGTATACCAAGGTTATAGAATCTTCATAACACAAACATATCTCATTAAATGTAATGATTTATGATCCCGCCCTATGTTTTCCACCCATTTTCCTATTCTATAGTATGTACTACCTTAATTTTTAAGTTTTTTGTTTACTTAACTGTTTAACTTGGATGAAAGTTTAATACACCATTTTCTGTCTATAATGATATACTACTGATACTGTTGATTATTTCATTCAAACTATTCTGAGTTTAAATCAGAAATGTTAATACTCTACAATAGACAACTTCATGAAATGGAACTCGACAAGTTATTCTCATGATACAAAAGTTGAACTTATCGAATCAAATGTGAAATAAAAATCAATCAGTCATCAAGTATTTTTCGCGGTATACGGAAATTTGTCAGTATCCGGCTGCCTACATCATGAAAGGAAATTTCTCTTAGAGATATTTGGAAAAGAAACTGGGCTCGGGATAGTCTTGAAAACTTGATGGTTTAATAGAAGTGCTCAACAGATTACTGCATGACGCTGGTCATGAATGCCTTTCTCATGAATATTTTCAGATAAGTAAGCTTTGCTGTCAGAGATGGAAATCCATGGGGGAAGATCATATGGACTATCTTTGATATCAACTTCTCCTAACTCCCTACCCCATCATGAAAAGTCCGTATCATTGTAAATCCTGGTTGTCTTCGGGAAACAGCTTACTTTTGTCATGATCTTGTACAATGAACAATATGACTTTGCCATCGTATTATAAGTTTGTTGTTTTTAGTCTTATGGCTCTACAACTAACCTGTCTGTTATAGAAGGACCCAAAGGAATGAATGTACAAGTAAATATAGGTTGAAATGTTTATCATGACACTCAAGCCCTAACCATCACGTCGGGGTATTAATACTACAATCCGGTGAAATAATAATATTATGCATATATTCCTATTGTATAACTATTCAGTAACTAGATTATGTATATTTAACTATACTCATCTTATTATAAGCTCCATTTTAACCCATGGATTATGATTATACGATTTACTGTTCTTAAGAAGTTATGTTCAGTTTATTGATGATTACAGTCTCCCACATTCACAGCCATATTTTGGCTTTATTGTGTGTATGAATGTTATTTACTATTTCATGCTATGATGAGGTCTGTTTGGTTGGTATATAAGCCAAGTATGTTTGAAATCAATGATACGTATAGTGAGAGCTGATATTGATGTTCTGGATTCAACTGAAAGACCTAGAAGAACAATGAATTAACAAGGGCACTAGACTGCTCACACCGGTTGAGCGTCGTTGGTTTAACACAATAGTAAGATTGAATAAGTCGTATTTCAATTGGCAAATAAATTACGTGATAAGAAGCCGGACTTAAAGTCACAACAGTAATCATTTCATCTTTTAAGACAAAGGCTTCGAAAACTCACCCTTCCCTAATGTACAAATTCTAAGGAAAATGATGATGGAAACAAAGATTATACTATGAATAATAATAATTATCATCTTAACAATAACCATTTAAAATGGGAAAAAAAAATCAAAAATTGAATCAAAATGGAATAGAAAAGCAAAGTAGCAGGCAAACTGAAGAAACTTTTTCCGTTTTTTCAAAAAATACCACGGATCAATTACATTCGTTTTACCATTATAATTAATAAAGTTATATTTACACGTAGGCAATGTCAGTCAGTCAGTCAGTAACAACGTAGAACTTCGTACGTATGTACATCAGTTTGAGTTGCCAATAGTACATTAGCACAGAGATACAATTGTCGATTCAAATCTTATAGTGGTAAAGGTAATAAAAGTATGAACAGTAATCGGAAAGATTACGGTTTGGAGTTGTTATTCAGGGAGTACAATCCAGTGAAGTAAATTTGGAACGAGAAAAAATAAAGGGACATGAAGAATTCAAAAGATTAGACAGGTAGTTATGATGATAGTCAATTGAATTTGACCACAAATGTCAGAAGATACAAAGAGATAAGTGGAATTATTGAAATAACATCAAGTATAAAGTATTACATCATTGTTTAACTGTGATTAAATGAATGACTATTGAAGTTTGTCAATATATATCTGAAATCTTTTTCAGTTTATAAATGTCAGTGTCACTGAGGATTGCGTAACACTGTCAGTCTATTGTATGAATATAGACAGACGTTGTTTCGGCTCTGAATTAAAGAAAAATATACGATAAAAAGTAGTTTGAGCATCGGTTACTTTCTTAGAAAAATATTTAGAATAATCTCTGTTAACATGTAGTAACTACAGTAAAATAATGAATAAACTCCACTATTGTCATCTTAATTACAGCGAATAAAATGAACAGGTTGGATGCAACTAGATGATTTGAACTTCACAGACGACCTAACCCTTCTGTCCCATACACACGAACAAATGTAGGTGAAGACAATTAGTGCAGCAGCAGCCTCTGTAGCGGTAAGCCTCAACATAACACAAGGGAAAAACCAAGATCCTCAAATACAACACGGATAATCTCAACACAACCACACGTGATGAAGACGTTCTGAAAGAGGTAGGAACTTTCATGTACCTGATCAACATCATCGATGAACAAGGAGAATTTGATGCAGATATAAAGGTGAGGGTTGGCAAAGCAAGGGAAGCATTTCTACAATTAAAGAACATATGAAACTAAAAAAACTGTCAACCAATATCAAAGTTGCAATCTTCAATACGAATGTCAACACAGTTTTATTGTACGGAGCAGTAACTTGGGGAACTACCACAATAATAATCAAAAAGGTACAAGTATTTACAAACAATTGTCTACACTGTTCGTTGACCTACTGTGAGAGGCAACAAACCAGCTTCCATCTGAAGAGGAAATTAAGAAATGCTGGGAGTGGATAAGACATAAATTACGGAAATCACCAAACTGCATCACGATGCAAGCTCTAACTTGGAATCCTTTGAAGTTCGTATGGTTATAGAAGAGTTTTTAAAAGTCACGGTAAAATTAAGAATATGTACTTGGCCACCATGATTACAAGAATATGTTAAGTATTAATATTTTGCAAGTATTTGAATACGCTCAGTAATACGGTTACCGATTATTTATCATAAGGATAAGTACATCAACTGTTCTTTTGTTTGAAATCGATTTTAGCATGTCAACAAATAGGAAGAGATATCCGAAATGAGCAAGATGGTACACAGATATTTTGGATGAATGAATTCTTCTGACTGACTATATGATGAAAATATCCAGAAAAAGTACCTCAATACTTTAAGATACGAGATTTGATTGATTTACACCCACTTAGAGCATCGACACTCAACATTTTCAACGCTTATTTTTGAAACGTGGGTTATTGTGACCGGAGCGCTTTGTGGAGACTTTGATGATTATAATTCTCTATGTATGGATTGTTTAAATCTTTCCATTGACATTTAAGATTGCAATTGATCAGTCACTTATTGACAATTCTTTATCCTGTGAAGATTGCCTCAATATTGCTTTAGGTCAGTCAGTGTAAGCAGAGATTGATAATTGTTAGCAGTCGAATTCAAGACTCAAACATCGTCCTATTTATGACTCGTCAGTTGGACGTACTTGCATTCTAAAGCTGATTTGATTATATCATTCTTGAAATAAGCGGATTAAAATTCAACCGCAAGCATATTCCAATACTTAGTGATCAGTAATAGTGTAAATTCATTCCACTAGCAAAACAAATATCCTAGGCAATTACATTTTCAAGAACACTTTCTCGAAAGCAATTTTTTTCGTCTTTAATTATAGGTTACTTACGAGTAGCTAACATAAGTTTACTCATTATTTATCATAGATTGAAGGCAATGAATAATTGAAAGTAGGTAAAATACCATAGAGATTCATCTCATAAACAAACATTTTGGTTAAATGATCATGGTTACCAGTGAAATAGAACAAGATAGATTTCCCGAAATCTTATTATGAACATTTGAGAAGGATTAAAGATGAATATCTACTAGAGGACTGGACAATCATGAAACTAGACAAACACCATGAAAAAAAACATGGAAGCACTGAACGGTCGTTCCATCCTAGTGTAGAACTCCTCAATAGTTCCCTTCAATTGACTCGTAAATTCAACTATTAAATTACTAAAATATTCACTAAACCCCTTTATGAAACATGAAATTGGTCATCATCACTCAATGAACAGTCAAATATAACCAGTAGTTAATTCTATTAATTCTTAACTGTTTCTTATCAGAATTTGACAATACATGATTTTATTCACAATTGATTGATTACTGGGTGGTAATGAATGTCATGCGTGTCTAGTTCTTATTAGTGAAGATCGAATGGTAACATCTCTGACTGTGAAGCTGGGTGACACGAGATCGAATCCGCCAGGGAGCACCAGTTCCCTCAAGATTACAGGTACATCTTGCTGACGAGTGCTATGTAGCACGAAACACGGGTCCAGGTTTTCCTGTCGACTACTTCCAACCACCATCTAATCTCAATACATGATTTTAGCTTACACTTTCAAATTCGAATTCATTCAAAGATGTTGACAATTAACGGATAATCTGTGGTTATATTACAATGGAATTGTTTACCACCAATCCTCTTGACCTAATGATAACAGTTCATTATAAGCATATGCTTTCATAAAAATTATATAATAGTTACACATGATAAAACAAAGAATGAATAACATACCAAGCAAGTTACCACAATCTTGTATGACAATTATGATTACGTACAGCATTTATATAAGAGTAAGTTTGTTTAGAACGATTTTTTAATTCGAATGAACGATAATTAAACCTTTCTGAATTGGTGGTCATAATGGAACTAGTCGATTTCTTTTGTGTTGTAGATCTGAAATTAAATATATATAAATTTTAATTAGAGATGGATTTTGTGAATATTATAGTAAATTTAATAATTGAAATCATGAGTCAATTAAAGCTAGACCAACATGAAACACCTGGAAGCAATGGACGGCCGTTTCGTCTTATTGTGCAACTCCTCAGCAGTTGGCATTCACGGCCCCACCTCACGAGGTTACATTCTCAAGAATCTAATACATGATGTTATTCAGCTTAAGAATCTGTATTACTCACTTATAGTTTTACTGTTAGCCTACTATTGCCAATGGAAACCTATTCAGTAATACGTGGTAAAACATTCAGTAATCTCTTAAATAGGATAACAATATAGAAAAAGATATTTGTTAAGTAAGATTTATAATCAAAGAGGAAAATGATCATGTTTATTAACTTTGAAAATAAATTCACTTGGTATTGTTTAACCTGTATCTTCCTACAGTACGCACATATGCCAATAACAGACTGATCAGTTACTGTCCTAAACCTTAATGGAAAGATACAAGCCAAACAATACCAAGTGAATTTAAATTCACCCCATTGCACAAGCAAGCGGCTATCAGGACTCAGTAGCTAAGTGGATAACGCGATGGTGTTTGAAGCGAATGGTACTGTGTTCAAGTCCCAGAGTGAACATCAACTCTGAGATGCAGATACATCCAGCTGACAAGTTCCAAATGGGACGAAACGTGCGTCCTGGATTCCACTGTTAACCACTTTTCATCATTTTTTACAAAAAACTTGGAAAATAAATTCCTAATTAAATGAAGACAATAAATATTAGTAAGGTTATGATCATTAAATCCTGTATAAGGTTAACCACCCTCATTAAATATTTGAAGAGGTTATGAGATCACCTAAATTTGAGAACGGAATGAAGACCTAGCAACAAAATGATCAGATAAGCTAACTATTCCGATGCATCCCAGTCTCGTTAACTAGAGGGAGAATTTCAGGTCAGAAGAGAGAAAATATATTCCACAAACAGACAGAAGGACGAAACACAACAACATACCCAACTCAAGAGTATATAAATGCAGCATGAAAATGTTCTTGAGAAATGTCACAAAATAAAGAAAACGAACCAATGATATTTAAAGACTTGACAAGTAAGAAATACGATATGAAGGTGAGAATTGGCGCTTTTAGTGCGAAAACAAGAAATCCAAATTGCTGAAATAAAACTACAAAAATAATACGTTTACCAAGTGACTTCTGAAGATCTAGCATCCCCAAAATGTATATACAACAAACAGTTTTCATGTGACATTTTATTTCAATCATCTAAAATTATCTGTATGTATCTTCTATAACCACACTACTGTAGGGCGTTCCAACTTACTGGATGAAAAAAAACCAGATAAATTGAAAGCTAAAGCTTGAAATGAAATCTTTAATGGAAATATGCTTTTATGTGCAACATTAATCCACTATAAATGAATAGAAAAGTGTGCGGAAATGTTTAATACTGCACACATATTGGACACTGAAAAACTAGGATGCTCTACAAATTCATGGGAACATATCCTATCTCATTTACATAAACATTAAACTAAAAACTGTCAACAGAGTTCATTAGTTTAAATTACAACAGTGGTCTTGAATACTGTTAGAGGTATAGATGGTAGTTGGAGGTAGTCAACAGGAAACCCTGGACCCGTGTTTCGTGCTACTTGGCACTCGTCAGCAAGGTGTACCTGTAATCATGAGGGAACTGATGCTCCCCGGCGGATTCGGTCTCGTGCCACCCAGCTTCACAGTCAGAGACGTTACCACTGAGCTATCCGAGCCGTGACTAACCTCCTGTAGGACTGAGATGTCCAGGGTCCAGGGTTTCCTGTTGATTACCTCCAACCACCATCTAAATCTCAATAAATAGTGCCCGTAGTGTCGAGTCACCTAGACTGGTGGCCACATTGCAACATGATCGATAACATTCGATCTGCACTAATAAGGACTAGACAAGCATGACATCGATCACCACCCAGTGATCAGTCAATTGTGATTACTGTTAGAGGTATGTGGGCAGCTATCACTTCCCGGTTTCCCACACCGTGGAAAGATTCTTCTGGAAGTACTTGAAAAGAAAATTGGGTTAGAGATGGTCTTAATGATTAGAGAGCGTGACCGCGGTACCAAAGGGTCACACACAACCTTTTTTTGTTAGCTCCGTACTTGCCGGTGCCTTACCTCCGGAGATGAATATCCGTAGGATAAGGTGATTTGTGCATCTTTAGGGTCAACCTATTCTAATTTCACCCCTCCTTGTGGGAAGGTAGCATCGCTGTTACACTGATTGTCTGAAGAAAACACCTTACTGCCGTCACACCTTTGTATAGTCAGCAGTAGGACTTCGCCTTCGGACCATGGGTTTTCTGCTTTTAGTCTTATCGTTCTTCAACCGACCTGTCTGGCATGGTGTAACCATGAGGAACGATTGTTCCAACCAGTATAGCTCGATTGGTTCATCACGATAGGCAAGACCGACCATCACGTCAAGGTAGCAACAACGGTAATAAATGAAAAAAGAGTGGTACGACTAAAAGATGAATGAAATTCACTTCTTTTCTTACTCCGAACGCTTCAAAAAATAAGATCACTTTATTATTATCAGATAGTATTATATCATCGTATCTTAGACAAGATTAGCTTTTTTAATAATTTTCAGTACACAATATAACATACTTGTACAAGTGGGTAGCTATCGGGACTCAGTAGTTAAGTGGATAAACGTGTTAACTATTTGAAGTGAAAGACAATGAGGTTTGAATTTCAGAATGAATGTCAACTCTGGAAGGCACGTGCATTCAGCTAATGAATGCTAAGTGGGATGAAACATGCGTTCTTGATTCCATTGATAACTACATCTCATCATTTTTGTATACATGATATGACGGTTGTAAACTGCCAATTTCCTAGAATTCGATGCAATAACTTATCTTTTTGAAGTATATCTACTGGTGAAGAGCCAATCTTAATGATCATTCATCAGAAATGAGACGTTTTTTGAAGCAGTATTCCATTTAAAATACTAGCTGATGTGTAGTTTCAATTCTTAATCGTATATCCATACTGCTTTACACTATGAACATACAAAACTTTGAACTCTTATTATTAGACTTTATATATTGACTACATTAAACTTTCCTTAAAAAAGAAGTAAATTTTAAAGTCTTGAATTAATATATTACATTTAGTTTTTTGCTTGCGTTCTACCATACCAATGGAGTCCAATCCGTATCGGGTAGAGACAGGTATCTACCTCAGACAACGGATGAATAATTGCACAGCCATTCATGGATCGATGAATGCCGATTCGGTGGTCTAGAGGTTAAGAGTTCGTGCGCGAAACCGAAGGTCCTGTGCTCGAACCCCGCGTGTGGGACCGTGGACGCACCGTTGAGGAGTCTCATACTAGGACGAAACAGCAGTCCAATTCTTTCAGGTTTTCAATAGTTGTCCATCTTACACTGACTCAAGAATTCAACTATTAAGAAATATAAGTAATATTTTCAATAGTCAACTGATAAACATGATTGTACATGTGACTTTGATCACACACAATTAAAAAATATACTTGTTTCATTCACTAATATAGTGGTAAACTAATGATTCTCCACATGATATACTACTTCAGTGTGAAATTTTGCCTTTATTATTGCTTGGGACATATTTATACATAAAAGCATTTCAGAAAATTTTGTTGTTAAGGTAGAAATGATATGTTTTATAACCAGTGAACTCCGAATGGAGATATCCGTCTACCAGTTAAGGGACGAGCATACTGCGCCGCAGTTCGTTCTGTTCTACTTAACGGCTGCGAAACGTGTTCATTAAGAATAGGAGATACTCGTAACCTACAAGTATTTAATCACAGATGACTTAGAAATATTGTTCGCATCTGCTCATACACTAGTAAACATCGTGTGTTGAAGTAAGCAGTGGCTGGACATACATATAACATATTCTAGCCACATTATTCGATAAAGATTCGCCACCTCACCAACAAGATTTTCATCTTTACCTAGTATCATGCATCTGATCTCATTATTGTTCACTCGGTAATCCCAACATACATAAGCAATAATATGAAGACGCATGTTTTTGAGAAGCCTCCAAATGCCCTAGTACAGCTAAGAGTAGGGCACGTGCTTACAATCACTGCCAAGGAGGTCTTACTAACTGCCTTCTCGCACCACACATGTTGTTTACGAAATTGATAGCACGAAAAGCGAATGTCCGGTTTTTTAACCAGGTTGGTGGATATGGAGGATCCACCTAGGGGAGTTGGAAGACCCTCATTCCAAACCAATGGTGTACATGGGCTCCAGAATCATAAGGAAACAAATGGCGAATGAACCTGTTGTTCGTCACCGGCTACCACGGAACTGCATCTCCTTACGTTGCTCCACTGCCTTGTGAATTAGACCGTTAATTCAAAGACTCGGGATTTTGCCCTCTAACAAAACCACCTAGTTCGGTTTGGGCACCCGGGTGATATCTCAGCCCTCACATAAACCGAATGATTATGTGGCGTCTCCTTGTACCAATTTTTATGTGTTTAAATAAATAAATAAATGTTTTTGCGACAGCCTGTAATTTCTTCATCCAATTTGGAATATCAACAAAGATGACCACAACTAGTAAATACCTGTAATTACTCTTCAAAAAAATACCTCTAATATTCTCGTTCAAGTCTCAAACTATTAAGATAAGAAGGAATCAGTCTAGCCAGTAAAGAACGTACAATTTATTGATAAAATGTTCATCGGAGTTCACAAGAATATCACATCGAAATAATTAATAACTTAATTCATTCTGATCTATGATCTCCTAACAGTTACTTCAACCCAATGGATAAATACTGAATAATCTCAATTATTTGTATTCATGTATTATGAAAGTTAGTCTAACTTATATTTTTCACTGAAACGAGCATCAAAGTTGAATTCATGAGTTCATCTAAACTATATCATCACTGAAAATCTGGAAGCACTAAACAACCATTTCTTCCTAGAATGGGAACTCCTCAAGAGTGAGTATCCACAATGGTAGTCGGAGCAGTCGATGATTGGGCATACGTAACACATGTCCCAGTCATCTCAAATGATGAAGTTTCACTACTTCATCAAATGATTTGACATCCTTAACCTAGTACCCGTCCCCTAACAACTGTATTACTTACTCGGTGGTCCCAGGATATACTAGCAGTGCTTCGAAGACACCTATGATCAAATACTAGTAACCTACGAATATCCTCTACTCTTATCGGTCATATTTCACTGTCATAAAGTAGGATGGAACGAACTGCTGCGCAGTAAACACGTCCTTTGGTTGGTAAACGAATATCTCGCTTACGCCATAAATGACGCAAGTTGGCAAGAGCTAGTCGAACCTTCTGTATTTGTGCTGAGATTTTGTCACATACCAGACCATTAGAGTCACACAAAAATAAGTTACAGACAAATGATGAATGAGATAAGAAGTGCACACACTTATGCGCTCATATAAAAACAGTGAAGGTTGATAAGTAAGTAAACAATTAACAAGGTCAATATATAAACTCAAGGAGAATGAATAAATTAGTCTGTCCAGAAGCTAGAACAAATCATATAGGCTTAATATAGTAACTGACACTACACACACTGTTTAACTACAGCGAATAATACAATTCGATTTTCCAATAATTACTAGATGAACAAGTGATGGTCGGTATTCACTATAGCGCCCTTAAACTTCATATATAGTTCATCCTGATAACTATCCTTGAACAACGACCCAACAGTGTATTAATCAGATGGCGAATACGAAGTATTGATTAAGTTCATTATTGCACTACGCACAGATAATCAAACTTACAGGTACGTTAAACAAGCATGAAAGAGTAATGCCGAAAAGCTAGCAGGTGAGTCGAGTGAGCGAATCGCCAAGTCAATGAACAGGATTAAAATGTACATATATATACATAGTGAAATGAATGGATCCTCAAATCAATTAATAAACGACTAATAATAAGGCTAGCAGAATCAAAATATGAGTAGGCAGTAAGCAAAGCTCAAGTATGCATATTCATACAAGTGCAACAATAATAATAAAGGTACACTGATATAAGTTGTTATTGTACAGATGGCTCCGTCCTTTAAATAAGTTAATAAAAGGGCTTAACCAAATTGAATGTAAACAAACTCAATTGCACATGAGCTGCCATAACATACATTTTTTTTCGTTTGTTTCAGTATAATATATTATGCCGAGACCATGATACATGGACGAACCAATCAGATTTGCGATCGCAGGTCTTAGATTTTGGCGCGAAGTTCACTCACCCATTCGTTCAAGTAGCGTCTTGACATTTTAGCTAACGTCAGTTCGCGGTGCTAACCATATATCTAAAACCTAACCCTTACGATCAACTTTAAATCATAATTTTAATTCCCCTTACTGGTTTATAACCCTTATCTGGACACTAGCGTCGCTCAAACGTTGTCCATAAATTATAGTCTCACCTGTTATATCCCGATGACAATAATGAATGGTCACTGTTGGAATCTATTTCTGTACTAATACTATAGGTAAATTTTTACTGTATGGTTGATAAATAACCGAACTATTCATATTCGTGTTCCTCTTAACATAAGCTTTATTTTGACCTATGAACTATTACTATATGATTTACCATTCTTGGATTATGCCCAGTCTGTTAATTACTGCCTCCCACATTCACAGCCACATTTGGCTAAATCTTGTACAAATGTTGTTTCGTATTTTATGGTACGATATGGTCTGTCTGGTTGGTATATAAACCGAGTATGTTTAGAGTAAATGGTTGATATCTCAGAGGCTGAAATTGGTGTCCTGGACATAACAGGCAGGGCTAGGCAGGAAGCACGACCGATAAGGACTCTAGACTGCTCTCACGGGTTTTATGCGTCATTGGCTCGGTCGATAGTTCACTGTTCTCTAATTGGCGGTATCATTACATTATACATTGATAGGGGAAATGGGCACAAGTTATAACAATTGGCGATGGGGTGAAAAACAAAGAACCAAGGGCACAAAACCACAAGTTATGACATCACCGATATTATTCAACATATATAATCCCTAAGTAATACTTACCTATTAACATTATCATATGCATTATGTAATAGTCCAAATGTCTTCACTCCATTATGATGCTGATCCATAAGTTTTGACTCATTAAGATGTTGTTTTAGTTTAACATTTCCATCATCTATTTTAGATACATCATAAACACTTGTTAATGTATTATTATTATTATTATTATTACTATTATTACATAACTTCATATCTGTCATAGGTATAGGTATTTCATCATTGATAGTTCTATGTAATTGATTCACTTGTTGATTAGTTAATGTTTTATTATGAATATGAGTTTGATCATTTAACTTTGATTGTTCATCCATGGTTATTGTGTTGCCATAGTGATTATTATTATTATTAGGTTTATGATAAGAATGATTGACAATAGGATTCATCTTTCTTTTATGAATTAAACCTTCTGTATCCCAAATTTGAATAATAGATGATAATTCACATGGAATAGTAGAATGTTTTTCAATGTCCAATGTATCATAAAAAATTTGATCGAAAAATTTTGAATAAACAACAAAATTATTTGATGAAAAAATTGGATTTTTTAATTGATAATGTTTATGTAAAAATTGTAACATTTTTTTCGAAGGAAAATCAATAGCCAAACAAGAAGGATTAATATTTTCATACTGAAAAAAAAATTATGGGAAAATCATTTGAGAAATAGAGAGGGGTGGGGGAAAGGCGAAGAAAAAAACAGCGGGGGTGGAGGGTTCTGATAGTGTTATATCCTAGCGAAGATTAAATGACGAGTAACTCCTGAGACCTATTAATGGACTAATATTATATATATTCCTATTGTATAACTATTCAGTAACTAGATTATGTATATCTAACTATATTCCTCTTATTATAAGCTTCATTTTAACCTATGGATTATTATTGTTGTACGATTTACTGTTCTTAAGAAGTTATGTTCAGTTTATTGATGATTACAGTCCCCCACATTCACAACCACATTTTGGCTTTATTGTGTGTATGAATTTTATTTCCTATTTCATGCTGTGATGAGGTCTGTTTGGTTGGTATATACATCAAGTATGTTTGAAATCAATGATACGTATAGTGAGAGCTGATATTGATGTTCTGGATTCAACTGAAAGAGCCAGAAGAACAATGAGTCAACAAGGACACCAGACTGCTCATACCAGTCGAACGACATTGGTTTAGCACATTACTAAGATTGAATAAGTCGTATTTCGATTGGCGGATAAATCACGTCATAACAAGCTGGACTTAAAATCACAACAGATAGGGGAGTGTAATAACAAATTATACGTTTTATTCAAAATACTGCAACTCAGTACAGTGAAATGGAAGTATTACTTGGAATTCTCAAGGCTGACGGAGAAGACAAAAATTAAACAACACAATACGCCAAAAAATAGAGACAGACACTACAAAATTACAAAATATCTTAGTAAAATCTGAGAATCATACAGTAAATACTTCATTTGCAGAATGTCAAACAATCGTCTCATACTTCATTGTTCTTTCGTTTCCATATCAACCATTCTCTGTTCTCGTTCTCTTTCATTCGATCTCCTTAACCTTCTGCCGCTAGGCATTTCACTTCCCATTCATGATACATGCTACTTATATCTAACGACATCAGTAGCACACACATTGATTCAATCATTTGTTTAAAATAACCTGTACTAGGATATATCACATGACTGAAACCACATTACATACATTTAATGATTTTTTCAACTTTTATCACTCTTCAAAATCATTCATATAGAAGAGGCTATTGCTATCCACCTGTTTAAGCTTAACCTTCGTGTACACAAAACATTATGTCTTATTCCTCATTATTCTATGGTCTGAACCTTCCTTGTCACCCTTTTCTAATCTCTTGTTTCTTTAAATTATTATTCCTATTCCTCTACACTTATTTTCACAACTAATTATTAGCCATTCACTTGATATTGTTTTACTTGAATCTTCCCATTGATGTTTTTGGACTGAAATTGATCAGTCTCCTATTGGCATATGTGCATACTGTGCGTATACCTCGATATTGCCTTAATTTACAAGCATTTGAAGAGAACGGTACTGAGTTCGAGTCCCAGAGTGAACATCAACTCTGAGATGCAGGTACATCCAGCTGACGAGTCCCAAACAGGACGAAACGCGCGTCCTGGATTCCACTGCTAGCCACTATTCATCTTTGCTTATAATGCTTGTAAATTAAGGCAATATCGAGGCATACGCACAGTATGCACATATGCCAACAACAGACTGATCAATTTCAGTCCATAAACATCAATGGGAAGATTCAAGTAAAACAATATCAAGTGAATTAAACTTCAACCCATTGCACAAGAAAGTGGCCATCAGGACTCAGTAGCTAAGTGGATAACGCGATGGCGTTTGAAGCGAACGGTACTGAGTTCGAGTCCCAGAGTGAACATCAACTCTGAGATGCAGGTACATCCAGCTGACGAGTCCCAAACAGGACGAAACGCGCGTCCTGGATTCCACTGCTAGCCACTATCCATCTTTGCTTAATAATTAGCCATTATTATAACTTTTAACTATTTTTCGTTGCATTGTTTGTTTGAATCTTCCCATTGATGTGTTAGAACTGAAACTGATCAGTCTCTTATTGGCATATGTTCATCATGTGCGGATTGCCTTGAGTCACAATCGCAGTCCTAAACATGTATGGAAGGATTCAAACAAACAATACAAATTGAATTAAAACTTAACCCTATTGCATAAGCTACTGGTTTTCAGGGCTCAGTAACTATATGGGTAACGCGATAACGTCTAAAGCGGACAGTATCGGGTTCGAGTTCCGAAGTGAACACCAACTCTGGGACGCACATATATCCGGCTGACATAATGCGTGTCCTGGATTCCACTGCTAGCCAACACCCAACTTTGCTTTTAATTATTCTATTCTCAATAACTATCAAGTGGACCGATTGTCTTCATCTTAGTACTTCTCACTAGCTCATCATTGCATAACTTCCTTTAGATATCCGAGTTTCATAAACAATTCATAACAAGACATTATTTTAAAACTTTGTAAATGTTCAACACCAATCTATTCTATTAAAGATTACCCATTTTAGTAAATACGGTTGACGATATATTAGATTGTATAGTCTTAGTATATAAAATCGTCAAAATGAAAATAGTCAATGAATACCTTATTAAATTTACATTCGTCTCATAAACTCTGATGAACTGTGAATGTACAATTTTAATGTTATTTGGTTATATTGTAAGTATTCACATGTAATCAACTTTCATCTTTCGTTCGCACACCTTTGTAGTGAACAGAACACCGGTGAGGACACTCGAACGTAATTAACACAAAATTACAGGACTTGTTCATAAAATCTATCAATCATAAAGTAAATGCTTAATTTTGCAAAATGTCCATCAGTTGTCTTAAAATGACTTAGACATCATTGTTCTTGTATTTTCATACAAATTACATCCTGTTTCCATTCTTTATTGTTCGATCCTCTTGTCTCTATGCTGCCAGACCTTCTGTCCACGATTAACATCATATACTACTTATGTCAATATAAGTAGTACATACCATACCTTCACCACACCTAAAGCTATAAGCGATCTAGTTTTTGTTGCTGTCTGCTTGTAAGTCAATGTATGAAATCTAATCTTCCAACAATATTTTATATCTGGTATTTAAATACCACCCTTACATAATGAGGTTAGTTTAGGTGTTATATACGAAAAGAAACAGGATATATATATATATATATATATATATACCATCATCAGAATCATCGAGGTTAGGTACTCCACCACAAACTACTAATAAAAGTAATCTAAATTATGATTATCCACCGCTCGATTACAGATCACAATAATCTTTTATTAAAACTTTTAAACATAGAGGCTACATTCTGAGATAGTAGAGTAGGTATATATTTCAAGAGAATGATTTTGTTGAAGTAACATTCTATGACCTAGATGTTTCAATTATAAGTCTTCATATTGAAATGGTCACTGGTATTAGTTTATCTTTAATGTAATTTATTTTGTTCATTTAAGGTGTTTAGATAAATGACAAAAGTAAGTATGTACCTATGAGAAATGTTCACTTGAGATCAGATGATATTAAACAGATCAATAAATCAATAAGGTTTAAACCCAGTTCAACAACTTTTCTTGTTTTTTTTCTTTTTACAAGTTTTCCTGTGTATAAAAAAGATTGTGAATAAGGTAATTTGATCAAGTACACTTATCATTTAACTCCGCCTGGAGTCACTCTGGGAGCTAATGCCGATCCCAAGCCCGGATAAAGGAGGAGGGTTGGTCATGGGGTTATCAACCCCATCCCTCAGAAAACTAACTCGCTAGCAAAAACACTTATCATTTAGTTTATGTTTAGTATATTTAATAATTCATGTTTATAAGCAAAATGATATACAATCCTTTTAGAAACATCAGTAACTTCTTTATGTTCCAAAGCATAATTTAAGCATATGATTAGTAATAACATTGTCTCAGATACAATATGTTTTACACAAATCATGGGGATTAAGATAAACTTAAATATATTTAGAATGTTGTAACATTTTATTCCAGAGATTTAAATTTAGGATAAGCGCAAACCCACTAATTAGCCTATTAACTGTTATACCCCGATGAGAATAATGAATTATAAATTTTGGGATCTATTTATGGACTAATACGATACTGCATATATTCTTATTGTATAACTGTCAAGTAACTAAACTATTCATATTCGTGTTCCTGTCATTATGAGCTTTATTTTGATCTGTGGACTGTTATTATACGATTTACCATTTTTGAGTTATGCCCAGTCTATTAATTACCGTTACCCACATTCACAGCGACTTTTGGCTAGATCTTGTACAAATGTTGTTTCCTATTTTATGGCACGTTGTGGTCTGTTTGGTTTTTATATAAACTCAAACTGTTTGAAATAAATGATTCATATCGCAGAGGTTCAGATTTGTGTTCTAGACTCAACAGGCAGGAAGGCTAGACAGGAAGAGGGACTGATAAGGAATATAGACTTCTTGTACGGGTTTACTTGTCATTGGTCCGGTTGATAGGTCATTGTTTTCTAATTGGCGGTATCATTATGTTGTATACTAATAGGGTACAAAGTCACAAGATATAACATTTTTTTAAGTTAAGGAAAAGTAATGATCATGATATTCATGAGAGATTATAGAATATAAGAATATCACATCGTATACAGATTAAACGTTTTTCATTTATACATCCATGTAATTAAACATATGTATAAGCATATGTAAGTGATAAGCGTGTTTATTCGGTAAGACTACCACTTATGGACGACCTCTAAGTAACGCTAAACTAACCTCGAAACTGTCTACCTAATAACTAGGATCAAATGAGGGTTATAAATTAGTGTGAGGAATTAGAATTATAAATTACAGTTGATAGTTTGGGTAAGGAATTACAATTAGGTTTTTCATCACGAACTGACATCATTTATAAAGCCAAGATGCTATTTAGCCAAATGGATGAGTGGATTTCGCGCCAAAATCCGAGACCTGTTATCTTAGACCTGATTGGTTCGTCCAGAAATTATAGTCTCGCCGACTACATTTATTTATGAAGTAACAAAATTTAATTCACATTAGCTGAATATCTATGACCTTAAGTAGAGTGATACTGAGGACATTTAAAATTTGTTTACATGAATGATTTCATAAATAAATGAAGTCAATAACACGGAGTCGTAAACCCTACCTAATTTTAAAATACTAACAATGTTACTATAATAGCTTGTCGACTTGTGCCTTATTAATATGCATAACGTAATGATACCGCCAATTAGAAAACAATGACCTATCAACCGGACCAATAACGCATAAAACAAGTACGAACAGTCTATATTTCCTTATCAGTCCCTCTTTCTGTCTAACCTTCCTGCCTGTTGAGTCTAGAACACAAATCTCAGCCTCTGTGATATGAATCATTTATTTCAAACAGACTGAGTTTATATAAAAACCAAACAAACTACATCGCACCATTAAACAGAAAACAACATCTGTACAAGAATTGGCTAAAAGTGACTGTGAATATGGAGGACTGTAATTAATAGACTGAGCAGAACTCAAAAATGATAAATAGTATAATAACAGTCCACAGATCAAAATAAAGCTTATAATAAGAGACACATGCGCATGCATAGTTTAGTTAGTTAAAAAATTACACAACGAAAATATATCTATCACATTAGTCCATAGAACGTTCTCAAAAGTTATCATTCATTATTCTAATCGGGATATAACAAAAGGTTTACGGAGCAAAGATAAGTCATAGATTTTATCTTCATACAAGGTGATTACATTTGAAAAACAATTTTTACAGCACTTAAAATGATTTAAAACACAATAGATGTACATGTGTCGGATGAACTTTACGTTCACAGTCAAAGCTAATTATTTAGTAAACTTACGAGTAAGAGCTAAAGCGGACAATAGGCAAAGCGGAACACTGAATAGATAACTAATCAACGATGGAGTTATTTCATGATGTACAGTCATCTGACAGGAAAGTTGTGTTGACTCAAAGAAGTGAAATGCCCGTTTTCAATATGTATGTAAGAAGAAAAGGTACCCATGTTTCTTTTGGTTTTTACGATTAAAAATTCCTCAAAAATCCACAAGTATATAATCCCAAATATTTGAAAACTTTATTTATAGCTTTTTAGGACACTTTGAAGGACTTATAAGGAAGAGTTATGTACATAGTGTTAAACATATTCGAGAATCAATGTGAAAACATTCCCTTCAACAGTTTTCAAAGTGTGTAAGACAATTTCATTACACATATAGAAATATACTAAAGACCAGTGTAGTTAGATTAAGTGGAAAACATGGACTAATATGATGCCGTACATCATCTTATTGATTAGAACCAAAGGCTGGTTGTCGTAATAAGAGATATTCTAGTGTGAAAGACAAGCTTTAATAATTCTAAAGGACGGGATACTCACTTAACTAAATTTTAACCCTAGTCTTTGGTCTTCCTTGATAGATATTGTTTATGTGAGGGATGTATACTAAGTTCTGAATAGCACAATTTTTTATCTTTATTTCTTACATACAAGGTACTCAAAATGACTGCTTTATTTGGCTGATTTCACAACTCAACACAATCACATTGTTCCATTGTATTCAGCTCAGAGATAACAGCTAAGAGAGATAGATTCAATATCAACTAAGTAATGAATTTCATAGACTGTGACAAACAATGCTTTAGATAAAGTAGATGTTCCGCCTTTTTACAAATAAACAAACGGAAATTGTCAGTGAAACACAATATGTTAACAATGATTCCACAAGCATACAAACAACTATGGACACGAGCTCTCATTGTAAAATATCACACTCTGAATTAAGAGAATTACAATAACATCAAGGAAGTTCTGGAAACACAATATTCAGGTCAATCATCAATTAACAGATGTATGAAGAGACTCAATCTATCAATCACTACAAAAGAGGCCAATCAATAGCACAATCAAATGTTAAGCAAATAAGACAGTTACACAGAATATATGTAGAAATGAAGAAAACGAAACCTAATAGAATAAAGAATCACAAACGAAGCAACTAGGAAGAAATCACTAAACATTTAACTATGAATAATAAGCTTACTTCTATATAAAGTAAGCGCTGATGACGTGAAATAAAATTAAAGGGAAAGCTCCGAAGTTGAACAATCTACCTCAGTAACACCAAAAGCATTTATCTGAGCTCTAAATCCTCACTACAAATCAACACTACAAAAACCAAACTGGATGGCTACCCGTAAAATCGGTCTATTCTAATTCCAGCAATGCTAACCTTGCACATTATAATAAAAAGCCATATGAATTCATATCAAACATTATGTTAATCTCAATGGATGTTGATTAGCAATTTTACCAAATGATTTAACGTATTTAAACGTTACATATAAAATGGAAATTGCTGGTTCTTTGCTTCCAATACACTCATGTAGGACTACAAGCAGAGCTCATAAGCGAGCTTTAAAAAACACTATTATTGTTAAGCAAGAATACATATATAAATAGGTAGCTTATTGTAAATCGAATCGAACATAGATGTGTTGATTTATATAGGGTCACATATCCCTATGATGTAAAAAAACTGGGTAACAATCTATCACATCTTGATCAAAAGTCCATCTTTCGAAACGTTGTATCATCGCTTTGCTTTGATGAAGAGAACTTTGAGCTCAGTACGAAGAACTAATACAGAAAAAGGAGCAAAATTTGAACAAGGAAATACTTGATGATTGGTACAGTCAACATGATTGCACCAAAACAAGATAACACCATAAGCGGAATGTGACAACTCATCGCTGAAACACTTACTTTAAGCATAAAGTCAAATAACTTTTTTCCACAACCTTTCCTCTGATGTGCTTCATGTACGTAGAAATCCAAAACACATAGAGGCACGCATTCGACACAAACGCCTCTTTTGTCATGCACAAAAAGACGCTTCCTGCCTGTTTTTAAGAAACCTAAAATTCTAAACGAAAATTGATGGTAAATTTTACGCACTTTTTTGAAGGAATATCAGATAATAAAAAAATTGTCTGGTTCGAATCCCTGAACTTCGTATAGGACGTCACAGGTCCAGGTAACGTTTGAGCCTTTCAAAATGAGTTAAGAATGTGTTTACTTTTGCCGAACGTTCACCTAGTAAATCCAAAAGACTAGCTAAACTTTTGAACGAGTCAGCTTCTGTTACATTCCTTGAAAAACTTAATGATATGATTGTGCAAGCAATAAATACAACTGATTGTGCTCAAGCGCATGTAATTCTCTGACTCTGTTTCCATAAATGACTGCGACTTCTTGTTTCAAAACCTTGTCTAGGCCAGATCCAAACTCCATTACGTCGTCATGATTTTGTATTGCTCTAAGCGTCTCATGCAAGGTCGCATGTATGAGTAGCTCACTCTAACAAAGCGATCAAAAAAGAATATTTGTTCTTGAACCCCTGAATTAATAACATCGTCAGCCACTACGGTTTACTCGCCTACTGCCATATAATATGAGTACAAGATTCTGACGCATTTCATATGTTATGTAGGATACAAGTGTGAAAGTATCGATGAAGGACAAGCTAAGTAAACTACAAAGATGGAGTGTAAAATCTAACAACTCTTAACATAATTACAAACCATTTATGGACTATTTTATTTCTTCACTGCTGTGTTATGACACTAAATTGGTTGAAAACAATAGAGCTGTCTCACATATTAGACAACATTAAAAACGCGTGATTTCTAAATCCATTATCCAATATCTAAATCACGAGCTTCAATAAAGCGGTTAGTTTCTTTTTTCTCGCTTCTTGTATCCGCGATGCAGTTCCGGGTATTCCATAATGTCTAATGAATGGTAGTCTAGTTACTCGACAGAAGTAATTCTAGTCATTGTATTAGTTATTTATTGATTTGCATATTTTGAAGTTGGGTGAGTGCGTTTTTCATAAAACAATGGGGTTTCCGGATACCAGCGGCCACCACATTAATGGGCAGGATGTTAGTTAGTTTTAATTTGAAAATAATAGTGATAATTGGAGTGCCGAGAGAAGACGACTGTTTTACGAATTAGTTATTTGATTGATAATGAGTAGGAAGTCGGAATGGAAAGAATAAGAGAGAAAATGGAAATAATTATTGAAGTGATATAACGTAGTTACAAATATGCGGTAAAGGTAACTGTGGTAAATTGTGAGACATGTATCAGACGTAGCTAGTCTACTCCTAAGGCTACCTAATGAATGGACTATGGTCACCTCTGCTGAGAGGCATTCTAAGCGTGATGAACCCTTAATAAGAAGTGAAAGAATATCTGGCTATTTTCTCTTTGATTTTCAGTCTTTCGAGGACTGCCTTAAGTAACGTGATGGTGATGTTCTTGTAATATGTTCGTAATAAGGCGGCTTGGAGTGCAGATATTTTTTTACGACATTGCTGAATCGCTTCTTATTCTCCTGTAGCTTAGCGTTAACTGCAAGACATCTAAATCATCTAATACATTTATGCTAACCGTCTCTAAATGATACTTATAGAAAGATGCCGGAATGAAATATCAAAGAAAGGCGAGATGTAGAAAAAAGCAAACATAAACAATTGATAAACCATAGTTGTTTCTAGTGAAAGAAATTAATGCATATTAGATCGGCATGTAAAACGTTACTAATCACTAAGCAAACTGTCATAAAAAGGTTGCAGATATATTAAAGAACAGTGATCACTGAGGAGTTGATCGTAAAAAGTCTCAAACCAATGGATAGAATGTTAAAATAAATAACCAGAATGATTTTATATATTGGTTTCAAAGTATAAGACAAACAATAAAGTTCGATTCCCGAAAATATCTGTTTTATCTTTATATTGATTGCTCGCGCTCTATAGGTTATTTTACCTGTCATACCGGATGCAACAGAGGCTCATCGTGCGCTTTAGTACAGTTAAAATGTAGAGTGACGACTACCTTTTCTTCATCTCTGTTGCTTATCAAATAGTTAGAATTTTACAAGTGACAGATTATTCAAGCCTCAAGATATGATTCCATGATGAAATATAGCAAGTGTTTGGTTAGCTAAATAATAAAAATACCGCTTGAACAACCTCCTACACAGGTGTGGATACGGCAAAAAGAAAGTTAATCAAGGAGTAGTTATTCACGTCTAACCTAGACCTTTATTCAAAGTGTGAGACAGTGCGTGATTAACCACTGCCATGGTAAAGTACTTGCTCCAAGCAACAGGCCATATCTGCTCTGAAGATAAAAGTGTCTGGGCCACCGTGTTCAGTAAATATGGTCAACATCTTTTTCCTGCCAAAAAGTTACGATTTCCTGGTAAGATCAACTACATCATGCAGATTAAGTTCAGTGTTTTAAATTTCATGTGGTTTGAAACTGTCGTTTACACTCCTATACTTAATACACCAAGTGAGTAGAAACGTGAAGGTCTTACTATGCACCTCATTTATTTCTTTTGGATCGTCCATCACTTCTTTGATATTCAACGTTACATGAATAAAAGGATAAAACGAAAATCTTATTTCGAAAAGTGTATATAATAGATATATAAGTGTATATGATATACATAGAAACCATCGTTCGTCTTTCAACTTCTTTATATGCTCACAGTTCATATTTAAGATGAATGCTGGTCGAATAATATGGATAACACAGAAATCACGGTGATCAAGATATGTCTTTCTAGGCCTCTTTGCTCGCCCTTCGAACGTGACAAGGATGCGACCATCGTGTTTAATGTATGGCCTCTTTTTTAATAAAACATTTAATTGCAGAAAGGCGTCGAGTGTCTATCAAAGAGAATACGAGAGGGACATTTGTCTCAACCAAGACCATACAACAAGACTCCGCAATAGTTTCAATTTCTACGAGCAAGGCTTATGCAGAAATCTGTGAAAATTTTATTCCTTCCTAGTAAATTGGGGGGGGGGTAATACAATATGACAGCAACCTTATGAACAATGCTTAGATAATATAATATCACTGTAGGGACACTGTATGAAAAGATTGGATTTTACTCGTGAGCTTACATGCTGTATTACTCTGTCCATCAGCTTCTAGTGCTTCAAATGTTGTTTCGAAACATGAAGCATCATGTACGGAGATCCAGATTATATTTGGCCTACGGAGAGAACTAACGCAGTAACTGGCACTGTTGAATTAAAGTCACTGAACAAAGTTTTCCAAATACACCATTGAATGGAGAGTTTAAAATTTCTCGGTCATGTCATTGCGTTTCATTCTACCTCAATGTGCGTGATTACTACTCGTCTTGAAATATTACATTTTCGATGAACTTAGAGATCCACTAAACTGGCGACATTTTTAGCCTTAACGTTAACATAATCAACCATCTCATCAAACAATTTTTATAACTAGCGCCGTCGCTGTGATGCATATCTCTTTGAGTGATTTCAAGCTGATGATGAATGGTAGCATAATTGACTACAAACGAATATGGCAACTAATATTCTGCAGTAATAAACTCTAATTTCTTTGCTGTTCGTAACGCTCTTGTTCATTTAAACGCTTGTCTGAATGAGTGATCGTATGATAGAAGTCGGCATGTCTGCAGCAACTTTCATTGACCATTGACTGCGTACTGGCAATATCGCCACTGAAAACGAAATAAAAACTGGTCTTGGAATCTATTTTGTAATCACCTTTCACGTAAATCTCTGATGCGGAAATTTTATCATCCTTTACATCAGAGGTAGAAAATATAATAAGTTTGTTTTCAGCTTCAGTTGAAGCTTGTCAACCATATGCAAAATTCGCAAACATTCAGGTAGTCACAATTCATTAGTAAGGTGAGGTGAAATTTTCAGAAGAATCCCCAACTTATTGAGCGGTGATAACAACATCAAAGAAGTTACACAAGATTAGGTGTTGAAGATGCAGGGCTCCAAAGCTAAAGAACACTGAAATCCTTTATTTACTCAAGCCCACCCGCCGGATTTGGTGATATGAGGTTATTTTGATCTACCTGGCATTTACTGGCGCATGCCCTCTGCTCTCAGACCCGCAGCTGAAAGTAAATGAGTATTTACTAGCACTAGACACTATATTCTACCCAATATTCTGTCACAACAAAAAAATAAAATTAAAATGGTTGGTGAATAGTACTATGACAATGAATAAAATGTTGTTCTATGCATGCCGAAATTTCAAACAATTGGCAAGAAGTGAGAAGTCGTAGGTAAGCGATTCCAGTATCAGGACTATATCCCCACCGGCTATAACTCTCAAACTCTATTAAATCGGTGTTGATGTAATCGATACCTTACTATTGGCAAAATAACAAGAACACACTCCAAAAAATATGTGTTATATGTCCAGACTAGTTAACGTACAACTTTGTAATGGCGGGACACGGCAGTAAACCGTGACACACGGCGTATGTCGTTCACTGTCCCATTTTCGCTTATCCTGTGATGCTGTCATTTCAGTGTGCAGTGCAGAAACGAATTAAAAGTCCTCACCAACCTCACTGCAAAATTAAGAAGTAACACATCTTACAATCAGCCAGAATCAAACTGCTTATAAATCTTGAGTATATATCCTTTTCTACGTTTTCTCCTAATTACAACTACATAAAATAATCTTAGTTACGCCTGAAAGCTGATAATGATTATCTCGAATTGTGCATTGAGGTTAGCATAAATCCTCATTAGGTCATTTTGAATAAGTTCAAGTCAATAATCTGAGCATAAACGTTGGACTTACTTTGAAGTAGTAATCATCATCTTACAAATAATCCTATAAAAAAAGGCTCTCTACAAGCACACTTAATGCAACACAATCCATTAGGTAGGATGAAAAACAGAATTATCATAGATATAAAGACGTAACATTGAAAAGCTATGAACAAGTATTCTACATACTTCATTTGTGTACTAAGTAAACAGTAATATTCAAACACAGTACACAATATTTGCGCAGCGATTGCGGTCGAATCAACTGTTTGGAAGTCAAACAAAGAAGAATATTTGTGTGTGAGGACAGACGTCGTGCTCCTGAACTGGCTGCATAACGGTGAAGGTCCAATCTTTCTCCTGTCATTAACGAATTATTTTTGTATATATCCTGTCAGAGCTGGAGATCTAGATGATGTCTGGAAACCAGGGTGCTATTTACCCATCATCTGGTGACTCAGTTTCGCACACTGTCTTACACCCGTGGAAATAGTGAATGGATTCCACAGGACCATTCCTTTTTTGGCTGGGAATTGTGTGAAACAGCGACTTTGCATCTTAGTTACATACTTCGCAACCTCTATGACGGCTCATGAATTTTAGTGTACAAAGTATGTGTCCGACCACTCCTATAATACTGAGCTTCCTTTCCTATCAGTGTTTGCATAAACGAGAAGTTAAGGCTGGAGTACGTACAGAGGCGATTTAGTTTTTCTCCTTAGGAGCGATTGTAACTTCAATTATGAATCCAGATGAAATAAGCATGAACTCGACTCATTTTTGCAGGGAAAAATACAATCATTTTCTTCAAAATACTAAATGGTGTACCCTTCAAATATGGAGAGCTGCCTGATATCCGAAACTCCTTATCATTAGTAAAAAGATATTACTCTAATTCTTCTCTCTATATGAATTACTTTACGAATACATTTCCGACACTAAAATAATCTGCCACAATCTGTCCGTGATATAAAATCTAAAATTATACACCGGTCTCTCACATTTGACGGTGCTATCCATGTCAGGCTGATCATACCTTTCAACATCCATGAATTCTATAAACATTTTCAGAATATATATGTGCTCATTTATTCATTTATAGAGCATACAAACTACAGCTTACAGATGTACAAGACATTCCAGAGAGTCACTGTAGGCCTCTTTCAGCTTTTCATATTCGTTGAAAACCACTTAGAAAATCCCAACCTCTATGTTCATGTCTTGGTCAGAGACAAAAAGTTGTTGAGAACCACTGATTATAAATGTTTAAAGGAGCTATAAGAAGAGGATGGATAGAACCATCAAAAATACAAGGTGGAGAAATGTCAAAACACATTTACTTGCATACGTAGCATAGGATCGGCTACGACGAAGCTTCACCACCAACTTTACAGAATATCACTTAGGTCTTCCACTAACAATACAATATAATGAGCAAACTCCACTCCAATGTATTCCTACTTACGAGACAAATCGCAAACCACCTCCTATCAGAGAGTAAGCATCTAAATGCGACCTGACTATTTGCCGAACCCCTCGTCTGTTTCGTATTTCCTAATTTTACTTTTTTCCCATCTGTTAATAATCTTATCACATGCTTGAAAATATTTTTTGGTAGATCGAGTTACATAAAAACTTTTCAATTCTGTCACTGGTTAAGGTATATCTACATAAATATACTGAGTGTTAAAATTTTGATAAATTCAAAGCAGGATGAAAAAGCGAATACCTTAATCAACTATCAAGCAACAACCTAAATACTGATTTCCTACAGTAATGGACATCGGGTTTTTTATATATATATTGATGACATTCTGGAAACAGCTCTGATGGATGTAAGTAATGGCAGTGTGAATCTGTTGCCTGGGGAAAGACTTCTCGACCTTGAGTATGCGGATGATATTGTCTTATTGTGCGATAATGCTCAAAGCATGCAATCCACACTTAGTAAGTTGGCAATCAGTGTCCGTAAGTACGGTATGTGCTTTGCACCTTCGAAGTGTAAAGTGCTTCTACAAGACTGGCAGGATTCTAATCCTGTACTTACTCTAGGTGGTGGGCAGATAGAAGTAGTCGAAAAGTTTGTGTCTAGGCGGCTACACAAGTACTGGTGGTGGCGTGAGTGATGAGACCAATGCACGTATAGTGAAAACCAGAGCGACTTCTGCCAGTCTGGGCCACTTTTGGCGCCGTCATGATGTCAGATGATGTCGGATCTACGACGCGACGGTGAGAGCAGTTTCGCTCTATGTTTGTGAAACTTGGCCTCTCCGAGTTGAGGACGTTAGACAATTTTTTGTATTCCATCATTGTTGTCTCCCAAGGATTGCTGACATCCAGTGGCAACACCATGTTAGTAATACAGAGGTTCGGCATCGTGTGTTCGTGCGCAAAGACGATAATCCAATTGGTGTCACCATCTTGAAACATCGACTTCCGTGGCTTGGATATGTTCTACCAATGTCGTCCCAGAGAATTCCACGTCGTGCAATATTTACCGACGCTGGGACTGGCTTGAAAAAGCAGAGAGGTAGTCAGTATATGACATGGTATCGTGGAATGAAAGAAAGCTGCAAAGGGCTGGCTGAAGGGCTGTTGGTCCTTCACGACTCCCTGGCTGAGGTCCGAGAGATGGTGCGACACAGTGGCTAGAGACTTCATCAGATATGGCTCAGAATAGAAGCCAGTGGAGATCGTGCTGTAACCTTCTTTTACTTTCTTCATAGAAAAAAGTGGTTGTATCTTCCTTAACGGAAAGATTTCTTCTGATTGTACCTTTCCGTTCCCTCATTATTACTACACTACCTTACACCAATCTCTTCGTTATTGTTCTTTTTTTGCCCTCCTTACCTTATTTTTCTCTTCGAATTCTCATTGATTTGTGTAGCGTATATATATGTGGTGCCCCCTTGTACCAATATATGCGTTCAAATAAATAAATAAATTAGAAAAAATATATTTAAAATCAAACACGATTTTATCACAAAATTTCAATCATACCTTCATGAGTTAAAAGTTCAAACTGATCACCAATTTCAAATAATAAATTTTATAAAGAATAACAAGAATAAATAACCAATAGTTATCTGTGTTTATGAATTCTTTTGAAGTATCCGCGTAGTTACCTAGAGTGTGTGATTTTTAAAAAAAAAAGGAATACACAAAATGTGATACAATTTCAAATAAAGATAATCTACTTGAGGTGGTGAACAATTGTTGTTGGTCATATTCATAAACAATACTTACTACAGGAACTTCTGAGGAGTCCCACAATAGGAGGTAACGGCCGTCCAGTGTTTCCAGGTTTTCCATAGTGGTTTAGCTTTAATTGACTCATGATCTTAACCATTGAAATTACCATAATATCCACAAAACCCATCTGATATAATTTATGGACAAATCAATGGAATTTAAAAGGATAAGTCATAAATTTTGGCATGAAACACAGTTATCCATTCTAACTGATACTAGTTCATAATGAAAAACTCTAACTCATATTTCTTAATTCTAACCTCTGATTCTAGCTTTTGATCCTAATTCCTTAAACTAATTTATAACCTTTTGGTTGATATTATCATATGGTCGGTAAAAGATAAGCAAACTGCTCAACGGTTATGACATGCTTGTTCAAAGTAAATGACTTGGGGAAATTCTAGTGCTGGATCATAGATTCAGTACAATAGTGCACAACGAGGTTATCTGTTATTCTTTACTTTAACAAAGGTATATCAATCAGTTGGTTTGTATAACTAAGTGAACTGAAGTGGAGCAACAGTTTCTTATAAATCATGCAGTAGTATCCAAAATTGGACATAATAGTGAATTCAGGAGTACATGAGTCGAAAATTGAAGATTAGTTATGCCAAAATATTGCACCAACCGATGAAATGATAGACATATATCAAAATGTGTACACGTAGGAGTAGAAACAAATGAATGTAACACCATCTGCCAGGATTAAGTAATATGTTATACAAAATCCATTTTCCTCAATCGCCTGTGACAGATAACCATATCTTGAGAAGTTTTGTGGCCTAGGATCTGACTCTAGTTAGATCGGACAAATGATCTTTATTGAATGATTGCTGTCGAAATATACATCCAGACCAAAACATGGCACAAGTCCATGAAGTCACTGATATGTGGACTGAGCCATATTGGTAGGTGTAGACTACCTGGTTGGGGTCCGCGAGATGATAGCAACCGATGGTTAGAGGTGTTGAATGACATGACTCAAAACCGTTTGGAATGTCGCAGGTGCATCCACTCTTTGTGTTCTCCCAAATTCTAATCTTCTGAATTCTCCTCGTCTCTTTTTTTCTCTTTGCAAATTTATTTCACTGGATTATACTCCTTGAATAACATCTTCAAACCCAAATCTTTCCAATTACTGCTTATACTCTTACTACCTCTACCACTACGGGACTTGAATCGACAACTGCATCTCTGTACTAATGTGGTATGACAACTCGGACTGATGTACGTGCGTACGAAGTTCTACGTTGTTACTGACTGACTGATTGATGAACATGTAATGATCACCTGTATTCTATTCAGCTTATGTGTAATAAAATTAAGTTTAGTATTTATGTAATTTTTTCATAAATGATTGTATATTCATTCTTAGTTTTTCGTAATAAACGTCTTAGTTTTGATCATTAACAACAGATACTAATTAAAACTAAAGTATCCGAGTTTTCTTACAGTTATCTCCAGGTGAAGTAAACTCTTAATTTTTACTTTCGATGTTCAACACACATATGTGATGGTAAAACAATAAGAACAGGGGGCGGTTATACATAATACTTACAGTCTTGACTTCTGTATAATTTCGTAAACCATATTCACCTAGTTCTCGACCAACTCCAGAAAACTTATAACCTCCAAAAGGTGCGGCAGCATCGAAAACATCATAACAATTGATCCTGTACAAAGAAGTATACAACAGATTCATAAATTAAACACAATTGATGATTACAGATGCTAATCAGCATCATGTGTTAAATTCGCCTATCGGAATTCTGGTAGTGGTTTTTTCTGTCGTGTATTTACTATTCCGATTATGACCTAGCGCTATAGACTTGATCAATCATACGTTATGACCTACATAGTTAACCTTGAGCTAGCCCAAGCAGCACTCTTAATAGTCAGGTATCCCCAAGCTTTTATCTAAACCATGTCTTGAGTCCGAAGAGAAGTTAGGATCTAGTCTCTACTAATTATAAAGTGGAAATATTAATAATAATCCTGTTTCTAATAGTCTCAGAAGTTATACTTCCACACTACTCATCTTACTATATATAGAAACTATTTAGGTGCAGTTTTATTCTCTGAGCCAGAACTCACCATCCTATGAGAACGAGAACAGAGAGTGATTGGTGTGGAAAAGAAGAATCAGTCAAGTCTGACACAGCTGATTGACATTTTGCAAGTATTTACTGTATGGTCCTCAGATTTTACTAAGATATTCTGTAATTTTATATCCAAATACATTCGATTGTCACCACTTGTGCTCTCGTTCACCACACTAGTAGCCAGAAAAATGGTGCAATCAACCTAGCTATTTTAGGTTTTCTTTATTTTGAAGTGAATACCTATACACATTATTGATAAATTTACCATTACAAGTACACTAAAATGCAGTACTCCCAAAAAGAATGTTACATAACCTGTAGAAAAGTAACATTCTTCCATCTATTATTCAAGCAGTTTATTTATTTAAACACATAAACATTGGTACAAGAAGGCACCAAATACATATGCGCTACATAGATCATTCGATTTATGTGAGGGGTGGAATACTGCCCGGGTGTCCAGACCGAAGCAGGTGGTTTTCTTAGGGGGCCACACTCCGAGCCTTTGACCTAAAGGTCTAACCCACAAGGCAGTGGAGCATCGTGAGGAGATGCATTCCCACGGTAGCCGGTGACCAAGATTGTTCCATACGCCATATGTTATTGATCTATACTTGTTTGCATAATGATGATCAACTTTTGTATAACTCTTGTTTACTACACCTAAATCGTCAGATAATAAACAATTAAGCAATCTCACTATACAATAATCTGACAATGATAAACATTCAAGCAATGACAGTAAGTAAATTCAAACTTCTGTATGGTTTACCTTAATGTCTGACATTTTGGTGTGGAAATGACAAGAATTAGAATTACAATAGAAGTCATTACATAATGAATCTCATAAAGTGTAACGACTGATCATTTTATGTTTAAACATATAAACATTGGTGCAAGGAGGCACCAAATAGGTATGCGCCACATAAATCATTCGATTTATGTAAGGGCTGTGATACTGCCCGGATGCTCATTTTATTGTATATTCATATAAAATAGGAGTAGAATGATGTTTAAATTAGAGCTTGACAATAATTACAATCAAGCTATCTCTACACTGACTGATTTGAATTAATCTGTAGGAAATTTTAGAAGTAAATACATCGAAATTAGCACTGATAGGAAAATAACCTTAGAGTTCGAGATGTGAATATTCATTAATTTGTGTTTCAGAAATTATTGAGTTGTTCCAGTAAAAACTAATATCCTTACAGATGGACAATGTGCAAAGCTTACTAGTGTAGGCGATGGTTGGAAGAAAATTAGGGGGTGGCAAACCAACACGTGGTATCAGTGCTTGAAGTCACTAACATCCAGTCCGAGCCATGTTGATAGATTCAGACTACTTGGTTGGGGTCCACGTGACTATCGTAACAAATGTTTGGAGACTATAGGTGAGATGGCTCAGAATTGATCACAATGGCATCGGTGTATACACTCTCTGTCTTCCCTTAAACTAAGAGATTAAAATCGCTTCATATCTTTCTTTCAACGAACCAATTCTTTCTCCCTGTACTATATCCTTATTGCAATCTTTCTTTTATATATTACCACCACTAAATTAACTACTTCTATGAATCCGGTGTTCATCTTGCTGTGTTAATGAGGTATGGAGACTTGGACCGATGCACATACGTGCCTGGTAATACGCTGTAGCGGACTGACTAACTGGACAATGTACACAAAGTGGTTCCTAGATTATAAATAATAATATGCTATATATAGCCCTAGGTGTTAGTCAGAATTAATCAACGAAATCCGAATTCATATCCTTCAATCAACTCTACTTGAAATCATCCGACATTGAAATACAATGAATGTATCGTTATAAATAATATACATTAGTGTAAAAGGTAATGAGTTTCAACGGTGAGACTATAAATATATGGACACACCGATGATATTTAAAATAGTTAGTCCTAGATTTTGATCTGGAAACTACTCATCTACACGGCTAAACAGAATTTCAGCATTCTAACTGATACTGGTTCATAATGAAAACTCTAACTGATATTCCTAACCTTAACCTTTGATCCTTAGCTTTTAATCCTAGTAACTAGGTGAATTTTCTCAAGGTTAATACAGTGTCCTTTAAACATTGTCCACAATTTGTAGTTTTATCATTTCAATTATTATTAAAAACTTAGAATTAACATTACCAAACAGTGCCAGCTTGTAAATGTTGCATAACATGCATAGCTTTTTCTAAATTATTAGTGAATATACCAGCTGCAAGACCATATTGTGTATGATTTGCTCTATGTATCAATTCATCTAATGATCTAAATTTCATAATTTGCATTACAGGTCCAAATATCTACAACAACAGAAAAAAAAGGACAGAAATCAATATCATTAGCTACTGTTATACATGAATAGAATTTGTATTGTAGTGTGCGCTACTGATATAGACAGATATAAGTAGTATGAATTATCAATCGAAAGCGAAATACATGGACGCAGAAGGTTAAGATCGAAGAGAAGAGAACGAGAACAGAGAGTGATTGGTGTGGAAAAGAAGAATCAGTCAAGTCTGACACAGCTGATTGACATTTTGCAAGTACTTACTGTATGGCCCTCAGATTTTACTAAGATATTCTGTAATTTTGTATTCAAATACATTCGATTGTCCCCACTTGTGTTCTCGTTCACTACAGTATTAGTACTAATTCTTAGGATTACCCCAGTAACAATTATTATTATTGTGTTATTTTCACCGCTATTATCATAAATTTTGTCTAGATATTATTGGTTACCTTGTACTAAACACAAGGTAATGTTGACTCATGTAGTTTCTCAGAATATTAAAGGTCTCTTCCGAAATTCCAGTCTTCTGTTTTATTTAATTAATTCAACAAAAGAAAAAGTAAAAGCATCTCGAACTTCACAATATATCGTTCGCAGGATGATTTTAAAAAGCAGAATGTTTATAGGAAGACAAAGGGCGAACACATCTGAGTCATTGTGCTAACCTGTCATAGTTCCAGAAGACAAAGGATAGCTAACTCTAAGCCATGTCACCCAAAATCTCTTAACCGTTGTTAACCACGAACCGTAGTAATCTGCACCGAACAACATGGCTTAATCCAAATGTCAATGAATTCATGAACTTACATCACGTCTTGGTTTGAAAGTCGCTAGCTTTCCTCCAACCTATTTTCACACCAATGAACATAGCGCATTGAGATAGGTGGTGGTTAGGTATACGTCAAACATGTCCCAACTACCACAGTCGATGAGGATTCACAACCTTGTCAACCGATTTGCTATATTTACCCAGTACCTTGATTTCAACCTCAGCATTGCTAACTCGACGTTTCAACAAATGCAATAAGTGTTTTGGAGGTAATTATGTTCAGACATTAAAAGCCTATGAATATCCTCTATTTTAAAAACTACATTCCACAACCATAAATTAAAACAAATTGAACTGCTGTTCAGTATGCTCATTCTTTAGTTGATAGATAAAGTTATCTATTCGGTCATATTGTATCAATAGTTTTAATGTTTCTCTGTGTTGAAAATTAACTTGTGTTGCTGGATCCATATTTCGAGAACAACTCAACAATATCCACCATGTATAGCACATACAAGTTGAAACAAACTATAAATAATAGAATAACTTACTTCCTCACGAGCAATGCGCATTTCATCTTGAACATCAGCAAAAACTGTAGGACGAATGAAATAACCATCTGATTCAAACCGTTTGCCACCGGCACATAATTTGGCACCTTCCTTTATACCAGATTCAATGTATGACATAACTGTTTGATACTGGTGTTCATCAACTTGTGGACCCTGAATAACAAATAACCGTATTTTAGTATGAAACCAAAATGATATAACACTAACTTTAAAATATATTCACCAACTGTTAGAGATTTGAGCATTGACCAAACGTTTAAAACCATAAGCAAGTGAATTCACTTGGTATTGTTTTGCAATTGATCAATCTGTTATTGGCATATGTGCCTCGATATTGCCTTAATCTAAAAGCTTTTATAAGCCAAGATGGATAGTGACCAGCAGTGGATAACGCGATGGTGTTTGAAGCGAATGGTACTGAGTTCGAGTCCCAGATGAGCATCAACTCTGATATGCAGGTACATCCAGCTGACGAGTCACAAATAGAACGAAACGCGCGTCCTGGACTCCACTGCTAGCCACTATCCGTCTTTGCCAATATGAGCAAGTGGTTGAAAAAAAACAAATGGTAGAGTATAACCAAACACCTTAACGGTTGTTACAAAGATCATGTGAAACTTCAAGGAAACCAATTCATCGTTAAGAATTTAATATAAACGTCACTTCATAAGTTTATAGGTAGCATATTGATGTTTACACTAGATGGTACGAGATTGAACCCATCAAACAAATACCACTTTAATTATAGTCAACAAACGGGGTGTGGATCTATTATTTGTCACCATCTACCATGAAACCGCATCTCGTGAAGTTGCTTCAATGTCTTGTGGATTAGATCTCTAGGTCAAAAGGGTGGGGAGTGGCTCTCTAATGAAGCGATCTGTTTTGATTAGGGCGATTGAACAGTATCCCGTCCTTCAAAAAAATCCGGTGTGACGCATATATATCTTGGTCCCACGTCTTTACCAATGTTAATGTGTTTAAATAAATGAATTAATTAATAATCATATTTAGAAAATATCCGATCCTTTTAGCGTAACCAAAAACCATATACAGATCAAATGAATATTTATATAATGAACATTACATAATCATGTATTTAAATTACAATTTCACTAGGAAATAATAATTAAATGTTTAAATAGCCTTAAATGTTACTCACTTGTGTTGTGTTTAAATCAAAAGGATTACCAACTACACGCTTTTTAGCCTCTTCACTACTATATTCAACAAATTTATCATAAACTGATTCTTCGACAAATATACGTGAACTTGCACAACAACATTGGCCTTGATTGAAAAATAAACCAAAATGTGACGTAGCTATGGCTCGATCAACTGAAATTTAAAAAGAATAGTAATGTAAAATGAATAAAGTAGGTTATGATAGAGTGAAATAATCTTTGAAAATAAAATAGACTTTTATTTAGAATAGATAAGTAGTGGCTAACAATGGAATCCAGGGACTTATTAGTTGCATTCACCGGCTAAATCCCAGTGTTGACGTTCAACTATTTGGACTCGAATCTTGTATCTCACTTGAAACGTCAAATACATTCTCCATTGAGGTATTGAATCTAGAATAGCCACTAACCTATCCAGTGAGTATGTTGTATACATCGATAGCAGCTCGTGTTTGAGTTTTTCCAGAGTGAACACCAACAATGAAATGTAGATATATTCAGATAACGAGTACCAAACAAGATGAGACCAGTATCCAGGATTCCGTTGTTACTCACAACCAATTTATTCTCAATAAATTTCAATATAATAGTAATGTTGCAGTAATCTGCATGGGATGTGCATATCCAAACAAAGACTGTTCAAATTTCAGTCAAATCTACACTAAAAATGATTTTTAAAAATGGGATAATTCAATCCCTTACTAGTAATGATATGAAGTTTTGTTTGATGGAAACATTCATACAATTGTCAATTATTCATCTATATACTATGGTAATTACAGACTGTCCATTTTTAAGTTCTACTAATCGATAAATTTTTATCTGCCTGAAATTACTGGATTGATATGTATTGAGAATTGGTCGTTGCTCCTGAGTTTATCGCTTTGACTGATTTTTTTCTTAACTTTAAACTACTTGTTATTTAAAGCAATTAGTCCCTTTTATAAATTTCGATAGAACAATGAGAAGACGTAGTTGATCTGAAAAATGTGATGTATTTGCGCTATACATTTCGAACAATCTGGTCACACATATACTTGTCAAGGCATTTTTATATGAAAATTAATAAAGGTCAATAAAGGTCAAACAAACAAATAAAAGTACAATTAAAATAACTAAGGGGAGAGAAAGAATAAGAAATTGTCGCGTTATCCTAGGCCATAGAATGACTTAAGGATTACCAAGGTAAATTCAAGGTTACGACAATTTGTTTTTGTACACATAAGGGGGGTTTAAATTTACGAATAGCTAAGGCTTCAATAAACTTAAGAATTCGACCTTGACAATTTCTATACAACATTCTAAATGCTGTATTAATGTTAATTTTGTGCCCCGTCTCAATTATGTGTTTTGCTATTGATGAACTTGGTTTTCTACCTCCTACATTGATCGGATCATTTGACACACACTGATTTTGAAGCCATCTGGGTACATGTTCATTGACCCTTGATTGCATTGTTCGATTACTCCTCCCTATGTATGTATGTCCACACAAACATGTAAATTGGTAAATACAATGGGATGTGACGTAATCATTAGTGCATTGTTTGGGTCTATTATGAATCATGGCCTTAGACTTTTCAATCACTACCAACTGAGCAGCATAATACGTATTCTCAATGGCTGCTTTCAATCTGTGCCTTAAAACTATACTGTTTGATTCGCCTCTATATGGTAGATTGATGTAAACCTTTTTCTTTGGCACTGAATAAATTAGAGGTCTTGGCATTAATTGACTTTTGCACCTATTAATAAACTTGAGTGGATAACCATTTGCTATTAACGTGTCAGTCAGTAACTTTTCGTCTTTTTCCACCATATCAGAGGTACATATTCTTCGAGTCCTCTTAAAGAGGCACTTAACTAGACCTCTCTTGTATTGCAATGGACAGAAACTATGGAAATTTAGGTATTGTCCCGTCCAAGTTGGTTTCCTATACACGGACCGTCTAATAGTGCCATCATCCCTTCGACTTAAAAGTATGTCTAGAAAGGCTAATTGGCCGTTACTTTCTGGTTCATGTGTCATCACAATATCATTTTGAACACCATTGAGTTTATCCAGTAATCGGTAAACATCAAAATCCTTATCACATATAATTAGAATATCGTCCATATACCTTCTATATAGAGTTGTCTCACCAATGAGGTCGCTCGTCATATTTTCCACATATGACATGAATACCTCAGCTAAGAGAGGCCCTAAAGGGCTACCCATAGCTACACCATCAACTTGTCGGAAATATTCACCATCAAATGTAAATTGAACATTAGCTGTACATAATAAAAGTAAATCTTTCAAAAATGGTGACGGAATAGGAAAAGGGGGAAAGTTTTTAGAAATATAGTCACAAAGGAAATCCACCGTCTTTGTTAACGGTACATTCGTGAAGAGGGAGTTTACATCAAATGAATGCAAAGATTTATCTTTAATATTAATATCACCAAGAAAGTCAATTTGTTCAAATGTATCTTTTAAAGAGAACTTACATAGATTAGCACGAATAGGGTTTAACAGTTTTACTAACCATTTCGCTAGCTCGTGTGTGGGAGAACCACGCATAGACAAAATTGGTCGTAATGGAATATTAGGTTTATGAATTTTAGGTAATCCATATAAATTCGGGAGAACTGAACCCGAGGGTTTTAGTATATTAAACACCTCGTTGGTAATGAAATTGGTTGACGTTGCTCACCACTTTCACGGATCTCAAGTCAGACAAAGAAGTATTTTGACTCCTAAACATTCCGCTGCGTTAAAAAACCTCCAAAGTAGGTCAGATATTGTGATCCTCAGACCTGACAAAGGTTCTGGGATGGTCGTTATCAATAAATGTGAATATAAAGACAAAATGTTATCTATACTGGGTGATCAAAGTAAATTCTTACAGGACGTTTCTTCTAATATTAATGTTAGAAAATTGGAATCCAGAGTGAAGTCCAATCTATTAAAGCTTCTTAAAATGAACGTCATTAACAACGAGGAGTTTAATATACTAAAACCCTCGGGTTCAGTTCTCCCGAATTTATATGGATTACCTAAAATTCATAAACCTAATATTCCATTACGACCAATTTTGTCTATGCGTGGTTCTCCCACACACGAGCTAGCGAAATGGTTAGTAAAACTGTTAAACCCTATTCGTGCTAATCTATGTAAGTTCTCTTTAAAAGATACATTTGAACTAATTGACTTTCTTGGTGATATTAATATTAAAGATAAATCTTTGCATTCATTTGATGTAAACTCCCTCTTCACGAATGTACCGTTAACAAAGACGGTGGATTTCCTTTGTGACTATATTTCTAAAAACTTTCCCCTTTTTCCTATTCCGTCACCATTTTTGAAAGATTTACTTTTATTATGTACAGCTAATGTTCAATTTACATTTGATGGTGAATATTTCCGACAAGTTGATGGTGTAGCTATGGGTAGCCCTTTAGGGCCTCTCTTAGCTGAGGTATTCATGTCATATGTGGAAAATATGACGAGCGACCTCATTGGTGAGACAACTCTATATAGAAGGTATATGGACGATATTCTAATTATATGTGATAAGGATTTTGATGTTTACCGATTACTGGATAAACTCAATGGTGTTCAAAATGATATTGTGATGACACATGAACCAGAAAGTAACGGCCAATTAGCCTTTCTAGACATACTTTTAAGTCGAAGGGATGATGGCACTATTAGACGGTCCGTGTATAGGAAACCAACTTGGACGGGACAATACCTAAATTTCCATAGTTTCTGTCCATTGCAATACAAGAGAGGTCTAGTTAAGTGCCTCTTTAAGAGGACTCGAAGAATATGTACCTCTGATATGGTGGAAAAAGACGAAAAGTTACTGACTGACACGTTAATAGCAAATGGTTATCCACTCAAGTTTATTAATAGGTGCAAAAGTCAATTAATGCCAAGACCTCTAATTTATTCAGTGCCAAAGAAAAAGGTTTATATCAATCTACCATATAGAGGCGAATCAAACAGTATAGTTTTAAGGCACAGATTGAAAGCAGCCATTGAGAATACGTATTATGCTGCTCGGTTGGTAGTGATTGAAAAGTCTAAGGCCATGATTCATAATAGAACCAAACAATGCACCAATGATTACGTCACATCCCATTGTATTTACCAATTTACATGTTTGTGTGGACACACATACATAGGGAGGAGTAATCGAACAATGCAATCAAGGGTCAATGAACATGTACCCAGATGGCTTCAAAATCAGTGTGTGTCAAATGATCCGATCAATGTAGGAGGTAGAAAACCAAGTTCATCAATAGCAAAACACATAATTGAGACGGGGCACAAAATTAACATTAATACAGCATTTAGAATGTTGTATAGAAATTGTCAAGGTCGAATTCTTAAGTTTATTGAAGCCTTAGCTATTCGTAAATTTAAACCCCCCTTATGTGTACAAAAACAATTTGTCGTAACCTTGAATTTACCTTGGTAATCCTTAAGTCATTCTATGGCCTAGGATAACGCGACAATTTCTTATTCTTTCTCTCCCCTTAGTTATTTTAATTGTACTTTTATTTGTTTGTTTGACCTTTATTGACCTTTATTAATTTTCATATAAAAATGCCTTGACAAGTATATGTGTGACCAGATTGTTCGAAATGTATAGCGCAAATACATCACATTTTTCAGATCAACTACGTCTTCTCATTGTTCTATCGATACTTGTTATTTGTCGTAGAACCATTGATTATTTACATGTATATAAACGTCCCGAGAACTCGAAACTTCATACAATTGTTGATGCGTTATTCTAATGACTCTGATACCTGCATTTTGTATTGAACTCTTCCTGACGATACAGAGGAAGTTTTGGATATGCCTTCCCTTTCTGTAATACAATTTACTACAGTGATATATAAACTTGACGTCTATCGAAATTGAGATCGAGTTCATCAATTTCACCTTTTGGACACATTTTTGTTTTATTAATGACAGCAGTTTTCATCCTATCAAGGCAAAAATAGAGCACATGTATGTGTAATATTGACAAGCTTCAAATTAGGATGAAAAACCGGTTCAATACTTTTCAGTTTTTTTTTTATTTGGACCGATAATGAGGAATCATCTTTGACTAGAAAATAATAGTACAATGAGCACGGATACAACTGTACAAATTAAATTATTTCAATTCAGTGGGAAAGACGATCTACAACTACAAAGGTTAAAAAAAAACTTATTTACAATACAACTTACAATCACCATCACTGAAAATAATTAATGGACTCTTTCCGCCAAGTTCTAAAGTAATTCGTTTCACACCATGTTTATAAGCATTCTGACCAATCAATTGTCCTACAGCTGTTGAACCAGTAAACGCAATTTTATCAACATCAGGATGAACGACTAGGGCGTTACCAGCAGTTTCACCAAATCTGATCGAAATTGTTGAGAAATAAACAGGTAAAAAGTGGATAGTGAAATGAGAGAAATACGCTTGAACATATTAACATTGGTAAAAAGGGGAATCAACATATATATGCGTCACACCGGATTTTTGCGAGGGATGGGATACTGTTCAATAGCCTTAATCAAAACAGATGGCTTTCTTAGAGGGCCACTCCTCACCCATTTGACCTAGAGATCTAATCCACAAGACATTGAAGCAACTTCACGAGATGCGGTCTCATGGTAGATGGTGATAAATAATAGATTCATAAGCCGTTTGTTCCCTTAGGAACCATGAGCTCATTTGTACCATTGGTTTGGAATCTTCCATGTCGATATTTCGTACACACCAATGCAGTTTATGCCTCCGTTGGAGATTTCGTTTTCATCTTCCGAATTTCGTAAACAACACGCCCGATGTGAGCAGTCTGTGGCTATAAACACATGAGTTTATAGGAGTATTTTGAGAGGCCCCCAAATGCCTTGGTACGGCCGAGAGTGAGGAGAGTCCGCTCTCCCTCTCGAAATGCTCTCACATGGCCACGCGTATATAACCTCTACCAGGGAAGTCCTACTTACTGCCTTCTCGCACCACGGGTGTTTACAAAAATGAGAGGACGAAAAGCGAATGTCCGGCGCTTTAACCGGATTCCAAACCAATGGTGCACATGGGCTCCAGTATCCTAAGGGAACAATTGGCGTATGAACCAATTGTTGGTCACCGGCTTCCATGGGACTGCATCTCCTCACGATGCCCCACTGCCTTGTGGATCAGACCTTCAGGTCGAAGGCTCGGGGAGTGGCCCCCTAAGAAAACCATCTGCTTCGGTCTGGGCATCCGAGCAGTATCACAGCCCACACACAAATATGATGAAGTGCCGATGATTATGGAAAATACTTTTCTTGCTTCAACTAACAATCAAATGATTCACATTATTATTATTACTATTGTTATTATTTACTACGTCATTCATTCACTCTCTTTTATTCCTACTCTGTCTATCCTTATTTTTCGACTTATACAGCAGCTCGCCTATGGTGGAAATTCGGTTCTATCTAAACGCTCTCGAGTAGAGACGTTATCAGATATGGCTCAGAATAGAAGCTAGTAGCGATCCTGCTGTAACCTTTTACTTTCTTCATAAAAAGTGGTTGCTTCTTCCTTAACTGAAAGATCTCTTCTGAGTGTACGTTTCTGTTTCCCCCATTATTATTATTACACTACCTTACACTAATCTGTTCGTTATCGCTTTTTTACACTCCTTACCTTTATTTCCTTCTCTGCAAATTCTCATCGTTTTGTGGGGCGCATATATTTTTGGTGCCCTCCTGTACCAATATTTATGTATTCAAATAATAATAATAATATTCATCAACCACTTATTGTACAAATGACATTATTCGATTAAATCTATCTACCAGTGACTGAATTGTTGAAACTACCATCATCATAAACATTGTTTATGGGTACTCTATTTAGTGATTGAATTGTATATTAAATAAAACTTGGTCAAAAGTCCACCCACTTTAGTTTGAGTAGTCGGGCATTATGACTAACCTTTACATAAACTGTAGGTTAAAACAAGATAGATAAACCTAAACTCTGTAAACGAGTTATACTCTTGATAGAAAATAGCATTAGACCTGCAAACTCGTGAATATCACGTATGTAAAAGAAACTAGGTAAAACCTTAGAAAACCAGTACAATCCATGTAACAGTGATAAGAAAATGAATGATTCAACTTAGAAACTTAAAATAGTTTCTACAATAACCAGATTTTAGGCATGTAGAATCCGCATAAACATACAATTTATAAGAAAAAGAATCAAAATCAATTTAAGGTGAATGTAAGGTCGAATTGCAAAACATTTTTCTCATACTATTTTATGACGTGGCATCAGTGCTTGAAGTCACTAACTGTTAGTCTGAGCCATGTTGGGAGATGCAGACTACTTGGTTTGGGTCCGCGTGACTATCGTAACAAATGTTTGGAGACTGTAGGTGACATGGCTCAGAATTGATCACAATGGCATCGGTCTATACACTCTCTGTCTTCCCTTAAACTAAGAGATTAAAATCGCTTTATATCTTTCTTTCTACAAACCAATTCTTTCTTCCAATACTATATCCTTATTGCAATCTTTCTTTTATATATTACCACCACTAAATTAACTACTTCTATGAATCCGGTGTTCATCTTGCTGTGTTAATGAGGTATGGAGACTTGGACCGATGCACATACGTGCCTGGTCCTACGCTGTAGCGGACTGACTGGCTATTTTATGAACTTGCAACACATTTTCACTATGATTTGTGTTCAGCTAAAATTATCAATCCACAAATTCTAATCATTGCAATCGGTATATTTACTTGACGGAGCCAAATGCAATATTATTCTACTGGGGTCTAGATTAACATGGCTTCTACAAGGAAACTTGATTTATTAATCTAGTTAGTAGATTAGGGAAGAAGAGAATATAAGAAGTCTTGTCCCATCTACAGAAATTCGAGTTCCGTAATAGTAGCTTAGCGCACAAACGCTTCACGAATGTTCAGGAAACTCAAATATAAAAGTGAAAACATCAATGAGGCGATCGTGCAACGTAAAATTACGCCAGTTATAATAGTTCAATTCCCCGATACAAAGTCTTGGATGTCCAACGTGACTGAGTCTCAGACAGACATCCAGTGCTTTTTCGCTTTCAATGATAGTCTAGCTATAATCACTTCACATTTTAAACTGTAAAAATAATCATTATTATATAACTAAATAAACTCGAATGTAATTTGGATCTTCTGTGTTCCTTATCAATATAACTTTCTTAAAGGACTTCCGTTGTAGAGTAGTCGTGGTTAAAAGGTAAAGAAGCTGTCATATCCTGAATTGAAGTGTCATTAGAGTAATCGTTGTTAGCGAAAACCATATCACACTATGAAAGTGTATTTGATAGTAGTATCGATTTTCAAAATTGTCTGTTTAATATTATTATTTCTCGATATACTGGTAGTCTTGGTCATCTCAACCAACTTAACTTACACAAATAAAATTAGCAACTGATGAATTGAACCCACATCCACCAAGGTAACTAATTGGAATAATATATACGCATAAGCATACAATCGATCAATCTTCGTGGCTGTTTTACTTATCTTTCTGATGATTACATACGCCATTAGAATGCTTTCAAGGAGCCGATAAGTGATTGTATGTAACTTGATTCTCTTTACTCTCAATTATAAATTATTATACACACAATTCGAAGTGGAGATGATGGTAAACACTTTGAAGAAAGTTCTTATCAGATAATGATATTACACGAATCGAACTGCTGGGCAAAAATATACATGTAAACCAATTTTACTGAAAAAAATTATCACCATAGAAATCTTTACTACGAATGAAATCCCAGTTACGCCGTACTGAATAATGTCAACTAGAGTGAAATGTAGATTCAAAGTTTTTTGATCCCCAAAAATAAACTGTCCATTTTTACAGTAATTACATCACACTAAAAACTCTTAATTCAAGCCCATACGAAGTTTATACGTTCTCTATAGTACCTAAATCAATTACTCACTGAGTTTTGAGACGACCTTTAAATAAAACCTATCAATCTTTGGAAAATTGAATTCGCAGCTCATTTGAATGCTTTTGATAATTTTATGTTGTCTGAGTCAGATAGTTTGATTTCAAGGCGTTTACTGTCGCTCTGAATAATATCGTCAACGTCTATCTCATAAAGAAGTGAACGACTATTCTGCAAGTGTCCAATTGGTTTGCTTTGATAACCTTGTTTGTGACTAGATATCCTCATAAGTTTTGTTGCCTTCAACTATTCTTGAGTATATATTAACCAAATAAGTTGAAATTCAACCGAAAAAACAATCAACATGAATGCACGAACAAGTAAAAACAACAAAATCTACGGAGATATCCAATCACAATTAAAGCCATCGGAACGAACTAATTCAACAACTTTAGAATAGTTGGCAATCTTACTTATATGTGAATCATGCGCTGATGTTGTCCAGAAAGACAATAAAAACTTTGCAACCTGGCTCAGATAACACAACACCGTTAAAGTCTACCAACCTATTTACAGAAACATCCTTAATTAGAAAAAAAGCATTGAAAAATTGGGTGAGTCGATTAAAAAATTTCTTTACCCTGGAACAATGTTCACTACACCAGGTGGGAATCCGGCTTCTTTGATTAATTCAGCTACCCAATTTGCAGACAACGGGGTTTGTTCTGCTGTCTTCATTACCACTGTATTTCCCATTGCTAATGCTGGACCGAGCTTCCATGCCTGCATAAGAAGTGGAAAATTCCACGGTATAATTTGTCCACAAACACCAACTGGTTCATGAAGAGTGAAACACATATAGTTTCCATTGACAGGTATAGTTTTCCCATGATATTTATCTGCCCAGCCAGCATAATACCTATAAAAAAATGTTTATTATTAAGTTGTAAAAACAATGAAGTTTGATATAACCAACTGTACAAAGCCTTAAAAAGTCCATTTTTAACCCGTCCATATGCCATTTGGTGTGTGCCATTATTTTTATCTTCTTAAGTCATAATACTTCGATAAAACATGTAAACAAAACTGATATTTACAAGCACAAGATTGACTAGAGTAGAGATCATGCTACTACAATTATGATAAAATATCGCATCTGGTCTTAACATAAAAGAATCTATTATAGCAACCAATTCTACTTTGATTTAAAACTGAATACTGGAACCTTCTGAATAAAACATGAACTGTGAGAATAAGTACTTGAAATCAATTGTCGTATCGTAACACTTCGTTCTGTACTATAGTGAGCATTTTTGTCAGCAGCTTGAAATATGTTAGTACATCCATTCAAATGAAAGCTTAAAGTTAATAAATAATTTCTTCTGTCTTACAAACAGGAAAAAAAGTTTACAAAGAATGGCAATATTGTCATTCTCTGAATATGTTTTAAATATTTAGTTCAACTGAGTTATTAAATACAGTTGTGTGTATCTACACTATGATTTGAGAATGTGCTAGAAGTATCATCTGAGAAAGATACAATTGGCAGATAGCATATAGCACTTTGATGATCAATCGCAACACATAACACTGAACTCATCATTAAAATTACTTTATATTATGATTCATTTCATTTTATATGAAAATTATATTTGAAATAATCTCAGAGATTAAAATTTACAATAATTCCAACGTTTCGTCCAACAAACTTATCTGAACTTCTTCAGGGTAATAATCAAAATCATCAAAGAAAAATATATATAATGCTTAACAATCAAATCAAATCTTTACTGTGCTAATCCGATCATATTTGGATGTTGACCTTAGTAAATAGGACAACATAAGTCAGTTATATGCGAATCATATGAAAAGATCACAGTGTGAAAATAAATGAATGGATGATTGTGTGTGTATGGAATTAAAAACTATATGGAATTCAAGAATAATATCGATATCATCCATATGGAATAGGATGAAATGATGACAAGTTTTGATGTAGAGAAAGGGTCCAATTACTTGTTAAAGAATATTTGCAAAGTAGTTGCTAGTTGAATATCATCCTTTTCGTTCAGGTTGTTCTTATGTGCCCACTTATACAGCGCTTCTGCTGTCAATGTTTCTTTATGAGTGTTAAAACCTTTCTGAAGTATTTTGGTCCCTTCAAAATTAATCTTGCATCCTGTTTCCAACATATGTAACGCTATCGCCGACCTATTTTCAAGTTTCTTTTGATCAGTCGAGGATTTGGGAGCATTTTTGAAACACTTTTTATGTTCCTTCGACTTCACATTCAATTGTCTTGCAGTTTCTCTCACATACGCTGCATGACAGTCGATCTCATGGAAAACATTCTGTTGTTCTTGCTTTTGAAATCTATCCTCAACCTTCACTAATGCTGATCTTATGGTGTCACAAGCCCGAAAATGCACTTATATCATGCTCACATGAAATTCTCTTGATTTCTTCCGATGTTTCACTACGGTATGAGATGACCACGGTGGACTTCCAATCTTTCGGTATACAGTCTAGTTTAGTTTTTCTTTCATTTGTAATAATCTTCTCTAAAAACTCTTTGGATTAATTGCTATCCCTAAGCGTAGACAAAGCTCCATTAAATTCAGCCTGTTGGTCTTCCTTATCTGTAATGAGATTAATACTCCCGGTAATTAAACTTTTTACAATTGTGATTTTCGTACAATACGCATGAACCGTATTCTAAGTATCTCTCAGAATGTGTTGATTTTCTGAATACATTTATTTTCAACTTATTATGTCTTCGTTCAACCAAACAATCGAGAAACGCTAGTTTATAGTCATTGGACTCTATTTCCATTGTAAGCTTGATGCTATCTGAAATGCTGTTTATATTTTCAAACAATTCTTCTAAACTATTTAGTTTAATAATAATAATAATGTTATCTACATGCCGTAATCAAACTTTTGGTGGACAAACACATCTTGTGATCGTGTGGTGTGGATTATTTATATCCATATAAGTAGTATATAACGGTGTTCAGGCATAAAATGTATTTTAGCAGAAGATCGACAAGGAAAGGACGGAAACGGAACGCAGTCGGTATGAAAATACATGAACAGTGGAATCTGAGACCATGAATCGATATTTACAAAAAGAACAGTGAAGTTTGAGACGATGCATTGATATTTTGCAAATTAACGATTCTCAGATTTTATTGAGATGCTCTGTAATTTCGTGTCAAGTACATTCGATTGTCCCCACTCGTGTTCTTGTTCACTACAATTGCACTGGTTTCTAGGAAATGCATAAATAGATTCGCTACAATCGGAGAAACTAGTGAACTCATTGCTGCACCTTCGTTTTGTTTGTAAAGTTCTCCTCGAAGTCATAATAAGGTGGATCGTAAACACAATTCCAAGCATTTAATAAATTTGGTTGGATCTAACGAGCATCGTGAATTTGAATCTGAGTTAGATTCTAAACAACAATAATATCCAATGCTCTATTAACTGGTACGGTAGTAAATAAGGAAGATACATCAAAACTTGTCATCATTTCATCCTATTCCATATGGATGATATCGATATTATTCTTGAATTCCATATAGTTTTTAATTCCATACACACACAATCATCCATTCATTTATTTTCACACTGTGATCTTTTCATATGATTCGCATATAACTGACTTATGTTGTCCTATTTACTAAGGTCAACATCCAAATATGATCGGATTAGCACAGTAAAGATTTGATTTGATTGTTAAGCATTATATATATTTTTCTTTGATGATTTTGATTATTACCCTGAAGAAGTTCAGATAAGTTTGTTGGACGAAACGTTGGAATTATTGTAAATTTTAATCTCTGAGATTATTTCAAATATAATTTTCAGATATAATGACTTGTCTGTATTTGTTGCCCAATCGATGTCAAACTTTTCATTCTAATATTGACGAACATTTGTATAAATTATTTGATTTTATTACACCGAGTATCACTATTACATCAGAAGTTAAATGCACGTATAAAGTGGCTTTATTTTATACCGAAAAAAATAGACAAGACCACTAGATCAATGTAATCTTGTCTCTAAACAACTTAACCAATAAAGAATTGAAAAGTATCATCATACCAATGACTGACTGACTGACTGACTATAATCACAGCCTCCAAATGCCCTGGTACGACCGAGAGTGGGGAGAGTCAGCTCTCCCTCTTGAAATGCTCTCACGCGGCCACGCGTATACAGCCTCTGCCAAGGAAGTCCTACTCACTGTTTTCTCGTAGCGGGGATGTTGTTTACGAAAATGGGAGGACGAAAAGCGAATATCCGGCGCTTTAACCGGATTCATAGGCACAGAGGGTCCACATAGGGGAGTTGGAAAACCCTCATTCCAAATCAATGGTGCACATGGGTTCCAGTATCCTGAGGGAACAAATGGCGTATGAACCAATCGTTGGTCACCGGCTTCCATGAGACTGCCTTGTGGATCAGACCTTCATGTCGAAGGCTACGGGTGTGGCCCCCTAAGAAAACCAACTGCTTCGGTTTGGGCACCCGTGCAGTATCACAGCCCTCACATATATCAAATGAGTTTTATGTGGCGCATATCTATTTTGTGCCGCCTTGTAACAATATCTGTGTTAAAATAAATAAATAAATACAGAAATACTTTAGAAAATGCTTAAGTTCATAGTTTTTTTTTACAACTAACGTGAATAGAAAAAAACTATCAGTGAAATCCTTCCATTATTATGAACCTACACTAGCTAACTAACTAATGATAATACTAATAACAATAATAATAGTGATATTTATAGGTTTAATGTAATGCACAATTCTTAGCAGACTTACACAAGAACTATAAACAATTGGTAGACTAAATGATTTAGGAATTCATTATAATTATAAAATTTAAAGCCCTACAAAAACAGTGACAGAAATAATAAAACTTGAATACTGTGTTGGTTGTTGTTGGTATAGTTGTGACGACCTTACAAAAATACATAGGAGTTTATGTATGAAATTATAACTGTAATAAATAGAATGAGATTCAAACTCGTAACCGAGTGATTGAATTCCAAGTAACTCGAGTAAAAAAAAACACAGAGACTATTAGATAATATTTTCTAATAGATAGTAATGGGTTATATCATTGTTACAAAGGATTTGAAGGATCCCATCGTTGATAATCTCGATTGATTTTCGATCAGTCGTTATTTTATAACAAGTCATTTTAGAATAGTCAGATATATGCAGCATAGAATTTAACACGTGTACATCATTTTAAGTTACCATACCACATTAACACACCTAAATGACATTGTCAGAGAGAATCCCAGAGTAGTAGATGTAGTAATGTTATTAGCGGAAATACGAAAGACATAGAGGCATAGAGGATATTATTCATGAAGGAAATATGAACTGCTGGAATAAAAAGGTATATAAAGTAGTTTAGAAACGTAAAACTTGAAAGAAAACAAAGAGCGAATGCACCTGCACCACTGTAGCTAACAATGAAATCCAGGACGTATGTTCTATCCTGTATAGAACGTTTCCCTGCTAGAACGATCGGTAAAGAATATTAAGAATGGAATAAATCGAACCTTTCCTAATCATGATATGAACATCATACTCTTTGAACAAGTTACTGACTCTCTGAACTTAGTAGCTCAATGGAATAACGTGTTAGGCTTTTTAAGCGAAAGGCGATGGGTCCGAGCACTAGCATGAACACCAATATTGAGATGAGGTAAATACATCCTACCGGTTAGTTCAAAATAGGAAGAAACGACACGCTATCTGCATCCCACTGCTAGCCATAATTTATCTATTTTACTGATGGGTTGTATATTTTTTCACTTAGTAAACAAATCATAATGAAACACCAGATTAAATGCTAAGTATATACATAAACTCTCCACTATTTTCAGAAAGTATGGAACGATATTTTGTGCTCATAGTAGTGAAATGTCGAGCACACTGAAAATAAAAGGACAATTAAGTGTAAAGGTCCAGATTGACAGACAAAATCATCAACATGCTTTTTGTGGACAGATTACCATACAAATTGCAAACATGAAACGGAAACATACAATAAAATCAACAAGATGGAAAGTATTTTAATCACTAACCTGTAGCATTTGATCACTAAATCTAGATCAATATTATATGAATCAGCAAATGGTTTCCCATTATCCAGTGTTTCCAAAGACTAAAACAATAAGGAGATTGGATAGAAATAAACATATGTAATGGATGTTGGTTACATAAATAAAATAAAAAATTAACTAACAATAGAATATGCACATTCAAGTACATTGACCAACGTAGAGGTTTGGTGTCGAAGTTCACTAGTTCACATTTACACACTTTAAAATAACAGGGAAAGAAAAAGAACAGTATTGCTGAGAAAACAAGACTGATTGACTGACAGAAAAACCTGATTGTCTGATCAGGTTTTTCGCATCCAAGAGCTTGCTTATTTTCTTAAGAAATTATTATGATTAGACCATGTGATCTCTTCCTGTATAACCTATCTATCAGTGATTTATTCACCTTGTCAACAACCTAAACAAGCTTAATGAAATCAAAACACCATATCCAGAACAGAAGGAGAAATAAGTAAACTCAGTAATGTCCAAAACGTGGAAGCTAAAGAATGAACATATCTGCTCCAGTCTGATCAAGTCATGACATTTACGACCTTTAATTATTAATGTCATTTTTACATAGTATGCAATAACGAAATATCTCATTGCACATAGCACATAACACTGAACTGTCTTGTTTATTTATCGATTAACTTTTAGATTATGTGAGTCTTTAAAAAATTAGTAAATAAACTATCAGAAGAAGCATCCAATGGAAAACTATGACATAAATACATTTTCGATTAACCATGGTGCATTTTAGAAATAGTGCTCATTCACCATTAATAAATTCGTAAGGAAAATCACAAGCAATATATAAATTTTAGTACATTCAGAAATTTGAAGGCTGGGAACAGAAATCAATTTGTTCCAACTCCATCCCAGTGTACACAGTAACTTGAAAAGTTATTGCTAAGTGTACAAACACTTACAGCCAAATAAACTCTGTCACGTTCAATAAGATCAGCCAGTTTGTGAAGTAATACACCACGATGTGATGCATCCATGGTACGCCACTCGGAACCAAATTCGAAGGCTTTACGAGCTGCTTTAACTGCTTTATCTATGTCAACCTGTATGAAGAACGAAACGTAGAGAAGTAAAAGTTTAGTCATTAAAAGCAAAAATATGATCATCAGTTTAACATTAACACTAATGCTTATAAATACGTGTTTATAGGTATAAATCCCAAGCTTGTACTTGATAATTTAAAATAAATTGAGTATTGGGTAGAAAGTTAATAATACATATATTCTTGTTATATGTATTTTTTCTATTCATTTAGATATATCAAATATATATTTATTGTAAATACTTGGTTAATTAAGGCTCAGTTAATGAAGTTTTTCAATAAGCTAATAAAATTAAAATAACGTCATCACAGAACAATATTTTTTCAAAAATAATACATCAAACAGTTTAGAAATAAAATGTATTCAATAAGTCTTTCTAACACTGCATAAAACAAAAATTTGGGAGATTATAAATCACTTACACCAGAATTGAGAAAAAGCATAATATCAAGATGAGTGACTGAAAGCAATTTTATAACCTGCAAGCAGAAACTGGTCACCATAACAAAAAATCTAAATGTAGTAAATACATAACTAGTACGTCGATCAATTTTACGCAGTAGCCATGGCATAAAAAACACTAGGGTTAACAACCGAATCAAAATCTCAACTCCGGTATAAAGGTATATATTCAAAAGACTACACAAGAACATACACTAGGGTTAGTGAAGTGCAATGAAATAAATAAAGTGTCACTTCATTACAATTAAAGGTTTTTTGTAGTCGCTACCTGTTAAAAACATCAAGTAACACTGACAAATTGGTAAGCTAAAAAGTAGCAAAACGCCATATATATATATATATATATATATATATATATATATATATATATATATATATATATAATGAACAACATATCAATCATCTATCTATAGAAATCGAGTTGGTACGCCCGATAGTTCGACGCTTTAACCAGGTTGGTGGATACGGAAGATGCAACTAGGGGAATTGGAAAACCCTGGTTCCAAACCAATGGTGCACATGGGTTCCAGTATCCTGAGGGAACAAATGGTGTATGAACCAATTATTGGTCACTTGCTATCATGGGACTGCATCTCCTAACGTTGCCTCACTGCCTTGTGGATCAGACCTTTAGGTCGAAGGGTCTGAGTGTGCCCCCCTAAGGAAACCACCCGGTGCAGTCTGTGAACCCGGGCAGTATCACAGCCCACATAACAATCAAGTGACTTGAGTGGCACATATGTATTCGGTGCCCCTTTGTGCCAATATTTATTTTCAAATAAATAAATAAATATGAAGGTCGTCATTTCTATAAAAGGAGTTATAACCGAATGGAATTAGATGTCATGCTGAAAGAAATACTTTTTTCATTAACCGAGGATTAGCGACGGGCAGAATGGTTATACATATTATAGATACCGCTTATGTCATATAACTTAACGTGATTAAAGAAGTGACCATTCGCCAAGATATATACACTCATTAGTTTGAAAAGTTGAAAAATGAAAAATTCTGAAATACTAAAGGTAGACAAGCGTTACCTTATCACCTTCCGAAACTTGACATATTACTTTACCAGTTGCTGGATTTATAGTGTTGAAGGTTTTTCCACTAGATGACTCTACCCACTCATTGTTGATGAAAATCTAATTTAAACTTCAGGTTACACTTCATAAATCAAAATATACCGAGTTTCGCTTTATTTCTGGCTTCAAAATAGGCTCAACTGCAGTACCCAAGAATTTACGTATGTTCTTAGTAATAGCCTGTGCTCCCAAAATTTTTGACCCAGAATACAGGAAGAACATTTTAAGCTCCCTTCTGTGATACGAATGTTAGAACCTGGAAAAAATAAACTTCATTGTTAGTTAGAACAGCGGCTGGTTATCAGTCATACGTAACATTATCTTAAAAGCTTCCGATAGTTTAAACTACCACAATTGTGAAATAATTTAAATTATGTCAGGTTGTGATACTAGTGTCTACAGTAATCTGGATGATTGAAATTATTATTCCGGAGATTACACATTACCCGTACAGGTGCGGTTTAGTAATTTTTGTAGTTGTTCATTTTATATACATTGATGTGAAGCCCTATCAGATGCCTGGGAGTGAATCCCCAAGTGAGATCTAAATATGCAGTGGTCTGAGTCTAGCCTTGTTATATGTTGTGTGTTGTAAGAGCATGCTGCTCAGCTGAGCAGCGTACGCTTACAAGCGCATATACATGTGAGGGGATTTAAAGAATAGAACAAGATGGAAAGTTAATCAACAACACATTAAGCATTTAGGGATGCACCTACACCCTGCGGTAAAAGCGATAAATCATAATCACTTAGGTATGAGATTAGACATTCGGCCTAATAGCATCACCTGAAGTTAGGGATGAAGGTCAAACACCCGCAAAATTATTGGTGCTTTAGCCTCAGTGTTTTATATACCCATCCCGAAGCGGTAAGTTCAAGATGATCAAACTTAAATGTTGTAAAAATGTTCATTGACCATAATTTTTTTCACTCATGTTACTTTTCCAGGAGCATAAGTAACCAACCAGGACTCCTCACCCAACGCTGTTTTTAGGTCTTATTTTCAGTTCCTCTTAAGTTCTGTTCATTCTTTTGATCTCTACTTCTGATTCCCGGCGCAATGTGTTCTCTGATCTGCCTTTCTTACTTTTGCCCGGAAAATTCCAACCCAGAGCATGTCTCGTGATGTGGTTTGAGGATTTCCGAAAAGTGTGTTTCGTCTACCGATAGCGTCTTTTTCTGATTTTCTCTTCAGTTGGAAGTTGGTTTGTTCCGTCACAATAGGCTATTGTCGATGGTGTCTGCCCAACAGATATCTTGCGTAAGCATCTGTTCCTAAATATTTGTACCTTTTTGATGATGACTGTGGTAAATCCCCAAGATTCACCCATATACAATTTAACTGTCTTGACATTCATATTGAAAATTCTGTCTTTATGGTTGGTTGGCAGTTGTTTTGAGTTCAAGGCATTATTCAACTGTGGGGATGCTGCCCTTGCTTTGCCAATCCATACCTTTACAGCTGCTTAAGATTCTCCTTGTTTATCAATGATGCTACCCGGGTGTGTGAAAGTTCCCACCTCTACCAAAACTTCTCTATCAAACGCGCCTTGGTTGTTGCTAGTTGTGCTGCATTATATGATCTTTCTTCACCCTTGTATATGTTGAAACTAACCACTGCAGAGACTAATTCTACATTGGATGGGTCCATCTACATTTGATATAGAATGGCAAGGTCATCTCAAAAGCCTAAATCGTCTAGCCTCATATAGGGTGTACATGGCTTTCTGTGTTTTCCCCTGATATGTGGAGGTTTCCTTAATCCAGTTAACCACCAGAAAAAAGAGGGATGACGAGGGTAAGCAGCCTTGTCTGACACTGGTCCTGCCTCAGAACGCGTCTGTCAGATGTCCTCTATGCACGACTTTGCATTGTAGTCTGTCATAAGAATTCCGTATTACGTTGACAATAGTGTGGGGAAAGGTTTTCATAATGTTTTCCTTTCCACTCAGTCAAATGCTTACTCATAGTCAAGGAAGTTGGTGTATTGTGACGAGTTCCGTTCACGATTCGGTCAGCACTTGATCGATCCTTGGGGTATCCTTCTTGATGATTTCGAAGCTGAGCGTCTACTGAATCTCTCATTCGGTTCAACAACACTCTGTTGAAAGCTTCACCTAGTACTGATAGCAGTTTAGTCCCCTCATAGTTCCCACACTCACCAAGAGCCTCCAGTATTTTGGTAGGGTACCCTTCTTTCAGACCTGTTGATACGTGTTCTTCTATAGTGGTACTGGATCTCAACAACACGATTCTTGAAGCCGAGTAAATTACTCCTATTCATATCAAATGCATCATTTTATGCACAGACGAAGGGTGTCCTTGAGAGGTGTTAAACATAAAAGTGTCAACTATCACGATAGGAGAAGTCGGTATAGAAAATGATGTGACTTCCACTTAAGATCTTATAGATTAGGTAGTCATATCATGACGAATCTACGATTTTGGAATAAGGTCTATTATTATGGTACTAACACCAAATTAGACTATAGTACAACAGTAATAGGTCCGACTCAATTTGAAAGTGGTAACATTTTTTAATGTGATTAAGAAATTTTTCGAGTTCTTCCTTTATAGACTGTATTTTACTGAGTTCATCATCCTATCTTATATATCGGGTACATTTTGTCACAGGAAGACAATTTTGACGGACACTTACCAGTTTTTCATACATATCGTGGACTTCGTTTCCGACATATCTTATATAAGACCCCAGTAATTGAGAATGACGCGTTTTTATCTATGGATTATTAACATTTAAGTGATCGCTACTCTCTCATGTAATGACTGAACACCTTATATTTGAAAAAATTATATACTCATAGTCTTTGATCCTAGTATTAACCCGGTCAATACTTAATAAGGACTACGTACTCAGATATCCGTCAGTCACAAAACTATCTAGCCAGAATTAATGGTAGGTTTAGCCACTTAGCACCCCTCACACATATATGAGGCCTTAATACTGAGAAAAATCTTGAACAAATCACCAAAGCTGAATGTATTTTAAAGTTGATGCCTGAAGAAGTTACGAAAATTGTGGTGCCACCTTACAATGCAGTTTCATACAGTCTCCCTGATCACACACACCGAAATAGGGGGTATTCGCCTTAGAGCATGGGGTATGGTGAATGTCATCTACCAACTCATTCACCTTAGAAAAAAGTCGGATAGATCGGTATGCCCTGTTCTGTTTAAGTTTAGCTGTTATAATGACGTTGAACAATTTATTGATTTGAACAAAAGCATTAACTCATTAATTCCATACAAGAGAACAAAAGTCACTCCAAACCTAACGCCCTGTCATCGTCGTGCAAGAGGACGTGAAGCGAAAGGATTACATGATAGTGTTATAGCAAGTAACGTTCTATAGACAGTTTGCAGCACAGTAAATAGTTTAAGGCGCACGAGCAATAAGCATTATGTCACTGCACAACTGGCAGATCACTCTGTAGATCTAGATGAGTCTGCAGATCAGAAAACGTCGGATAAGATACGGATCCTAACTGTCACCAAACAGCATAACAACATTCCTATTTTCGGCTGTTTGAGCAGTAAAGTACATAAAAGTGAACCATATGACAACACTAGTTTCCCTAAACGTACTCCACATGATGGCTCAACTGAACTTGAATTAATCTCAAAAGGACAAAGAAACTCGACAGCTCTGACAAAAAGGAGTGGGGAGATAAACTCCACGATACAAAACAGGGAAACACGTAAGTCATCCGACAACAATGAAGAGGTTCTCCTCATTAATGTCACATAACTTTCCATCAACACCTCTAAGTTTCAAAACTTGTCGTAGGCCTGAGTGTAACGACTCCTTTTATACACAGGCCAATAAAAACTATCAAAGTACCGATCACTCCACTCACTCCATAAAGCCTAAAACCATTAATAAGCATGGTGATGATAGGTTTCGCACCCCACAACTACATTCCTCAGGGTCACAGTTGTAATTACTCTCAGTGAGAGAGCGTTCCATATGTTTTAGTACCAACCCACTACACAAAAACGGCTCACATATATAATAACAGTCGTGACTACTTCTAGTCACGTGCAGTAAATCCTTTTCATGTTTACATTAATGCAAATAGCAATAACAAAGGTTACGAATTTAACCATCAAGACTATTTTGCAAATGACAGTACACTTCACAGTCGGCCTTCACCAGATTTTTTGGAATAGAGGCCCTGGTGACACCTGTCTTGAAGCATATAGCCCAATTCTGTTGTGGATGCGCAGGAATAGACCAATAATTATCATGTTAAGTCCAATGGTGTCCTTGGACTTTAAATGGACATTTCCTATTGGTCGATATCTGTTCACTTGTACAAAATGTTGTTTTCTATTTTTATGGTACGCTGTGGTATGCCTGACTGGTATATAAACAAAGTATGTTTGAAATATAGTGCTTCATATCCCCGAGGCTGTGACTTGTGTTCTGGACTCAACTGACTGGGCTAGACAGGGAAGTGGGACCAATCGAGACTCTAGGCCGTCCGTACGTGTTTGCGTGTCATTGTAATCGATCGATAACACAGGGTAGAAATCGACAACTTAAAGCCATAACAAATTCATTTCAAACCACATGCAGAACATTAACTTGCTTACCCCGTACGGTTTCGATCAGAGAGTACTACAACCCTTTCCTCCTGGGTAAACTCATCATGCTATTTCACTAGCTCATTTGATATATCCTCCTCTTATTTCAGCTATCAAAATAACGGGTTATTGAAAAACAACCAATCTCTCACTTTAAACACAACCTCGAAGGCTACGACAATTTTAACTGAAATACTCTCAACCATTTTAAGTTAGTGGGCCATCTATCTAATATGTGTTTTATCAACGCTAGGTAGATTTGCAATAAAAATGGTACTGATGCTAATTGATCATACAAAATACCTCGTTAGATAGTGTTTGTGAGGCTGAGTTGGTTTCACTTCCTATCGAGTAATCCTATTACAGGCAAGACTAGACAATTTTTAAAGACGAAACGTGTTCATGACTCTAGAAAATCAATAAAAATAAAAAAGGGAGAAGTCATTTGTGTATCATAATACTGTTTTCAGTACTATATTTTAAAACTTCACATAGTCGTATACTTTTAGCTTATTTTAGAACCACTTCCATTTATACAGTTTTTTATGCATTCATACCATATTTACGCCTGTTTCATTTGACCTATTGGAATGCTCTTGCTTAAAATGTGCCTTAATAATATAACCTTAGACTAAGTAGTCATACCTTCGCTATTTCACCACAATTGACTCAATTTCAATAGACATGAACATTGTATGCTTCGCTTCTCATTTTTTGTCCTCCTCACCTCATTCAGCCCTCTCGAGATATGTCACCGATAAAGCATATAGAATTGGTGACTTCGTCCTGTGCCATTATCAATGCTTCAGATGTTTTAGAGTGATATAAGATTGGAACAGCTTAGGTTGGTTGGTTAAGAGTTTACCTCATACAACTAAGCATATGTCAAAACAACAGAGATCAAGTATTCATTCACTTCCTTATTTTGTATAGGCATTATATTTCCTATTACCTTATATTGAATGTTGACAAGCTTTATGTGTTTGAACAGGTAGTCCAACGCTCCACTGCGACTGCGCAACGGTCTAAATAAAGACCGATTCACTATTAGTCTGGTTTCTTCTATCAAAAGAATGAGGGTTACCTAAGGGCACGAAGTGGTCACAGTTTATAGAAGCTCTCAAACTTACGTGAACTTACTCCCGGCTGTGAGTTGCATGTCGCAACACAACCTCCATCAAGCACTCCAATTGTCACGCTGACAATACGAATTCTACTAATACTATTTACATTCATATGTGTGAAGAATTATCTCCATACTTTTATGATCAATCTACCTTATAAAATATCAAACTAACTGAGTAACCGACCACAGTGAAGACTGTATCATCTGTAACAATTTGATCTTGCCTGTAAAGTGGTATGCTTCATGTAACAGACTGTTATTTGAGGATAAATTATCATTATTATCATCAATAAAAATAAAACATGTAAATGTGCTAAAAAATATGAGAACATGGAAATAATATTACGGTCACCAAAAATATACATATAATTTAACATAAAGGAATGTACTCATAGTATAATACTTGTTGTATCAGGTCACGTTGTACTGACCACTAAAAATGTCACAAATATTCAGGGCTTAACGGCGCTGCTGCTTGTAACACCTCCTTGATTGTGGGCCAGTGATACTGGAACTCAGGAATGGATGTGTTTGATGACATACTTGGAAGATGGTCGATTTGCTGAGTGGTACTTTCGTCGCTGTGAGTACCCCTCGTTCTGCAGATAGAGTAATTCAGATTAGTTGTGGATAGATCTTTATTTTCACCTCGTGGGTGAGGGCATGGGGTGCAAGGTTACCATTTCGAACACAAAACCTTTCAGCATTCAGTATAAAACAATAGGAGGTGTAATCCCTGTGCAAAATAAGGAAGTCGACGAATACTTGAGCTTTAATGTTCTGACATTTACTTAGGTGTTTGCAGTCAACTCTTAGACAATCAACTTATATTGCTACTGTTTATTATCTAATCTAGCTAGCTGTTTCGAGACATGTGTAACATGGCATGCTTGACAGAACGTCCCTAGCTAGGCTGTGTCCAGTAAAACTAGTGAGGCCATCAATAACATCTAAGACATACAGATATAGTTATTTGTCGCTACAACTGAGTAGCGAAAACAGTTTTGTTGATGTCCTTCTATTATTCCGATTATGTGAAACAGCACCGACTGTCAATGTTGAAAGGATTTTTCATCAAGTCTCGCGCAGAGAGATAGTGGAGGATTTTCCTGTTATTAGGAAGAAAGTTGACATGAGAAAGATAGCCGCGGGATATTGTTTGATAATTCACCCATTTGGAGTAGTATCCTTTCCTCTCTGTGCAAAATTAGCTCCTAGGAAGACCGTTGAGACGTTTGGTGAAGAGTTAATGAACGGTATGAAAAACGTTTTAGATAAAAGTTTTCAAGTCGATGACTATTTAGTCTCTCATAACGCAACTAAGTCGATAGTGTACCGTGACTCAAGTCAAATGAATAACTAGTGGCTTATGAGCCACTTAATGTATTCTATCAGGAGTATGAACATATCCTTGGAGGATAATTACCTGTAAGAAGATCCCATCGGAACGTATCTTAGATTTGTTCTGAGGTGGAATGGATGAATATGTTACACTTACGGTCTACATATCAAAAGAACCATACGTAGAGGAGGTGTACGATCAATACTGTCGTTTATGACTGTTTATACTACCCACAATCCAGTTGGCCTATGCGTGTACAAGTGATGGCTAGGTTATGACAAGGTAACTTCGAGGGAAGAGACAACTAGTTGACTTGAGTCTGTGGACGACTTCACAATGTTGGGAGAATTAGGTTTCCATGGTGTAAGTTGGTTCTGCACATGTACTATTCGCTTGCGAAACCCCAGTTATCCACTGACGCCTCAGATGACAAATACGTTGCTGTATAATATTTCTAAACCTGTTATAGTCTAAGAATGGTTAATGCAAGAGTGGGACCCTCGAAGAAGCGAACCAAACAACGTTTGGAAGTTGCGGTAGTAGTTTTAACCATTTCTGCAGATGTTTACTTTCTATTCGAGCTAGGAATGGGGATTGCAGAGGTGCTTCTCTTGAGTAAGTTTATAATTGTCTTAAGTCCCATCAGAAATGGTAACAGTCAAGTAAAGACGTTCATAGCTAAGCACGTTTTGACAAACGGTTTTCGTATTGGCTTTAATTTAAGATAATGGAAACGTAATTTATATTTGAAGTCCGATTAAAACTACCAAACTTTTCTGCATTAATTTTTAGTCAGATAAATTCGACTGTGCTACATTGATGGAGTCAGTGAAGCGGGTAAAGGATGACTCAAGGTGCCTGAAATGAAGTCTTCAGTAAAAACTATGCAATGACTACTTACCAAATGTGCCAACAAGCAGGTCAAAAGCGCTATACGTAATACTCTAACCAAACGATATTGATAGCAGCATAACTTCTAGTCAGATGATTGACATATTAACATCGATATTCATAATTCATAAAACCGTTTATCTTCCGCATAACAACTTCAAACTTGCTAATTCTCCAGGTGCCCATGAGTTATGTCCTCAGTCGTAATTATCTATAGTGGGCACTATTTAAGAACTACCGATAAACTTTTTCAGTAAGTCTGCTTTTCAGACTAAAGTTCTAATGATCTAGAAAGATGCTATCGTCAGCCCCATTCTGAAGAATGGAAAGTTTCGGCTTGTACTTTACCACTGGTTTGTTAGTGACAAGTCACGAGGACTGAACCAGGACAGCTGACTTACTATCCCTTTTTCTAAAATCTACTGTCCCTGTTTTAAATAGTCTACACTGTTGGAAAGATCAGGTTTGGCTTGCGATTCACGGGTTTGCTGCCCGGTGTTGTGATGGGCTGCACGTAACTTGGCTTAGATGTTTGAATTCTAGGTTTTCTTGGCCGAGATATCTAACCTACCGCATGCTCTGATGGCGTTCTCGTGACTTTCGGGTTGCTTAATCTGTCAAGGGCAATTAGACAATTCATGACGCTATTGTGTGTCAGATTCGAAAAGGGCTGTTTGCTATGTGTGTGCACTCAGCCAGTTATTGTTCCTGTTTTCCTGGCTCTATTGAGACTATGCGAAAACATCCTACTAACAATAACCACTGAAGCTTCAAACGTTTGGATATGACAGCTTTACAAAACAGTCTACAGCGGGTGAGCTAGAAAGACTCAGGTTAAATGATCTTACGTGCTATAAACCAGTCTGTCCGCAAACTGCCTCCGAAAATTAAAAGTGATGTGCAGTCATAAAGAGTTGAACTTTTCGTGCCTCAAAGTAACCCTCGTGCTATTGATAGAAGAAACCAGACAAGTAGTGAATAGGTCTTTATTTCGATCTTAGCTCGGTCACAGTGGAGCGTGGGATTATCTGTTCAGACAAACAAAGGCTCTCAACATTCAATATAAGATAATAGGGAATATAACGCTTATGCAAAACAAGGAAGTGAATGGATACTTGAACAATACTGTTTTGACATATGCTTAGTTGTTTGGGGTCAACTCTTAACCAACCAACCTAAGCTGTTACATTAGCTTCCCCCTAGAATCGACTTCCGTAGGAACGTCGGTTCGATTAACCTATCTATCGAAAACACCTTAGTTCTATTTCTCATCCCAAGGGAAAATTATCAACTTGCTGTCAACGATAGTCCATGGATGTCTCTTCTTTACTAGCTTGTCATCTTATTTTGTAGCATGTGATTTCTTCTACAACTATCGCCGACGGTTTGCTGCGTGCTTTCAAGAGAAAGTGTGAGAATGTGGAATAAGAATATCTGAGGAAGTGCCGCGAGCGGGCTACCCAACACCATGTTGGTGAGGTACGATTTTTCCGTGCTCAGACCGGCTATCAGGTGTTTACTCACCTGCCTCTTGAGTCGCCCTCAAGTGAAAAGTAAAGAAGAATCTACTTCAAAGGTAATGGTGAAAATCAAGCAAACCTGAAGAACTTCTCCTCTGCCTGCATAAAATAATAAGATACAAAATGGAAATACATAAATGTAATTGATAATTGTTCGGTTCCATGTAAGTGCTTGGTCTCCAGAACGGATTGGTATTCTAGGTTGCTTTTTGAATTCGTTGTATTTGCCAGTGTTAGTTGTATGAGTTTGATTGAAATCCTCAGCCATCGTTTCGGAATACCTAGCTTATGTGTCCAGTATTTAAAAAAAATATTTAACATAACACGTATATATCAAAGGTAAAAGGTCTGGGGAGTTGTCGGTGAGGCGGAATGAGGAAAAAAATTATTTCTAAGTAGATGCAGGGCGTGATTAGCTCCGTGGTTAGATTTTATCCTGCAGCTGAAACTGTCAACATCCTTGACTGATTAATTGGATGTGCCCAGCGAACCGTTTTAGTCATTTGTAAATATTTATTATCTTTACATTTCGATTCCGTAATGGATTTGTCAGTTAAACGATCTAACAACACGTATGGTGGTTCATGATCTAGATAAGCCGGCTTTAGCCTATCAATACTTACTGTGTCGATGTTTCCATGTTTTTCTATCACGAAATATTTAAATTTTCTTGAGACAACTTTGAAAGGACCTTCAAATGGAGGACTGAGTGGTGCTTTTATTTTGTCACATCTTATCCAGACGTGCGTGCAATTGCTTAGGTCTTTAGGTATATATACGGCCCGTGATTGTTCACGAGTACTGATCGGCTTAATTTTAGACATGTGGTCCCGTAGTTGATCTACATAATTTTCTAAATTAAGTTTGTGACTGTTAGTATTAGGGTTAATAAATTCACCTGGTAGTCTCAGAGTTGTTCCGAAAACCAGTTCCGCAGCTGAACACTGTGCGTCAGTTTTGACAGATGTTCGTATTCCCAACATAACTAACGGTAGGAATTCTGTCCACTGATTGGGGTTTGAGTGAGATATAAGGGCGGTTTTTAGCTGACGGTGAAAACGTTCTACCATCCCATTAGCCTGAGGATGATATGCAGTGCAGCGTATCCTATTGGAGCCTAGAAGTTTAGCCATGTTATTAAATAGTTCGGATTCGAATTGCGCTCCTCTATCCGTCGTTATTGTTATGGGTGTACCAAAAATGGTTACCCAGTTCTGCACGAAAACTTTGGCTACTGTTTCCGCTGTGATGTCCGCTATCGGGATGGCTATAGGGAATCTGGTAAATCGATCTATGCATGTAAAAAGATAATTAAAATCGTTTGAACGAGGTAAAGGACCTACCAAGTCGATATGCACATGGGCAAAACGTGCATCTGGTTGCGAGAAAACACCTATGGGTGAATTTGTGTGACGATTAATCTTTGATTGTTGACATGCTGAACACTCTCTAACCCATTTGTGTACATCCTTCTGTAAATTCGGCCATATATATCTGGCATTGATTAGTTTTGTTGAAGCTTTCGCGCCAGGATGAGATAAAGAATGAAAGTTATTATATATCAACTTTCGCATATTTTTGGGAACGAAAGGTCGCGGCATTGCCTTGGTCGTGTCACAATAAATTATAATACCATCGATAGGTGATGGGAATTGTTTTAAATTAAGGCTTGAATTGTTTGTTTTAAGTAGGTTTTGTAATTCTAGGTCCTGCTCTTGTTCGTGTCTTAACGTCTCGAAGTTTACTGTAGACTGCTGTAGCATGTTCATTTCTAGTCTGGATAAAGCATCTGCCGCCTGATTGTCCTGACCTTTGACATGTCGGATATCGCTTGTGAACTGTGATATATAGTCAAGGTGTCGGACTTCTCGAGGTGAGTATTTATCGGCTCTCGCTTTTAATGCATTCGTCAGTGGTTTGTGATCCGTAAAGATTATAAATTCCCTACCTTCTAACATGTGTCGGAAGTGTTTAATGGTCAGGTAGATTGCAAGAAGTTCTCGCCCGAAGGTAGAATACCTTGTTTCGGCTGGAGCGAGTCTTTTCGAGAAGAAAGCAATTGGTTTCCAGGCGTTTTTAACCAGTTGGTTAAGGGTACCGCCTACTGCTTTATCTGAAGCATCCACCATCAAAGCAAGTGAGGAAAGAGAATTCGGATATATCAATGTAGTTGCTTGAGCCAGTTTATCTTTAAGCTGTTTAATAGCTTTGATGGCATCAGAAGACAGGTTGAATTCTTTTGGTTTTCCTTTAAGTGAATCTGTCAAAGGTTGCATTAATTGTGCACAACCTGGTATGAATCTGCGATAAAAGTTAATTAGGCCTAGAAAACTTCTCAGTTGTGTTAGAGAACTAGGTACGGGGTATTGTTTGATGGTATCCACTTCTTTTTTGATAGGTTTAATTCCTTCTGGGCTTATTGTGTGACCGAGAAATTCTAAAGTTTGAACACCGAAAACACACTTACTTTGATGTATGTTTATTCCATGTTCATCCAGTCTTTTCAACACTGCTTGTACATGTTGTTCGTGTGATTGCAAATCGGGGCTGGCAATTAACAAGTCGTCTATATACCCCTGTGCAAATGGCATATCTCGAAGTAGGTTATCTATGAATCTTTGAAATGTCTGTGCCGCATTTCTCAGGCCGAATGGCATGCGTACAAACTCGAATAAGCCAAAGGGTGTAGTAATAGCTGTCTTGGGAATATCTTCATCAGCCACCGGGATATTGTGATATGCCCTGACTAAGTCAATTTTAGTGAATATGTTCATACCCTGTAAACCGTTGGTGAAATCTTGGATATGAGGTATTGGGTACCTATCTGGTACGGTTTGACGGTTTAGGGATCTGTAATCCCCGCACGGTCGCCAGTCACCTTCATTCTTCTTTGGGACCATATGCAAAGAGGATGCCCATTGACTATCAGAGGGACGGATAATACCCAATTGTAGCATATAATCAAACTCGGCCCTAGCGATTTTGAGCTTATCTGGTGCTAGTCTCCTGGGTTTCGCAAACACCGGTGCACCTTCGGTTTTGATAGTGTGACTCACTTTTAGTTTGTCTTTAGAAGGCTGTGGGTTTGGTTTAGTTAAGTTTGGAAATTCCGCGAGTATATCTTGAAATTTCGCTGTTGTTACTGGGGGAGTTTGAATCAAGTTAAGAGAGCTGATGTGACTTTCTTTGCCTTTTGTGTAATACGAAGTTTCTTTTAGTGTTAATCGCCGTTTCTTGGTGTCAACTAGAAATTCGTATCTCTCTAGAAAGTCCATCCCCAGTATTGCCAGATCTAGGTCGGCTACCGTGAAAACCCAAGGGAATTGCCTCCTAAACCCCAAATCTAGGGTTAAAGTTTTCTGCCCAAATGTCGCAATTTTAGTTTTATTTGCAGCTTGAAGTGTAATTGATGATGTTTCTCGACTAATCTCAGTTTTATTTCGAGGGATGATGCTAAGAGCAGCGCCAGTATCCACCAAGAAACTCAAGCCCGAGTTTCTGTCTCTAACATAAAACAAGCGACTGTTTAGGCACCCCTCCTCAGTCGTCGCGACCTAGGGAGGGGTTACTCGTTTCCCGCTGTCTTAGAATTATGCTTAGGCCAGGTGCATGGTTGCATGCACTTGGTTGAGTTGACACCAAACTTCCAGTGGTACCAACAAAACTGCCCAGATTGTCTGTACATTTGTGACCTGTTTTGTGACTTGGATCGTGGTCGTTGTGGTGACCTGCTCCTGTTTCTATGACCCATTTGCATTCTGGTGACAGCCTCAGCGAGACTCTTAACACTCGCAATGAGTCCTTCTATGACGGGGTCTTTCGCTGATTCTAATTTTTGTGTGTGATTTATTGTGCCTGATCCAGTTGGAGGACCTCTTCCCATTATTCTGTCGGCTATACGCGCTAAATGAGATAATGAGGTTTCAGGATCCTGTGCATCCAAACAGTGTTGGACGTAGCATGGGAGAGCTTGTATCCATCCTTGTTTTAGGACTGCTTCACCCACTGTGTTATCACCCACTAAGACTTGGAGGTGACGTAAAAACTGTGACGGCGACCGATCACCTAGTGTTTCACCTTGAAAAAGTCTTTGGATTCTTTGACTATCTGATAATGATAAACGGTTCATTATCTCTCGTCTTAAGATGGTGTATGGTTGTGGTGATGGTGGACTTAAAATCAAGTCACGGACTTCTTTGGCGACTGAAGGAGGAAGGATAGAACACAAGTCTCTATAGCGAATCCCTTCAGATTTGATATTGTGTCTCGTGAAATAATGCTCTAGTTGAGCAAACCACAGCTCAGGATCACTACGATCAAATTCTAGAAGTCGGGATTTCGTAGTCATAACAGTGTCTATCTCCACTGGTGACAAATCCTCCAGATTATGGGTTTCTATTGAGTCTGACATGAGGTATGTGACAAATATAGCAATAAAGTTAGCACAAAAAGTGGTTACTATAACACGAATAACTTAAGATAATACGGAATAAACTAGTTATATACTCAAATTAGTTTACGGATAATCAGGTTTACTTTTACGATTAAGTAAAAATGTTAATAACAAAAATGAGGTTAAATTTGTGTTCAAAAAGGGCTCACCAATTTCGTGCCTCAAAGTAACCCTCGTGCTATTGATAGAAGAAACCAGACAAGTAGTGAATAGGTCTTTATTTCGATCTTAGCTCGGTCACAGTGGAGCGTGGGATTATCTGTTCAGACAAACAAAGGCTCTCAACATTCAATATAAGATAATAGGGAATATAACGCTTATGCAAAACAAGGAAGTGAATGGAGACTTGAACAATACTGTTTTGACATATGCTTAGTTGTTTGGGGTCAACTCTTAACCAACCAACCTAAGCTGTTACAAACTCTTTGAACTCAAAGAGTGAGGTATTACTATGCGAAACACTAACGAAGTAGTGACAACAGCACAAGTAGTCAGTTTAAAAGAGCTGGAAACCATTGGATGGAGGCAATAGAAGTAGATAGCCTTCAGTAACATATCAAGCTAATTGATGTGAACAGAGAAGCAAGGAGCCTTAACAAACCACTGAAGCTATCTTAAGGGACGTCATTGCGTTTAATTCAAAGCTTGCAAAACACTAATATTTATGTATCCCTAATCTATTCTACAGATCATAAGCTCTCGTTTGATGTATGATTCACTGCTCTAGCCCTTTTTTGTTCCAAAGCTATCTTAATTTAAACGTATTATTTTATTCCCTATTTTCTACGCCAATCTCCAGTTGGGACATAGTTGCATTTTCTCAGTTGTTTTGCGTTGTGCTCGAGTTAGTCATTTATACACTTATGTATCTTTTTACACTGATCTGAAATCGGGAATCAGATCGGAATTGAGAATAAATCGAGTAGTGTTTCAGTTGACTTCTCTTCTCTCACTAGCGTGCTTGCCAGCCAATCAGGTGATACAACAGTTTTCTTCTCTATACCCCACGTCAAACTCACACGTACTAGCTTCAAGGTTAAGCCAGCCAGCCTGTCGCTTCAAGGTCCTTATCTAGATTAGACAAGTATCCTCTGAACAAAAGTGTGTGGACAGATCAAGGTCGTAACATTCATCTATAAATTATTTTCAGTCTGCAAGATTATTCCGGAGTCATAGTCACATACATACACCATCGACTAAGGCTTTGCCTGGGACCTGAAAGCAGTTACAAAAGTGATCCTATACGTTTGACTGCAGAATTTAACTAAGGCCATTTCTACTGACCTCGATATGATTCATTCTCCTGTAGTGAGAGAATCGGCTTCAATCTCGACAACACCACTTGGCATGATATTCCCACATTTGCTGGGTCGAGACATTTCCAGAAAATTGGGAACTGGCTCCCACTACACCAGTTTTCAGAAGAGGCCAACTCTGTGGACCTTCAGGCAACGTCCAGTAGCACTTCTCACACTACGCTCAAAAGTCATGGAATTTCGACTCACTTCATATCTCATTACCGACATTTTATGTTTAGGGTAAAGTTCACTTTTTCTCAGGATATAGAATCCCCTACTGAGGCCACCTAGGACTCGGCAATAGGATCTACTCTCCTTTTAATTTATATGATTGACCTTCCTCAGGAAGTACCATCCGATTTATTACTTTTCACTGACGACGTGAAATTTCAGGAAGAAGTTTGTAACCAAGATGCTAAGCTGGAACTTAAGGAGGGTTTGACTTGGCCTCAAAGTCGAGCGGATTACAAGTAGCCTATTACTTCTAACACTTAAAAGTGTAAAGTAGTCTAAATGATACACACCTTAGACTACGCACACAACTCGGGCAACTTCCCTCAAGAAGTGTTCCAAGATGAAAGAGATCAAGGAGTATTGTAGTGTCATCGGGCCCCAACTACACAATCCTCAAAGCTGAACGTGAGGCAATTAGGAAAATCGATACTCAACATTTAACGCGGAGAAAAACCTAACGATGGAGAAACCGGGAAGAAGAAATGGAATTAATTCGAACTGATCGGACGACATGGCTCGGCATTGCAGGCGTGGTCACCCGTAAGTGCTGTAACATAACTTTTTTATTCATATTAAATATATTGTTCTATCTCTAGTCTGAGTCTGTTCTGCATCAGATGTTGGTGATTGTTATTATGCGATGAGTTGGTGTAGACAATGATGTGACTAGGCAGTTACATCACGACAAATCTACAATTTCGGGATTAGGTCTATCTTTAGAGCAGTACTAATAACGAAGTAGACCATAATTCTACAGTCTTATCATTCTGTGATCTAGGGTTTTACGCCATCTGAGACCAAAATGCGTTTTAAGCAAACCTTCCACTGGTAATGATGAAGCACAATTTTGTTAAGTTTGATAGTAGAACATTTCACTTAATCTTTAACAGTTATATATATATATATATACCTTATTTAGAAAATGGGAATATAATGTTCCCTCCTCATTCCTAAAGGATGAGAATACACTGGATCTAGGTGAGCCACAGAATCAGTCTGAGGACTCAAATTCAAATTTTACGAGATGTGCCTCAAATCACTAAATCCATTAGACTATGGACGTCCCACTGGTGACCTTTTATTGACTTATAACATTCTAAACACTCATGAGCACTCACTTAAATACTTTGTTAAGCTCAGTCATAACAAAAACTTAGAAAGAATATCCAGAAATTGAAGACTTAACTTATCATAATTGAGTTTAGGGACACCTCTTACTATTTATGCCCAGTCACATTCTGGTATTCGCCGCTGAACGATGTGGTGAAAATTACTTCTCTGAAGTTCATCATGAGGAAACTCAACATAATCTAAAGTATCAAAACCAGTATTTCATCATAAACTACTAATATTTCTCTTTTTCTAGTCATCGGTGATCCACTGAAACTACATATAGAAGTTTGTTAAGCTAAAACTTTTCTTTCGTCTAAACATGATACTAGTATTCGGAGTTTGACAACACCTTAACCAGAAACACCTTTAAATCCGCAGTATGCCAACCCAGTCTAATCAGAAGTTAGAAATGAAGGAGTGCATAAGTATATTTGGAAGGCTATCGTTAGGTCGAGGAACGCTTGGTTTAAGCTGGGTAGCAGTTGAAATGGATGCGTAGCACGACGCACTCGTGACTTGATGAGAATGCGTGACTGAGCTCCTTCAACTAGATGAGTCCAGTCAGCATCGAATATCGAAAACTTGCAAAGCTACTGATTTCGGGAATTTATTTGCCGCTACACGACCATATGTATTTGGACTATTTATGGTCAATGGACAATGAAATCTTGAAATTACCCACAACTGGCGTCATTGCAAAATAACCGATCGACCTTGAGTTTGTATGAGATTTACTTATTTTGGATTATTGTCATTGAGATCATATTAACTATACTGAGTGCATATTTTCCGTGATTATATGCAATTAGCCTGCCTGTTTTATCTATGAGACGAACTTGATTGACTTCAGAATTGAATTATAAACTCTTTAAACGAAATTTATGAATCCGAATATATATGTTGAGGACTTACATATAGAAAATGATGATGTCACGTTTGTCTTTCGTTGTCATATGTAAGTGCTAAAAGAAATGTATTTGTATTTATTAATTTTATGGGAATATTAGTCGCATTGATTTATGATATTTGGTTCTCTTAGTTGAGAGCCCACCAAATCCACGGATATAAAGACACTTCTTGGCGTCATATTGCTTTCTTACGTTTGTTAATAACAAACTCTCGTCCTTATAACATGTGTCAGATGTGCTTACTCGGTCCCACACATTCAATTTCATTTTTATCATTTCTTATTCCTTTCAAAATCCCCATTAGTCCTAGTTTATCTTCACTACAAATATTAAGAAACCAATCTACGCAATACTTGAGCAGAGTAACGGATGCTGCCGCTTACTACAACTCACTTCATATATATATTTCTCCCTCTCGAATCGCAAGTTGATTCGTGATGCACTAATTTCAGTTTAATATCTCACTATTCATCTTCACAAGTTTGAGGTTATAAACAGTTAATTTACCGTGCAAAATGCATTTTATGATGATAAAGAGTACCTTGCATCATGTTAGTTGTCCATATAGTATTCAGATTAACTTATTGTTTAATATTTATTTAACTTATTGTTTACAATCGACCTGTCTGTCCAACAAACAACTTGATTCAGTATGCACATTTCTAAGTAGTTTAGCTTCTGTCAGCTTAAGACCTTACTTTCCGTATATGTTCACCTTTTTGTTAGTCTGTTAGAATGTTGTATCACGAATCACAAATATGGAGATTATTTCCACGTATCCTCTTTTTTCAGGGCTCTGGTTCGCTTAGGAGCTGTTATTAATCGATGATCTGTAGTGTATTACTATATAACAACCTTTGGGGTGACTAGCAGGCACTTAGTTAAGTTTAGTGTAAGTACTGTAATTAGTGTGATTAATACTGTCTGGACAATCACTGGAGTAATCAATGTCAAATGCTGCTATGCTAAATTAGCAAGGCGAAGTGAATAACAAAGAAGATTGAGATAATGTAGTGGTAATAGTAATGCGAAAGTCTGAACATTGGGAATATAGTTTGGAAGAAAATGTGAAAATGTATGTATGAAACAATACTGAAATCCAAGGTTGAGATGAAGAGTCATATTCAAGAGTTGAGTGCTAAACCTCAAAAAACTCAATTCCATTTATAAATATCCTAGGACAGGCTCAACAATAGTCAAGTTTAAACTCAGTGCCTAACACCTAGTTAGGGATGCTGAGGTTAGGTAATGATGGCAAATCGGTTGACTTGGTAGTGGATCTTCATCAGCTAGGATGATCAGGGCATTCTGGCCGCTGCCATACTAAGAAATTGTATCGATCCATGAAACTATTAATAGTTGGGCTGAGCTATGTATGTAGATATGGATTGCTATAACCAGTGTTCAGGATCAATCTTTTTTACTTTCATTGATACGGTTACTAACATTCTGGGATTTGTCCTGGTGGTTTTGCCTCTGTTCCATTGTGTTGCGGCAACTTGGGACGATGCATATATGCCAGGTTACATGTTGCATATAATTAATTAATTACCTGCTAAAACCTGGGTCTGGGCTTCACTTGGGTTTTTAGTGCTCAAATAATACTAGTTTATTATAACTGAAGAGATTTAAAACATTTATACTTATTAATTGAGGATATCAGTTGAGCAATATCAGTTTATAGATCGCATTATTCATAAACAGAGAAACAGTGCTTTTTCAAGCAGTCTCATATACTTCCAAAGCCATTTTCAGAATGTAATCTTATCATATACTTCGACAAAGAGACTCATTATCACTCGATAATAAACAGAATTTTTACCACTAGACACTTCTGAAAGGCTAAAAAATGACTGATGTTCCTTCTGAAGAATATTTCTGAACTCCGATCATACTTTGATAGAACACCATTGGTAAAGCATCTTCACGTTGATGCTGGAATGACAATATCAGTTTTGAAATATTCCTATATCGTAAATTTAGAACAACATATATAAGCGAACAATATTGTTTTCGATTAGATCAGTTTTGTATACTGATTGAAAATGACAACTATCGATTATAGTGGAACCTATAAATAATGTACACAACTAATTTTCGTGTAAAATAAGTAATCTAAGGTTAAAATATGTAATCGGTTATCTATTCACACGACTGTTAGTCTTGATTGACTCTTTGTTTTGCACAGCTGTGGGTTGTTAGTCGGATAATAGTTTTTTCAACTATATCCCTGGTTAAAAACCAATTTTCAACTTGTCATTTAATTACCTAGAGAATCTATCTACTGATGAATCCAAAGGCATGTAATTAAGTTGTTAAACTATAATTGTTACCGAATAATGTAATTTGATGGATATTTATTATTAGACATTGTCTACCTATTCTGTGTAACTCAATCAGTTCATTATTTTGTACTGTCATTTTTCACTTGAAAGCAAACCCAACATTCATGTAATGTTATTTGGGCTAAATATAATGATATATGACGTATGTCTTTGGTGCGTTTGTTTCATATTTGGATAAATGTAAGTAGTTATGAGATTTACAATGTGGCCGAATTTCACTTCATGTATAGTCGTAAGGTGATCCTTAACAAGTTGCATGTTGCCTTTTTAAAGATTGTCAAGTTGATTAGTCAGTAAGACATTCTTTTGTATTGAGCTCAGTCAGATGTAGTATTTCTTAAACCACTTCAGTAACTCGTCGTTCTTTTCAGTAGGAGAGTTGTGTTCTTTTTATTTGAATTATTGCAACAAGGATTGTAGTTTTACTTTACCTCCAAGTCACAGGAGGCCACTTACAAAAAACATGGAAAGGAATTTCGGAGCTCCACAAGACGACTCGTTAACAGTAGTTATACATGAACTGAAAATGCACAAGCCAAATCAGTGACATCTGTGCATGCCATTTTTAAATGCTATCTACTATGGATTATGAAATGACCATTACAGGGAAAATGCACTCAGAATCAAATAACTAGGAAAGACTGATATACACTCAAAATGAATGAGTAAAACTTAAGAAGATTCGTTTGAAGTTTTTGAGCTTAAATCCTATTTCGGGCACTAAACGTGGTTACTTCGTTACGGTAAATTACGCATGCTTCGGTGGGTGGCCTGCCTAAGTAGTGGATCGGAAGGACCTCCGCCATTCCGTCACTTTATGTCTGGAAATGCCCTTGTACGGTCGAAGGTGAGGAGAGTTCGCTCTCTCTCTCTCTCGAAGTGCTCTCACATGGCCACGCGTATAGAGCCACTACCAAGAAAGTCTTACTCACTACCTTCTCGCACCACACGTGTTCTTTACGAAATTTAGAGGACGGAAACCGAATGTTCGACGCTTTAACTGTGTTAGTGGACACGGAGGATCCACCTAGAGGGTTTGGAAAACCCTGATTCCAAACCAATTGTGCACATGGGCTTCAGGATCCTTAAGGAAAATGGTGCATGAACCAATTATTGGTCAACGGCCACCATGGGACTGCATCTCCTTACGTTGCTACACTTCCTTGTGGGTCATACCTTTAGATCGAAGGCTCCGGGAGTACTCTCCTAAGGAAGCCACCCGGTGCAGTCTGGGAACCCGGGCAGTATCACAACCCGTACATGCAATTCAAGTGGCTTGTGTGGCGCATATGTATTCAGTACCCCTTTTGTACCAATATTTATGTTCACTAATACCTACGAGAAACAAAACGAATAAAATTCACTAACCGATTTCAAATGATTTTCATTATGTAATTATTAGTTAGTGGATTAATATATAACTGAATCAGCTTGAATGTAAATCCAATTTTCTTTGGTCTCTTCCAAAAACAAGATTAATCTTTTTGATTAGGTGAGGTGTAAAGACCAAAACAAGCACCTAAACATGAAGCAAATGCACAAAATACATACATCACATATCATATTTATCCTAAATATTACTACATTAAGAGGTTATTCGTTCATTAATTACCTTATCAAATGTTTCCGGTTTTACCGCTTAAATTTATAATAACCCAAATATATCGATCTTTTTGAAGAACAGATTTTCGAAATGTTAGTAATCCATTTGTTAATTCATTTAACATATAAAAAAACACTTCAATTTTATTATATTTAAAAGTTCTACATTATGTGAAGTAGGCAAAATGTATTATAATACTCAAGTCAAATTAACTTTGGGCACCCGGGCAGTATCACAGCCCTCACACATATCGAATGGGATTTGTGTGGCACATATGTATTTGGTGCCTCCTTGTACCAATATCTATGTGTTAAAATAAACTATGATATGTGCTAGTTGATTGTCATTGTTGATTTTGTTTGTTCACAGGTTACAATTTTTATAGTTAGTAAGCTGAAATGATTATTCAACAATCCAATGATGATATAGATGTTTATTCGAAAATGATTTTTTTTTTTCATTATTGATTAATTTGGAACAATTTTGTTGACATTTTGATCATCATAGCTATTTTGTAAGTCTGAGAGTTTAAATAATAAAAAAAACGGGTACCAAAAACCACCCCAGATTTTGGAAACATCAATTGTTAGATTAGAAAGCATGTAAATCTTTGAGTGTGTGTGTGGGGGATTGGGGTGCTGTGGGGTAGAGTGAAATTGACCTTAATAAACTATCAACATCTAACATTTCCAAAATTACAATTAATTATTATCATTGATTGTTTAAGTTCGTTTCTAATTTACTGTAATAAAAAAACAGGTTAATTAATTGATGATCAGCTAAATGAATGATATAAAAGTTGACATTTCTATATATAGTATATAGATGACTATACACTGTGTAATGTCGATGAAATAGTGGATTTTTCTCATTTCTCAATGTACAAAGCTGGTATTGTATTCAGGATAATTATGCATTTTTACTTACATTTATATTCAGTACTTATGATATAGACACGTGTTACATATGCCTGAACACCAATTATCACGACGCGCAATGCTGGCTAGTGTAGGGGATGGTTGGAAGAAAGTTAAGAGGGACGAATTGATATATGGCATCAGTGCTTGAAGTCACTAACTTCTAGTCTTAGTCATGTTGGTAGATGTAGACTACTTGGTTGGGGTCCTTGTGATTATCGTAACCAATGGTTAAAGACTCTGGATGACATGGCTAAGAATCGATCACAATGGCGTCGGTGTGTACACTCTTTGTCTTCCCTTAAACTATGAGGTTAAAATCGCTTCAGATCTCTCTCTCTACGAACTAATTATTTCTTCCTGTACTATGTTCTTATATACAATCTTTCTTTTATATACTACCACCATTGAATTAACTACTCCTATGAATTTCGTGTTCATCTTGTTGTGTTAATGAGGTATGGCAACTTGAACCGATGCATATATGTGCCTGGTCCTACATTTCAGCTGACTGGTTGACTGATATAGATACTTTATTTTCAGGTACTATAAGAGTAGTAAGCCTGAATATATAGCATCCTTTCCATTAGTATATGAACTTTAGTGACTATCTAGTTTCCTTTAATGTTACGATGGAAAGCTCTATTTCTTCTTCGATAGTGTTGCATTATACTAAAGCGATTAATTTTGTTGAATACGCTCTTCATCAAACCTCGTTTGTACTGAACTGAACGATAAGTATGAAGACCGAGATACCATTTTGTCCATACAGGCTTGATTCAGAGTGATAAAAGTTGTTTTACCTCCATGAAAATGTGCTTGTGTCTATCCATTCGTAACAAATCCAAACTTCTAATCAAAGAATTGTTGCTCGATTCACATTGTATGTCTTCAGCTAATATTAGCTAACCTCACACAGCATTAGACACATGACATTCTGCAGTCTTATGTATACAGCGCAGCATAACATTTTCCTCGACAGTAGGATAATATTTGGGTTCACAAGGCTTTTTCGCTTAGACAAACATCAAATAACTGCAACCGATCAAACGAATCAAGTAGCAGTAAGCTTTCATCAGCTTACGTTAAATAGTGACACTTCAGTAAATGTGATGCCTCTAATGAATACAGCATACTTCAATTTTTTAAACAGCTTTCTATAGATAGGATGTTTGGTGAAACCATTATCTCTTCTGTTAACTAATATAGCTAAGAAGGGAAAATGGCTATTCATTTCCACTTCATGTATAAAGTTAACATATTTTTCAAATGTATCAAATTTTTTTTAACATGTTGTTCGTTTTGTTACATTTATCGCATATGACTATGATATCATCCACCTATCCCTTATAAAGACACATTTTTAACTTAATCTTCGGCTACATTTTTGACGCATTAGATAAGCACGTCAACTAGCACAGTGGTTCTCAAGGACTATCCATAGCCAGGCCAAAATGTCGAAGGGACTCACTTTCACAAGTGAATTACACATTACCAGTACATAATAATGATAAATCTTTAGTTGTCAAACAGTAAGATAATGGAAGATTAGTTGATGAGATATAGTCACATGAAATATCACTAGTATTTTCATCAAAGTTGTAGATTGTCTTATTCTTTATGCTAATTTCCGTTAAGTAATTAGTTAACTAAAATGAATCTTTAAAAGGATGATTGCAAGATTAATTCCGAATAGGGTTCAGTATTTTTATCAAGTGATCAGTAAGGTTATTTTCAGTTGACAAACATGAGTGGATTTATATGTACAGAAGTGTTAAGCTTGTAAATATTTGGCAGTCCATATCAATAACTATAGGTCAAACCAATAGATTTTAGTAAATTAAATTCCGCTTTACCGATTGCACTCATCCTAATCAATTTATTCGATTTAAATTTACTCTTCTTTCTAATTTGCGTAATTCATTACGAGTAACATTAAATCGAAGATTCACATGTACCTTGTCGTAGGTTCATATAAAACTCACAGAATTAGAGTAAGATTTGTCACTTCTTGATTATTGGTCCAAAGAAATGATCTACCCCTTTTCTGATCTTGTTACTAATGGAACCTTACTAATTGGATAGTGCAACTGAGTAATTATCCAAAAAGGGATTATATTACTAGTTAGTAGTATAGTTTATTTAACTAAAAATACTTAAGTGTAGATTATATCTCTGGGTTTCAGTAAATAATTGTTGAAAATCATAAAATCCTGGTCATCTATTTCGTCCTAGTATGGGACCTCTTATTAATGCATATCACATTCGGTACAAGAGAGATGTCGTAAATACCAATGGATGGTGCTTACCAAATAACGCAGATTAAATTAGTGTTGGAAGTATGAACCATTGGAAATGTGCTTAGCGGTCTAATCATAACATGCTCACCATATTACCCGAAAGTTGGCTAGTTCGATTTCTGGTATAGTTTTGGTTGTTCAGTGTTGAAATTTCTCATACTATGGTGAAGTTGTTTTCCAGGACATCTTAATTTTCACTAATAATTTCAAATAGATGTTTATTTATTTATTTATTTGAACATATAAATATTGGTACAAAGGGCCACTGAATACATATGTACCACACAAGTCACTTCATTTATGTGTAGGCTGTGACACTTCGCGGGTTCTCAAACCGAAGCAGGTGGTTTCTTTAGGGGGCCACACGTCGAGCCTTCGATCTAAAGGTGTGATCCACAAGGCAGTGGAGCATCGTAAGGAGATGCACTCCCATGATAGCCGATGACCAATAATTGGTTCATAAGCCATTTATTCCCTCAGGATTCTGGAGCCCATGTACACCTTTGATTTGGAATGAGGGTTTCCCCATCCACCTAGGTGAACCCTTCATGTCCACCAATCCGGTTAAAGCATCGGAAATTCGATTTTCGTCCTCTCGATTTCGTAAACAACAGTAATGCCGCGAGAAGGCAGTGAGTAGAGCTTCCCTGATAGTAGTTGTATGCATGTGGCCATGTGAGATCATTTCGAGAGGGAGAGCTGCTTCTTCCAACTTTCGGCTGTACTAGGGCATTTAGGGGCTTTACCAAATAAAATCAGTCAGTATTGTTGAAGTATCTCTAAAAAATTTGTATCCTTTCTCCAAAACTCACATTTTTTAAAATAAAAATATGTTCATATTTTATTTAATGATGAGTACTTCATCTTAATGTTATTATTATTATTATTATTATTATTATTATTATTATTATTATAGTTTCAAATGTACATTGAATAAACGTCTTATGATAATTAAATCGCCGATAAGTGGATACACAAATCATAATGATTTTTATCATTAGAACCTAATAATTAACTCTGTTTTCTTTCTTTCTTTCTTTCCTTCCTTCATATTGTTTATTATTCTCTTAGAAAAATAAGCAGAATTTTTATACTTTAAGAATCCCTATTGCTCTATACTAAACCTTTTTTAAGTAATATGAACAAGGAGTACAATAATTAAAAAAAATACAAGGGCGTAATTATACTTAACATTTATGTTTCCTTTTTTCCTCTCCATTGATAATACTTATTACATTATTATTTACTTATCTTGTCAAGTTTATTTAACTATTCAATTTGTACAATATTAGAAGATCAAAAATCTAGAAAACAAAAAAAAACTCCTTGTGATCAACTAACGGTCATATCTTCTTTTTATCTATGGTGATCAAAGACTCAAGATCACCTATATATATATATATATATATATATATATATATATATATATATATATATATATATATATATATATATATACAGAAATATTGATTATTAGGTGATTTAGTGTTTTAAAGATTTAGAAATTGGATTATTACCTCTCACTTTACTCATAAGTAAACTATTTTGTGGAATTAGTTAGACTAGTGGCTTTATTGAAGTGCTTTGTATTTAAAAGTTATCAATTACTTGACATACCTACGGATACTAGTTACCATCTGATTAGCGTACTTTTTCACTAAGTGATGCTTTAACACTATTGAATAGATCTATATACTAGAAACCTTGTTGTATTATAGTCTCAGTGAATTGAAATAGTTTTGGTGTGAAAAATTAATCTCAAAATAATTAATGAGTTAGATTGAATGAATAGTATCATGGTTCTCCTACTCCAAGTAAAGATAAATTTATCTTGTCTTAGTAAATAACAACCAGAATGTTAACACATTCTCCGCTGATATTCATGAATTAGATCCATGTATTTTGCTGAGAAATGAGAAAATGATTATAATCGCATCGTTAGTATAACAAACATTACAGATTAACGTTAGTTGTGACTTAATCCAAACATGAAAATTTATCTTCATTGATTTAATAAATAAAAATTGATAATGTAGTGAATCTGCTATGTTTAAAGCGATCACGAGTTCGCCTAGTCTGTGAACGGAATAAAGACTCTGCGACCAAAGACCATTAAGCCAGCTATTCTGATGTATTCCGACCCCGCTAACTAGAGAGAGAAGTTGAAGTTTAAAACGGGGAAATATATTCCTCAGGCAGCCAGAAGCACGAGCAATCCCGACCCTTAATATTAACGGGCATCTGTTTATATTGCAAATAGACACTGTATCTGACGTGACAATTCTCTCATGAAAATCTTGGATCAGAATGGGCAGACCACGCACGGTGCCAGCAACACAAAAACCTCGTACTGCATGCGGTAATTATCTACGTTTGTTGGGTCAACTAGATTGTCACGTGTCTTTTCGCGATTCGACGTTCACCGGGGTATGTTACATAACAGAATCAATACATGTAGTTAAATCTAAGTTTTACTCTAAGTAGTATTGTAATGAATGAAAACACAAGTGGGAAACAACCAGTTACGGAGTTCTTTCGTAAAATGTGGGAATCATACATTCAATACTTCATTTGCAAATCCTCCATAAATTGTCTCACACTTCATCGCTATTACAAATACTCTCCGTTCCCGTTCTTCTCGACTCGATTTTACAAACCTTCTGTTGACAGGCGTTCCACTTTTGATTGGTGTTGCATACTACTTATGTCTGTTGACATAAGTAACATACACCACAATCTCATTACAAATATTCCTCAAAATCCCCAGTTACTAAGTATCTTAAACATGATTTGTCTATAAAGGTCATGCTTTTATATTATGAGCGGTTAAGAGCACATAATGATCCATAAATAATGACAACTCCTTAATGACAGTTGTACTTAAGAAAACTTACCATCCGTACTCATATCTGAAAGACTCGTCTCGTTTCTGTGACTTCATTCAATTCATGAATATTGAAGTTTATTCTCAAAGTTGACAAAGAAAAGTACCACCTATGTTAAAATGTTTGTTGAGTATTTAACTTCAAATTAATTCAAAAGAGTTAGTTCTCTTTATATCTGATTTAATGAGATACGAGGACCCGTGCTTGTTATGGACATGTATGGTACATGTATACTTAATATATAGAAATTTGTGTATTTCTGTTGTGTTTTTTTGGTAAATAAGAAAAAAAAGATGCAAGACAGAAGATTTTGTGTTAACCAGTGTATATTTATAAAAGTGTATTGAACTATTTAACTACTTATGTATTTGTTCCAATGCACTGTAAACTGTACCGATAAAGTGTATCTCATATATTATGTGCATATACAATCAAAATAATAATAATAATAATAATAATAATAATAATAATGTTAATGTATAAGTGTACTTAAACAGTAGGAGGGATTAATTTTACACCCATGTATTGTGAATTTAAGAAAAAAAAAACAATGTTTGGCTCTTAAAAAGTGCATATGTATGTAAATTTAACGAAAATCAAACGTAGTATTGAAACTTATCAACAATAAATCAGGTCATAAACATTTATATGGGGTAATGTAACAGATAAAATCTTTGGACACTCTGTATTTCTGTTCTGTACCATCTGATCTGTTTCTTCTTTCATGATATACACATTTTCTAGATAATCACAATCAACCAATGCAGAATATGGATAGCATTCTACTTCGATGTATGTATGTATGTATGTGTGTGTATATATGGTTAGCCAGTATCCCTTACTTACTTACTTACACCTGTTACTCCTCGTGAAGGAGCATAGGTCGCTCACCAGCATTCTCCATCCAACCCTGTCCTGGGCAATCCTTTCCAGCTCCTTCCAGTTGTAATTCATCCTTTTCATATCTGCTTCTATTATCCGACGTAATGTGTTCTTTGGCCTTCCTCTTTTCCGCTTCCCTTCAGGATTCCAAGTTAGGGCTTGCTTCGTGATGCAGTTTGACGATTTGCGTAATGTATGTCCTATCCATTTCCATCGTCTTTTCCTAATTTCCTCTTCAGCTGGAGGTTGGTTTGTTCTCTCCCACAGAAGGCTATTGCTGATGGTATCCGGCCAATGGATGTTGAGTATCTTGCGTAGACAGCTATTTATAAATACTTGTACTTTCTTGATTGTGGTTGTTGTAGTTCTCCAAGTTTCAGCTCCATACAGTAGAATTGCCTTGACGTTCGTATTGAAGATTCTCACTTTGATATTGGTTGAAAGTTGTTTTGAGTTCCATATGTTCTTCAATTGTAGGAATGCGACCATTGCTTTGCTAATCCTCGCCTTTACGTCTGCATCTGAACCTCCTTGTATATCGACGATGCTTCCCAGATATGTGAAGGATTCTACATCTTCCAGAGTTTCACCATCAAGAGTGATTGGATTGCTGTTCTCCGCTTTGAATTTGAGGACCTTAGTTTTCCCTTTGTGTATACTGAGGCCTACTGATGCAGAGACTGCTGCTACATTGGCTGTCTTTATCTGAATCTGTTCACGTGTACGTGATAGGAGGGCTAGGTCATCTGCGAAGTCCAGATCGTCTAATTGGTTCTGAGCTGTCCATTGTATTCCGTGTTTTCCTTCAGATGTCGAGGTCTTCATAATCCAGTCGACCACCAGAAGAAAGAGGAAGGGAGAGAGTAAACAGCCTTGTCTGACTCCGGTCCTTACTTGGAATGCATCTGTCAGCTGTCCTCCATGCACTACTTTGCACTGTAGTCCGTCATATGAGTTCCGTATAATACTGACAATCTTCTCAGGAACTCCGTAGTGTCGAAGAAGTTTCCATAATGTCCTCCTATCTACACTGTCGAATGCCTTTTCATAATCAATGAAGTTGATGTATAGTGACGAGTTCCACTCAACTGATTGTTCGACGATGATCCGTAGTGTTGCAATTTGGTCTGTGCACGACCGATCCTTTCGGAATCCAGCTTGTTGATCTCGAAGTTGGGCATCTACTGCATCCTTCATCCGGTTCAGCAACACTCTGTTGAAGACTTTCCCTGGTATTGACAGTAGTGTAATGCCTCTGTAGTTTTCACATTTGCTCAGATCTCCTTTCTTTGGAATCTTGATGAGGTGTCCTTCTTTCCAGTCCATTGGCACTTGTTCCTCCTCCCAAATCTTTTTGAATAGAGGGTAAAGCATGCTTGTGGTTACTTCGACGTCTGATTTCAGTGCTTCAGCTGGTATGTTGTCGGGTCCTGCTGCTTTCCCGTTCTTGATTTGTCTGACGGCCATTCTAATTTCTTCCGTCGTTGGTGGGTTGACCTCTATAGGAAGATCTGTGTGTGCTGCTTCGATGTTCGGTGGATTCATTGGAGCCGGCCTATTCAGGAGTTCCTCGAAGTATTCTACCCATCTGTTTCGCTGTTGTTGAATTTCAGTGATTGGCTTGCCTTCTTTGTCTTTGACCGGCCTCTCTGGTTTACTGTATTTCCCTGATAGTTTCTTCGTTGTATCGTAGAGCTGTTTCATATTTCCTTCTCTAGCAGCTTTTTCTGCCGTCGTTGCTAATTCTTCCACGTATTTCTTCCTGTCGGCTCTAATGCTCCTCTTCACTTGCTTGTTTGCTTCTATGTATTCAGCTTGTGCTTGGACTTTCTCTGCTCGTGTTCGGCTGTTGTTAATTGCTGTCTTCTTGTTCTTCCTTTCTTTGATCTTGTCCAGTGTTTCTATAGAGATCCATTCCTTATGATGGTGTTTCTTTAGGCCCAGAACCTCTTGACACGTTGAAGTCAATGTTTCTTTGATGCCTTTCCAGTTGTCCTCCATGGTAGTTTTTTCTTCCTTCAGTAGATCTTGAAAGGCTTGGAACCTGTTGTTGAGAGCTATCTTGAATTCATTGAGTTTGTCAGTATCTCGAAGGAAGGCTGTATTGAACCTTTGTAGTGCTGTTTGTCCACTTGTCCAGTACTTTTTTAGCTTCAGTTTTAAATTGGCTACAACTAGGTGGTGATCTGAAGCTACGTCAGCTCCTCTCCTGGTTCTCACATCTTCCATTGTCCTTCGGAATTTTTTGTTGATGCAAATATGGTCTATCTGGTTCTCTGTAGTGTGGTCCGGTGAGATCCATGTAGCCTTGTGTATACGTTTGTGTGGAAATATTGTGCCTCCTATGACTAATTTGTTGAATGCACACAAATTTGCAAATCTTTCTCCATTTTCGTTCCTCTCTCCCAGTCCATGTCGTCCCATAATATCTTCATATCCAGTGTTTTCTATTCCGACCTTGGCATTTAGATCTCCCATCAGAATGGTGATGTCCTTTCTTGAACATTTCTCTATGATTGACTGCAGCCGCTCGTAGAATTGATCTTTAATGTCGTCGTTGCTATCATTGGTGGGTGCATAATATTGGATAATATTCATTAAGATCCCCTCCTTCTTTGTTTTGAATGATGCTTTGATGATTCTGGATCCGTGGGATTCCCATCCTACAAGTGCAGTTCGTGCTACTTTGGACAGCATTAGAGCAACTCCCTGAGTGTGTGGAGCATTTTCCTCCTCGTGACCGGAGTATAGCAGCATCTCTCCCGTAGCTAGCCTTTTCTGTCCAGCTTGGGTCCAGTGGGTTTCGCTGATTCCCAGTACTGCCAAGTTGTATCTCCTCATTTCCGTTGCTATTTGGCTGGTCTTCCCGGTTTCCCACATTGTTCGAACGTTCCATGTACCTATAAAAAATTTTGCTCTGGTTGTTAGAAGGGGCATCGGCCTCGTGGCTTCCGAAGGAACTCGGCTTTCACCATGAAGCGTCATAATTCTTCTAAATGAAGACCTTCTAACTCTCAGGGCAAAGTTAAAATGGTTTGAGTTATTTTTTCTGGTAAGCATTTTTTTAGCGAGTTAGTTTTCTACGGGATGGGGACGCTAACCCCATGCCCAACCCTCCTCCTTTACCCGGGCTTGGGACCGGCAGTAACTCTAGAAGAGCTACAGGCGGAGTTAGCCAGTATCCCTACCCATACTTTAATATGGTGATGATTACTATTGAAAAAAATGTACTCGTTCCTCTTCACTATCTATCCGAATGATATTCACAATTACCTGTTCATATTTTAACTCATTTCAAAGTTAACATTCGCTTCACCTTACTCTGTTACCTCTTTCATCTCGTTAATTTCCTCATTGTAAAAGTTGATGATTTGAAAGTAGTTGATAGGAAACCCTACTTGATTTAGATTTAATGCTATTTAGAACTCGTCAACAAAGTGTACATGTAGTCGTGCTAACAAGTGTCAAGTAGCATGTATTCTTAGTTAAGTAGAGTTTCCTGTTAGTTACTTTCAACTATCATCTTACATCTTGATATAATCGATACGATATCGAATCACTTAAACTAAGGGGATCATATTAGCAACTTAGTCAATTGAATTAGATCAACTTTTAAAAAGAATTTGACATACCTAACATGATTCACTATCTACTAATCAATCCATTGTAAATTCTTTCATTCACTATTCAAATCTAAATTGTAAAAAAAACTTAAACCCCAATGTACATCTGTATATAGTACTCAAAGTTACTTGTAATGATGAATTAAGATTTTAATTAATTAGAATATTACTTTACAAATTTATTGTAATTCATTCACTTTTCATCAATTTCCATATTTTCTTTGTTTGTTTCCTCTCTCTCTCTCTCCCTCCCTGTGTGTGTGTGTGTGTGTGTGTGTGTGTGTGTGTGTGTAGGGAGGTATAGTTTATTACTAACAACATTCACTTGTAATTAGCATTTTTAGTCGTGTGAAATAACATAGATAATTAACAAATGTTCTAAGATAAATTTACATAATTTGATGGATGTAGACTTTGAATTTTCTGCATTGTTTCTTTTCATATGTTTTTCAGCATTATTATTCAATAAACTTACTGTTAGATTGTATGATCATTTATAAATTATTTACTTATGATAGAATAAGTATATATTTGTTGATAGTAATTCAATAGATCTCAATAGAGCATTATCAACAAATACATACTTATTCTATCTTAACTTAATGATACTAGGTAAGTTAACCGCCAAATCCCATAGTACGACCGAGGGTGGGGAGGAGAGTTAACTCTTTCTCTCTCTCTCTCTCGAAATGCTCTCATATGGTCACGCGTATAAAACCACTGTCAGGGAAGTCCTACTCACTGCCTTCTCGTGGCGAAATTGTTGTTTAAGAAATTGAGAGGACGATAAGTGAATGTTCGGCTCTTTAATTGGGTTGGTGGACATGGAGGGTTCATCTAGTGGGGCTTGAAAACCCAGATTCCAAACCAATGGTGAACATGGGCTCCAGGAATCTGAAGGAAAAATGACGTATGAACCGATTATTGGTCACTGGCTACCATGGGACTGCATCTCCTAACGTTGCTTCACTGCCTTGTGGATCAGACCTTTAGATCGAAAGCTCGGGGTGTGACCCCCTGAGAAAACCACCTGTTTTGGTTTGGGCACCCGGGTAGTATCACAGCGCACACACACAAATCAAGTAACTTGTGTGGCGTATATGTATCTGGTGCCCCTTTGTACAACTATTTATGTTCTCAAATGAATAAATAAAGGTGAGTTGACTGGGTTGTTTGATAATTATAAAAAAATAAAGAAACGCTTTGAAGCTATTCCATATTAATTTTGGAACATTTCAAATTTACACACTCCTAACTTTATTAAGTTATCGGATGCTTGATCTTCAGGTCCTGGTGCTAGAACTTTAAGGTTTCGTCAGTTAGATTTCAGGTGATTATTTCGGTTGATTTATGTAGAGACTTTTAAGCTTACTTGTTGTTTAAATTAACAATCTTAAATACCTCATCCTGTCAGTCAGCCAGTTATACGCAACGTAAAACTTTGGACGTATGTACATCTGTTCAGGTTGTCACTCCTTATTAGCACAGTGAAATGAGATCGTCAGAGCGGATTTACGGTATGAGAGATAGCTACGCTATTAATGGTGATAGAAAGTATTGGGAATCAATGATATTCTTCGATAAAAAAACTACCAGGTAATTTGGAAGTCAAGTATTTAAGAGAAGACAACGCATAAATGCATGTACACCATTGCGAGAAATTTTGCACCCTTTCACCCAATTTCTTTAACGAATAATGTTTTGAAGTAATCCGTGATCAAATACATGTAACCTATGAATATCCTCCATACCCAAAGGTCAATTTTCATAGCCATAAGGTAGGACGTGGCGAATTGCTGTGTAGTATATTCATCCTTTATTAGACGGATGTCTCGTCTACACCACAAGTGATGCATGCTAGCAAAAGATCACTGAAGTTTATAAATTTGTGTCGGGATTTCATCAACCACTAACCTATCCTGTCTGACGCGACTTCCAAGATAATTAAAGCGGTTGACATGCTCAACTACTTCACTCCCGATCACTAGTTCAGGTATTGACTCAAACCAGTCCTGTGGAAACATTTTTAGATTTAAAAGGAAAAAAGGCAACGTAAACATACTTTCATTGTTGTTATGAGAATCATAAAATTCTGGGGTTGTTTTGTCAGCATTTTCAATAGGTGGGACTACGTAATATGCATATTTTAATTCGACAAGTAAACCTCTTAATAGGATTTTTGATTGAAGTGTTCTATCTTAATGTTGCAATTAGTAATTGTTTTGTATTTATAAGCAAAGATGGATAGTGGTTAGCAGTGGAATCCAGGACGCGCGTTCCATCCTGTTTGGAACTCGTCAGCTGGATGTACCTGCATCTCCGAGTTGATGTTCACTCTGGGACTCGAACCCAGAACCGTCCGCTTCAAACGCCATTGCGTTATCCACTTAGATACTGAGGCAATATCGAGGTATACGCACAGTATGCACATATGCCAATAACAGACTGATCAATTGTAGTCTTAAACCTCAATGGGAAGATAGAAGCCAAACAATACCAAGTGAATTTATTTATGTATCTATAAATATAATGGCCATAAATTCATTGTTTTAATGATCCAATCGATCAAATTTTAATTGTTGAGTTTTGTATTTTCATTCTCCTCATTTTGATTTGAGCAGTTAACTCGTGTCCTTGCTCCATATTCGAATAAATTTATATGGTTCAATGGATCAATCACAAAGTTATCATAAATTAAACACTCTTTTTGCTTGTAGATTCATAAAAAATAAATTAACCATATTTAATTAGAATTTTTCTACTACTTTTTTTAATGTTAGAAGAGCTGTAGGCGGAGTCGTTGATTTCTGAGTCGATCTAAAAATAATCTTTACTCTTAAAATTGGTTGTTTAAAATAACTGATAAAGATTTCACATATGTGCGGGTTTACATTTTTTAAAAAAAAAAGAAAGGCAATAGGCTTCAGTTCAATTCTGTAGGCAATTGTTTATTAACTATATTAGTTGACAGGTTAATAAAAAAACATGACTTTGAATTTCAGCCTAACATGTATTTTACGTACTTCTTTGGACAACATCAAAGCAACTCCCTAAGTATGTGTGAGGAGCATTTTCCTCTTCGTGCCCAGAATACAACCGCATCTCTCCTGAATCTACCCTTTTCTTTCCAGCTTGTGTGCAATGTGTTTCCCTTATTCCGAGCACCTACAAGTTGTATCTCCTCATTTCCATAGCTAATTGATTGATCCTCCCGGTCTCCCACATTGTCCAAATGTTCCATGTACTCATAAAAATATTTGCTCTGGTTGTTAGAAGGGGCATCAGCCTCGTGACTTCCGAAGAATCTCTGCTTTCACCATGAGGCTTCATAATTCTTCTGAATGAAGATCCTTGAACTCGGAGGGCACAGTTTAAATGGTTTAATTTGTTTATTCTGGCTAGCGTTTTTTAAGCAAGGTTGTTTTCTACGTTATGGAGTTAGTGACTCCATGCTCAATCCTCCTCCTTTATCTGGACTTGGGATCGACAGTAACCCTAGAAGAGCTGTAGGTGGATTTTATTTTATGTGCCGATCTAAAAAAATCTTTACTCTTAAAATTGGTTGTTTAAAATGACTGATAAAGATTTCATATATGTGCGGATTTATCTTTTTTTTAAAAAAAGAAAGGCAATAGGCTTCAGTTCAATTCTGTAGGCGATTGTTTATTAACTATATTAGTTGACAGGTTAATACAAAAACATTTTCAATTTAACATGTAAGCTGATGTTATTATTAGTTTATAAATTTATGTTACGTTGCTGAAATGTCAATCAATCACAAAATACAATTGGTATTATTGATTTCATTTTCATAGTAAGAAATAAATTTAGTTTCAAAATAATTGTTGCTACCCACTAGTGAGTGACTTTGATTACTACTTTAAAAGATAGTTACGCAACATTGTGAATTAACATCCAAACCATTGAATGTCCATTCAGTGCTCTAAAAGTTGAGCGTTTGCTGCAGCACTTGAACAACCCCTGTTCACTTCACAGTGGGTTCTTGGATTCTCATTGTTAAGAAGTTCAATATTAGGATCAACATAGTTGCCCCAATACTTCTTGGTTTTTAATGGTTGTGTAGATGATATCAGTCCATCATGTAAACTGTTATATCCCGATAAGAATAATGAATGGTAATTCTTGGGATCGATTTATGGGCCATTACTATGAGTATATTTTTATCGTGTAATTGTTGTGTACCTAAATTGTTCATATTCATGTCGCTCTTCTCATAAGCTTTATTTTGACCTATGAACTATTATTATACGGTTCACCATTCTTGAGTTATGGCCTGTCTATTAATTACTATCTACCTCATTCACAGCCACTTTTGCCCAAATATTGTACAAATATTATTTTCTATTTTATGGTACGATGTGGTCTGTTTGGTTGGTATACAAACCGAGTATGTTTGAAATATTTCTCCGAATATCATAGTTTGTTTGAAAAACAGCTACCAGAGAAAGAGATTTAGACTCGGCTGATTTCACATGTCGAGGACGTTTATGCTTCTTCTTAGGCTGAGACGCACGCTTCGGTGGACAATGACCTTCTTTATGTCCACGTTTGTTGCACTCCTGACATTTATGCTTCTTGAATGGACAGAATCGTGCATAATGCCAATCACCGCATAACCAGCATGCAGTCCTTGGTTTGTTACGAGTTGTTACCGGCTTCTGAACTTTTAACCTAGTAATAGTATTTACACTACCGCAGGTTAAATTAGGATTTACCTGTTCAATCAACTCGTTGTCGTGTCTGATGCTTTGTAGACGCTTACACTCATCTGTCAATGTTCTGAGTGTGACGTTTGGGTCTTGATCCAGTCGAGCTAAAAGTCTCGTTCTGATCTCAGCATCTTGTGGTGACTGAAGAGCTTTGATGAATATTAAGCATTTAAATTGGTCATCCGTCAACGAGTGATTCATATTGCAGAGGCTGAGATTGGTGTTCTGAGCTTAACTGGCTGGGCTAGACAGGAAGCGAGACCAACCAGGACTCTAGGCTGCTCGCACGTGTTTTATGCATCACTGGTTCGACCGATAATTCACAGCTCTCTACTTGGCGGTTCACAAGTTATGACATAAACCATATAATAACTTTGCTGCTGGCAGTGAAATGCGACCTGAGGCCTCTTTGCAGCGCTACTGGATGGTTGGGACAACCTTGCTAACCAAATTAGGCGCTTGACGGAGATTAGATTAATCACCCACTCCGCTGTATTGTTGATTAACTCAGATTTCAACTCAGGGCTCCCTTAACCGTACCGGGTTACCCGATGTATGTATAAGAATTGTAGAAGTCCTCTAGCCTATGCAGTTCATGTATATAGGTATATGCAAAGGAAACATAAGTTGAAATTATGTCTACCGTATGTCTAACAAAATCAGTGGCTTAATCTAGGGAGAGGTGACCATCAACCTCCCGTGAGAGAGTGATTATGTGTATGTCTTGAAGTACTGAGGTGGCAGCCATGGAGCTAGTGATATGCATTTAATGCTTAAGAGACTGTCTGATGTAGCAAATATCTCATTGGGAGCGGTGAACATCTACCCTCCCAAGTAGGTGAATATACCTATATATACGCTATGAGATTCATGGGATAACACCCGTGAATTACCAGTGTGCATGTAACGTATATTTTCCCACAGAGTAGGCATATTTGTCTGTATACCAAAGGACTTACTTACTTACTTACGCCTGTTACTCCCAATGGAGCATAGGCCGCCGACCAGCATCCTCCAACCCACTCTGTCCTGAGCCTTCCTTTTTAGTTTTATCCTATTTTTGTTCATTTTTCTCATGTCTGTCTCCATCTCTCGGCGTATTCTGTTCATTGGTCTTCCTCTCTTCCTTTAGCCTTGAGGATTCCAGGTGAGGGCTTGCCTTGCGACGCAGTTCGGTGCTTCAATCGGTGTGCGCCCTATCCACTTCCAGCGCTCCTTCCTGATTCCTTACTCCACTAGAATCTGGTTTGTTGCTAATAGTGTCCGGCCAACGGATCCGAAGTATTTTGCATAGACAACTGTTAATAAACACTTGTATCTACTGGATGATAGCTTTCGTAGTTCTCTAAGTTTCCACCCCACACGGTAGAACCGTCTTGACGTTTGTATTGAAAATCCTGACCTTGGTGTTGGCTTGCGGACAGTTGTTTTGAGTTTCATATGTTCTTCAGTTGTAAATATGCTGCTCTTGCTTTGCCGATCCGTGCCTTCACATCTTCATCAGATCCACTGTGTTCATCAATGATGCTGCCCAGATATGTAAAGCTTTTTACATCTTTCAAAGCTTCTCTGTTCAATGTGATTTGATTGTTGCATGCTGTTTTGTATCGAAGAATCTTTCTTTTTCCTTTGTGTATGTTGAGAGCTACCGCTGCTACACTGGTCGTCTTCTCCTGCATTTGTTGTCGCGTGTGCGATAGAAGAGCCAGATCATTTACGAAGTCTAGATCGTCCAAGTGCATCCTAGCTGTCCACTGTATCCCATGCTTCCCCCACCAGGTGTTGACATCTTCATGATCCAGTCGATTACCAGGAGAAAGAGAAAGGGTGAGATTAAGCAACCTTGCCTGACACCGGTTTTTTTTACTCCAAACGATATCAAGGGACACACAGATAAAAGTCTACGTGTCACGTAGTATACAAGTAAATCATACCTATGCAGGATAAAACCTCAAAATCATTTACCTACTCTTCTTGAAGCAACACACACACGTCAAAACCTGCTTGGTTACAGTTGTTCACTAAATCACATTCATAAAGTATTTTATTTTGTGAGCCTTAGAAACATAGAATCCATTCCAAAAGAGCTGTACCAGTAAAAAAAACTTTATCAATCAATCTGACTAGAACACACACCACCACCACCATCTAGATGCATTATTTTCATTATAAGAAATTTATATATATGTATACCATATTTAATGCAATTATGGGATATTCTGTTACCTAACCAAAAAATAGGTCAAAAGTTAGTTTATTTTTCTATTAAATGAACAAGTATTATTTTAATCATTAATTCATCATTATTCACAGAAATTATGCTTTACAATTTATATTACTATAAAGTAGTAGCACAAATGTTTATTTATAAAAAATATATATATATATATATATTTCGTCTAATAATTATTTTTCATCGAATCAAGTTACTGTTTCTTTTCTCTTTTTTTTTTTCTTTCTTTCTTTCAAATACCATAAAATATCCAACTGTTTTTAAACGTTCACTAATAGAACTACTAGTGAGCGGGCTATATGCTCCTTCATGAGGAGTAACAGGCGTAACTAAGTAAGATAGAACTACTGATATACTTCTTTCTTTCTTTCTTTTTTTCTTTTATCTGATTCGTTATCGAGAAACGTCTAGCTAATATTTAAAAAAAAATAATAAAACGTGTCTATTTTAGATTTTTGTCCAAATGTAAATTTTAAATTAGGGGTAGTTCATATGTGAAATGATGAACGAATATGTCTTGAAATGGTTACATTTCCGAATTTATTCTTCTTCGTCTTCTATTTTTTTTTAGAAAAAAAAAGCAAAAATGATAGAAAAGTACTTCGTTTTTTGAAAACCCCATGCAGCAGGAAACTTTTTCAGACTTGAAATTATCACTACAATATGCTGATACACAGCATGAAATAGAAATATGTTATTGTAGCTATCTATAACTATTTCGTAGTACTATGATAACGTATACCTCAATTTGATCTTATTAATGTATATATATAATGGTCACTTGATATATCTGATTACTGTTCAAGTAGGGACAATAACTCTAGTTGTATCTAAGTGGTTAGGAAGATCGACTTTTAACTGCTTAATTATAATTTCACATCCTGACTCATCTACTTTAATTTAAGCAACTAATTAGTATCATTAGTACTTATATTTAGAGTGTCACTCGATTCCAAGTACATGAATCTACGCCTATAATCATAGAAAAATTTTTTCCATTAAACCATAGGATACCGCAGTTTGATTGTTTACTTTATATTGACCATCAACTATTTACTCTTGTTTGTACTTTCTTGAATGTAGATTATTATGTGACTGTATCAATTTTTTTATTTATTATTACTGGTTTCATTAGGTTTAGTCACACTTTTCAATCTTGTTCGCATAATTGATTAGTGAGTCATTAATTTCTTTCTTTTTTTTCACTGGTTGAAATCATGAGTCAATTGAAGCTAGACCATCATGAAAAACCTGGAAGCACTGAACGGCCGTTTCGTCCTAGTATGAGACTCCTCAGCAGTGCTCATCCACGATCTAAGTCATATCGAATGATATACTTTCTCTATCATTCATGTACATAAATAACCTTTTAATCGATTTCTTAATAGGTGTGTAAATTCTTGTATGATCTTGTTGTTACCATAGCCTTCATTTTTTTATTTGCCTAAAATAAAAATGTTTTTAAAATATAACAGTTTCATAGGTGTTTTTCACCCGGTAAACTATTTCTCCAAACGGATGATAATTCAAGTTAAGCATGAACCTTTGAATAGTCCGATTCAAATTATCTGACTCTTATTCATTACTCTACTAGCTGAAGTTCAGGATGTAACTGTTCACTTGACTGTTTTGAGAATTAGAGTTATGCAACTAACTAGATATTTTTTAACCCGATTACCTGGTTTAATCGTTTTTTTTGTATTGCAAATGAAGCTGACTGAAATGAGGTCAGTAAGTGATTAACTATTAATTCGGGTCTCAGAGATATCGTTAATTGGTAACCTGAATTTCTCATACAAGAATGATCTTTGAAGTAGTACATATTCCTAAATCGTGGTACTACTACAACGAGTAGTATCTGGATAACTGATCTGGAGCTCTTTTAACTGAGCTTTGAGACTCAAGTGTTACTCGGCTTCGCAATATAAAATGTTACCATTGAGCTTTTTGTGTGGGTGACGCTGACCTCAGAAAGCATTAATTCTCTTAAGAATCTTGATACACCTTTCTGATGAGTATCAACTGTCACGAAATCTATGTTTAATTACAGTTGCATATCAATTCCTTCCAATCACCTATTACCTTAACATAGTTCATGTGATATGGAAACACTTATACTAGTAACCAACAATGAAACTTAATCAATAGAAGTTGATTAGTAATACTAAACGACTGAACAAACATAACCAGTCAATTATAAATATTTCATTCCTATAAAGAGTTAGTCACTGGTTGTATAACTAAAATGTAAACCTATCCAATTGTAAATCTCACAATGAATATCAATTCTCTCAACATTACAGTTATAACTTAATATGATATGTGCTAACTAACTGGCATGAAACTTTCTTATCGACTATTTCTAATTATCCATCATCTATATTACATAATCTATCTACTTTAAAGTTAGTTCATCATTTTCAATATTCTGTTTTCATTCACTTGAAAAAAACAACTCTACTTTTTCACAGATTGGAATCATGAGTCAATTTTTTTATTATTATTATTAGAAGCTTTATTCAACATTATATTTTTGGTACAACATAGAATTCTCAGCATAAAGTATTTCAACAAGTTTCCTTTTCTTATACCTTGATCTATTGTGACGATAAATTTTGAATGATGACCGGTTAGATGTTAGGAGTTCGGTAATCCACATTTGATTAATGTTCATTCGTTTCAATGCATATTGCCAGCCACCATGATGTCGCTGATTGTACCTTTTTGTATCACGTATAGCGAAAGGTTGTAAACTTTTCATAAACGCGCTTGAATAAATTGTGCGCACAATAGACATAGTGATGTGTTAAAACAAACAACAAAACAGATAACTTGATGAAATATCTAGATCGGAGGAACAGGTAGCCCAGATATTCAAGCAGGCCGCCTAAGGACCACTTCATGAAATTGAAGCTAAACCACCATGGAAAATCTGGAAGCACCATTGGATGCCGGCTCAGTGGTCTAGTTGGTTAAGCGCCTGGCGCGAGACTGATAAGTCCTGGGTTCGAATCTCGCGGGGTGCGGGATCGTGGATTCGCACTGCTGAGGAGTCCCATACTAGGACGAAACAGCCATCCAATGCTTCTAGGTTTTCCATAATGGTCTAGCTTCATTTGAATCCTGATTTCAATCAATGAAATTTCTAAAATCTCCACAGAACCCCTTCTGATAACTCTACTTTTCTCTTTATTTAAAAAAACAAACAAAAAACTAGAATTTCTAGGACTCAGTTCTCTTGGAAACAATAAATCATTGTGAATAAGTTTTTTTCTAAAAAAAAACTCAATTATTTTTCATTAGATTAGTTAAACGTATGTTTTCTTACCAATGAAAAATATTATTTTAAAGATTAAAACCGCCCCCCTCTGGGAAAAGTTTTTTTTTTAAAATTTTAAAATCAATTAATCCTTGAATATATATAATTGTAATTGTTGTGTTCATTCTACATCAAAATTACACTAAAGTCATATTTATAATCTAATTATATTGTGACATATTTTATTCAAGAGTTAATGAATGATATTTAATGTTTCTATATACAATTTCAACTAGCTATTGAATTAAAAGAATTGAGATTTAGAATGTAAGTTCATTAACATATTTATTTATCTATTTTAACACATAGATATTGGTACAAGGAGGCACCAAATACATATGCACCACACAAATCTCATTTGACATGTGTGAGGGCTGTGATACTACCCGGGTGCCCAAACCGAACCAGGTGGATATCTTAGGGAGTCACTCCCCGAGCCTTCGACCTGAAGGTCTGATCCACAAGGCAGTGGAGCATGGTAAGGAGATGCAGTCCCATGGAAACCGGTGACCAACAATTGATTCATACGCCATTTGTTCCCACAGGATACTGGAGCCCATGTGCACCATTGATTTGGAATCCGGTTAAAGCGCCGGACATTCGCTTTTCATCCTTTCAATTTCGTAAACAACACCCCTGTCACGAGAAGGCAGTGAGTAGGACTTCTCTGACAAAGGCTATATACGCGTGGCCGTGTCAGGGCATTTCGAGAGGGAGAGCTGACTCTTTTCACTCTCGGCCATACTAGGGCATTTGGGGGTATTTCATTAACTAGTTTGAATCATATATATATATATATATATATATATATATATATATATATATATATATATACTTATTCATATTCCAATTTTCAAAAGTGTAAGTCATTTCTTGGCTAATTATGTAAACTTATTATTTGATTGATTTATGATTAGCACAATATTTATATACCAGAATATTTGTGATGCATTTCTCTCCCTGTAAATGCAAGTTGTTGTTTCACGACTGGCTTGGGTTAACATCTGCACTAAGGATAGGGAGTGAAGTAGTCGAACGCGTTGACAACTTCACTCATTTTGGAAGTCTGATCAACCCTAATGGGTTGGTATCTGATGAAATCTCAGAACGGATTCGAAAAGCTTGATTGGCTTTTGCCAACTTACGTCACCTATGTTGAAGGCGAGATATTCGTCTATCAATAAAAGGACGAGTATACTGCGCGGCAGTTCTGTTCTAGTTTACGGCTGCGAAACGTTGCCATTTAGAGTAGAAGATATTCGTAAGCTACTAATATTTGACTACAGATGATTTAGAAATATTGCTCGTATCTGCTGGGATCATTAGGTAAGTAATAGTGAGTTTAAAATGCAGAGTATTAGGAAATGATGGTAAATCAATTGATGAGGTTGTAAATCTCCATCGACTAAGGTGGCTGGGCCACGTGTTACGTATGCATGAACACCGATTACCACGACTCACAATGCTAACTAGTGTTGGAGATCGTTGGAAGAAAGGTAGGGTCACCAAACCAAAACGTGGCATCAATCCATAAAGTCACTAACTTCTAGTCTGAGCCATGTTGCTGGATGCAAACTACTTGGTTGGGGTCCACGTGACTATCGTAACCAATGATTAGAGACTATGTGATATGGTTCAGAATCGATCACAATGGAGTCGGTGTATACACTGTTTGTCTTCCCTTAAACTATGAGATTAAAATTATTTCATACCTCTGTTTTTGTACTATATCCTTACATAAAATCTTTCCTTTATATATTACCACCTCTGAATTAACTGCTTCTATGAATCCGGTGTTCATCTTGCTGTGCTAATCAGGTGTGGCAACTTGAACCGATGCATATATGTGCCTGGTCCTACATTGTAGCTTCCTTGACTGATTGAGCACAATATATCTTATTTACCTTTTAAAAACAGGTTTAGCTCCTTGGGTTCATCTGAAGACGTTAGGATCAGAGCAAATGAAGCTGTTACGCAATATAGTGTTTCATATTGAGTTGTTAATATGTTCAAATTCTTTCGGATGTAGTTTCTATTCATTTCTAATCGTAAGCAACTGCTCTCCAGTGTTGATTTACAGTTCAATTTACCTCCTCTTCAAGTTGTATAGTATAATTGATGAACGAATGAAAAGACTTATCGAACGTTAGAGATTTTTCCTGTTGTATAATGTGTTTTTTCAAAAGAGTTGCTCTGGGAATTTTTACTTTGTTTATACTAGCAACTATCAGGAGGGTTTGTCAACAACTGTGAATAAATAAATTCTCTTTTAGGGATTGAAACATGCGTCATTTAGCTCTAAATGTTCTATGACTTTTATTTATTTAAAATTAGTCCTTCATAGTAGATAGACGCAAAATGTAATCAACTCATCGTATTATTTAGAGTAATTTGGAAAGATAACACCACTGGTCACTAAGTTACCATTAACATCATATTTGCTTATTCTTTAGTGTTAACTTCTCCGTAACTCTCCTTTACTGTAGATTTGAATTCTACATAAGTGGAGAGGTTTATCAGATATTGACTATTGACAATGTACCTACTTGTATAAAAACCTGATCCGAATGATTCTTACTGATCGTGTTCGATCAATTAACATTGAAATAATAACTTATCCCACAAAGTTCCTACCATTTTCTTAAATAATCATGTATAAATCAAACAATACGTATAAGAACACATAAATATTGAAAACATTATAAATTCAATTTACCCTTCAATTCGAGGGATTGGTAAGTGAAGGACAGTTACTAGTAAGATATTCTCCCTTAAAAATCATTAGTATGCAAAAATAAAATGTGACGACAAAAGATAATATACACGGGTATTAACTTATTCATTTACCTGCTGACAATACCACTGAGCCGACATTCAACGGTGTTAATGTCTGATTTCAACCAATCCACGAAATTGAGCCACGGTTCATCATTGTGTTCAATGAGTTACTATCTCATAACAGACCTGGTTGAACTTTGTTGGTCACGGCTTCTCACTAGAACTCTAGGAATTACCTCTTGGTCTAGAGGTTAAACGTTCGCATTCGAGACTGTTAGGTTCTGGGCTTGAATCTGCTGAGGAGTCTCATAGTAGGACGAAATTGCCGTTTAATGCTTCCAGGTTTTCCATGGCGATCTATTTTAAATTAACTCATGAGTTTAACTATGAAATTACTAAAATCTCCACTAAACCCCTTATAATAATCAACATATACTCACCAGTGACTGGCTTCATGAGGTATTTCCTAGAGTTCTAGTGAGAAGCAGTGACCAGTGGATTTCAACCGGGTCTGATGTGTGGTGGTAACTGACTAAACACAATGGCGGATGTGTCGCTCAATTTGGTGGATTAGTTGAAGTTAGACCTTAACACCGTTGGATGCCAGCTCAATGGTGTAGAAGTTAAGCGTTCACGCTCGAAACTGGGTCCGAATCTCGCGAGGGGCGGGATTATGGATGTACACTGTTACGGAGGAGTCCCATACTAGGACGAAACGGGCTGTTCAGTGCTTTCAAGTTTTCCATACTGGTCTAGCTTCAATTCATTCATGAGTTCAACTATAAAATTACTCAAATCTCTGCAAAACCCCTTCTGAACATAATTATTACTTTATTTAATTTATTTAGAAATACATACGTTTATACTTTTAATATGTATGTTTATTTATTCGGTTAGATGTATGTTTGTCCATGTTTTTCTTATGTGCAAATAGATGATAGTTAAGTAAGTATATTCTCCATACTCTCTCATATTTGTCCAATATTATAAATAATGTTGATTTTGTATTATTAAATTTACGGACAATATTCTTGTTAAGATAACATAAAATCAAAATATTTTTTTATTAAGATAAATAGCTTAGAAACCAAATTATGTTAAGTGTAATTTGTTTATTAACTAAAAAGAGTATTCTAGAATAATACAATACAATACAATACAATCTACAAATTATTATTGACTATATCCCTTTATTCTATGTAGTTAAATTGTAAGGTTCATGACTGTTCTTGTTAGAAAAAATATAAATCAACAAACGTAATAAATGAGCTTGATTTTAACTGAATAGAGTGCTTGAAGTCACTAACTTCTGGTCTGAGCCATGTGGATGGTAGATGCAAACTACTTAGTTGGGATCCGTGTGATTATCGTAACCAATGGTTGGAGACTCTTGGTGACATGGCTCAGAATCGATCACAATGGCATCAGTGTATACACTCTCTGTCTTCCCTTGAACTATGAGATTAAAATCACTTCATATCTCTCTTTCTACGAATTAATTATTTTTTTCCTGTACTATATCCTTATATGCAATCTTTCTTTTTTATATATTACCATCACTGAATTAACTACTTCTATGAATCCGGTGTTCATCTTGTTGTTGTGTTAATGAGGTATGGCAACTTGAACCGATGCATATATGTGCCTGGTCCTACGTTGTACCTGACTGACTGTAATAATAATAATATAATAATAATAATAATAATAATAATAATAATAATAATAACAATTCAGTCTCTATTAATACAATTGCTTCAAAATCACTTGTCATGAAGGTGATCTTAAGTATTGTTGAAGGTATATCAGTCAGTCAGTAACAACGTAGAACTTTGTACGTACGTACATCAGTTCGAGTTGCCACACCACATTAGCACAGAGATTCAGTTGTCGATTCAAATCCCGTAGTGGTAGAGGTAGTAAGAGTATAAGCAGTAATCGGGAAGAATAGGGTTTGGAGATGTTATTTAAAGAGTATAATCCAGTGAAATTGTTGAGGGTATATAGGGAAGTTGTTACTTTTTAGCTGTTCTCACTATGACAAGTTACTTCTTTTCGAGGTATTTTGAAAGGAAACTGGATTAGAGATGGTGATTTTGACAACTTGAAAATGTATTCTCAGACCTCAATATACAACTGACTGTGACCGGTCATATATGGTCTATTCGTAAGTAGTTTTAAATATGTTAATATTACCTGGAATGATAATTCATGGAATATAGTGATAAAACCTAAAGAACCAAGTGTTCCAGCCAATATATCTTAACTGCGTCACGGTATTAGCAACGATGAATGAATATCTGAATATTTTGTTGAGTAAAAATAACTTATAGTGTCAATAAACTCATTATCTGAAAACGTCTATCTACAGAAGACATCAGTGTATAGATTTCGTAAATAGACTGAATTTTCTTTTAGAAAAAATGCACATCTGATAATTCGTGTCTATCAACTTTCTCTGTTAAGCGAAACTTAATTAAATAGGTTTTTAAGGATGGTATATATATATATATATAATTTAGTTTCAGCAGTTCTAAATATTGGATAGTGGCTAGCAGTGGAATTCAGGACGCGCGTTTCGTCCCATTTTGAACTCGTCAATTGGATGTACATGCATCCCAGAGTTGGTGTTCACTTCGGGACTCTGACCCAATACCGTTCGCTTCAAACGCCATCGCGTTATCCACTTAGCTACTGAGTCCTTAAAAAGCTTGTGACTTAAGGCTATCTCAAGGCAATCCGCACAGGATGCACATATGCCAACATGCGACTGATCAATTGCAGTCCTAAATAACAATGGGAAGATACAAGTAAAACAACACAAAGTGAATTTAGTTCTAAATGTTGTTTAGGCTATCAACATAATTTGATTAAACGCACATGTATTAATACTAAATATTTATTTATTCTTATCTATCAACTTTTGACCTGTTTTTTTCATTTCGATTGTAATTAACATTTTATGTTTCACAGTAAGAAACTGTTGGGGACGTTGGATCCCCAGAACTCGCTTGGGAAAGGAACTAATTTTGTAATTTTCTTTAGAAAATTTAAATTTCTTTGTTTTCGTGCCAAAGGCGCTCTTTTCACCTTCATGTCGTATTTCCCACTGGGAAATATCTTAGATGCTATTGGTCCGTTACGTCTTTTAGTATGCTATTTGGTAACTCTCCCCAGGGACGGTTTTGTATTGTATATATACGTTTTGAATTGTGTTTGTTGTTATCGCTCGTTTCTGGCTGTTTGCAAAATATACTTCCCCATTCCATGTTTGGACTTCTCCCTCTAGTTAGTGTGGCTGGGACGCATCAATAGCTATCTTACTGGTCTTTGGTCACCGAGTCTTGTTTCTCGTTCTCAGATTAAGTGAACTCGTGATAGCTTCAACCCTTGTAGAGATAGTTTATTTAAGTTACAGGCTTAAATTTAAGATGATAATACCATCAACAATAGTCAATTTTCAATGAAGTTAAGGACAAAAATATTCAATTCAATGGACTCAGGGGGATAAAAGTTTATTATTCAATGAGAAAGTATCATACACTATGATCAATAAAGTTTGATCTGAAACTATTTAAGGAACAAGATAAGGAAACAACATATATAACATTATAAATGAGATTGATTAGTATTTCATGTACTGAAGTTATGAATGGCGATATTGGGACAATGAATGTAAACAAATTGTTAATCGATAAGTGATAACCAGAGTATTTAGTTGGCATCGCACCCAATTTAATATCTTGAATGAATGTTAATGGAATTTGTTTTATTTTAAGTTATAAAATATAGTAATGATGTTATGGACAAACGTCGAAATGATATAACTGTCGTACCATGAAAGTGAGACGTTTATCACACTTTTTTTGTATACAAATCTCTGGACCACAGTAACCCTTTTAAATCAGAGTAACAGTGGCGTTCACTACTTGTTAATTCTTTTAAACTCTTTTGTGATTATCACTTTGTGTCCACTATCTATTAAATGTCTGCTAATCACACTTGTGAATACTTACTTCTGCAACCAGATACTAATTCAGAGATATATTTGACGGATATTGTTCCGATATTCATTAGTTTAAGGGATATTCGGTATTGTTAACTGAAAAATAGTTAAGCTCCGGGAATAATTTTCAGTGGTGCTTTAACCTTTTTATCAATTCTACCTGAAATCCCCCCATCTTTAAATGCGAAATGAGTGGAAAAAGGTTTTTTTGTTCACAGTTGTTTGTTAGGGACTTTCCGTAAATATTTCTACATATTTCATTATAGATTTCTTTAGATATCTATATTTTATAAGATACTCTTCAATTTTGATGGAGTTTTTTTCTCTGAGCTCGATGGTTTGGTCGTGGAGCTTTCATCGTTCTTCTGAACGACGTCATCAGCACAAACTTCACTCCTATCTGAAGTTTATGCTGATGACGTCGTTCAGAAGAACGATGAAAGCTCCACGACCAAACCATCCAGCTCAGAGAAAAAAACTATCAAAATCATCCATCTGAGCTACAAATCTTCTCCACCATCTCACACTCATCAATGTTTACTATTTCTTTCTGTATTTTATTCGGTTTAATACAATTTTCTAAACCTGTTAATTAGGGTTTTGACTAAATAGCACTTTAATTTCAACATTACCTCGTGAATTGATCATTCTCAGTTGTTCCATCATACCTTTGTTTTATTTTCAACTTTCTATGGTAATGTTGTGGTGTATGCTATTTATGTTGACAGATATAAGTAGTATGTAACATCAATAAGAAGTAGAATGCTTGTTAGCAGAAGATTAAGAAGATCGAATTGGAAAAAACAGTCTTGTAAACAGAAAGTAATTGTAATAACAACAGAACTAAAAGAATGATGAAACATGTAAAGGACAACTATATGAAGGTGTATGGATGATGTATTTTATGTATAGTTTTCATATTTTACGAAAGCATTGTGTAATTTTGCATTAAACAATAGATTGGTTCCCCCCCCTTCAAATCTTCGTTCCCTACAATATTACTATTGTCAAGTTAATCCATTTGTAGCTGATAAGAAGCTTTATCCAAATGAGACAGTAGTTAGTTTACAATTAACCAATGAAATTAGAACTAAGAGATCGTACTACTTACTACTTACTTTTATATAATATATAGGTTAAACTATATATGAATGTTACAACCTTTTCAATATCTTTTTTAAACTGTCTTTATTTTCACATTCACTTGGTGTTGTTTTACTTGCATCTTCCCATTGTTATTTAGGACTGCAATTGATCAGTCGCATGTTGGCATATGTGCATCCTGTGCGGATTACCCCGGAGTGAACATCAACTCTGGGATGAGTCCCAAATAGGTCGAAGCGCGCGTCCTGAATTCTACTGCTAGCCACTATCAATCTTTACCTAAAAAGGTTGTGGCAATCCGTACAGGATGCACATATGCCAACATGCGACTGATCAATTGCAGTCCTAAATAACAACACTAAGTAAATTTAAACTTCACCCCATTGCACAAACAGGTGGCTATCAGGACTCAGTAGCTAAGTGGATAACGCAATAGCGTTTGAGGCGGACGGTATTGGTTTCGAGTCCCGAAGTGAACATCAACTCTGAAATGCAGGCACATCCAATTGACTAGTCCCAAATAGGACGAAACGCGCGTCCTGAATTCTACTGCTAGTCACTATCCATCTTTGTCTTTATTTTCACTTTTTCATGTAACTTTTGAATTCAGTAGTAGTAGTAGTAGTAGTAGTAGTAGTAGTAGTAGTCTATGTTCAATTCGTCCCCCCCCGCCTCTTTTTTTCTAAATGTTTTTATTCAGTAGAATGTTCTAAACTAACAATAGTTATTGAGTTCATTCGTTTAAATAGAAATAACTTTTATCTTCATTCATTTATCTTATCACATGAGTATATCATTAACAATGTTTCACACATATACACAATTTTTTTTCTCTTAGTCCGATTATGTTAATTTACTAAGATTTGTTTGTTTGTTTTTTGTTTTTTCGTTAGTTACAAAACAGTGTGTTTCTGACAAGAAGTCATCAACTCAGCTTGTGAATAAATAAATAAATCATTTAATGTGTATGTGTGTATGTATGTGGTGTATGTGTATGTGATTTGCATGAATTCCAAATAATTACTTCAATGATTTATTCTATATTTAATTTACTGTACTACTAAGTAGTATATATCAGTTTATATAATGTTTATTAGAATAATTAGCATTATAAACTGTAACTAGTTACTAATGTAGTATATATGTGGTTAGCGTAAAAAAGTCAAAATGTAACATTCGTCCTATTTAGTAATCGTTAGCAAATGGATATTTCTTCATCTTAGTGTTATGATGTTCACACTTAGATTCAAACATCGGTATATATAGCATTGCTTGTTGAACTAGTCGTTCAGATAATCATTCAATATAATTATTCAGTAGAAGGTATTGGTGGCCTACCTGAATATTTGGGTTACCTGTTCCTGTCATCGAAATATTTCAAACAAGTTATATTTCTTTTTTTGTGCGTTTATGAAAAGTTTACGATATTTCGTTGTACAATTTACATAAGAGTTCAATGAAAGGCATCATGGTTGTTGGTAATATGCATTGAAAAGAATATACATTATTCAGATGTCGATTGCTGAATCGCTAACATGTAACTGTCCACCACTCAATATTTATCGTCAGGATCGATCAAGAAATGAGAAACGGAAACTTATTGTAATACTTTGTATTGAGAATTCTATATTGTTCGGAAAATATAATATTAAATAAAGTCAATAATAATAATAATGTGTTTTTATGAAATTTAACGTATATCCATATATACATATATCATTATCAACAGTAGGTATAGTAGTACTGTAGTGTGTGCTACTTATATTGACATAAGTAGTATATGATGTTAGTCGTGAACAGAAGGTCTGGCAGCAGAGAAACAAGAGGATCGAACAGTAAAGAATGGTAACAGAATGCGAATTGTCTGAAAATGCAAGAACAATGAAGTCTGAGTCATTTTGAGGCAATTGGTGGACATTTTGCAAATTAAGCATTTACTTTATGTTTGTTAGATTTTCTTAACAAATCCTGTAATTTTGTGTTAAATACATTCGATTGTCCCCACCCGTGTTCTTGTTCACTACAGTACTAATCGTATAAAGTCAACAATTAATGATAAACTTACATGAGAACTTTACTAGTAAATTGGTCAATATTATTATTATGTTTATCGTCTCATGTCTCTAGTCAATATGGTATGTTAGTGATAATCCATGATATAGATTTTTAATTTTCTGAAATTTACAGCTTGTTAAGATACAGGTTCCTTGAGTTTCGTTTTTTTTCTCCTTTATACCTTAACACTTATTCTTGTTGCGTTTTAGTCTCTTGATGTAGAAGATGTGTCCCTACAATGGAGGGGATGTGAATGAAAGATTTACGTGACTTAGTTCATAATCAATACAAAATTATTGTTGGGTTAGGTATTAATGTCTTTAGTGTGGGAAATTTTATGATGTTTTTCCGAGATTATTTGTCTGTTTCCTTTTCTCACGAATTTTTTGTCTCTAGTCTCCACTGGTTTTTTTTTATTTAATCAATAAAACCTGTTTAAATGTAAGGTGAATTTATTTAATCTAATGTGCATTTTATCGGTCAGTTCATTGTTTAGTGTTTGAAGGTTTTTTTAAATTTTTTTCACCAAGTCACAGCTTCAAACTTCGTTTCATCAAGATTGATGTAATTTATTTGATTTGGACAATTATTCAAATTTTAGAGTCCCAAACGGTCATTAATTGGGTTTCCTAGATTGAAGCGAACCATTGGTCTCCACCGATGATCACTTATCATACTGATGGTGTAGTTAGCGATCGTTTAGTGATTAAAACGTTTGACTCTCAACTTAGTTCTGTTTGGGCATACGGGTATTATAAATAGCCCTAACACTTTGAGAATGCCTTGAAACCAAGTGCATATATCTGTACTCACTGAATGAGCTAAATAATGGGATGTTTAACTCTTAACAAACTAGTTACAGATTAGAACTACGCTCTCATCTTCTTAAGTCAGAACAGTTGGAGATAGAATCATTAGCTGTCATGCAAATAGTGCGCGACAAAACTGAGTGTATCATCATAAGTTTCGTAAAATGGGTTGTATTGCTTATTATTCTTATGATCATAACTAGTATTATTACCGATAAATTTCGGTTGGTAATAAACTCGGATAAAAAAACTTGAATATTTCATAGTCTCCCATCACTTACTTATTTTAATTAGACAACTTTTGAAAACTAGGAAGTACTAGATAGCTGTCTTGTACTTGTACGGGACCGTATTGTGATAGTCTTCCACCATTCCATTGGTGATCGTAACCAAAATCTTCAGGTTTCACTTGAACACTTAACTTTTAAACTACTAGGTAGACATTCAACATTTTACATATTTAATTTCAATTTATTTTATTATTGGGTAATTTAACTAATGATTTTCAGAGTACACATCATACCACAAAATGTACTGTATTACATAAAATTAAGTACACACTAACTGGACGTTTCTGCCGATTTTTTCTCTGTTAAATATAGATCATTGATGAACTTAATCTCTCATAAATCTAGTTACCTGTCAATTAACATAAAGCCTGTGTATCGGGATTTTTATTTCATGTATATGTATGCATGATAATTTGTAAGGTAGTTAGAGGTAGTCGATATGAAATCGTGCTTGATCTATTCGGTATTCACATCAGCAAGATGTACCTGCACACTTAAGGGGACTGGTGCTCCCTGGTAGATTTGACCTCGTGCTACTCAACTGAATAGTCTAAGACGTGATTGTTAAGTTTGTTACTTGATTAACGCAGAATACGGTTTATGACTACGACATTCGAACATTGAAACTTCACCGTCGCAAATCAGAAGATATAAAAAAATCTGGATAAGTGTTTATTTAGTAAGAATCGAAATGTACAGATAATCACGGTTATTTATAGATATTACCATTTGTTCAATCAACATTATAATTCGGCCAATCCGCAAAGGTACATATTATGTTACTGTCCAATAATATCATGCCACGTTGCTATTTTAGAAAGCTTCATCTTGTTCTGATTAGATAGGAACTCTTTGGCTCTTTTAGGACCTCTGAAGGCTCCGTTGTAGTTCTCGTAAACCGATTCAACCGTGATCACTGAGTTATTCCACCAGTGACGAATTTCCTGTAGGATTGAGATGTATTTACAATTGACTGATCACTTTTAACTGACCAATGTCATGTGTGTCATGTCATTCTTAGGATAATTCAATGATACATATAAACAAGCTCTTAAAATTACTTAAGTTACAAATAATTAGTTTTTGTTCAATGTTTACAACATATTTCATAAATTTTTACTCATTTGATTTACGGTTGTTTATTTATTTGTTTGTTCGTTTGTCAGTCAGTCAGTAACAACGTAGAACTTCGTACGTACGTACATCAATTCGATTTGCCACACCGCATTGGCACAGAGGTGCAGTGGTCGATTCAAATCCCGTAGTGGTAGAGGTAGTAAAAGTATAAGCAGTAATCGGAAAGATTAAGGTTTGAAGATGTTATTCAAGGAGTATAATTCTGTGAAATAAATTTGGAAAGACAAAAAAAGGACATGAAGAATTCAAAAGATTAGAATTTGTGAGAACACAAAGAATGGATACAACTGCGCCATTGCAAACGATTTTGAGTCATGTCATTCAACATCTCTAACCATAGGTTGCTATCATCTCACGAACCCCAACCAGGTAGTCTACACCTACCAACATGGCTCAGTCCACTTATCAGTGACTTCATGGATTTGTGCCACGTTTTGGTCTGATCGTCCCGATGATCACTTATCATACTGATGGTGTAGTTAGCGATCGTTTAGTGATTAAAACGTTTGACTCTCAACTTAGTTCTGTTTGGGCATACGGGTATTATAAATAGCCCTAACACTTTGAGAATGCCTTGAAACCAAGTGCATATATCTGTACTCACTGAATGAGCTAAATAATGGGATGTTTAACTCTTAACAAACTAGTTACAGATTAGAACTACGCTCTCATCTTCTTAAGTCAGAACAGTTGGAGATAGAATCATTAGCTGTCATGCAAATAGTGCGCGACAAAACTGAGTGTATCATCATAAGTTTCGTAAAATGGGTTGTATTGCTTATTATTCTTATGATCATAACTAGTATTATTACCGATAAATTTCGGTTGGTAATAAACTCGGATAAAAAAACTTGAATATTTCATAGTCTCCCATCACTTACTTATTTTAATTAGACAACTTTTGAAAACTAGGAAGTACTAGATAGCTGTCTTGTACTTGTACGGGACCGTATTGTGATAGTCTTCCACCATTCCATTGGTGATCGTAACCAAAATCTTCAGGTTTCACTTGAACACTTAACTTTTAAACTACTAGGTAGACATTCAACATTTTACATATTTAATTTCAATTTATTTTATTATTGGGTAATTTAACTAATGATTTTCAGAGTACACATCATACCACAAAATGTACTGTATTACATAAAATTAAGTACACACTAACTGGACGTTTCTGCCGATTTTTTCTCTGTTAAATATAGATCATTGATGAACTTAATCTCTCATAAATCTAGTTACCTGTCAATTAACATAAAGCCTGTGTATCGGGATTTTTATTTCATGTATATGTATGCATGATAATTTGTAAGGTAGTTAGAGGTAGTCGATATGAAATCGTGCTTGATCTATTCGGTATTCACATCAGCAAGATGTACCTGCACACTTAAGGGGACTGGTGCTCCCTGGTAGATTTGACCTCGTGCTACTCAACTGAATAGTCTAAGACGTGATTGTTAAGTTTGTTACTTGATTAACGCAGAATACGGTTTATGACTACGACATTCGAACATTGAAACTTCACCGTCGCAAATCAGAAGATATAAAAAAATCTGGATAAGTGTTTATTTAGTAAGAATCGAAATGTACAGATAATCACGGTTATTTATAGATATTACCATTTGTTCAATCAACATTATAATTCGGCCAATCCGCAAAGGTACATATTATGTTACTGTCCAATAATATCATGCCACGTTGCTATTTTAGAAAGCTTCATCTTGTTCTGATTAGATAGGAACTCTTTGGCTCTTTTAGGACCTCTGAAGGCTCCGTTGTAGTTCTCGTAAACCGATTCAACCGTGATCACTGAGTTATTCCACCAGTGACGAATTTCCTGTAGGATTGAGATGTATTTACAATTGACTGATCACTTTTAACTGACCAATGTCATGTGTGTCATGTCATTCTTAGGATAATTCAATGATACATATAAACAAGCTCTTAAAATTACTTAAGTTACAAATAATTAGTTTTTGTTCAATGTTTACAACATATTTCATAAATTTTTACTCATTTGATTTACGGTTGTTTATTTATTTGTTTGTTCGTTTGTCAGTCAGTCAGTAACAACGTAGAACTTCGTACGTACGTACATCAATTCGATTTGCCACACCGCATTGGCACAGAGGTGCAGTGGTCGATTCAAATCCCGTAGTGGTAGAGGTAGTAAAAGTATAAGCAGTAATCGGAAAGATTAAGGTTTGAAGATGTTATTCAAGGAGTATAATTCTGTGAAATAAATTTGGAAAGACAAAAAAAGGACATGAAGAATTCAAAAGATTAGAATTTGTGAGAACACAAAGAATGGATACAACTGCGCCATTGCAAACGATTTTGAGTCATGTCATTCAACATCTCTAACCATAGGTTGCTATCATCTCACGAACCCCAACCAGGTAGTCTACACCTACCAACATGGCTCAGTCCACTTATCAGTGACTTCATGGATTTGTGCCACGTTTTGGTCTGATCGTCCCTAGCTTTCTTCCAACCTACTCCTACACCATAAAACATCGCACATCGAGGCAGTCGTTGGTTGGGCATACGTAACACGTTTCTAAGCCATATCAACTGATGAAGTTTCACTACTTCGTCAATTAGTTTGCCATCCTTACCTAATACCCGTATCCTAACAACTGCATTACTTACTTGTTTGTTGTTGTTGATGTTCTCAGAATCCGAAAAATAAACTCGACATTTGTATTCTTCAATAAACTTGACACTTTCATTATTGTAATGAAGAAGAGTGTTTGTTTATTTAAAAAATTGAATTATTTATAAATATTGTTTAACATGTGATTGGTATTATGTATCAACTTTTGTTTGTGTCTATATATTCAAAGTTTATTTATTTTATACAAGGGATATAATCGGATCACATATTGATCAGTTTAAGTTGCTATACTTCATCAGTATGATGAGATGAAATTATCAGGACAAGTGATATGGTAGTAGGAATCATATTAGTATTAATGAGAACAGAAAATAATTGAGAAGAGATGATCCAAGTAAGGCGGGCTCGTCAAATAATGAAAAATAGATAAATTATGAGATCATTCAGGAATTTGATATTTAAGGAGAGATAAAGAGAGAATCCTCCTAAGTTGTGGTTAGTCAAATTCTCTAACCATTAGTTATGGTATACATGTGAACTCTAACTAGGTAGTTTACATCTACCTACACAGCTTAGTCCAAAAATTAACAACTTAATAAACTGATGTTATATTTTGGTTTGCCTGCCTTTAGGTTTCTTATAATCTAACCCTACATCACTATAATACTACCTCATTTGAGTTATTTAATAAAGCATATACCACCGTGTAGAAGTAACATCCATTGAAATGGCTCAAATTTCAATCATACATCACAGAAATGCCCACTCCTTATATTCTGAATCATGAACATTCTTCTTCTTTATGTTGTTATGAGTAACTGTTTAGGTTAATTCATTATTGATAATCAGGACTGATTTTTGATTAACCTTTTGCTAGCATATGCGCATCTGGTTCGGATTCTCTAAACATATCCATCATATCACAAGTTATTTCGAATAGATAGATTGTTCCTATCATTGAAATCCAGGATCCATATTTCATCTTATTTGTTACTTATTAATGAATAACGCGTTTGGTGTTTTCAGAACAAGGTACTTTGTTCAAGTTTCCATATAAACATCAACATAAGGATATGACAAGTACATCCACCAACTGACGTGTCTAAATGAGTGTGAATCGTGTATCCTGACTTTCACTGTTGGCCACTATCCATTTGCTTTAAATTCGTATTTATTTATTTGATTCATTTTTTTTTGTTTTTGTTCATCTTTTTTTTCTTCTGTGGATATAATTGCTGATAAGTTCCTTTTCTATTTCCGACATAGAACAAATCGAGGTTCTTTATCTATTTTCTTTTCTCTCTATGTCTGAGTGATAAACGATAAATCTTTCTATGAATAGATTTTATCACTCATTCATTCGATCCACTTATATAATCTTAATCGTTTTTTTTTCTTCTTGTAACTGATCTTATCAGTATTCATTTATAACGAACTAGATTTTGTCATAAAAATAGCTTGGTAATGATAAACTGATGATGAGTTTCTATCTTGATTATGTAAATCACTTTGTATCTGTGTTTGTGTGTGTGTGTGCGTTGACATTTGACTGAACTTTTTTGTTGTTGTGGTTGCTTATTATTCCATTTCCAATGTATGTTTAAATAATTTATTATTTCATTCATATGGATCGAGTCATAATATATTTCTTCTGGTTAACTAAAACCTATAAATTATTGAAAGCATTGATATAGTTTTGTATAACTCATTTTGAAATAAGAACTAGGTCTTAACTATTACAGAACTTAATATCACAAGGGGTTTTGTGGATAGTATAATCATTTAAATAATTGAGATCATGAGTCAATTGAAGCTAGACTGACCACCTATGGAAACCTGGAAGCATTCGATGGCCGTTTTGTCCTACTGTGGGACTCTTCTGTGGCAGTGCGCATCTGTGATTCCGCCACGCGGGGTTCGAACTCAGAACCTATGCTAAACTTTCTAGAAGATTGTGAATAATAATGTTAGCTGTAGTATAAGATAGTTGATTTTCTTTTTTTATTCTTTCTTAAATATTACCCTAATGAAGAAATTTACTTAAAAGTATTCACATGAAAAATCTATGCACAATCATTCGCTGAGGTTTTACAAATCCATTCTTCCTCTTTAACATCTCATATTAACTTGGCTCCCAAGTACTGTGAAACTATTCGATCAAATTTAAACGAAAGTTCTTATTTAAAACCAATACCAACTTTTACCATAATTATTCTATCATAACAGGTAACATAAGGCAATTCTGCCTAGGAATCCACTTCTGGAGATAGGTTGTTGTATGCCTCTCACTCTGTCTGACGTTTTTATGCAAATAAAAGTGATTTGCGCTTAGTTTTTTAAACTGGTCCGTATGACTTTAAAAACAGTACATAGACTTCGTAATTACTTACACAGGTAAAATATACAATTTCATAACACTAGTCGGATACAATTTCTGTTTGTATGATTACTCTTATTTATAGTACACTATTTCAGGCCAATATTATACATGTTTCGGTTATATAGAACTGTTTTTTTGTTATTGTTGAAAACTTTCATATTATAGTATCATTAATCATCAATGGTATACTTCTGGGATCTTGCATCATAGGTCCGTATAACATAATTGTTAAATTATTATCTGTGTGTAATCACTTTCACAAATGTAGGATGATAATAATAATAATAAAGTAATTTTTCCATACATGGTCACATTATATCTTAAAGATAAATAGAATATTGATGAGGATATCAATATTTTTGTCTAATATAATTGGAAAGTGAAGTTTCTTATTCCTTTTCCTTAGACATATATCCATACCCTTAATCTGTAGTCCTTTAAAATAATAATTAAGTTGATATTGAAATGTTCATTTCTAATCTACATCTCATTTTATATCGCTACATCTGTTCCGCCATCTCTTTCTCTCTCTTTCTCTCTCTTCTTTGTTTCTGTGTCTGTTTAATGGGTTAAAAAACACCTACATTACTTACTTACTTACTTACTACCTGTTAACTCGATATTGACCTATATGTATGTATGTAAAGAAAATTAAATTTTCTCGCATGTGAACACATGTTAAATCTGCACACTGTATTACGTATCAACAATTAATCGATCAATTAATCGTTATTATTAGGAAAACATATGATCTCCATCTTCTCCTCTTTCCCTTCTCTCTATCGTTTTCATGTGTTTTTTTTGTCTTTCTTTCAAATAAATTGCGGAAAGTACTTTTATGTTTCATCGTCATCACCATCATCATCATCATCTTCTTCGTGTTCTCATCTTTCAAATATAATGATATATCCTTTTCCAAATTTTTAGCTTCGTTTAATGTATCTCTATGCATTGTATACTGATGAAAATTACCAGGCACCCCTAAATAGTATATAATTTCTATTTGCACAATTATATGAAAAGCTTTTATGGGTTCATTTCTTTTTATATATAAAAAGAAGAAGAAGAAGAAAAAAAAAGCGAAACTACCCTTTTCATGCTACCCATTAATCTGTATAATTAGTAGTACTTGTTGTAAAGTAGTATTTTGTGTGGCATCATTTAGTTTTATGCAATTTATGTATATATATATCCATATATTTGCGTGTTCATCTATTCATAGGAATGTATGCGCCATGTTATTTTAGCGTTTCTTTGGATCTCGTGATGGTAATTTTGACAATAATCATATTTATTATTATTATAATAATAGTAATTTTAATAATAATGATAATGATTATTGCATATAACATGACTTTGCAATTAACAAAACTAACCATGATTACTTTCTATTCTCTCTTATGCCTTTATGCATTGTAAAGAAAATCCATTGGAAAGTAGTTGTATGTGTTTTTTTTTAATATTTTAAAGATGGTATCGTAAATTTTTCAGCTTCGATGAATCATATTAGTTTTGTTGCATTCATTAAACTGGGTCCTAGTTAATTTTGAAGCGATCGTTGTCCTTCTGGACAATATTATCAATACCAACATTAGATAGATGTGAGCTATTCAAATTCCTTCATATAATTCACTGATACCTTATTCTGTTAACCTTAATCTTGATTGATTGATTTCTGTCAACTCTTATCTTGTCACTATTTGCATAATTATTCTTTGACGTGGTTCGCGATTTTGTAGATGTCTATCTTTTTTTTGACTAGTTAATAGATTGAATCGATTTCAGTATGGTTATTAATTATCAGAAGGGGTTTTGTGGAGATTTTTTAGTAATTTTAATAGTTGAAATCATGAGTCAATTGAAGCTAGATCACCATGGAAAACCTAGAAGCACTGGAAGGCCGTTTCGTCCTTATATGGGACTCCTTAAAAGTGCGCTTCCACAATCCCACCCTCTGCGAGATACGAACCCAGGACCTATCAGTCTCATGGAGTTCAACCAGGTCAGTTATAAGATATCAGCTCACTAAAGACAATTGTGTACGGTGGCGCAATTTCGTGGATTGATTGAAGTTATACATTAACACCGTTGTATGCCGGCTCAGTGGTCTAATGTTTATTATTTGCTAATTGAACTGAGTGTCAAGTTGCTAAAATTTCTGTCATGTTTTTTGCTTTCGTTCTGTTTAATACTTCAATATTTTCCCAGTCGAGCCTGCGTTCATCATTTTCGTCGTGAATTAATGTTAACGAGACTAGATCATAGTATTTGACAGCTAGTCACTATTCATCCAGATGAAAATGAAGAAAGCGGCCTCTGTTTCCAACAAGGAAGAAAAGTTATCATAATGATAGTGATTTTTTTTGTACTCACTAGATCATCTTGATAATAATACTGTTGATCATGATGTCGATTTCTATCTTCATTGTTCAATATGTAATATTCGTTTTAAATTATTTGAAAGGAGAGAGGCGAAACATTGGCGTATATTTAATCAACTAAATTACTATGGTTATTGAAACTTGATATATTACTACTAATATCAGTAAACTGAAATAGAACAATAAATAAAGATAATAATGAGATAGTGACTCAGCGAAAACAGTGGTGGATGTGTCGTTCGATTTCGTCGATTAATTAAAGTTGGACATTAACACCATTGGATGGTCTACAGAATAAACATTCGCACGCGAGATCGAATCTCGCAAGGTGGGATCGTGGATGAGCACTGTTGAATAGTCCCACAATAGAACGAAACGGTCATCCAGTGTTTCCAGGTTTTCCATAGTTGTCTAGCTTCAATTGACTCATGATCTCAGCTATTGAAATAAAGAAATGTTATTCCAGACAGTGTCAATCATAGTACAAAACTGTCAGGTATTTATAGTTTTTATTAAGAACGAAATCATCATTACAGTCCCCCGATCCTCACAGAGGGTGTTATTAGCACTGTCCGATCGGGAAGCTACACGTAGGAATTCTAAAATATTCTTCCAAAAGATGATTGAACAGAATGTCTTCGGCTCCTCCTGAACCTCTTACAGCTTCTTCAAGTTCACACGTGGTCCGTCCTCACATAAACACAATCAATGTATTTGTTGGTTCATTTGCTCCATAGTAGACAAATACAATATTCTCTTCTTGGCTTAATTTTTTAAAAATCTTATTATTAAAACGTTTTTATCACTTGCCAACTGTATATTTATTCATGTAAGTATCATTCATCTAGGTATTCATTCATGCATGCATGGATGACTGTTTTCTTTCATATATATGTCATACATTATAAGTGGAAAGTAATTATTCACACCTTAAATATCTCTTATGTAATTCATTGTTATGAAAAGTAAACCCAAAGAAGTGATAAATTAATTCATTGAATGATCTGAAAATTAATCAAACATTCTGTGATTAAAATCGTGAGTTAATTTTCGATTGAACAAATTGGCGAGTCTATAATTTATAGACGAATCAATCAGGTATAAGATAAGAGGTGTCAGATTTTGGCGCGAAATTCATCTATCTACTTGGCTAAATAGAATCTTGACATTATAGTTGATGTTAGTTTATGATGAAAATCCTAAATGTAATTCCTAACCCCTAACCATCAACTGTAAATCATAACTCTAATTCCTTACACTAATTCATAACCCTCATTTAATCTTAGTTATTAGATGAAGACTTTCAAGATCACTTTAGCGTCATTCAAATGTCGTCCATAAATTATCGTCTCATCGAAGAATATATATGAGTTTTTTTTAAAATTTTTATTGTTTGTGAGTTAAACCAATTCTGCATTATGCTGATGATTATATTCTAGAAATTGTAAATGAAATTATAGTCATATAAAGTAAGAACCAATCAGAATCAAAGAAATCATGTTCAGGTTTTTGTGCGAAACTCAAAAACACCTTATTTTTGTTGGGGGGTGGGTGGTGCTAAGAATGTTTACAATGAAAATAAAAAAAAATCTACTTTTAGGTATTACAGACTTTAAGTAAACGTGTTAGACACTCAAATCAATATTACCGGTAAATCGTAACCTTAATCTTATAACAAACTCTAACTTGTTAGCACTACACTTTATGAACGAATCGTTCAGATGTTACAATAACCCTTTTTTGAATTTCTTGTACAAAATTCATCTGTCCATATAACTACAAACTATTTATTTATTTACCATAGCTGATATCATTTTATGATTGAAATCTTAAATATCTAATGCTAACCTTAAATACATAATCCTAACTAAGACCAATGTAGGGACTTGTGTCCTATTCGGGGCTCAAGAAGTCAGATAATTCATATACGAAGTTGTATATCGTCATTCGTTTTTGTTTTTGGATATGTAGACAGAGTGAACTGTTGAGAATTATACTGCACACTACTGAGGAGTCCCACAATGGGACGAAACGGCCGTCTAGTGCTTCCAGGTTTCCAAAGGTGGTCTAACATCAATCGGTTCATGATCTCAATCAAAAATTTAATCAATCTCCACAACCCCCTATACTGATAATAAGTTTTAGTTCATGATTTCAATGAAATTCAACAACCTCCACAACCCCCTACTGTTAACATTCATATTTGTTTGTATGAGTTTAAATACTCTCAATAAATAATTAACACATAATTCAGTGACTTTAATCTTTTTTCATCTTTAATAATTAGACTAAAATTTAACGTTCATTTATAACCCATTTACTGTTAATTACACGTTTACTCGATTAGTTTTGAACTATAATGTTCATATGACTACTATTAATACTATCTATTTTACTAAATTAAATTAGGCCCTATATATTCGATTCAGTTGATAACTGTGCATATTAACTAGTGAATCATTCTTTCCAACTTACTGGATTACAAATATTTAGCTAACTTACTTCCACGATCCCGCTTGCGGGAGACAGGTATCTACCTTAGTACAACGGGAGTTGGTCGCATAATTTCGTGGATTGATTGATCTTAGACACTATCACTATTGGATGCCGGCTCAGTCGTCCAGTTGATTAAGCGTTTGCGCGCGAGACTGAAGGCCCTAGGTTGGAATCCCGTGAGCGGGATCGTGGATGCGCATTGCTGAGGAGTCCCACAATAAGACGAATCGGCCGTCTAGTGCTTCCAGGTTTTCATTTGCGATGGTCTAACATCAATCAGTTCATGATCTCATTCAAAAAACTTAATAATCTCCACAACCCCTATACTAGTTGTTAATAACAGAAGAAAGTATATATAATCAGCTCTTCGTTAAGATATGTGTATTGATATACATTTTCTTTAGCCTATGGTATCAATGCTGATTTTATTGCATTGCAATAATTAATCTATATTATTATTATTATTCTCTATTCAGTTAATGATTATTCGTTAAGCACATTAAACATCCTTTAGTGATTTCACTTCGTTAGAATAAATCAACTTGAATAGAAACAGGAAATCCTGTTTAAATGATTGATACACCCAGATTCATTCAGATAGAGAATTCTTTTTGTTTGATTTGTTGTTATTGGGAAAATAGGAGATTGATCCAATTTATAGAAACTGTCTTGTTATTATTGGTGTTATTTTGATAATAATAAAAAAAATCTGTGATTTTAATTTGTGGGTAATCAACGGAAGTGATAGTTAATAGTGAACTATATTTAAGCCAGTAATCATTATAATTTATTGAGAATAGATAGATTAAGCTTAGGATTATAAGCCATAGTACACATTTTGTCCTGTTTGGAATTTGCCATTTGTGTACATCCTGCATTCTAGAGTTGTTGTCCACTCTACAATTTGAACCCAATACCTTTTTGTCTGAAATGTCAACATGTTATTTATTTAACTACGTGGTCTGGATAGCCATTCACTTGTTCAACGTGTATGAATTTTAGTTTAACGGATAATCCAAACTATTATCAGTTAAATTCATTATTATTATTCTTACTGTATTAATCTGATATACTGTGGTGTTGTTGTTGTGAAAAGGGAAACAAGAAGCCCTGACAAACTACGAATGCTGTTTATCGGGACATTATTTCATTTTATTCAAAGCTTGTAAAACGCTGACATTTATTTTTGTCCCTATTTTATTCTACAGAACATGAGCTTTCGTTCGATGTATGATTCATTGCCATACCCCTTTTTTGTTCCGAAGCTATTATAATTTAAACATAATATTTTGCACTTTATTCTCTACCCTAATTCCCAGTTCTGGACATAATTGTATTTTTCCAAATTATTGTACGTTGTGGCCAGGTAAATCACCTATTTATTCATGTACCTTTTCGCACTAATCTGAATTCAGAGAATCAGAGATTTCACAGGAAATCAGGATATTGCAATACAGTCAATAGTGTTCCAACTGTCTTGTCTTCTTATCAGAATTCTGATAATAATAATCACCTGCTCACTAGTGACTGACTTCAGGAGACACTTCTGGAGTTCTAGTGAGAAGTCGTTACCAGTGGAGTTCAACCAGGTCTGTTGTGAGATAGGAACTCACTGAAGACAATGGTGTCTTGTCTTCTCTCATTACTGTGCTTGCCAGCCAATCAGGTGCTAGAATAGTTTTCTTCTCTCTACCCCACCCTAGCCTCAAGGTCTTAATCTAGAGTAGACAGAACAAGGTCATAACAAAGTGGCGACGGGGTCATAACAGTTGTGTTGTATATAACGATAGTCAGGAATAGAATGTATTTCAGTAGATGATCAAGAAGGAAAGAACAAGAACGGAAAGCAATTGGTATAAAAATGCATGAACAATGAAATCTGAGACGATAGACTGGTATTTGCTAAAGAAACAGTCAAGTTTGAGATGATGGATTAATATTTTGCAAATTAAAGATTTACTGTATGGTTCTCAGATTTTAGTGAGATATTCTGTAATTTCGTGTTCAAATACATTCGGTTGTCCCCACTGCATGTTCTTGTTCACTACGATACCACTAATCATTGATAACATACGCTTAACATACTAAGTAAATATGGTAAATTGATTGTTGAGGTACTGAATTTTCAACGACCAGGAAGATTGGGACATGTATAGGGTGTGCTGAACTGCCACTTGCCTCAACACATAATGTTAATCGATGTAAGATTTGGTCGGTAGGGTGTTATCAGTGAACAATTTAAGATGTGGGTTCTATTTACTGACTATTAGAATTAGTTGTGTTTATGAATTCAAACTCCCAAACTGTGGTCTTTGCGATTTCAGAGATTAATGATTATAGAAGTTGGGTGATATGCCAGAGAATCGTTCACATTGACACAGGCCCATTCATTATATTTTTTTGCTTTTCTCCCTTAGATCTTGAGTTTTGAAATTATTTCATACTGTTCCTTCCATGAATTTATTATCTCCTCTTGAACTACTTTTTCTATTCTTAATGTTTTCTCTCACCTCTGATGCCGTCACTACTACAAATGTACAATCCATATTATTATGATGTACCGATAAAATGTAGCTATTGGAATCGATAGACATTTATCATTCAATCTAGGTTACATATGACTTCCCTATTATATCAACATTCCCACGATTAATTTCGATTATGGTTAATTTTTCTCAAGCCCTTTTATAAACTTTTTTTATTAAGATAGTAACAATTCGTTTATTTCTTTGTATTATTATGATCACTATCGTGTTTGTATAAATGTGTACGCTTGATCACATGTGACAGCCTACTCACATATCTTTCTCTAACTTGAATGTTGATCGCTTAAATATTGCTCGATGAATCATTCTTTTTCCCATGTATTATTATTTTATTATTTTAACACATAGATATTGGTGCAAGGAGGCACCAAACAGATATGCGCCACACAAATCTTATTTGATATGTGTGAGGGATGTGATGCTGCCCGGGTGCCCAAACCGAAGCAGGTGGTATTCTTAAGGAGCCACACCCCGAGCCCTCGACCTGAAGGTCTGATCCACAAGGCAATGGAGCATCGTGAGGTGATGCAGTCCCATGGTTCATACGCCATTTATTCCCGCAGGATACTGGAGCCCATGTGCACCATTGGTTTGGAATCCGGTTAAAGCGCCGGACATTCGCTTTTCATCCTTTCAATTTCGTAAACAACACCCCTGTCACGAGAAGGCAATGAGTAGGACTTCCCTGACAGAGGCTATATCCGCGTGGCCATGTGAGAGCATTTCGAGAGGGAGAGCGGAATCTCTTCACTCTCGGGCGTACCAGGGCATTTGGGGCTCATGTATATATGTGCTCGAATCCTATTAATAGCCTTTGCCTTACCTCACTTCGCCTTGATTCGAGTTGACTATATATTCACCTCTGTATTCGCTCACACACATACACATTAGCCTCTGTGGTTGAAATTCGCTCGATATGGTTGTAACTCCGTTATCTGTGCTATCCACTAATAAACTGTAGTCGCCGTTTCTTATTGCCTTCTGTATTCGAGTAGTGTTGGGATTTATATGCTAACAGTTATCAATATGATTGCTTAATGAAGTTAAGTCATTGCACTATTATAACAAAGGTATTAACAATATTTCTCGCTTTCTATTCTCAGTTGAATATCATACTGGTATTGTAGTAGTGTTCAATAGAATTTATTCCCATTAATAAAATGAAAATCACAATAAACAAATTGAACAAATCACGTAAAATGATTTCGATCCCAAATCGATTTAAACAATAAATAATCATGAACATATAGGTATAGATTGAATCAAAGTGGATATTTTATTAAAGTATTCATGGATCAATGTAGTGATTACTAACTGAGATCTATAAAAATGATCAAACGTATGTACGTGTGTATGTGCATGTTCGTGACTGTGTACATTCCAAGTTAAATAGGCAAAATGGAAAGTTTTAATAAACCTAATAACAGCCTAAATTTGGAGTTTTTCCATTATACCATATTTTGTTAGGTTAAGTACGGGCTTTAGTTTAGTAGTCAACTTTAAGCTACACTTTATATGTAAGTTCTGTTAAAGTGACTAGTATTATCAATATAGGGTTGTGGACACTAACACTATTGGATGCTGGCTCAGTGACCCAGTAGGTTAGGCGTTCGTGCGCGAGACTGAAGGCCCTGGGTTTGAATCCCATGAGCGGGATCGTGAATGCACACTGCCACGGAGTAGTCCCACAATAGGACGAAACGGCCGTCCAGTGCTTCCAGGTTCCCAACGGTAGTCTAACATCAATCGGTTCATAATCTCAGTCATGACTAGTATTAGTTTTTCAAATTTAGTCTGTTGGATTGTATCGTATCAGAAGTGTTACTGAATACATGAACTTTTAGTTAGTGTAAATAAGTTACATAATGAATGATCAATCATCTAAATTAAACTAGATTAAGTTCAGTGATGAGACTGATTTATGAATGACCTTTGAGCGACGCTAGACTGACCTTGAGAGTGTCCACCTAATAACCAAAACTAAGCGAGGGTTATAAACCTGTGTAAGGAATTCGAGTTATGATTTACAGTTGATGGTTAAGGTTAAGAATTACATTTCGAGTTTTCATCATGAAATGACATCAACTCTATTTAGCCAAATGGTTGAGTGAATTTCACGCCAAAATCCGATACCTGTTATCTTATACCTGATTGATTCATCCATAAAAATTATAATCTCACCAGTTCAATTAGAATCTCTATTTCAATGTTTAATATTAGAATGGCTTATCGATCGATGGATTGATCGAACTACCCAGTCACAAATTAAAGTGTATGTTCCAGTTGTATGTTTTATAACTTCATATATTTCTATTAGAGTTTCTAATTTCACCATGTGATCTTACATAATGTTGTAGGTAATGACAAAAGTCTTAAACACTGACTCAATGTATTTGTTTGAAATGAAATTTCATTACAAACAAACAAACGAAATACCAAATCACTGAATCATCCTCGTTACCACCATGTAGAATAAATCATAATCTCTTTATATATGTTTCACTTATCAACTTACCATAAGCCTAGTAATATGATGTTTATAGCTCAACATTGTTATTGTATCAAGTTAAGAAAAAGAAAAGAAAAGAGAACACCAGCTTTAAAATAAATTTACCTGTTCACATTTTTGTTTTAAAAAAAAATTTAGTTACTAACTAAATAATTTGACTATGTAGTAAATGATCACATGAAAAAAGATGATTCAATTCAAGAATAATTAGTTGATTGAAATCATGAACCGATTGATGTTAGACCAACGTTGTGGGACTTACTCCTCAGCAGTGCGCATCCACGGTCCCGCCTATGGGATTCGAACCCAGGGTCTTCAGTCTCGCGCGTGAACGCTTCACCTACTGAACCACTCGAGTGGGGTCGTGGATGCGCACTGCTGAGGATTAAGTCCCACAATAGGACGAAATGGCCATCTAGTGCTTCAAAATTTCCAAGGGTGGTCTAACATCAATCGGTTCATGATCTCAATCAAAAACTTAATCATCTCCACAACCCCTTTACTGGCAATAATTAGTTGAATCAATTTTATTTGAATGAATAACTTCGGAATCTAATAATAACAAGATATTTCACAAGTTGAAATCATGAGCCAATTGAAGCTAGACCACTATGGAAAACCTAGAAGCACTGGAAGGCCGTTTCGTCCTAGTATGGGACTCCTCAGCAGTGCGCACCCACTAACCCGCCCCCTGCGGGATTCGAACCCAGGACCTACTGGCTTCGCGCGCAAGCACTTAACCATTAGACCACTGAGCCGATATCCGACGGTGTTAATGTCTAACTTCAACCAATCCACGAAGTTGCGCCACCGTACACCATTGTCTTCAGTGAGTTCCTGTCTCACAACAGACCTGGTTGAACTCCACTGGTAACGACTTCTCACTAGATCAAGATATGATAATTTCAGTTTAGTGTTAATTGATGATTTCGAATGAATCCTGGTGATCTGCATGTCTCATTTCAATCAATTCATGATATTGTGTAACAATCTTTCATTGCTATTGGTGAATACCTACCTCACACTAGATATTACTGAGTTCTAATTGTTATGGCTTTTCACTAAAACTCAAAGAATATAATTAGGAAATTAGTCACTGGTGTACACATTACAATTACCACTATAGGGAGTTTATATTGGATTATCGAGTTTTATGTTATACATTGTGGGCAGATCTTACTTGGACAATTATTGAATATCAGATAGTATTGGATAGCTGTTTTATTGTAATACCATTCTGTTCAGTGGTAGTAGGCATTCACAACCCAAGCGGGAATCGATCGTTCTTTTTGGTTGTCAACGATTGTTCAAAATGATTTTCTCATGTAAACTCTATATAGATGTAGACACTGTTTTGTTTGTATTCATACCCTCTCACCCAATTATTAGTTGAAATGTTTAGCTTGTTTATGTCATTCGTTTACAGGTTTTTACTGATAGGGGAAATCAACAATTGTGAAGTTACAGTTTTTTTCTTCTTCTTCTTGGTTGAAATGTCAGTCTGGATTATTTAAGTGAAATAATAAATAGTGTAGTCAGTTATATAAGAAAAAAATGTTTGGTGATGTTCGACTAAAATTGTCATTTAACATTATATATTATTTCCTGATATCAAACAGCACTATCTTGCCAATCACATCAGGAAAGTGATCAATAGTGGGTGGTGTATAGCCGTAGTTCGCTGGTTGTTAAGACTTTTGATATTTATAGATTTTCACTCTGCTTTACTTATTACGGTTTTTTCTTGCAAACAATAGTAATATCACTAGTATTGACACTTATAGTCAGAAGTGTTGTTCACTGAAGTCATTGTTTATTTATCTTGATCAGATATTTCATTCCATTTATGTGAGGACGGTCCATGGGTAAACTTAAAGAAGATTTAAGATTCTCAGAAAGACCTGAAGATATTCCATCCAATCATTTTTTTTGGAGAATACTCCAGAATGTTTACGTGTAGCTTCCCTATTGGACAAAAGCTAAAAATCACTGTATGCGAATTGGATGACTATAGTGATGAATTCGCTTTTACTAAAAACTATAAATACCTGAGAGTTTTATACAATATTTAACACTCTTGGGATAACATTCGTTCTCGCTAGTTTTTGTCTTCTTATTTTGCGACTTGAAAGGTCGTTGCGTTCGAGTGCTGAAGTAGTTCACGGTATATCAAGAACCTAAGCTTTAGGTATGACAATTTTCCACTGGGTCACAATAGCCTAGACCATAAGTTTTTAATCGATAGTAACAATGACATAAACCGTAATCTACACGATGCCCTTATACTGATAATAAATATATACTTACTATTGGCCAACGTGTAGACGTAATGCTAGAAGTTTTCATAGGAAGCCGTGACCAATATAGTTCGACCATGTTGGTTTTAAGACAGGTAACCACCGCAAGCGATGGGACATGACTTCCCAATATCAAAAAATTTATTGGAATTAGATATGTACTACATCGGATGTTGACTTAGTGGTTGAAGAGTTATGAACTCTTCGCGATACCTGTGATCTGTGGTTCGATCCCCTGTGATGCGGTTGCGGATGCGCACTACAACTGAGGACAAATGAGCTGTCCAGTGATTCCCATTGTTCAGTGGTTGCCTGACTTAAAAACAGTCCATGATCTTAAATATGAAATATTTAACAATCTCCATAAATTGTCTTTACTAAAAATGTAAATAGTTTCATTATTTCACTCAACTGCCAAAATAAGATGATATGTGTTGGGGAAATTTCACTTCAAGAAACACTTTATGTTATAATGTAAATTACATTCTACTTTATGTTGAATAATAGTTCTGTTTTGAAATATGTTAGGTATATTGTATGTGTGTGTGTGTGTATGCGTTTATTAAACAGATTCTAAACAAAATTACCTGGTCTCTGTTTTTACTTAAATGATCTCCTTATGAACATTGAGGCCATATTATTAGTTTTCTTTTCCATGTTGTGTTTCAATGTTACTGTGTCCATACAGCAGATAGTATTTCTTCTTTCTTTCAATCATTTTATCTTCAGTCTATTCTATTTTATACAGATTGACATTTTGATGGATGTGGGAAAATAATACAGGTTCATACTGTTAATTATCAAACAATATGTTATGTCTAGAGGTTAAGTGTTCAAGCACTACTTATGCGAACATATATATAAGTAGTATGTAGCAGGAATTAGAAATGAAGCGCTCACCAATAGAAAATAGAACTAAAGAGAAGGGTAAGGAAAATAGAGAAACCGGAAGAAGAACAACAGGATTGGAATAATAATGAAATATGTAAATGAAGATATGCAAATAATCTATTTGATGTATGATTTGGATAGTTAAGAAAGGGACTTTGATTTAACCAGTATACAACGTATTGATTTACCGTACTTGAGTTTTTGTTCACTACAGTATTAGTAGTAGAAAAAGTGATCATAACCTGCACAATTACAGAACATCGTTACATTCTGAGATATGCAAAGTAACTTCGCAAATTATAAAAAATTACGTTAAATAACAACAATATATTTGCAAATTATAAGTTAGATCTCATAATTTTAAACAATAATCCAACAATTCATGTACCAGGCATTTGGATATGAGATCCACTGTAAGTGTAGAGTAAGTGATTGCCCATGCAGAAATTGATAGAATTTAGTGACCGAAAATTGAATGCCTTAATCAATAAATTATCATTCCAGTTAGTCTAAAACAGCGGTTCATATAAGTTTTAATGTAGTTTTTCCATATTTTATAAATGAAACATGACACCGGGCATACCGTCGATATTCTGCACGCGTTTAAAAATATCAATAGACAAAGAAGTTCTACCACTCTCCGTTTTGCTGAAGCCATTGCAATTAAGAAACTGAAACTGGATTTATGCATTCAAAAAAAAGAGACTTTAATAAATTTATCACTACCCTGGTAATCTCTTTTGTTTAGAAAGTTTCGATTGTGCTTGTTGAACATACTGATTTAAAGTAGTATCAAATTGTGTGTTTCATTTTTATATAGATTGATTTTCACTTGATCTCACTAGTGTTCTCATTTTTTTGCATATGTTAACTTTGTTGAATAGCATCTAATTCAGAGACAAACGTTTATCTCTTAGTTTTTGTTCTAATGACTTTAAATTCATATTATCGAAATCGGTAATAGTTCAAGTTTAATGTTGAATTAGATCTTAATTAATTTCAACTTGATAAATAATAAACTGAATTCTTAACTAAGCAAAGATGGATAGTTGCTAGAAGTGGAATTCAGTTTTACGCACTTTTCGTCCTATTTGGGACTCGTCAATTGGATGTAGCTGCATCTCAGACTTGTTGATGTTCATTCTGATAATCGAGCCTAATACCGTTTGCTTTAAACACCATCGTGTTATCCACTTAGCTACTGATTCCTGCTAGCCACTTGCTTATGCAATGGGGTGAAGTTTGCTTAGAATACTTGTGAATTAAGGCAATATCAAGGCAATACGCACAGTATGCATATGTGCCAATAAGAGACTGATCAATTACAGACCTAAATTCAAATAAAACAATACCAAATGGATTTAAACTTCACCTTATTGAACAAGCAAGTGGCTATCAGGAGTCAGTAGCTGAGTGGATACGATGATGGTGTTTGAAGTGAACATCAACAAGTCTGAGATACAGGTACATGCAGTTGACAAGTTCCAAATAGGACGAAACGTGCATTAAACTAGATTCCACTACTAGTCACTATCCATCTTTGCTAATAATGCTTGTGAATTAAGGCAATATCAAGGCAATACGCACAATATGCATATATACCAATAAGAGACTTATCAATTACAGTGCTAAACATCAATGGAAAGAAAGAATCACTTTTGAAATGTTTGTAAATTTTGATTTAGAGTAATGTTATATTTAGAAAAATCACATGGGTTTTTGTTTTTACTTTTTTTATTGATTAAATAATTCTTTCTCTCTTGGTAATTAATTCTATAAATAATATTGAATGTTCAATGCTCGTCGATATTAAAGCTAATATTAACTATATTTATATATAACCCTAGAAGAGCTACAGGCGGAGTTTGGTTCCTAATAGCTTAGATGTAAAATAGGAAAATGTTTAGGTATGAGTAAATTAGCATTTGGTTAGCGATTTTTTTAGCGAGTTAGTTTTCTACGGGATGGGGTTGCTAACCCCATGCCCAACCCTCCTCCTTTATCCGGCCTTGGGACCGGCAGTAGCCTCCGGAGGGACTCCAGGCGGAGTTATGTGTAAATTAGATGAAAACATTTTTTATCGTTTCATTTCTTACCTGAAAAAAGAATTATGTTATCGACCCGTAGTTTGTAGATATAATCAATCGGATTGTATGATAGTGTCCCTTTAATGTTAGTTCGTGACATGAAAACTCTAACTCTCATTCTTAACCTTTTTGCTTTTAATCCTAATTACTCATATTACTTCATCATTTTATTATAAATCTAGTAAAGAGTAATGGTAGTTTATCATTGTCATCTTAGTATCATTTTAAGATATTTGGTAAATTATAGTCTTGTCAATTATATTTATAATCTTTATGAAAATGTTTCCTACGATCAGTTACTGTAGATTGTTCTCCTCCTTTTTTGTTTTTAATTTTTTTCCTATAAGGTCTTTGATCTGGGCTTTAACAATTGGTAATGGTGAGTTTCCATTTGTTGTTTAGATGAATGTATTATGAAAACACTATATGTATTGACTTTTTTCTATAGTTTAATAGTTGATAATGATGTCAGGGAAGTCCTACTCACTGCCTTCTCGTGACGGGGGTGTTGTTTAAAAAATTGAGAGGACGAAAAGCAAATGCCTGGCTCTTTGACCGGATTCCAAACCAATGGTGCATATGGGCTCCAGTAAATGGCGTATGAACCAATCGTTGGTCACCGGCTACCATGAGACTGCATCTCCTCACGATGCTCCACTGCCTTGTGGGTCAGACTTTTAGGTCCAAGGCTCGGTGTGTGGCCCTGTAAGAAAACCGCTTGCTTCAGTTTGGGCACCGGGGCAGTATCCCATCCTTCACATATATCAAATGAAATCTGTGTGGCGCATATCTATTTGGTGCCTTCTTGTACCACTGTTTATGTGTTTAAATAATTAAATAAAATTAATGGTCAGTCCTCTTATCTACTTTCTTCTATCAGTTTTCTTGCTTATGAAATACTAAAATTAACCTTCTCATGTGTCCTTAGCATTAAAGTTTATATTCAATACGCATTTTTTTTCTTTTTCAAAGTTCGTTAATTATTATCAATATGCGGCCTGACACAAATGTTCATTAACCTTTAATTGTCATATCAAATTAGTATGAAGAACAAAAAAAAACAATTAACAAGATAATTAGTTAAGAGTTTTTTTTGATAGAGTTCTGTTCTCTAAGCTGGATAGTTTGATCGTGGAGTTGATGATATCGTTCAGAAGAGCAATGAAAGCTTCAGGACTAAACCATCCAGCTCAAAGAACAAAATTCCATCAAAATCATCCACCTGAGCCAGACCACAACATGGCACAAGTTCATGAAGTCACTGACACTTGGACTGAGCCATGTTGGTAGGTGTAGAGTAGCTGGTTGGGGTTCGCGAGATGATAACAACAGATGATTAAAGACCCTGAATGGCATGGCTCAAAATCATTTGCAATGGCGCAAGTTCATTCACTCTTTGTGTTCTCCCAAATGCTAATCTTCTGAATTCTTCATATCCCTTTTTTTTCTCTTTCCAAATTTATTTCACAGGATTATACTCCTTGAATAAGATCTTCAAACCCTAATGTTCCCGATTACTGCTTATACTCTTACTACCTCTACCACTACAGGATTTGAGTCGACAACTGCATCTCTGTGTTAATGTGGTGTGGCAAATCGAACTGATGTACGTATGTACAAAGTTCTACGTTGTTACTGACTGACTGACTGATTGACCTGAGCTACAAATCATCATCAGTTACGAAGTTGAAATAATTGTAATAGTGATGATGATACAGATGACTAAACATTGAAAATATAATATGAAAATGTTTATATGAAGTAATATCGAACCTCAAAATCCATAAGTAGATAATTAGTGAGTGTACTGGATTCTGTGACATGTTACTCAACATCTCTGACCAAATATCATATTTATCGTTCATTTGGTAATCTGAATCTATTCAATTTGCTCAGACTAATCGTTGATGAATTTTCACTATTCTTTGCTTTCTTCTAACCCATTTCTCGGCTATTAAGCATTATTTCTCGAGGTAAGCAGTTGTTAGATACACGTAATACTTGTTTTAATCATCTCACTCGATCAAGATTTATAATTTCATCAACCAATTAACCATATTTGTCTAATCCTCTATACTTAACTTCAACATTACTGACTCGATTGTTTTGTGGGACTTGAGGAATGTTTCGATGACACCATTGATAAAAAGTTTTCCAACCTTAGTATGTACTTAAATAACATCTAAAAAGGTATACCACATGAATCCGAATCTTGTGATGTTGAGGTTAAGCGATCATCGCGAGTCTAAAGGTCCTGAATTCGGGCCCTTTTGGTGCGCTTGTAGATGCGCACTACGGCAAAATCTCAAACTACGATAAAAATGTTTTACTTCTGGTTTTCAGTGAATATTTAACTTAGATCGTTTCATCATACTAATAACGTTCGTTCAATATTCTCTATAATCCCATATACACTAGTAACTACTTTGTATAGACCCGAATATAGGTACATAAAAAAAGCTTATTTTTATCTGTAACTCTACAATGGTACTATTAGTTTTCAAGGGAAACTAACTAAATCTGTTGTTGGACTTTCGTAAACAGGAAACAAACAAAAAGAATCTGGATTATCACATTACATAAAAATACATATTATTAATGAAATAAAGTGTAAGGTTTTGTAGAATGACAGCAGGAGTTTATATCTAGGCGAGTCCTTACATATATATTCCATTAACTGAGATTATATGACGCAAACTACTAGAGTAGTTATAAACGTGATGTATATTTAAATTTATTAATTATTGAGATATTAACAAAAATTTAATGCCATATCGTCACCATGGTAACAACAGTTATTCACTTTACTTTTTTACTTTAAATAGGTGTTCAACTAGAAATGTTTGATTAAAAATAAAACCTCGTAAATCTCATATCTGTTTTTTGTGGTTTGGGTGAGCTGACAAAAACCCAAGGACCATTAGATTTCGTTCTAGTTGGCACTTGTCAACAAGATGTATTTTTAATGTTAGGGGAATCTGTGCTCTTGGGCTATGAGGCCCGAATAGTTTCTGCCAATGATTTCTCAGACTATGGAACTGGGTGATCCAGTCTGGAATCCACTTGGTACTATACTTCGCTCTGTTTTAATTTCTGATATTTCGATCCAGCTTCTCTTATTGCTTAGTATTCTTGAACATCACTTCACTCGACAAGTCCTCAAATCTGAACATGGTTAAACAGGAACGTAATTATATTCCAACTAACAAGGTTGAATAAAAGTAAGAATAACAATGAGGAAAATGCTAGTATATTCATAATTTTTACATAAGAAGATTCTAGAGTTTTCTCCACGTATCCGCTAGCGTTGACTGTCTAAGAAATAACCGGTCAACATGCTACAACGTAATCCCGCACGGTACATGCCTTAATCCAATCTATATCCCACTAACACCCTCAAATATTACATGTTCACCTTACTGATGAAACTCATGTTGAGTAGGGCTTTTAACTTTAAATAAGACTTTTTTTCCAAAGTATCTTGTAAACGTTCTGTCAATCGTCCTGACGTAAAGTTGATTTTGTTCAAGTCAACTTACCTACTGTTAATATTCACAACTCCACTGATCAATGTCGACGATATTTAACTCACCTCTAATCTATCACACTTATATACGATTTTACAAGTTTTTAGAAAATTGTTTTATGAATTAATGGGTATATTTGAATGAGTCGATATATTTTAGTGGCCCTTTTATTTTGACTCCAGTTATATTATATGATAATTGCTATCGAAATATACATCCTAGCTACCCTCGTATGTAATCATTGACTTAAATCGCGTTAGTGATTAACGGGATTAAATAAGTCAAATACAACAATGAAGTTTGAATACGTCTAATTCACACAATCGTCGACCTGTGCAGGCAATCAGAGAAACGAAACGAAACGAAATGACCTGCAGTAGAGAAGGCGAGTGAGTCAACTTCCATTTAACCAAGTGTGACTCAATATTTATAGTCAGACTAAAAATAAGTTACAGACACGGAATGAATAGAATAAGTAATTAACACATGTGTGATCATATTAAAACAGTCAGGGTTAATAAGTAAATAATTGACAAGGTCAAAATGTGGCTTGAGAAGAATGAATAAGCTGGTCTGTCCAAAAGCTAGAATATGTAGGTTTGATATACTATCCTGCACAATCTCTTGGTCTTTGACAGCATGTCGTTGGATAGATGTTTCAAAGACTGCTTTCATACTCGATTGATTAAATTTTCTATAGGTGTGGTCAATTCTATTGGATTCTATGCATACTTTTCATGTAATCAATTTCCACCGTAAATTTAAAAAAAGGAGAATATGCTTCGTCACTTTTAAACTCTTTGTTCACAAGATTAGTGTCATAACAAAACGGATATTTTAAAAGCTGGAAATGGTTTCTTCGAATTATTATTCAATATAATTTTGTTGTATAATCACTGAGTAACTTGATTACTATGTTTATATATTCCGTTTGTTACAAGCTTTCGACTGACCTATTAACTATGGTTATATGACTTACTGTTCCTAAATTGCTGCCAGTCGACTAACTATGGTCCACCCTATTCACAGATACTTTTGGCTTGTTCATGTATAGTTGTCACTTTCTATTATATTGGTGATGCAATCTGACAGCTCTGTATAGAAATCAAATCTGTTTTGAAATACAAATGTAGTAGAGGCTGGTTGCTGGTTTTGGACTGTCGGGTACAGCAGTTAGAGATGCTAGCGAATTGTGGACCAATAGGAAACTGACTCAAGTTAATGGTGCTAGTGAGGTATGTAATTAACCTAATCAGAAGAACTAAGCCATAAGGTGGATAGTGGACACGAAACAGACCAAATCAGAGTCAAGATTCAGATTTGTGGCTTATCAAGTGATGTTTTTCATTAGTCACAATACATAATAACTAGTTTCTTTCACTTACTGGCTTGCATTCTATCTAGACAGATCATTTAATATAAGATTTTTTCTCAATTTTATAATGTATATTACGAACTGATGTTTTCGTTAAACAACTATTAATAGTTGAGACGCACTTGGAAGCTATCTTGTCTTAATATAGCATTTCCAATCAATGTCCATTCACATCCCTACCAAGAATCGGACGCGGAAATGTTGAATCTCTTTAAGAGACTTTGGTTTTGGATTTAAAGCCCTGTAGGGTTGTGGATGCTTCTCACAATTGAGGAGTCCTACAATTGAACGAAACAATTCTCCAATGTTTACTAGTTTCCAGTAGTTGTTTAACTTAAATCAATCTTCGACGTCAATCGTAAGAATCTCATATTCATCATCTTACTATGATCAGAATCACGTTAATGATATGTATACTATAAGCTGAATATTCTTTGCGCTGAATAGTAGAGAATAACAAGAAAATCTAGATTCATTTAAGATTTATTTATTCATTTCTAATTAGTACTATTCTGTCTATTTCCTAATTCCATTGTCAAATAATTAAAGTTTAATGAAGATATTCTTTTTTCTTCTAAACGAAACTATATACAATTTTAATGCAACTACTCAAGTAATAAGGATAAAAGAGATAGCTGTGTGGTTAAGGAATTCATTCAATTAATAGTAAACAGTAGATCACAAATTTCAGTCCTGTTGCACACCTAATTGAATTTTAGACCACCAACCGATAGCAATGACTAGCCTTTATACAAACGGTGTGGTCTGTATCAGAATACAAGAATTTGTATTTGGTAAATAATTTATATTAATTTGGTCAGGCTGGTTTACTGAGTATAGACTTAAATCAAGTGAAACAGTGCTTTGAACATAAAATATAATGATTGAAATTCACAGGCTTCCATCATCAGATCATCGATTTATGTGTTCATATTTCCGTAACTGGACTGTATCATTATAAATACATGAAAACGTAAATAAGGTTTGAGTAAGCTAGTAATTACTTAATCCATTTTTATGTGTTGCTTAAGTCTAATCATTGGTATTTAGGACTGTAATCGAAGAGTCTCATGTAGGACGAAACACGCTTCTTGGACTCTACTACTAGTCATCATTCAACTCTACTTATATCAATTATATTTCTAACGTATGCACACACTAGTTGCCTTAGTCAAACTTGATTTACGTGAACTCGACGTTTTGCCATAATAACTGAAAATTCAAATTGTTGTATTTATCTGTAGATTTACTGAATTTTTGGGACATGGTAAAATTTCTCACATTAGAAGACCATTCAAATGCAATGAGATTGCTTCTACGATATATTACTTATTTTACCCTCTTTAGAAAAGACATGATCACGTACTTACTTTCACTAATATATTCGAATTCTTCATTCTTCATTTTCGCTCATTTCATAGATAAAAGTATATTGTTTTAAATAAGACACTTACTTTTTGAGATCAGTTTGTGTATAAAGAAAATTAGGGTGAATGATGCAAATATGGAACACTTTTTATGCTTTCTTGATACTAGTTGAACAGTGAAATGTTCAATGCTGTGTTTTGGCTCAAATATATCTGTTTTATTATTCCTGTAGAATCTGACTCCTTCGATCTTAGAGCATTTAGCATCGCTTTTCAGTCATCATCATCTCTTAAGAGTTGTGTGTGTATTTCGTATCAGTAGTATAAGGAATGTTGGCATTTAGGTGGGTATAATGTAGATAAGGATTTAATAAGTGTTACCATTTTTAAAAGTTCGGTAGACTGTTCTAGCAACTTCCATATTCTGGGATTGATATGAAAAATCTAAAGAGGTAGTCATTATATACGAAGGTTCAGTGGATTGGAAGATCGATTCGTGTCAACATCAGTTACTTTGTTATCAGGCAGTCAGCTACAACGTAGGCACATATGTGCATCGGTCCAGGTTGCCATACCGCATCAGCACAACAAGATGAACACCGGATTCACAGCAGTGGTTAGGTCAAAGGTGGTAATATATAAGAGAAAGATTGCATATAGAGATATAGTACAAGAAGAAAGAATTAGTTCGTAGAAAGAAAGATATGAAGTGATGTTAATCTCTTAGTTTAAGGGAAGACAGGGAGTGTATACACCGACGCCATTGTGATCGATTGTGAGCCATGTCACCAAGAGTCTCCAACCATTGGTTACGAAAGTCACGCGGACCCCAACCAAGTAGTCTGCATCTACTAACATGGCTCAGACTAGAAGTTAGTGTCTTCAAGCACTGATGCCACGTTTTGGTTTGGCCGCCCCTAACTTTCTTCCAACCATCTCCAATACCGGATAGCATTGCACGTCGTGGTAGTCGGTGTTCAGGCACACGTAACACGTGGCCCAACCATCTCAGTCGATGAAGTTTCATAACCTCATCAACTGATTTACCATCATTCCCTAATACCCCGCGTCTAACCTCACTATTACTTACCCTGTGATCCCAGCAGGCGCCTCTAACAGCACTCGAGTTACTTTATTATGACTCTGTAAGGTTAGGATACAGATGATTACGTAACATTCATTGTGTCTTTGAATATTATCAGAAATGGCTCAAAAAAAAACAAACAAAGTTACTGACTATTTTTTATAGTTTGCTTTTTCCATCTCTCAGTTTCCCACACTTTTAAACTAAATAAAATCTACTTTGTTTATCTTAATTCAGTGGTAGTTTTTCACAACTCGTTACGTCTGTTTTATTTCACCAATCTGATTTGTTCTATCACTGTTTTATAATTTATTTTTGTCACGATGTATTTCTAGGCGATCATATTGAACCAGACATTTACTTGTGCATGAGTGTATGTGTCGTAAATGATAAAACATGATGAGAATCATATACGTATAGAAAGAGGAGCATACAACAGAATGTAATTAATCACTAAAAACCAGAATGCAAGTCACAGTTGTTTCCTCCCTAGTTTGGAGCTCCTTCATAATTCGCATCCATGATTTTAGCACAAGGGATGGAATTCATCATATTCAGGTTTCATGGCAAGTGTTCAACTTTTGCACAACTGAGCTGACATCCAATGGTTATATGTCTAACTTCAAACCGGCTACCTAATGCTTCTTGGTTCTTAACAGTTATCTATATAAGGTTAATTTTTTATACAGAGTATCAAGTTCAACATTCTCTACAACACTCTCTAATATAAATGCGATGATTTCGAACACAGTTCTCACTTATTAATCGAAAGCATTTTATCACGTTGTTGTGTATTTGTTTCTTCACTTACCTCTTTCAAAATTGTTTTCCATCTTGTCTACTGATGAGTTATTGAATAAATTTAGAAAGGAGGATGAAGTCAAACTCATTATTTTTGTTATTATTGTTATCAATAATAATAATAATTGATTTATTGACTATTCGAACATTTTGCTGATTCGTATCTCTGTTATTGACATTTTATAATGAGAAATACAGAGATAGAAAACTCTCACTTCATCAACGTCTATTTAGTTGATATAATACTGAACAAATTACACTAAACATTTATATTTTATAAACCACGTTTTCTTTAATGGTCTCATCATATTTTTAAGTTCTGACCAACATCATCCTTCGAAGTAGTCGTGTTGTTTTTATTCATATTGATTGATAACGTTCTATCAGCGCTAAAAGACTAGACATTCATAACATTTGTTATTATTCACTGATTAATCTGTTGCAAATATATCAGTACTGCAGATCAGTCGTTCACAGAATATCTCAGTGGTAACGTCTTAAACTGTTAAACTGAATATTGTTTGTTTGAATCCGACAGGATTGATCCGTTCCCTCTAGATCATTTTTTTTTCTGGCTAGCGTTTTTTTTAGCGAGTTAGTTTTCTATGCGATGGGGTCGCTAACCCCCATGCTCAACCCTCCTTCTTTACCCGGGCTTGGGACCGGCAGTAACTCTAGAAGAACTACAGGCGGAGTTCCTCTAGATCATTTAATTATTATTTCCTCTGCTAGCACGAACCTAGATCCAGGGTATCTTATCAGGTACATCCAACTTGGCCATGTGATCATATCACATAACTTTATCACCAGTTTTCGATCGGTTCTAGGAAGTCGACTATATGATTATTGATTATTATTGACTGACTAATCAGGTGTAAAAGTTCTGATCATATTTCATTGTCATCAGATTTAAACTGTTTGTACTTTATATGATGAAGTTGTATTATTGCTTTATTCCTTCCTTAAATTTTTGATCTCTGGTCATTGTAGATATTTTCATGTTTCAGTGACATTCATTCTTTTCAAACTATAAATTTAGTATTATAAGCAAAGATGGATAGTGGCTAGCAGTGGAATCCAGGACGCGCGTTTCGTCCTGTTTGGGACTCGTCAGCTGGATGTACCTGCATCTCAGACTTGTTGATGTTCACTCTGGGACTCGAACTCAGTACCGTTCGCTTCAAACGCCATCGCGTGATCCACTTAGCTACTGAGTCCTGATAGCCACTTGCTTGTGCAATGGGTTGAAGTTTAATTCACTTGATATTGTTTTACTGAAATTAAGGCAATATTGAGGCATACGCACAGTATGCACATATGCCAATAAGAGACTGATCAATTTCAGTCCTAAAACATCAATGGGAAGATTCAAGTAAAACAATATCAAGTGAATTATAAATTTAGTATGTTTAGTTTTTTTTTCATTACAGTTGATACTACTTTTGTGATTTCGACTTCTCTGCTTGTAATATTGTCAATGATTCTTTCTTATTGTTCTCATGTGAAATGTAGGAGTTGCCTGGTGCAACGAGAATCTATGTTCCGATTCTTGTATTATCTTTTTTTAAATAACTTATTGTAAATATTCAATTCTCTTTCTTCGTGACTAACACATGAGCATCCAACCTTCGTCCTCCACTTAGTTTCTAAATTCTCCATAATCTTTTCATTTCACCAATTTTTATTTCCGATGCTCGATCTTTTCTGTTATCGCGAACACCCATACGACTCTTCAATTTACCTTGACAATTTCATCTTAATGTGTTAATGATATGTGGTAACTTGAATCGATGTACACACGTGCTAAGTTCTATGTTGTATTTAACTGACTGACTGATTGACTTACTTCGTAATGATTAATGTTATCTTTGAGTTCTTAAAATTTATCGTTCATAAATCTTGGTGATTGAAACCACTTTTATGAGTAACATTGATTAACCATTGTAGCAGCAACCTCTATAGCGGTAGGCCTAAACATACACAAGGGAAAAACAAAGATCCTCAAATATAGAACGCAGAAAATCAACCCAATCACACTCGATGAAAAAGCTCTGGATGATGTTGAAACTTTCATATACCTGGTCAGCATCATTGAATAGCAAGGAGGATCTGATGTAGATGTGAAAGCAAGTATTAGCAAAGCAACAACAGCATTATTACAGTTGAAGAATATATGCAACTAAAACCAACTGACTGTTAAACAACATCAAAGTCAAAACCTTCAAAACGAACGTCAACACAGTTCTACTGTACGAAGCTGAAACTTCACGAACTACAACAACCATCATCAAAATAAACGAACATTTATAAATAATTGTCTACACAAGGTAATCAATATCCTTTGACCGGATATCATCAGCAACAGCCTACTGTGAAACAGAACAAATCAACCTTCATCTGAAGAGAAAATTAAGAAAAGACGTTGGAAGTGGATAGAACATTCATTGTCGAAATCACCAAACTATATTACAAATTATTCTCTAATTTATAATTCTCAAGGCGAAAGTAAAAGATATAGATCAAGGAACACATTATGTTTAGAACTAGGGTTAGACATCAAAAGAATGAAAAGTAATTAGAAACAATTTAAATAAATTGCCCCAGAACAGAGTTTACTGAAGAATCATAATGGGTGGCCTATACCCCTGGAAAAGATGTAACAGGCGTAACTACTACTAACTACTAGATCTTAACAATATTAATCCATATTTCACTGATCACAATATTCTCAGAATGGGTTTTGTGGAGATTTTTAGAAATTTCACAGGTTGAAATCATGAGTCAATTGAGGCTAGACCGCCATGGAAAAACTGGACGGCCGTTTCGTCCTAGTATGAGGCTCCTCATCAGTGCGTATCCACAATCCCGCCCCTCACGAGATTCGAACCTAGGACATATCAGTCTCGCGTCAGGCGCTTAGCCACCTAGACCACTGAACAGGCCGGCATCCGACGGTGTTAATGTCTAACTTCAACCAATCCACGCAGTTGCGCCACTATCCACCATTGTCTTCAGTGAGCTGATATCTCACAATAGACTTGGTTGAACTCCACTGGTAACGACTTCTCACTAGAACTCCAGGAGTATCTCTTGAAGTCAGTCACTACTAGTGAGCAGATGATTATTATTATCAGAATGGGTTTTGTGGAGATTTTAGAAATTTCACTGATTGAAATCGTAAGTCAATTGAAGTTAAATTGTAGATACACACTGCTGAGGTGTCCCACAATAGGACGAAACGGTCATCCAGTGCTTCCATGTTTTCCATGGTGGTCTAGCTTCAATTAACTCATGATTTCAATCTGTGAAATCACAATATAGTTTATTATTATTATTATTATTCACATTATATTAGTCATTTAAACTATAGATATCAATTCATCTTATGTTTTGTTTTACTTTCTTTTAATCTCTTACATAACATATATGCATAGTTGAACAAAGGATATACAGGTTATTTATCATTATCATTATTCATTACATACATATTTATATGATTTGCCTTCAAATGACATTCTAGAACAATTTTGATTGGTTAATATTTTATGTTCAATTTTTATAGGATTGTACTTTAATTAACCAATCAGAATTGTGGATTAAATAAAATAAAATAATAATTTATCCAATCATTTATTTACTTTTAAAAAAAAATTAATTTATAACATTGTTTTATTCATTTATTTATTTAATTCAATATTCATACCAGTGGATTGTTTTAATTAATTAATTAATTCATTTATTATTATTATAATAACGAAAAAGATATATAATACTTTTATATAAAATACATCAATTTCATTCTCAGTGAAAGTGGTGATCATTGTTTAGTTACACACACAATTGTATGTATACACTTAAAGTTCTATATTCAGTAAGTAAATTAGTTTAGTTTAGTTTAGTTAGTTATGTAATTTGCTTATTGATTTTCTTTAAATCATTGTCTTTTTCATGTGTTACTTGTTTATTTGCTTGCTTTTTTTTGGCTTTGATTCAATATCAGATGGGTTTTGTGGACAGTGAAACTTTATTAAACTGAATATTGTTGAGAGATTCGGTTTGTTTGTTTTTTGAAAGGTTAAGATCATGAGTCAGTTGAAGTAAGACCACCATGGAAAACCTGTAAACGCTGGACGGCCGTTTCGTTCTATTGTGGGACCAGTGGAGTTCAACCAGGTCTGTTGTGAGGTAGAAACTCATTGAAGAAAATGGTGGATGTGTCGCTCAATTTCATGGATTAATTGAAGTTAAACATTAATACCGTTGGATGCCAACTAGCTCAGTGGTCAAGTGGTTAAGTGCTCGCGCGCGAAACCAGTAGGTCCTAGGTTAGAATCTCGCAGTGGGCAAGGTCGTGGGTGCGCGCTGCTGAGGAGTCCCATATTAGGACGAAAAAGCCGTCCAGTGCTTCTAGGTTTCATATGGTGGTCTAGCTTCAATTGACTCATGATCTTAACCATTGAAATTTGTTTAAATATGTTAAGTTAATATTGTAATTAAAGAAGGAACAAATCAAGCGAAGGAATTTCTTTCCAATTAGTTTTTCACCATGGTTCTACACTAATATATATGTTATATAATAATGAAATAATACTGATCGAGTGGATACGTTACATAATAATTATATTATGATATATCGAATAAATAAGTTGATTCTAATTAATCCTCTTTCTTCCAATTTATAATCGTTATGTCATTATATAATTATTATGTAATGTATCCTTATTATATAATATATATATATATATATATATATATATATATATATATATATTAGTTTTTGATTGAGATCATAAACCGATTAGTGTTAGACCACCATTGAAAACCTGAAAGCATGAAACGGCCGTCCAGTTCCTACAGGTTTTCAATGGTGGTCTAACATCAATCACTTCATGATCTCAATCAAAAACTTAACAATCTCCACAATCACTAAACTGATAGATATATTAGTGTAGAGCCATGATGAGAAACTAATTGAAAAGAAATTTCTTTGCTCAATTCGTACCTTTATTATTTATTAAACGTCATTAATGGGAATTGTAATGTAGATCATTTTCTAACATTAATCATTATAAATTGAAATGATGCATTTTGCCTTCGATGTGATCATTTTACTGTTTTATTTAATTTGAATCTATAATTGTAGAATTTGAAGAGAATTTATTGAAAAGAAAGTAATAATTAGGTATATGTTATAAATGTAACATAATGAATTATGTGTACTATTGACTCATTACTTTGTTGAATATATAGGTGAATTGAAGTCTATAAGGATACATCCATTCTAACTGATCCTCTTCAAAATAATGCTCTGAAATTCTTCCACTCTATTGATATGGGTCAGTTTATTCTGCTGTTTAAAATATTCTTCACTGAAACATTTAATCCATACTTATTATATCATCAAAACTCATGTTGACTTGATAGATGATCAAGGAATTAATTGGTTAGAATTTGAATGATCTATGGAATTGAGTTATCCGTGATCTGTGCTCATATTTTAAGAAGGATTAATTGCGTAATTCAGTTAATTAGTTATTGATGCTTAATATCATGATGTTATAAATTTGTATTTATAAATTCTCCCTTCTCTCATTTTAATTTACTCAAATCACATAGAAATTAGTTCATTAAGGCATCATCTTGACCTATTTTTCAGTGTTAAACAAATCCCCCTTTATTGTTTTCATGTCATTCTTTGAACTGGGCAATTCGTGGTTTCTAGTAGTAAATCCTAGTTATTCCACTGGGACTTGACATCAATTTTATCAATTCTTATCGTTCATTTATAAATATTAAATATCTTTGTCCTAATTCTTTCCGTATACCTTCAATTCTTTGTTTTGATGCTTTCTGCAATATATTATATCATCCATCAATATTCATATCTGTTTGGTGTTTTCCTCTCTCTCTCTTTCAACCTTCTATCGCTTCCTATTCTCTGTATAAATCAATTCTTCAGACATGATGATAGTTCTAACTACTTAATCCACTATGTATATACACATTTGTATGTGTTGTATAAATCAGGTTACAAGATATAATTCGTTTACAGTATTATATCTGTTCATATTCCAAGGTTTCTAAGGAAATATACACCATTCAATATTTCATAACTATTCACTGAAGAGTCTTTAAAAGAAACAAAACAGACTTGATATTGAGTTATTATACTTGTATATTCTTAAAATACATATTTTTTGCCATACTAATTGATATGATTAGTGTTAATGGAGCTTATTTGTCTAGTGAAATGAAGATATACAATTTTACAATACAATAGAGTATAATAAGGCGTTACTTATTTAAACTGTTAATTAAATTTATATTTAATAAACAATAGGTTGTTTATAGATATGAAAATGTCCAATTTGTAGTTTAAACATAATGCCTATTGTATTTCAAATAAAAGTTGATAATCAGTATAGGGGTTGTGGAGATGATTAAGTTTTTAATTGAGATCATGAATCGATTGATGTTAGATCAATGTTGGGAACCTGAAAGCACTGAACGGCTGTTTCGTCCTATTATGCGACTTCTCAGCAGTGCTCTTCTAGGTTTTCAACGATGATCTAACATCAATCGGTACATGATTTCAATCAAAAAGTTGATAACTTCTAGATAATAACTGAGAGTTAGTTGAAATTGTGTTTTTCTCTTTTTTTTTCTTTCACTACACTTTTTTTAAAACATCAAGTATTTGAGACATTTATTATGTATTGAAAATAACCATACATTTTCAATGTTTAATCTAAGTGCATTTTTTAGTATTATCAATGATTGTTTCTATTCATTTAGTGTGTGTTATAACTTGTAGCCTATGTGCCCTGTTAATGTATAACGTAATGATACCGCCAATTAGAGAGCAGTGGATTATCGATCGAACCAGTGACGCATAAAACTCGTACGAGCACTCTAGAGTCCCTATTGGTCCTTCTTTCCGCCTAGCCCAGCCAATTAAGTTCAGAACACCAATCTCAGCCTCTGCGATATGAATAATTTATTTCTAGTATACAGGGTTTATATACCAACCCAACAGATCACATCGTACCATAAAGTGGAAAATAACATTTGTACAAGATTTGGCCAAATATGGTTGTGAATGTGGGAGGTAGTAATTAATAGACAGGACATAATTCAAGAACGGTAAATTGTATAATACTACTTCATAGGTCAAAATAAAGCTCATGATAAGAGGAACATGAATATGAATAGTTTAGTTATTTAACAATTATACGATAAAAATAAACGCATAGTATTGGTTCATAAATGGATCCTAAAAGTTACCATTCATTATACTTATCGGGACCTAACAGAAAGGTGTAGCGTCGAGTCAAGTCGCGATTGACTATGAACACCACTACAAGAAGACTACGTGCCAGTTAACCGATTAAATCCCCCCTAAGCCAAATATCAGAAGGCAGTTGGTGGCTGCAGTCGAGATGTAGTTGTTGGCGATCTCGTGGTATCGAACGGATACCGAGATCGTGCCAATGGAGTACAATCGTGGTTACCGAGCGTAACCGAACCTGTGCAAGGTCACAATCAATGGAAGGATTATGGCGTAGTAATATGGCTGTCTTTAGCACAGTAAAACAATCACTTATACAATTGGTTATAATAATGATTGTTTCCATTAAACACATCGCGTTCTCTTGATAAAAGTAGGTCACTACAAAGGTATTAGTTCTGAGTCCCAGATTTCAGCATCAACATGTATGCATGTCAGGGCATAACAGTACGCGAATCTTGCGTATAGGAGTATAATTTTCATTAGAATCTTTATTTTAATCATTTAAATTTATCTACATATACCTTCTATGAATATGATACTGTAGTATATCTTAACTTGTCAAATGTGAAAAACTAACAGCCTACTTGTTTTGGTTTTTGATTTGCTTGAAATGAATTAACTGTGAACTCTAACTAAAACCTTTTGTATTATTAGAGTTGTTATAGAAAAAAGGGGTTGATAATTATTTCAACTCAACGCTAGAAAACTTAAACCGAAGAATTGTAGTTCATTGTAGCCTCATTTTCTTATATTCTTCTATAATATAGTAAGTATATTTGAATTCATTTACCTTTTATATGATGATTGGAAATAGTAGTATTTATGACAGTGAAACTTTATTAAACTGAATATTGTTGAGGGATTCTGTTTTGTTAAGAGTTCTTTGTTTTTTTAAACAAAAAGAATTTGATGTTACATGATCATAATTTGAATGTAAATTACAAAGAGATTTCTCACAACAGACCTGGTTGAATTCCACTGGTAACGGTTTCTCACTAGAACTCCAGGAGTATCTTCTGAAGTCAGTCACTACTAGTGAGCAGATGATTATTATTATCAGAATGGGTTTTGTGGAGATTTAAGAAATTTCACTGATTGAAATCATGAGTCAATTGAAGCTAGACCACCATAGAAAACCTAGAAGTACTGGACGGCCGTTTCGTCCTAGTATGGGACTCCTCCGTGGCAATGTGCATCCACAATCTGATGACATAATTTCAATATTGAATCAACTTATTTGTACTATAACTATATATTGTAAGCTATTATTATCTTATGTCTTATTCACAAGACTTTCTTTTACTTTTTCAAATGAAAGAACAATAAAAAATGATAATGTCATTTTTGGCGCGTTTCTTTTTCGTTTCTTCATGCATGAAATACATAATTATCTAAACATTCTTTCGTTTTACAAGTTCAAGTCTACAATGAAATCAAATTAGTGGTCTAGTAAGAAAAAGAATGAGAAACTTATAATATCATGCCATATTTGAGATCATCTACATTGAATAACAATAAGGTGACCAAGATTGATTAGTTATTGTCTCGAAAATAAATAATGTGACAGAAAAATTAAAAAAATGTTAACTCTTGGTAGCCACTTCTCACACGTTCAAAAAAATTTTTGTGAATATTTGAGTACACTAGTTGAGCATATACACATACTTATGTACTTACTTACTTCTGTTACTCCCAACGGAGCATAGGCCATCGATCAGTATTCTCCAACCTACTCTGTCCTAAGCCTTCCTTTCTAGTTCTATCCAATTTTTGCTCATTCTTCTCATGTCTGTTTCCATCTCTCGGCGTAATGTCTTCATTGGTTTTCTTCTCTTCCTTTAGCCTTGAGGATTACATATGAGGGCTTGCCTTGTGACACAGTTCAGTGCTTTCCCCAATGTGTGTCCTATCCACTTTCAGCGCTTCTTCCTGATTTCTTCCTCTGGGATCTGGTTTGTTCTTTCCCACAGTTGGTTGTTGCTGATAATGTCTGACCAACGGATCCAACGTATTTTGCGTAGACAACTGTTAATAAACTCCTGTATTTTCTGGATGATGGTTTTTGTAGTTCTCTAGGCTTTCGCCCCATACAGTAGAACTGTCTTGACATTTATATTGAAAATTCTGACCTCGGTGTTGGTTGACGTTGAGTACATATAACATGTTGGATACTCATATTGAAACGTACTAGATTGAAGTGTCATTGTAAATATCAATACTAGGATGTAAGTAAATTCAGTTAAAGACGAATCTCAAATAGAATTTAAAAAATGAGCATCTGGAATTCTAATTTTTTGTCACGTACTTAATATGGTAATATGTTAAATTGCACATTGTTGACATTCTCACTGTTTACACTTGTCAAAATTCTTACTAGAAAATTTTTATCGACATGAACCGTTAATAAATATAGTGGAGCTAATCTGTATCAGGTAGAGACAGGTATCTACCTCAGAACAATTGGAGATGGTCGCTCAATTTCGTGGATTCGTTGAAGTTAGATATTAACACCGTTACATACTAGCTTAGTGGTCTGGAGCTTAGGCGTTCATGCACAAGATCGAAGGTCCTAAGTTCGAATCTTGCGTGCGGGATCGTAGATGCGCACTGCTGAGGAATCCAATACTAGGACGAAACAACCGTCCAATACTCCCAAGTTTTTTATGATGATCTAAGATTAATCAATTCATGATCCCAATCAAATATTCTTACATTTTCCAACCTCTTGGTCATTTCTCTTTTCTCCATTTTACAAATTCTGTTCTTTGATAGAACGTCAGTTTCAATTTGTTGAAAAATGACTCGTTAAATATTGTTTCTTGTCGATGATGATGATGATGATGATTATAATCAATGTTCCAATTTTTCATAAATTAAAAAGTCAGATTGTGATCTCCAGTCTCGTTTTATTTGTTGGATGAAATTCCCTTTTTAATAAAACGTTTGTTAGTTAACTAGTTATGTTGAAGTATTATTAAGAAGAGGTAACTGTATTTGACTTCTTTTCTTTTGTTTATAAATGCTATGATATTTATGTGCTAGCGGGTGTTAAGAGTATATTAAATGTAAACCAGTTTCTACCAAATAAGACGTGGCACCATTGCATGAACTTATTGACTATTAGGGTAAGTCAGATTGATTGATCATGAACTAACTACTTGATTGATATTTGGATGAGAACCTTAGTGTTTAAAGACGTTAGATGATATCATAATGGCACAAATACATTTACTGTAACTTTTCTTCAAGAAATTGAATTTCAATATTCCTTTATATTTATCTTTTCATTTAGTTTTTCCTGAATCATATTCACCATGTATAATCTTCTTCATTATCATTGTTTATATATTGTGTCGATCTCTTTTCTTATCCTGTGAATTCCATTTTATAATTCGAATATGATATTGATGACTTCAACGAACGTACATTTGTCCCCAACTCTCTACATTGATCCTAGCTAACTGATAAAATGTTAAAGGACCAGACAATTCAAGATTATTTTCAACACCAATGGCTAACATAATTAGAAAAAAAAGAATTACTGATATCCAGAAAGTATTCAAAAATTCTTTATCATTCTAGTTTGATTACATACTCTCTTCAATAATGTTTACGTATAACTCTGTCAACAAGTTAAACTTCGTCATAGTTAAATAATGAAAATTCCCATTTCTCCATTTGGGAAATAAAGAAGGAACGAATTGAGCGAAGAAATTTCTCCTCAACATTCATCTATTGATTCTTACGTAACTACTATTCTATTGATCATCCATTATAAAATTCTGTTCCTTCTTTGTTTCTTATATTACGCAAAGTAGCAACTTCTTGGTTTTCGAATGATTACTTTGAATATTAATAATCCTCTTCCAATTACTCAATGTTAATTTATAATCTAAATGTCATTATGTAATTATTACGTAACGTATCCACTCGACGAGTATTATATCATTATTGTAAATCATACTTATATATATTAGTGTAGAGCCACAATGAAGTTAGACATTAACATCGTTGGATGCCGGTTCAGTGGTCTAGTTGGTTAAGCGCTTGGCGCGATACTGACAGGTCCTGGATTCGAATCTCGCGAGGTCGGGATAGTGGATGACCACTGCTGAGGAGTCCCATACTAGGACAAAACGGCTGTCCAGTGCTTCCACGTTTTCCATAATGGTCTAGCTTCCATTAACTCATGATTTCAACCAGTGAAGAACTAATTGAAAAGAAATTTGTTCCTTCTATATTCAAATAACGTAAGTATTCCATTACAACTTGAATCAACATTTTACACTTAAGTTATATAATGATAATAACATGAAAAATCATCCGATACTATTCAATTGTTCTAATATTTATCGATCATTCTATAATGTTCATTTGCTTAAAATTCAACATTCTCCACAAACTCTTTGTATCTTGATATTTATTTGCAATATGACGATTGAGTTAACAATTTTTAAACTGTGTATTACTTGCACAAAGTGATAGATTATTATAATTTTTTAATTAGAAACTTATGGTTTTATTCACTTATATAATTAATATTTGAATAACTCAATGGTTTTAAGTATAATGAACACAGATTTGAATCGTTTCTTATACTGTACTCAGTTAATTACATACTGAACTAGTGTTGGAGACAGATCAAGGAATGTTAACGGACAACCAAACTCAATCATGGCATCAATCGATAAAGTCACAAACTTCTAGTGTGAGTCATTTTGATAGATTCAGACTACTTGCTTAGGGTCCGCGTCACTATGGTAATCAATAGTTGGAGACTCTTGGTGACATGGCTCAGAATCAATCACAATGGCGTCCGTTTATACATTTTCTGTCTTCCCTTAAACAGTGAGATTAAAATTGATTTATATCTTTCTTTCTACCAACTAACTCTTTCTTCCTGTATTATATCTTTATGTGAAATCCTTCTTTTATACAGTACTACCATTGAAATAACTGCTTCTATGAATTCGGTGTTCATCTTGTTGTGCTAATGAGGTGTGACAACTCGGACCGATGCATATATGTACCTGATCATACGTTGTAGCAGGCTGACTGACTGACTGACTAAGAATCATCTTGAAATCTGTCTAATGTCCTAAATATATTTATTCATGAAGATGTTAGTTTCAATGTCCAACTGAATCATGGTTGATCGGTGAGACTAGAGAGTGTCATAGTTAGACAAACTAATTATTCACTGTTTTCCTAATGCTCAATGATCTGTTAACTATGATGTGAACTATGGAATATCTAGTCACTCATAATTAATTGAACTCGAAAGGAAAGTCAATTAATTATTGAAAATCTAATAATAATAATAATAATATGTTATCAGATGTGTATGCTATCACTGATATGAATGTCATTTCAGTCAATATTCATATTAGATTATAAAAGGGTTTAATATATACATAAGTATCTGTTTATGTTTAGTGACATCTTTCATATAAACGATATCGGTTTAGAGGTTAATACCTGCTTATCCTTGAATAGTTTCCATTTTCATTTATTTATATGAATGAAGTATTCTACACAAATGCATAGCAACAGTTATGTATATGTATATATACACTTACAAAGATACGAGGAAGTAACAGTAGAAAGAAGAAAAAAAAAGAATTTTATAATTGTGAAATCTATTCAATTCACCCATATTTATCGATTTGTTATTGTCTGAACTTGATAAAGTGTATATTTCACAAAAGATACTGATATTTCGTAACACGTTCTGATCGTATCTACTTAGTTACATTTTTTATAATTTTGTAGTTATGACAACAAAAAAAAAAGAAAAATCAATTAATTGATCAGATTAATACTTATTCTTATTTTCTTAAGTAATCAATCAATTACATTTGTTACATCATTGATGTTTAATTTAGTGTTTAGTTTAATACACATTTAGAATATAAGTAGTATTTGAATATATCTAACAATGATTGACATTTCTTATCGATTTTTTTTCAATATTATTTTTAATTGGATAGAACATGGCACTTATTATCCAATATGAATGAAGTACGATAGATACTTTTTGATATTTGTTAATTGAATAGTGAATTTTTCGTTAGTATATAATGGTAATGATATTAAATAAACATCTTACAAAAGGTAACTAATTGCCTCACCCTAATAAAATCAATATATGAAATTGCTAGGGTTGAAGTTATCACAAGTTCACTTAATCTGTGAACAAGAAACAAGACTCGGTGACTAAAGAGCAATAAGCTAGTTATTCAATGCATCCTAGTCACGCTAACTAGAGGGAGAAGTTCAAGATTGGAATGTGGAAGTATATTCTGCAAACAGCCAGAAACAAGCGATAACCAAAAACACAATTCAAAACATCTATATACAGTACAAAACCGTCATTGGGGAGAGTTATCAAATAGCATACTAAAAGACGCAACAGATCAATAGCATTTAAGATATTTACCAGTGGGAAATACGACATGAAGGTGAAAAGAGCGCCTTTAGCGCGTAAACAAAGAAATTCAAAATTTCTAAATAAAATTACAAAATTAGGTCTTTTCCCAAGTGAGTTCTGGGGATCTAACGTCCCCAATAGAAATACAGTAATAAATTTAAGAAGCTGTTTTCAAATAAATAGTTTAGTGGTTAAATCAAACTCTACTGTGGGATTTTGCTTGGTGAACTTTTAAATAATCTTAACAAAATAAAGTGAATTAGCAAAGGGATGTTATTATAAATGAATAAAAATAATTACCAAGGTTTGATTTGATAATTTTGAATAAATTGAGCATATGGGTAGATTGTTATAAAAAAAATTGACTCATGATCTCAACTGTTGAAATGACTACAATCTCCACAAAACCCTTTCTGATACTAATCAACATATGCTCACTAGTGACTGGCTTCAAGAGATATATCCTGGAGTTCTAGTGAGAAGCAGTGACCAGTGGAGTTCAACCGGGTCAGTTGTGAAACATTAATTCACTGATGACAATGGTGGATGTGTCGCTCAATTTCGTGGATTAGTTGAGGTTAAGACAATAACACCGTTACATGCCCGCTCAGTGGTCTAGTTGGTTAAGCGCCTGAAGCGAGACTGATAGGTCCTAAGTTCGAATCCCGCAAGGCGGGGTCATGGATGCGCACTGTCACCGAGGAGTCCCACAATAGGACACAACGGCCGTCCACTGCTTCCAGGTCTTCCATGATGTTCTAGCTTCAATTAACTCATGATCTCAACTGCTGAAATAATATATTTATAATATCCCAATGAGTAGAAGAATTTAGATTTTCTGACGTTTCGTGACTTATTGTAAGCCACTTCTTCAGAGAATAAATAACCGAATTAAAATTAATCCATGTTTAAATAGTACATTGGAACAATAAGAATAATATGTATGAACTCACTGGGACATTACAAATATATTATTTAGTTATAAAGGAATGCTACATTTATATTACAACATTAATAAATCTCTGAATGTTCAGAATGAATTCTTGTGTTTTGAAGTCAAAATAAAGAAATTTGTTCTTTTCCCTTGAAACATTTATACTGGTGAAAATCAATTTTTTAATTATCTGTACATTTATTCTGCATTATTGATGACGATTTCAACTGACCTGATCTACAGAATGTTGGTGAATAACGATCTGGCATAACCTATTTCTATCTGCCCAAACACAAGGATCAATGTATTAGTCAACGCAATGCAAAATACTTTATAACCTGATGAATTTTGATCAAGCCTCCAACTGTTTTTCCTATAAGTTTATCCTTACTCTAACTTACAGATATTTATAAAACTTTATCTTTGAGAATCGGCTTTTCAAATGTCAGATATTTTTATAGCTTACTTCAATGGTACAAATGGGGATTGTGAAAATATCCAACATTTTGTCCATTCAGATCGAACTTTCACAGGATAATACATTTCTCAACACACTTTATGTTAATATCTTACTCTTCCATGACACTTATAGGCCATTTACTCATCAGCAAACACAATGGAATGTGATTGAACATACTTTATAAATATGAGTCGATACATCCAAATGTCTTTGAGTTTTCAATTTTCTGTAGATTTCCTTCTTGTAATTGTACTGCAGTTTAACTAAAAATCTACTTATTTAGTCAATTTTAAATTTTTCACCTCTGTCGTATTTCCATTATGAAGATATTTGTTTATCGTACCTTCATAAAAATCCCGTTGTAGTCTGTTTGTCTATAGTATTGATTGTCTCGGTAGAAGTTACAAGTTGAATATCACGTATAACCTTGAAATATTTTAATCATAAACAAAATAATAATGTTAATTTTCTTATGAAAATTGTTCAATTTCTATACAAGATTATTAATAAAATCAATGCGTTCATTGGAGGAAAATTCAAAATATTGAACCTTATTGATTATGTTCACTACAGATAGTGATAGTCAGTCAGTTAGCTAGTCATTTAGTAACGACATAGAACTTCGTACGTACGTACATCCGTTCTAATTACCATACTACATTAACACAGACATGCAGTTGTCGACTCAAATCGCGTAGTCGTAGAGGTAGTAACAGTTTAAGCAGTAATCGGAAAGATTAGGGTTTGGAGATGTTATTCAAGGAGAACGATCCAGTGAAATAAATTTACAAAGAGAAAAAACAAGGGACATGAAGAATTCGGAAGATTAGAATTTGGGAGAACACAAAGAGTAGATGCACCTTAACCATTACTAACGATTTTGAGCCATGTCATTTAGAGTCTCTAATCATCGGTTGTTATCATCTCGCGGACCACAACCAGGTAGTCTAAACCTACCAACATGACTCAGTCCACTTATCAGTGACTTCATGTTTTGGTCTGGTCACCCCTAGCTTTCTTCCAACCTACTCCTATACCATAAAACATCGCACGTCGAGACCGTTGTTGGTTGGGCCAATGTAACACGTATCCAAGTCATCTCAAATGATGAAGTTTCACTACTTCATCAATTGATTTGCCATCCTTACCTAGTACCCGTTTCTTAACAACTGCGTTACTTACTCAATGGTCCCATGATATACGAGCAATGTTTCAAAGACACCTATGATCAAATACTAGTAACCTACGAATGTCCTCTACTCTTACCGGCCATGTTTCACTACCATATAGTAAAACGGAACGAACTGCTGCTCAGTAAACACGTCCTTTGGTTGATAAACGGAATCATTTAGACTAATAACCACAATTCAATTTAATCAATAGAATTCAATTAATATTACTAAATGATTCAAGAAATATAACATTGATCATTACCATTCGATAATAATAATAATAATCAAATAATTATATAATATATCTTATTTTGAACTGAATTATTGTCTAAATTTGATGTCAACTATTATTATCGGTTATTATTATTGTTGCCTATATTATGTAATTATTTTAGTGTATATTAACATCATCATCATCATATAATTGTTGTTTTCCGTAACTAATCAACATGGTAACTGACGCCAACGCAAGTGAACATATGTCACATAATTTCCTCTTTTTTTTCTCTCTTTACATTATAACTATATATATATATATATATATCTGTTTATATATGTATGGAGTTATATACATCTATATATATGTGTATATAGAGATGAGAGTTTGTGTTTTTAACGCCTTCTGTTCATTTGTTTGTTTAAATTATTGTAATATGAAATCACTAGTGATATTGAATGGTAAACATTTTTCAATAAAACTATTGAAATAGTCTATTTGTTATTCATTATGATTATGATTATTATTATTAGTAGTAGTAGTAATTTTGTCATGAACATCATTATTGTAACTGTGGTCTGACTTGATTTACCTACATCTATCTTGTCTATAAATCTATATCAATGTCTAGGAATTGTCTACAATAGAATCATACACATAATTCAATATACATTTACCAGCTTTGATGTTTAGCGAGTTAGACAGTAATAATAATAATAATAATAATAATAATAATAATAATAATAATAATTATTATTATTATTATTATTATTATTATTATTACTGAACGTTATAAGTTTTTGTTTAAGCTAGTTTTCAGAATTCGATCATTAATCGATTTTAGATTATTCAATGTATTAATGGAACGTGTTATTTTATCTAATTGTAACTTATTTCTTAACTGTTAAGCTTTGCTACAAAGTGTGAATTTGTAAACATCTTTGAAAACAAAAAATTGATAAAAGGGTTGCATTTTTCTTGATTTATCATTGAATTGGTCATTAAATGATACTCTATGGATTGATTGAATCATATCTGAAATATATTTATTTCATTTAATTGATTAGTAGTTCTATTGTTTAAAATCAGTTTCAATGATTAGATCACCATGGAAAACCTGAAAGCATTGGACGGGTATTTCGTCTCATCGTGAGGCTCCTTCTCTGTGGTGGTGCGTATCCACGAACCCGCCTCCCGGGATTCGAACCCAGGACCAATCAGTCTCATGCGCGAGCGCTTAATCACTGAACTACTTAGCCAGTCGGTATTCATCGGTGTTAATGTCTAACTTCAACTAATCCACGAAATTGGGCGACATATCTACCATTGTCATCAGTGAGTTACTATCTCACGACAGACCTGGTTGAACTCCAGTTTGTTGCGAATTTGAGGGCTAGCTTCAATGACCCATTTATTAATTGAATGAATGCAATAGATCATATAAGGCATTATACTATGTAATCATAACGTCTCTGAAATTGCTTCAGTTAGAGTTTTTATATCTTGATTTGCGAATGTCCTATGGCAGATAAACTACAGTCAACAATATCATGAGTTTCTCTTCATGCTACTGACTGAATAAGCTAAGCTGTAATTCCGAAATTTATTTAAATAGCATTCATGACATAAAAAAATAAATGCTTGTCAGTTGAATTTGTTTACAAACAAGTTATATGTTTATTAAAAACTCGGTATCTGTATGGGGAGAAAGAGAGGATCTAACCTTGTTCAAATTTAGTTCTACTGTCTAATCCTCTTTTTGTCTGGGGTCTGCATGATTTTCGCATTCAGTAACTAGAAACAATGAATAACATCAATTACAATGATCTTTATCCCACACTAGATCTTTAGTTTCAGTATTCCTTTATACACATACCTTTCAACGATATCTTTTCGAAGTATTTTCTCAATCACGCTTTCTTCTTCGATTCTATTGCTATTCATCTACTTTTCAAATTCGCTTTGTTGTACTGAGACAATATGTGAACCTGAGCCTGCCACGCCTTATGTTTACTACACTTGTCTGATTGATTTTCTGATATTTCAATATAGATATATGCTATCCATAAGTCAATAACGAGTTTTTTCTTTCTTTCATTACGTAACTCAAAATGAGCACACAGAAGAAGACACAGATTTATGGTGATCTCTGTTGGTTGACATGGATTGTCTGTATATACAAACTGTCCTTCTTTTTTTGGTTGCAAGTGATCATGACAGGATAGTTTGACGATTACTTTTTTATTTAGACAGTGTGAAGGAAATCCAGAAAGTAATTAGTCTTTGTAAATGTTTTCTATTTCAGACATAAGAAGGATTATTTACCTATCATAATCACATGTAGAAATATTTGTAGAGATCCTCTTTAATTGTAATGAATATATATTTATTTCAAGAATTCTAATGAATCGCTGATGTCTGACAATTAGTTTTTCTTCAATAGTGAGTTTACATTCGATTGAAACCATTAGTTACCAAGCAGTTAATCCATATATTGTCATTTTTCCCTCTCATAATAGCGTTAGTATTATTGTCAGTATCAGAAGGGGTTTTGTGGAGATTGTAGTAATTTCAACAGTTTAGATCATGAGTCAATTGAGGCTAAACCATCATGGAAAACCTGGAAGCACTGGATGGCCGTCTCGTCCTATTGTGGGACTCCTCCGTGGCAGTGCGGATCCACGATTCTGCCCGCGGGATTCGAACCCAGGACTTATCACTCTCGCACCAGGCGCTTAACCAACTAGACCACTGAGCCAGTTAATTCACTCTATCATACTGTTGAATAGATTAGTATTAACATGATGATAACCATTTAAACGTGTTGAGATTCAATTAAATATAAACCTCTTTTTTTACCCTACTGTTGTTATGGGTTCAAGTGTATTATTGATTCAATGTATTAAACAGTATTGATAATATCAGGATCCTTTTAATTCAATCGTCTGTACATCTAACATTTTGAACGACTTATACTGTTGACTTGAATTTCATTACATTTGTACACTGATTTCAATAATCTTATGTTTAAATATGACAGACACCCGACATGGTTGAATTTAACTTGTCATGAATTCGTACTAGAACTCTTGGGTTCGCCTCTCGAAATATTTTTAGTAAAGGGATTCGTAGGGTTTCTAAGAAGCTGTCGACTACCTCCCAATTTTCATTCCTGTGTATTCCGTTATATAGCCGGAGGAAAATGTATTTGGATTGTATAGATTCTTAACTACATGTATTGAGTGTGCTGACAACCAAGGTTACTTGCATCATTGATTCTGTAACATATTGTATACTCAAACTCCATCCTTCGACATTATTTACAATACTTAATCATAGATTCTGATAGATGTTTACCCAGCTAAATCTATTTTAAAGCTTTAGCCATTCACAATTCGAAACTTGATATGTTAGTGCAATAAAAAATTTTAAATGCTACGCATCCACTTCACAATGCTCGTAATACTATTTATTCTTTACATTTATGAAAACATTCTTAATTTACATCATCATATTACCGTAAGAGTTGAGTTGGGTAGTCATAGGATATCCCACGTTAGAGTCTGTAAAGGCTCAGAGAACGCCAAGGAATGTTTTTTTTAATCGGTTTTGAATCGAAGTATCTCAGAAACATCTAGAAATCAAAGAGTCATGTATTACTTTCTTAACTGGACATTTACCTAAACCATTACTTTATTTATTGTGTTTTCTGAAAGTTCCACAACCCCAAGGCCACACGAAACTCAAAAGATACATTCTTTTTTCCGTACACAGACTAACATACAGTAAAGTTCTTACTAAAATTTCTCATATTTTCTCTTTTGTTCTAGTTGATGCGTTAATATAGTTTGGGCTTGTACGAAGTGACTAGGAAAGTAGTATTACGCATTACAGTAGCAGATTACTTCTATCCCTACTCTACCATTCACATAACATACCATCCATTTCACTTTAATGAAACTCATAGTTAATACCCTAACCTTAACAATTCTACATATTGACAGTTGAATTCACGAGTCAATCTAAACTAGACCACCACCATTGAAAACCTAGGACTAAACAGTTGTCCAGTGCTCCCAGGTTTTAAATTGACTCATCAATTCAACTATTAAATTTACTACAATATCCACAAATCCACCGCCTCCCATTTACTGATAATTTTATATATCGATAGTTGAGATCATATGTCAACTGAAGCTAAACCACCATGAAAAACCTGGAAGCACTGGATGGCCATTTCGTCCTATTGTACGACTCCTCCGTGGCAGTGCGCATCCATGATCCCGCCTTGTGAGACTCGAACCCAGGATCTATCGGTCTCGCACGTGAACGCTTAAGCTGAACTATTGAAATTACTATAATATCCACGAAAAATCCCGTATGATACTAATTTTCCTAGATATTTGATATTTCAATCAGTTCTCTTTCAGTTGTTATTTAGTTTAAAATTGTTTAGTCAAATTTCACACAAAAAAAGGATCAAATAATGAACCGTTTGAAAGAAAAACAAGCAACCAAACAAAACAAAAAATCATTCACTGAATTAATGGTTTTATTATTCACTGAGTATATTTTACATGAGATTTCATAGGTCATTTGCTTAACAATAGATTCTTGTGACCTTTTTGTTTTCTTTTAATGAAGTTCATGAATTATGTAACATACCATAAGATTTGAAAGTTTTCAGTAGTAGTATATGTATATTTTTTTTTAAAATTTAAGATATAAAGGTAATTATTATATAATGGATAATTTTTAATTTGAAATAAAATAAAAATGTAATCGTGGATACGCACTGCTGAGGAGCCCCATACTGGGACGAAACAGCCGTCTAGTAATCCCAGGTTTTCCATGGTGGTCTAGTTTCAATTGACTGATGATTTCAATTATTGAAATTACTAAAAATCTCTATAAAACTCCTTCTGAAAATGTAATCTATCTAAAAATGTATAAAGTCAAGCAGTTAATCAAATGTAATATAAAACTAGTATGAATGTGTTTTAACTAAAATTGAAACAACAAAATGTCAGAGTAGTAGAGGTAGTATCAATATCAGCGTTAGTCGATAAACTTATTGAAGGATGATTTAATTCAAAAGGTAAGGATATTTCATGGAATAAAAATGTATAAGATTGTTGGAGAGTTCTGAAGTATTCCTCAGGAACGCTTTTTCCAATCACAGTTACATAGAAGCTCTTCAGAAACATCTAGAAAGTGACGAGTCACGTGTCACTTTTCTGGTTGGATATTTACCGATACTATTACTAATATAATTAGTACGGATCCAAAAATCTCCAGAATTCCAACGTCTTGTTTACTTCTATTAATACCCTCGTTTTTCTGTACACCGACTAACGTTGGAGTAAAGCGTTCCTTTTGCACTTCTCACCTTTTCATTTGTGTTTAAGTTGCTTTAGAAGGTTTAGTCCGGGATTATTAGAATCGAGCAGATTTATTGGTGGCAGCGGATAACGCAACGATACCACCAATCAAAGAGCAGCGAATTATCGGTCGAACCAGTGATGCATAAAACACGTGCGAGCAACCTAGAGTCCTGGTTGGTCTCGCTTCCTGTCTAGCCCAGCCAGTTAAGCTCAGAACACCAATCTCAGCCTCTGCAATATGAATCATTTATTTCAAACATACTCGGTTTGTATACCAACCAAACAGACCACATCGTACCATAAAATAGAAAATAATATTTGTACAATATTTGGGCAAAAGTGGCTGTGAATGAGGTAGATAGTAATTAATAGACAAGCCATAACTCAAGAATGGTGAACCGTATAATAATAGTTCATAGGTCAAAACAAAGCTTATAAGAAGAGCGACATGAATATGAACAATTTAGGTACACAACAATTATACGATAAAAATATACTCATAATATTGGTCCATAAACGGATCCCAAAAATTACTGTTCATTATTCTTATCGGGATATAACAGCGGGAAAAGATTTAAAGGAAGATAAAGGGTGAATACATCTACTCCATTGCGATCGATTCTGAGCCATATTACCAAACATTTATTCTTTCTCAATTAAATACAGTTATAAACCATGGTCATCTATAAATTAGGCTGAGTTTACTCTTCATTTATCTAATGTTCAAGTAATGTTTAGGACTTTTCATTATTTTTTCGTTCATTAAATAATTGAATGAATACTACATATTGGAAAGTAATTTTCAATCTATATATTCTTCATCTTTCATGTTGTGCTACGCTACGCAGATATATCTATATGATAATATTCTGAATAACGTTAGACTCTTGAAATGAAATCTTTACTGAGAATTATCACTCTAATATTTAACACGTATCCAGTAAACTAACGAAAAATGGCATCTTTTGACAAAAACATTTGGTCAAATAAGATTAATAGTTGAATTCATGAGTCGGTTTAAGCTAGACCACCATTGGAAACCTAGAAGCATTGGACAGTCGTTTCATCCTAGTATGAGACTCCACAAAAATGCGCATCCATGATCCCTCTCACCTTCGGTTTGGCACGTAAACGCTTAATCTCTAGACCACTAAGCCGACATCCAATGGTGTCGATGTCTAACTTTAATCGATCCACGATCTTGCACAACCATTCATCCATTGTTTGAAGTAGAGATATCTGTTTCTAACCGAGACGGATTGGACTCCACTGAAGTTTATTCAAAACATTTATCTATTCTAACCATTCTATTGTATATTTAATGTAACAATTATTCATAATTATCATATTCAAGCATGATTCATTCCAAATTCCAATGAGTTCAATAATTGTTTCATCTAGTTCTATTTTACTTAAATAAAAATTTATAATGAGAATTTTTCTTATTACACTCTATGTATAGTCTTATTCATCAGTATAATTTATTGAAAGTATGACCATGACCATTGTAGATCTAATTCACATTGACCTTATGTTTTAATGAAAGAAGTTACACAAGGATTGAATTTTTGTTTTCAAATTTGATTTAACATCTATTAATGTTCATTATGATACTTCACAATGAATTATCATTATAATTTCAACTATGAAAAGTAATGATTTCATTGTATCAATCAATTATCTTGTATACAAATTACTATTATTCCTCACCATGTAGCAATTTTGGAAGACTCTCCCGTTCTCTCACATTGTACGAGCATTCTATATACTTAAATAAATGGTTGCTCTGGTTGTCAGAAGGGGCATCAGCCTTGTGACTTCTGAAGGAACTCGGCTTTCACTATGAGGTGTCATAACTCTTCTAAATGAAGACCTTCTGTCTCCCAAGTTAGAGTTTAAACGGTTTGAATAATTTTTTCTGGTTAGCGTTTTTTTAGAGAGTTAGTTTTCTACGGGATGGGGTCGCTAACTCTTTGCCCAACCCTCCTCTTTTATCCGAGCTTGGGACCGGCAGTAGTCACAGAGGGGCTCCAGGTGGAGTTATTCTTCACAATTGATTGTGTTAAATATTTCCAATAACACAGGAAATATTCAGCTCAAATTGTTATGTCCGAAATTTCTAGAATCTCAGAAAGTTTTGTATGACTTTTCTACTTCGTCCATTACCCGTCAACCATGAACTAATAAATTCAGTCCATATTGTACCCTATAGAACTGGTACAATCGAATCATCATTATTTCTTATACACCAACTTCCTTGTAAGTCACTGACCATGGCTTCTTACAGTGCTTAATTGATGTTTCATTCTATAATTTTAGTAATTCACAATACAAAACTAATTACTGGTTAACTTATAGTAACTAATTGAGAATATTTTTCTGTTCGATGCTGTTTATTTGCGTACATATCAAAAGTTTACATTATCGCTGTGTAACAATAATATCAACTACACTGTTATTCTATTGATCAAATCCAATTAATTATTCTATTAAACTCATTAACTGATCAATGTTGGACCACTGTTGAAAACCTGAAAGTACTGGATCGCTGCTTTGTTCTATTATAGGACTCCTCAACAATACTTATCTACGACTCTGCACTCTGTACTTGAACTCAGGATATTGAGTTTCGCTAGAGAACTCTTAGTCTTTAGACAACTGAGTCGGTACCCAACAGTACTAATGTCTAATTTCATTCCCTTTTGGAAAGTCCCCTACTAGAATGTAACAGGCATCTAGAGCTTCTAGGATTTCAATGGTGGTCTAACTTACATCAGTTCATTATTTCAGTAAAACTCAACAATCTCCTAAACCCCAAACTTTCAAGTGTCCAAATATTAGATCATTTTCTACCGTATGAATTCACTAGATGTCAGTAGTCATTGATAATTGAAATGCCACTACTTCACTCCTTCTTACTTAGGGCTTTCACATTTTCTTTGTCTTATTAACTAATCTAATAATTTTAATAACACTTATAAATAGTAATAATTATAACTCAGCTGATACACACATCTGAATTTTATGCCTAACTCCACGTCCTTGGTTTATGGAGTTGCACTTCTCAGACCCTTCCATATTAGAACAAAATAACTGTCCACTGTCACTTGATTTTTTATGGTTAATACACAATGCAAACTAAAAAGTTCAAAAATTTTCCCCGAACTCCCCGAACTATTTTATTCCTTAATGATTCTGTGAATTAGATATTGTACTCAGATACATATATTCGCACATACAGGCGTAATAAATCATTTGTGTTCCATAAAGAGTAAAATGGAAAATTATCTGATATTTTTAAAATAAACACAATCGGATCAGCTGTGCTCGTTTATGGAATAGTTCCAGTATAATGGAAATGTCAATAATTGCTTGATTTCTATAATAATAATAATCACATCTACACAAATAATATATTGTGAAAAGTAATGGTAATATCTATATATAGCTCATGTGGTTGATTTTCGTGGTGCTGATCTCCTGTAAGCTAGATAGGTTAAAATTGTGATTTTATCAATAGTCACGCGAGGTGAAGTTTCCTGGAAGGTAACGTTTATTGATTACAACTCTCGGTTGTAATCTAAATAATGGATTTCAATTTATTTACAGTGATGTGCTAGACAATCAAGTGTTAGAGAGGGCAATACGGGCGAGTTTCACTTCTTGATTACTTGCGTCATAGAAGAATACCTTTTTGTATGAAGGATTTGTAAGGGAAACTGATTAATAGTCATTTTTTGATTACCTAGAAGCGTGTCCAAATAGCCCAAGCGATAACTGCTTGATGCCCATTATATACGGGGCATAATGGCATATTTATTTCAATCAATATAACTCGTTTGGCTCATCATGAAAGGCAAACGTGACCATCATATCAATAACGGTAACGACTGTTGTTTATGACATGCATAAGTCTTAGCATACTGTATATATTTATACGCGTTTACTCATCAATAGAAATTTCCTGTGTAATTGGTTGAAATTTCTTTATAGCTAATATCAGTCTTCATATTAGCATCCACCTATTTGTCAATGGAATAATTCTCTATGTCATTTAGTGTACTGTTTAAATGTAAATGTAGTTTAGTTACAATCATTCTTGATAGTTTGTTTAAGTTTATAGTCTTCTCTTACATTGGTATTGTTGTATGTACCTTAGTATGAATGTGTCTATACAAACCGGAAAAATTCATTTGTCCAATATTGTAATGATTTAATTTGCTTAGTATGTTCCAACATTCTTAATGGTATTGATATTCTCTATTGGTAATTACTGTCATCTTTATTTGAATTTTCAGTCTTATAGACTAAACATTCATTCATTCATTCATTCTATATTCGATTAAAAATTTATCAAGGTTTTTATTCTGTTCAGAAACAAAACAAAACACAATTATGTAATAGGTTAGGTATCATCCATTGAATTGTGATCTCTGTTGATTTGTTAGGTTATGGGTTTATAATGATTTGGTTTGAAATCTGTTATATTAGATAGTTTAAAACAAATTAGTTAGAGAATCAATTTTATCAGATGGGTTTTATGGATTTTATGATAATTTCAATGGTTGAGATCATGAGTCAGTTGAAGCTAGACCACCATGGAAAACCCTAAAGCACTGGACGGTCGTTTCATCCTATTGTGGGACTCCTCTGTAGCAGTGGACATCCACAACTCCACCTCGCGGGATTTGAACCCACGACCTATTGGTCTAGCGCTAGCGCTTAATCTCTAGACCACTGAGCCGGTATGCGACACCGTCCACCATTGTCATCACTGAGTTACGATTTCACAACACACCCGGCTGAACAATTTACACTCAAATTATAATTATGTAACATCTTTTTTTAAAATCAAAAAAATGACCTTTTAACAAAACAGAGGTATATCCTAGAGTTCTAGTGAGAAGTAGTGACCAGTGGAGTTCAACCAGGTCTGTTGTGAGATAGTAACTCAATGAAGACAATGGTGGATGTGTCGCTTAATTTGGTGGATTAGTTGAAGTTAGACATTAACATCGTTGGATACCGGATCAGTGATCTAGTGTTTAAGTGCTCGTGCGCGAAACCAGTAGGTCCTGGATTCGAATCTCTCAGAGGGCGAGGTCGTGGATGAGCACTACCACAGAGGATTACTACAATAGGACGAGACGGCCGTCCAATGCTTCCAGGTTTTCCCTGGTGGTCTGTCTAGCTTCAACTGACTCATGATTTTAAACATTGAAAAAAAAGCATTAGTTTATTGAAAAATCATTATTGATGAATTTCCTCCTATCTAATTAAAAGTTTATTTTATTGATCACTATCTCTAAATTATCTATCAATATGGAACTCTTTCCTTTGGTGTTTTTTCTCCCCTCTAGATAGATAGTATTTTTCATAAAATCATTTTATACACTAATAGTTTGCTTAGATCTTTTTATTTTAATTGCTAAGTTGGTGTTGTTGTTTTTCTCTTTGTTTTTTCTTTTTTGTTTTCCAAATGAAACGCATAATTATTTGTGAAATAAAGAAGAAAAAATTAAAATTGTTCATTTGTTCCAAGTTTTTTTTCTTTTTTTTCTTTTTTGAAAATTACTCGATTTTTTTTTTCATGTTGATATTTGTCGGTAAATTTATTGATTTTTTTTGTATTGTGTTTTTCTTTTTCCCCCGACAAAACAATCAAATAAACAAACGTTTTATCAATTTGTTTGTGTTTCCATATTTGATAAAAGTTACACATGAATAAATAATAATGTTGAATAGCTGTTGATTTTTAATAACCAAGTTGTCATTTTGTTTATCGGTTCTCATAAGTAATGAGAATGTATATTTGATTTATCATTGTTTCACTGTTTAATGTTAGTTAAGTTGTTGTTGTTGTTTTTTCCGATCAATTTCACAATGAGATCACTCGTAGAAGTTAATCAACACTCTATATACTCTGTGTTAAGATATTGGATAGTTGGAGATAGTTTGTAGATAATCTTGGATTTAGGTTATGTGTTATTTGTTATTCATCGGCAGAATGTACCTGTAATCTTTAAGAAACTAATGACCTAGTCTCACTGTTAAACTACCTCAATCCTACAGAAAATCAGCTGCAACGTAATCAGTGTAGTAATAACACAGATTGTAAAACTGATTGACATATATTCCAATATCCTATAGAGCAACGATTTCTTCAAGATTATAAGTACACCTTGACGACGATTATCAACTATCATAAAATGTAAGTTTAGTGTATCTTGTCGACTCCGTCCAACCATCGAGAACAAAGAGTGTGTCCTAATACTGATGACATCAATATGTATTTGTTAAAATAATAAACATTTAAATTTGATTTAATTTATATAAATAATTTATAGTAGTAGTAGAATAATGTCTCAACATTGTCTGTCTATATCAATCTGCTGAGATACAACCAATTTATTTCTTAGATGATTTAAAACTACATGGCTATATTTGAAGAATGCTTACAATGGTAAATATTTACTTCTTTATATACTTCAACATGTTCAGTTATTTAAAACGCAGGACATAAAATAGATGTGGATTTATTGAAGTTACCGTTGTTGACAGTAGTTAACAGGACACTTTGGATTTTTGTTTCATGCTAGTTCCCTCTTATCAACAAGTCCTAGCTGTGATCTTGGCAGATCTAATGTTCCCTGTGAGATTCGATTCTTCATCACATAACCTCATAGTTTGAAACGTTACCTCTAATTTATTTGTAACTTGACTAACCACTGAATTTCATACAAATACAGGAGAGGTAAATCAACGAAGTGAGAGGCTGAGTCATAGAAATATTCACAACCCAACAGTAATGAAATCTAAACTTCATGAACAAGTATCCAATAGAACGAACAATATGGAATTTAAGAATAATAATAAGCTAATTATGTACACTGTCACTGTTACTTAAAATCATAACAATATGACCCATTTTTTTCCCGGTACACAACCAACTGGCTATCTGTACTCAGAAGCTCAATGGATAACGTGTTATCCATTCGCAGCTCAAGGTACTATGTTTGAGTCTCTGTGTGAATATGAACACTGAGATATGGTACGTGAACCAACCTGACATGTCCCAAAATGACAGAAACACATGTTCTATATTTCACTTTTCAACCCGAATCAAATACGAAAAATTCTACTCCCTGAACAACCAGTCATTTGTTTTTCATATTTATGCTCACTACTGGCTGGCTTCAAGGTGTATATCGTGGAGTTTTAGTGAGAAGTAGTGACCAGTGGAGTTCAACCGGGTCACTTGTGAGATAGTAACTCACTGAAGACAGTGATGGTTGTGTCGCTCAATTTCGTGGTTAAGCGCTCGCGCATGAAACTGATAGGTCCTGGGTTCTAATCCTGCGAACGGGATCGTGGATGCACACTGTCACGGAGGACGAGTCTCACAATAGGACAACACGGCCGTCCAATGCATCCAGGTTTTCCATGGTAGTCTAACTACAACTGATACATGATCTCAACTAGTAAAATTACTATAATATCTACAAAAACCTTTCTCATATTATACAGTTTTGCTTATTCTCAATAAAACATCAATATTTTCCTTGTAAAGAAAAAAAACAAGGTAAATAAGAGAAATGAAAATAATTTAAATCTCGTATAGAAACAAAATCCTAAAAATGAAAAGAAACTTTACGAAATAGATGTTTAATGAGATTTTAAATTCTCCCATTACCTAATTGTGTATACTTGTGTTGTTTGGTTGTCATCGATTTTTTTTCTATTTTCATTTATCTAATTTGACTATATTTATTTTTTTCTTCGTTCTCCCCCCTCTCTTTGCTTAACAGAATACTCTATCCATCTGTTTATTTAATTGTAAACAAAAATATATTTGTGTTTTTTTTTCATTTTTTTGGTTTAAAAATGATCTTTTTTATTACTTCGATTTTTTTCCTTTTACTCATATTTAGTGGTTAAGATCATAAGTTAATTGAAGCTAGACCAGCATGAAAAACCTGGAAACACTGGACAGCCGTTTCGTCCTATTGTGGGACTTCTCAGCAGTGTGCATCCACGATCCCGCTCGCGGGATTCGAGCCCAGGGTCTTCGGTCTCGCGCGCGAACGCTTAACCTACTGGACCACTGAGCCGGCATCCAATGATGATAGTGTCTAACATCAACCAATCCACAAAATTGCGCGACCAACTTCCATTGTACTGAGGTAGATACTTGTCTCTACCCGACATGGATTAACTCCACTGATCACGGCTTCTCACTGGAACTCCGAGAATTCCCTCACGAAGCTAGTCACTCGTTAGCACATGTTGATTACTAGTATAGAGCATCAATCGGTTCATGATCTCAATCAAAAACTTAATAATCTCCATAACCCCTATACTAGTTATCTAATATTTCTTAGTTTACAATGATTATCCAAGATCGTTCTTGATGTAAACAAGGTAGCGTTATTAGTATCGTTATTTATAGATTTAAAAAAATATTTTTGACCTTCATTTTGAAAGACACCAATTAATAACTGTTAAAGCTGCCTACTTTCTATAACCTTATGTAATTTTAAGCATAGATATACTTTTAGAGATAATTCTTTGTTGTTCTAACTTATTTGTAATTTCAATGGTCAAGATCATGAGTCACTTGACACTAGACCACCATAGAAAATCTGGAAGCACTGGATATCTGTTTCGTCCTATTGTGGGACTCCTCAGCAATAGGACGAAATGGCCGTTCAGTGCTTCCAGGTTTTCCATAATGGTCTAGCTTCAACTGACTCATGATCTTAACCATTGAACTTACTATAATATTCACAAAACCCATCTGATATTATTTGAAATCGTTATTGTCCCAACTTAAAACTCATTCATCCACTTATAATTCATAGATAATATTTTATTGAAGGTGTTGACAAAATAAAAAGTTCTCTAAATGGTTAAGTGAAAATATATTTCTCTTAAAAGATATAAAATATTGATTCTTGATCTAATAATCTAACAATAAACAGTGAATTAGGACAAGCTTATTAATTAATTCACTTGTAATTCATGTTTACTCTTTATACAATTAGTGATTGACAGAAATCTTACTATAAATTTAAGATTCAAGCAAAGTGTTCAATTGTCATACTAAAGAACGAATGTAGTTGATTATAATTTGTTCTTTCCTCTATTAAAGTTTTTAAAATAAAATGGGCCAGGAAAGTAAAATTCGGACATATAGGGCACATTTTTAAACATAAGTTTGTTCATAACATTGTTTAAATCAAATTTAAAGTTGTAGGTAGAATGTTGGCCCCCAAATGAACTGGTACAGCCGAGTGTGGGGAGAGTCAGCTCTCCCTCACGAAATTCTCTCAAGTAGCCATGTGCATACAACCACTACCAGGGAACTCCTACTCACTGCCTTCTCTCACCACAGGTGTAGTTTATGCAATTGAGAGGACGGAAAGCGAATATTCGACGCTTTAACCGGGCTGATGGACACGGAGAGTTCACCTAGGGGAGTTGAAAAACCCTCATTCCAAACCAACGGTGCACACGGACTCCAGCATCCTGAAGGAACAAATGGCGTATAGACCAATTGTTGGTCACCGGCTACCATGTGACTGCATCTCCTTACGATGCTCCACTGCCTCGTGGATTAGACATTTACGTCAAAGGTTTTGAGTGTTAGCCCTAAGGAAACCACCTGCTTCGGTTTGGGCACCCGAGCAGTATCCCAGTCCTCACATAAATCGAATGATTTATGTGGCGCATATCTATTTGATGCGTCGTTGTACCAATGTTTATGTGTTTAAACAAATAAATAAAAATAAGATAGATTTTGAACCCAATACGACTATTGTAGTTTTTACTGATCTAGACATTTGAATTTTTATCTTATATATCAAGGCTCTTTTATTTTTATTTAACTTCCATTATTCTCTTTTTCGTAGCCTTATTGTTACACATGTTTCATTGTTGCCAGAATATTGTTATTATGTTCAGCAATATAAATTTTAAGTGAAATTCTATGGATGATATCTGTGTTCAAAACATAGTTGCGTACTGGGCTCACACTCTAAATATGAATACCAGTAAAACTAATCATTATTTGCTTTAACTGAAGTAGGTATAGCTGGGTTTGAACCTAAGGCTTATTGATGAAAATTAAAATGCCCCAAACCAGAAGATTAATGTTCCACAGTCGAAACTGTACTACTTGGGTTATAAATAATTTCAATTATGTCTTCAACAGTATTAATCTTTCTTTTGAATCCTAACACAACAATTGATGTTCTTGACCAGTTCTATTATGCCCACTTATCTGAGAATGTATATATATCCCACTCTTGCGTGCATACTTTTATTATTATAGGATCAACTTTCTGCGATCTCCTCTCTCTGTCTTTATTTTTCCGTTTGTATTTATCATCGTCCTTTCCTTCTAACACAATCACAAAAGTACCTTTGTTTGAATATGAATAACTATGTATTTCTTACCGTATCCGCTTGAACATGCCATTTAACTACTTTATCTCCTTATTCCTCATGTTTGCTAATTTTCATTCTTCCTACATTCTCTTTTTTTGTGTGTACGATAGATACAATGCCAAAAAACTAATTAAACACTTTTTTTTCTAGAAAAAGAGGAGAAAATATTGACGTTTGTGTTTTTGTGCTTTCATTTATACCTTGTCGACATTTTAGGTTTTCTTTCTTCACTTTTACTATAGGGCATATAATAGTATAGTATGATGATCATGATGATGATGCTTGAATTCTAGATGAAATGTCTAATAATAGTTAAAGTATTCCGTTTTTTAACTTATAAGGTCACAGATACAACCTACTACCGTATCAATTATACATTTATTTGGCTTGATTATAACATAATTCTGTTTTGTATTATTGTATGTAATACGTTAATAAATAAGGTAAAAATCAATAGACAGAGGTATTAATTATTATATGGCGTCTTAAAAAATTTCTATACTTTACAGTAACCTAACAACAACAACAACAAACGAATTTGGAAAATGATTAGGGATCGAATTTTTTTTCCAAAAAAAAACCCCCACAATAATATCGTTGTGGTAATGTTGGATAGTGAAATGTAGAACATGCGTTTAACCATAGTTGGGACTTATATTTAGTTGAATGTGCTTGCCACATTCTACTGTTGATGTTCATAGAGGAACTTGAACTCAAGATTGTTTTTAATGTATTATCCTCTGTGAATATCAAGAATAGAGTGTAATTGTATCCATCCATCCATCTATCCAGTTGATGAATTTCTTTATTAAAATCTTCACTGTACCATGATGGTACATATTCACTTCGACAAGCGTGCCAACTTTAATAATAAATGTCAGTAAGTGATAAAAACCAAATGAGATAAAATAAAGTTATACTATGCTACTACTCTAATCAATATTTTTTACTATTTGTAGAATAATTAAAGGAAATATATGCAAGGGAACTGAAGTTATTTAGATGAGATTATATATATATATATATATGGTATATAGCAGATGCCTGTAGAGTTTGCACGCTTACAAATCTATCATTAATGATCTATCTTGAAGTACGTACTTCGTATATTCATTATGTACATACAATTACTGGTATCATCAATGTTCAGCGAAATCATGACTTTTAATTGTTAAAATTATGGTTGAAATGTATTACGATGAAAACAAGTATTTGTTTTTTTCGTTTAATAATCAAAGATTGAGTTTCTTCTTATTTAAGACTTATCTGGTAAATGTACCTATTTCGAACCTAGTAATTTTCAATTAAAACACCAAATGAATTGCTTTATTTCAGATAACCACTAAACAACTCTGCTTAAAAAAATAAGTTAATGCCAATATCGAGACAGTTGATAATCAGAATGTATATTCAACAAAAGTGAACGAGACTCATCAGCAGTGCGCATCCACGATTCCACCTCTCGCGAGATTCGAACTGGGGATCTATCAGTTTCGCGCGCGAGCACTTCACCATTAGACCACTGAGCCGGCATCCAACGATGTGAATGATCTAATTCAGTCATGATTATCCACACTTTGAAATTAAGAACAATATAAGATTAGACCGAAGTTAATATAAAGAAGAGATAAATATTTCAGATGAGGGAACTGTTAACATAAAAAGTAGATTCATTGGTTCTATGATTTTTTATAGAATGATTTTATATAATGTTTTATTCAGCCATCAAATCCTATTATGGTTTTGAACGAAGAGCTCAGACAGGGAAGACCAATTTATTGATTCATACAAAATTACAAAGTGCATTCGTGAAATATGAAAACTACATATTCAATACGTTATTTGCGCATCATCCATTAATTGTCTTTTACATGCTTTGTAATTCTTTCAACTCGGCTTTTATTATAATTTCTTTCTATTTCCCTTTCTGTTCTCTTCAAATGATTGTACACAGTCTTCTTCTGGTATGTATTTCACTTCTGACTGATGTTACATACTACTTATATTTGTCTATATAAGTAGAAAACACCACAGTATGTTGAAAAATCTTAGATAATTTACATGACTCAAAATAGTATTGCAAATACTTCAATCCAAACACTTTTTATATGTCAATTATTCTTCAATCCATAGATCCTATACTGTATTATTATAGGTTTCACAGATTTATATCCTGGTTCAATTCAAGCTAGACCACCATGGAAAACCTGGAAGCACTGGACGGCCGTTTCGCCCTAGTACAGGACTCCTCAGCAGTACGTATCTACGATCACACATTCCGCGAGATTCGAACCCAGGACCTATCAGTCACTGAAGATAATGGTGTGCGGTAGCACAACTTCGTGGATTGGCTGAAATTAGACATTAACACCATTGGATGCCGGCTCAGTGGTCTTGTTGGTTAAGCGCCTGGCACGAGACTGATAGGTCCTGGGTTCAAATCTCACGGGGTGCGGGATCGTGGATGCGCACTGCTGATTAGTCCCATATTAGGACGAAACGGCCGTTCAGTGCTTCCAGGTTTTCCATGGTAGTCTGGCTTGTATTGACCCATGATTTCAATCTGTGTAATTTCTAGAAATCTCCACAAACCCCTTCTGATATCATAGGTTTATCATATAAACCTTATATGTCAATTCTTCACTTTACAATTCTACATCTTTTGCTGTATAATGTCACTTATTCAATGGACAGTTGTACTGATGCGTTAATTTAGATTGTAATAAACCTATTTGAATTTTGTCATTAATAAACAATGCTCTCTATTTTTATGTACAAATCAAGATACAATAGTTAATAACTAATCATATTTTGATGAAGGCAATGTTTCATTGTATCAGAGGTATACGTACTGAATAAGTATTCATGGTATTATGCTCACAATGAGTGTAGTACATTAAAATCCGAACGAAAGTATTATTCACACTTTACCATTATCTGCCTCAAATTAATATGATACATCTTAGTAGACCTATATTCAGTTTGAAAACTTATTTGTTGGCATTTTATAACAAAAATAATTTAACGGTTTACAACCGATTTTCGGCTAGATAAACATTAAAAACTGAGATTCATGGAACAGATTTTCCATCCTAGCATAGTACTCTTCAGTGGGAGTACTTATTCACACAAGGGGATTAAACCCTTGATTTTTCAAGGTTATACGGTAAGCGCTTAACTTTTAAACTATTGAGTTGATATGCTCTGGTTCATATGTGTCATCTCGTAATTTTGTACAACCGTCTTCTAATACTATTGGTTGGTAATTGTATCACATTCAACAAGGTTATTCTTGTTGTGTTTTTTTAAAATTGGATTTATTATTGATTTACTAATTGTAAATATAACATCTTTTATTCTCAGTTTAGTGGTTGTGGAGATTGTTAAGCCTTTGATTGAAATCATGAACCGATTGATGTTAGACCACCATTGAAAACCTGGAAGCTGAGGAGTCCTACAATAGGACGAAACAGCCATCCAGTGCTTCCACGTTTCCAATGGTGGTCTAACATCAATCAGTTCATGATTTTAATCAAAATCTTTTATTCTGTTTGTTTCATATTATTTTGCACTCCTATTCATCGGAAATGGAAAAAAAACATATGACTATCATTATGTTAATATTTTAATTCTGTTTAAGATATTAATATTAGAAACCGAAATTAAACAATTTCTGTCGGTATCTATCCACTCGGATACATAGTTACATCCATCTGACATGTCTTAAACGATAATGGAAACATGAGTGTATTAAATTTCACTAGGGATACTAAATTCATGTATATGTATGTATACATTAGTATTTAAATTTTCATTGCCTCTCCTCACACATAGATATGTATTCACACACACAGACATAATTAGACTTTCAGTTCAATAGAAACATATATTGATCTAATATTTCTTAAAACTTTCTTTTGTTTGTTCTCTATCATTTGACTTATACACAACAACAACAACAATAACAACAACAACAACAAGCGAAAAGGAAAAACGGAAGCACTCAAGCACCAAGTCATGCGCTAGTTCCTTTTCTCCTCTCTTCTCGTTTTCTTTTTTTTTTCTCATGTTCATTCAATTAATTCTATCTGAATCATTATTGAACCCTTCAATAACTTTGACGTTCTTTTTCTTTTCCTTACAAAAAATAAAAATAAAAATAAACAACTGAATAAATGAATGAACGGATGAATGAGTGTGTGAGTGAACAAATGAATGAATGAATGAATGAAAATAACAGTTTTCTTCACTTCAATCCTTTAACAAAAACAAATGAACTAATCTATCTAAATCATAAAAAAAACGAAGAGAAAAATTAGTCTCCTTAACGTTCTGTTGTTTGTTTTTATCATCTTGACTATTTATCTTTATTGTTACTATCATTACCATTATTCTCCCTTATGAAAAAAGTGTTATGTAAACTATCCAAAAACAATCTCAATAAACGCATATTTATATTTGTATTTGTCATTTGTTTTCTTGCACGATTAACTATTTCAACTAACTAACTAACTAACTCGTTAGTTAGTTAGTTGAGATTGACTAAAAGTAATTTAGATAACTAATGTCACAAAAAACTTGCCCTATAGGATTATAGAGATTAATATTCTTAGTGAAATAATCAAAATTAATAAGGATATAAGCGTAACAACAATAATAATAATAATAACAGTGATTCCGTATGTTCATCAATATAGATACACGTGAATATAATATGTCCATAAAATTGGATTGGTGAGAAGTGTACAAGCTGTATACAGTCAAATAGTTAAATATATTATCTCCTCTTTCACTTACCTACTCACTCACTCATTCACTCTCTCTAAAAGTTTTCTAATGACGAAATTTATAGATTGTAGAATTAAAGAAATAAATAATAAATGAAAGTATATGTGTATATATGTTGAATGAAGTTTACAATTTATTTCATTCTTGTTGAATTTCATCAACGGAATTGATTTGAAATCGTGTCATTTAGCTTTATACTCTGAGTTAAGTACTATAAGTCCAAATATGTCATTAGTATTCAGGATGTGAAGTTGGTTAACAAAGAGTTCAAGTCTTATAAAAAGCATCCGTTCCATGAAATATTGATTGTTAGACAAAGTTTTCTGTAGACTTTGTTCAATCAAGATTAGTGAATGATGATAACTATAGAAGACAAAATTTACAGTCGTCTGATCTATGCATGCATATGTGTATATATTACTAGTTATTATACTTACTTACATAAGCCTATTACCCCTCGTGAAGGAGGATAAGCCACGCACCATCATTCGCTATTCAACTCTGTCCAGTGTTTTTTAGTTGCTATACATCTTTTTCACGTCTGCTTGCAATTGTCGTTGTATTGTGTTCTCTTCAGGATTTCAGGTAAGCGCTTGCCTCATGATGTAAATAGGTGATTCCCGTAATATGTGTCCTATCCACTTCCAACGTCTTTTCCTAATTTCTTCTTCATATGAAAGCTAATTTGTTTTCTTCCATAGTAGCATGTTGCTAATGATATCCGGTCAACTGAGATTGAATATCTTGGGTAGATAATTGTTTATAAATACTTGTATTTTTTTAAATGATGGTTGTGTCAGTTCTTGAGGTTTCAGTTGTGTACAGTAGAAGTGTATTGACGTTCTGATTGAAGATTATGACTTTCATATTGATTGATAGTTGTTCTGAGTTATTATATTGTAATATAATTGTAAGCACATTATCTTTCCATTTTTCATTCCGAAACATGATCTCATTTAAATTACATAAGTTTTGTTAGACTGTATCATTTTTCTATAAAAAAAAAGAAATAGTAACAAATTTTTTTGATATTTGATGCAGATGTCACTTTTTTCTCATGAAAAGTTTTATTCCTTTTCCTTTTTTTGTAGCTTGTAATTGATAAATCTGTTACCGGAATATTTGATAATCACTTGCTTACTGCTTTTTTGGATTTCTTGAATTCTTCTAAACCTAAGTATATAAGGGACTTTGTTCTTTTATCAAGGAATAGATTTTATACATTCATCTGTTTAATCATCAGCGATCGTAAGTATTATCGATAGGATTGGATCTACACTAAAAAGGATCGGACATACATGACATTAATCACCACTCAGTGATCAATCAATTGTGATTACATCTCAGTCCTACAGGAGGTTAGTCGCGGCTCAGAATGCTCGGTTGTAACGTCTCTGACTGTGAAGCTGGGTGACACGAGATCGAATCCGTCAGCGGGCACCAGTTCCCTCAGGATCACAGGTACACCCTGCTGACGAGTGCCAAGTAGCACGAAACCCGGGTCCAGCGTTTCCTGTTAACTACCTCCAACCACCATCTTAGCATCTTGACATAGTGTTTGAGCTTCTTTGACATAAATACCTAGCCGAGGCATATTAGTTAAAAGCATTTGTTCCTTTATGTTTTACTATGCCAATAAAGTATGTCGGACTGTTAAGACTAAAAACAACACCCTGAGGTCCAAACGCGAAATCGTGCTATTGATTGTACTAGGGTTGCGTTAATAGTAATTTGTTTTCCTTAAATAACTATTGTTTTAAACGATTCTTCCTCTCCCCCATAGCTAAAGACACTGGTTAGAAAAAGGAATAATGTTACCATTTCTATAACTTTGTTATTTGTCTTGATAATGTAATCTTTCTATGAGAGAATGGTATGGAGCGACTTCAATGAATCGAAATATTATCCGAGTTCCAATTTACTTGTAACTTATTGTTTCATTCATTCAATCTTTAATTGAATAAGTAATTTGACCACCAGCATATCCCTTAAGGAGGACAGTATATATCTATAACGAGATTACTTTTGAATTAATTATGAATAATGTGACTTGTTCTAAGTTTGTTTGTTTTTGTTTTCTCCAACTTATTAGTCTTTCATTAATATATAGATTTTATTGACACTTTAACTTGTTACTTCCTTTTAATCTTTTTAGTTAGTTCATTGGTTGATTGTATATCGAAATATGTGTAATTGTGTGTGTGTGTGTGTGTGTTGAACATATATATATCGTCTCAACCCGTCGATCACTCATTATATCATTTTAGTTAGAAGTACAAATAATACTTTATTTGTTTAAAGTATGGAATGATAAGTGTTGAAGAAATCTATTTTAGAATTCTGAATGACATAAATAATCAATAAATAGAAACTACTTAACAATTGATATGGAACAAACCCTCATCTCTCTCTCTTTACTTTCCGTTTTTGGTTTATATTGTTGGTTGATTAATATAAGGTCTAATTACTGGAAGTTGTGATTGATAATGTCATATGTATAATTTACTCTTAGAATGGGACATTTTTTGTAGCTGAGTAAGATTGCTGCATAGTTTACAACTTCATCAGTGATTATTGTAGAAGGAGTTTCCTGAACATTATCATGCTTAATAAGTCTGATTTTGTGAGTAATTGAGTTTCTCAATAATAGTCACTATCTAACCATTATGAAATCAATAATCGAAGTACAGGTAATATCGTAGTTATCCCGATGTTCCGTTTTGTTCATGAAATCCAGTTTATAACATTTGTCCTAGTCTATGCTTCAGTCTTATCTTACAAAGCGTTTGAGACCAATGAGAGAGACAGAAAGTGTCCCCAAATGCCCTAGTGCGGCTAAGGATGTTGAGAGTCGGTGCTCTCTCTCTCTCTCTCGAAATGCTCTTACACGGCCACGAGTATAAAGCCACTGCCAGGGAAGTCCTACTCAATGCCTTCTCGCGGTGGGGGTGTTGTTTATGAAATTCAGAGGAAAAAAGGGAATGTCAGGCACCGTAACCGGGTTGGTGGATATGGAGGATTCACCTACGAGAGTTGTAAAACCCTGATTCCAAACCAATAGTGCACATGAACTCCAGGATCCTGATGCAGCAAGTGGCGTATGAGTTTATTGATGTTCACCATGAGACTGCATCTCCTAACGTTGCTCCACTGACTTGTGGATTAGACCTCTAGGTCAAGGGTTCGGGAAGTGGCTGCCAAGAACACCATCTACTTCGGTTCAGGTTCCTGGTAGTAGCAGTAATACTACTACTACTACTACTAGTAGTAGTATGTTTCTAGTTAATTGTTTGAAGTTAAAGTTGTGAATGTTGTGTTCTGTGGTTTGATTTAATTATGACACATATTTCCTACGTTTTATCAAACTTAGTGTACAGATAAGAAAACTGAAATGAACAAGAAGGTTTACTTATCTAATCCTATTGTAATATGTTTTACTTTGATGCAAACTAGGTCATGTAGGCACATAATTTGCTTCATCCGATAGTTAAACTCTTGTAATTTCTCACCAGTTGTTTGACCATGTGAAAACGTGACATGTCTATACTCACTTAACCTATCATCTCCTCTTGAAAAGTTGTAGACTTTCTCTTTAATTAAGGTAACAGAACTATAGAGTACCATTAAATTCGACCCCAGCAGCTTCAGAGTTCGTATATAGTCACGAGTATGCGCTGCTAATAAATGTTCATTTATGATGATGCAACTAGTCAGTGCTTCGTGATTTTCAATAATTTGCCTATTCATAACAAAAACTAAGTTCACTTCCATTTGTCTTACCACAGAAATATTGTCTAAAACATATACACGCAAACTGTTTTATCAAAACCGAATTAATTATTATAAATCATGTATTTTGGAAAGACTACGAAAGTTACCCGTTTTGTATTGTTTTATTGTTTGTTCTGGGTGGTTTATAATTGCGAAGCTTTCACTGTCATTCTAGACAGGATCTTCAGCACCCACTCTATGTAGTGATAAGGATTTTAGTTTTTCAGCAATAAAATTTGTGAAGATAACCATTTTCACAGATTGAAATCATAAGTCAGTTGAAGCTAGACCACCATTGAAAACCTGGGAGCACTGGACGGCCATTTCGTCCTGTCGCGGGACCCCTCAGCAGTGCGCATCCACGACCTCGCCCCCTGCGAGATTCGAATCCAGGATCTACCGGTTTCGCGCGCGAGCACTTAAACACTAGACCACTGAGCCGGCATCCAACGGTGTTAATGTCTAACTTCAACTAATCCACGAAATTGAGCGACACACCCACCATTGTTTTCAGTGAGTTACTATCTCACAGCCGATATGGTTGAACTCCACTGGTCACTACTTCTCACTAGAACTTGATCTATATAAGACAACTAATAATAACTAAGAAATTTATTTCAATATGAATTAAACACTGAAAATGACAATAAAATCTCCATAACTATAAGTCATCAAGCCCATAAAACAATATGATATCATTGAAGGCATCTGTCTATCTGACCTGTATACCGTCTCTATCATTTCAGTCAACTATTTTGGATTGTAATTGTAACTCATCTATATTTCCATTTGTAAATCTACTTTTAAAAATGTTACAATTGTCTTTACCCCCCCCTTCATCTCTTTCTGTTTGTATTTTTTTTCCAGCCATTTTGAACGAATAATTTCAACAAAAACATTCAATTGAATATACCCGCCAAAAATCAATCTCAGTACAATAATCAATTATTCACATATAAAACAAAAAACTGTTTATTCTCTTTAACAAAACGTTTCCTTCCAAAAAATTTGTTTCATCGATTTGTATTTCTTATTTCTTTCTGGTGGTTCTTGAAAAAAAAAGAGCAACTCGTCAACAATACTACAAGATAATACAAAATGCTTAATGGTGATATATTGCATATGGAAGATAACGGTGAGTCTTCTCTACATTAATCTCTTACCTCTTTGATCATTACTTTTTTCTTAAATTAATTAGTTCATTTATAAGATATGATGGTGGTGGTGTTGTTATAGTTTTGTCGACACACTTCCTTGAATTACTAGTGTCTTCAGTTTTACACTATCACTATTCAATAGTGTTGTATAACAATGAGATCAAGGTATTGTGTTGACTCTCATGACTAGGAATTTGATCATATGTCATTTTATTTAGAAAATGGATATTCTATAGATTTACTCAGTTTTTTTTTCGATTATTTAAGACAACTATCCTGTTGTTTAATCAGTAAGTATGTCATCTAGTTAAATAAACCACTAGACGGTCGATTCAGCCTAGTTGAGAATTATCGGATTAGTGTGCACTAATGACCTTACATAACCTAGAATATTTCAGTCAGTTAATCAATCAATCAATCATGATCATTGTGAAATCGGATGTGGTTTTGCATTAGCTAAATTTACCATACCATATTAGCACAACTAGATGAATAACGAAGTTGTCAATATAATTCCGTAGTAGTGATAATAATGAGAAATGAACGGGATACCGTAATTCAAGACCTAAACAGACACAAAAAGTTGAAAAATCTTCATTATTGTAACGGATTCTAACTGATTTCACCCATAGTTTTCAACAATTATTTACAATTATTGTATAAACCACAAACAGTTCATTAGACTGAACATAATTTCATTTAACCATAAAGAATTCAGCATAGGGATTTGTGGAAATTGTAGTGTTTTAATAGCTAAATTCACGAGTCAATCTAAACTAGACCACCACTGAAAACCTGGAAGCACTGGACGGCCGTTTCTTTCTAATATGGGACTCTTCATCAGTACGTAGATACTATCTCGTACTCGGAACTCGAATCCAGGACCTTCGGTCTCGCGTGCGAACGCTTAATCTCTAGAACCACTGAACCGGGATCCAACAATGTTATTATCCAACTTCAACTAATCCACGATATTGTGAAGCCATCTTTCACTGTTTTCGGTGGGTAACTGCCTCACACCCAACACGGTTGAACCCCATTGGCTATGGCTTTTCATTAGAATTGCTTCTCGAAGCAAGTCACTAGTGAGTACATGATAATTTTTAGTATAAGTCCTGGTGATTGTTAAGTTTCACTGAGATTATAAATCGATCAGTGTTAGACCACCAATGAAATCCTGAAAGAAACAAGTTTTCAGCGCTTATTATGAAATTCATTAACACCATTGGATTTTGCTTTAGCGATCTATAGGTTAATTGTTCGCGCACGATACTAAAGGTCATGCATTCGATTGCAGAGTACGGGATCGTGAATGCTCACTGCTAAGGTGACCCATACCGAGACGAAACGGCCATTGGTTGTTAGCAGGTTTTCAGTAGTATTCTAACATTAATCGGTTCATGATTTCAGTCTGATTCAATTATATACATTGGCTTGTGGTGCCTAATACATATCACACTGTTCAAAGTAGATATTAAATGATAATTTAATATAAAGTCCCAAAAATGTTTTGATCAGTGTTGAGTGTTACTCTCTGCGAACTAGAGGTATCAGTTCAAGGCGAGTTGATATGCAGGTAATGTTAATGAATGGATGCTATTTGTCTAACTTTGTTTTCATTACCTAAAAGAGATCGCTATACCCTATTGGTTGGAAATGTGGCCTAATTTTCTGAGGGACACAAATCTACATTCATGAATGAGTTTGTGCATATTTCTAAATTCAGGTTATACAATACAGTTTCTTATTCACTCAAGTAGCAAGGTTGGACCCACTTATAAGAAGGACACCCAACATAACAAAATATATTACAAATTAGTATCGTATATACATTGCAAGGTTCCATTTATAAAATATATTCAATTTAATATGCTATGAAAGACCAGATAATTGAGATCCATGCATGCATATATGCATGCATATACACTCACATGTACCCAATTAAACATACATATGAACACGCCTACTATTCGAATAGGGTTTTTTTCTCTTCGTTTTTTTTCTAAAACAAGTTCATTAAACAATCTGAAATTTTCGTGACTCTCATAGTAACAATTCATTATTTTCATATACTTTTTATAACATATATGTTATAGTAAGTTTGATTTTAAAGAGAAAATTCATGTAATATACCTGTGAATTGATGTGAACTGAAGGTAATTTCTTCTATTAACAACTATAGTATCATTAAGGATCATAACAACTGGTCTTTAACTGATATACACAGGTGTATTTCATCTATATCGGTATTAGTTATTCACTTATATATTTCCTCTAATAAATTATGTGAATGAATTTTTAATGTTAAAATAATATTATCTACATTATTGATGAGAATTTAATCTCCCTATGAATCAAATGTACATTATGAACTGATCTTGATAAGATACTATTAAAAATAAAAAACTATTAGATAACCGGAATCTTCAGTGAATGCTTAAATCATTGAATTTGGATCGAATGATTTACATGTTTAAGTTCAATTGATCCTCATTATTATCTAAATATTATCCATTCCTATTGATGGGTAACTGCCTCATATCGTAAATATAGTCGAATCTCCACTAGTTACAACTTCTCATTAGAACTCCTTGATCTACCTCTCTTGAAATTAGTCACTAGTGAGCATATTATTTATGATTATTATTAGAATAGAAGGCTCGTAGAGATAATTAGGTTGAAGTAAGTTTATTGTAAACCATTGGTTCATATCTAATCGAACTATCTAAACTAGATGGTTTATAATTGCTTTTCGTACAATGAAGAATGAACAAAAAAACTTTTTTTTTCTTTTATTCACTTCTTATCATTACTGTATTTGTTTTATTTTCGGATATATTCAAGGCATATCACCTGTTTACTCTAGTACTCAGTCATTTGTTTAAATGATTGTTTCTCTGTCTTTCAATCACCGTTACATACATTTGCTTTTATCAATGCATAAACAATTGTGTATATAAGTACTTGTGCACATTTGCGTATATATCTATCTTTTTTCTCCAATGTTCACAGTTGAAATCACCAAGATAACAAGATAAAACGTTTTTTTTCCCTTCAACTAATCAGTTAGACATCAAAAGTCACCAAACAGACAGATATTAGTTTCGAAATTACCCTAAACCATTAAACTGTATATCTGATATCAGATATTTTAGTTATACTATATAGAAGAGTACTACTACTATTACCAGTATTGAAATTATGAACTAATCAATGTTAGACATCCACTAAGAACCAGAAAGCACCTGATAGTTGTTTCATTATCATATTGGACTCCTCACAAGTGCACATTCACTACGTCAGTATACTTAACTGAATTCAGGATCTTGAATATTGTGTGCGAATGTTTAACCTTTATGCCACTAAGTCATAGACAATATGAAATGTAGATATCGATTCTCGAATGGGACGTTTTAATTTATATTCGTTCGTAGTTACAGAAACTTTATTTTTCAATGAATTAATAATTCATTAGTTATTTCAATCATACTTCTAAATTGAAATGATATTATTTATGCCTAACCAATAGTTCTGTTGTTAAGCAGTTTGACATTCAGCCACTGACCTCCAGGTTTGAATCCCACCCTACCTGCTTCGGTTTAGGCATCCGGATAGTATCACTAGCCCTCACATAGAATATGACCTGTAACTAAGTACATTAAATTATATTTAGGTAATGAATTATTAGGTTTAATGTAGAATTGAGTTTGATGTGGAATGTCACTATATTACATGAAATGTTGGTTACTTACTTTCAATAACAAACTGAGTGAAATTGAAAAGTTCCATTTATTAAATTTTAATGTACTAATTAAATGAACTTGTCTATCGTAGGATCTACGGATCACAAGTTCTATTGTATGTGAAATCTGAAGAAGTATGTTCTTGATAATTTGGGAACCAAACTATGATGGTTTTTGACTATTTCCTCATTTTTTTTACTCAACGCAAGTCTGATTAATCGTTGAGTAAGTGATCAATATCATGTTTGTGTAGTCCTTCAATGATATTGATCGGATTCTATTGATTACGTTGCAGTGTGGCCACTAATTTGATTGTATCGACGTCACATGCACTTCGTTGATATGTTAGGTAGTTGGAGGTAGTCAACAGGCAACTAGGCTTGATCTGTATTTCATGCTAGTTGGCACTCGTCAAAGAGCCATACATTTAATCTTAATGGCACTGATGCTTCTTGTGTGATTCAGTCCTACGTCATTCAAACCCATTATATCATTGAATTATGTCATGTTTCTTTATCCCTTCAATGCTGAACGAATTATTTCAAATCCAGTTGAAGTGTGACCATTAGTTTAACTGACTTAATGTTACATATATTGTGTAGAAATATTCAGTGGTCATGTCCTTCAGAGATCATCAGTTTCCCCAAGATTACACTGACTGTTTGCTGATGATTAATATGTCAACTTATACGAAACCTAAGTTCAGCTGGGTTTCTTGCCAATTACTTTTTGCTAGCAGATAGTCCGTAATAAGTGCTGTATTTCAAGAGATTATCTACTACTCTAAGTTATTATAATTAACAGATATATTCATTCATTCTTTAACTATCCATAGTTGTCTTGTTTAAGACATGTGATATTGCTGTACAGACTAAAGTAGACTAGGTAGGATTCTAACCTTTATAATCGAATGATTAATAAATAATCACTTCCTACACATCATCATAATTATAGGGAATGTGAATAAATAGTAACACAACAACGAAGAATATTTGAGCGAACAATTGTTTTCAATAACTTCATCATCAGGCTCTACAGTTATAAGTCCATAATTATAATATTTTACAACAGTTGGTTTCAAAACTGAATTTATTCACATTAAATGATTTCATCTTGTTGTTTGTATTTAACTCTAAAATATCATATTCTATCGTCACAAATGTATCCGAGTGTTTGTGTATCTGAGATAAAAGTTGAACAGGTGTCGTCTACATCTTAGTTGATGTGATATTCCCTAACTTCTATATTCACTCATTGTTATGACTATCAGTTAGTTAGTTTGTTGTTTGCTTGTTTCTCCATCGAAATCCATTAGAACAAACCTTTAATTCTCCTTTTTTTGAACACAAATAAAACATTGAATTCATGTGTATATATAGCATTTAGACATACCATCTGTAATCGTGTTATATGTAGGAAAACATGTGATGATCTGGAAGTGAAAATCTGTTGACCACGTTGTAAACAGAAAGTAATAACACAATAGAGAAGAATGAATCCAAGAGATACTGATGAATTAAACATGTGGCATTTCTGATAACGAATTACACCACACATATATACACTCAGGCAACTTATGTAAGCGAGATAATTTGGCTAGTTGTTTTTTTTCTTGATTTGTCGGTTCTATTTAATTCTCTCATCTTACTCTTGGGATAAAACTAGTTCTACCATCATCATTATCCAGGACAGTTAGTTTGTTAGTTGATGTTTAACGAATCAGAGGAACATGTGGGTTTTTCTATCTTCACCAACATATATTTATGTATAACTAGTATACCTATCATGGCTGTTGTCTTGTTGTATTTTGGATCAAGTTTTATGTATGTAACGACTCCAATTTTATACTATCTAACCAGCTTTGATAGAGATATCTATCTATGTGTGTTTTTTTTTTAAAACAATGAGTATACTACCTTCATGTATGAATGAAGTAAACATGTTCTCTGAATGCACAATGTACAAAGTAGCCTACAGTAAAAGTAATCACAATAAAAGTATTTAATAAACATGGAAACCTTGATATTTAAAACCCCTATTCTTGTGTTTCTAGCGTTGTTTGCTTTATTTATGGAATTCAGAACAGGTGTTTCGTCTTATCGGCAATTCATCAGTTGAATCAAATGAAGTTTTGAGTATCGAAAATGGGATACCGCAAATTGGCTATTATAATAACTTCATACTTGTTGAATAAGTGGCTATATGAAATTAACAGTATAGTAGGTAACTATGAAAGGTACTGGTTTAAAGTCACAGAATGAATATTAATATTGGGATATAGATACATCCAGTTGATGAATTCCAAATAACACGATACCTACGTACTTGATCACAGTTTGAAGATATTTCAAAACTTGCATATATTGGCAATATCCACGTATATACACATAAATATATGGTATCACAGATTAGTCTAATTCAATCCTTAGTACCAACAAAGAAAAAGATCAGAACCCTTACGAATGAGTTCTAATGTGTTTCCTATTATTATTGTTTAAGACGAAATCTGATAGAAATAGTTTAAATGTACAGAACAAATTACATGCTTCAATCCCATACGAACTGCAACTTTAAAATAAAGCATATTTTAGACAGTGTCTGAATGCAGTCGGTTTCCTGTCTAATGCCTTTAACCAAAACATAGTGTATGCTATATCGAGTTACTTAGACTAGGAATCATATTGCAACAAGGACTAGATATACACAATATTGTTCACTGCTCATTGATCATTTAATGTTTTTTTTTAAAATATAAATATGTTTAAACACAGAATACTGAATAAGAGATATTCTGAATCGAACACCTTACAAAGTACATCGCAATGACAAGACACTTGATCTAATTGGTTACATGGTAGCTTAATCTAGTCTGAGCCATGTTGGTAGATTCAGACTATTTGATTGGGGTCCGCGTGACTATCTTAACCAATATTTGGAGACTCTTGGTGACATGGCTCAGAATCGATCACAATGGCGTCGGTTTCTACATCTTGTGTCTTCCCTTAAACAGTGAGATTAAAATTGATTTACATCTTTCTTTCTACCAACTAACTCTTTCTTCCTGTATTATATCTTTATATACAATCTTTCTTTTATACATTACTACCATTGAAATAACTGCTTCTATGAATTCAGTGTTCATCTTGTTGTGCTAATGAGGTGTGACAACTTGGACCGATGCATATATGTACCTGGTCATACGTTGTAGCTGACTGACTGACTGACTGACTAAGAATCATCTTGAAATTTGTCTAATGTCCTAAATATATTCATTCATGAAGATGTTAGTTTCAATGTCCAACTGAATCATGGTTGATCGGTGAGACTAGAGAGTGTCATAGTTAGACAAACTAATTATTCACTGTTTTCCTAATTCTCAATGATCTCTCAACTATGATGTGAACTATGGAATATCTAGTCACTCATAATTAATTGAACTCGAAAGGAAAGTCAATTAATTATTGAAAATCTAATAATAATAATAATAATAATATGTTATCAGATGTGTATGCTATCACTGATATGAATGTCATTTCAGTCAATATTCATATTAGATTATAAAATGGTTTAATGTATACATAAGTATCTGTTTATGTTTAGTGACATCTTTCATATAAACGATATCGGTTTAGAGGTTAATACCTGCTTATCCTTGAATAGTTTCCATTTTCATTTATTTATATGAATGAAGTATTCTACACAAATGCATAGCAACAGTTATGTATATGTATACATACACTTACAAAGATACGAGGAAGTAACAGTAGAAAGAAGAAAAAAAAGAATTTTATAATTGTGAAATCTATTCAATTCACCCATATTTATCGATTTGTTATTGTCTGAACTTGATAAAGTGTATATTTCACAAAAGATACTGATATTTCTTAACACATTATTCTGCTTAGTGAAATAGTTGCAAGTGAAAATCAATAAATCCATATGTTGAAGACATATCCTTACTTCTTTAAGTTTGTTTATTGTCCTATATACATCCAGACATATATATCACCATAATAGATAACTTACAGAGAAGAATACTTATTATAGTAACAAGGTATTAAAGTAAACAAAAGCAAAGAAAATGGTTATTTTTTGTTGTTGTAGAAAACTGAAAAGATCGTTTATTGTTTATCTTTATATTTTCTGATTGTTAATGTTAAAATTTACGAATGATCAGTTTTTCTAGTTACATCTATATATGAATCTTTAGTCGATTACAATTGAATCAAGTTGAATAGTGGCCTATCAGTAGAAATTAGGACTTATATTTGATCTTATTCGAGATTTGTCAACTGTCTACAAATGTACCTGCTGCATCTCAGCGCTAATATTCACACTGAAACTTTTGTTTCAAATGATCAATGACCTTTTTTTTGTAAGGTACTGAGTCCAGATAGCCTCTAGCTTGTGTTTGTATATTTAGTCTTAAACAGATAAAAATCCTTGTCATGGATCCCACTAATAATAATAATAATAATAATAATAATAATAATCATTATTCGATTGAAAGTGGAAAGAGGTGGTTAAATTACAACTGGTGATACGTATTTTTAAAAAAATTTAATATCACGTTACATTTTCGTCGTGCTGACATTAAAATTCCTGAATCAAGTCATAATTTTTCAACTTCTATAGAAACCATTATAATTCATTGAATTAAGCATATTTCTAACCAATATGATCCAACTTTCTTTCTGCGATTGATTTATAATTTACATAGTAACCTATGAATTACATTTGAAATCATTAAACTAATCTCTCTTTATCACAGCTAATATATATATATATATATATATATATATATTGTTGAGTACTATCATAGCTTTTTTTATTGAGGTCGTGAATCGATCTATGTTAGACCGTGATTGATGACCTGGAAGCACTTGACAGCCATTTCGTCCTAGTACAGGAATTCTCGAAAGTTCTCATCCACAAACCCTCACTAACACCATTGGATGCTGGCTCAAAGGTCTAGAGGTGCGGTATCGTAGATGCGCACTTCTGAGGATTCCCATACTAAGATGAAACGGCCGTCCAGTGTTTCCAGGTTTTCAACTGTAGTCTAACATCGATTGATTCATGATCAATCAAAAAAAAACCTAACAGTCTCTACAACTCAATACTTTTACTAAAAACCTGGTATTTGTAATAAAATCACTTAAATGTTTTTTTTCGTATTGTGTATGAGCTGAATTTAAAAGCCATTGATTATTACTGGTTTTTCAAATCCATAGGTGATTGGTAAAAACTATTTTCATTAATTCTGAGCTTGACAATCAGGTTCATCGGTTCCGAAATTCAAGCAACAAAATATACATATTCGATCGCTAACAAATGGTTGACCTCGTTATATATTCCAAGGTCAACTTTCTGATGAGTAATCCTTGACAATTATAAATAACTTTTCAACGTTGTCGATTCATTTTAAATAGTTCTCTTGTTTATTTAAATTCACAGCGAGAACTCTACTCAAAGTGGTCAAGTTGTCATCTCAAAGACGACCTGAAAAACACTGAACATTGAATGCTGACCCAGTAGTTTTAAGGTTAAGCTCTCATCTCGATAACTAAAGGTTTTTGCTTCGTGGGTATGCACCGTGCTACTGAGGAGCCATCCTATGTTTAGACCAAAAACTCTGTCCAATGTTTCCTCGTTTTCAAAGATTATCTAATTGAAATTAGTATTTGATGTAAACTGCGAAATTTCAACAATCTCCACATATCCCTTTAACAGCAAAATGATTTTTTAACTGTTAAATTATATTAGTCAGTAACACAAATCGAATACCTGTTAATATGATTATTTCTGTGATCTCTTATCAAATAATTCCTAAATGGTTCAATAAATAGTTATAATGTTTTATTATTATTATTTTATTTGAACACATAAATATTGGTACAAGGGGGCACCAGATATATATGAGGGCTATGATACTGCCCGGGTGGTCAAACCGAAGCAGGTGGTTTTCTTCGGGGGCTACACTCCCAGCCTTTGACCTAAAGGTCTAATCCACAAGCCAGTGGAGCATCGTAAGGAGATGCAATCTCATGGTAGCCGATGATCAACAATTGGTTCATACGCCATTTGTTCCTTCAGGATACTGGAGCCCATTTGTACCATCGGTTTGGAATCAAGGTTTCTCAACTCCCCTAGGTAGACTCACTGTGTCCACCGGCCCGGTTTAAGCACCGAACATTCACTGTTCGTCCTTTTAATATCGTAAACAACACCTCCGCCACAACAAGGCAGTTGAGGCAGTTACAATGCTAATCATATATCACACACAAATATCAATTGAATAGTGAATAGGTGGTTATTCGGTCTATGCCTTATTGAACCATGAATAATAATGAATGATTTCTGTTTTGTTGTTCATTTTTAGTGGTTGAAAAATTATTGATACTTTTAAAATATGTTATAAACATGTGAATAGTATTTTGATAATACATTTTGAAATGAATACTATACTACTATACTGAAAAGTTGTATAACACTCTATATACCCTTCAGTAGTATGATACAATGTGCCAATATTTAAACAAAACTTGCATAATTAACATCCTACAAGTTCGATACACAATTCATGGCCTATATATGTAATGTGTATGTATCTATGGGTGTGTGTGTGGGGGGGGGTTAACAGTCTATTAAGTTTTTTCGTACGTTATTTTTTTGTGGCGTGTATTAAAATCTGATTTATAATGGAATTTGTTCAGTGTAAACCAAATAGTGTCGTATGAACTAATAAATTAAATTTGTTTGACCTTTGTTGCTGTTTTTGTTGTTGTTGTGCATGAGTGTGTGTGTGTGTATGCTAATAAACATACATACTACTCATTTACTTTACTGTTTACAGTCACAATTACACAAAATGTGTTAAAAAAAACTTCCGAACAACGGTTTATTCACCTCAGCTGTTTGTTTGTTTGTTTTTTACATTGTTATTCGAAAACAAAAGCAGTTGTTGCTAACTGGATAAAAAGATGAATAGAGCAATAATAATAATAATAATATCAGAATGTGTTTTGTGGAGATTTTTAGAAATTTTCACAGATTGAACTCATGAGTCCACTGTAGTTTAAGCTTTTTTGAGAATGAGATAGTAGTTACCTACAACATTGGATGACCGTTGTTCTATATCATAAATTGTTTAAAGTTGAAGATATGAATGGTCAAGTTTTTACTCAGTTATTTAATAGTTAAATTTTACTGTGAGACCTGGATTACCTTCGTGTCGAGGTTGTGGATACACACTGATGAAGAGTCCCATACTAGGACAAAAAACCGTCCAATTCCCCCTAGTCTCTAGTGGTAAGCTAGTCTACACAAAATTTAGTCCATAACGGTATATTTATGTTCACTAGTGATTTTAAGATGAATGCTGAAGTGAACATCGATTCTGGGATGCATTTGAACTCGTCCGATGAGTCCTAAATAGGAAGATACGCGCGTCCTGTATCTCACTGTTAGCCATATTCCATATACTCTATGTATACTTCTGTCATAATGTCTATATCGAAGTAATCTGGACAGTATGCACATATGTCAACCAAAATCGATCAAATATCAGTCAAAATATCAACAATAGGATAATCTGAAACATTAGCGATTAAATTATTCTGTTTTTTAGTTGCCTCTTCATTATTATCATGATTTAATTAACTATTGAAGTCAAGTGTTCGCACCTGGGACCGAAGTTCCTGGGTTCGATTCTAGCGTGAACAATCTTGGATGCGCACTTTTAAAGAGTCTCATACTAGAACGAAATGACCATCCAATGCTTTTAGGTTTTCAAAAGTGATCTAATTTAGATCAATTCATGATTTTAATAAAATTTAATCAAATGTTTACTAGTCAACTAATAATGTATACGTTTGAGTTTAGTATTACAGGTGAACAATAATAATAATGCCCTGGTACGGCCGAGAGTGGGGAGAGTCCGCTCTCCCTCTCGAAATACTCTCACACGGCCACGCGTATATAGCCTCTGCCAGGGAAGTCCTACTCATTGCCTTCTCGTGGCGGGGGTGTTGTTTACGAAAATGAGAGGACGAAAAGCGAATGTCCGGCGCTTTAACCGGATTCCAAACCAATGGTGCACATGGGCTCCAGTATCCTGCGGGAACGAATGGCGTATGAACCAATCGTTGGTCACCGGCTACCATGGGACTGCATCTCCTTACGATGCTCCACTGCCTTGTGGGTTAGACCTTTAGGTCAAAGGCTCGGGGAGTGGCCCCCTAAGATAACCACCTGCTTCGGTTTGGGCACCCGGGCAGTATCACAGCCCACACACAAATGATGAACTGTTTATGTCTATGGAAACTACTTTTGTCGCTTTGAAAAACAATCAATTGATTCAAATTATGATCACTTCAATTATTGTCATTATTAATACTAATATTATTATTACTACTATTATTGTCATTATTGTTATTATTATCATTATTATTATTATTTTCCACATTATTCACCTTCTTTTATACTTATACAGCGGCTCGTCTTTGGTGGAATTCCGACTGTATCTAAACGTTCTCGAGTCACTGTCCGGTTGAAAATTGTATGTTACCACCGAATACGAGGACTGAAGCAGATTTTCTGAAACCACGTGCATCATTCAAACTGGCTGCCTTCAACGTTCGCACATTTATGCAGGTCGGACAACAGATAGGGCTGGCTATGTCTTTGGAAAGTCTTAATATCGACGTGTGTTGTCTATCCGAGACCCGTATTCAAGACTCTGGCGAAGTACTACAAATTCGATCTCCATCTGTCGCTTCGAAAAGCTTGTTTTACGTGCGCTTATCCGGGGACCCTGTGGCATCTTCGTCTGGTTTTGCTGGCGTTGGTGTCGCACTAAGCGCTAGAGCTGAGGCAGCACTAGTCGATTGGATCCCCATTAACAGTCGGTTATGTGCTGTTAGATTAGAAAGTTCCATCAAAGTGAGAAGAAATCGGCGTGAGAAACGATGTCTTTTCGTCATCTCCGCCTATGCCCCGACAGATTGCAGCCCGGATGCAATCAAGGATGAGTTTTACCACCAGTTATCAGTTCTTCTCCAGAAAGTGCGTTCGACAGATATTGTAGTACTAGCCGGAGACTTGAATGCTCAGGTCGGGCGTCTAGGCACAGAAGAGAGTCGTTTAGGTGGCCGATGGGGACTCGTTGGTCGCAGGTCAGATAACGGGGACCGTCTACTGCAACTTTGCGCAGACCACAACCTGTTTCTGGCTAGCACTAACTTTCGGCACAGTCATCGCCGATGTGCCACCTGGCGTCCTCCCTCTGCATCTCAAGCCTGGACTCAGATTGATCACATCGCGATCAGCTACCGCTGGCGTGGTTGTGTACAAGACTGCCGCTCCTTTTGGAGTACCTATCTGGACTCTGACCATGCCTTGGTCTGCGCCAATCTTGTCTTACTTTTCAGTGGACAATGAAGTGACCGCCATCAACGGATCGATATTAGCAAGCTGGTTGCAACGTCTGTTGCAAGCAAGTATCGAACCGAGCTAGCCTCTAGGCTAGCTACCACTCCACCGAAAAGTATAGATGAGCATTGGTTGCAATTGCATGACGCCATTAAAATGGCGGATACAGTCAGTTGTGGGTTCGCGAAACGTCCCGCTTATAAGCACTGGGTTTCTGCAGGTTCCTTACAACTCATTGAAGCCCGTCGGTCTACTCCGGGTGACCGTGAGTTTGACCATAAACGAAGGATGTTACGTAAGGGAGTTGGGCAAAGCTTGCGTAAGGACCGAGAAGCCTGGTGGTCAAAGCGTGCTAATGAGCTGGAAGCAGCAGCTGCATCTGGTAATTACCGAAAGCTCTTCCAGCTCATCCGAGCCACTGGCAGCAAGAAGTCTGGTGTGAGTGAAACAATCTGTGAGGATGATGGGATGCCAATCACTAACATCCATCGACGTCTTGGACGGTGAGCAGAATTTTTCGAAGGGCAGTTCAACTGGCCTGCTGCTCCGGTAACATCGGTCAGACTGTCCTGCCCTCCATGGCCGGTGACGACTGATCCACCAAATGAGGAGGAAGTCCGCAAGGAACTCTAACTCTTGAAGCGTTACAAATCACCTGGCCCAGATGACTTACCTCCGGCTCTTTTTAAAGATGGTGGTGACTTTTTGACTAAGGAATTGACGACGTTGTTTACAAAGGTTTGGGATCTAGAGAGTGTACCAACGTCATGGAATGAGTCGATAGTTGTCCCTATTTTTAAAAAGGGTTCACGTCGTTCTTGTAACAACTATCGGGGGATAAGTTTACTTCCGATTGCGTCCAAGCTATTGGCTTCCGTCATTCTTCGTAGGTTGTTCAAAACCCGAGAAAGATTGACTCGCGAGGAGCAGGCTGGGTTTCGTTCTGGTCGAGGATGTATTGATCATATCTTCACCCTCCGCCAAATGTTAGAACACCGCCATACTTTTCAAAGGCCAACAATCGTAGTGTTTCTTGACATCAGGGCTGCCTTCGATTCGTTGGATAGGACTGTTCTCTGGGATTGTCTATTGAAGAAGGGTGTGCCTGAGAAGTTTATTAACATCCTAAAAGCCCTGTATAAAAACACCTCAGGCAGAGTGAGGGCATACAACCACCTCTCTCCATTGTTCCATTCGAGCAGTGGGGTTAGGCAGGGTTGCCCAATCTCACCATTCCTCTTCAACTTTGCCATCGATGACATTCTGGAAACAGCTCTGATGAATGTAAGTAATGGTGGTGTGGATCTGTTGCCTGGAGAAAGACTTCTCGACCTTGAGTATGCGGACGATATTGTCTTACTGTGCGATAATGCCCAAGGCATGCAATCCGCACTTAATCAGTTGGCAATCAATGTCCGTAGGTATGGTATGTGCTTTGCACCTTCGAAGTGCAAAGTACTTCTACAAGACTGGCAGGATTCTAATCCTGTACTCACCCTGGATGGTGAGCAGATAGACGTAGTTGAGAAGTTCGTGTATCTGGGTAGCTACATAAGTGCTGGTGGGGGTGTGAGTGATGAGATCAATGCACGAATAGTGAAAGCCAGAGCGGCTTATGCCAATCTGGGCCACCTTTGGCGCCTTCGTGATGTTAGTCTGGCTGTAAAAGGTCGGATCTACAACGCGTCGGTGAGAGCAGTTTTGCTCTATGCTTGTGAAACCTGGCCTCTCCGAGTTGAGGACGTTAGACGACTCTCTGTGTTCGATCATCGCTGTCTCCGAAGGATTGCTGACATTCAGTGGCAACACCATGTCAGTAATGCAGAGGTTCGGCATCGTGTGTTCGGACACAGAGATGATAACTCAATTGGTGTCACCATCTTGAAACACCGACTTCCGTGGCTTGGACATGTTCTCCGAATGTCGTCCCAGAGAATTCCACGTCGTGCATTATTTGCCGACTCTGGGACTGGTTGGAAGAAGCGGAGAGGTGGTCAGTGCATGACATGGTGTCGTGGCATGAAAGAAAGCTGCAAAGGACTGGCTTGTGTTGGTCCTTCACGACTCCCTGGTTGGGGTCCGAGAGATGGTGCAACACAGTGGCTAGAGACGTTATCAGACATGGCTCAGAATAGAAGCCAGTGGCGATCCTGCTGTAACCTTCTTTTACTTTCTTCATAAAAATTGGTTGTGTCTCCTTTACCTGAAAGATTTCTTCTGATTGTACCTCTTCGTCATTACTCTCTTTTTCTTTTGCGTTCCTTAGTTTTTTTTTCTTTCTACTTCTCTTCGAATTCCCATTGTTTTGTGTGGCGCATATATATTGGCGCTCTCTTGTACCAATATTTATGTGTTCAAATAAATAAACAAATAAATAAATAAATAATAATCTTTGGTTAATTATGAAAGTTAATGTTTAGTAATACAATGATGACTTTATTAGTAAAAAATATGGGAGGGGGAGGTTAGAATGTATTTTATCGTTTACCAAATCGATTGACTGAATCCTCGTAGGATAGTAGTAATCATATATCCACTTATAAATTATTTCAAGAAGTAATTCTCGAATTTCCTTGAGTGCTGTTAGAGGTATGAGGGCGGTTATCACTTCCCGGTTGCCCACTCCGTGGAAAGGTTCCTCTGGAATTGCCTGGAAAGGAAATTGGATTAGAGGTCGTCTTAGTGACCTGAGAGTGTGGCCGCAGTGCCCAAGGGACAACTGCTTGAGGTCGGTCACACACGACCTTTTTATGAGTTGTTTTTATGTTAGCTCCGTACTTGTTGAGACCTTACCGCCGGAGACGGATAAGGCGAGCTGTGCATTTTTAGGGTCGACCTTTTCTAATCCCACCCCTCCTTGTGGGAAGGCAGCATCGCTGTCATGCTAGTTGTCTGAAGGAAACACCTTACTGATAGGACCTTGAGGAACGGTTGTTCCAGCCAGTATAGCTCGGTTGCTTCATCACGATAGGCAAGCCCGACCACCTCGTCCAGGTAGCAACAACGGTCGGATTTCCAGTAATAATCAATAACTAATTGAGTTCGACCAAATCGATTGTGAGCTAGTTGCCAATTAATGGCATTGAAAGTTGGTTGTGTAACATCACAAAACATTATTAGCTCAGCGACCGAAAGGGTTAGATGTTCATTGCAAAATCTGACATTTCTAGGCTCAATCATCCATGGGATTGTGAATATGAACTGCTGAAGGGTCCTATAATAGGACGAAACTATTGTTTAATAATTTCTGACTTTCAATGGCTATTTAACTAAGATCAATCTTTGATGAACGTCATATAATTTTAACAATCTCCATAAATAGTCGATAAGACTAATCGTTATCAGTTGATATTGTTCAGTCCATTAAGCATAATATATAAATGTAAATGATTGTTTATATAAGAACATTGTGTCGTTCAAAGATAACTTATGATTGACAAAACCTATTTCCATGTCCATTAAATCATAATAATTTGTACACAGAAGAAAAAAAGAGTAAACAAATATTATGAATAAGGTTTTTCATTAGCTAATGATATAATTATTTGTACTTATCATTCTATACAGCCATTTCAATTCATGGCTTACACATATACATTTCAACAATTGATCATTTTTCTTTGTGTAACCTTCATCACTGATCAAATTCATTCAAGTAAGTTACCATATAATCATCAATAGTCAAACTCACTCGATCCTTCATACACTATGTCTTAGTGTTGCATAATTAGTACTGATTGATACCAAGTTCGTGTGCTAATTGACTAGCAAACATAGTGATTAAACCGTTCTCAACTTTCAATCATTAAATCTCAGGTTTAAATTTCATTTAGCCTACTTCGATTCGTGGTTGCTATCGAGTAGTACCATAAGCCAGCCCTCACACTCAACTAATTGGTGAATGAGTTGATTTAGTTAAAAGTAAATTCATACACAGCTCTAGTCTGGATAGTATTAATTTATCGGTAACTAAACTACATAATGACAAAATGAAGATATATTATCTATTTATGACTTGCGCTCACGCGCGAGACTGATAGGTCCTGGGTTCGAACCTCACGAGGCGGGGACGTGGATGCACACTGCCGAGGAGTTTCACAGTACGAAGAAACGGCCATACAGTGCTTCCAGGTTTTCCATGATGATCTAGCTTCAATTGACTTATGATCTTAACTATTAAAGACCTATAGTTGTTGATTTCGAATATGATGACTGAAAATTGATTACAGCTATTTAGAATAGTATTTTACACTTAATCTTAGATGTAAATCCTGTCATTCTTATTCATGACTGTTCAATAATCTGTATTGACTTCCTCATTCCAATTGACTTAATCAAATCTTATCAATGAAAGATTAAAATTTTTGTTCAAGAAAAAGGATTTAGAGTCCATTTTATATCTTTGGTTTAATGGTTTTATTCTTTAATGAGTGTATATACCTTGTAGGATTTCTTATCTTCTACAAAGTAAATAGTTCATCGTGCATTTGGTTGTTTGAATCTTCCCATGGACACTTAGGACTGCAATTCATCAGTCTCTTATTGGCATATGTGCTTTCTGTGAGGATTGCCTTAAGTCACAAGCATTGTAAACAGGAAAAAATGGTGGCCAGCAGTGGATTCGATCACTTGTGTTTCATGCTATTTGTAACTCATCAGCTGGATGTACCTGAACCCTAGAGTTTACGTTCATTCCATGACTTGAACACAGTACCTTTCTCTTCAAACATCTTTGTGTTATCCACTTAGCTCTTAAGTCCAGGTAGTCACATTAACTCTGAAATGATGGCACAACCAGTTGACAAATCATCGATTCCACTGCTAGCCACATTCTATCTCGACTCACAAAGTTAATACTTGTTTTTATCGATCTATCAATCAGTATTCATAATTAAAGCTGATTCTTAAATTTATTATTGTATTATTTTTTTTATTAATTGTATACACTTTAGATCTCCGAGAAGCTTTCATTCTATTCGATGTTAATCGTGATGGTAGAATCACTGAAACTGAATTAGAATCTGTTCTTGGATTTCTTGGTGTTAAAACAACACGAGATGAAGTACGTCGAATGATTCAAGATGCTGATTGTGATGGTATGTGATTATTATCATGATTTTATTTGAATTACTGATATAAACATTTCTGTGTAATAATAATTTCAATGATTAAAATCATGAGTCAGTTGAAGCTAGACCACCATGGAAAACCTGGAAGCACTGGACGGCCGTTTCATCCTATTGTGGGATTCCATGGTGGTCTAGTTTCAACTGACTCATGATCTTACCCATTGAAATTACTATAATATCCACAAAACCCATCTGATATTAATAATAATTTATCAATATCTATATTCATTAATGAACATTTTAAAGTATACAAGTGTAAAGAACTATTATTCAATTGAATATTGGCATATGGGATAATTAGTGATGTCAATCATCTTACATAGATAGTATCTCTAATTATATTATTGAATAATTTAGTCAGAATTATTATATTGTTGCTTAGATTCAAAGCATATGTTAATGTGACATTCTAAGTGATTGGTGGTTTATCAACAGATCTACATTTTATACTGTTTAATAATCATCGGTGCAGTATACTTTTTTTAAAAAAAACATGACGAAGTTGATTCTTCATTCAGAAATTCTTACTACTATTGTGATGTATGCTACTTATATTGACAGATATAAGTAGTATGTGACATCAGTCAAACGTGGAATGCCTAGTAGCAGTAGATGAAGAGGATCAAATTGAAGAGAACAGGAATATTAATAGAGGGAAAATGTAATGAGAACAGAATTGAAAGAATCATGAAGGACAACTGAAGGATGATGTGTCAATATTGTTTTCATATTTTACCAAGGTGTAGTGAACAGAACACGGGTGGGGACAATAGAATATATTTCAAAATTACAGAGCTACTTGGTAAAATAGAAAAGCACTACTATAATACTTAATTTGCAAAATGTTCAATAATTGTCTCGAACTTCGTTGTTCTTGCATTTCCATACTAATTGCTTTCTATTCCCGCTCTTCCTTTCCTGATCTTCCCCATCTTCTGCTGCCAGACATTACATTCCTGACTCGCGTCATGTACTACTTATATCAATATAAGTAGCACGCACCACAAAGGTACTGAGTATTCGTTTACTATATTAACATTCAGTATTTCAATCATAGTTATTGCAACTGAATTATTTTGATGACAAATGATCCCCTGTAATATTGAATTACTAATAAGTGTATAAACGTTAACATCATATTCTGTTGATTATTACCCAACTTTGATCAATACTATATTTATAGATTTTCATTCATTATCAAAGGATAAGTACATTATGTTGAATCTATTTATTCATCACAAATATCTTATTCTTTTGAATATCTAACTTGTTTTGAAGATGATCGTTTGATTTATTTAGTGATAACACTCTCACTTTATTTAACCCTTACTCTTGATAGACAGTACTACTGTAGTATATAACTAGTTACTCATTATTGAACTTGAAGCACTCAAGAGTTGCCATTCCAAGTTGATATTCATACAAATGTTTATGTGTACATGCACCCACCCACGTCCATACACACATACACACTTACCTACATCGTTATCTTTCATAGCATGATTATCAACAGAAACATATGATCAATAATTCTCATGGAATGAACTTTATTTTCGAATATTTGTCTGTTTACTTTTCCTTTCTTTTATGATACCTTCCCTTTCAAAGTATATGTATATTAGTGATATATTTGTGTTTGTTTATGAAGGAGAGGGGAATAATACACACTATTTCACTTACCATTTCTATTTTAATTTTATTTTTCACATCATCTCTTTTTTCTTTTATTATCCTCCTTTTTTCCCACCACATTCGTAGAGTAAATAAATGGAAAGCATTTCAGAGAAACCTATTCAAGTGAATTTATTTCACTCATTTATTCTTATTTAGCTTATCTGTTTGTCTGAGTTTTTTTTGTATGTTCTGAATTCATCTTTTTGATGTGATAATTCGTTGTTGAATCATTTGAGTTTTATGTCTATTTTCATCTAGATATAGAGCATTGTGTTCTCTGTGAGCTGGATAGTTTAATAGTTATCAGAAGGGATTATGTGGAGATTTTAGAAATTTCAATAGTTGAATTCATGAGTCAATTGAAGCTAGACTACCATGGAAAACCTGGAAGCAGTCGGCGGCTGTTTCATTCTAGTATGGAACTCCTCAACAGTGCGCATCCACGACCACGCCTCGCGAGATCCGAACCCAACACTTATCAGTCTCGCACCAAGCGCTTAACCATTAGATCACTGAGCCGGCCGGCATCCAACGGTGTTAATGTCTAACTTCAACCAGTCCACGAAATTGCGCCACCATCCACCATTGTCTTCAGTGAGTTGATATTTCACAACAGACCTGGTTGGACTCCACTGGTCACGGCTTCCCACTAGAACTCCAGGAGTCTCTTGAAGTCAGTCACTAGTGAGCAGATGATTATTATCAGAATGGATTTTGTGGATATTTTATGAATTTCAATAGTTGAAATCACCATAGGCCCTGGGTTCGAATCTCGCGGGGAGAGGCGGGATCGTGGACACGCACTGTTAAGGAGTCCTATGCCAGGATGAAACAGCCGTCCAGTGTTTCCAGGTTTTCCATGGTGTTCTAGCTCCAACTGACTTATGATTTCAACTATTGACAACAATATCAGTATGTAATTCAAAGAGAATATTTCTCTATCATAATTGATCAATAGCTTGTTATTCTGTTGACCTAGAATTCGATTGGTTGTTGCCTATTATTGTGTGAATGTTGTCTACATGTTTTGTTCTAAAAAAATTTTCACCTCTGACCTTTTAGCTATTTATTTGATAGAGGTGTTAATTTCTATATACCTACTGACTGTTAAGAGATCTCAGTTTCATTCTTCCATAAAAACTCCCAGTTTTACCTCTACATAATCTAACTTGTAGGACATAACGTTTTGCAAAAACGTTAATTGTTTTCTCTCCCAACATAATCTCTGACTTTGGAGTTGTTCGTCATTAAAACAAAGGAAACCAGAGATTATTCCGAAACCTGGTACCCAAGTCAACCATTAACCAATAGACATATTGAAGTCGATAAAATCTACCATCCAATATGTAGAAGAGTGGGCAATTTCTAGTTCGTAGACCAGGTCGAAAGTGAAGAAGAACATGCAAACAAGGATCAAACAATTATAGACAACAATCAAACATTCCAGGTTAATATAACAAGCTATTAGTCAATTATGATGGAGAAATATTCCAACAGCACACCCTTTTGCAGTACATGCTGATGATGCCATCCAGAAAGTCAATTTCATGCATCATAACTATTAAACCATTCAGCTCACAGGAAACATGCCACCTTCAACAGGCTATTTTTCTTTTGGTTTGATTGTTACTTTTTCGTTTGAATAGGTGTCTTCTTTTTCTTTAAGTATGTATTATTTCGGAGTTGATATTCTTCATCAATTCATTCATTAGTTGAATAAAATCATAAAGAATATAAATGATAGATTATTGAATAGTATTCTAATGGTTACAGTGGTTCGAATCTATTCCCGTTAATAATTATTGTTTTATTTCAACATAAGTCATTATCTCTATGTACTGAAAATTAACTATGGTAATTTCACGACACTTATTGAATATTTTAATAAATATCGATCATTTCACTGAACAATAGTACTTTTCATAGTTTAGTCTTTACGCTCTACTTTCACGTGGTCTTGTTTTACTTGAATCTTCCCATTGATGATTAGGAGTGCAATTGGTCAGTCTCTTATTGGCATATGCGCATACTGTGTGTATTACCTCGATATAGCCTTAATTCACAAGCATTATAAGCAAAGATGGATAGTGGCTAGCAGTGGAATCCAAGACGCGCGTTTCGTCCTATCTGGGACTCGTCAGCTGGATGTGCCTGCATCTCAGAGTTGATGTTCACCCTGGGACTCGAACCCAGTACCGTTCGCCTCAAACACCATCGCGTTATCCACTTAGCTACTGAGTCCTGATAGCCGCTTATTTGTTCAATGGGGTGAAGTTTGAATTCGCTTAGTATTGTTTTACTTGAAAACAATACCAAGTGGCTATCAAGACTCAGTAGCTAAGTGGATAACGCAATGGCGTTTGAAGCAAACAGTATTGTGTGTTCGAATCCCAAATAAGATGAAACGCGCGACCTCCATTTCACTGCTAGCCACTATCCATCTTTGCTTTACGTTTCACAGTTTTAAGTCTGTAAACGTTCTTACAATGTATAAAGTAAAAGTTCAAAAAGACTATGAAATTTGATTAAGTGGTTGTATTATCCTTAAAAATAAGTTACGCTTAGAAATCAACATTAGAAATGATAATTAGGAATCAATTTAACAAATACTTTATTGCCTCACATGAAGTATCAAGTATCCAATTAGTTCTTTGATTTCAAATATCAAGATCTTGAAGGTTACTCTCACAAATTTATAAATTGTATTCCGTATTTTTTTAGTTTTCCAATATTTATAAATTTTAAGCATTTTAGTAATTAAACATTGATTTAAACAGTTGAGATCATGAGTCAATTGAAGCTAGATCACCGTGGAAAACCTAGAAGCACTGGACGGTCGTTTCGTCCTATTGTGGGACTCCTCAGTGCTATTAAGATATAGGTCATTCACCATCGTTTAACTTCTTGCTAAAATCTGGTAGACTTTATTTTAATTTTCCTAGGTTCGTTAGTATAGTATAATTTACTTAAAGGTGGTCATATATGATAAGATGAGACAAAACCATGTCTTACAATGATCAGTTCTAATTAATAGATGAAGATGGTTTCAAAAATCATGCAGCATAGTAGAAATGTTGTATCATGATTATGTTTACAGTAATGATTATCGTGTGAAATTAATTGGTGGTTGGAGGTGGTCGACAGGAAATCTTGGACCCAGGTTTCGTGCTACTTGGCACTCGTCAGCAAGGTGTACCTGTGATCTTAAAAATAACTGGTGCTCCATGACGGATTCCATGCCGTGTCACCCAGATTCACAGTCAGAGACGTTATCACTGAGTTATCCAGGCCGCGACCGACCTCCTGTAAGACTGAGATGTAATCAAAATTGATTGATCACTGGGTAGTGATCAATGTCATGTATGTTGAAAGATCAATGCAAAATGTAAACATAGATCTACTACCTACAGGACTTGATACCACCCAGTGATCAATCGATTGTGAGTATCGTGTGAATTATAAAACATAAGTCTATCATTAAGAATACGTTATGAAGATGATTAAAGTAAAGAACTACATGAAATGAGGTTGAAATTAAAATACTACGATATGCCTCTAAGAAGGTTAGTGAGATTATGAATAGGATAATTTTTCATGGAGTTTTGTTCGTGCACGATCAAACCATCCAGATCAGAGAACAAAACTCTATCAAAATCATCCACCTGAGCTACAAATCTTCGCCACCATCTCATAGGATAATTTTATTTTGTAGGTCAGACTAAATAAATCAGATAGATGATTGTCTTTTTTGTGCATTTACATCTGACTTTTTTTATTGAGATCATGAACTGATTAATGCTAGACCACCTTTGGAAACCTGGAAGCACTGGACGGCCGCTTCGTCCTATTGTGGGACTCCTCAGAAGTACGCATCCACGATTCCGCTCGCGGGATCCATGTCGGGTAGAGACAGGTATCTACCTCAGTACAATGAAAGTTGGTCGCGCAATTTCGTGGACTGGTTGATGTTAGACACCATCACCATTGGACGCCGGCTCAGTGGTCCAGTAGGTTAAGCGTTCGCGCGCGAGACCGAAGGCCCTGGGTTGAAATCCCGCCAGCGGTATCGTGGATGCGCACTGCTGAGACGTCCCACATCAAGATGAAACGGCCGTCCAGTGTTTCCAGGTTTCCAAAGTTGGTCTAACATCAATCGGTTCATGATTTCAATCAAAAACTTAATCATCTCCACAACCTCTATATTAGTAAATCTGATTTCTTCACTTAGATTCCACATGTCTTCTTTTATGTAGATGAAGTATAATCTTGAAAATTTTTTTGTTGGTTAATTATTTGAAGCTGAATTCGTACAACTGGAAATATGATAGATTCGCTTGTTCAGTTGAGAAGAAGTCGGATATTTTTGTACATATGTAACTGTGTATAAATTTCAGTATACTTTACTCACCTACTTAAAGTAGTATAAATGAAAGGCATAACTGAAGCACAAGAATATTTTCCTCATGTCTTTTTTATTCTAATATTTGATATAGAAGTCCGAAGATAGTAAAACGATTAGTAAGTAAACAGTGTCAAATATAGGGTAGTTGGAAGTAGTCGATGGGAAATCCTGGAGTTAAGTTGGTGAATTTTGATCAGCTCTACAATGAACTTGACACACATGACGTTAATCACTTCTCAGTAATCAACTAACTGTGAATAAGTCTCAGTCCTATAGGAGGTCATTCGTGGCCTGAACGTCTCAATGGTAATGTCTGAAACTATGAAGCTGTGTACTATAGGTTGGAATTCATCAGATATCATCAGTTGCCTCAAGATTACAAGTTGACCTTCCTGACGATTCTTAAACGGCATGAAACTTAGATTTAAGGTTCCCTATCGACTTACTTACTTACTTACGCCTGTTACTCCCAATGGAGCATAGGCCGCTGACCAGCATTCTCCAACGCACTCTGTCCTGGGCCTTCTTTTCTAATTCCATCCAATTTTTCTTCATTCTTCTCATGTCTATTTCCATTTCCCTATCGACTACTTCTTAATATTCGACATTTAAAAATAGTACATGGTGTGTCATTCATTTTTTTATTTAGCTACTATCAAACATTTTGTGACTATATGGCAATGTATCAAGGCAATCTGTCTAGGATGAATCTATGTCAACAAGTGACAGATCATTTACAATCCTTAATATCCACAGTGAGAATATTCAGATCCTTACAAATAAAATTCTGTTTTGCTTATTTGAGTTACATTTCTTATGAAAGGAAAATGGCTAGTAGTTTGTTATCTTTTTGCTTAGAATTTACAACTACATTTTTGTATTATAATCTGAAAGTGGTCTGTTTTCATTTTATCACAAATAATCTTGTCATCTTGGTACAGAATTCCTTAGTAGTACGCCGTCATGACCACATACATAGAATCTTATCTGATATCTCACAGTGAGCACAATATCTATGAACTAATGAATCGGCATCCCATCATAAATATTTTCAACTTTAATCCATTCATAATATACCACGATAGATATCTGGTGTTATTGATTAAATCTGTCTCTATAGTAAGTAGCATGGGTGAACACCGCTGGTGGCTATTTTTGATTATAAAAAGTATAAATTATGGTATAAACAGTCACAAAAAGTGGTATACGTCACTAAAAAGACAAAAATAATAACATTATAAGGAATTAAAGAGAGGGAATCCAATCAAGGTGAATAAGTGGATAAAATCTACAACAGGATCACTGTTATATTCTGTTCTGATATGCGTCTGATACTACCGTACAACACTGAGTCACATTATCACTAATATCACAATCAGGGAATGGAGTGATGAATCCATAAGTTCTAATCTTATACAGATTTCTTCCACATCATAACATGAACATCTAGAGATTAGTATAGTTCCTTGTCATTAGAAAAAAAACTGTGTAAATACAATGTGTAATTTGATCAATCTTTACTGGAAAGTAGAATGTGTCAATTCGATAACTGCAAAAATGATCTAGGTATAATATAATATGACCTTCACCCCATAATAGTCCTATATATATATTAACATTTCTAATTGTATATTTACTTTTCTAACATTTCCTATCACTGTACTATAAGTAAGTGTTATTATTTGATTGAATAGTTAACTAATGAATAGTTATTATTGTTATTATTACTGCCATTGACATCATGTGTTCGTTCAATTGTGGATTAAGCTTATTAAACACCTTTCGATAGAGTCTTATTCTCTGAGCTGGATAGTTTGATCGTGGAGCTTTCATCGTTCTTCTGAATGACATCATCAGCACAAACTTCCAGTAGAAGTGAAGTGTTCGAATTTCTTTACATGTAATTCACAGCTTGTCCTGTACACTTCGATGTTGATTGGTTATTGTTGACCTTAAACCTGTCATTGTTTAATTTTTTGTTTTGGTTGTATCTCCCATTGGTTTGATTTTTGTTCTTATTAAACTCCTTTCTATATTTGAAATTACTTATTACGTTCTTTTACATGCTTGTTTTTTTTTCGTTGCACAAAACTAGTCAAAATTAATGTTTGTGCGTGTTATGACGGTTGGTTTCCCACATTTACACGTCTTGGACGTTAATTTTCACTAGGCGAATATCTACACTAGATTCCCTCCTAGTGTCTATTCTACAGGACGTCAACATAACTCAGATCAACAACACATGATTAGCCTGACTAGAACGTAAATATATTTCCACAGCAAAACCCGACACAATCCAACAACAATAAACAATCAATAATTATAAGGATACGGGAATATATAACTCATTTGACACCTGTCAGACTATCTACACGTCTAACTAAGCAGACAACCAATCATTGTCATTCTCGCTCACACATCAGTGCGTTTAAACTCTTAAGGTATCCTACGATTTGATGTAATTTGACATTATATCTATCAGTTGACTACAGAGTTTCTTTATTAAAAAACTTTGCCAATGGACCTTATAGTTCGAATCATATTTTTGTTACAAAATATACATTATTCATTATAAAGCCATTACGAACCGATATTATTGAAAGATGATTGCACAATATAGTGAATCGATTAATTAGACATATAAGCTATTATATATAGCCTAAGTTTTCAAAAGTTTGAATCCTTATTTCGAGACCTAAGGACTCTGGATTCTGTCCATGTTACGTGGTCGTGAATGCATACTGCTGAAGAGTCCAAAACTAGTTTCAAAAAGCTGTCTAGTACTTCCAGGTTTTCAATCGTTGTCCAACTAAGATTAGTATGTGGTGTAAACTATTAAGTTATAGTTTCAAAGATAATTTACGCCAATATCTAATTTTCATCAAAGAATCACAAAACACAGGAGAACATTAAGAAGGTTGTTTCTGCTAATTCAAGGCTTTTCAACAATGTACACTTATGACTGTACATGCAACTAAACATCGGTATATTTCAGATCTTATAACAAACATGAAACGTTTCGACCGTTGATTTTTATACCTAAAGGTCCATGTTTTCAATCGCGTTCAATTTATGAATCAGTATAATCATCCTAACTCAGTTGTCCATTAAACGTCAAATCTTGTCCTGAAATTACGTGTCAAGTAATATACACCACTTTCTTTATAAGTTACAGAGTAAAGTGCTAAAGCTTCGTCCTTCAGTCCTTGGTTCGAAAAATTTGTTTCGTTTGCACATATATGGAGACCCTTTTGCAGCGGTGCCTGGGTTAGGTAGAGTAGGAATCATATCAAGCGCCAGAGCTATGATGATACTAATTGATTTGGTCAACAATAACGGTTATTTGTTTGATGTTAGATTAAAAGGTCTTGTCAAAGCGAGAAGACATGGGCTTGGGAAATGACAAATTTCTGTAATTTCCTCATTCATCTGAACAAACTACTACATGGATGAGTTCTACGGCCAATTAAATGATCTTGCTAATAAATGGCGTTCGGCAGATAGTAATACTGGAGATTTGAATCCAAAGGTTTGGTGTCTACTCACATAGGAGAGTCACTCGATTGGTTAATTGAGGATTCAGTGGTCACGTGTTAGATAACGGTAATCATATCTTGTAGCCTTGTTCAGACTAAAGCCTATTTCTGTTCAGTACCAACTACTGCAGTTATTGCCGATGTACAACCTGGCGTTTTCCCTCGGCATCTCAATCCTATATTTAGATTTGTCAGCTACCTCTAGCTAAGAAATACGTTAGATTGCTATTCCATATGAAGGACCAATTTGGATTTAGATTATGTTCTCATATATGCCAAACTTATCTTGCATTTCAGTAGCCAACGAACTTATCATCTTTCCTAATCTCATCATTATTCATTGCTAAGTTATCATTCAAATTTTAATTAATTATAATATGAAATTCGAAATTGTAACTATCTATCTAGTCTCTCTCTTTCTCTCTTCGTACCAGTCTCTGAGCTATCCACGCACAAATATACATATAAGAATATCCTAATACATTTATACAAGGTGCAAATTTTAGCCTACATCTTTGTTAAAATTCAAATTAGGGGGATAAACAGCTGAAACTATTCTTTTTCAGTTATTTCCTAACATTTAATTACATACACAATAACAACAACTAGAAGTACGGAAGCAGACAAGCAACAAACAAAAAAAGATACTGTACTTCTTGTTCCCACCATCAATGTAGAGCATTCATGAAATAAATGAATAGGTTGGTGATGAGAAATTTTTAATCGCTTAAGCGAAGAATTCCACATATTGATCTACATAGCTATGTGGTTAATGATAGATTACTGTGTTTTGTTGTTTTCTAACTTTGATACTCCTTTTATTTTAATGTTTGTGCCAATTTTCTAATTTATATATATTTTTTATAAAGAAAGAATTACATCATTTGGAGATGACTTTTATTAAGACAGTCAACGAATTAATTTTCACGGTTGAAATCATAAATTGATCTTAGCTGTAGGCCAGGATTAAAAACCTGCTAACACCGAATGGCTAATTTGTTTTAGCGTGGAACTCCTCAACAGTGCACATCCATGATCCCGTATGCTAGAATCCAATCTAGAACTTTCGGTTTCGCGTGCGATCACCCTAATCTCTAGGCAATTGGACCGCTATCTAACGATGTTAATATCTAACTTTAATTAATCCATGATCTTTCTAATATCCTGCTGGAACGAAACAACCGTTCAGTTCTTCAAAGTTTTCAATGGTGGTTTAGCCAATATCCTCTCATGATTTCAATCAGGAAAATATTAAAATCTCCATAAATCCTCCACACCAAAGATTAATTAATTGATAGTTTTATATTCGTGTTGTGTATCCTTAAGAGTGTAGGGAACTAGTTTCGAATTTATATAAAAGTTTAATAGCTTAAATGTTTCCGATAAATTTATGGTATCTTTCGACTTCTCATCACTTTTCACAAAGATTTTTCTGGAAGAAACGACTGGAATTATATGTCAATATCCTGAACTCCTTCCTTTAACAAACAATTATTTTAAATAGCTCCTGTTCATCTGTATCAAAAATATACAGTTTCAGTCCAACAATGTTTTATCGCTAAAGAAATAGGGTCACCATGGGTAGCCTATCTGTCCCAATTCTTGCCGATATATTTATGAGGGACCTAGAATAGATGAACCTTAAGCACTCAACTAATGGAACTAGACTCTATTGTGTATATTTTCATGACACTTTTATTGTTTGCAACAATCAAAAGCATTCTATGTACCTACTCAGTCTTTTTTAACAAAGCACACAATGATATAGATTGTCACAATTATTATTTTGACTTTGTTAATTTTCAGCGTTCTCAGGCTATTACATCGGTAAATATGTCGTATAATTTGTGCTATCGAAATTTCATAGGACTCTGGTAATCTTACTTACTTACGCCTGTCACCCCTCTTAAAAGAGCATATGCTGTCCACCAACACTCTCCATCCAACCCTGTGCTGGGCAATCCTTTTCGTGTCTGCTTCCATTTCTCAACGTAGTGTGCTCTTTGGCCTTCCTCTTTTCCACTTCCTTTGAGGATTGCAAGTTAGGGATTGTCTCGTTATGCAGTTTGGTGATTTACTTAATGTACGTCCTATCAACTTCTAACGTCTTTTCCTAGTTTCCTCTTCAGATGGAAGTCTAGTAGTCTTGATACCTATCATTGAATTGTTAATCTGAATTTTAAAGATAGCTTTTCATTATGAACTAACAGAACCTGATGATAACACTGAACAACTGTTCTGTGAATTATTTCATATTTTTAACTACTAAGCTATGATATCCACTAATTCATTACTTTTTATTTCTAATCACTCAGCACTCGAATATAATTGACTATCCCCCTCCCATAGCGATATCACTGGATGGTGATCAATGTCATGTGTGTCAAGTCCTTATGTAGTGCAGATCGAGTGCTATCGACCATGTTGCAATGTGGTCATCAGTCTAGGTGACTCGATATTGCGTGCACTATATATTGAGATTAGATGGTGGTTGGAGGTAGTCAACAGGAAACCCTGGACCCGGGTTTCGTGTTACTTGGCACTCGTCTAAATCTTTGTTTAGAAATATAACTACAACATTAAAATGAGGAATAATTCTAGAAAGAAAAACATTTTTTTCCTTGATATGTTTCACCATACATAAATAGTAAATTACAAATCCTAATATTTCCTTAACTCAAGTTAATTGATATTAGAACTATTCACTAGATGTTTTGATATGCTACAAGCTTTGGAAATAGGTTTACCGAAGGTTAATGTTTATATACAACTTAGTTCGATTATCATTTAATGTTGTTATGTATGATATGAATGCATGTTACTTCTATAAAAGCACATGTGTATTCCTAATGGTTAAAGATACTTTATATATAAAAGACAATCATAATGTAAAGTACAGTATTACCATGTGTATTGTATTCTTACAAACTTAAATTATGTAATTTACATTTACTTCCATTATTTTGTTTTGATATTTCTTCACCTTTATTCATTAAACATAATGATGGTATAGTGAACAAGAACACAAGTGGGGACAATCGAATGTATTTCACATGAAATTACAGAGTATCTGAATAAAATCTGAAAAACGATATAGTAAATAGTTAATTTGTAAAATATCAATCCATCGTCTCGAATTTCATTGTTCATACACTTTCATACTAATTGCTTTCCGTTTCCGTTCTTTCTTTCTCGATCTTCTACTGAAATACATTATATGCCTGACTACATTTTTATACTACTTATATGGATATAAGTAACCCATACCACAATGGTACTTTGAATAATTTCAGCACTACTACTACTACTACTACTACTACTAATAATAATAATAATAATAATAATAATAATAATAACAGGTGTACATAACATATGAATTAACCCATTCCTTAAACTATAACTCCAAACCTTCAATCACAACCGTAAACCTAAGCTTTAACCAAGAACAATAAAGAAACCCTTAGAAATCTATATGTATCCTTTTACAAGTTCGATAAAATGGATAGTTCTGTAAGTATATGGATGAATATATGAGTGTTCTTTCGGTTTACTGATAGAAGAACGTAGAGTAAACTAGACTATGAAAAATTCATGAATTAACCGAAATCTTGTTTTTTTTTTAGAAAAAGCATATCTAATCGAACAATATTATTTTCAATTAGATCTTTATTGGACTTTACTCTAATATACAATAATATTTATATACAGATATGTAGTACAGTAAACCTACCAAGTCAGTTTATATGTCAATGGTAACAATAGGATAAATTAATCCTTTATGATTGCTATTCATTAACTCATAAATCACTTTGATTGGTTTGATATTTTCCTCATTCTAACATAAATATTACTGTAAATTAAAGCTTGATGATAGTCTAATTGACAACATAATTGTTTGTTTAAATGTATGTTGTTTTAATTTATGTGAAGAAAATCCCGATTGTTGATATTCATACTAGACCTAGAACTTGGTGCTTTACTCCACGGAACATCCAATGTATTGTTCACTGAGTTAATGAGTTCAGTTAGTTTGTAGTTTATATAATGGGTATGATATCTATATATTGGTTAGAAACGATTTAAATTATCCCACTATTGATAATCTTGACTGATTTTTGATCAGATTAAGTTGACATTTGTGTATCTTGTCAAGACTATTACAATATAGATATCTTATAACAAGGTTTTAGGAAGTCTATGTATTGTAGCTAACGATGGGATTCAAAATATACGTTTTGTTTTATTTCAGACTTGTCTTAAACTGAATTTACCCGCACTCTAGCGTTGATACTCACATTTGAACTCGAATTCAGTATCTTTCGCTTCAAATATACAACGAGTTATCTATTAATCTACTGATTATCTATATAACTCAATTCCTTCCTTGAACCGATACAAATTTAACCCTTTTCTTTTCTTACTTTTTTCTTTTTAAATAAAAAACAATATGAACTTCATTTGTTTTGTTAATAAAATTAATTTTGTATTTTCAATTGAATAGGTCAATAGTAAGTAGATTCTGTTCTCTTTCACCTTGTCCTCATTATTGTTTATAATAATTATTGACTAATTAATGATGACATTTTTAATGAAGTATTAATCATTTTACTACACACAGACACACACACACACACACAAACAATACAATATAATATAAGGAATAACTGTTTACATGAACTATATCTTGTTTTAATCGTTTAAAAAACAATTCCCGCTTTTTTTTTTACAAAAAAAGCTTATTAAAACAAAAAAAGATACAATGAACTTGATTGAAATTTATGTTCTGTATCTCATTTAATCAGTGATATATAGAGATGTATATCGTGAAACTTGGCTATCCATTCAAATATAATAATAATTTCCATTTATTTTAATAGTTAAAATATAAATAAGAATTTATTCTTTATTTGATGGAGGCATCTTTTAATTTAACCGGTAAAAGTATACCATCACTCTGATGACCTTGAACAACCTATCAACCAATCAGAAAATTCTGTTTATAAATTAATTAAATAGTCATGAAATTAGAATGGGTTGAAATCATAAGTCAATTGAAGCTAGACCACTATGGACTTCAGGACATACTTCTGAAGTTCTAGTGAGAAGCCGTTACCAGTGAAGTTCAACCAGGTCTATTGTGAGATATGAGCTCACTGAAGACAATGGTGTACGGTGGCGCAACTTCGTGGATTGGTTGAAGTTAAAAATTAACACCATTGGATGCCGGCTCAGTGGTCTAGTGATTAAGTGCTCGCGCGCGAAGCCATTAGGTCCTGGGTCTGAATCCCGCGGGGTGCGGGATCGTGGATGCGCACTACCGAGGAGTCTCCTACTAGGACGAAACGGCCGTCTAGTGCTTTCAGGTTTTCCATGGTGGTCTAGCTTCAACTGACTCATGATTTCAATCTGTGAACTAATGGAATCACACATTTGATCTGAATAAGTAACCTGCATATTAAGTTTATATATATATATATATATATATATATCTTAAGATTAAAGCTAGTGTTGTTAATTAAAGTTATCAATGCATAGAGTTTATATCACTGTTATAATGCAAAACGTTTTGAGATATGTTTATAAGTTAGGATCAAGGTTTTCAACATGAATTCACATTAACTACAATGAAATCGCTAACCATCTTTCTGTTTATGAAGTTGAGAAACTTATGATTGAAATTTAGAGTGAAAGTGAGAAAGAGTGAACGTTTTTTCCTAGTTTCACTATACAATCTTGATTATGCAATGAATGACACTAAATACTTCAATATCAATGTGTTATGTAATTTGACATTTAAAATTTACTTTTTGATTGCATACTATATATATTTTCATTGATTTCAAGCATTTTAAGAATCTAATATCATACCCAACACGATCCAACTTCACTGGTCACGGCTTCTTGTTTGGACTCCGAGAATTACTTCTCGAACCTAGTCACTAATGAGCACATATCTAGTCGTTAAAAAATGCCGATTGGATTCTATTGATCAAGTTGTGGTGCATTTACTAAATAATTAGACAGACATAATATTTCACTTGATTAATCATAAGTTACACATTATCTAACATTTTACTTCAAATTTCGCTCAAAACACATATGACATTATCTTGATTCTGACTAGTGTTAGCCTAAACTCCTTTTATTATTTGACCATTTTACTGATATTTTTATTCTTATTCTTTATATCAAAATTGATAATCATTAGTGAATATTAGTTTCTTTCATGCAATTTTAAGAAGTTTAAAATAGGACTAAATTGTTTAACTGCTAATAATCATTATTCAACTCTATTTAAAATTAATTATGATTTAACGATAATATCTAGGTAACTTCCCGACCGTTGTTGCTACCTTGACGTGGTGGTCGGGCTTGCCTATCGTGATGAAACAACCGAGATATACTAGCTGCAACAACCGTTCCTCAAGGTCCTACCATGTCAGACAGGTTGGTTGAAGAGCGGTAAAACTAAAGCAGAAAAACCCAAGGTCCGAAGGCGAAGACGTACTGCTCACTGTACAGAGGTGTGACAGCAGTAAGGTGTTTCCTTCAGACAACCAGCATGACAGCGATTCTGCTTTCCCACAAGGAGGGGTGGGATTAGAACAGGTCGACCCTAAAAATGCACAGCTCGCCTTATCCCACAGATATCCGTCTCCGGTGGTAAGGTCTCAACAAGTACGGAGCTAACACAAAAATCACTCATAAAAAGGTCATGTGTGACCTACCTCAAGCAGTTGTCCCTTGGGCACTGCGGCCACACTCTCAGGTCACTAAGATCACCTCTAATCCAATTTCCTTTTCAGGTACCTGCATAAGAACCCTTTCACGGTGTGGGCAACCGGGAAGTGATAACCGCCCTCATACCTCTAACAGCACTCAAGACCACTATTCTAGGTAACTTCATACAGGGGATGCTTGTATATTAAAAGTGACTAGTCAATTACAATCCTTACAAAAGGTATAAAGTGATTATGAAACATTATTTTCATATTCAACTCATTTTTCTTTTTCTCGGTTGAAAAAAAAGAAAAAAAGAAGAAGAAAAGAGGAGAAAAGGTGTGATAGAAAACGAAATATAAAAATAATCAGACAATATTATACATAAAAAGAAAATAAGATATTATGAAAGAAGACTGTACAAATTGATTATTCAATTGATCTAATCATTGACATTTTCAGACGTTCTTTTTGTTTTCCCTCTGAATATATACTTATCGACTTTTTGTTCTATCATCTTGGCAACTAACTTTTTCTTTCTTTCTTTTTCTTAATACACACGATATCTATCTGATGTCATGTACTGTTTATCTTTAACACCAGTTGATAGGTTCTTCTTTTTTTTTATAATCATTTCATTCATGATTCCATTAAGAAGTTTTATCTTCGTTACAAACATCAGATAAATTATTATTATTATTATTATTACAAGTTGGCATGTTCACTGAATAGATAAGTGAATAGAATGATTAGGAGTGGATGATTTTGATAAGGTTTCATTTATTGAACTTGATAGTTTAGTTGTGGAAGTTGTATCGTTTTTCTGAACAATATCATCAACATAAATTTCAGGTAGAAAGGAAGTGTTCGAATGTCTTCATATATAACTCATAGATCAACAATAACTAGTCGAGATCGAGGTTTACAGAACAAGCTGTGAACTATATTTAGAGAAATTCGAACAGTTCACTTCTGTTTGAAGTTTGTTCTCATGATGTTGTTTAGAAGAACGATGAAAGCTTCACAACCAAATGATACAAATCAGCGAGCAAAACTCCACCAAAATGGTTAGTAGTATTGATTAAAAGTAATCTTCACACTAGTAAATTGCTTTGGAGATAAATTCTTAGTAGTAGAATGCGAAGTTGGGACTAATGTGCTAGTGTTCAACTCTATTGCGATAATGATCCACGAATGAGATTTGATAATTGTTGTGTGGATTGATTGAAGCTACAAACTTAAATAATCCGATTCCGATTTATTGATAATGAATAGCGTTCGTGCCAGACACTAGATCCGAACGTCATAGGTCCTATACTCTTGAGAGGTGGTGTTAGGGTGCTTTGTCAAGAAATCTCTAGTGGGGAGTAAATAGCTCCTTGAATTCCAACTGTACCTCTCCTCTTAAGTAATACCAGTTCGAAAAATAACTGTTTACTGGTAGAAAGTTGATTTTTCCTTGCTTCATTGTGAAACTTTGAAATTTGCACCAACTTTAGAAGAGAAATCACAATTTGAAAACGTTTTTGACTTAACAAATTTTAAAATTTGATGTTTTTCTTTGAAATAAGGCAGGCTGACACCATTTTGGAAAGTTCCAGTCAGCAACAATACAAATTCTTTATTATCACTGGTATTAAATAACCAAAATTATTGAGTTTTAACTGAATAATAATGACCTAGGTTCTACTGCTGGCCTTAATCCAATTCAATTTGAATCACTGGGGTCAATTCAGATTCAATGATTTCCACTGATAGTTTTTTTAAAGTCATTAGTTCCTTCAAGTATTTTTGTCTTTAGATTATTCTGAGTTTTGATATTGAGTGCATTCTTTTCTGTAACACACCGACTCACTAAGTATGTGTAGAGAAGATTGGAAATCATTTCTTATTGAAAAAATAGGGATTCATTACTTAACATTCATTGAACAGTTTGAATATAAACTGTTTTCAGTATAGGGTTATGGAGATTATTACGTTTCCGATTGAGATCATGAACTGATTGATGTTGGACCACCATTACAAACGTGAAAGCACTGGACGGCCGTTTCGTGGATATTATAGTAATTTTAATAGTTGAGATCCTGAGTCAATTGAAGATAGACCACCATGAAGAACCTGTAAGCACTCGACTGCCGTTTTGTCCCACTGTGGAACTCCTCAGCAGTGCTCAACCACAATCCCGTCTCGCGAAATTCGAACCCAGCACCTATCAGTCTCGCGCGCGAGCGCCTAACCACTAAACCATTGAGCTGACATCAGTGCCTACAGTAGGACGAAACGTCCATCCAGTACTTCTAGGTTTTCCATGGTGGTCTGTCTTCAATTAACTCATGATTTCAACTATTAAAATTACATTTATTTATCTCTTTTTATAAACGTAGTTATGGAAAAAGAAATAAACAAACGGAACACCCCATTATTCTTCATTTAAGTTTTGGGAACAATTGAAATTCATCTTGATATCATTGGGTTTTCTTTTAATTTTTGTTTATTTATTCTACTCGATGTATTTTCACTCTTTTAATGAAGCCCCCATCCCCGCCTTGTGAAAGTGTATATTGAACATTGAGTAATTTTGGATTTTTCCCTTTCTCTCTCTCTCTCTCCTTGTGTGTGTGTGTGTGTGTATTTGTCCATTTTCATTTCTGTTTGTATTTGTATTTGTTTATGGTTATCTTTTGATATTTCAATCCTTCTATTTTGGTTTTCATTACACATATATTTCAATTTAGTTTATGTGATTAAACTTTGATAAAGAGGATTCACTAAGGGGAAAAAAACACAATTAATTTCCATTTGTAAGAGTTTATATCTTCTCATTGTTGATATTAAGAATTGTAACTGACCAATCTCTTTTACCATGTTTACTAAAAAAAATTGAGCTTATCATTGGATAACACTTTTGAGGCATTCCACTCATGTATTTAACTGCAATTCTAAACATTAACAACTGAAATACAATCTTTTATCAATAAAATCCATACCCGTTTTACAAGCTAATGCCTATCTGAATTCATTAGCTCAGTAGATCAAAGATTGACTTCTGCAGCGAAGTGTACTGGGTTTGAGTCTCAATAGGATTACCAATACTGGAATAAAGTGGGTACTTTCAGCTGAGGACGAGCCATTAATAGGACGAAACACATTCTTTTTTAGATCCCACCGCTAGTTCTTATTCAAATTTACGGAAGAACATTGAAATTGTGTTTTCCATTTCTAATTTTTACCTGATCTTTGACTTCTTTATTGATGTCAATTATATTTCGGAAGAAATTGATCCTCTATACATTAACAATAATAAAAATTAATCAATTTAGTCTTCAACAGATCTGTTCTACTATGATCTAAATTAAACAACCATTGAAAACCTAGAACCAAACTCAGTAGACGGCTATTTCGTCCCAATATAGAACGCCTCATCTTACATTCACAACTCCACCATCAGATCTTTCCTGGTTTCATAATGTTTTCTTCAAATATGAGCCTTGTTTCTTCTTAAAAGTCTATTTCCTATACTATGGTTCATGAACATGTTCAAGATCGTGTGAATATCAAACTAGTCAATCAGTTATTCTTGAAAAAAAGTTGAATAGTTATTTTCTCCATCTATTTTTCCACTCTCTATACTGTATCAGATAGGATGATATGAGAAAGTGATATAAAACATCATGTTTCATAACTTATACAATTCTATCTATTTTTAATGCAACATACTACTTATGTTATTATCATTACCATATCTCTACCTGTTTCCTTTCTTTTTTTGTGGCTAATTAAGGAAAATATTTTATTAACATTTCAAGACATTTCAATATGTGTGTTGTGTTATTCTTCTCTTTATTCTTTATTATCTGCATAGTTTATTGACTTCGTGACATTTAATACTTCGTTTTTTTTCGGTAGTGGATCTATGTTTACATTTTGCATTGATCTTTCAACACACGTGACATTGATCACTACCCATTGACCAATCAATTGTGAATATATCTCAGTCTTACAGGAGGTTAGTCGTGGTTCGGATAGTTCAGTGGTAATGTCTTTGACTGTGACGCTGGGTGAAACGGGATGGAATCCGTCATGGAGCACCAGCTTCCTCAAGATTACAGGTACATTTTGCTAACAAGTGCCAAACAGCACGAAACCCGGATCCATAGTTTCCTGTTGACTATCTCCAACCACCATCTTATCTTTGAAATGTTCATATTATAAGAATTAGTCTTCGAATAGTATTAATGTATGTACTTTGTTTAAAAATGGAATATTGTAACCAAATGGTTAAGGATACATCTAAGAATCATTCACAATAGCACAAATGGATTCACTCTTTTTCTTCTCTTAGATCTTGAGTTTTGAAATTATTTTGTACTATTCTATTTGACGAATTGATTCTTTCCTTTTGTGTCTTATTGTCCATTCTTAAATATTTGTACTACCACCAATATTGATACTAGTTATAATATCCTGGAATCGGTCTTGATAATTTTATCCGTTGAGCTATTGTGTCATATTGTAGTGAATGAAAACTTGATGGGGAGATTCAATTAATTGTTAAATATAAAACTGCAGAATATCTTCATAAAATATGAAAACCATACATTGAATACCTTCATTTGTACACCTTCCTTCAATTGTCTTCTATGTCCTTCATGATTCTCCCAATTCTCAATTCCTTTATGTTTCCTTTTCTGTTTTCTTTAGTTCAATCTTCTCAACCTTCTTTTGACAGACATTCCACTTTTGATTGGTGTTACATACTACTTATGCCGGTTGACATAAGTAGCATATACCATAGTATGTCAATTTGAACTGATACACATATGTATTCATGATTTGTGTTGCTTACATTTCACCGATTTATTCACAAAGTAGATCAGACTAAACAAAATCTACAAATAGTAGTAATTAAGAAAATTCTTTTAAGTTCTATACATTACTTAATTGACTGGTTTATAAATGAAATAATTAAATCAGATATAAGATAGTTATTCAATTACCAAAGTATATTTCGTTTTGATGTTGTACTCGATGCAACAAGTTAAAATTCAATGTGGGTGAAGGAGGACACACTTGTACTGGTAACACAGAGTTCTATGTTAGCCTAGACCTAATTGAATAACACCATATATCCTAAGGATAAAAATGATGCTTGTTACATGTTCTACTCTATAATAAGGTTAACATCATATGAAAGGGAGAAAAAAGAAGCTATTGTGTTCTCCTTAACATTGTAATATTAACATTCTCTTAACTTTAATTAAAATGAAAGAATAACGTATACCAACATAATCATTACTACAATGCGTAGTATCCTTTTCTAATTAAGTGCTCTATGTAGGTTAGGAGAAAGCTATAAAAAAACCAAAATTTGATACTAGTCGATGAAACGAACGACAATCGTTATGAACCTTGTATGTGGTTGCTTTCTGAGCAATTACAGCTATCAGTGGTTGAAGATTTTGAGCGAGATAGCTCAAAATTAGCCACATTGACGCAAATGTATTCACCTGTTTTCTTACTCTAGATCTTCGATTCTACTATTTTTCATACATACCCTTTTATCCTGTATTCTCGAAATTCAGTCTTTTTTATTAGTATCATAATCAGAGAGGTGTTTTGTGGATATTATAGTAATTTAACAGTTGAACTCATAAGTCAATTGAAGCTAGACCACCATGGAAAACTTAGAAGCCGTGACCAGTGGAGTTCAACTGCGTCTGTTTTGAGTTTGTAACTCACTGAAGACGATCGCGCAACCTTGTGAAGTGGTTGAAGTCAGACATTAACACCGTTGGATTCCGGCCCAATGGTCTAGTGATTAAGCGAGACTGATAGGCCCTGGGTTCGAACCTCGCATGGCGGGATCGTGGATGCGCACTGCCATAGAGTAGTCCCACAGTAGGAAGAAACGGCCATCCAGTGCTTCCAGGTTTTCTATGGTGGTCTAGCATCGATTAACTCATGAATTCAACCACTGAACGTTTTATTAGCGTTGTTTATGTCAACTCGTTATGTTAATGAAGTATGAAAACGTTGAGAAACGCGCAATTGTTACAAGTTTTACATTGATTATGGCTGGTTGACTTTAGCATACTTCAATGAATTATTAAAAGTATGGTTAATAGGTGATAACAATAAAAATGAACATATTCTGTATGGTTGTGTAAGATGACACAAAACATGACATTTTCACTTTTGAATAATTTAATGTTATTCCTTTAAGCAGGACTGAGATCATAAGATCAATATGAATCTCGTAGAGCATAAAGGAAATTATTTTCTTATTTGTAAGGAAAAAACGGGATGTTGACACTAGTAAAATAAGAAGTACCTTAAAGTACAGTCAGTTGAAATTTTATCTAATCGGTAATAAAGAAATGATTATCATACTTCGAAATACTGAGTTCTGTGAAAACCGTACAGTATTTCTTTCAATCGCATAGTTTAAGTGGTTGGAAACTTTGTCTCAACCAGGTATCATGCTAGCTGGCACTAGTCAGTTGGAGGTGCCTATAAACTTGAGGTAACTTATGCTATTTGGAGAATTAAACTACTATCATTTGGTTTCACAATCTGAGACGTCGCCATTGATGTATTCGGACTGTGATTAAGCCCTAATAGAGCTGAAGTCTTTACTGTTGCGCCGTGACCAATATTATGTCTGTCTAGTTATTTAGTAAATGCATCACAACTTGATCGATAGAATCCAATCAGCGTTTTTTTAAGGACTAGATGTGCGCTCATCAGTGACTAGGTTCGAGAAATAATTCTCGGAGTCCTAATGAGAAGCCGTGACCAGTGAAGTTGAACCGTGTTGGGTATGAGACAGTTATCCACCGAAGGCAGTGAAATATGGTCGCTCAATACCATGGATTGGTTGAAGTTGGACATTAACACCGTCGAACACCAGGTCAATGGTCTAGATATTAAGCGTTTGCACATGAGACTGAAGATCCTCGGTTCTAGTGCTGCGTACGGGGTCCTGAATGCGCACTGCCGAGGAATCCCGTACTAGAAGAAACCGTTTCCTATTGCCTTCACGTTTTTAATGTTTGTCTAACTTAGATTGGTTCATAATCTCAACGATACATCCGCTGTAAACATCGTAATTGTGTGTGTGTGTTTAAAGCACGAGATAGTTAATAATTCTAATGGTTTGTTTGCAAATACAATACTCACGCCATGCTTTGTTCTATTCACTTGATTCAATTTATTAGCTCTCGTGCAATAAGCACGAAAATTTATTGTAGTCTACCTGAAAAGTATGAAACCGGAAATAAACGCTTATATACCTAACACAGAGTTCTGTAAATGTGACAAATATTGGGAATATACATTTATTTAATGTTTCAAATCATCATTTATCACATTTATTATTATTAATAATCCAATTTTGTAGGGAATGGTACAGTTGAATTTGACGAGTTCTTAAGAATGATGCGAAGGTATTCTCAAAATCAACGACCGAAATCTTCTGATGATGAACTTCGTGAAGCTTTTAATGTAAGTACTTGTTTACTATGACGTAATATCTCTTTTTTATGTATTTCGGTGGATTACACCGAACTGATTTATACATTCTTAGTTTTTAAATCACAAACTGATCTTAGTTAGATCACCAACGAAATTCTAGAAGCACTGAATGACTGTTTCTTCCTAGTATGGGACTCGTCAGTGCGTATCCAGGAAATGAACTTAGAACCTTCGGTTTTGCGTATGAACCCCTAGATTGCTGAAATGGCACTCAGAGGATGTTAATACCTAACTTTAGCCAATTCAAGATATTACGTGACCATCTTCCATCGCCTGCGGTGAATAACTGTTTCACATGCTATGGTTAAAATCATGGATACGAGGTCGTAGATGCTCACTACTGAATAGCATTCAAGGACGGAACGACCATTCAATACCTTCAGGTCTTCAATAGTGGTCTATTTAAGATCAGTTCATGATTTTAAACCTGTGGAAATTCTATAATCTGCACAAAACCCACGCTGAATATTTTTTTACCACAAATACATGGTCTAACATGTATTCATAAGAAAAATATGAACTAAGAATTTATTCCATTTTGTATGTAGACTTAGTAATAATGTACTATTCGCTAAATAAAGACTGAAAATGAGATGTAGTTTCTCAAAGACGCATGTGTAATCTTGATTGTATACTATAAATTCAATTCATATATTACAGATTGAACTCATGAGTCAGTTGAAGCTAGACCACCATTGAAAACCTGGAAGCACTGGACGGCCGTTTCGTCCTAGTATGGGACTCCTCAGCAGTGCGCATCCACGACCCCGCACCACCCGCGGCTCGAACCCAGGACCTACTGGCTTCGCGCGCGAGCACTTAACCATTAGACCACTGAGCCGGCATCTAACGGTGTTAATGTCTAACTTCAACCAATCCACGAAGTTGCGCCACCGTACACCATTGTCTTCAGTGAGTTCCTATCTCACAACAGACCTGGTTGAACTTCACTGGTAACGACTTCTCACTAGAACTCCAGAAGTGTCTCCTGAAGTCAGTCACTAGTGAGCATGTGATTATTATTATCAGAATGTGTTTTGTGGAGATTTTTAGAAATTTTCACAGATTGAACTCATGAGTCAGTTGAAGCTAGACCACCATTGCTTTATAAATAAACAATTTAATGTTAAGTATCATTATCTTTCATTTACATGTTGGATATAATGTCCTACCGATTCTTCATTTTCACCAAATACTCATTCTGTAGTGAACAAGAACACCAGTGGAGACAATCGGATGTAATTGACACGAAATTACAGAGCATCTAAATAAAATCTGAGAACCATATAGTAAATAGTTAAATAGTAAAATATCAATCCATCGTCTCAGAATTCATTGTTCATGTATTTTTATACTAATCGCTTTCCGTTTCCGTTCTTTCCTTCTTGATCTCCTACTGAAATACATTCTATGCCTGAGCACCGTTACATACTACTTATATGGATATAAGTAACCCACACCATACCTTTACATTATTTAATACATTATAAATTTTTAGGTGCACCCTTTTGAATTTATAATTGGGATATATAATTACTAAAATACTTCTGTTATGTCCCGACAAGAATAATGAATGGTAACTTTTGGGATCTATTGATGGACCGATAGTAAACGTACATTTCTATTGTATAATTGTTAAGTAACTACACTATTCATATTCATGTCTCTCTTATTATAAGCTTTATTTTGAACTATGAACTAGTATTATACGTTTTACCATTCTTTAATTATACCCTGTCTATTAGTCACTGCCTCACACATGCACAGCCACATTTGGCTAGATCTTGTAAAAATGTTGTTTGCTATTTTATGGTTCGTTGTGGTCTGTTTGATTGGTATATAAACTCAGTATGTTTGAAATAGAATGATTCATATTGCCAAGGCTGAGACTGGTGTTCTGGAATTAACTGGCTGGGCTAGGCGGAAAGCAGGATCAATCCGGACTCTAGGCTGCTCACACGTGTTTTACGCGTCCTTGGTCCGATCGATAATTCACTGCCTTCTAATCGGCGGTCACAAGTGATAACAACTTCCCTACTTCCAATCGATTTTCTTTATCCTAATAACTAATTTAGAATTTTCCAAAATCACCCTTCAAATATAAGTAGATCCTTTTTTTCTCTGTTTTTTTTTGCAAAGCGATTAATTTATACCCTTTATCTTTAATTATCAATGAACGTGAATAGATTTCCTAATGAAGACAATAGAAAAAAAGAAGCTGAAATTTAAAGCAATGAATGTAGTTCATCAACTTGTTCTGTAGTTCATTCAACTTATATTCTGAATAATCTATAGTATAGATTTTTTTTCAGTAGTCACCTGGATACATGATCAAGTTTGATGTAAGAATAGATTGGAAGAAAGCTAAGGAGTTACCGAACCAATATGTATATAGTATCCATTTATGAAGTTTTAGACTATTGAATTGAGCCGCGTTTATGGGTACAGATTATCTAGTTGAGGTATACATGATTATTGTAACTTCAGGTCGAAGACAACGTTTTGTGACCTTGTTCACAATCATTCACAATGGTACATGTTCACTTAGCTTTCGCTTTCCCTTAGATCCACAATATCGGAATTCTCTTTTTCATTTTTTTTGAATTCCATGAATTCATTCTTTAATCATATCTTTTCTGGTCCCAGTGATGCCTATTACTACTTATACTCCTCTGGAATTCGTCTTTGTAATTTCATCTCTCTGTGCTAATATTAAGGTATGGTAATTTGAACTGATGCATACATGTACCAGGTTCCACGTTGCATAAGACTGACTGAGTAATAGTTTTATTATTATTCGATTGAGTTGAAGCGGAAAAAACATAATTATGGTATGTATTTTGTCTTTGATATATTGATTTAGTACTCGTTTATCTGTTCTGTGATTTCTCAAGCATATGATTGTTTTTTTACAAACAATTTTATTTTAGTATCAGAAGGGGTTTTGTGAATATTACAGTAATTTTAATAGTTGAGATAATGAGTTAATTGAAGCTAGATCACCGTGTAGAACCTGGAAGCACTGAATGGCTTCAAGAGGTATTTCCTGGAGTTCTAGTCAGAAGCTGCTACCAGTGAAGTTCAACTGGATTTGTTGTGAGATAGCAACTCACTGAAGACAATGGTGGATGTGCCGCTTAATTTCGTGAATTGGTTGAAGTTAGACATTAACACCATTGGATGCCGGTCCAGTGGTCTGGTGGTTAAGCCCGCACACGCAAGATCGATAGGTTCTGGGTTCGAATCTCGCAAGGCGGTATCGTGGATGCACCCTGCTGAGTCACATACTAGGACGAACCGGCCATCCAGTGGTCTAGCTTCAATTGGCTCATGATCTCAACTATTAAACTTTTATTTTAATAAACCAACAACTTAGAGTACAAGATTACAAGGCAAAATATCACCAATTACTGATTTGTTTGAAAAATTATGTAATGAAATGTATATATAATTAATAATAGTGGTTTGAACTATCACGTTGTTGATATTCATAAGTAAATTTTGACATATGTGTATCGTGTGACCATTCTGTCACAATTTTTGTAGAATAGAAGACTTTTGTTTAACAGTGGAATCCAGGACATGCGTTTTGTCCAATTTAAAACTGATTAGTTGGATGTAAATATATCCTGGTTTTGATTTTCTTACAAGGGGCCTAAGTCAATACTTTTCTTTTTTCAAATACAAAAGTATTGTCCACTGGACTAATTAGTCCAAATGGTTTTTAACATGTCCGAAAAGTACTATATTTATATTACTATTAGATAGAGTTTGGATTGAAGTGAAATGTGCTGGGTTTCAGTTCTGACGTGAATATCAACACTAAGATGTGTAAGTTACATTCAGTTAAATGAGTTCTAAATAGTATAAAACTCACATCCTCGATTCCACTGCCAGCCACAAACCCTCTGTTCTGCTTAAAACTATTATTATTGTCTTTATAACCACTTTGCGTTTTATCTTGTTTAATTTCTTTCCTTAATGTTCCGACGGGAAGTACCATACCTTTGGCCGGTCGTTGTGCAGTGATGCTTAAACTTACATTCGAATTTGTGAATATTATATATATATGAGGTTCCCTCCCTAAAATAAAGGATGATCAGCGTTAGACTCTATCCTTAGCCATATGTGATGGCATCATAGGGCACCATCTCTTGAACTCCAACCAGGGAATTGTAATGAATAGACAAAGTTCAGCTGTACACAAGTTCCTGTCACATCGATTAATCCAAGGTGTAACAGCCGCTACTATGACTTTAGTAAACCACAATGAAACTACTGAAGTCACGGTTTGTAAATGATGACATTGACTGAATTATCTTTACTTTTCCCGAGCATGCATTGCGGAGCCTCAGCATCACTGACATAATGTTGACACAATATGAGCAATAATTTGGCGACAATAATAATCAAACATGAATTTCCCGAACTGCTGTTACCGACCCGTTGTAAACCCAACCTATTAAACACAGACTAACATCACAACAACACTAAAAATGGCCAAACCTAACCTTCTCTATTGATTTGATCTGCCATCCCACCAATAGCACTTGCTTAACTACCCAGATACAGGAACTTTTGAACTGTTTCCAATATATATAACTTATTTGGTTCCATTCTTTTTAATTACGATAGATGCCTCATTGATTAGCACTTTTTCTCTATAGTTCATCTTTTTTCTATCCGGAAAGTAATAATAATAATGCTTCACAAGCACTTGTGTGTGTATGTGAATGTAATGGTACACATTACATATCATTGTAAAATCATTTCACTCCATTGTTTTATTTGCGCTTAAGATTCTGTTTAGCTGAATTAATTTTACTTCATACTGACTTGTACTACACAATGATTAATACAAATGATCGACGTGAGCAACAAAGAGAGGAGAGGGATAAAGAAAAAGCACAAACAATAAAATTGCGCATCCCTTACCATCTCACCCCCCACGGTATTTGACTGTGACAATCAGCATTTTATTATCTTTTTATGAAATTTAAAACAATTAGTCCCTTTGATAAATTTCGATAATGATATTAGAAGACGAAGATTATCAGAACTATGTGATATATTAGTGCAATACATTTCGAACAATCTGGTCACACATATACTTGTTAAGAGCATTTATATATAAAAATAAAAGGTCAACTAGACAGGAAACGGGGTAAGAGGAGATAAGGATAATGATAAGAGTAATAATAATAATAATGTGAACACAATTTGAAACCTAATCACTCTGGATAATAAGTCAATATTACCAGGGTAGGTTTAAGGTAAGAACAAACTGTTTTTGAACACATAAAGGGGGTTTGAATTTTCGTATGGCTAAGGCTTCAATGAACCTTAGTATACGCCCTTTTACACTTTTATACAGCACTACAAAAGCTGAATTTAGATCAATCTTGTGACCCCGTTTCCTGTCTAGTTGACCTTTTATTTTTATATATAAATGCTCTTAACAAGTATATGTGTGACCAGATTGTTCGAAATGTATTGCGCTAATATATCACATAGTTCTGATAATCTTCGTCTTCTAATATCATTATCGAAATATCTTTTTATGATCAGAATAGGGATAAACTAGATTTGAGGGGGGGGGTAGAGGAATGGGGTTATTTATTCCATTCATTGAAAAAGCATAGACCTGTATGTGTGTGTAGATGCGTCTACAACTATATACATGAATAACTGATATTACTTTGGGTAATGTAATAAGACGAAGATTATCAGAACTATGTTAGCGCATAACGTTTCGAAAAGTCTAATCATATATACGTATACGTGTTAGAAACATTTCTATATGAAAAAACCAAAAGGTGAACTAGACACAGTTTATTCTCACCTTAAACCTACCCTAGTAATATTATAAGGACTTTCGTCTATATTTGATCGAATAGTTTCACAGTATTTGGGCTCCGAATTGATGTGAGACATTAAAGAAGAAGAATTTATTTGTACAATCTCAGAGAATGAATTTGAAGTAAATCCAATTTTTCGCCTGGCAATCTGATCCATACTTGGTTAAATTTCCTTGAAAAAGCTTGGACCAGATTGCCAGGCGAAACATTGGATTTACTTCAAATTCATTCGCTAAGATGTTACAAATACATTCTTCCTGGTAATATTACTTTATTATTCAGCGTGATGAGTTTTCACATTGTTTTTAAAAAGAAATACTATTCTCTCTATCGTCTTTGTTTGCTTTTACCTTCCATTTCTAGTCTAGTTGACCTTTAATTTTCGCCCATATCAATGTTCTTAACAAGGTGTATGTGCTTAGATGTTGGTTTGTGGAAGTCGACAGGAAACCCTGGACCTGAGTTTCGTGCTACTTGGCACTCGTCAGCAAGATGTACCTGTAATCTTGAGGGAACTAGTGCTCGCTGACGGATTCAACCTCATGTCAGCCAGCTTCACTAGAGTGCTAAGTAGCACGAAACCCGGATCCAGGGTTCCCTGTTGACTACCTCCAACCACCATCTTATCTCAATATAGTGTACGCAGTGTCGAGTCACCTAAACTGGTGGTCACATTGTAACTTTATCGACAAGATTCGATCTTCACTAAAAAGGAATTGACACACATGACATTGATCACCATCCAGTGATCAATCAATTGTGAAGGTGTATGTGTGATCAGATTGTTCGAAATGTTTATTACACCAATATATCATCATGCAGTTCTGATAATCTTCGTCTTCTTATTATGTAACTAATTCGTAGGTAATGATGATGAACTCTTCAGCTATTCATATTTCAATACAATACAAATTGTTCGCTTCTCTTTTATAAATTATTAAATAACTACAGAATCTCATGTTTTATATTGCGGACTAACTTCAATTAAACAATCACTGAAAAGTAGGAAGTATTGGACAGCGGTTTCATCCTAGCATGAAGCTTCTCAATGGCAGTCCTCATTCACGACAGCGACATAGAGGATCAAAACTGGGCCTCTGAAGTCTCACAATGAGTTCTTGACTCTAAGACCACTTAGCTGGCAAACAATGGTTTATATTTATAACGTCAATTGATTCGAAATATTACGCAACTATCTCTCAGTGTCATTGGTGGGCATCTGTCTCACATTCTGTATAGTTTAACTCCGTTGGTCATAACTCCTCTTCTACTAGAATCAAATCTTTATCCAGTGCTTTCTGGTCTTCTTTAAGTTGTTTAACTAAGATCATTCCATAATGTAAACTATGAAATTCAATGATCTCAATAAACCTCTAATGTACTTCTCATTTCTTACTTTCAGTGATTCTCCCTTTGTAATTTGTGCCCAGAAATCGCCATAACAACCACATAAACTAATAAAGTAAAGCTTATGAACAGTTTATCCCTTTATATATATGCAACCACACAGTGTACTCAAACAGATAGAACGAAAATTAAACCAGTGTAATAAATGAATGAATAAATCAATTAATAAAAATGACAAATCTGTCAATACTGGTTTATATTTACCATTTGTTCTCAGATGTTTGTTACCATTTTTACCGTACTTCTGTGCGCTTTCCTTTTTATTTATAAAAATTACATTATATCTATGGGACAATATTCTTGTTCTCTTCTTATACTGAAATATGTCCATTACGGTCAACTGAACAGGGCATATGTTAAACATTAGATATGTTGATTAACTTTCTTCTCTGAAGATTAAGTAATCGTTTTTTAAAGCAGAAATGGATGGTGGTTAACAGTGGAATCTAGAACGGACGTTTCGTCCTATTTGGGACTCATCTTCTAGATGAACTTGTACTACAGTGTTGGTGTTTGTTTCTGGAACTCGAACTCAGCACCGTTCGCTTGAACCGCCATTATGCTATTCATTTATTTCATTCCACAAGCTAGTGGCTATCTGTACTCACTAGATAAGTGATATTTACTAATATGTTAGGGAGTTGGAAGAAAGTTAGGAACAAGTGATCCAAAACGTGACATTAGTCCAAGGATTTACTGACTGTTGGTCTGAGTTATTTGTTGGCATATGCAAGTCATGTGGTTTTGGGTCCTCAAAATTATTGTGACAATTAGTAGAAGAGGATAGGCGATATGACACAAAGTCTATCACTATAGTACAGATGTATCTCTTCTTTGTCTCTCATTAGATTCTGAATTCCGAAAATTTCTACTATTGTTTTACGTCTTCTGCTCGAGAATTTTTCTTTATAATTTCATTTCACTATGTTAATATGAAATGACAGTTTAAATGGTTGTATATATGTGGCAGGTTCAATATTGGCATATAACTGATTGGTTGTGAATGAAATAGTTGTTCACTGTTCCTAAACTTTCAATTCTGTCCTAATTCAAATTAATCTATGATGGATAAAAAGTTAAAAACTACACAATCCTCTGAAAATACCCATTCAGCTAAATGTAAAAACTAGTTATATATCCAAATTTTTTTATAAATTAACTGTTATTATTATTATCAGAACGGGTTTTTTGTGGAGATTGTAGTAATTTCAATAGTTGAGATCATGAGTCAGTTGAAGCTAGACCACCATAGAAAACCTTGAAGCACTGGAAGGCCGTTTCGTTCTATTGTGCAACTCCTCAGCAGTGCAGATCCACGACCCCGCCCCGCAGTATTCGAAACCAGAACCATTCAGTCTCGCGCGCGAGGGCTTAACCATTAGACCACTTAGCTGGCCGGCATCCAACAGTGTTAATGTCTAACTTCACCTAATTATGAACTTATTATTATTATTGTCAGTATATGCATTTATTCTTCTCTTAGGTATTTGATCAGAATGGTGATTCAGTCATTGATTTTAGTGAAATTAAACAAACAATGCACTTTTTGGGTGAAGCAGTCACTGATGATGAAGTACGTCAAATGATTAAAGAAGCTGACTTAGATAAAAATGGATCAATTGATTTTAGAGGTAAATTAGTAAATTTGACTCTTTTTTTTCTCTCAAGAGTTTGTTTTTGTTGTTAATAATAATATGTGAGTATAGTTCACGGGTGAACTTGTGGAAGCTCTAAGAAGTTCAGAAAGAGCTGAAAATATTTTGGTGGAGTTTTGTTCTCTGAGCTGGGTGGTTCGGTCGTGGAGCTTTCATTGTTCTTCTGAACGACATCATCAGCACAAACTTCAGGTAGAAGTGAAGTGTCCGAATTTCTTCATATGTGTTTCACAGCTTGTTCTGTGCACCTAGATGTTGATTGGTTCTTATTGACCTTGAATTTGTCATTGTTTACTTCTTTTTTTTATTGTATCTCCCATTGCTTTGATTTTTGTTCCTATATTTGTGCATGATTTTCCTGATTGGTTGGTAAATTGGATTGATTTCAATATGCTTGTTCATTGCTGATTGACCTGAGTGCCAGACTTCTAAAAATTCTCTGGTGTTTTTGGAATTTCTGCTGTCCAAGATTTCCATATTTTTCCAATCGAATGAGTGTCCGCAGTTGTCCACGTGTATTGATATAAGTGAGGAGATATCATGGCGTTTGACTGCTAATTGATGTTCGTGTAGGCGAAGGTGAAGCGGGCGTCCGCTTTGTTCGATGTAGTGTTTTTCGCAGTTGGCACAATTTATTTTGTAGATGATGTTTGATTTGCTTTCCTTTGTTATTTCATTCTTTGGTTTGCATAGGATTGATTGTAGTGATGCTGAAAATATTTCATCCAATCATCTTTTGGATGAATATAATAATGATGGTGATGATGATGACAATCGCTTTAGTTTTTTTATTATGCAGAATCACTGTTCCTATAAATTCCTCATTGAAGATCGGTTGACAGTCTTGCATGGATAAATTAATTCATTTCTTCTTTCAAATAGATCTTATCCAGTCCTTCTTTGTTTTCAGCGGTTCTCTTTCTAGCTAAGATCAGTTCGTGATGTAAACTATGAAATTCAATTACCTTCACAAAAAGCTAATAATATGAATTTTCGATTCATGAAGTGAATTGCTAGAATAGTAATCAATGGTTAATGATGCAGTGATACAGTATAGCAGAGTGATAATGGTTACTCACGAGATCGAATTGCTGATATATTCCCCTAATTAATCTGATATTCGACAATAAGATTACTAAATACCCAGTAGAATAAGTATTTTTTTTCTTCACTTAACAAAATAACGCGATTAACCTGAATGACTTCCAGGGAATTTCGATTGAGATTCTGAGACGGAAGTGCATCGCTTACCAGCAGAAGATTGAAATAAAGAGAATAAGCAAAGCAGAGAGAAATCCGAATAACACCAGGATTGGTAAAACAATGGAGTATGTAGAGAACAGATGAAGGAAAATTTGCAAATAATGTATTCAATGTATGATTAGCATATTTTACAAATCCATTGTGTGATTTCCTTAGAAATGATAGATTGGTTTTCCCTACCAAGTCTTCGTTCACTACAAGACCACCATCGGAAACCCAGAAGCATTAGATGGCCTTTCTGTCCTCGTAAGTGAATTCTTAGTAGTACGCATCCACAACTCGGCACCTGGAAATCGAATCTAGGATATTCGGCCTTGTTGACCAATGCCTAACTTCTAGATCACTGAGCTGGCACTAAGAGGATGTTACTATCTAACTTCATCCGATTCCAGATATTGTATGGCCATCTTTAATTATCTCGGGTGGATAATTATCTCATACTAGAACGAGACACCCATCCAGTGCCCTCAGGTTTTCGATAATACTTTATATAAGATTAGTTCGGAATTCGAAAATTACGAAAATTCTATTGTCTCCAGAAAACCTTACTATAAATTGTCTGAACTTAGAAAACGTGAATTATCGGTCATTGCTTAAATAGTACTTTTCTTGTCACAAAACTGAACGGACTCCAATCTTATTTTTGGATTACAAGTGTATGCATCGTTAAATCCCAAACTAAATGATCTTAACAGTCCTTTAATATACTCTATATATTTCAATGCTTTTCTAGCGTGTTCTCATAAACATTACTACCTCAAATAATCAAGAGAGACAATATTATCTTACATTATTGCTTTCACTTATTTTCTTTAAATAAGAAAGATTAGTTCAGTGAAGAGTTCTCTCCTTTTCGGTGAATTCATTTTCAAAGCTGTACAATCGCAAATATATATATACTTATTTTTGCAGGATGATAATAATATTTATTTATTTATTTTAACACATAAACATTGTTACAAGGAGGCACCAAATAGATATGCGCCACACAAATCTCATTTGATATGTGTGAAGGCTGCGATGCTGCTCGGGTACCCAAACCGAAGCAGGTGGTTTTCTTAGGGGGCCACTCCCCGAGCCTTCGACCTGAAGGTGTGATCCACAAGGCAGTGGAGCATCGTAAGTAGATGCAATCTCATGGAAGCCGGTGACCAACAATTGGTTCATACTCCATTTGTTCCCGCAGGATACTGCAGCCCATGTGCACCATTGGTTTAGAATCCGGTTAAAGGGCCGGACATTCGCTTTTCATCCTCTCATTTTCGTAACCAACATCTCCACCACGAGAAGGCAGTGAGTAGGACTTCCTTGGCAGAGGCTATATACGCGTGGCCATGTGAGAGCATTTCGAGAGGGAGAGCGGACTCTCCCTACTCTCGGCCGTACCAGGGCATTTAAGGGCGGATGATAATAATACTGATAATAAACTTCTGTTATACATAGTGACATTCAGGTTAAATAAACAAAGGTATTAAAAAATTTTTAAAACAAGGAAAGTTTTGATTGGTAATGGCCTCATTATTCATCCAAAGATAAATAGGGAAATTATCATTAGGAAAAGATTGTATTCACCCAAAATGGGAGAATTCTTCACTGAACTAATCTTAATTGGGTGTATTTTCATTTTAACTTATTTTTTTTTCTTGTCTATTCTTCCCATTTTAGAATTCAAAATGATGATGAAATCACTACGGTCACGTGATGGTAAAAAGAAGAAATCAAAATAATCATTTTTCTACATTTTTCTTTTTTTTTTCCACATCTAAACTAATTCCTTATTGATTCACTGGAAAACTTCACCTATTTTGTTTGTCTATAAAATGATATAAAACTTTCAAAATACTCAATTATCTACATATAAATATATGTATATATACGTGTATATAATGATATCATGGTTACAGTAACAGTTAATTGACAACAACGGATCCCATACATATATATATATGTATCTTGTCGTTATCATTATAGTAACTTAAGAAGAATTACATTTTCTCAAAAGTCTATACACACAGTACCATATTTTTCATGTATTTTTATATGTATGAATGAATGAATAAATCAATACTCTTATTCTATTGTAAAGACCTGGAAAAATGTCTGCTTCCATCACTCACTAATACACATACGCACACACACACACACACACGAAGTATTTCGACCATATGTCTGTATGTTACTATGGCAGCGTGCCTACATTCTTTAGTCTTTAATTATTACTTTTCCCTTTCTTACTTTTGTGCACTGAAAATATCTGTTATTTGATTTAATGATTCTTTCATCTTTTCTTTTGTTTTCTTTTTGATTTTTCTTTATTTCGTAATTGTTTCTATCTGTCTATCTGTTTATCATTTATTTGATATGGACCATAATAACTGGTCATTTTTACCTTGTTTACAAGTGAATATTTGTTGTGGGATTTCATTTCTCTCATTAAACAGAGAAGTTATGTTTGTGTTTCATTTTCTTTGTATTTCATGAATAAACAAGAATTTATTTCTATTATTCTATCTCAACTTTAAGCATACAGATCAATTCGAAAAGACACAAGAGTGTTTCTTGTCAGTGACATCATCATCAACGTTAAAATTCATCTTCAATCCAGCACTATTCAGCGTGTAGATTTGCTTTACTGTATTACTGTGCTTCAATTTTTCTATACCCACGTTTGTGTACATGTGTGTGTGTGTGTACGTGCGTGCAGAGGTATATACGTATATTTGTACGTTGATTTTTAGTCGAGATCTCTTCCTCAAAAATAATCTATTCAACATTGTTTGTTTTTCAAATTATTTTTCCTATATGGGGATAAATGTGGTTTTCATTGAGACCTGTGATTATTATCATTAGTACTGTTACATAAACCGAATTTTCTTCTGGTTCATTATTTTCCCTCTCTCTCTCTCTCTTTCCTTTTTTTGTAATCATAACAATAAAAAAAGGAAAAGTGTTCATCCAATAGTTGCTAACATATTCGTTCATTTATATTACATCCTCTTCATTATATTATATCCATCATTGTTTATTCTTAACATTCAATCATCCAATTTCAATATTTCCTCTGTTTATCTACCAGAAACATATACACACATTAATGAGAACGTTTTCTTTACAAAATTCTATGATGATAGTAATTGTTATTATCATTATAACTATCATTACTCATTGACTACTAATTATCGTATATCAGTAGTAGTATTAATAGTGGTAGTAGTAATAACAATAATAATAGTACTAGTAACAGTAGTAATTAATTGTTACTAAAAAAACGATTAAACAACATTCCAGAAAAATTTTTTTTGTAATTTCAACCTTAGATTTTCACCATAGAAATTAGGGAAGTAAACTAGTTCTTCTTTCTTTTTTTTGTTGCATGTTCATCCTATGTGCATGTTTACTTAGATCTATATGAATATGTTACTGTTCATCGATATCTGTAATTCTGTTTAACAAAAGAAATAGAGACGGATAAAATGAATAAAAAAGAAAAGAACATCATGAATTGATTAGTTCATTTTGATAGAAGTTACCTATCTTAATTTCTAGAAGAAAGAACAAACTTTAAAAAAAAAAGTAGTAGTAGTAGAAATGTAGTAGTACTCTTCCTCTCCCTTCTCTCCCTTCTTCCCTACCCCCTTCCCTCTATCTCTCTCTCCATTTATTGACTTCTCATTTTCAAATAGTCCATCTTCAGATGAATTTGAGCTGAGGTTGAGAGAGACTTTCTTCTGTCTTCTATCATTATCTTACATTGTTTATTGGAGATTATCTTTAATTTTAATGCTCTTCTGATTTTTATCCTATGATCATAATAATTTTAACATACACAGACTGATAAAGTACTTGTGTGTATTACCTCTACTACATAGAATATGAACTTCAGCTAATCCAATAAGGACCATTACATATTGTTCCTAATAAAATAACTATCTCTTTCTCCCTCTTTGTGTTTCTATCTCTCTGTGTGCGTGTGTGTGTCGGTGTGTGGGTATGAGTGAGTGTGTAGTTGAGAGACAAGTTCCCCTTCATCCCTTAATGATTATCATTATTATTATCATTATCATGATCATTGTTTCATCATCATCATCATGATTATTGAATCTGCTCAATGAATGAAGAATATTAACAAATTGATTCAAACATTATTCTTCATTCACAGAATTATCTCTTTGTAGTAATTTTAATTGTATCCATTTTGGGTTTGTCAACTTTTTATTTTCAGTTTCCTTTTTTTTTGTTAGAAAAAAAACAAACAACAAACAAACACACAATTCAATTGATTGATTGATTAATTAATTAATTTGTTTTTGTATTTTGTATTTGTTTAAATTGGTAGTTGAGATAAAAAAAATTTTTTTATAGTTTAACAAAAAAAAAGAGAGATTTAGACCCCACCCCTGTTGTCGATAGTGTCCCCTTGAACTATTGAGTTGATTATTGATAGACATATAATATGCTACAATGTTTCATCATTTTAAAAAAAAAATACTTGCACTATTATGAATAAGTGGCGAATTTCTCCTGCTTTGTCACTGGTTAATACTGATTAGTTGGATTGGCAACTTGATTAAATCTTGATGAGTTGATAAAATGAATTTCGTATCCATTGTTGAGCATCCGTTCAATAGAAATACTACAAATGTATAGAGTAAATTTTGATTGGTTCATAATGAACGTTTGTCTATGATCCATAGAAATTGATACCGATCTCATAGTTACATTTCGACAACATCTTAGGCATCGATCTTCCTCCTATAAACGTGATTATACATTGAAAATACAACTATAATTTAACATCTTCAAATCATAAATATCAGTTTCTTGATGAGCGGTAGAATAGATGCTTATATAGCGGAATCTTGAATAGTTTTGCAATAAATAAAACACATTGAAGATGTTAGGTCTTTTTCCCGCTATCTGATTGGGAACACTCATATGTTTAATTTATCACCACCTCTTATTCACGGGAAATCCATGGTGTCATCAAATTTTAACGAACGTCAAGGCTTATATCTTATATATCAGTTACCATTTTATAAGAGATTGAAACCAGTCCTTCTGTATCTATATCATGACAAAGTTTTTTTCTCTTTTCAAGGAAATTCAATACTTTCAATAGACTGATTCCCAAGTAGTGATTAATGCCATATTTGTTTAGTTCCTTGGTGCTACTGACCGAATTCTATCGAAAAAGTTGTTATATGGATACTAGTCTGAGAAATTTGACATCACGTACTGTATGTTGAAATGTTAGGTGATTAGAGGTAGTCGACAGGAAACCATGCCTCACCTAGATTCCGTACATTCCGGCACTTCTCAGTAAGTACTATCTGTAATCTTGGTGGAATCGGTTCTCCCAGAAGAATTAAAACCAGTGTCATCCATGACATCAACTGTAAACAAATCTGTCTTACAGGAGATCATTTATGGTCTGAATAGCTGATAAGTAATATTTCAGACTCGAAATTTGAATGAAGCGGCTTCGAATCCCTCAGATCGCATCAATTTCATTAAGATCGAAAGTTCTCTATGCATGAAGTTTAGGTTAAGCAAGATTTTCAACTGACCAACGTCAGATACTTAACACCATTCAATTAATAATACACAACAGATTTACTTACTTACACCTTTTACTCTCAATAGAGCATAGGCCACTGACCAGCATCCTCCAACCCACTCTACCTTCGGCCTTCCTTTCTAGTTCTATCCAATTTTGTTCATTCTTCTCATGTTTGTTTCCATTTCTCGGCGTATTGTGTTCATTGGTCTTCTTCTCTTCCTTTAGCCTTGAGGATTCCAGGTGAGGGCTTGCCTTGTGACGCAGTTCGGTACTTTACTCAATGTGTGTCCTATCCACTTCCAGCACTTCTTCCTCATTTCTTACTCCACTAGAATCTGGTTTGTTCTTTCCCAGAGTAGGTTGTTGCTCACAGTGTCTGACCAACGGATCCGAAGTATTTTGCATAGACAACTGTTAATAAACACTTTTATCTTCTGGATGATGGATTTCATAGTTCTCTAAGTTTCCGTCCCATACAGTATAACAGTGTTGACATTTGTATTGGAAATTCTGACTTTGGTGTTGGCTTGAGGACAGTTGTTTTGAGTTCCAGATATTTTTCAGTTGTAGAGCTACTGCTCTTGCTTTGCCGATCCGTGCCTTCACATCTTCATCAGATCCACTGTGCTCATCAATGATGCTGCCCAAATATGTAAAGGTTTTTACATCTTCCAAATCTTCATCAATTGTGACGGGATTGGCGCATGCTGTGTTGTATCAGAGAATCCTGCTTTTCCCTTTGTGTATATTGAGACCTACTGCTGCTGAGACTGCTGCTACACTGGTCGTCTTCTGTATTTGTTGTCGCGTGTGCGATAGAAGAGCCGGATCATCTACGAAGTCTAGATCGTCCAGCTTCAACCCAGCTGTCCACTGTATCCCGTGCTTCCCCGCCCCCGCCCCAGATTTTGAATTCTTCATGATCCAGTACAATGGAAGTTGGTCGCGCAATTTCGTGGATTGGTTGATGTTAGAAACTATCACCATTGGATGCCGGCTCAGTGGTCCAGTTGGTTAAGCGTTCGCGCGCGAGGCCGAAGGCCCTGGGTTCGAATCCCGCTCGCGGGATCGTGGATGCGCACTGCTGAGGAGTCCCACAATAGGACGAAACGGCCGTCCAGTGCTTCCAGGTTTTCAATTGTGATGGTCTAACATTAATCGGTTCATGATCTCAATCAAAAATCTTCATGATCCAGTCGATCACCAGGAGAAAGAGAAAAGGTGAGATTAAGCAACCTTGCCTAACACCGGTTTTCACTTTGAACGACTTTGTCAACTGTCCTCCATGCACGATTTTACAGTTTAATCCATCATAGGAATTCTGTATGATATCGACTATCTTCTCAGGCACACCGTAGTGTCGAAGAAGCTTCCATAGTGTTATCCTGTTCAGGCTATCAAATGCTTTTTCGTAGTCAATGGAGCTGATGTAGAGTGATGAGTTCCATTCAATTGATTGTTCCACAATGATCCGTAGAGTTGCGATTTGGTCTGTACACGATCTATCCTTACGGAATCCAACCTATCAATTTCGAAGTTGGGCGTCTACGGTATCCTTCATTCTGTTTAGCAACACCCTGTTGAAGACTTTTCCTGGTATTGAGAGAAGAGCAACACCCCTGTAGTTATCACACTTGCTGAGATCTCCTTTCTTTGGTATTTTGATCAGGTGTCTTTTTTTCCCAGTCTGTTAGTATTTGTTCTTCATCCCAAGTCTTGCTGAAGAGAATGCAGATTGTCTTTGCAGTTACTGCTACATCTGCTTTCGGTGCCTCTGCTGGAATGTTGTCTGGTCCCTCTGCTTTGCCACCCTTGATTTGTCTGATGGCCATGATGATTTCTTCAATTGTTGGTGGGCCAACATCGGTTGGCAGGTCCGTGGGTGCAACGTCGATGCAGGGTGGGTTCAGTAGGACTGGTCGATTCAAGAGTTTTTCGAAGTGTTCTACCCACCTGTTATGCTGTTCTTCAGTTCTGGTGATTACTTTGCCTTCCTTGCTTTTCACTGGTCGTTCTGGTTTACGATAATTTCCAGTGAGTTTCTTCGTTATATCATGCAATTGTCTCATGTTTCCTTCTCTTGCAGCCTTTTCCGCCGTCATTGCTAGATCTTCCACATATTCACGTTCGTGGGTTTTTATACTCCTCTTCACCTGCTTGTTTACTTCCGTATACTCAGCTTGTGCCTGTGTAGTGTGATCCAATGAAATCCATGTTGCTTTGTGTATGGGTTTGTAAATCTCTCACCATTTTCGTTTCTTTCACCTAATCCATGTCGTCGCATGATGTCTTCATATCCGGTGTCGTCCATTCCAACCTTAGGTCTCCCATCAGAACGGTTAAGTCCTTTGTTAGACACTTCTCGACGATTGACTGCAGCCTATCGTAGAATTGATCTTTAACGTCTTCATTGTAGTCGTTGGTAAGTGCATAGGATTGATTGACGTTCATTGTAATGCCCTCTTTCTTTGTCTTGAAAGAGGCTTTAATGATCCTTGATCCATGAGATTCCCATCCTATAAATAGTTTTTATGCTTGTTTGGATAGTATCGATGCAACTCCTTGTGTGTATGAAGCATTTTCTTCTTTATGGTCAGAGTATAACAGAATCTCCTCTAAAACTAGTTGTTGTCCAACTTGCATCCAATGTGTTTCACTAATCCCAAACACCTCCAGGTTGTATCTTTTCATTTCTGTAGCAATTTGGAAGACTGTCCCAATTTTCCATATTGTACAAACATTCCATGTACCTAAATTAATGGTTGCTGTGGTTGTCAGATTGACCTGTTTATTTCAACAGTTGAGATCATGAGCCAATTGAAGGTAGACCAACATGGAAAATCTGGAAGCACTGGACAGCCATTTCGTCCTATTGTGGGACTTCTCAGCAGTGCGCATCCACGACCCCGCACCCCACGACATTCGAACCCAGAACCTATCAGTCTCGCGCCAGGCGCTTAACCAACCAGACCACTGAGCCGGCATCCAACAGTGTTAATGTCTAACTTCAACTAATCCACGAAATTGAGCGACACATCCACCATTGTCATCCATGAGTTGCTATCTCACAAGTGACCCGTTTGAGCTCCACTGTTCACTGCTTCTCACTAGAACTCCAGGATATGTTTATAATAATAATAATAATAATAGTAATATTAATAATAATGATAATAATTCATATTTCAACTCAACAACACAAAATTTCTCTAATGTATGTATATATACATCAAGATAACTTCCATAATATTCACATGTGCTTTAAATGGTTGAAATACACAAATAAAATATATAAAAATATCCTAGTGAAATTTCTTTTTTTTTAAAAAAAAAGAGGGATGATTTATTACCCCTATTGACAATTTTCATATACCCTATTGATAATTTTATTGATAAGAGAGATTTGATTGACTGCACAGTTTTGATTTGTTTTTTCTTTTCAAAACAAACAAACAATAAATGTAAACTATTTTTATTACAAAATGACATTTATAAATGATCATGTATAATACTTTTATTCAATACTTTCTATCGAATATCTTCGATGATGTAATAAGAACAATTATTAACATCTTACAAGCATATTTCGATTATGATTAAAGATTCCCATTGTGAAAATTAGAACAATACATATAAATGATTTCACTGGTTGAAATCATGAGTCATTTGAAGCTAGACCATCATGGAAAACCTGGAAGCAGTCGGTGGCTGTTTCGTCCTAGTACGGGACTCTTCAGCAGTGCTCATCCACGATCCCGTACCTCGCGAGATCCGAACCCAGGACCTATCAGTCACGCGTCAGGCGCTTAGCCAACTAGACCACTGAGTCAATCGGTATCCAACGGTGTTAATGTCTAACTTCAACCAATCCACGAAGTTGCGCCATCGTACACCATTGTCTTCAGTTGAGTTGAGTTACTCGATGGTCCCATGATATACGAGCAATATTTCGAAGACACCTATGATCAAACACTAGTAACTTACGAATATCCTCTACTCTTACCAGCCATGTTTCACTGCCATGAAGTAGGACGGAACGAACTGCTATACAGTAAAGTCGTCCTTTGGTTGATAGATGGATATATCGCCTACGCCATAAATGACGCAAGTTGGTAAAAGCTAGTTGAGCCTTCTGTATCCGTGCTGAGATTTCGTCACACACCAGACCACAAGGGCTGGTGACACTTCCAAGATAAATGAAGCGGTCGACACGCTCAACTACTTCACTCCCTATCATTAGTTCAGGTGCCAATGCAACTCAATCCTGAAGCAACAAGTTGCATTTCGAGGGGGAGAATTGCATCCCGAACATGCATTTTGTCAGCGTCTTCACCAAATAAAACTATGTCATCGGTATATTCTAGGTCAAAAAGTGAATTGTAAATAAAACGCTTTGACTAAATGCAACTCAGTCTATTAACATAGACTATATACTAGGCCAGCAACACTAGAGACAAGATAAGGAAGATTGTTAAAGGTTGAATTAACCCTTTGAAACTAAGAGTGTACGTATAACTTTTTTATAAAGTGAACAAATAGGAGTATTTTGTAGTACTTTTGTAGCATTTCCGTTTATTAATGACTAATCATGTAATCGTTATGCCTATCACAGTTTGTGAATGTAACTATGTGATTGACTTCAGGTTTATGACATGTATTTATGATGTATGTATTACAGTAATGAAATGTATCAATTTGGGGAATTTGCAATTCTTCTTAAATGGACATCCTGCTGATTTATGAACGGTACATTTAAGGTCATTTCCTGTGTCATAATGAATTAATCATAATCATCTACAACTAGAGAAAATAAAACGAAAAGCAGAAACTACTACGATAGGTCAATCAGGTCTACCATAATCCATATGTCATGTGATTCAATGATAGACTGTAACATCAGATAGGTGGTCTTACTTAGTGAATTCAATAATAAGAATGGCTAAACATTTAAAGTTCCTATAACCTCACTTATAGAATAAGATACACTTACAGGTCCTAGTACATTCAGTGCATATTCAAAGGAGCAGTAGGCAATAAACAAAGAATGGGAGTGATTTTATCTTACGGATAGATTGTGATAGATGATTCCAGAGTCTGGAAATTTTCCAGGTAAGGTAATTCATATAGAGAGATGATTTAGAATAGATTTTTTTACACTACTGACAAACAGTTACGGATGTTGTAATGAGAATTTTCTGCATATTGAATTACTTGACTTGATATAAAAGATAGTTTATTAAGTATTTTGAAGTAAAAAGATTAGATTTAGTTTGATGATATACTTTTATTTCTTCCAGTTGATCAGGATTATTACTAGGATCCTTTCTGAATCATCTTTGATTATATACTTGTATGGTCCTAAAAAGTAAACAGAATATTCATTGACTATGGAAAAAAGTTATTTTGATATCATCACCCCTCTCTCTTGTTCATTAGACGGATTCCATCCCGTGTCCCCCCAGCTTTACAGTCAGGCAGCACCAGTTCCCTCAAGATTACAGGTAAACCTTGCTGACGAGTGCCAAGTAGCACAAAACCCGGGTCCAGGGTTTCCTGTCGACTACCTCCAACCATCATATAATCTCAATATATAGTGCACGCAGTGTCGAGTCACCTAGAATGGTGGCCACATTGTATCATAGTCGATAGGATTCGATCTGCACTAATAATAAGGACTTGACACACATGACATTGGTCACCACCCAGTGATCGATCACTTGTGATGTTAGTGGTATTCACTATAAAATTGTTGTTACTTTAAGTCCGGCTAGTTATCATGTAATTTATTCGTCAATAGAAATACGAGTTATACAATCTGAGTACAGTACCAAACTAATGTTGTTTGACTGGTATAAGCAGCTTAGCGTCCTTATTGACCTTTTGTTCTCCTAGCTCTTCCAGTTGAGTCCAGAACACCAGTAACAGCTTCTACTATGCGAATCATTTATTTCAAACATGCTTTGTTTATATACCAGCCAAACAGACCACATCACACTATAAAATAGGAAATAACATTTATACAAGACCAAGCCAAAATATGGCTGTGAATGTGAGAGACTGTAATCATCAATAAACTGAACATAACTTTAGAACAGTAAATCGTACAATAATAATAATCTATAGGTTAAAATAGAGCTTATAATAAGAGGAATATAGATAGATATACATAATCTAGTTACTGAATAGTTATACAATAGGAATATATATCATATTAGTCCATTAATAGGTCTCAGGAGTTACCCGTAACTTAATAAGAAATAATAAAAACGATCTTAGTTAGGATACCATTTAAAACTAGAGAGTACTAAACTACTAATCTGCATTATTATTCGTCCGTTTACCTAGTGACTGGTAATTTTTAATGGTCTATCAACTACGTCACAAGGCAAGCCCTTACTTGGAATCATCAAGGCCAAAGGAGACGAGAGAGACCAAAGAACACATTACACCTAAAAATGGCGATAGATACAAGGAGAATGAACAAGAATTGGATAGAACTAGAAAAGAAGGCCCAGGACAGAGTGGATTGGAGAATGCTGGTTGGCGGTCTATGCTCCATTCGGGGTTAACAGAAGTAAGTAAGTAATTAAGTTATCAAATAAGGTTTATGCTGAATGAACGACACCTATGAATGGAATGAAACAAATCTCAATTGAATAAAACTATGAAGTACTCTCAATAAAACTGATTACTTATTCAAGAAATACAATACATCTATCTATACATAGATTATACAATAAACATGGAATATGTTACATACAAACAATGATTGAATGCCATCTCAATTTATACATATTCAGTTTAACATACACAGACAAATTATTGAAAGAACTATCCATGAATAACTTGTCGCTATCAGTAACAACACATGGTAGAGATATATTGAATATTGATAAGTAAAACATGAAAGCTAAAGTAAAGTCACTGAATACTTAATAATAAGCATACTTTAACAGACCAAATATATATAGATTATCAGCTACATAAACGTACATACAAAAAGTCCCCCCACTACTACTTATAATACCACTAGTAGTTTATATTAATATCACGGACACAATATTTCACATAAATGAATAACTTAGAAGATGAAATCGTTACGTCCTCTGTTTGATTACAGCAGAATACGGTACACAACTATCGGCATTCGAATATGTGGAATCCCACAAATACAGATCAAACAACGGAAGTATGGGGGGGGAGAGATTATCGGGTAACAGTCAGAAATGTACACAAAAACAGGGTTACTTATAGTTATTAGTATCGGCCATAACATCATTATGTGGGTGACCTATGCTCCTTTACAAGAGAGCTAATAGGCCTAATTAAGTAAGTAAATTGGATTTTCCCAAATATGAAGAAACGAGTGTTCTTGATTTTAATGCTGGTTACCATCCATCTTTGCTAAATCATCTTAACAATATGATTTACGTTTTGTTAAATTTATGTTCAAAATAGAGAAAACAGCTATCTCAGCCTAATTTGAATTTTCATTAAAGTAAGCTTTATTGATGTAAATAATAACAGTACTGGGTTCGTGTCGCAGAGTGAACATTGGCTCTGAGATGCAGGTACATCCAACTGACGAGTCTCAGATAGGACGAAACGCGCATCATGAATTTCACTGCTAGCCACTATCCATTTTTGCATATAATGCTTGTAAATTAAGGTAATATCGAGGCAATCCACACAGTATGTACATATGCCAATAAGAGACTGATCAGTTGCAGTCCTAACATCAGTGGGAAGATTCAACTAAAACAATACGAAGTGAATTATCTATAGAATTTATCATTAAAAAATCGATAGTGACCTATTAGTCCGAATCATTACTTTTTCAGACGATACTGTGTTATTGTTTCAGTTGTAAGAAAAAGATCAACAAGGAATCTAAAGTTTATGGATTTTAAGAGATTATTTCAACCAATGGAGTTCAACCGGGTTCGTTGTGAGGTAGTAACTCACTGATGAAAATGGTGGATGTGTCGCTCAATTCCGTGGATTAGTTGAAGTTAGACATTAACACCATCGGATGCCGGCTCAGTGATCTAAGTGGTTAAGTGCCTGGTGCGAGACTGATAGGTCCTGGGTTCAAATCCCGAGAGGCGGGGTCGTGGTGGAGTCTCACAATAGGACGAAACGGCCGTCCAGTTCTTCCAAGTTTTGCATGGTGGTCCAGCTTCAATTGACTCATGATCTCAACTGTTGATAAAGACATTAGTTATTGAAATGGTTGGAACTATCAAGAAGAAGAGCATTTTTCTTATTTTGATTAGTGAATCTTTATATAAATAATTCCACGTTAATTGATATTACTTACATAATTACTTTCACCTTTTACCTCTCATATAGGAGCCCTCCACAATCATTCTCCATCAAACTCTATCCTCGACAATCCTTTCCAGTTCTTCTCAATTCCTATTCATCCTTCCGATCACTGCCTACAATTCCCAACTCAATGTGTTATTTGGTCTTCCGATTTTCCGTTTCCCTTCAAGATTCCAAGTTAGTGCTTGTCTCGTGATGTCGTTTGGTGATTTCCTCAATGTATTTTCTATCCACTTCCAACGTCTTTTCCTTATTTCCTATTCAGATGGAAGCCGGATTGTTCTCCTCACAGTAGATTATTGTTGATGGTATCTGGCCAACGGATATGGAGTATCTTACGTAAACAACTATTTATAAATACTTGTAGTTTTTCGATGATGGTTGTGTTAGTTGACGAAGTTTCATCTATGTACAGTAGAGGTGTGTTGACGTTGGTGTTTTAGAATGTGACTTTGATGTTTTTTGACAGTTAGTTGTTTTGAGTTGTATATATTGTTCAACTGTAATAATTCTGTTGTTGCTTCTTTGCTAATCTTCACCTTTCACATCAGTGCTGGATCCTCCTTATTCATTAATGATACTTCTCAGGTCTATAAATGATTCTACATCTTATAGAACTTTATATAAATGTAATTCATTTTTAAGTCTAATAGATAACTATTACTTGAAATTGTATTACAAAGGTATGAACTACTAGGTAACAAAAGTGCCTTAGTAACAAAATTAAAAAACCTGATTGAATTACAATTCACAACCAAATTTTTTTATGGTTTTTCCACGTGTCATAAAAAAAGATAATTTGAAAAGTTTTATTCCAACTTAATCTCATTTCTATGCAGAATTGTTTAATTATACTAAAGGGAAAAACCAGTTTTTTTGTTGTCCCTCAGTGATTGATTTTATGCTTGAATGAGATATTTTCTATTCATGCATTCAAGTATATATATATATATATATATATATATATATATGGGGAGAGAGAGGGGGGAGGGAGGGAGAGAGAGATGTACTGTCAAAATACTGTGTTCAGACAGACATCAGTTAGTACTATTGTGGTGTGTGCTACTTATATCGACATAAGTAGTATATAATACTAGTCGAGAATAGAATGTCTGGCAACAGAAGCTCAAGAAGATTAAGGAGGAAAGAATGAAAGGGAACAAAAAGCAATTGATAAGGAAATTTAGGAACAATGAAGTCTGAGACAATTGACTGATATTTGTAAAAGGAACAGTCAAGTTATATAAATATTTATATGTATTCATTAACTACTGAATAATTATCAACAATACGCTTTTTATTGGTATAAGGTTTTGTGGAGATTATAGAGTTCTCATTGTTTCCAAACCATGATATAACATTGACTAGATCATTTTTTGAAAGCTCGGAAGCAGTGAATAGTTGTATCGCCTTAGTGTAGAACGCTTTAGTAGCAGTGGGTATCCACAACTTCACTGTAGTAAATCAAGTCTGAAACCTATGGTTTCAAGCTCGATGGCATAGCTTTTAAAGGACTGAGCTAGAGTTCAGTACAAACACTTTCTTAGAAACATTATCAGATTTAAAGAAATAATTCATGTTTATCTGTGGTGTTTGTATGAATTAATGATTCCTTTGTACTTGTTTAATGCTTGATTTCGAATTCCAGATACAGTACATTCGTTTGTGCTTGTCTTGTACTTCTTGATACGATTAAGTTATTTCTGGGATTCTTAGTTCGTACTATAATTCAAATACTCCTAATTATCACATTGGTGTCACGATGGAGCCTGTGATGGAACTTTTGGATATACATACAGATCTTGATACTTTTGAGGATTACTTTGAAAGGTTCGAAATCTGGGCTATGATCAAGGAAGATGATGAGGATGTTAATATTGTAGCACATTTCCTCACATTCATCGGAAAAGAAGCATATAGCTTATTAAAAACTCTGGCTTTATCGGAAAAGCCCATTTCGCTTCCTTATGCAGCTCTCAAGGAACTGCTGCTAGACTATGTTAAGTATACAAATTTCGAATGCGGTAAAGGGAGATTTCGTAAAATGATTGACAAGGATATAAAAAATTCTACTACATTACGTCATCCCAACCCAGTCCATACTCAAAGTTATGCAGATAATTCATTGAAGAGTTGCAATGCAGTTCACGAAGGTGGGTGCAAGTTTGGTCACTGTTTGTCCTATGGCAGGTTCCACTTTTTTAATTCATGTAAATTTCGTAATTCTAAGTGCTTTAAATGTGGTGATATTGAACATATTCAGTCAGTTTGTAATACTACTGTTCATTTTGCTGCAATGAATATTAAGTCTTGTAATTCTGATTCTATTAAGTTGAATATTTATGATGATCATTTATCTTCATCAACGATTTCAAAAGACAGTGTAGAGCCATACAGTAGTTCAGAGTTAAGTGAAACTCAGAATTCTTGTGAGACAGCAGTTCCTAATCAATCAACTTATCAGATTTCTCATATTATTGTACCAGATATGGTTTTCCCTAATGATTTACTTATTTCTGACGAAATTCCTTGTAAATTTGAGGAAAATATGTTGAATGGACCTAGTCGTGATCGAAAGCCTGGTTTAGTTTTGATAGATGCTGGTTTATATAGTGATCCTTTACTTTGCAATGACATTCTTAATAAATTCGAGGAAACTATTTCAGAAAAGTCATAGCTTGATGTTCTATCAAATATTATTTGTCCTCATAATGCATTTTTTTCTTGTGGGAAACTTGTTCAATGAGAAGCACAAGTACTAAATGACCTCGATTTTGATTAGAATTGGGATGATTTCATATCAACTGCTGTTTATCCTTATCACAAAGTTACTTCTAATGTTTACTCTAACCAACCAATTAAGTAATTTCCTTTTCAACTCTTTAATTCTCATGGAATGAAACTAGTTTATCACTAATGTTGAGCTTAACTGAGGCGTATAGAAAATAAATCGTAGGCTTGTGTAGGTAAGTGAAATAACATACAAATGTGAATAGACTTAGTGTGTTACTGTTTAATAGGTTTACATCTATTACAACGTGAATTTGTGTAGCCAATTTGAACACGAAGAGATGAGTATTTCACCAGCATTTAACGAATTTCCAAATGGTTTACACAAGATATAGAATAGATGGAATTCGGTTACCAATGCAATCTAGGATGAGTGTTTCGTCCTATTAAGGGCCTTATCATCTGGATAAACCTTAATCCCAGAGCTGATGTTTACTCTGTAGTGGCTTGGCTTCGAGAGAATTCCTTAGGCTTCGTTTATCAATCAGCCCGATAACCATTACTAAAGGAATCCTAACGGTGTATGGATTCAGAAGGTAACACGAAGGCTAATGCGCGCGAGCAAGAGAATACAGAGGCAAATTTAGAGTCAAATCGTATTGGATCGGATAAAATCGTATGGAATCTATGCTAAGCAATCAATAAGATTCAAGCACATATATATACGTGGGAAAGCGAATGATTTATTGAGCTATATTTAAGCAACTAACATTTAAGCTAAAAAGAGATATGTGCGTAGGCTGTCACATGCGACCAAGCATAAATGATCATACAGTCTTGATAGTAATAATAATACAAATAAATAGACAAATTGTTACTATCTGAATAACATTGTCTGTTCAATAGTTCGATAAAGGGCTTGACTAAAATTAACCATAATCAAATTTAATCGTAGAGGGGGTGCTGTAAATCCAAGTCTAGAATCCAGTATTCTCCTCTTCAAACGCCATCTCGTTGTCCATTTAGCTATCGAGTCCAGATAGACACTGGCTAGTGCAATGGGTATGATTTTTAATTTAATTTTAATTAGTACAGATTATCCCCTTGTTGATATTTTGACTGAGATTTGATCAGTCTTTTTTGGCATTTATTCACGCTGAGCAGATTGCCTCGATATAGCAATTGTGACGGCAGTTTATATAGAATAGATGTAATATAACTAGCAGTCGAATCCAGGATCTCGTTATTATTTGAAGCGAAATGCAACATGTCCAAGTCTTGGAGTGAACACTAACTCTGGAATTCAAGTACATCCAGGTGATGAACCCCAAATAGTCTGGAACACACTACTTAAGCTCCATTCGCGTCCTGCATTCCATCAGCAGCTACATTCCATTTAATTTATATAATCTGGTTTCATAATGACTAGATCAAGGTAATCTTCACAGGATACGAATATACTAACCAAAACTGTTCAACTTTCAGTCAAAAATATCAAGCACGAGATAATCCAAACCATTTCAAATTGGGTTTACACAGAAGTTTCAATTCAGATTTCGCACTCTTTTATGCATGAATAAATTTTTTATGTAATATGAAATGACTGATTGGTAAACACTTATTCAATGGTCTATGAAGGATCGATTCAATTGTGAATAAATTTCTGAATAAACTAATACTCTTGAAAGAATCAATGAGAATTCAATGGGGTGGGACTATAATTTATGGACGACCTTTGAGCGACGCTAACTTGACCTTGAGAGTGTCCACCTAATAACTAGGACCAAATGAGGGTTATGAAGCATTGAAGGGAATTAGAATTATGATTTTACAGTTGTGATGGTTAAGGTTAGGAATTAGATTTCGGGGTTTTCATCACGAACTGACATTAGCTATAATGCCAAAACTCTACATATCCAAATGGATGAATGAATTTCGCTCCAAAATCCGAGACCTGTTATCTTATACCTGATTGGTTCGTCCATAAATTATAGTGTCGCCGATGACATTTTATATGAAGGAAGTATATACAATCGGTTGATCATTGAGGTATGATTAATGTTATGATTTTCTAGTATTTTAGTTTTGTTATTCGAATTTTATCGACTTGACATCTTATGAACTATGTTGTGATGTTAGGTGATTGAATGTAAAGAAAGGAAACCCTGTTTAACTTAAGATTCATACCAGTTGTTACTCATTACAGAAAGACTCATCTGTAATATTGATAGGCTTGATACTTCTTGAGAGAGATTCGAAACCATGTGAATCACTTTCTCAGTCATCCACATTATTCTTCGCTTAACAGTCATTATTCCTTAAAGATCTATTTTCCTGTCTACTGTATATAGAAAAGAAATGATTTTCATGTGGACATGTGGTTTTGCATCACATATTCCATCATATCTCAATGAGTTTTCGACCAAGTTGTTGATTTATGATAGTCATATCTATTTATGATAAAACGTCAATATTACTAATACGCGAACAACATAAACTCAAATTATTTGAAGCTCTCCTTTATTAGATTCTACAACAGATATGCTTTAGTATTTAATTCTTCATTGGAATTTGTAATTATCCCATGAACTCAATTCATAATTATTCACTCAGCTAAGCGAATTATAAATTTTAACAGTTGAATTCATGAGTCGATCTAAGCTAGACCACCAGTGGAAACCTATCAACACTGGAAGGTCGTTTCGTTCTAGTGTGGGACTCCTCAGAAATGCACTACTTGAACTCAGGACCTCCGATCTCTCATGAGAATGCTTAACCTCTAAACCACTGAGCCGGCATTCAGCGGTGTTAATGACTAACTTCAATCAATCCATGATCTTGCGCAACTATTCATCCATTGTTTGAAGTAGATATCTGTCTCACACCCGATACAGATTGAACTCCATTGGTCATGGCTTCTCACTAGAACTCCAGAAAATCCATCTTGAAGCTAGTCAGTAGTGAGCACATGATAATTATTATCATAATTACTAGCATAGGGGTTGTGGAGATTATTAAGTTTTTGACTGAGATCATGAACCGATTGATGTTAAACCATCACAATCGAAAACCTGGAAGCACTGGACGGCCGCTTCGTCCTATTGTGGGACTCCTCAGAAGTGCGCATCCACGATCCCGCTGGCGGGGTTCGAACCCATGGCTTCGGTCTCGCGCGCGAACGCTCAACCAACTGGACCACTAAGCCGGCATACAATGGTGATAGTGTCTAACATCAACCAATCCACGAAATTGCGCGACCAACTTCCATTGTACTGAGGTAGATACCTGTCTCTACCCGACATGGATTAGCTCCACTGGTCACGGCTTCTCACTAGAACTCCGAGAATTCCCTCACGAAGCTAGTCACTAGTGAGCACATGTTAATTACTAGCATATGATGGTTTGTGGAGTCGATCTAAGCTAGACCATCATTGAAGCACTGGACGGTCCTTTCGTCCTAGTATGGGACTCCTCAGCAGTGAATTCAACTATTAAAATTACCACAATCTCCACAAATCTCCATTCTGAACTATAAATTGGTTCCTTTTACAAATGATTTTTTAAGCCACAATGTGCCAGAATTTGGGAAATCATTGAAAGTTATAGATTATCAGTTGGTAAGGGAAGTAAATTTATAAAAAAAACTTGCGCTCATTTGTGACTGACTCCATAGTGGATTCTACCAGCTATTTTGAAAAATTCTAATTATTCCAGAAGTGAATTAGCTACCAATTGATATCACTGAATGATTGTTACATTACAATGAGACTCAACTACTGACTTTATTTCAGTGGTTCTAAGTACCATGTTACATGTTCAGATCAGATGAACAAGCGATAGAATCATTACAAATCAGTATACGCTGGAAAATTGAAGCTTCCAAATTGAAGTTATTAGAAATCAGAGAATTGAGAATGAATTGACTGATTCGTTAGTTAGTTTTTGTTTATGATGTTTAATGGTGTATACAGCTCAATACCAGATTGAACCTACGATGTTACTTGTATTTTGAAGATAATAATACTCTAGAAGTGCAGAATTAGAACTCAATAGGTTGGTGTGCCTGTTGAATTCTATTCCCCTATCGACAAATTTTAATTCTATTCCATTGTTATCAATGATTCGCTAACTCATTCAAACTATTAAAAATGAAATGACAATACTATATTCTCAGATACTCTTACTTTGTATACCCTTAGATCTTGAGTTTCCAAATTCTCATACAGTTTAATTCATTTGTATTGGTTATCCTAGAGTGAATATCAACTCTATGATGGAGGTATATTCAGTTGACCAGTTTCAAATAAAACGAAACGCACATACTGCATTCCACTGCTAGCCACCATTCATCTCTGCTTATATCGTATACTTTGTTTTATTCCAAAGATTCATATTTTCTCAATTCATACAGTCTATCTTAAATCTTTTCTTTTACCATTGATACTAGTACTAGTTATACTATTTTGGTATATTTCGGTACTGGTGTAGTATCGTCACTTGAACCAATTCATATATATGCTGGGTTCAGTGTTACTTATGATTGATAATTGATAAATAACTAATAAAAAGAAATCTATTTTGCATAATCATTGTCTAGGACATTCTATTGTTTATTTAATCACTTTCATCTTACGTAATATCAACATCAGTAATTCCATTACGTCATAACTTTATTCTTTTTCTCTAGGCATCTCGTTTGATTATATTTTTTCCTTTGAAAAAATTGTGTTCCAGTACTATTCTCTTTCACTTGTATTCTACTGGGTCTCCTCTCTCTCTCTCCTTCTCTCTTTCTCTCTTAATCTCTAAGTGTTTTATCTTGTAGTACTGTTTTAATGTCAATTATGAATACTTTTTTTTCCATTATTAATCTCTGTACATGATGGGAATCATTTCCCCCCCCCGATTTTCATTTGTTATTATTACAATGTTTATAGTTCTTTAAATATTCAGTTGTCACATATTTGTACTGTATTGTTTTGTTTTGTTTAAAAAAAAGATGAAGCAGGAACTATATATGCTATGAATACTATTGATTAATTGGCATTGAGGTTGACTAAGGGGGTGAGAGAAGCTTACTTACTTACTTACTTACGCCTGTTACTCCCAATGGAGTATAGGCCGCTGACCAGCATTCTCCAACCCACTCTGTCCTGGGCCTTCTTTTCTAGTTCCATCCAATTCTTGTTCATTTTTCTCATGTCTATCTCCAATTCTCGGGGTAATGTGTTCTTTGGTCTTCCTCTTTTCCTTTGACCTTCAGGTGAGAGAAGCGGTTGACAATATTTCTTTTGTATGCATAGATCAGGTTTCTTCATCCAGATGGTTACTGTTTCAGTTCTAGGAATTTATATTTTCATGCTCGCGAACACCTTCCAGTTGTGGCTAAGCAAAGGTTTGGTGAAGAAAGTGTACAGCTTGATATTGGCCGGTCATAGTGCCAGTATAAACCAATTCTTTTCAATTATTTATCGAGTCAGTAATTATTTTTGTCAAAATCTATTGAACTTAAAGTCCTTCAAATGGCTGAAGCGGTAGTCATCCGGATGAGGAAACTGGAGCTATACATATAAAAGAAATATCTTTAACCTCTTCTCCTCCCCTGACCAACCTCAAGGCCAATTAATCAATAGTAATCTTAGCTATTGAATGACCTAATTTGACTATTGTACTTAAGACCATTCGTAGTCAAATGTAATTGTCGCTGTTATCTTTATTCACGAATCTTTGTATTATTATTATTATTATCCACTTGTACAGTGTATTATTTTAACAATAGTCTTATGAAACATCCGTATGATTTATAATGTCCAGTTAACAGATAATAGTTTTTGATTGTTTTCATTGTTGATACTTGGTATAGGCGCTTATTACAAATAGGGAATAACTGATTACTTACTATTTGTTACAACTAAACAACAAAGCAATCATATTTCTCTATGCAATGAAGATGATAAGAGATCAAATGAAGATTTATTATCCTATACAATAAGTCAACAAACTATATCTAAATACAATGAGTTTTATATGATTTACTTATCCGTTTTATTTTTATTGGAACATATAAATATTGGTACAAAGGGGTACTGAATATATATGCTCCATATAAGTCATTTGATTTATGTGTGGGCTGTGATACTACCTGGGTTCCCAGGACGAAACAGGTGATTTTCTTAGGGAGTCACACCCCGAACATTCGAACTAGGAGTCTAATCTACAAGGCAGTGGAGCAACATTGGGAGATTCAATCCCATGGTAGCTGGTGACCAACAATTGGTTCATAGACAATTTGTTCCCTTAGGATTGTGGGGCCCATATGCACCACTGGTTTGGAATATGGGTTTACAGACTTCTCTATGTGGACCCTCCATATCCACCAACCCGGTTAAAGCATCGGATATTCACTTTTCGTCCTCTTGATTTCGTACATAACATCCTCCCCGCGAGAATGCAGTGAGTAGGACTTCCCTGACAGTGGTTGTATGCACGTGGCCATGCGAGAGCATTTGGAAAGAGAGAACTGACTCTCCCCACTCTCGGACATACCAAGGCATTTGAGGGCTTTATCTTAACTGATCAATAGTCAAATTCCAATCGAATGAACCAGGCGGTAAATACCTATAACCTTATGGATTTATACAGTTTACAATATCAATAGATTAAACACCTGTAGCTAACAAATATAACTAAAATGATGAAGATGTGTAGCTTAGATGCATGATTTGGGTGAAGTGTCATTTTCTAACCTGATTGGTTTAATCATGAAACTTTCATCCTTTTCCTATACAACATCATTGGCTCAAACGTCGGTTAGGAGTGAGTTATCCGAATTTCTCTATGCAGGACTGACATCTTGATCTCTTGATTTTAACCTTGGTCGATTATTGTTAATCCTTATCCTGTCATATCTGTTTTGATTCCCACTGCCTTTGATTTAAATTTAAAATTGAATTATATCAGTGATTTTTCTGATTGATTGATAAGTTGGATTGATTACTGATTGAATCGAGTACCAAACTTCTGAACATTCTTTAGTCTTCTTTGTATTCCTCCCATTCAAAAGTTCAATGTTTAACCAGTTGGATATGTGTACACGGCCGTTCATGTGTATTGATACAAGAGAACAGACATCATAGAGTTTGATAGCTAGTTTATATTTATGAAGTCATAGGAGGAGATAATAAAAAATGCAGATAATAACAAGACAAAAGTCAACAAATATCAAACAAGAATGAGGTCGATAAGATAAGCTGTCAATCACATGAGGAGAGATTACTATACTTCATGTAGACCTGAAGTTTGTGCTGACGATGTTGTTCAGAAGCACATTGGAAGCTTCATTGATAGAACATCCGGATCAGAGATTGAAACTCCATCAAAATATGAAAAAATCACAGTGATATATTTTTTCTACTGGATTACATTATTTATGAAGATATTTAGAAATTTTCTGAAAGAAACTTTCACTAAGGTGCCATCACCTATGGAAGTTCTTTGGATTGGAAAATATCGGATAGTTGGTTCATCCTAACGTGAGACTTAGTCAATGCCCGGGTATCATGCTGTTTAATTTCAGTTATGGGATATTTTGGATAATTCTGACACTATAAAACCAATATGATGATTAAGAATCAGGGTTAACAGTCAGATCTTAATTTGTTGATGAGTGAGTGACCTACAGAACTGTTACCATCTAATTATTTATGAAATACTATTATGAAATTGACCCTAGAATTACAGAAACTGATTGTCCTACCACATGTAAAAAATATCTCAAGGATTCCTAAACCTTTTAGAATCAAAGTTACTCATAAACTAGAATAATCACATCATTCCACTTCATGTAGAGCATGGTGCACAGCCATGCTATATCTGTAGCGTGGAGTCGAGTCACGATTGACTATGAACACCACTACAAGAAGACTACGTGCCAGTTAACCGATTAAATCCCCCGTAAGCCAAATATCAGAAGGCAGTTGATGACTGTAGTCGAGATGTATTTGTTGGCGATCTCGTGCTGTCGAAAGAATACCGAGATCGTGCCAAAGGAGTACAAGCGTGGTTACCGAGAGTAACCGAACCCGTGTAAGATCACAATCGAAAGATAATGGAGCAGTAATATGGCTGTCTTTAGCACAGTTAGACAAACGAGCACAGTAAAACAATCACTGGTACAATTGGTTATAATAATGAGTGTTTCCATTAAATCAATCGCGTTCTCTTGATACAAGTAGGTTACTATATATCTATCGATCCATCACTATCGCCCTGTTTTATTTATTAGGTAAAATGCATAAAAACCTTTCTTATTACTTTCATTCTTATGATTTATTAACTTACTTACGCCTGTTACCACTCATGGAATAGCATAGGTTGACCACAAGCATTTTCCATCAAATTCTATCCTCGACAATCCTTTCCAGTTCTTCCCAATTCCTATTCATCCTTCCGATGACTACTTACAATTCCCAACTCACTGTGTTATTTGGTCTTCCGATTTTCCGTTTCTCTTCAACATTCCAAGTTAGTGCTTGTCTCGTGATGCAGTTTGATGATTTCCTTAATGTATGTTCTATCCACTTCCAACGTCTTTTCCTTATGTCCTATTCAGATTGAAGTTAGTTTGTTCTCTCCTACAGTAGATTGTTGTTGATGGTATCTGGCCAACGGATATAGAGTATCTTACGTAGACAACTATTTAGAAATACTTGTAGTTTTTCGATGATGGTTGTGTTAGTTGTTGAAGTTTCATCTATGTACAGTAGAAGTGTGTTGACGTTGGTGTTTTAGAATGTGACTTTGATGTTTGTCGACATTTATTTGTTTCGGGTTGCATGTAGTCGCATATAGCTCTTCTAGTGTTATTTCCGGTTCCAAGCCCCGTTGAAGAAGGAGGGTGGGCATAGGGTCATTAACCCTATCTCGTAGAAAACAACCTTGCTAAAAATCTCTAACCAGATAATGCTGTTAGTTTATAAGAAAAATCCTCATCTATAATCTTACCTTCTTTCTTGTGTCAAACCATTTCAGACTTGTCCCCATGTAAAAAATATGGTAATGCTAATAATTCATCAAGCACATCATTAAAAAATAAACTGTTATTTGACTGTTTATGTGTTGATTAATATAACTTTGTCGATCGACAGGGCTATGAATAATCTCAATGACTAATCTATTGTAGATCAACTATAGTGTGGACTGTATTACTAGTTGAGTGGATAGAAAAGAGTAGTCCGTCAACATTTAAGAATCACATTACATGGGTAGATTTTCCATGACACTATATGAAAAAAATAATTTAGACTTGTAATTTTTCTTGTATATCATGTATACTATAGAGAAGCGTCTATAGAAGTAGAGTATACTGCCAAAACAATCAGATTTAAGATAGTAGCTCTTGGATTTCAGAACAAAATTCAAAACATACTGAGAAATAGGAAGAGAAGACGGCCGGTATAGCAGCAACCTCAGTAGCAGTATGTCTGAACATCCATAAAGGGAAAAACAAGATTTTCCGATACAACAATCAAATCACACTTAACGGAAAAGCTTAGGAAGATGAAAAATCCATTATATATATGAGCAGTATCATTGATGAGCACGGTGGATCTGATGAAGATGTGAAGGCCCAGATCGGTAAAGCAAGAGCAGCATATTTACAACTGAAAAACATCTGGAACTCAAAACAACTGTCCTCAAGCCAACACCAAAGTCGGAATTTTCAATACAAATGTCAACACGGTTCTGCTGTATGGGTTGGAAACTTGCAGAACTATGAAAACCATCATCCAGAAGATACAAGTGTTTATTAACAGTTGTCTATGAAAAAAAATCTTAGGATCCGTTGGCCAGACACTATGAGCAACAACCTACTGTGGGAGGGAACAAACTAGATTCTAATGGAGTAAGAAACGAGGAAGTGCTGGAAGTGGATAAGACACACGTTGAGTAAGGCACCAAACTGTGTCACGAGGCAAGCCCTCACACGGAATCGTCAAGGCCAAAGGAGGAGGGTGAGACCAAAGAATACAATACGCCGATAAATGGAAACATACGTGAGAAGAATGAATAATAATTGAATAGAACTAGAAAGGAAGGCCGAGAGTAGAGTGGGTTGGAGAATGCGGATTGGGCGGCCTATACTCCATTGGGAGTAAAAGACATAAGTAAATAAGTAAGTAAGAACTTAGTATTTAGGCACAAAAATGCCTAGAATTAACGAAAACAGAGGCAAGGACTGAAAACAGGAACAAGTTTGAGCAAATCTTAAAACGAAGTTTCAATAGAAAAAATTGAGCACTTTTCATTAAAAAAAATTGTAACAAACAGTTTATCCATTGTAATCTTTATTTGGTTCCATAAATTAATGTTTTCTGATAGATTGAAAACTCATTCAAATTTGTTTGTCTAGTTCATTTGCTTACGCTTGTTACTCCTCGTGGAGTAGCATAGGCCATCCACCAACACTCTCTATCCAACCCGGTTCTGGGCAATCCTTTCCAGTCGCTATTCATCCTTTTCATATATGCTTCTACTTCCTAACGTAATATGTTCTTTGGCCTTCCTCTTTTCCGCTTCCCTTCAGGATTCCAAGTTAGGTATTGCCTCATGATTCAGTTTGGTGATTTACGTAATGTATGTAACTCCGCCTGTAGCTCTTCTAGAGTTACTGCAGGTCCCAAGCCCAGGTAAAGGAGCAGGGTTGGGTATGGGGTCGACAACTCCATCCCGTAGAAAAAAATATTGCTAAAGAAACACCAACCAGATTAAATAAATTAAAGCATTTAAATTTGTTAGTATAGTTTACTTTTACTCGAATACTTAGTCCTTGTTGTGGAATGTATAATTTGATCCATCCGTTTTTCAATGTTCATTAAGTATGCAGTTCCTTACATTTCTGGAGACTTTTTTTTGTAGATTTAATGGTTGATTGATTTCTGTTTTTTCATCCTTACTGTTGAGATGAACTACACTAATATGCTTATAATAACTTCAGATGCTTAAAATGAAATTTCCAGTCACAATTGTGATCTTTCTTTTATGTATGTAGCAGTAAATAAATCCCCAAAATCAATAGCTCTATAAATCTTCGACATTGAATGCTGACCACATTAGTTTTAATGAACTCATATAGCTGAAGGCACGTGGTCACGCATTCATACCAGATCTATGAGTGGGAATGCCGTGCTCAACTTCTACTACAATCGCTGGTCAGTTTAGATCAGTCACTTCTTGATATATTGATAGCCTATCAAATATATCTTCGAACATCCTCGCTTCTAACTTTCAATTTCATTGGCTGGGTACAATTCAATTATAGAAGGTGTTACTGATTAAAATGTTGTCAAACTACAAATACCTGTGACATGTTCACAGAGTACTCACCTATTGAGTGAGAGGGGAAAGTGACTGAAGGTTTTATACATTGCACTTTTATTAAACATTTTTAAAAAAAGAGATAGATAACTTCATATTGTTTCTATGCTTTCATAGAATACATGATAAAAAGAAGAAAAAAAGAACTAAGGTCATACAGTTAAGAGTTTCTCTTATTCATTATTATGATCATATGATCCCGTAATCAATTTCATTGAATGAATGAATGAATGAATTTCTCTTCACGTGATCCAACTATGGAATTACAGATCACAATATATATTACTGTAGATCGATAACATGATAAATTACAAACTACTGTTTGTTTGTTTGTTTATTCTTCAAGGTCAAGGTCGTCCGATTCATTGTGACAATGTTCAATGAAATGTTTATGTATTCCCATGTAGATTTTTAAAATGAACTAAATAAATTCTATAAGAAGCAAGTCATTGATGAATATGGTTGTTTAGTATCAAAAGGGGTATTTTGTGGATCATGTATCAATTGAAGCTAGACCACTAAGGAAAATATAGAAGCATTGGACTGCCGTTTCATCCTATTGTGGGACTCTTCAGCAGTGCACATCCACGATCCCGACTCGTGAGATTCGAACCCCTTCTGGTACTAATCAGTATATGCTCATTAGTGACTGGTTTCAATAGTTATTTAATGGAGTTCTAGTGAGAAGCAGTGATCAGTGGAACTCAACCAGATCTGTTGTGATATGGTAACTCAGTGAAGACAATGGTGGATGTGTCGCTCAATTTCGTGAGTTGGTGGAATTTAGACATTAACACCGTTGGATGCCGGCTCAGTGATCTAATGATTAGGCGTTCTCGTGCGAGACTGATAGGTCTTGGGATCGGATCTCGTGAGGCATGATCGTGAATCGGCGTTACTAAGGAATCCCATACTAGAACAAAACGGCCATCTAGTGCTTCCAGGTTTTCAATGGTGGTCTAAAATCAATCAGTTCATAACCTCAATCAAAAACTTAATAATCTTCACAACTTCATACTGAAAATTATAATTATTGACTCATATATTACGTAAGCATTGTCAACTGGTTACACCAAGTCTGTTGTATGAAACGTTTTCATCAGTAATCATCAAGCGCAAGTAGAGAGTAAAATAAACCCAGCTAGGATCTAGTAAGCGAACTGTATCCAGATCACCATGTTCGGTGGTGGTGATAGGCGAGTGATTCTAGACATAGCATATATCTGTGCAAGAGCCAGACAGTTCATCTTTCATATCAGGGTCAAATGATGGGTGGGACCTTATAAACGAGGCATGATATTAATGACATTCAACTATATGAACATTATCAATTGATTTTACAAACTTACGCATCCTAGTCATTTCTCAATCGTTTATTACCATTACTAGTTAAGATGTATGTGTGTAAATCGTGTAAGTTTTGCAGCTCAATCGGACACCAAGAATCGTAGCAGATGATTTCACTACTGAATTGTTGATATGCACTGATTAGAACTTCCAGATTAATTTCGTTTCGTTTTTGCAATTGGTCTACACTCAAGATTATTTTCAATCTTCTAACTTGCGACTTGGAGAGTTCGAGCGTTTGAGTGCTCAAGTTGTACGTCATATCGCAAGATAAATATAAGCTTTAGAATGACAGGATCAAAATACAAAAAGTAACGAAGGCATCAAGTTTTGGTAGTAAATGACTATACCTTCAGAAAAGAGGCAGTAATTAAAGAAAAGAAGATTGGAAGATGTACGGAACATCGTACAGAGAAGTACAAGTTATGTTGTTGTGTGAAATGCAAAGCATTCAGCATTATGATATAGACTAGTAATAATGCGACTAGATATATTGAAACAAATACATTATTCAAAGTATTCAGAATGAATGGTATTGAAAAGGATATCATACAATAAGCTATCCAATTATTATCTTTCTATACTGTTATATAAGTTAATGCCTCCAAATGCATTAGTACGTCCGAGAGTGGAGAGAGTCAGCCCTCCCTCTCCAAATGCTCTCACATGGCCACGTGCATATAACCACTACTAAGGAAGTCCTACTCACTGCATTCTCGCGGCATTACTGTTGTTTACGAAATTGAAACAAAAGAAAAGCGAATGATCAACACTTAAACCGGGGTTCCATCTAAGGGAATAGGAAAACCCTGGTTTCAAACCAGTGGTGCATATGGGCTCCAGTATCCTGAAGGAACAAATGGCGTATGAACCAATTAATGGTCACCGGCTACCATGAGACTGTATCTCCCAATGTTGCTCCACTGCCTTGTGGATTAGACTCTTAAGTTGAAGGCTCCGTTTGTGGCCCCCTAGGGAAACCACCTGCTTCGGTTCGGGCACCCGGACAGTATCCAAGCCCTCACACAAATCAAATGATTTATGTGGTGCATATGTATTAGATGCCTCCTTGTACCAATATTTATGTGTTTAAATAAATAAATACAACATAAACCTACTTTTAGAAAGTGTGTCGTTAAATGAATGTCATTTATTGATTTCATTCGTATTGACATCAGCAAAAGAATCAATGAAAATCAGAGAAAAGTATCCAACTGTTTATGATCACAGATGGGTTGTAATTAGCAATAGAATCCAGGATATACTTTTCAGCCTTTTTGAGATTCTGCATTTGGATGTATCTGCATTCCATTGTTGATTTTAACGTTGAGATTCGAACCAAGAATATTTTACATTAAACATGAAATGCGTTATTCAATGAATTACTAGGTCTAGATAGCCATTAACTTGTTCAATGACTATGGTATTCATGTAATTATCAGTAAAAGTTTGATTGATCACTTTGTTAATATTCAGGGTAGAAATGTGATCAGTCTCTATTGGTTTATGTGTGTCTCATGTGGATTACTTCGGTCTAGACAATCTGTCACGAGTTATTTTGAATAGATGGATACAGTTATATCTAGTTAACGAATCCCAAATAGAAGAAACACAGATCCTGGATTCTAGTGCTAACTAAACTATATCTATCCAAAATAACATGTAACAAAATGGCTATATTGAGGCAAACCACACAGGATACTGATATGCCAATATAGACTGACCAATATTCAGTTTATAATATCGATAACGGCATAAATCATCTTTCATATATAAGACTCACCAGTAATCCATAAGCACAATACTAGTTGCCCCCAAATGTCCTGGTACGACCGAGATGAGGGACAGTCAGCTTTCCGTCTCCAAATATTCTCACATGGCCACGTGCATATAACCACTGTCAGGAAAGTTCTACTCACTGCATTCTCTCACCAAGGGTGTTGTTTACGAAATTGAGAGGGCGAAAAGTGAATGTCTGGTGCTTTGACGAAGTTGGTGGATATGGAGGATCCATATAGGGGAGTTGTAAAGCCTTGATTCCAAACTAATGGTGCACATGGGCTCCTGGATCCTGAAGGAACAAATGGCGTATGAACCTGTTGTCCGTCACCGGCTACCATGGGATTGCATCTCCCAATGTCTCTCCACTGCCTTGTGAATTAGACCCTTAAGTTGAAGGCTCCGGGTGTGGCCCCCTAAGGAAACCACCTGTTTCGGTTCGGGCACCCGGGCAGTATCATAGCCCTCACACAAATCGAATGATTTGTTTGATGCATATGTATTCGATGCCTCGTTGTATCAATATTTATATGTTTATATAAACAAATAAAACAATACTAGTTAGGATAGAATCTATGGTTTTACAATGTATACATCACCATTCATATGTTCTCAATTTCAACTAATTTACGATAAGCTATTCCACCCTTCAATATAATGGTTTAGTGTACACTCCAAGATGTTTAAATACAATATAATGATGAAACTAACATTGATTTTTTGAATTATAATTTCCAACATTCAACATCCTTTTATAATCATTAGGCAGTATTTAATTTTTCAACTCCGCCTGGAGTCCCTCTGGGGGCTACTGCCGGTTCCAAGCCCGGATAAAGGAGGAGGGTTGGGTATGGAGTTAGCGACTCCATCCCGTAGAAAACTAACTCGCTAAAAAAAACGCTAACCAGTATTTAATTTTTAAGTAAACTATGGAATAAATCAAAAATGATTTCACTCAGTTTAGGTTAAACATCAATTGAAGTTGGCAGGGTTTTTATTGCCTTCTCATCTCTAATAATGATTATTCATATATATATGAATAAAACTCTCATTCTTTGTTGTCGTTGTTGTTGAAAAGTTCTCATCTAAGATCTTAATCAGTACCCTGAAGGCATAGACATATATAAAGTCATTAATCTAAATTTTTGTTTTAATTATGACCATATAACCTAATATGAATATAAAATTAATTAGAGAGTACTTTTAATAATACTCTGATTCATTTATTAATTAGTTAGTTTCTTTTTCTCTCTCTGATGAAAACCTAATGTTGAATATTTATAATCTTAAATAAGATTTTCCTCTTCTTCTTCTTCTTCTTCTTCTTCTTCTTCTCCTTCTTCTTCTTCTTCTTCTTCTTCTCCTTCTTCTTCTTCTTCTTTGTCTTCTCTTTCCTATACTTCTTCTTCTTCTTCTTTGTCTTCTTCTCCTTCCTGTTCTTCTTCTTCTTCCTACTCTTCTATTCCTTCTCCTCCTTCTTCTTCTTCTTCTTTGTCTTCTCCTTCCTATTCTTCTTCCTATTCCCCTTCTACTTCTCGTTCTTCTAATATTTACTAATTCATATCATATTTCATTTACAAACAATGATTATTATTTACTGATATTATAATGAGTAAATATTTACAGATAGAGACGGTGGAGAAGATTAATAGCTCAGGTGGATGATTTTGATGGAGTTATGTTCTTTGATCTGGATGATAGAAGTTTGTATTGATAATGTTGTTTAGAAGAATGATGAAAGATACACGACTGAACCATCCAGCTCAGAGATTAAAACTCCATCAAAATTTACAGATAGAATTCTATGGTACAATTGTAAGACAATGTTAATTTTCTGTATTAATATCAGAAGGGGTTTTTGTGGATATTATAGTAATTTCTAATATCACAGACTGAAATCATGAGTCAATTGAAGCTAGGCCACCATGAAAAACCTGGAAGCACTAGACGGCCGTTTCGTCCTAGTACGGGACTCCTCATCAGTGTGCATCCACGATCCCGCACCCCACGACATTCGAACCCAGGACATATCAGTCTCGCACCAGGCACTTAACCAACTAGACCACTGAACAGGCCGGCATCCAACGGTGTTAATGTCTAACTTCAACCAATCCACGAAGTTGCGCCACTGTATACCATTGTCTTCAGTGAGGTGATATCTCACAATAGACCTAACTGAACTACACTGGTCACGGCTTCTCACTAGAACTCCAGGGGTATCTCTCGAAATCAGTCACTAGTGAGCAGGTGATTATTATGATCTAAATGGGTTTTGTGGAGATTTTTAGAAATTTCACTGGTTGAAATCATGAGTCAATTGAAGCTAGACCACCATCGAACGGCCGTCCAGTGCTTCCAGGTTTTCCATGGTGGTCTAGCTTCAATTGACTCATGATTTCAATCTGTGAAATTTCTAAAATTTCCACAAACCCCTTCTGATAATTTTTAATAGTTGAGATCATGAGTCGATTGAAGCTATATCACTAAAGAAAATACGGCCGTTCCATTCTATTCAATTGACTCATGATCTAAGTTATTAAAATTACTATAATATCCACAAAAACCCCTTCCGATATTAATCACCATATGCTTATTAGTGACTGGTTTCAAGAGTTATTTAATGGAGTTCTAGTGAGAAGCAGTGATCAGTGGAACTCAACCAGATCTGTTCTGAGATGGTAACTCAGTGAAGAGAATAGTGGATGTGTCTCTCAATTTCGTGGGTTCGTTGAATTGAGACATTAACACCGTTGGATGCCGGCTCAGTGGTCTAATGATTAGGCGTTCTCGCGCGAGACTGATAGGTCTTTGGCTCGGATCTCGTGAGGTATGATCTTGAATGGGCACTGCTAAGGAATTCCATACTATGATAAGTAAGCCATCCAGCCCTTACAGGTTTTCCATGGTGGTGTAGATTCAATTGTCTCATGATCTCAATCATTAGAATTCAATTTATGTTTACAGTTTATACATCTTATTATATACGGATGTGTTTATTTTTACAAGTTATCTTTGTAAATGACACATTAAACTGTTTCCTTTTATCAGAAAGAAGGTATTGTGGAGATCGTAGTAATTTAATAATTGAATTCATCAGTCGACTAAAGCTAAACCACCATGGTGGACGCTGAAGCAATTTCGTGAATTGGTTGAAGTTAAACATTAACATCATTGAATGGTGTCTCAATGGTTTATAGGATGACCGTTCGCGCGCGAAACCGAAGGTCCTGGGTTTGAATCCTGCAAACGGGATCGTGGATGCGCACTGCTGATGAGTCCCATACTAGGACGAAATGGCCATCCAATGATTCCAGGTTTTCAATCGTAATCTAACATTGTTCGACTGATGATCTCAATCAATAACTCAACAATCTCCACAACCCCATTCTTATATAATATTTATTTGTCTGTTAATCACTGTTGTTGATTACGGGTTTAGTTGTAAATCAACCTTTGGTGAAATTAGTCTATTCTTTTTGTCTACTAACAGTAGTATAAAAGTTTTATTCCGGAGGAATAGCTCTGAAGTTCAACCATTTCAACGGTCAAACCGTTTACCAAGGCGAATAATATTTGTACTCTTAAGTGTAACATTGTGAAATTGATTAATTAAATGTGATTTAATTGAGTTCAATTGAGTAATGTCACGAACATTATTTGTTTATTCAAACTGACTTGTCAACTCCAAATGTAAATTAATTTCAACTCGTGTTAACTCGAATGAATTCTAGATTATGAACGATAAACGAACCCACCAGGGATGATGTTAAACGCCTACTACCACATTGACTCGTTTAACCTCGCATTACATTACTTTCTCCATTTGCCACTCACAATCTTACATGTTTTTCATAAACGATAATAATTTCCAATTTATACATATTGTTTGTTTGGATATTCCCAACTCTATCTGTAGCTCTCCTAGAGTTACTGTTGGTCGTAAGTTCGAGTTAAGGAGGTAGGTTAGGCATGAGGTTGACAACCCCATCTCGTAAAAAACAACATTGCTAAAAAAACGCTAATCAGAATAAACAAATTGAACCATTTAAACTCTGCCCTCCGAGTTCAAGGATCTTCATTAAAAAGAATTATGACGCCTCATAGTTAAAGCCGAAACTCATCGGAAGTCACGCGGCTGGTGCCTTTTCTAACATCCAGAGCAACAATTTTTATAAGTGCATGGAACATTCAGACAATTTAGGAGACCGAGAGGACCAGTAAAATAGTTGCGGAAACGAGGATATACAACTTAGCGGTCCACGGAATCACCAAAGCCCATTGAATCCAAGTTGGACAGCGAAAACTAGATGCGGGAGAGATGCTGCTGTACTCCAGTCACGAAGAGGAAACTGCTCCTCACACTCAGAGAGTTGCTCTGATGCTGTCCAAAGAAGTAAGTAAAACACATATAGGATGGGAATCTGACGGACCCAGGATCATCAAGGCATCCTTCGAAACAAAGAAGTGAATCACGATTATTGTTATTGAATGTTATGCACCCACGAATGATAACGATGGCGACGATGAAAATCAGTTTCATGAGAGGCTGCAATCAATCCCAGCGAAGTCTCTAGGAAAGGATCTCACCATTTCGGTAGGAGATCTAAACGCCAAAGTCGTAGTGGACAATAACGGTTATGAAGATACCATGGGACGACATGGACTGGGAGAGAGAAACCAAAATAGGCAAAAGTTTGCAAATCTATGCGCATTCAACAAATCGGTTATAGGCGGCACAACATTCCTGCACAAACGCGGACACAACACCACATGGTTCTCACAGGATCACACCATACAGAACCAGATAGATCATATTTGCATCGGCAAAAAACCAACATCATACGGAATTCATATGACGCCCTACAGTGCAATGACGTGCATGGAGGACAGCTGATAGACTCATTTCAAGAGACGTCGACTGAATTATGGAGGCGTCCACATCGGAGGGGAAGCATGGAATACAATGGACAGCTCGTAATCAGCTAGAAGATTTGAACTTTGCAGATCACCTGGATCTATTATTCCGTACACACCCCTAAATGCAAATGAAGAAAACTAGTGTAGCAGAAGCTTCTGCATCAGTAAGCCTCAACATACACAAAGGATAAAGCAAGATTCTCAAATACAACACAGAGAACACCGACCCAATCTCACTTGATGAAAAGCTCTAGAAGAGGTGGATATGTTCACGTACCTGGGAAGCGTCATCAATGAACAAGGAGATGTAAAGGCGAGGATTTGCATAGAAGCAACAACAGAATTATTACAGTTGAACAATATATACAACTCAAAACAAATAACTGTCAACAAACATCAAAGTCACATTCTAAAACACCAACATCAACACACTTCTACTGTACATAGATGAAACTTCGACAACTAGCACAATCATCATCGAAAAACTACAAGTATTTCTAAATAGTTGTCTACGTAAGATACTGTATATCCGCTCACCGGATATCATCAACAACAATCTACTGTAGGAGAGAACAAACTAACTTCAATCTGAATAGGAAATAAGGAAAAGACGTTGGAAGTGGATAGAACATAGATTAAGAAAATCACCAAACTACATTACGAGACAAGCACTCACTTGTAATCTTGAAGGGAAACGGAAAAGCGGAAGACCAAAGAACATAGTATATCGAGAATCGGAAGCAGACATGAAAAGGATGAATTGGAATTGGAACGGATTGTCGAGGACAGAGTTGAATGGAGACTATATGTGTGAAACCTATGCTCCTTCACAAGAGGTAATAGGCCTAATTAAGTAAGTAAATTGGATCTTCCCAAATATGAAGAAACAAGTATTCTGGATTTCAGGGCTATTTACTATCCATCTTTGCTAAAGTTATTTAAGTTTTATTAACTCATTTCTTCTATTTTCTTGTTACTGTTCAGTATCTTATTTTGTGTTGCTCTTTCCCCCCCCCCCTCTTAATAAACTGTATTAATTTCTATATGCTAACAATGTTAAATTATGTTTTAGAAACAGATGAAGTTTATCAAACTGAATAGTTTAATTGTCAAGGGAATTAGCATAGAATTAAATCTGTACATAATTAATCCCTACATAAATAATAAACAACCATTGGAACTTGACTTTCTTATCGAAGTTAAAACATATAAAAGTTGATTCAGCATAGATTTGTTTGAATGTTAATTTGTGAATTATGTCTTCATTGACACTCACTTATTACTCATTTACAATAAAGATGAATAAATAATGAAAGTTTAATCTTGACAACTAATCAACTCAACAAACTTTGTTGTTGATTAACGGAAGTAACTAATCAATCTAATCAACAGATAAAGAACACATTATGTTGAGAAATGGAAATAGATATAATAAGGATAAATAATAACTGGAAAGAGTTGGAAAAGAATTTCTCAGGACGAGATTGAATGGAGAGTACTGATAGGCGGTTTATGCTCCTTCACGAGGAGTAACAAACGTTTACAGGTGTTTATAATACAGAAGGTTAGATTATGAAAGCGCCTAGTCTTGACAACTAATCAAATCAACAAACTTTATTGTTGATTAACGGAAGTAAATAATCAATCTAGTGAACAGACAAAATCCCTTTTTTTGGAAGAAAAATATGAAGATCTAAACTTTACTTCCTTTTTATTATTTATTTTTCATTTACTAAATAGATTTCCTGTATTTTGAAATGAGATGGAAAGAGAAAGGTGAGAAATAAAACTTCAATTTAATGATATTATAGGTTAGTTATTATATAATATTATCCTTGTGGGCCAGGGCAATTTTACATTGATTTTCTGGAGAATCAAACACCATCCAGACTTTCACGTGACAACCCAAAACAGTACAGCTTAATCCTGTTTAACAGGAGAGCCAGACACTGCCCAGGCTTAACTCGAACAATACAGCTCAATCCCACTTGCAAGAGAGTCAGACACTATCCAAGCTTAAAATTTGTAGCTTAAATAGTACAGCTCAATCCAGTTTTCAGGAGAACTAGGCATCATCCAGGTTTAAACTTTATAAACCAATTATATTAAAGGGGAATGAATATATTAGACGACATCGATTTTTGATTAAGTGAATCATGTCAATATTTCAAATAATGACACATTCCACACTATATAATGACACTGTCTTCAATGTATATTTTGTGTTCCTGATTTATTCTAGCAAACATAATGTAAATTCAGTTTGTATTGTTTATTTGAATCTTCCCATTTATTTTTAGGACTGCAAATGATCAATCTCTTATTGGCATATATGCATCATGCACAGATTGTTTCAATATTGCCTTAAGTTACAAGCATTAGAAGAGGAAATGGATGGTGACTAGCAGTGGAATCCAGGACGCGATGTTGTTTGATGTGAATGGTACTGGATTCGAGTTCCGGAATAAACATCAAACCTGGGATGCAGGTACATCCAACTGACGAGTACCAAATAGGACGATATTCGCGTCTTGGATCCCACTTCTCTTCACTATCCATATCTGTTTGTATCTGAAAATCATTGAAAACAATTTTCAGAGTATTTCAACATTTTGACTACATCAGGTTCAACTATGTAATATATTTTAATATTTAATTAACGTAATCAGTTTAACTAGTTGATATCATTTTGATCTCTAGCCACACTGTCCATCATGATATTAGACACTATAAATCTTTCACCCAATATTGTTTCCAATCCATTGGACTATAATTAGGAGATGGTGGAGAAAGTTTGTAGCTCAGATGAATGATGTTGATGGAGTTTTGTTCTCTGAGCTGGGTGGTTTGGTCGTGAAGCTTTCATTGTTCTTCTGAACGACATCATTAACACAAACTTCAGATAGAAGTGAAGTATTTGAATTTCTCTACGTATGACTCACAGCTTGTTCTGTAGAGCACGATCTTGATTGATTATTGTGGACTTTTAACCTCCCATTGTCTACTTCTTTATTTTGACTGTATCTCTCTTTGATTTGATTCTTGGTCATGTATTTGACCATGATTAGTCCGATCGGTTGATAGATTGGATCGATTTCAATGGGTTTGTTAATTGCAGATTGACCTGAATTCTAAACTTCTAAAAACTCCCCGGTGTTCTTAGTATTCCCTCTACTTAAGATTTCAATATTTTTCTAGTCGAATGTGTTCACAGTTTTCCACATGCATTAATATAAATGAAGATATATTATCGTGTTTGATTGCTAATTGATGCTCATGATGGTGAAGATGAGGCAGGCGTCCACTTTGTTCAATGTAGTGTTTTTCACAATTGGAACAGCATATTTTGGGTGATGTTATTTGGTTTTTTCTCTCGTCATTTCGTCCTTCCGTTTGCTTTGGAGTGATTGAAATGATTTTGCTGGTTTATGTGACACATCTATTACAAACAGCTTCAAAAGTCTCGATATAATTGTTGATATCTTTTATGTATGGAATCATCCAGTCAATTCATTAAATCTTCCATGTAAATTTTCAATAGGATTAAAAAGATTCAAATAAAAAATGACGAACTGATAGCATCCTTCGATGTAATAACCTTATTCATCTTAGTCGAACCAAGCTTAGCAAGTAAAACTCTATCCATACTACTCACCAACGAAACAAATTTCCCAGAGTACACAAAGCTTCAAAGTCGAGGTTTACTGGGACATACTTCCAATTCAACAATAAAATCTACGAATAAACAAAAGGAACATCGATGAGATTACCAATGTTAGGACCTACTCTAAAAGCATTAAAGATGAGACTGCAATCTTCGACTTTACAGACAATCAATCCAAAAAAGTGGATTCTCCATGTGGACGACACATTTGTCATCATCAAAAGGTACAAGTTGGAATACACCTACAATCTGATCAGATACAATCGAATAGATAGGCAAGTTGGTAACAGAGCTTAACACAGATATTCATTAATCGATTATACAAACTTTCTCTCGTTTACTTTGTGAATCATCGATATTGAAATAGTAAAGAAGATCTCATGCTCACACGGATACTTTTGGTGGTGTAGCATTTTCTGAACTAGATGATTTAATTAAGAAGATTTCATTATCACTCTGCTTACTTCATATACACGGTTATTCTAAACATTTTGACTGTTCAACAAGTGCTTAGTAACTACAATTATCTGCTACGATGAAAATTAGATCTTCAAATAAAATCTCAAACAAAAATTACAATCTAATATGCAACATTCATCCATTAAATGAACAGAAAAATGACCAAAACAACTCCGCCCGGGAGTCCCTCTGGAGCTACTGCCAGTCCCAAGCCCGGATAAAGGGAGAGGGTTAGGCATGAAATTAGCGACCCCATCCAGTAGAAAACTAACCCGCTAAAAAAACGTTAAGCAAAAAAGTAATTTAAACTCTGTTCTGGGAGTTAGAACTACTTCATTTAGAAGAGTGATAACATCACATGATGAAAGCCGAGTTCTTTTGGAAGTCACGAGGTTCATACCCTTTTTCACAACCAGAGCAACCATTTAATTTACGTACTTATTAAACACTAAAAACATTATAAATAATCTCAACCAATTTCGCATGAATAATCACTTCACTAGAATTGATTTCTTCAGAATATATTTATGATATGATAAGAAAAAACTCCCCCTGGAGCCCCCACCTCTCTGAGACTATCGCCGGTCTCAATCCCGAACAAACGAGGAGGGTTACGCATAAGATTAGCGACTGTATCCTGTAGAAAACTAACTCGCTAAAAAAAGCGCTAACCCAAAAGAAATAATTCAAACCATAAGTATATAGGGAAGAAAACCCAAAATAGACAATCACGTGGGATACAGTAAAAAAAACGGAAAATATTACTGAATAGCTTTAAATAAGTAGCCATTATTATTATTAATGATCAGAATAAGATTTATCTTATTAGTTAAAAAAAAGTGACATTAGACTTAAATTATGACAGAAATTGTCAAATAACAACTTTAGGTTGAATACTTTAGTTGATTTATGAAAAATCAATAAAATTTCCAATCTAATTTCATTCTGTCAAAACAACAACAGCCACAACAACCAACAGTAGTCTAGAATAGGATGTAAAAAGATTTACTGATGAGGCTAATAATTTATGAACGAACCAATCAAATATAAGATAACAGATCTCAGATTTTAGCGCGAAAATCACTCATCCATTTGATTAAATAAAGTTTTGGCATTATAGCTAATATCAATTCATGATGAAAACCCTCAAATCTAATTCCTCACAATGTTTCATAACCCTCAGTTAATTCTAGTTATCAGGTATACATGTTCAAGGTCACTCTGGCGTCACTCAAAGGTTGTCCATAAATTATAGTCTTGCCGATTTAGCGTTTTTTTTAAAAAATTAATCAGTATAATTGGAGAATATGAAGATTTATATTTCACTGGTTGAAATCATCAGTCAATTGAAGCTAGACCACCATGGAAAACCTGGAAGCACTGGACACCCGTTTCGTACTATTGTGGGACTCCTCAGTAGTTCGCACCCACAATCCCACCACCCCCCGCGAGATTCGAACCCAGGACCTATCAGTCTCGCACCAGGCGCTTAACCAACCAGACTACTTAGCCGGCATCCAATGGTGTTAATGTCTAACTTCAACCAATACACGAAATTGCGCCACCGTATACGATTGTCTTCAGTGAGTTCCTATCTCACAACAGACCTGGTTGAACTCCAATGGTACCGACTTCTCACTAGAACTCCAGAAGTACCTCCTGAAGTCAGTCACTAGTGAGCAGGTGATTATTATTATTATTATTATTATTATTATTATCAGAATAGGTTTTGTGGAGATTTTTAGAAATTTCACTGGTTGAAATCATGAGTCAATTGTTTCTCATTTATACAACTATTTGGTATTGTTTGCTTGTATCTTCCATCCAGTTGACGAGTCCCAAATAAGACGAAACATGCATGAAACTAGATTCCACTGCTAGTCACTATTCATATTGAATACATGATTTAGAGACTGAAAGTGAAATCAAGATGTGAATAAATAGATTGTATATGATATTTCAATTAGTATACTATCTAGTTTATAATCCAATAGGCTACTAGTTAATATTTATAAACATTAAAGAGTTTCAATCTTCAATACTTATTTCTAAGGTCAATTGATGATGTAAACTATAAGGATTTGAAAATCTTTATAAAAGTTTTACAGTTATAATAATCTTGTATTCAATGTTGATTAAATTCTAGTGAGGATCTGCGACTCATGGGATTCAATCATGTCAGAAGATGTGCAAATTATGTATTTGATATATGGTTTTTATATTTTATGAAAGCACACTGTAAATTCACTTGATATGCTTTACTTCTATCTTCCTATTGTAATTGATCAGTCTCTTATTGTCGTACCATGTGCGGATTGCATCGATATTGCCTTAAGTCGTGAGCATTTCAATCAAAGATGGATAGTGGCTAGCAGTAAAATCCAGTTCGACGCGCGTTTCGTCCTATTTGGGGCTCGTCAGCTGGACGTACCTGCATCCCAGATTTGATATTCACACTGTATTTATGCATTAAACAGCGAATTAATTTCAACATTGCTGAAATTTAAAAACAAGAATTTCTATCAGAGAGGGATTTTGTGGATATTATATTAATTTAATTGTTGAATTTATGAGTCAATTGATGTTAGACCATCATTAAAAATCTGGAAGAACTGGACAGTCATTTCGTCCTGTCATGGGACTCCTCAGTAGTACGTATCCACTACCCATCCCCGAGTGATTTGGACCCAGGATCTATCAGTCTCGTGTGCGAGCACCTAACCGACTAGACTTTTGGGCCAGCATCCAACGGTGTTAATGTCTAACTTCTCACGCTCGACACTGATAGGTCCTGGGTCCGAATCTTGCGAGGCAGGATCATAGATGTGCACAGCCAGGGAGGAGTCTCACACTAGGGAGAAATAGTTGTCCAGTGCTTCCACGTTTTTCATAGTGATCTATCTTCAATTAATTCATGAATTCAGTTGGAAAACTGAGATCGTATGGCCACAATAAAAAGATTCATACATTTATTTTTATATAAATAAATTTTAAAATTCCATTACTTTCGTGTTTCTTTTGTTTACATTCTAATTGACGTACTTTTTCAAATGGTTAAAAGTTTATTTATTCTAGGCATTTCCAAATGTCATTAGATAATTGTTTTGTAACATAGTTACACAAACATACATGCTGATAAATGACACAAAAAAGATCAATTCAGTTGTCAAGATGACCAATAAATGAAATCTGATCAATAAGCCGAGTTTTACGTCACTGGCAGGAATGATCTAAAATTGACTGATTAATGATCAATATCATGATTGTCTAGTCATTTAGTTCTGATTGGATTACTTCAACCTAAAAGATATCAGTTGTGTATCGGATACCTCTATGGTAACATCTCAGACTACAAGGCTATGTGTGATGGTTTCGAATCTTATTAGGAATAGAAGTTGTCTTCAGATTGTAGATACACCATTCTGATGAGTGCCACGTGAAGACGAGACCTAGATCCTGCTAACCACCTAGCAAAGCAACAATGATGCTGACTAGTTTGATATTTAAATATCGAATCCGGCGAACAATCTTGTACAAGTATCTTCACATCATGAAAACAGAATTACCATTCAGATGTATTCACCCTTCAAAGTGCTGGAGAGATCCAGAAAACTCCTCGAAAAAGCCAAAAAGTTCTCTGAAAACTCTGAGAAACCCCTTATTCAATCAGCATTCAATAGACGTTTTACCAGAAACACCTAGAAAGTGAGAAGTTACATGTCGCGTCTCTGATTAAATGATTACCTGTACTGTTACTATGTTTAGTAGCGTTCCAGAAATTTCCGGAAGCCTAAAGCCATTTAAAATGCTATAAATACCCTAGATTATCTGTACATAAACGAACCTTTGGAGTAAAACGTTTCCTCCATATTTCGCGCTTTTTCTCTTGTGTTCAAGTTGCTGTGTAGATTTAGCCTGGGGAATACTAGAAGAGTTTAGCAGATCTGATCTAGCACTCAATTAGAAGATTTATCAAATATCTGACCTGTCAATCACTAACTAACTTGGTTTGTTAACAAGAGAATTCCATATATTTTTCGGTTTAAAAATGGTACTTAATACTAAAGGTCAGTCATTTATGATCCACGTAGAGTTTGGCTCATAAATGCGTTAGTCTAAGTTGTCTTTACCGTATTAGCACGACGAGATTAACTTAAAAAGATAAAACAGAAAATGAATCACAACAATTTTAGTGTATGTTACTTATGCCAACATACATAAGTAGTATGTAGCACAAATCAGGAATGTATACAATGAGTAATTGTAACAATAACAAGAATGAAGGAACGATGAAGTTTATAAAAGACAATTGATGAAAGATGTGTAAATGAAGTAGTTAATGTATGACTTTCATATTTTATGAGAACATTCTGTAATATTGTATTCAACAATAAATTGATCTTCGCAACTTGAGTTCTTGCTTACAAACACAACGATCATGAAAGATTGAACATTCAGAATATGATTTGAAAAGATAAAGTGGTAAGGCATATTATTGAAAGTAGATCAAATGAGGTTAATTAAAACAACACACTACTCTTACATTAATCAGTATTATATCACAAAGTAGAGAAGAAAAACCTCATATGTATGTATGTAAGAATATCAAAAAGTTGTAAGTAGTTTCATTAGGAAAAACAATTCGGCGAGACTATGGACGAACCAATCACGTTTAAGATAATAGGTCTCGAATTTTGGCTCAAAATTCACTCATCTATTTGGATAAATAGAGTTTAGGTAGTTTAACTGATATCAGTTCGATATGAAAACCTGAAATCTAATTCCTAACCTTAATCATCAACTGTAATTCCTCATACTAATTTATAACCCTCATTTGGTCGTAGTTATTAGGTGAACACTCTCAAGGTCAGTCTGGCATTGCTCAAAGGTCGTCTGTAAGTCACCGAAATTTCAAGTAATAATTTATTTTCAATGGTTAAGATCATGAGTCAGCTGAAGCTAGACCACCATAGAAAGACTGAAAACACTGGACGGCCTTTTCGTCTTATTGTAGGACTCCTCAGCAGTGTGCATCCCGACCTCGCCGCCTGCGCACTGCTGAGGAGTCCTACAGTAAGACGAAAAGGCCATCCAGTGTTTTCAGTCTTTCTATGGTGGTCTAGCTTCAGCTGACTCATGATCTTAACCATTGAAATTGGTGTAATATCCACAAAACCCATCTGATAATAATTTATTGCACAACATATTTACTACCATACCACTTCATTGATTAATCGACATACATATCTAACTACCAAGTTATACTTCATATCAAATGATAACAGTTACCTTCGACTGAAATTCAATACACATGTAGAGAAGGAAGAACTTGTGTAAAGAAAACAATTTAATTTTGAATTCATAATTGCAAAGTACCTTCGTAAATCCTACATTATTTATACATCTTCCTTCAGTTTTCCTGTATATACTTCATAATTCTTTCAATCATATTGTGATTAAAATTTCTCTTTATTTTCCTTCTTATTCTCTTCAATTCAATCTCCTAATGATAGGCATTTCATTTCCGATTGCTGCTATATACTACTTATATCTGTTTGCATAAGTAGTATGCACCATATATACATGATAATGTGTCTTTTAAAATAATTTCAACTAGTTAATTAACTAAGTCAATATGTAAAACATAAAAGACAATACAAGTATTAATCAAAAAATAAAACTTCCCCATGTTATATCCCGATGAGAATAATGAAATGGTAACTCTTGGAATATATTTCTGGACTATTACTATACGTACATTTTTATCGTATAATTGTTAATTAACTAAACTATTCATATTCGTGTCCCTCTTATTACGAGCTTTATTTCGACCTATGAACTATTATGATACGATTTACCATTCTTGAGTTATTTCCAGTTTATTAATCACAGTCTCCCACATTCATAGCCACATTTGGCTAGATCTTGGTACAAAAGTTATTTTCTATTTTATGGTACGATGTGGTCTGTTTCAGAACGACCAGTGAAAAGCAAGGAAGGCAAGGTAATCACCAACATTGAAGAGTAACAAAACAGGTGGGTAGAACACTTCAAAGAACTCTTGAATCGACCAGCTCCACTGAAGTCACCCAACATCGAAGCAGCACCCACGGACCTCCCAATCAATGTTGGCCCACCAACAATCGAAGAAATCACCATGGCCATCAGACAAATCAAGAGTGGCAAAGCAGCAGGATCGGACAACATCCCAGTAGAGGCACTAAAAGCAGACGTAGCGGCAACTGCAAGGATACTCCACATTTTCTTCAATAAGATTTGGGACGAGGAACAAGTACCAACAGACTGGAAAGAAGGACTTCTGATCAAAATACCGAAGAAAGGCGATCTCAGCAAGTGTGATAACTACAGGGGCATCACTCTTCCCTCAATACCGGGTAAAGTCTTCAACAGGGTATTGCTAAACAGGATGAAGGACTGCGTAGACGCCAAACTTCGTGAACAACAGGCAGGATTCCGTAAGGATAGATCGTGTACAGACCAAATCGCAACTCTACGGATCATTGTGGAACAATCAATTGAATGGAATTCATCACTCTACATCAACATCATTGACTACGAAAAGGCATTTGATAGCGTGGACAGAACAATACTATGGAAACTTCTTCGACACTACGGCGTGCCTCAGAAGATAGTTAATATCATACAGAACTCATATGATGGATTACACTGCAAAATTGTGCATGGAGGACAGTTGACAAAGTCGTTCGAAGTGAAGAACGGTGTTAGGTAAGGTTGCTTACTCTCACCGTTTCTCTTTCTCCTGGTGATCGACTGGATCATGAAGACGTCAACGTCTGAAGCGAAGCGCGGGATACAATGGACATGTAAGATGCAGTTGGATGATCTAGACTTCGCAGACGATCTGGCCCTTCTATCCCAAACGCAACAACAGATGCAGGAGAAGACGAACAGTGTGGCAGCAGCCTCAGCAGCAATAGGTCTCAATATACACAAAGGGAAAAGCAGGATTCTCCGATACAACACAGGATGCACCAATCCAATTACAATTGACGGAGAAGATTTGGAAGATGTAAAAACCTTTACATATTTGGGCAGCATCATTGATGAACAGGGTGGATCTGATGCAGATGTGAAGGCCCAGATCGGCAAAGCAAGAGCAGCATATTTACAACTGAGGAACATCTGGAACTCAAAGCAATTGTCAACCAACACCAAGGTCAGGATTTTCAATACAAATGTCAAGACAGTTCTACTGTATCGGGCGGAAACCTGGAGAACTACGAAAGCCATCATCCAGAAAATACAGGTGTTTATTAACAATTGTCTACGCAAAATACTTCAGATCCATTGGCCGGACACTATTAGCAACAACGTACTGTGGGAGAGAACAAACCAGATCCCAGCGGAGGAAGAAATCAGGAAGAAGCACTGGAAGTGGATAGGACACACATTGAGGAAAGCACCCAACTGCGTCACAAGACAAGCCCTCACATGGAATCCTGAGGGTCAAAGGAAAAGAGGAAGACCAAAGAACACATTACGCCGAGAAATGGAGATAGACATGAGAAAAATGAACGAAATTGGATGGAACTATAAAAGAAGGCCCAGGACAGAGTGGGTTGGAGAATGCTGGTCAGCGGCCTATGCTCCATTGGGAGTAACAGGCGAAATTAAGTAAGTAAGTGGTCTGTTTGGCTGGTGTACATAAACCCAGTATGTTTGAAATACATAATTCATATCGCAGAGGCTGAGATTAATGTTCTGGAGTTAAAAAGCAGGGCTAGACGGGAAGCACGACCGATAAGGATGCTAGACTGCTTGTACTTATTTTATGCATCATTGGTTTGGTCGATAATTCACTGTTCTCTAATTCGCTGTATCATCATGTGAAACATTGACAGAACACACAAGCCACAAGTTATAACACCCTAAATTGTGTCAATCATTAAAAACAGTAGGATATTTCATTACAAGAAAAACAGAAATTTTCTTCATTATTCCAGTTTTTACGTTTTCCATCGTTTCTTCTGGCTAGAATATGAGAAAAAAATCCATATTGTGTTTTTCTAATCTTCGTTTATTGACATTGTGATAGTATATAATTGGAATGTGATTTTTTTCTTGGAAAACGTATTTTTGCATGTTTAAGTAAAAGTTATGCTAAAATAAGGTTGTTGTTGTTGTTTTACTGAAAACTATATAGGACAATAGACATGTATTAGGGAGTGACCATAGTTAAACAAGCACTGGAAACTAGAATACATTGGATAGTGGTTACGCTCAACCACAACTCCATTATAGGAGATCGAATCCAGGACCTTTGGTCATGTGGATGGATGTTTAACCTGTAGATCACCAAGTGTTTTGATGGGTGGAGTTCGAAATATGTTACTGATACACGATGTGCTACGCGATAACCTCCCCCCAACATTACTACTTGAGCGAAAACACGAGACTGGACGTGAAGGTATATTAAGATAACGAATAAGATGCACAAATATTCTTATATATATATACCTCTCAATCCATTTCTTAGCCAGTGATATATACTCCTTCAGGGAACTTTTCATTGCCATCGATTGACCGCGTCTAGCTTCTTCTGATTGGCTCTTTATATCATCGAGCTGGTATCCAATGGTGTACATGGTGAGAATATAATTTATAGACGACCTTTGGTTGACGCTAAAGTGAACTTAAGGACGTCCACCTACTAACTAGGACTAAATGAGGGTTATAAATCAGTGTGAGGAATTAGAATTATGATTTACAGTTGATGGTTAGGGTTAAGAATTAGATTTTGAGGTTTTCATCACCAACTAACATCAGCTATAATGCCAAAGCGCTATTTAGTCAAATGGATGAATGAATTTCGCGACAAAACCCTAGACCTGTTATCTTATATCTGATTGGTTCGTCCGTAAATTATAATCTCATCATGTACATCTCTAACTTCAATCAATTCGGAATATCAAGCAACTATTCTTCAATGTACTTGATGAGTACCTGTCTCACATACGACATGGTTGAATTCTACAAGAACTTCGGAATATTACCTTTTGATTTTATTCAGTAGCGAGCACATAGCTAGTTACTTTAGGTGTTTGTAGAGATTCTCCAATTTTATAGTACTAATTCTTTTTAAGGTCACTATCAAATGAATAGAAGTACTATTCGTTCATAAAAGTATACAGTCCCCACTTATATATATTGACCGACATAATCAAGTACTCAGGATTGTTAATTGTATGATCTATATGGAAAAGTCGGATTGCACCACACCACAAGTCCTCTGGCATTTTGTAGAAAACACAATCTAGTTATTTGTTCTTCATTGTCTGATATGGATTTACCAAGCGTGTCACAGTCAAACAATCCAGATAAAGAGAACGAATAAAGCAAAATTGATGGCATGAGAAGCAATTTTTATTAGAAATTACATCCCAAAAAGCAGCAGTGATTCTTGAAATGAATGAAGTAATGACGGGATATTAGGTATTTCAGTGAATATTTTTAGATAAAACTAAACTACTTATATGTAATAAGCAGTACAAAAGTAAATTCCTAAAATTATAATTCGGGATTTACTCAACGTAGTCACGTATCAAAAAGCTATCACCATTGGAGTTCAAACAAGTCGGACGAGACAGTGCAAGATGTTTGTACGATATTCGTATTTATTCAAGTTGATAAGGTGAACTGCCCACCAGGAGATTCGGAAGTCCTAAGTTTAATTGCCTCTAGTGGGGTCATGAATCTCTATTACTGAGAAGTTCCATATTGGGACGAAATAGATGTTCATTGCTCCTAGTTTTTAGTGGTTGTCTAACTATGGTCAACCCATGATAGAAACCACCAAATCCAACAATCTCCACAAATACCTTTAGAGTTTTAAATCATACTTAGTTAAGCCTATTTCACTAAGAAAAACTATCTAACTCTTCATGATCTCAATCAAAAACTTAATAATCTCCACAACCCTTATACTAGTAATCAACATGTGCTCACTAGTGACCAGCTTCGTGAAGGAATTCCTGGAGTTCTATTGAGAAGCCGTGACCAGTGGAGCTAATCCATGTCGGGTAGAGACAGGTATCTACCTCAGTACAATGGAAGTTGGTCGCGCAATTTCGTGGATTGGTTGATGTTAGACACTATCACCATTGGAGGCCGGTTCAGTGGTCCAGTAGGTTAAGCGTTCGCTTACGAGACCGAGGGCCCTGGGTTCGAACCCCGCGAGCGGGATCGTGGATGCACACTGTTGAGGAGTAAGTCTCACAATAGGACGAAACGGCCGTCCAGTGCTTCCAGGTTTCCGAAGATGGTCTAACATCAATCGGTTCATGATCTCAATCAAAAACTTAATAACCTCCACAACCCCTATACTAGTAATCTTCTAAATAATACAATCTAACATTCAATACAATTCTCTGTTTAAATTGATTTTAACTAATCAATCACTTGATTAGTAAATAACACAAGTAAAAGGCAGAAACAATAAACGACCAAATTATATTTACAATGAAATACTACATTTTGCAGTAGGACAGTGGAAATAAATAAAACTTACTGAAGGAACTTAGAATAAGCTCTATACAAAAAAAGACATATTACAAGTACTATTTACATATTCACATAAAATGTTGGTAGTTGGGCAGCGAGATGAAAAACAATTCTATATTTGACCAATAAGAAATCAAAATCCATATTTAGCTCGATTTGAAGCCTTATTACGTCTTGCTTCCGCCCAACGTTTTTCTAATTCCATTTCATTTTCTTGAGCCTATTTGAATAGAATTGTAAAAAGAGTAAGGACTTAAGTGATAAAGTAGAATTTTGAAAAAAAAACACGATGAAGTTTTCGAGTTGCAATGTTTCTTTTAACTTCACCATATGTCTAATATACGTAGGCTATTGCAAGTCATTAAATATAAATATCTTTTATGCTGTATTTATGCATTTGCACACAAAATGCGCTGGTACGGCCGAGAGTGGAGAGAGTCAACTCTCCCTCTCTAAATGCTTTCATATGGCTACGTGCATACAACCACTGTCAGGGAAGTCCTACTCACTGCCTTCTCGCGGCATTAATATTGTCTAGAAGGTTGACAGGACGAAAAGCGAATGTCCGTCGGTCGGTGGACACGGAGAGTTAACCTACGGGAGTTGGAAAACCCTGACTCCAAACCAATGGTGCACATGGGCTCCAGGATTCTGAAAGAATGAATGGCGTATGAACCAGTTGTTGGCCACCGGTTACCATGGGACTGAATCTCCTGACGTTATTCCACTCAATGCCTTGTGGGTCAGACCTTTATGTCAAAAGCTCGGGGTGTGGCCCCCTAAGAAAACCATCTACTTCGGTTTGGGCACCTGAGCAGTATCCCAGCCCTCACACAAATTGAAAGATTTATGTGGCGCAAATCTATTTGGTGCCTCCTTGTACTCATGTTTGTGTTTAAATAAGTAAATAAATAAATAATAACGACTGAAGATGAGGAAAGTTCGCTTTATTTTTCGAAATACTCCCATATAGCCACGCATTTATAACCACCGTCTTCACGTGATGGTATTACATAAGAAAGAAGATGGAAAGAGAAAATTCAGTGTTTAAACCACGTTGGTGGATATGGAGCGTCTACCTTGGGGATTTGGAGAACTTTAATTCCATAACAATTGTGCATGTGTTCTATGATTCTGGTGAGACGAGAGGCATATGAACCCATTTCGGTCACCGGTGATCATGGTACTGCATCTCCTGACTTTGTTTCACTATCATATGGATTAGGACTAGAGAAAAATAACTTTAAGAAAACCACGTGCCTCACCTTGGGCGCCTGAGTAGTACCCCAAGCCATAAACAAGTTTTATTTTGTGCGGTACATACTACTTTCGATGCTGTATTTTAACAACATTTCTGACTGACACTGGATAAAGTGGGTTCGAAATTTCATGGAAAGCATAGTTCCTTCAAGGTATTCGTTGTTGATAAGTGGCAACTAGCATGAAGCCTAAGTTTATGGCATCCAGCTGATACACTCCAAACAATTCACAGTCTACGTCCAAACAAACGTATATATTAACTACAAAAATAGTAATTAACAATTTCACCAAAATATATGACAAATAACCAAGTAACAACATACGAAATAATGCTATTAAAAGAAGAAAAAAAATCATACTTGATGAGCTAGCCAAGTGATTTGATGCTTTCTATGTGCTAATTTGCCAGGATCATCATCTGTAGACTTTGGTCTATACTGTGAATCATCACTTGTAACAGATTTAATCAGTTCTAATTGAGCACCAGCTGTTAAATCAGATTGATTAATTGATATCACTTCTGTATTTGTTGATTGTAATAATTCATTTACAGCAATATTGTTGGATTTTGTACCAGGCATAACAAGACGTGCACGTTTACGCTAAAATCAAAGTAGAAAATTTATTACAATAAACTAATAATAATTAAGACGTAATGTAAATAATCCCAATTATCAGTTAGAATTGTCTGATATGTTTATGTATGTTACATAATAATGAAAGTGTTTGGAAATAACTAGTTTTTGTATAGAATAGATGGGATGTGGTAAGCAGTGAAGTGCAGGAAGTATGTTACATAGTGTATGAGACTCGTCAGCCAGATATACTTGCATCCCAAAGTTGATGTTCGTTCCGAGACTTGAACTAAGTACCTTTCGCTTCAAACGTTAACGCGCTCCTGGATTTAATCCTTAACCGCATTCCATCTAATCTATATAAACTAGTGTTGTAGTAGCTATATCGAAGCAATCCGCACATATACATATATCTTAGCTAAGACTGATTAAACTTCAGTCAAAATATCAACAATGGGACAATCCAAACAATCACAAATTAAAACAACTAGTTCTGGCTTCCAATACCTCTTAATTATTGAATAATTGTTAAGATGAGTTTCAACGGGTCTCCGGAAGTATGACACTGTTGTACTGAAATATGACTGTTTTTTTACAAATATATTAATATTAAGTTCTGGACTGTGTAAGAACACTGTCTCTAAAAGTATATACACATGAATAACTGCCTTAAATTTTGAGACACGAAGCAACAGTCCTAAATGTCCATATGAATCTCTAGTTTTTTAGACACTAATTCGTTTACTATGGGTCTGTTATTTGGAAATCCAGTTCGAGAGCCTATTTATTCCATCTAATCCGTCAACCACAATCAAGAAAGTACAAGTATTTATAAATAACTGTCTACGCAAGATACTCAACATCCATTGGCCGGATACCATCAGCAATAGCCTTCTGTGGGAGAGAACAAACCAACTTCCAGCTGAAGAGGAAATTAGGAAAAGACGATGGAAATGGATAGGACATACATTACGCAAATCGTCAAACTGTATCACGAGACAAGCCTTAACTTGGAATCCTGAAGGGAAGCGGAAAAGAGGAAGGCCAAAGAACACATTACGCCGGATAATAGAAGCAGATATGAAAAGGATGAATTACAACTGGAAGGAGCTGGAAAGGATTGCCCAGGACAGGGTTGGATAGAGAATGCTGGTGAGCGGCCTATGCTCCTTCATGAGGAGTAACAGGCGTAAGTAAGTAAGTAAGTAAGTAAGTAAGTAAGTACGTAAGTAAGTAAGTAAGTAAGTAAGTAAGTAAGTAATCCGTCAAATGAATGTTTTTTTTTACCAATTACACGTCTTATACTAGGATTTGAGTTACTGATTTTGTAAGAGCTAATGATACCACTAGACTGTGTAAATCCAAAGTTGGAGTAGGGTTTGAACACGTGACTTATTGGTTGAAAGAATACTTTAACCACTGCTTCATACGCGTAAAGTAACTTTATATTTCACTTTTCGACGTTTGGTGGACTAATACAACAGATCATTTCAGGATTCAAAGCAACCAAAACAGTGAACGGAAACTACTTATAAAATACACAGTAGTGTATAAACAAGCATAAATGTTTACCCGATATAACAGACGATGAGAGCCCTGTATCAAAGTTGTCACACAATTCATATTAGTGAAATGAGAATGCAGTAACAGAAAGGAAGTTGAGCAAAGTGGAAATCATAAGACTAATAGCATTTTCAAAAAGTTTGCAAAATGGGAAAGAAAACAAGTGAAAACGTAAAATCAATGGCAAATGCTTAGAGTACGACGAGTTGATATACTCCAGATACTAAAATTCATTCAAAATGGAATCCCTGAAAATCTCGAAACGTCATTTATTGACCTATAGCCAAAAGGCTTACAGCTTTTTCATACGCCTAATGAACAAGTAATCCTATTCCAGTTAACATTAGTCACAATATTACCAAATACCCTTTTCTTTTTTACTTAAAACTCTTCTAAACACAGTTACAGATGCAGAATATGGGGAGAAAACTCTAACGAAAACTACAATACCGTGTACAACAGCTCTATTTGCTTTGAGCCTACCACTCCAACTACTCTAAACGACCGATTTACTTAAGAAGACTTCCTGGATGAGAACGATGAGAATTGAGTCTACATTTAAGTCAATTCAACTACATATCAATTCGGTTACAAAGTGCCTTTAATCGACTAATTTTCACTTGACAAAAAATCATAGTGAAATAACAAGGAAAATGCAATGAGAATCAAATAACTAATTACAACTGATAGTTAATGAATAGAATTCATGACAATATGCTGAAGCTGACTGGACAAAAATTGTTGTATCTGAAAGAAAACTAAAGGAATGGTAACTGCCAAGATTAATTTATGGACTATTACTGGATAACTATTAAGTTGCTAGATTATATATACACATATGTATCAATTCATTTTATCATGAGTTTCCATTTGACCCATTAACTACCATTATATGATTTACTATCCTTAATCTGTTGCCAGCTTGTTATTTGCAGTCCTCCCTACCCACAGCCACGCTTTGGGTTGATCATATATAGTTCGTAATTTTTATTTTATGGTATTATGTGGTTGGATAAATCTGTATATAAACGACGTATGTTTAAAATACAATATTTGTATAGTGAAGGTTAATTACTGTGTTCTAAGTTCAGCAGCTATGAGAGGGAGAAAAGCTACGGAATCGAGGACCAATAAGGACTTAACAAAGGGTCAAGGCTACTGGTGCTATCTGGCGTATTATTGGTCATCCTAAGAACATAAACTTAGTGGGCGGATATAAGTCATAATAAAAATCACCTCAAACCGATATACAAATTGTAAGATTCAATTTCTCTCTCATACTTTGTATTTTGGGGATATAGCAACTCCAACAAGCATATACTTTCAAATACAAGTGAAACTGATTGATATTCACAAGTCACCTTATCAGTGCTTAAATGACCATAACATGTTAATCATGTATACAAACTGCGTGGTAGTAGAAATACACAAAAAGTTTCTTTGGAGAACTAATGATTTGTAAGAATTATGTAGAAAAATCATTTTTAATTAGCTAGTGGCGAATTGGGTAATATGTTACACAAGATAACCGAATCGTTGACAGCAAATTTCTATTGATCAATCGATTAAATAATGCACTGATTTATCAATCTATATACTAAGTGATTTATTTAGTCATCAACTAATTGACTACCACACTTAACTAACACCTATTATCCTCGTTTTACTGCTACCCACAGATTGGGTGAATTTAGATGCTCACAGCCATCAGTGACCTTGATCACAATTAGAGCCGCCCACTGTTTATGTTCTATCTGGATTTCGAATAAACGGTGAATTTATCGACATGTTCGACTACTTCACTCCCTATCCTTAGTTTAGGTGTTGATGCAGGCCAATCGTGTAGCAACAATTTACATTTAGAAGGGGCGAAACGCATCCTAAACATTGTGGTATTGTTGCTCAGTGCTACCAGAAGACTGTACTTTATCAGCGTCTTCACCAAACAGGACTATGTCATCCGCGTAATCCAAGTCAGCAATATCCTATTGGGAATGTATGAACACAAGTTTAACAAAATAAAACAGATATACGGGATAGAAGTTCTAGTAACGCACATCGTTTATAAGTAGTGTCAAAGTGTAAGCAATGATTTTGTGTAAATTATAAGGTTTGGAATTTTCAAAACGGATTGAACCCTTGACTCTAGGGTAATCTTATTCGCTTAATCGTAAAACAGACATATTTACAAAAAGACGGCTGGTTTCGAAGATCGAATTAGATCAAATTATCACCTTGAATAAATTCGTTGATTGCACCTTTATACTAAACCTGTGTCTTAATTAAGTTATTCAAATGAAACATTTATCTTCATAATGACCTGTAGACTACGATAATTGTTACAAAATTAGAAACAATGCCAATAATGGTTAATATCAGCGAATTCGGAAAGTTAATATGATTATTATTAGCTGGAAGATTAAAAGACCATTTAAAAAGAATTTAAAATACCTCTGGACCTGGAACGAAATTCTCTTCTGTCCAAAAGACCTTTTCTTCAACATCCTCTTTGTCATCTTCTTCTTGGTCAGCGATTTCTTTTTTAACAGAAGACATTTGACGTAGAATTTCCGGATCACTTATAGTAACCTTTGGTAAACACTCTTCCCATGATTTTGCAGTGAGTCGACTAGTAGTTGAGTTTTCATCATGTGACAACTTAACTGTTATGAATGAATTACTATCATCATTGTCTACAGTTAATGGTTTGCTAGACAACTCAGCTTTTTTTCGAGTTGCTTGTAGTGCCGATAGTGCGGCTGCTCTTTCTGAAGCGACAGCTTCATGATTATTAGGTGTAGGTTTGTAAAATGAAAAGAAACTAACTTCTTCAGCATCTTCATCAGCTATCTCTAAAGTGTCTTTATCAGAATCTTGTTTGCTGGTTATGTCAGCATCCCAAACGTCATCGTCATCGTTGTTATTCTGAAAGCCTGGTTTCTGTCCAACATTTTCAGGTTTGGTTTTCATAGTCAATGTCTCTTTAACAGTATGACTTGTATTCTTTTTACATATTAGTTGATGTGGTATCATTGGTCTGTTCCCTTCTCGGACAATAAGTGCACGTGTTGGTGGAAGGACAGAAAGAAGGCTAACTTTATCTGTTCCAGGTTTAGAATTTCGATAGGACTGCAAATAGAATACAATCATAAATGACTTAGACATTTATAACTGTCAATAAAATCAAAACCATGTAGAAATCTAATTGAAGAAGCAACGTCATGAAATTTAGTCTAATTTATACTACTTATAGCCATGTCAATGGGCTAGCTATTACCAAAAGTTTAATCGTGACTAGTAATTGATGGGAGCTCGAATAATTTTAATATATTGTGAGTCTTGTGTAAATTCAAGTAGTGTGTCTCTTTGATGTAAAAGCACAGCTTATCGACAATGATTATCGATGTGTAAATACTAGTCTCAGGGTATCACCTCATTAACCAATGAAATAAGTTGACTCTTAGGGGATATAAAGCCATTTACTACAACAAGACATTTCTAAGCTTAGACCTGACAAACTGCAATAAACTTATTTATACATGTAAAATAAGCCATGATATAGTCTCTAAATCTCTACGCTTTCTTTCTTCAATATATCGCCTTCTAATTATGTGCTGAACTACAATATGTTTATGAAAAATAGGGATTGAAAATACGAGACATTCATAGACCATAGGTATTTGACCATGGATGTCTTCTTAACTTGGCTCGTATACATTGAAGTAATTGGGCGTCAAACGTTGATACCATGCTCTAGGTAAATTAGCTAAACCACTTGATAGAAGTGCAAACTTTCACAAATTTGAGTAGTACGGCGAACTAAAAATTCTACGGGTTTAGTGATAGTTATATGTTACCGGATGGGACAAGACTAGGCTGGAAAAAATCAAGTGACCAAATAAGGATATAGTTATTCATTCTATTTTTGATATTAAACGATCTATTGAGTATATCTAAATAGCTTTAGTATGTCATTAGAAATCAGGAATATTAGGTAATATACTTTAAGATATATTTATATAATTAATAAGGGCAGGATTAAGCATATGACTCATTCAATGTCATTTTTTAACCGCAACGTTTTTAAGGTCACGTAGTAGTGAGTTCGACATAAGTCGCAAGTGCTGGTGCCGTTAAAAATGCAACGGGAAACGAGTTAGAGAGAATCAGGATAGGTCTTCTCGTATCGAACAGAAAGCAAGTATAAGCACTGTTTGCAGACTCATAAACTAATTCTTCATTCTTCTAGAGGCATGAACAACACAAAGTATATAAACTTACAGAAAGCTATTTACTATAATGCTATCGGTTTAGTTAGGGTTTATCGAGGATTTTTATCAGAACCAGCTACATCACATGGTTTCTCAAATGCATTTCCATGGTAGCCGATGACCGTCAATTGGTCCATACGCCATTTGTTTGCTCATGATCCTGGAGCTCATGTGCACCACTGGTTTAGAACCAGGGTTTTCCAACTTTATTTATTATTTATTTATTTGAACACATAAATATTGGTACAAGAGAGCGCCAATATATATGCGCCACACAAAACAATGGGAATTCGAAGAGAAGTAGAAAGAAAAAAAGAAAAAAAAACTAAGGAACGCAAAAGAAAAAGAGAGTAATGACGAAGAGGTACAATCAGAAGAAATCTTTCAGTTAAGTAAGATACAACCACTTTTATGAAGAAAGTAAAAGAAGGTTACAGCAGGATCGCCACTGGCTTCTATTCTGAGCCATATCTGATAACGTCTCTAGCCACTGTGTTGCACCATCTCTCGGACCCCAGCCAGGGAGTCGTGAAGGACCAACACAAGCCAGTCCTTTGCAGCTTTCTTTCATGCCACGACACCATGTCATGCACTGACCACCTCTCCGCTTCTTCCAACCAGTCCCAGAGTCGGCAAATAATGCACGACGTGGAATTCTCTGGGACGACATTCGGAGAACATGTCCAAGCCACCGAAGTCGGTGTTTCAAGATGGTGACACCAATTGCATTATCATCTCTGTGCCCGAACACACGATGCCGAACCTCTGCATTACTGACATGGTGTTGCCACTGAATGTCAGCAATCCTTCGGAGACAGCGATGATCGAACACAGAGAGTCGTCTAACGTCCTCAACTCGGAGAGGCCAGGTTTCACAAGCATAGAGCAAAACTGCTCTCACCGACGCGTTGTAGATCCGGCCTTTTACAGCCAGACTAACATCACGAAGGCGCCAAAGGTGGCCCAGATTGGCATAAGCCGCTCTGGCTTTCACTATTCGTGCATTGATCTCATCACTCACACCCCCACCAGCACTTATGTAGCTACCCAGATAGACGAACTTCTCAACTACGTCTATCTGCTCACCATCCAGAGTGAGTTTTCCAACTTCCCTAGGTGGATCCTCCATATTCACAAACCCGCTTAAAGAACCGGACATCGCTTTTCGTCCACTCAATTTCGTAAATAACACCCCGCTACGAGAAGGTAGTCAGTAGGACTTTCCTGGCAGTGGCTGTATACGCGTGGCCATATAAGAGCGTTTCGAGAGGGAGCTGACTCTCCTCACCGTCGGTTGTACCAGGGCATTTAGGGGTGAAGGTAAATAGACAACAAAGTAAACTATCTCACTAATGATCGCTTTAAGAACAAACATATTAATGAAGCAGTATTACTGTGGTTTCTTGCAATATGAAATATACATTTAAGTTTTACGCCTGATTTACCGAAGAGAATTCATTTAACGGAATTTTTTAAGTAACCAATGGGAGAGAACAATTTTGAAAACATTAATAAACATATGCAAATCATAACTTAAGAATCAAAGCTAATGACTGAAAAAACAATTCTGCAGAGTTATATGAAAACTTAATTGCAAGAGACTTAAGAAAGCTAATACAGGTAGGAGGAGGGGTCTGAAAATATATAAGTTATGTTTAGATTTTAAAATAATGGGTTACGATTTCAGAATAATGTACACCTCTCTTCCGAATTAGGATCCTATTGCCATCCTCAAATGTATTTTCACTGCAAGATGAAGAGTCAATAACCCACATTTTTAAAACACGTGGCAGGCGGTATACTTTTCTCCATAGTTTTAACACCAGATAATAACGATTCGGATAATAGCCTTCTTGAAGCCAACATTTTGTCAAGGATTTGTCAAGTTTTAATAGAAAATACCATAACGTTAAGCTAAACCATAAGCACAAATCGTTAAATACTAGGACTAACACATCAAACTTAGAAACAAACCTTACTTGTGTGGTAGGATTACGAACATCCAATGTGATTATTAACTTGTCTAATCACGTGGTTGTGATGTTTTATTTGAGAAACAACAAATCAGAGTAAAGTGGTATATTAGATTAGTCGAAGGTGGGAACTTTTGAGACCTATCTCAATTAGGTACTCATCTATAAATAAACAACAATAAACTTGAGCTATGTTGGGGAACAAAGATTCACCACATATAACGAAGTTTTAAAGCCATTAAGTAGATGCTAAGAACTGCTGTTTCAATGTGTCATCGAATTTACTCTTTACTGAGACGTTCCCTCAAATTACCAAGATTTTCACCATTACCCCCCTCCTGTTCTGATTGCCTGGGTAAGACATTGTTTAAATCAAAATAGACTTTGTTGTTTTACAACCTGACTGTAAGGTGCTTGGTCTATGGGCTTCGTAAGATTCCCTAATAATAAACTAAGAAAACTACTACCTACTTTGTCTGGCCAAGTATTCGACATGTCTAATGTTGGGCGGAAAAAAACAAAGCTTTAGAGACACTGTAACCAACATCCTTAGGTGAAACAAAATCACATAACTCATAGATTCATTAAAACTGCCACAAAGCAACACCTCATGTGACTACACAAAATAAATATAACACAACGGATGGCATCAAAATTCATTTGAAGGAAAACTGGCATGTAACGTACGTACCTTATTCTTAGCTGAACGACTGCTTTCATCGTCACTGTCATCTGACGAATCCAACTGCAAATAAATTAAAATGCACGATATTGTACAATAAATATGTACTTACCGCTTCCAAATCGGGGACGGAAAGCAAAACCTTACCGTCTTTTGTTTTGACAATAGGAATGTTTGGGACAAGGTTAGGTAGCTTAGCACTTTTAGGGACTCTCATTTTAAACTCAGGTTCAACTCGATCTTTTAATATACTGTTAGCTGTTGTAGTACTCTCGTTGCTGACAACCAAATCCTCTTCATCATCTTGTTGATAAAACCGTGACTTTTACACTAAACCTACCATTAGATTCCTCCCCCGAACTCCCATAGGAAACTAAAGCCATCACACGGACCTGTGACGTAGATTTCAAAAACGACGGGAGTTTTTTATATCCAAAATTATTCAAATGGTTGTGGCTGAAGTTTTAGCTTAATGGGATTCCGTATCCAGTAGCCGTGAGTAACCGATACCTTATGATACGAACCTAAGTAAGGTTAATGGTGAAAAAGAGAAATGATATCAAATCGTAGCGAAATATTGTCCTGAGTCCCTAATAATATGTCAAGCTTACTCCTGGGAAGTCGCCTTGACTACCTCATCTGGCAGCAAATTCAAGAATTTAACTACACATAAGTAGCAAAAGGTGTCTCTACGTTCCATTTCGCCAAGTTAAGTCTCTAATTTCTGAATGTTACCTCTAAGGTATGTGCTGGGACAGAGCACAACGAAGTATTTAAATGGGTGCTCAGGAGTGTTTAGGATGCCATAAGTCATTAAAAGGTCACGACTGAGACGTTTGTACTCTAATGGACAAAGATTCGGTGATTTGAGGCGCTCTTCGTAAAGGCCGAATTCGAGTCTTCGGACTGATTCCGTGGCTTACCTCAACCCAGTGTATTCTCATCCTTTAGGAGTGAGGGAGATGACGCTATATTCCCATTTTCTAAATGAGGTATATATAAAACTGTAAAGGATTAGGTGGAAAGTTCTCCTATTAAACTGACTAAAGATGCGATTCATCATTATCAGTGCAAGGTTTGCTTGAAAAGCAGCTAGTGTAAGACCTTAGACTTCATGGTACCACGATCCCTTGATCATTTTTAACTTAAGACACTTCTAGAGGAGAGTTGTACGCATAGTCTGCGACGTGTCTCAGATAGATTACCTCATACTTTGAAGTGTTAAAAGTAAGTCTGTCGTTACTTGTCCAACACTGAGGTCGAACCAAATCCTCCTTAATTGCTACCTTAGTTGCGAACTTCTCTCTAAAGTTCCACGTCATCAGCGAAAAGTAATAAATCGGATCATACTTCCTGAGGAAAGTCATTTATATAAATTAAAAGGAGAAGAGATCCTAGTACTGAGTCTTGGGTGGCCCCACAAGGACATTCTGTAGCCTAAGGAAATGTGAACGATCATTTCTGTCTAAAGCAACCCAGTTCATTAACGGGGACCCGATGCCTACGATTTTGAGCTTATTGATGAGAAATATATGACTGACCGTGTCAAAAGCTTCTGAGAAGTAAAAGTTTGTGACATCAACTTTCCCCTTGAGATCATGAATGGTTGTTTATCTATCAACCGCATTCACTAGGTTGGTTTATAGTAGTAACTCTTCCTGGAAACGGAATGTTGGGATGAAGAAAGTTTATGGATAACGAGCAGTCACACAGACCGTCGTGTATCTAGCACTCTAAGCTTATAGTGTAACGGCAGAACTGCTACTGTCCGGCAGTCTGAAGGTTCACTGAGTTTGCCTCCTCTGAAAATTAGTGTAATGTGAGCCAAGTTCCAATTTTCTGGGGCTGTGCCTCAGCTCAGAAAATCTGCGAGTGTCACATAGAACGGTGTGCCAAGATTGCAGACGATTTTTTCAGTATAGCGGAATGAATCGAAAGACATATATTTATTGCAATGCTGCAGTCTCTGATAAACCGTTCCAACGTACAGGATCACTTCTCAGACTGAATTCAGGTTGTATGTAAAGCTCCCATCGACGTATTTTGCATGTGACTGTTGAAATGCCTGAGAATATTAGTCTCCCAGGAGCTTTCTGGCATCTCTGTCGTTGTTGATCGGGCCATCAGGTCCTAACAACTAGGAAACTCCAGCTCAGAATTTTTGAAGAGATGTTGAATAACGGGATAATCTTTTCGGGTTGGAGAAAAATTTATAGATTTGCTTTATCTGGTACTGAAGTCTATCCTATTTTATCGGTTTCCTGCACTGATTCCTTGCTTGTTTGAACTTTTCTATGTGCCGTCTTCACTAGTTCCTTTGTATTCTGCTCGTTAGTATCTCTCTAGTCTTATCTTTTGAAGAGTGTGACTCGTTATGACTGCACGTTGCTCATAATTTTTAGTGGCCGTTTACGAAACGGATTAATTTGTAGCACGTACGATCATATGCAGTAAAATATCATGGTGAATGCTCACATCAAGTGGATGTTGGAGATTCAAATCCACTTGCTGTAGATTGTTCTGTAAAGCTGACATACCCAGCCGCTTGAAATCCCAACGCTCTCCATCGATGTCCAGGAGAGATCATTATTACTAAGGAGTAAGTAGCTAATCTGATGTTCTTCTGTGTTTTAGAAGAGCATCGTTTAATAATTTACGACGTTGAGTTTCAAACCATAATTTTCTGTGCATTTTTGAGATAATGCTAAATATCTTTTATTTCTTGTGAATCTTCTCCACACCTTGTGGCTCTCTGAAAAGCGCAGGTGAACCTGAGCATTCTAGTAGGTCTTTGATACATATGAGAAGCAGCTGAGAGCCCAGGATGGTTTCTTGCAAAACACTAGACACTGAAGTCCTCCAATTTGAATGCAATAGTGGTGAACGGTAATTCTCAATATCACGAATGTCAAACATGTGAAATAATATCATAAAACAACTCTGTACTACTGGGTGTAAATTTAGAGCAATTGTTTTTACTGTTTTAATTTTCTTATGGCTGACTGTCACCGTAATTGCAGATTCCATTGAGCTTGAGAAACTACGGACATGAGTGGTCAACAAAAAGTCTGTCATATTGATCGAACTATAGTAATACAGATTTAACACATTACTATGTGGAAATACCTTACTATTATTACCAGACAGTACGATAACGAAAATTGTATCAAGATAACACATCACTTATTCTGCTTAGTGAAGACCATTATTTACAATGACCACCATACCTTTATCAATATTCCTGAGCAACTAGTTTCGGGATTTTTTTCTCTCGTCACTTGGGTATAGCACTAGGGAGAGAAATCTAGGGTTTAGATGTGATTCTGATTGTCTAATGATATACTGGGTACAGGTGTTTGAGTCGTGAGAGTAAACTATGTGCATTAGCCTGATACCCATTATCTAATGTCAATTTGATGTTTTGGCAGCTTTCTTTAAAATTTGGGGTTCTTCACCTATTATCAGTGGCAGAATTTCTAAGAGTCCTCTTCGTTCGCAAAGTTAAAAGCTATATAGAACGACAGAATGCGGAGAAATTAGGGGGTAAGTCAGAAATTGGAATATGCATGAAATTACGATACATATTAACAATATATCATATTCGTTAATCCATTGCTTCAGTTCTTGGAGAATAGTCCTACATTTCACTTAAGTCCTATTTTAATTAGCTCTTATGAGAAGTAGATCACACTTGGCTGTGCGTCTTTTGGTAGTCAGAATCGTGGCAGCTTTTTTTCAGATCCTTATGATAGTCCAGACATAAAACCATGTTTTTGTTAAGCGACCCAAGCTAAGTCGTAAGCTGTAAACTTCGATCACGTTGCTACTTGTTGATCTGTTGCAAAGAGCGAACAACTAACCACAAGGTTAATCAGCTTACGGTTCTACACCCTCATTTATAAGGCCCTTATAGTGGAACACTTACCATTTTCTGAAATTTAACCTTCTCTTTTTGTGGGAACGTGTATGGGTTTTAAGAGACCATTTATACATTTGAAATGCCACTGATCATACTCAAATGTCTGTGAATATCCGTTTATGGTGTTTCGCCTGAGTAGCCAACGCTAGTGTTAAGGCATCTATTTGCAGATGGCACTGGTAAGACTTTTTCTAGATAATAAAGTGTTGATGACAACGGATGGAGTAGTCACTACATAGTATTTTAAGAGTGAGGACGTTTATAATATTGTTCTGGGTCATGAATCAATAAAGACAAATCAGGTAACCTTAAAATATATTAATTAGTTGTAATTAACCATGATTTCTAGTTTCAAATATATTGGCTTGATCGTGGCCCCTAAAAGCTAGCCGAATAAAATTCCATGAGAACTTAAACCTGAATCCCCTCTTTGGTATACCTTACAGCAAAAAGCAGTCATTTTGTACTGTGATAGGCTGTGGCTTGGATGTTGTTTACCAACTCATTCACGAGAGTACAAGTCGTATTGGCTTTGATGATAAATTAATTTCACTTATTATCAATGATTATGATTTAGATACAAGATCCATTTTAGTCTGCAGTGGCTAAATCTCACAAGTTTAATACTGACAACAAAAGCTGGTATTTGGATGCGTTTAATAGATGAATAGATTTTTAGGTAGCTAGTGGAATTTTTGATGAATTGCTACGATGATTTGATTAAATCGTGAAAATAATGCCGCGGAAGCCACTTGAAGTAGTTGGTGTTTACACCATACCACATATATAAGACAATACATCCCACTGATTAGACATTTGGTATTATTTTCACCTGTCTCTAGGCATTCAGTTAACGAAATACGAATGGACGTTTTAACCGTCATATGCTTCCTGATATGAGCGACTGCCCTCTGTTTTATTGTAGTTCATCCCTTGTCGTCCAAAAGGTTGATTCTACGGTGCACGAAAAATGCTAATAATATAACATGTTGACTCTCCTAGTCCGACATCACCTCGATGACCTCTTAACAATAACGGGAACCATCCAGCTTCCACTACCAAAGTGAAACATCACGTCATTTCTAGGGACACAAACTGCGTCCCTCTTTGTTGGTTGATGACCATCATAACATATATGACAATCATAACCATACTAATATTGAAACTCTAAGCAATAAGTTCTAGCTGTCTTGATCAAATGCTCTCTTCCTAGTTGCTTTAACTGCAGAGTGCAGATGCTTATTCACTGGCAAACATCGGATTTTTAGAAAAGTTGCTTAGATCCACACAGGGTTGCATGTGACGACGGTTAAATGCAAAGTTCCATTTTTCAGTGTCTTTCAGGTTCTATTCTTGTGTGGCATATACTCCCTTATTTTTATTATTTTTCTCCTTCGAAATAAAAATGTTGTGTATTCTCTTCTTCAGTTGTCCTACTTTCTACCATTTAATCTAGTGAGAAACATGCACAGTAATGTCTTCGTCACCAGTAATTACACCATAACTACAAGGACGACTAGTAGAGGTTTTGATGTGGGGTTTGATAATATGTCAACAATCTCGATATATAACGGAAGTGTTATGAGAAATCTCGAAATGACACTAGATGGTAGGCCTCAGAATAATGTATACGTGAATCACTAGCTTCAAACGCCAAAATTAAGTATCCAGTTAAGTAATCAGGGTCACATTGCCACCAAAATTTCTACTCCTGGTAAGATTGGCAGTCAGCAAATAGATGATAGGAAAAGTCGTCCCAAATTGTCAGTAACGCAGCCTGAGTGGGAGAAAGGACACAATAACGATGATCGTGTTGCACGGTTGTCATTCGTTAAATTCATAAACCAAGAATTCGAATGATATTTCTGCAGTGGTTGAATCCATCGTCTCTGTGATACTGCAGCATGTGCGCACAGATTTAGAAAAATTTACCGATCTAACTACAAAATGAAGTGTAAGACTCCGTCGAAAATAACAGTACCAAGCTATACTGGTATGCCCGATTTGTTCAACACAGGCCCAACCATACACGCGACCATAAAAGCCACAACCCAAGCCCGTATATTAAAGAAATTACCAACTGCTTCAAACACCCCAGTATCCATTAAAGGTAAGGCGCAGCGGGTGGCAATTACGCAAGAAAGTTGCATCACCATAGCTCCCAAAACACTAGAAAACTGGGAATAACGACGTAGAGCGAAAATCTCTGGTTTTGTTTCGTGGTTCAGCGTCGGGAGTAGCTTACCGAGACGTAGAGTAGCCTTTCAAAAGGAACAATGGGGCAAGTATTGTACAATGATGAAACTGGTACCACATCAGAAAAAGTGTGGTGTCTGAAAAGAGGTCACAATTTAGCAAAAAGTAAACCTACCCCATTCAAAGTAACTCTAAATTCAGCAAACTTCACACAATAAATCGTAGAGGTATATCAGAAACCATCGATAAAACGGTCTCCTCAAATCCGAGCTGCACACAAGACGTGTGTCGTAAGAGATACCTCTAGAAGATCAACAAACACCCATGAACTAACGGGCATGGTGGTGATCGGAGTTGATAGATGGTAGTCGGAATGAGGCTCACGAACACCATGTCACATAGTGGCTGTGAATTCAAAAAACGAGGAGGACCTAACTGAGGCCCTTCAGACCTGATACAGCCGTAAGAATTTTGAATAATACCAGCTCAGGTAATATTCTTTAACTTTGCAGTAGCTTCAGACACAAAAAAGCAAGCACTCCTCATATAGAAGGTTTGAAAGATGATTTTCACTAACTCGTTCCCTTCTTGCATACAAAACTACCTGGAGAATAGGATTTACCGTACCAAGGTAAATAGAGTGCACGCGAGCTAGATGATCTTGATATTAGAATTTTCACGGAGGACCATCTTAGGTTCGCTCCTATTCCTGATCCTTACCAACAACCTTCTAGATAGATGTAGCTCGGAAGAACCAGTTTATACAAATGACAAGAAGATCTGGAGACAGTGAACCTGTAATTGCTTCTTACTCCTCTTAAGACGTGCAAACTGCCTTATCTTAAAGTCTGCAATATTCTCACGTCCCCTTTCTCTAGAAGAGGCATAAATCTCTTAGACCAATTATTGAGACGGGCAGCTAGGTGACTGATTAGTCTAAAACATAAATCATACAAAAACAGAATCCAACACTTGGGATTATTCTCGCTGAGCTATTCAGGAATAATAGGTAATACAACGTACTAAGTACATCAAATCACCACAACATGTGAATCCTATTCTAACTTCACCACCACACTCCTCGAAGCAACATGCCAAAGAGAAAAAACCCAGGTGCGCCACTACATTTTCTCATTAAGAGTTGCCCCTACTCGCGATAGCTTCAAGAGGAAATCTGACAAACACATGCTCATCAATGGATTACAATCCCCTGCTTCGACCAGATGTGCCTGATGCAGGTTTCGCAACTTACCCAACAATACCATAATCGTATATCAGTAAGTTGTAGGATAGAAGTTAATCTTCCAATAGTGTTCTTATTTTATTTTGAATATCAGGGAAGCGAAATTGGGAAGCTGGACCTTAGATCCAAAAAAAAGTTAAATACTAATTTCATTTTATTATTGCACTGTCATTAAGTTATTTGTCAAAGGAAGCTGACAGAAGTTCATTGATTTCATACATTCAAACTAAGTGAATTAATCACTAATCCCATTAAATAATACAATTATTTTCATAAACAAACCCCCAGCAACAACTCCATAACTGACTTGTAATAAGAAAGATCATTTAAACAATCATTTATTACAAAACACTAGGTATACGTATATATTAATAAAAACAATATTACTGATATTATCAATAATAGTACTATTATTATTATTATTATTATTAGTAGTAGTAGTAGTATAGACTAATAAATTAAAGACGTGAAGTAAATGGTATACTATAATTTTCTAATACCAGTTTTATTAAAAAGTTTTCTTTTTCTCAAAATCAGTCAATTGTTCGTTAAGAAAAAACAAAACAAAACAAAAAGGATCGAACAGTAAAATTGACTAACTGAATGAATGTATAATAATCACAGGTTTAATTCATTGAGCCTATAAAATAATATATTCTTTCCTTTAACTCCCCTCCCCTTTCTGTCTCTCTACCCCCCCCTCTCTCTCTCTCTTTCTCTCAAATGCACCAATAAAACACAATCAAACAAACTATTCAATCTGTCAAATTCATAATGACACTATAATGAGGTAATTAACAAGAGAAAAGATTTTTTTCCTTTCTTGGTTTACTTTGCTGGTCGGATAATTTTCTTTGATTTAAAAAAGAAAAACAGCAACAACAACCATAGCAACCAAAAAACAAGAGAAACAAAAGAGTAAAGTGAAAATATAAAATTCCCTGAGACTAATATGCTGCCCCCCTTTCAACATGTATTACATAATTGAAAAAAATTGAATAATCAATAAATTTTTTTTCTTTTTGTAAATAGTGAATATTGAATAAAACTCTGAATTCTTTTTTTCTCTTTTTTTTTCTTTCAATAAAAAAAAACTTGTGAAAAGACTTAACACCGAAATCAAAATTGATTTTGGTTTATCACACACATTCATTCATTCATTCATTAAAGTGTTTTACATAAAGAAGATTAAATGGATAAAGAAATAAACAATGAAAAATGAAGTGTGACAGGAGAGGGGGTTCTTTTTTTTCCTCGCTTTTCTTTTTCTCTCTTTTTCTTCGTCTTCTTCCTCTTATATAAATGTATGTAAAAAGTTTTGTTGATGTGTAGTTTTTGCTTGATAAGGTCAAAAAAGAAATAAAGTTTTACTGGGTTTATGTCATGACAGTCTTTTGTTTTTTAGTAAGTACATTAGATACCCGTATTGAATCTTTGAAGGGGATAAGAATGAGTTCCTTTCATAATTAGTATTTACTATGACACAATATACATTTCATGAATAGAATGTTAAATAGGATTAGAAATATAAAATATGAATTAATGCAATACTTCACAAATGCATAATAGATTTCTTTTCTTCAATATCATTTATTCTACAGTGTTTATGACTTCATCAGCTAAAAATAATTCATGTAGATACCATGGTAACTGATTATTATTATTATCAGTAGTATTATTATTATTAGTAGTAGTAGTAGTACCAGATGTTTGTGAAAATAGATCTTGTGCACACATTGTAACTGAACGTAATTCAGTTAATGTCATAATAATTCTTGGCCAACATTGTGAACTAGGTATTGGATAAGTATTAGATTGTTTTATTTGACCACGTGTACGATTCACATAACGATTAAATGTTTCTAAAAGATTATTTTGATTATTCTCTATAGTTTCTACATCCAATAAATCATTACGATCTAATTGTTATACAAAAATATGAAGGAAATAAAAGATATCGAATTTAATTGATAATGAGAAGTATACAGATATTGAGTAACAATAAGTATATTAAAAAAACGGCTATGAGAAACCTAACCAAAATATAACATTGGTATACGAAGTATCAGCAATAGTCTACTATGGGAGAGAACAAATTAGATTCCAGTGAAGGAAAGAAATCAGGAATAAGCGTTGGAAGTGGATAGGACACACATTGAAGAAAGTACCCAACTGCGTCACAGGCAGGCTCTCACACGGACTCCTCAAGACCAACGGCAAACAAGAACGTCAAATGACATATTACACTGAGAAATGGAGACAGACATGAGAAAAATGAAGAACAGTTGGATAGAACTAGAAAGGAAGACCGAGGAAAGAGTTGGTTGGAGAATGCTGGTCAGCGGCCTATGCTCCATTGGGAGTAACAGGCGTAAGTAAGTAAGTAATACGAAATCAACGATTATTGGTCTTGGCCACGTAAGTAGATGTATATAACCTGGTGGTTGAAGGCATTGAGAAAAGTGGCTTAGAATGGATGACAACAATGCGGATACATTTATTCTTTATCCTTTTTTTACCCTGAGTTTCACTATTCCTTCATACGTATCTTCTTTTCACTCCGTCTTTTAAAGCAGTGTTCTTAATGTATGGCAGTTCTTAAAAATGATAACTGCTGTGCTGTTTTAGTTCCTATGTTACTCATGCATTTAAACTCATATCGCAGCGTTAATGTGGTACAGCATTTTGTGCTAACATCCGTTTATGACAAGCCCTGCTTTGAACAACACCAACTGGCTGACAGATAAGATTTTAGCTAGATGGAACGAACTTGCCATTATATAATTAATTTACATTATCTTAATTCAATCATTGTTCTTACTCTATTCAAAACTAATTAAACATGTGTTTGGTGTGATAGATTAGTGATTAAATAAATTGGATTTATAACCACCGAATAAAACACATTGACGACTATTCGGTTTACACTACCTGCCTTGATAAGTGAAATACATTACTAAGTCTGGATGAATCATATGATGTTCCGGGACCACATGGTAGGTAAGAGATATAAGTGTGGAAGGGGACGGATAACTAACATGAGTAAGTGACTGTACAGCTAACAAAAGACAATAATAATGATAAAAATCACTGCAGAACTAGTCGAAATTGATGTTTTAATCCCAATGTTGTGTGTAATAGTGTAAATTAAATGTTTTTAGCCTCATCTTTACTGCAAATGTTAATCTTTATCTCATATGGATTGATTGCTTAGTGAGTGTCAGGATTCGAGTTCCAAATATCAACTCCAAATTCTGAAACCTATCCCACCTATCTCACTTTGAATAGCTGCGTAATATCATGGTATATGCTACTTATGTCTGAAGACATAAGTACTATGCAACACCAATCGGAAGTGAAAAAAATATGGCAGCAGAAGGCTAAGAAGATTATAAGGAGAGAAAGGAATTGTGAACTGGAAGAATCATACAGAATGGAGTGGACAAATGATGCAATTTTACAAATGAAGTATTCAGTGTATAGTTTTGTATCAAAACACAACCGGTTGTTCTCACATGTGTTCTCGTTCACAACAATGTCACTAACTGTAATGTTGTGGTTCGAAATATTTAAGACTATAAATTATACTACTAATAATTTGAGAAAGTAGAAAAATGACTACTTGAAATAAAAACCAGTATATATATATATATATATATATATATATATATATATATAACTTGCACCATTTTTAACATACCAGTTCAACAGAAAATATAAAAAGGATACACTGTTAAGCAAAGATGGATAGTGGCTAGCAGTGGAGTCCAGAGCACGCGTTTCATCCTATTTAGGACTCGTCAGGTGGATGTACCCGCATCTAAGAGTTCACTTTGGGACTCGAATCCAGTACCATTCGTTTCAAATGCCATCGCGTTACCCACTCAGCTACAGAGTCATGATAGACATTTGCTTTTCGAGTCCTAGAGTGCACGTCAACTCTGAGATGCAGGCACATCCTGCTGACGAGTCCCGAATAGGACGAAACGCCTGTCAAACTGGATTCCATTGCTAGCCACTATCTTTGCTTATAATGCTTTTGAATCAAGGCAATACCGAGGCAATACACACAGTATGCACATATGCCAATACAGGACTGATCAATTGCAGTCTTAAACTTCATTGGGAAGATTCAAGCAAAACAATACTAAGGTCACTGTTAATTCCCCCCTCTGTCAAGTTGATTAAGCTACACACAATACTATGCCAAGTAATATAAACGATATTAGATAGATAACCGTCATATGTTACTTATAAATGGATATATCAATTTACGTGTAAAATGTATGTACATTGGAAAGGCATAAACATGAAATTATAATCAGAGAAGAGTTTTTGTGGATATTATAGTAATTTCAGTGGTTGAGATCATGAATCATTTGAGGCTAGATCACCATGGAAAACCTGAAAGCACTGCATGGTCGTTTCGTCCTAGTATGGGTCTCCTCAGCAATGTGTGTCGACAATCCCACCCCGCGAGATTCGAACCCAGAACTTATTAGTCTCGTACGCGAACGCTTAACTTCTAGATCACTGATCCGGCATCCAACGGTGTTAAAGTCTAACTCCAACCAATCCACGAAGTTGCACCACTGTCCACCGTTGTCATCAGTGAGTTGCTATCTCACAACAGACCCAGCTGAACTCCACTGGTCTTGAGAGTTTTAATATTCATCTTGCAAAACAGTTATACCTTCGAAGTAAAAGTTGTTTATGAAGTTCAGTAGTAAACCACTTATTAAACATGGGACACAATATGAATTTAAAGAACTTATTCAAAGCCATTAATAAACAACTCAAATTCCAAATTATTAAAATTAATGGAAACTGTGGCAACTAGAAGGCTTATACTTGACCTTTGGGTTAATAGTTAACATTTGAATGCCTTGGTAACATCTTGACCTATTTTTGTTCAGTTAAACGTAATCATAATTTAGTGATTTGACCTAATACGTCCAAACTTTTTTCTATGCACAAATAAAAATTTCTAGAACTATCACTCTAACTAACTATTTAAGGACTTGCCTTCCTTCAAGTCCTAATTTTTCTTTCACACTGTGTACAATTTATTTACTATTTTGATTGAAATCATGAACCGATGGATGTTAGACCACCATGTCTTACACCGTTGGATGCCGACTAGCTCAGAGGTCAATCGTTAGTGCATGAGACTGACAGCCCTCAGTCCGAATCCCGCGAGGCAGGATCGTCGATGCTCATTGCCAAGGAGTCCCACAATACAATTGATTGATCACTGGGTGGTGATCAATCTCATGCTTGTCTAGTCCTTATTAGTGCAGATCGAATGCCATCGATCATGTTACAATGTGGCCACCAGTCTAGGTGACTCGACACTGCGAGCACTATGTATTGAGATTTAGATGGTAGTTGTAGGTAGTCAACAGGAAACCCTGGACCCGGGTTTCGTGCTACTTGGCACTCGTCAGCAAGGTCTACCTGTAATGTTGACGGAACTGGTGCCCCCCCCGGCGGATTTGATCTCGTGTCACCCAGCTTCACAGTCAGAGACGTTACCACTGAGCTATCCGAGCCGTGACTAACCTCCTGTAGGACCGAGATGTAATCACAATTGATTGATCACTGGGTGGTGGTCACGGCTCGGATAGCTCAGTGGTAACGTCTCTGACTGTGAAGCTGGGTGACACGAGATCGAATCGGCCAGGGAGCACCAGTTCCCTCAACATTACAGGTACACCTTGCTGACGAGTGCCAAGTAGCACGAAACCCAGGTCCAGGGTTTCCTGTTGACTACCTCCAACTACCATCTAAGAGTCCCACAATAGGACGAAACGACCATGCAGTGCTTTCAGGTTTTCCATGATGATCTAACTTCAATCTAAACCATTGAAATTACTATAATATCCACAAAAACCCCTCTTGAGATAGTTTATTATTCGTTAGATTAATCAATATAATTGATTGTCCTAATCCTTAAAAGAAATTACTATCTCTATCTAACTAAACAATCCTAAAGTGATACAAACATTCGATAATAATGTAAAATTAACCAATGAATTAATATATATGATTCAAAACATTGAACTCATTGATAACTTAACATTGATCAAAAAGGAATGTCCTTAAATTGACCTCGTTTTTTTAAAAGCTAAAAATGGAATTGACAGAAAGAAAGAAAGAAAGAAATAATAATCTAAGTACATCAATTTGCAATGATCTAAATGGAAACATTCATGTGAAAATTTGATAAATTACAAACTAAGCATTTTACTTACCAGGAGACATTAATAAAATAGCTGCCATCATAGCTACATCAGTTTGATCAATGTTTAAACGTGCCATTTTTAATGCTACACCACGAATTAATTGTGCATATTTCTCATCAGATATACCAAGTTTTGGATAATGATGATTAGGTATATGTGGTATGGTTGTATTATATTGATTAGATAAATTTGATGATGATGTTGCTGTTGTTGTTGTTGTTGCTGTTGTTATGGAACCTCGAATCAATAATGCATTATCAACTAATCCTTGAACTTTAGCTGATTTACTGATATAATAAGCTGCTCTTAAAGTGATCAGATCAATACAACAACCACATAATAAACGGATTTGATCATCTACTTCAAGCTTTCATAATAAGTAAATAAAAGGAAAGGTTTTAATTTTTTTAGTGATTTGGTTTACTACTGAAAATCATTTGATTGTAAGTAGTAGAGAAATTGAGAGTGAAAAAAATTTTTTATCTCAAATTTCGCGACATTTCAATGATAACTATGGTTTTTGTTAAGTAGTTAGTGGTAAATAATTCCTTAAAATGAATAGTTCATCATGTGATCAACACTAGATGTCAGTATCGTTAGTTTTCATGGACTGTATTAGATAGAACGACATAGTCATTAAATAAATATCATAATAGTATCCGATCGTATAGGTCGTGTGATTGATATACATCCACACTTACTTATGCATATGGCGTCTCATCTGAACGTAAAGCATGTCTAGATAAGATGATGGTTAGAGGTAGTCGACAGGAAACCTGGACCTAGGTTTCATGCTACATGGCATTCGTCAACAAGTGGCATTTATAATCATAAGGGAACTGATGCTCCCTGACGAATTCGATTTTGTATCACCCAGCCTCATAGTCAGAGACATTACCACTGAGCTATCCGGGCCACGGTCGATTAAGCATTAACTCTTTTGTTAGGCACTTAGATATGAGCCAGACTTGGAATGTGACGGCTAATGATACTATCCAGTTGCCCAAATCTGAATAGGTAGTGTGAACTACGAGCCTGATAATTAATAGATTAGATACTCGGAGTTGGGCTTATATCACAAATTAAAGTTAAGAGTGATAGAGTTAGAGGGGTCACAGTACTTTTATCTGTACAAACACTCTCGAGTATATAAGCATTTTATGAACTAGATATTTAGTTCTTAATATAGAATATTTTATCCTTTAAAGAGTTTTGAATTTCCTGAGAAAAACTTCAGAGGAGACATCTTAAATCTGATTGGTTCATTCATTTTTTTTCCCAATCAGGGTATTGAATTCCAATTTTCTGTTACAATAACAGTGAACAAATATCAATAACTGAAAATTCTAAGCATAATTCGGCACATAAAGTTAATAATGAATTAGACAAAAAAGTTGGATGTATCTTTCTTGTCTGATCTTTCCTTAGTTATCTATGTAACATAATCCATAAACTGAGACTTATGACATTCAATTTTAATATACTTATTTATTTGAACACATAAATGTTGGTAAAAGGAGGCATCGAATACATATGCATCACATAAATCATTCGATTTGTGTGAGGGCTATGATACTGTTCGTTTGCCCAAACCGAAACAGGTGGTTTTCTCAGTAAGTCACAAACGGATCCTTTGACCTAAAGGTCTAATCCACAAGACAGTGAAACAACATTGGGTAATGCAATCCCATGGTAGCCGGTGACCAGTAATTGGTTCATACGCCATTTGTATCCTCAGGATACTGGAGCCCAAGTGCACCATCGATTTGAAATCAGGATTTCCCGATTCTCTTAGGTGGATCCCCGGTTAAAGCGTTGAACATTCGCTTTTCTTTTGTTTCAGTTTCGTAAACAACAGTAATGCCGCGAGAATTCAGTGAGTAGGACTTCCCTGGTAGTGGTTATATGCACGTGGCCATGTGAGAGCATTTGGAGAGGTAGAGATCTGACTCACCATAATCTTGGACGTACCAGAGCATTTAAGGGTGTTTTAATATACGAAAAAAAACTGAAACTAGGATGGAAATATTTCCAGTCACTTCTAGTTCATAGTCAACCATAATGCCTTGACTATATTGCAAAAGCATTTGGAAAAGAAAAGAATTTATTCTTTGAATATCATCCATATTAAACAACGGTTTCAATATAGATGATCCAATGGTAGAAGTAGATACTTTATTGAATCGAAATAATGAATATTTTGAAATAGGTTAGAATATGCTTGGTTGATCATTTTCACAATAAAACTCAATTTGAAATTGAGCCATGTTACTCAAAGTCCCCAAATATTGGTTACGAATGTCACGCGGACCCCAATCAAGTAGTCTGCATCTACCAACATGGCTCAGAACAAAAGTTAGTGACTTTATGGATTGATGCCACGTTTTCGTTTGACCGCCTCTAACTTTCTTCCGTCTATCTACAACACTAGTCAACATAGTGCACCGTGGTAATCGGTGGTTGCGCATGCGTAATGCGTGGCCTAACCATCTTAGTCGATGAAGATTTACAACGTCATCAACTGATTTAACACCATTCCCTAATACTCTAACTCTAACCTCACTATTACTTACGCGGTGATCCCAGGGGATTCAAGTAATATCTCTAAGACATTTGTAACCAAATACTAGTAACTCACGAGCATCCTCCTCCTGAATGGCCACGTTTCACAGCCATAAAATAGAACAGAACGAACTGCTGCGCAGTATACTCGGCCCCCAATTGACAGGCGGATATCTTGCCTTCGTCATAGGTGACGTAAGCTGGCAAAAGCCAAACGAACTTTCTGAATAGGTTCAGAGATTTTGTTAGAAACCAACCCGCTAAGACTGATCAGGCTTACAAGGTAAGTGGAGTTGTCAACGCATTCGACTACTTCACTCCCAATCCTTAGTTCAGGTGTTGATGCAGGCCGGTCGTGAAGCAACAATTTACATGTAGAAGGGGAGAAACGCATTCTAAACATCCTGGAATTGTTGCTCAGTGCTACTGAAAGACTTTGAAATTTACCAGCGTCTTCACCAAACAGGACTAAGTTATCTGCGAATTTAATTCCTGAAATTCAGTCGACGAGAACGTTATTCCCATCAGTATGTCTGTGATGAAGTTGAACAAAAATGGAGATAGTGGACTACCTTGACGGACACCATTTGAGGTTGCAAAATCAGATGACAGTTTGCTACAAGCTCTGACTCGTCTGATATTGTTTGAGTAAAAAGCCTAGGTGATACTAATTTATATTCCGTCGGTAGCATTGATTCCTTCAAGATTACAGATGTTTCCTACTGATGAGTATCAAGTAACAAAAAGCCAAAGTTTAGGGCTTCTTTTCAGCTACGTTCACTCATCTACTATTTTAATGAACACAATTTTAAAAACTTATTGATAAGTTGAAATACGAAGGTGAATTCATTTTTCCTGTAAGTTGGTGTAACATTTTAGAGCATTACTTGTATTCTTAATGAGCCATCTTGACATTGGTTTTATTCTCAGTGTAACATTTTAGTCAGTACAATATTGAGGGTGGCGTATGTACTAATTATTGATCAGCGGCTACCATTGGACTGAATCTCCTTACGATGCTCCAATGCCTTGTGGATCAGACCTTTAGGTCGAAGGCTCCGGGTGTGACTTCCTAAGAAAATTACCTGTTTCAGTCTGGGCACCCGGGCAGTATCACAGCCTGCAAACAAATCAAGTGACTTGTGTGGTACATATGCAATCGGTACGCCTTTTTACCAATAAAAAGCGTAAAATTAGTATATAAATGAGTGTCTTTGGTTTATTGATGAAGTCATTTCAAACTTATTTTGGTGGTGTATTTTTGAAGAGTCAATAAATATTGATTTGTACCAGTATTTATGTTTTCATTTCACGACGTGGGAATTTAAGGGGTTCCTATCTCCAAGTATAAGAAGTAGGATCATGGATATAACATAGCCGATACACACATAACGGAGGCAATACATCAGATATAAGACCTTTGCATTACTCTCAAATACCATTCTATAAGGTTCAACATTCAAGTAAATTTCTTCTGACAATCAATTAAAACTTACTGTATCAAATCCTTGAATTTGTTTAGCAAATTTCACTAAACGTGTTATTGCTGGTTCAATAAGATAAGCTAAATCATGAAATGTTGTCATATAAAATGATCTAGCATGCTGAATATCTTCTTGTTCAACTTCATCTAACTAAAACAATAGAGATAATTAAGAATTAAATAATAAATAATAGTAATAATAAAAGGATATTTAAAATTAAAATGACTATAAGCAAAGGTAGAGATAGTGACTAGAAGTGGAATCCAGGACCCACGTTTCATCCTATTTGAGACTCGTCAGCTGGATGTACCTGAGTCTTAGAGTTATTAACCAAATTCTTCTATTTTCTATAAGTACTGTAGTGAACGAGAACACATGTAAGGATAATCGAATGTAATTCAATACGAAATTATAGAACATCTTAGTCAAATTTGAGAACTATACAATACATACTTTATTTGCAAAATATTAATCGATTGTCTCAAACTTGACTGTTTCTTCGTTTCCATAACAATCACTCTCTGGTCTCAATCTTTTTTCTTTGATCTTCTTAACCTTCTACTTCTAGACATTTCACTTTCGATTGATGATACATACTACTTATATCTGTCGGCATCAGTAGCACAAAGCATAGTATTATGTTTTATCATATTTTTACGTTGTTTGATGGTGTTTGTTATTTCCCAAATGAATTCATGAATGTTTATGTTTACTTTAGGCTATTTCAAACTATATTGAAAGCTTAAACACATGAAACAAGAAAGAAATATATTGAATTAGTGGCTTAGGAAAAACTGAATGTATTCTGAACTAATGGTTGAGAATAGAACTATACTTTTGGTTACGTTTACATATTGTTAGTCACACTCTAGTAGGAGGGGGGGCAGTTTATGTAAAGAACTTCCGGAGAAAGTGAAACAAATACCTGTAGTCACAGCAAACTTTATGATTCAAAGAAGACTAGACTATTTTCTTTTATATTTAAGCTTTGATAATAGTGATACTAGTTCAAATTTCTGAAGAGTTATCACATCATCATCATAACACTAAGAAGGTATTACATCTATTTAAAAAAAACGGAATAGATTAATTTTGGTTTGTAGTCAAGACGATTATTAAATGGTTAAGGTGTCCAACATCCAGTCACTACGTCCTAGCTTCGAACCCTGTCAGACCTACTTCGGTTTGGGTAACTGACACAGTATCATTAACCCCCCCCCCGCAAGCTTACAGTATGAGTGACACTCAAGTACCTGATAAATGAATTGATTTTTTCAACAACAAAAAAACTTTTTACATACTGAATTAGCTTAATGGTATACTTTATGAACTTTAATCCATAGATTATGGTCATTAATAAGAAAACCCTAGGATACACTTATAGTTAATATTGTACATTTAACGTACAATTGATTATATCCACAACATATGGTTACATAGATCTGATTATTATTTTAAATGAAGTATGATTTATAACTTCTTAGTATAATCAATGAGAACAGTCTATTGTCAATTTAGATTAATCTAAAATAACATTCACATGGCATAAAGTCATATGTTTAACTAACCTAACAATTTATTTTTAAATGTATAAGTAGATCAGTTAGTCAGTTAGTCAGCTACAACGTAGGACCAAGCATATATAGGCATCGGTCCAAGTTGTCATACCCTATTAGCACAGCAAAATGAACACCAAATTCATAGAAGTAGTCACTTCAATGGTGGTAATATATAGAAAGATTGTGTATAAGGAAGAAAGAATTAGTTCGTAAAAAGAAAGATATAAAGTAGTTCTAATCTGACAGTTTAAGAAAAAACAGAGTGTATACACCAACGCCATTGTGACCAATTCTGAGACATGTCACCCAAAACCTGCAACTATTGGTTACGAATGTCATGCGGACCTCAATCAAGTAGTCTGCATCTACCAACACGGCTCATACCAGAATTTGGTGACTTTATGGATTGATGCCACGTTTTCGTTTGACCGCCTCTAACTTTCTTCCAATCATCCCCAACACCGGTTAGCATCGCGCGTCGTGCTAATTGGTGTTCAAGCATATGCGACACGTGGTTCAACCACCTTAGTCGATGAAGATTTACAACCTCATCGACTGATTTACCATCATTCCCTAATACCCTGCGTCTAACCTCACTATTACTTACGCGGTGATCCCAGCATATCCCAGCATATATGTGCCTGGTCCTACGTTGTAGCTGACTGACTGACTGTATTTTCTGTGACTAGTATCGAATAGTTGAATGATCATAAGTCAATAAAACAGTCTACTTTGTGGAATTTATTTAGGAGTTAAGGGTCATAGTTTCACATTGAATCCTATCAACAGTAGTCAAATAAGAGATAGATAGTAGTATTTCTGTAAACGAGAAGTTAGGTAGCGACAATTAATTTATTATTTCATACAAAATTATAGTGTTTGTTCATAAAATGTGAAAACTATACAGTTCAATATGTCACTTGTAAATTCTCCATCAATTGTCTCAAAGTTCATTGTTCGTTCATTAGTATAATAATTACTCTGTGTTCCCGTTCTCTTCGATTGGATCTTCCCAACCTTCTACTACTAGGTATTCCACTACTTACTGGTGTTACATAATACTTATATCTGTCGATATAAGTAGTTTACACCATAGTATTACAATTCTTTATACAAGGATCTGTGTATTAAGTTTGAGTTTACTCTATGATTAATGAACTTGCAGATTACATGTAGTTGATTTTACAAGTACAGATTTATGTACTCAACTTTCCGGGCACATTTTTTTTCGCATAAAAACTAATTATATTATTCGGCTATTCACATCAAAGCAAGCGGGGATAGGATTCGAACCAGTGATCTATTGATTGAAAATCTAGTCATTTAACCAACTATGTTTTTTCAATCTTGATAAACAATTAGTTGGTTGATTCATCTTTTACGCTTAGTGTTTCGCAAAACAAAAAACAAAAAAGCGGGCAATTCCACTTTATATCATTACCATAAAAATTATTATAATTATTACCAATACTACTACTACTACCACTACTACTACTACCAGTCCTCCTACTACTACCACTCCTCCTTCTCCTCCTCCTCCTTCTACTACTACCACTACTACTACCACTCATCCTTCTCCTCCTCCTCCTCCTCCTACTACCACTACCACTACTACTACTACCAGTCCTCCTCCTCCTCCTCCTCCTCCTCCTCCTCCTACTACTACTACTACTACTACTACTACTACGGCTACTCCTACGGCCACTACTACTACTACTACTACTACTACTACTACGGCTACTACTACTACTACAACTAACATTGATTAAATTTACCTTTGTGAGAAATCCGGTCACATGTGAATCCACGATACTTTTAATTACAAATTCACCTGAATTCAATTGAGAATTATCACCTGATTGAGTAATATCTTTATTATTTGTACCAGATAATTGATTTTGCATTGTTTTATTATTAGGCTTAAAAAAGATACATGAAAAGATTTATGTAAATTTCTTATTTAACAATAAATAATGATACTTATAATTGATAGATATAATAATACATATTACAATACTTTCATTAAGAAAATAGAATGTAACCAATGTATAAGGGAGAGATATAATGGCCAGATAGAATGTAACAACAAGATGATAAACACATGGGATTGGTCGGGATTTACATTTTATTTTTTAGGGAATGAAGTACACACATATAGTGGAGATATGTGACTTAAATTTGTGGAGATTTTAATAATTTCAATAGTTGAAATCATCACAAAACCCTTCTGATAATAATCATCTGCTCACTAGTGACTGACTTCAAGAGACACTCCTGGAGTTCTAGTAAGAAGCTGTGACCAGTGGAGTCCAACCGGGTCTGTTGTGAGGTATCAACTCACTGAAGACAATGGTGTACGGTGGCTCAACTTCGTGGATAAGTTGAAGTTAGATATTAACACCGTTGGATGCCGGCTCAGTGATCTAATGGTTAAGCGTTCTCGCGCGAGACTGATAGGTTCTGGGTTCGAAACTCGCGAGCGGGTTCGTGGATGAGCACTGCTGAGGAGTCCCATACTAGGACGAAACGGCCGTCCAGTGCTTCCAGGTTTTCCATGGTGGTTTAGCATCAACTGACTCATGATTTCAACTATATATATATATATATATATATATCCCCATTCAGGTAGTTGGTTGGGTTGCGCCTAGAAAGTTGGTATGAGTCGGAGACAACAGAATACAACAGACAGATGACCAAACGTACCTATAGAGAACCTAGTTCAATCAAATTTCAGACAGGTTTTATTTATGACTATATGTATATAAGACAGGGATACTAGCTAGCTTCTCAAATTTATAAAAACGAAGTAGGGTTGGAATTATCAACTAAGTGGTTACAAATCAAGTGCTTCGATCTCCAATCCACCTAACCGTTAAAGATACACCATTTCGAAGTGATCACATTTGACTAACGTATAGAAACAGACAATTAACAGAATTGAAATAACAATAAAAATATAAGACGTGAGCAAAGAAAAGAACGAACGTAAACGATAATTAATAAGACACTTGAGACTGAAGAGAAATTTCATGTGATGAATCGTGAACAATTCTGATGAATATAATATCCAACTTCTTCATTCAGTTATTGCTTTCATCGCTAAGATATTACTTAGATAGTCTAAACCTGTCAAGTTCTTCAGCTGTGTTGCATAACTAGGCACCAATATATACCTATCATAAAGTAACACTTCGAGTATGAAGAGAAGGAGATATATTGCAAACACTATAAAATTACTAATCAAGGCTCTTAGAAAACTACATTTTGTTAGCATCTTCTTAAAAAAAGTGTGTTGTTTTAGCACTATAATTTGATGAAATAGCCTCATTTTAGGGCATCAATACTTAGAGTTCTAAATGGAAATGTATATATGTGTGGCCATATGAGAGCATTCGAAGAAGGAGAGCGGACTCTCCCCACCCTCGGCCGTACATCCAGATCCTATAACCTAACTATTCTAATCTAAATTGATCTAATTGATAATTTGTTAACAACATCATCTTTAAACACTTCCGGAACTCATTCATTATGAATTGATGAGAATTTAGCTATACTAATTGTTCTCTACTCCGTTAAGCATAGAGAGCACAATCATGCTCTCTAATTCAAGTTGATTTTTTCTCTATTAGTTTTCCTAAACAAATTTCAAGGATAGATAATCCTCTACCAACCATATTCAGAGCTGGTGGATAGAGATGAGACACTTCTATTTTCGCTGTTGATTTAATTCCAGAGACTGATAGGTTATCTCTGCTGGATTTTTATGTAAAATCCTTCATTACTGCATATTTCTTCTCGGTTTAACCTGCCTACTTTGGAGTTAATGTCAACCATCACAATTCCTACATTTCAACTTCTTGGGTTAAATATCTAGTGGTAGAGTTTTTCTTTTGTTATGGCACATAAACACCAGTTTATATCTTAACTTTTCTAGGTTCAGGATGATTAGACTATATGCTGACTTCAGATCATGAACCGATTGATGTTAGACCACCATTGAGAACCTGGAAGCACTGGACGACCATTTCGGCCCATTGTGGGACTCCTCAGCGGTGCGCACCCATGATCCCGCCCTCGGCAGGATCCGAACCCAGGGCCTTCAGTCTCACGCGCGAACACTTAACCTACTGGACCACTGAGCCGGCATCCAATGGTGTTAATGTCTAACCTCAACCAATCCACGAAGTTGCCGTCCAGTGCTTCCAAGTTTTCAATGGTGGTCTAACATCAATCGGTTCATGATCTCAATAAAAAAAAACTTAACAATTTCCACAACCCCTAAACTGATATATGCTGACTTATTTGATATTTCGGTCTACATAACCTTTAGAGTGAAAAGCAGTGAAATTCAGGATATATATTTCATCCCATTTAAAACTCATCATATAAATATGACTGTATCTTAATATTGATATTCACATTGAGATCTGAACCCAGTACCTTTTCGTTTCAAACATCCAACGCTTAACCCATTGAGTTACCAACAAACAAACAAAAACTTAAGATTTGCTTAAAACTCTTTAAGAACTCCATTCTTTTGAGACAAATCAATTAAACTTACTGAATCTTTATCAAAATATGTAGATTCATATGCATTACATACTGAATTCATTAAATTTTGATCATCAATTGTCCATACAAATAACTCATCTGTTACATTTAAAACATCATCGTTTTTTAAATTTAATTGTAATTGATCTTCAGTGTTTTTTGTCAAAGTTACCGATGATGATGATGATGATGACAAGGAACAAGATGATGATGACGATGAAGAAGAAGAAGAAGAAGAAGAAGAAGAAGAAGCTGATGATGATGATGACGACAATGATGATGATGATGATGAATAGTCAGTAATAGAAAATGGATTAATATTAGAAGATGTATTTATAGAAGTAATTGGTACAGTAAATTTTCTTTCATCTAATTTAGCAATTTTCATTTCACTAACATCATCATTATTCTTTGTTAAATTATTCTTTATAAGTGGATCATAATGTAAGATATTTATGGGATTAGTTTGTTTCATCACTAAATTAAGATCATGATTTTGATGTGACATTGATGACGGTTGTTGTTGTTGTTGTTGTTGTTGCTGTTGCTGATGGTTATGATGTTGATGTTGATGATCAGGGTGATGATGATGTTGTTGATGATGATGATTTCGTTGATGTTGATCATATGATAAAGTATCATTCATTAAACTAACTGGACAATATTGTGTAATATTATTTCCATTAGTTATTAATGATTGTGTAAATTGTTCATTATTCCAATTGGAATCAGTTACAATTGGTTGAATAAAATTATTCTGATGTTGTTGTAAAGGTAATTGATGATGTTGATGTATTGTAGTTAAAGGATGATGAAATGTATTGTCAATTGTGTCATTAATAGTTGAATTATTTGTCCAATATATTTGATTCGATTCATCTAATGGAATATTAGATGATATATTCACTAATGAATTTGAATGAAGTGTATTATTTGACATTAAATCGGTTGTTGTTACTTGAAGTGAATGACCAGAAGGATGTTGAGGATGATGAGGATGATGTTGTTGTTGATGGTGATGTTGATGTTGATGATGATGATGTGGTGGTGGTGGATGGTGATTAGTACTTACGTAATGACCATGTTGATTTATAGGAGAACTTCCATCTGAATAGATAAGATTATTTCTTGTTGGTGATGTTTGTAATAATGGAAGCATAGCACAATTTGGATCATATATTGTTGGTTGAATTGATGTTGAATTATGTTGATCAAGATTATTAGTAGATGATTGTACTGTTGGACTAAGATTTGTAGATATGTGTAGTTGAGTTGAATTACCATCAGTTGGTGATAAATTAGTAAAATTCATTACACCTGTTTGAGCTGTTATCGATGGATAATTATGTAATACTGAACGTGGTTGATTAGTGGTTACCATTGGTGGTTTAATTTGTGATTGCCTAATTTGTGCTGGAATTACATTCTGTTGAGATATTAAAGGAGAACGATGAAGTGGTGAAACAGCAGTTGAAAGAGAAGAAGGTGTTGGGGGAAGGTAACTAGTTTGTTTAGGTGGACTTGGACCAGAATTAATTTGACTTTGTTGTATCGCATTGTCAGATTCAGCACGTTTACGTGCACGATTTGCTTCAATTAAACGACGTTTTGCTAAACGTTTTTCTTCATCCAAAACCACTTTTTAGAAAAAAAGGAATTCAGAAGTCAATCTATTGGTTAGTGTTTCAGTCAGTCAGTCAGTCAGTAACAACGTAGAACTTCGTACGTACGTATATCAGTTCGAGTTACCACACCACATTAGCACAGAGATGCAGTGGTCAATTCAAATCACGTAGTGGTAGAGGTAGTAAGAGTATAAGCAGTAATCAGGAAAATTAGTGTTTGGAGATGTTATTTAAAGAGTATAATACAGTGAAATTCATTCAAAGAAACTTGAACATCTTTGTTATTGTTATAAACACTCTTATCATATGACTTATCAGAACCTGCTTCGGTTTGGGCACCCGGGCAGTATCACAGCTCTCACACATATCAAATGAAATTGTGTGGCGCATGTGTATTTGTTGCCTCCTTGTACCAATACATATGTGTTGAAATAAATAAATAAATAATGACTTATCAGGAATCAATCTAACAGGAGATTCTCTTATTAACCTAGAATACGCTAATGGTGTAACTTTGTTTGGCAAAGACTTTCAAGAACTTCAGTCTTTTAACTGCCTTAAGCAACAATATTAGCATGTTTAAGATTGATTTATCTTCATTTAAATGTAAAATTTCGCATCTGCCTCTGCCAGTGAAGTCCTACTCACTGCCTTCTCGCTGCATTACTGTTGTTTACGAAAATGAGAGGACGATAAGCGAATGTCCGGCGCTTTAACCGGATCCCAAACCAATGGTGCACATGGGCTCCAGTATCCTGAAGGAACAAATGGCGTATGAACCAATCGTTGGTCACCGGCTACCATGGGAATGCATCTCCTCACGATGCTCCACTGCCTTGTGGATCAGACCTTTATGTCAAAGGCTCGGGGTATGGCTCACTAAGAAAACCACCTGTTTCGGTCTGGGCACCCGGGCAGTGTCACAGCCCACACACACAAATATGGTGTGGCGCATATATATTTGGTGCCCTCTTGTACCAATATTTATGTGTTGAAACAAATAAAAAGTAAATTAATGAAAATTTTGCATCAGGACTATTGTGTATCAATGCCTAAACTAGTAATAGGGAGTGAAGCAGTTGAGCACATCGACCACTTTATTTATCCTAGGAGTTTTTATCAGTCCTGATGGGTAGATATCTGATGAAATTTAGTCAAGAATTCAGAAATCTCTGTTGGTTTTCGCCAACTTAAGCAATTTGTGATATAGGTGAGATATCCGTCTGCCAACTGAAGGATGACTCTATTGCCCAACAACTTGCCCTGTTTATCTTTATGAGTGTGAAACATGGTCTTTAAAAATAGAGGACCTTTGTAGATTATTAGTGCTCAATTATAGATGTCTTCATATATTTTGGAATGATTGTGTTAGAAATTCTGAGTTTAAACACAGAGTGCAAGGTAAGGATGACAAATTAATTGGTGAGTGGATTGTTATTGACTGAGATAGTTGGGATATGTATTACGTATGTCCAACCACCTCGACACGTGATCATTTTCTATGTAGCAGTATAGGAGACTAAACCAAGTTGCGGCATCAGTCCATGAAAACGCTGACTGTTGGGATGAGCCATGTAAGCAGGTGCAAACTATTTGATTAGGATTTGCATGATTATTGTAACTAATGGTTAGAGGCTTTCAGTGACATGTTTCAAAATCGTTCTGAATGGTATAGGTTCATTCCCATTAGATCTTCAGTTTCTAAAATCCTCATACATTTCTTTTTATTATTCTATTAATTTGTTTTCTTCTTGAATCATATATTTGACTGCTAGTCTTCTCTATTAACAGTAATACTGTTGCTATCTCTACTACTAAGGGATTTCCCCTGACAATTTTATCTTCTTGTACTAATGGTGTATAGCAACGTGAACCTACGTGGTCATTTGCCAGAATCTACATTGAATCTAAATGACCAACACCTGTCTTTATATCATAATTTTGGATCATTCAGTATCACCAATCGCTGACCTTCACTATTTTAGGAATCACATTCTGCTTCCTATACCTTAAGTCGACTGGAGATCTAGCTGATTAACTCGATGAATATTTTCACATTTTATTCCACTCTTCTCTGTCTTTGATTAATAAAGTATGTTGATTAAGTCACAGTTTTGCTATACGTTCTAGTTACTTCAATCACCAAAATTTAGTCACCTTATCAACGTAGTGACCTACTTTATGTTATATTTAACAATGGGATATTATCTATCAAAAACTTAACAACTACATACAAAGTCATTTACTAGGCTGAGAACTTATGCTACTGTAGTCAACGAGAACATAAATGGGGACAGTTGAATGCATTCGAATACAAAATTACAGAATATCATGATAAAATCTGAGAACCATACAGTAAATTTATCATTTGCAAAATGTCAATCAATCGTCTCAGTCTTCATTGTTCTTTCGTTACAACATCAATCACACTGTGTTTTCGTTCTCTTTTCTTCAGTTTTCTTAACCTTCTGTCTCCAGACATCAGTAGCACAAACCACAGTACTACTCATTGATTAGAGCTTTAATAAGTGAAAAGAGACATTAACTGATAACCCGTTGGTTAGAAAATTCCCTCCTAACCCAAAGAAGCTTATTTTCAGAATGTTATATATAAATATTAATAAAAATAAGTGTTAAACCAAGAAGAACTGAGATAGTTGCTCGTTTACAGAAATATATTAGTGATAGAATTTGAACTTTCAAGCTTCATTTCTCCTTTGTTTCATATGTGAAACAAAATCATGGCTCTTCGACCAAAAATTTCTATACGAGTTATCAGTTTATAATGAAGATATGATTACTTATCGGATGTAAAGTAGTATAAGTCTTAATTTGGAATTTCATAGCATAATGAACTCTTTGAATAGTTGAGATTATGGGTCCATTGAAGCTAAACCACCATGGAAAACCTGAGAGCACTGGATGGCCGTTTCGTCCTATTGCAGAACTAGTTAGCAGTGAGCATCCACAATCCGGTTCACGGGATTCTAACCCAGGACCTTGGGTTTTGCTTGCGGGCGCTTAACCTCTAGACCACTGAGCCAGCATCCAATAGTGTTAATGTTTAAATTCAACTAATCCACGAAATTGAGTGTCACATTCACCACTGTCTTCAGTGAGTTACTATCTCACAACAGACTCGATTGAACTCCACTCGTCACTGCTTCTTACTAGAATTCCAGGAAATATCTCTTGAAGCCAGTCACTAATGATACTAATACTAATACTAATCAACTCTGTTGATAGGTTTCTTCAAGTACATGAAAGATAAGTTAACTGAAAAAAAGATTCTATTCACAGTGAATATGATACAGAGAGATCCATCAAGCATTCATTTCATCTCATCTAATGAATACTTATTTATATCAGATAAATGAAATTCAATGAGGTATTTGTCACAAAACACAAGTTTCATCCATTTATTCCAGTTGCATCACATCAAAATACTCGAAGACTGACCCAATACTAAATACATAACTTTAAGATATAGTTAACTCAAATGTGAATATAGTTTAGACTGACTAAGGTTATATCATACATTACAGACAAAAATCACTATCAATTAGTGGCAACGTAGATACTGAGACATATGTAGATTGGTCCTATTTATCATATACCATTAGCACAGAGAGATGTCAGACAAAATCCCAGAATAGTAGAGGTAGTAACAATCTCAGAAGTAGTAGGAACGATTAAGCATCGAAGATATGACTTGAAAAGCGTACGAATTAGCGAAATAAAATAAGAGAAGGGTTATGAAGAATTTCAAGTCTCAGGATTCGGAGGAACACAATGAATAGATACACCAGAGACATTGAAGATATTTTAGATCCATATCATCCAAAGTTCCTAACCATTGGTTCCGATAATCATGAGGACCCCAACCAATTAGTTCACACCTATTAACATGACTCATTCCAATTGTCAGCGACTTCATGAACTGATGAAATTTATTGGTTTGACCACCCCTAACTTTCTTACAACCTACCCCCACACATAAATAATATTGGTTATTAGAGTAGGTGATATTTTGGGATGCATAATACATGTCCGAACCGCCTGATTTGTGCAGATGTACTACTGCATTAGTCGATTTGTCATCCTTACACTGTGCCCTTTTCTTAACCCAGCATATGTATAGATTACTGATGATAAGAAAAAGTTTACCAATGAATCATTATTAATGGGGTATAATTGAAACCCAATGATATTGCGACAATACTCGTTCATACAAAAAACAGTTTACTCAAGTACAACAGCGTAAAAGGATCAGCGATAGGGACAAGAAAAGCTTAGCCTCTAGAAAACACTACGGGTTGTAGAGACTGCTGAATGTTATTGAGAACACGGACAGTCATGCTCACTAGTGACTAGCTTCCACAGGAAATTTCCGTAGTTCTAGTGAGGAGTATTGAACAGTGGAATTCAAGTGTTAGATGTGAAGAGACTTTCCATCGAAGGGAGCAGATGATTGCGCGCTATTACTGATTGACTAAATTTACACTTGTACACCGTTGAATCTTGGATCAGTGATATGAATGTTAAGCGACTGCACATGAGATCGGAGGTCCTGTGTTCGATCTCAGGTAGCGAATTATGAATGGACATTGCTAGGAAGTTTGATACTCAGTTATTCGCTCAATTCCACCTCTCAGTATTAGTCTAATTTAATTCGGTTTATGGTTTGAATAACAGATTTAAATATTAATAGTAGTAATCGGTTCAAAGTAAAGCCCAAGACCATAGTTACACAAACAAAATAATTATTTTCAACTTACAATCTTTGGCCATACCACCTTTAATACACCGATCAAAACGACATTTTTGACAACTATTTCGATTTTGTTTATCCGATACAGAACATCGTCCATTATATTTACAAGTATAAACTAGTTTCTTCTGTACTGAACGTCGAAAAAATCCTTTACAACCTTCACATGTCATAGCACGATAATGAAATCCAGTTGCATTATCACCACATACAACACAAGGTTCAGGACCATTAGCTGGATCCATATAACTAGGAATATATGGATCTTCTGGTAAACAGAAAAAGAAATACATTAAAATGGATAAATAAACAATTACTAATTTATTTTCACAGAAAGGAGTTTTTGTGGGTATTATAGTAATTTTAATAGTCAATTGAGTCAATTGAAGCTAGACCACCATGGAAAACTTGGAAGTACTAGGCGTCCATTTCGTCCTACTGTAGGACTCCTCAGCAGTATACACCCAATTGTGTTTTATATCATTTTAGCGTCTAGAATTTAAAGAATTCCGACGTTTTATCCAGCTATGTTGTCTGAACTTATTTAAAGTTATAGTAGTCAAAATCAAAATTATCAAAGATTGTAGAACCTTTAATAATCAAATCTGTATTAAAAGCTTAACAGGAGTTGAAATCTCTTTACAAAGAAAAGAGATGGACAGATGAAATGAACTTAAAAAATTTATTTATGCAGTGTAAACAGCTATCTTAAAAGGCTATAAAAGAAGATTGTTAAAAATGAAAGAAAGACTAATTTAGATTGTATACTGAGCCAAACCAAAACGTGGCATCAGTGCTTAAAGTCACTAACTTCTAGTTTGAGCCATGTTGGTAGATGCAGACTACTTGGTTGGGGTCCGCGTGAGACTATCGTAACCAATGGTTGGAGACTCTTGATGACATGGCTCAGAATCGATCACAATGGCGTCGGTGTATACACTCTCTATCTTCCCTTAAACTGTGAGATTAAAATCGGTGTTCATCTTGTTGTTATGTTAAGGAGGTATGGTAACTTGGACCGATGTATATATATGCCTGGTCCTACGTTGTAGCTGACTGATACTGAAAGAATGGAAGATCGTTGTTGTCACCTCATACCATACAGAAACATTAGAGGAAATGAACATGATTCTAAATAAACACAGTATAAGAGTCTATTTCCGTGCAAACGATACCATATGATCGACATTAGCTAAAGTTATGGATAAAATTTTAAGTGAAGAATAACAAGATTTTATCTATGAAATCAAATTTCATGGATGTAACGGTGAAACAGTGTTTGAAACATGTTCATCAATCTTCGATTGATCTCAAGAAACTTGAGTATAGATTAACAATAGTGTTACATTCGTTAAAAACAGAATATAAGATCAACTTTGAAAGGACTAAAATACTTCAAAGAAAGATCCTGGAGCCATGTGCACCATGCGTTTGGAATCAAGGTTTTCCAACCAATCTAGGTGGATCCTCCATATTCACCAACCCAGTTAAAGCGCCGAACATTTACTTTTCGTTCTCTCAATTTCGTAAACAACACCCTCGTCGCGAGAAGACAATGAGTAGAAGTTTCCTGATAGTTGCTATATACGCGTGGTCATATGAGAGCATTTGGAGAGACTGGACTCTACCCACTCCCGGCCGTAACAATGCATTTACAGATTAGTTGAAAGTAATTTTTACATGTAATGTCTTCTAAATAATCAGGACTTAACTTCAGTCAAGTTATTGGAGAATATTAATTTAAATTAATAACTTGTACACAAGCACAAAAGTTTAAGTAAAAAACAGTATTTTTTTATTTGGTAGCCTGAATTTCATCTAAAATGGTAGTAATCTTAGGAAGCGCTAAAGCATTCTAATGAGCAGGAGAAAACTAGGAACTTCAGTAATCTATTTTAATAAACAGAGTTGAATAGCGGGTAGCGATCCAATCCAGGACATGCGTCTCGTCCTATACGGGACTCATCAACAGGATGTATCTGGCCTTTAGAGTTTATGGTCTCATCGAAACTCCAACCCAACAACTCTCGTTTCAAACACTTAATAGATTATCCACTGAGCTAATAAGTTCAAATAGCTAATGATTTGTCCAACCAGATGAATTTCTCTTAAATTTGTATTGGTTGTCTGAATCAAAACTGAAGTGCAGGTACGCTTAGCCGACGAGTTCCAAATTGGTTTGGATTCCATTGCTATTTGATGGCAATATAGAGGCAATCAATGCAGGATGCATATGTCCTAAAAGAAACTGATCAATTTCACGCCATAATATCAACGCGACAGTTCACAAAACCAATACAAATGTATTTCAATGATCTGTGTTAAATGAATTGGGATTCATGTTTATGCATAGAAATCACTGAATTATTTAGTGTGAAATGTATTCAAAATTGTTAACTTCTCATATGAGAGTCAAAGTTTCATGGATCATATTATGGAGTGGTCTTAGTTTATTTATTTATTTATTTATTTGAACACATAAATATTGGTACAAGAGAGCGCCAATATATATGCGCCACACAAAACAATGGGAATTCGAAGAGAAGTAGAAAGAAAAAAAAAACTAAGGAACGCAAAAGAAAAAGAGAGTAATGACGAAGAGGTACAATCTGAAGAAATCTTTCAGTTAAGTAAGATACAACCACTTTTATGAAGAAAGTAAAAGAAGGTTACAGCAGGATCGCCACTGGCTTCTATTCTGAGCCATATCTGATAACGTCTCTAGCCACTGTGTTGCACCATCTCTCGGACCCCAGCCAGGGAGTCGTGAAGGACCAACACAAGCCAGTCCTTTGCAGCTTTCTTTCATGCCACGACACCATGTCATGCACTGACCACCTCTCCGCTTCTTCCAACCAGTCCCAGAGTCGGCAAATAATGCACGACGTGGAATTCTCTGGGACGACATTCGGAGAACATGTCCAAGCCACCGAAGTCGGTGTTTCAAGATGGTGACACCAATTGCATTATCATCTCTGTGCCCGAACACACGATGCCGAACCTCTGCATTACTGACATGGTGTTGCCACTGAATGTCAGCAATCCTTCGGAGACAGCGATGATCGAACACAGAGAGTCGTCTAACGTCCTCAACTCGGACAGGCCAGGATTCACAAGCAGAGAGTACAACTGCTCTCACCGACACGTTGTAGATCCGACCTTTTACAGCCAGACTGACATCACGAAGGCGCCAAAGGTGGCCCAGATTGGCATAAGCCGCTCTGGCTTTCACTAAACGTGCATTGATCTCATCACTCATGCCACCACCAGTACTTGTGTAGCCACCTAGATACACGAACTTCTCAACTACGTCTATCTGCTCACCATCCAGAGTGAGTACAGGACTAGAATCCTGCCAGTCTTGTAGAAGTACTTTGCACTTCGAAGATGCAAAGCACATACCATATCTACGGACACTGATTGCCAACTGATTAAGTGCGGATTGCATGGCTTAGGCATTATCGCACAGTAAGACAATATCGTCCGCATACTCAAGGTCGAGAAGTCTTTCTCCAGGCAACAGATCCACACCACCATTACTTACATTCATCAGAGCTGTTTCCAGAATGTCATCGATGGCAAAGTTGAAGAGGAATGGTGAGATTGGGCAACCCTGCCTAACCCCACTGCTCGAATGGAACAATGGAGAGAGGTGGTTGTATGCCCTCACTCTGCCTGAGGTGTTTTTATACAGGGCTTTTAGGATGTTAATAAACTTCTCAGGCACACCCTTCTTCAATAGACAATCCCAGAGAACAGTCCTATCCAACGAATCGAAGGCAGCCCTGATGTCAAGAAACACTACGATTGTTGGCCTTTGAAAAGTATGGCGGTGTTCTAACATTTGGCGGAGGGTGAAGATATGATCAATACATCCTCGACCAGAACGAAACCCAGCCTGCTCCTCGCGAGTCAATCTTTCTCGGGTTTTGAACAACCTACGAAGAATGACGGAAGCCAATAGCTTGGACGCAATCGGAAGTAAACTTATCCCCCGATAGTTGTTACAAGAACAACGTGAACCCTTTTTAAAGATAGGGACAACTATCGACTCATTCCATGACGTTGGTACACTCTCTAGATCCCAAACCTTTGTAAACAACGTCGTCAATTCCTTAGTCAAAAAGTCACCACCATCTTTAAAAAGAGCCGGAGGTAAGTCATCTGGGCCAGGTGATTTGTAACGCTTCAAGAGTTGGAGTTCCTTGCGGACTTCCTCCTCATTTGGTGGATCAGTCGTCACCGGCCATGGAGGGCAGGACAGTCTGACCGATGTTACCGGAGCAGCAGGCCAGTTGAACTGCCCTTCGAAAAATTCTGCCCATCGTCCAAGACGTCGATGGATGTTAGTGATTGGCATCCCATCATCCTCGCAGATTGTTTCACTCACACCAGACTTCTTGCTGCCAGTGGCTCGGATGAGTTGGAAGAGCTTCCGGTAGTTACCAGATGCAGCTGCTGCTTCCAGCTCATTAGCACGCATCGACCACCAGGCTTCTCGGTCCTTACGCAAGCTTTGCCCGATTTCCTTACGTAAAAACCTTCGTTTATGGTCAAACTCACGGTTACCTGGAGTAGACCGACGGGCTTCAATGAGTTGTAAGGAACCAGAAGAAACCCAGTGCTTAAAAGCGGGACGTTTCGCAAACCCGCAACTGACTGTTCCCGCCATTTTCATGGCGTCATGCAATTGCAACCAATGCTCATCTATACTTTTCGGTGGAGTGGTAGCTAGCCTAGAGGCTAGCTCGGTTCGATACTTACTTGCAACAGAAGTTGCAACCAGCTTGCTAACATCAATCCGTTGATGGCGTTCACTTCGTTGTCCACTGAAAAGTAAGGCAAGATTGGCGCAGACCAAGGCATGGTCAGAGTCCAGATAGGTACTCCAAAAGGAGCGGCAGTCTTGTACACAACCACGCCAGCGGTAGCTGATCGCGATGTGATCAATCTGAGTCCAGGCTTGAGATGCAGAGGGAGGACGCCAGGTGGCACATCGGCGATGACTGTGCCGAAAGTTAGTGCTAGCCAGAAACAGGTTGTGGTCTGCGCAAAGTTGCAGTAGACGGTCCCCGTTATCTGACCTGCGACCAACGAGTCCCCATCGGCCACCTAAACGACTCTCTTCTGTGCCTAGACGCCCGACCTGAGCATTCAAGTCTCCGGCTAGTACTACAATATCTGTCGAACGCACTTTCTGGAGAAGAACTGATAACTGGTGGTAAAACTCATCCTTGATTGCATCCGGGCTGCAATCTGTCGGGGCATAGGCGGAGATGACGAAAAGACATCGTTTCTCACGCCGATTTCTTCTCACTTTGATGGAACTTTCTAATCTAACAGCACATAACCGACTGTTAATGGGGATCCAATCGACTAGTGCTGCCTCAGCTCTAGCGCTTAGTGCGACACCAACGCCAGCAAAACCAGACGAAGATGCCACAGGGTCCCCGGATAAGCGCACGTAAAACAAGCTTTTCGAAGCGACAGATGGAGATCGAATTTGTAGTACTTCGCCAGAGTCTTGAATACGGGTCTCGGATAGACAACACACGTCGATATTAAGACTTTCCAAAGACATAGCCAGCCCTATCTGTTGTCCGACCTGCATAAATGTGCGAACGTTGAAGGCAGCCAGTTTGAATGGTGCACGTGGTTTCAGAAAATCTGCTTCAGTCCTCGTATTCGGTGGTAACATACAATTTTCAACCGGACAGTGACTCGAGAACGTTTAGATACAGTCGGAATTCCACCAAAGACGAGCCGCTGTATAAGTATAAAAGAAGGTGAATAATGTGGAAAATAATAATAATAATGATAATAATAACAATAATGACAATAATAGTAGTAATAATAATATTAGTATTAATAATGACAATAATTGAAGTGATCATAATTTGAATCAATTGATTGTTTTTCAAAGCGACAAAAGTAGTTTCCGTAGACATAAACAGTTCATCATTTTTGTGTGGGCTGTGATACTGCCCGGGTGCCCAAACCGAAGCAGGTGGTTATCTTAGGGGGCCACTCCCCGAGCCTTTGACCTAAAGGTCTAACCCACAAGGCAGTGGAGCATCGTAAGGAGATGCAGTCCCATGGTAGCCGGTGACCAACGATTGGTTCATACGCCATTCGTTCCCGCAGGATACTGGAGCCCATGTGCACCATTGGTTTGGAATCCGGTTAAAGCGCCGGACATTCGCTTCTCGTCCTCTCATTTTCGTAAACAACACCCCCGCCACGAGAAGGCAATGAGTAGGACTTCCCTGGCAGAGGCTATATACGCGTGGCCGTGTGAGAGTATTTCGAGAGGGAGAGCGGACTCTCCCCACTCTCGGCCGTACCAGGGCATTCAGGGGGCGGTCTTAGTTAGATAACCGTTGAAAACCAGTAGGCACTAAACAACTCTTTTTAAATATGTGACACCGCAGCAGTGAACATCCATGACCAATGGAAATTGAAGATAGGACCTTCAGGTCTCAATGCAAAAACTTTATTTTAGTCCAATTTGCAATATTATGCAACTATCTTCTAATGCCACAGATGCCTAACTGCACCACACATAACATGGTTAGACTCCACTGGTTACAGCTTCCTACTAGAACTTCGAAACTCACTACTGAATGTCGGCTCAGCGATTTACAGGTTAAGCGATAATGGCCCATTACTGACGAATCTCATTTTAAGGTGAAATAAGGGCCTTCGCATTTCGCGGTAAACGCTTAACTATTAAAAGCGGGTTGGTGTTCGGTTGTGCAATTGTAACTTTAATCAGTGTGGTGATTATTTAATACCGTTGGTAGCAAATGTTTCATTTCTAACGTACTTGAGCTCTACTTTTCACAACACACTAATAGGACTTCGCAAACATCTTGAAATAAGTCACTATTGAGCTGATCAAATACTTTTCTTAAATTATCATCGAATTCTCTGATAAACATTCGTTCGAGACGAGTACTAAATGATATCATTTGAATCGGGTTTAGTTGTTTTGAAATTCATACTTGGCTTCCAATCACACTTGGTATATGAGAACTAGTGATAATCATTGAGACGGACTTCGAAAATACGACTTAGTTGAACACATTGACCACGTCAATTGCCAGTTTACCAAGTAGTTGGTGTTATAAGTTGGGTGAATGATTCTTAGTAATTAGAGCACAATAATCTTTTAGTTATTTGGTCAAAGGGGTCTTTCTACCTAATTCAAATCATCAAGTCTCACATAAAAATATGGTTGAATATGGTTTAATCAACGATTCGCGTTTTATATGTGAAGTCTTTATGATCGAAGAGGTGGGTATTGATGGTTAATCTTCAAAGAAACACTATTTAATCATGGATATATATTTACATTAAGATTCTTAATCTCAATTCAACAATAAATGTCAGTATGGGCTTGTGGATTGGTTGAAGTTAGTCACTAACAACGTTGAATGCAGGCGCAGTGGTCTAGAAGTTAAGCGTTCGTGCGCGAGACCAAAGGTCCTGGGTTCGAACCCTGTGTGCAGGACCATGGTTACGCAATGTTGAAGAGTCTCATACTAGAACGAAGTAGTTGTCTAGTGCTTCCAGGTTTTCAATGGTGGTGTAACATCTATCGATTCATGGTCTCAAAACAATAAATAGTCTTAATTTTAATGTTAATATTTGAATATGCCTTAACTTTTCATTATACCGTATGATATAGGGAATTTCTGAGGGCAAACAAAAATAAAGAATTTCATAGTTGAGATCATGAGTCAATTGAATCTAGACTACCATGAAAAACCTGGAAGCAATGGACGGCCATTTCGTCCTATTGTGGGACTCCTCAGCAGTGCGTATCCACAATCCCACCTCACAAGATTCGAACCCAGGACCTGTCGGTTCTACTCAATACATTATAATCATAGTTTATTTATTTTGCCAAAGCATTTGAACGTTCAGCATTGAAGATTAATTTAAATACAAATGTTTTATGCCCCTAACTGATATCTCAACAAAATAAAACAATACTGAGAATTGATTATTTAAAGTGAATTTATTATATCTGTAGTGAATGGGAGCACCAGTAGGAACAGCCAAATGTGTTTAAACACAAAGTTACAGAATCTTTTAGTAAAATCTGAGAACTATACAGTAAATTTCGCATTTGTAAAATGTCAGTCGATTGTCTCTGACTTCATTGTTTCGTTGTTTCCCCACTAATCACCCTCTGTTCTCGTTCTCTTTACCTCAATTTTCTTAACCTTGTGCTACCAAACATTTCACTTTCGATTGATGCTACATACTGCTTATATCTGTCTACATCAGTAGTATACACCCCATATCTACTTCATTTTCCATGTCCAGTAAGTGGCGTGCAATTGTACTACGATTATTATTTGTTCACTAGAGATAATAGTTCGTCGGAATCTATACAATAAAGCATATAGATGCATGTGTTTAAATTAACCTATGTAAATTCTTACATATAACTAGAGGCAGGACAAAAAGAGTAGTTTCCTACTATTAAATATAGTGTGGAACTAGTTGTGCCAAGGGAAATCTACTTTTAAGTTTCCTCTTAAGTTGTTTTTCAATCAATCTTTCTAGCATTTTAAAGATGATTACATAACACCTGGGTGAATAAACACTTCGTTACGAATTTATTCAATTTAGGCCCCCAAATGCCCTGGTACAGCCGAGAGTGGGGAGAGTCAACTCTCTCAAAAGGCTCTCAAGTGGCCATGTGCATACAACCACTGTCAGGGAAGCCCTACTCACTGCATTCTCTCACCAAGGGTGTTTTTTACGAAATCGAGGGGACAAAAACGAATGTCCGGCGACTTAACCGGGCCGATGGACACAGTGAGAGTTGGAAAACTCTCATTCCAAACCAGTGGTGCACACGGGCTCCAGTATCCTGAAGGAACAAATGGGGTGTGAACCAATTGTTGGTCACCGGCTACAATGGGACTGCATCTCCTCACGATGCTCCACTGCCTTGTGGGTCAGATGTTTATGTCAAAGCCTCAGTGTGCGGCCCACTAAGAAAACCATCTGTTTCGGTTTGGACACCTGGGTAGTATCCCATCCCTTACACAAATAAAATGAGATTTATGTGGCGTATATCTACTTGGTGCCTCCTTGTACCAATATCTATGTGTTCAAATAAATAAATAAATAAATAGTATTCAGTTTAGACATTATTTCATTATTTCACAATTTTTTGTAAGATGCTGAAGAAGATTTATAGCTCAAGTAAATAATTTTGATGGTGCTTTGTTCTCTGAACTAATCAAACCATTCAGCTCAGAGAACAAAACTCTACATTTTTGTCGAGTATAACTTTAGTTATTTGTCTAAATGATTTCCCTTCTTCATCATCATCCGTTTGTGAAATCGATTAATGTAACATATCCTTATTTCAAAAGTAGTCAGTGTTTTGCGCACTAGAGTCGTTGACTATGGTGACACTTGAGGCGGAAGCCGAAAGAGGAAGTTTAGTGTTAAAAGTCGGTGTAGGAGGAATAATAGGAATTGAAGAGGGAGGTTGATTATTAGTAGATTAAAATTTGAATGAACACATGTGTACATCATTAATGAATCTTAGTGTTATTGGTATTTATTACAGTTATTAAATAAATATTTTATGATCAAATAGGGGTTTTATGGATAATATAGTAATTTAATCGTTGAGTTCATGAATCATTTGAAGCTAGACCACTATGGAAAATCCGGAAGCACTAAATGACCGTTTTGTCCTAGTGTGGGACTCCTCAGCAATACACATTCATGATCCCGCCCCGCGAGATTCGAACCCAAGATTGATTTGCATGAAAATACAGTATGAACATGAAGATATCACATAATAATAAATACGAATTTGGGATTACATAAACTTAACTGTAAGCCACAATTGTTGTTCTTGTGGTGGTTTTATAGATTTAAAGAAGTTGGATGATCTTGGAACTTTTTCAGTCAACTGTTTTAAATTATTTGTACGAAAGTTTGTGGAGATTGTTGAGTCAGTCATTTAGTCAGTCAGTCAGTCACAACGTAGAATCTGTACTGATGTACATCAGTTCAAGTTGTCATAGTCTATTAGCAAAGAGAAAGGGAATTGTCAGATCAAATACCATATTAGTAGAAGTAGTAACAGTTCCAGAAGTAATAAGAAAGATTAGTCATCGAAGATAGGACTCGAAAAAGGTACGAATTGGCGAAATAAAAATAAGAGAAGAGTTATAAAATAATTTCGAGTCTCAGGATTCGAAGGAACACAAAGAATAGATACACCTGAAACATTGTAGATATTTTAGATCTATATCATTCAAAGTTCCTAACCATTAGTTTTAGAAATCATGAGCACCTCAACTGGGTATATTTCTAGCCAATTTCGATAAGTGTTCCAGTGAACATTACTGAAATAGTAAATATTACTAATCACTGTGTTTTTGTTTACGATTATAGTATTATTAGAATGATGGTAATAATAATAATAAGCAGTATCCTTAGTTATGTACAACTGTTTGTTCATTCATTGCCCATTAAGTTTCAACGGGATCCATTTTGTCGACTATCATAAATATTTCATTTTTATGTTAGTGTGAAGTTCACATAGTTCACAAACTTATACATGCATCAAACCAAGTTTCTTTTGTAATTGTGTAATAGTTCACTGATCAAATTTCTGAATGAAACTGAGTGAAGCGGGATCGAATTCACCAGATAATATCAGTTCTTCTAAAGATTACAGGTATACCATGTTGACAAGTGCTAAATAACACGGAACGTAAGTCAATAGTAGAATCTTGTCGACTACCTTCAATCATAGCCTTACATCTGAATATAGTAAATGTAGCATCGAGCTAATCTCATTTGATATGTGTGTGAGATGAAATGAGATTTGTGTGGCGCATATGCATTTGGTGCCTCCTTGTACCAATATCTATGTGTCCAAATAGATAAAATAATAAATAAATATCGAGTTAATTAGACTAGTGAACACATTACAGCTTGATTAATATAATCTGATCAGCACTAAAAAGGACTTGACATACATGACTATCCAGTGATCAATTAACTGTTAAGTTAACAATAACGTTTGATTATTATATAATAATATACAAACAAAACAACAACAAAATCTATTGACTTACTTTTACGTTGTCGTGGTACTTTAGTAGCTCCATTCCCTGTAGTACTTGATACATTTCCTGAAGAAGATGATGAAGAGGATCCATGTAATGAATTCAATGTATTTGCATAATTCATTGTACAATTAGTAATTGATGTTGTTTGAGAAACAATAGGTGAATTAATAATAGGACATAATATTGATGAACCAACTGAATTTGAATAATAACCAGGTATTGTTTCTCTAAGTAATGTAATTCCATTCCAATATGATTGTGGATCATTGATTCTTCGACCTGATGATGATGATGATGACGATGATGATGACGACGATGATGATGATGATGACGAGGACGATGATGATGAAGAAGAAGCTGACGATGAAGAGGAAGATGATGGTATTGGTATTAAATTTACTAATTCAGTAACTGAAGGATTATTATTATTATTACTTGTCTGGCACTGATTATTATTATTATAATTTCCAATAAATGTTTGTTGCATATCAATGGTTTGTTGTCGTACAGATAATTGAGATAAACTTGTAGTAGCAGAAGTCGTAGTAGCAGTCGTCGTAGTAGTAGTAACTAATGCCCAATTACTTGATAAGTTTAAAGTAATCGGTACATTCATATCAATTCATTTTGATGATGATGATGATGATGATGATGATGATGATGATGTATACACCATTATACTATTTGTAACTTGGAGAACATTTAACAATATTCAATTCATTTCAATAAAGTAATATCATACATTATATACATTGTATAAGTAACATATTAATAAAGGTTAAATAATGATAAGATTTACATTACTATTAGTTTTGGACATGTTTTAATAAATATTGAAATAAGCTAAGACTGATTATGGCTAGAATCAGGTCATGACCTAACTTCAATGAATATATATATATATATATATAGCTAGATAGTTAGATAGATAGTTAAATAGAGAGATAGATAGATAGATAGATGGATATACAACTAATTGTTGATTGGTTCACATTATAAAAACTCATTTAAATGTGCGGTTAATTTTTGTAATAAAAGAAGAAAAAAAAGAAAAAAAATTTTTTATCTACTCTTTATTTTCTTTTTATTTCAATGAAAAAATTTTTTTCATAACTATTTTATTAGAAAACTTTATTCTGATTGGTTCATTTTTTTCTTTTTTTTTCTTTTTATTTTTGGTTGAAAGGGGTCAACTAGGGGTCAATATATAGTGATCAATCAATAGAACAGGTGTGTAATCTTCATTGTGTTATAACCACAACAACAACAACGAGAACAACAACAACAACAAAAAGAAAAATATTCTTGAATAAATCTGCACAACGTTTTACATTGACTTGGTGTTGTTTTATTGGTATCTTCCCATTGTTATTTAGATCTGTAATTGATCAGTCTCTTGTTGGCATATATGCATCTTGTGAGGATTGCATCGATCTATAGTCTTAAGTCATAAGCTTTTTAAGCGAAGATTGATAGTGACTAGTAGTGGAATCTAGGTTGACAAGCGTTTCGGCCTATTTGAGACTCATCACCTGGATGTACCTGTATCACAGAATTGATGTTCACTTCGGAACTCCAACCCAGAACCGTTTGCTTCAATCGTCATCATGTTGTCCACTTATCGACTAATTACTGATAGCCACCTGCTTGTGCAATGGGGTGAAGTTTAAATCCATTTGGTGTTGTTTTACTTGTATCTTTCCATTGTTATTTAGGAATTTAACTGACTAGTCTTTTGTTGAGATATGTGCATCCTGTATGGATTATTGCGATATTGCCTGTATTCTACTGCTAGCCACTAACCATGTTTGTGTATAAAGCTTGTGAATTAAGGCAATATCACACAGGATTCATATATGCCAATAAGAGACTGATCAATTGCAGTTCTAAATAACAATGGGAAGAAAACAATACCAAGTAGATTTAAACTTCACCCCATAGCACAAGCAGGTGACTATCAGACTCAGTAAGTAAGTGGATAACACGATGTCATTTGAAGTGAACGACATTGGATTCGAGATCCAGAATGAACATCAACTTTGAGATGCATGAACATCCATCTGACGAGTCCCAAATAGGCCGAAACATGCTTAAGACTAGATTCCACTGCTAGCCACTATGCGAACTTTTATATTGTATAAAGAAAATTGAGATATTTTTCTTTCCGTAGATTCGTACTAAGAAAGAGATTGGAATATTCTCATTGATAACATTCACACTGTTGGATGACAGCTCAGTGGTCTTGTGGCTAAGAATTCGCGCACAAGACTGATAGGTGCTGAGTTCGAATCTCACGTGGTGAGATCGTGGATGCGCACTGCTGAGGATTTTCAAAATAGGACGAAATGGCCGTCCAATGCTTTCAGGTTTTCCATGGTGGTCTAGTTATAATCGACTCGTGAATTCATTTACTCGGTAAAAAAATTTGTTAACTTGAGGTTAGGAGAGCTGCCTCGTCCTGTTGTGAAGCTTATTAGCAGTATGTTTGTACAATAACTCCTTGGGATCGAACCCAGTACCTTCTCGTAATGTGGCGAGATTATCGTTCTTATGAAGTGGTATTTTCTGGAGTATCGCTGAAAATTCAGAAGTACTAAAAATAAGTGTTTTACGTTATTTGGAACCACTTGGCAATCTGCACCGGTAGTAATACACTAGATCGAAATCATATAATTAATATTTCACATTCACCATGCAGTCACCAGGCAATTGAGTCAGAGTCCACCCTTCACATTGCAAACTTTATTTTAATTTGTGATAATATTACTTACGCCTGTTACCCCTCATAGAGGAGCATAGACCGCTCACCAGCATTCTCCATCCAACTCTGCCATGGGAGATCCTTTCCAGCTCTTATGCATCCTTTTCATGTCTGCTTAAAGTCCCGACGCAATGTGTTATTTGGTCTTCCTCTTGTCAGTTTCCCTTCAGGACGCAGTTTGGTGATTTCCGCAATTTATGTCCTATCCACTTCCATCGTCTTTTCCTAATTTCCTCTTCAGCTGGAAGTTGGTTTGTTCTCTCACACAATAGGTTATTGCTGATCGTATTCGATCAACGAACATTGAATATCTTATGTAGACAATTGTTTATAAATATTTGTACTTTTTGATTATGGTTGTAGTAAATCCATACATTAGAACTTTTCTAGCGTTCGTATTGAAGGTTGTGACTTTGGTGTTGGTTGACAGCTCTTTTGAATTCCAAATATTCTTGAGCTTTAGGAATGCTGTTGTTGCTTTATCAATCCTTGTCTTTACATCTGTATTAGATCCTTCTTGTTCATTGATGATACTTCCCAGATACGGGAACGTTTCCGCCTCTTCCAGAGTTTCTCCATCAAATGTGATTGATTTGATGCTCTCTGTGTTGTATTTGAAGATCTTGCTTTTTTCTTTGTGATAATATAGCATGACAATAATTCAGTATCATCGGTTATTTACTATTCAATGCTACCTAACATTTCATTCTTCTTCTTCAAATAATCTTCAAATTGAATTAATTTTTTACACGATACAGTAGTAAACTTATACTAATGACTTGAAAAATATAACAGATCATAAACATCATCAGTAATACAAATGATTGTTGAAGCATTTTCATTGTGAATGAATGAACTTGTTTAGCACCTGTTGTCTTTTTCAAGATGAAAATATGGTACTCAACCAGTAATCTATAGGTGAAGTGTTAGTTGAATGTATTATTGTGATGACTAGGAGTATTTGAATTTTTGTACGAATTAGGAATCCGAGAAATAACTCAAGTTAACCAAGAAGAACTATATAATCACGAACAAACGTATTGTATTTGGAATTCGAAACCAGGCAGTCATCAAGTACAAAGGAATCATTATTATTATTACAAACACCACGACTAAATTAATAAACTTACTTACTTACTCCTGTTACTTCCAACGGGGCATAGACCATCGACCAGTATTCTCCAACCTACTCTGTCCTCGACCTTCCTTTCTAGTTATATCCAGTTGTTGTTCATTCTCCTCATGTCTGTCTCCGTTTCTCGGCATAATGTGTTCTTTAGTCTTTCTCCTCTCCTGTGGCCTTGAAGATTCCAAGCCGGAGCTTGCTTTGTGACACAGTTGGGTGGTTTCTTCAGTGTGTGTCCGATCCACTTCCAGCACTTCTTTCTCATTTCTTCCTACACTGGAATCTGGTTTGTTCTCTCCCACACTAGGTTGTTGTTGTTGTTGCTGTTGTTGATAGTTTATGGCCAACGAATCCGAAATATTTTCAATAGACAACGTTAATAAACACTTGTATGTTCTAGATGATGGTTTTTGTAGTTGGCCAAGTTTCCTCTCCATACAGTAGAACTGTGTTGAGATTTGTATTGAAAATCCTAACCTTGGTGTTGTTTGACAGTTGTTTTGAATTCCAAATGTTCTTCAGTTGTAGATATGCTACTCTTGCTTTTCAGATCTGCGCCTTCACATCTTCATCAGATACACCGCGTTTATCAATGATGCTGCTGAGATATGTAAAGGTTTTTACATCTTCCAAATTTTCTCCGTTAAATGTGATTTGATTGTTGCATACTGTGTTGTACCGGAGAATCTTGCTTTTACCTTTGTGTGTGTTGAGACCTACTGCTACTGAGGCTGCAAATTAATAACCTTACCCACAATAAACTATTGCCGAACATTACTCAGAATTTTTATAATCTGATTCTTTTAAGAAATGTATAAGTCAAGAAATCGATTTCAAGTATCTTACAATTCTAAAGATGCTTAGAATGGAATAGAAATAGTCACATCAATGTTTTCATACTACTTGTTAATTTAAGGATTAATTCACAATTCAACTGATTATTTAAATATTTTCATGAATATATTATCTAGATACTCATGCAAAGAATGTACTATACTTCCAAGTGATTTAATATATTTGAATTCATGAGTCGATCTAAGCTGGATTAGCATTGAAATACCTAGAAGCATTGGACGACCGTTTCGTCCTACTATGAGACTTCTCAGTAGTTCGCATACATGATCCTGCCTCGCGAGATTCGAACCCAGGACCTATCGATCTCACGAGCGAACGCTTAACCCCTAGACCATTGAGACATAATCATCATGTGCTTACTAGTGATTGGCTTCAAGTGGTATTCCTTGCAGTTCTGGTGAGAAGCGGTGATTAATGAAGTTCAACCAGGTCTGTTGTGAGATAGTAACTCACTGAAAATAATGATGGATGTGTCGCTCAATTTTGTGGATTAGTTGAAGTTAGACATTAACATCGTTGGATGCCTGATCAGTGGTCTAGAGATTATGCATTCTCACGATATCGATATGTCCTGAATTCGAATCTCCCGAAGCGGGATCATGGATGCGCACTGCCACGAAGGAGTCCCATACTAGGACGGAGCGGCTGTCCAGTGCTTCCCCCCTTTGTTTCTAATATCAATAATTTCCAAAATTACATCTATTTTCATAATATTCTTCTTCAGTAGTCAATTCAGTCATTTTCGCTTTTTTCTTTTAAGCTTTAACACAACATGATTAACCTTCATTAATAACAACAAACCATCTGGTTATTTGTCAATTTCCTTTAAAAAAAAGTTAAAAGTTCATTTGTTTCCTTCACATTAACCAACATATAACTGATGTAATTGTTCTGATTTGAATGTCTTTGTCAATTGTTAGTTTGTTATTGTTTCCTCATATAGGAACAAAGAAAATTCATATGATGACGATCATCATCATCATCTGACCGACCTTGAAACCATTTTTTTTCAGATCTGTGTCAAGAGTGGAATTATTGTTAATCTCTTTCTTCTCTTATTCTTCATCTTCATCTTCATCATCATCTTCTTCTTCTTCTTCCTAACCCCCTTTAAAATGGATTCAGATCAAGTCAGTATGCATGTATGTATGTTGTATGTATGTAGACATGTATTTGTAAGTGTGTATTGTGCATTGTATGAATTGTTCTCCACTTATATGTATGTGTGTGTGCATGTGCATATGTCCACGTGTGTTTATCTACATTAGTGATATACAACATTGGTGTATATGTATCAACAACTGATATCTTTGATCAAATCTTTTACCTTTTACTTTATATTCATTTAAGATATTAAAATGTATGGTCAAAAATGTTTACCATAGAAAATAGTTACTACGGTAATATAAAAATTAAACTTTATTTAACCTTTATTTTCATTAATGTAAGTTCACAATAATCATTTATTATGAGATAAAACAAATATTATCGGAATGGGTTTTGTGGAGATTTTAGAAATTTCACAGATTGAAATCATGAATCAGTTGAAGCTCGACCACCATTGAAAACCTGGAAGCACTGGACGGCCGTTTCGTCCTAGTATGGGACTCCTCAGCAGTGCGCATCCACGATCCCGCACCATGCGGGGCTCGAACCCAGGTCCTGGTGGTCGAGCTTCAACTGACTCATGATTTCAATCTGTGAAAACAAATATTAGTCTAATATATTTTGATGATTAGATAGCTTGTGACTTAAGGTAGTATTGAAGCAATTCACATAAGATGAATATATATGCCAACAAGAGACTGATCAATTACAGTTCTAAATAACAATGGGAAGATACAATGTAAACAATATCAAGTAAATTTAAACTTCACTTCATTACATAAGCAGGTGACTATCAAAACTCAGTAGATAAGTGGATAACGTAATGGCGTTTGAAGTGAACGACATTGGATTCGAGATCCAGAATGAACATGAATCAGGAGATGCAGGAATATTCAGTTGACGAGTCCTGAATAGGAAGAAATATGCGTCAAACTGGATTACATTGCTAGCCACATTCCAGCCATCTGTACTTATAATGCTTGTGAATTAATGTAATATCGAGGCTATCTGCACAAGATGCACATATATCAACAAGAAACTGATCAATTGCAGTCCTAAACATCAATGAAAAATTGCAAGCAAACAATACGAAGTGAATTTAATTGTAACAAAGTTAAGTAGGTAAAAACTTATGAAAATCGGTGTAGGTGGGCTGAGGGATTAATTCCACATAAGTTCACCAGTGACGGTCTCCAAGAGGTATTTCCTAGAGTTCTTGTTAGAAGCAATGATCAGTGAAGTTCAATCAGGTCTGTTGTGAGATAGTAACTCACTGAAGACATTGGTGAATGTGTCGCTCGATTTCGTGGATTGGTTGAAGTTAAACACTAACACTGTTGAATTCTTAATCAGTGGTCTAGAGGTTATGCATTCTCACGATATCGATATGTCCTGAATTCGAATCTCCCGAAGCGGGATCATGGATGCGCACTGCCACGAAGGAGTCCCATACTAGGACGGAGCGGCTGTCCAGTGCTTCCAGGTGTTCCATGGTATTCTAGCTTCAAATGATTCATGATCTCAACTATTAAAATTCTACTTTGATTGAGATTGAATATTTTCTAAAAAATAAGCGAATTATTGAAAGGACAGATTTTTTTAATGGTTCGTGTTATTCATTGTTTATATGCCTGGTTATCTTCACAGTTATCATTTAAATGACTTCTGATAGAAAGTTTTCAAATTGCGGAAAATAAACAAGATTTTTTTTCAAAGTTCTATTATTCTAAAATTGATGTCTTGGCAACACGAAAATATTTTGATTTTTTTTTTACAGAGTGGAATCAATTAAGGAACTGTTCCTAACGAAAAAGTCTGCGATATTGAACTCATTAGATAGTGGTTGGAGGTAGTCGACAGGAAACCCTGTACCTGGGTTTCGTGCTACTTGGCACTCGTCAGCAAGGTGTACCTGTAATCTTGAGGGAACTGGTGCTCCCTGGCTACTACCTCCAACCACCATCTAATTTCAATATATAGTGCACGCAGTGTCGAGTCACCTAGACTGGTGGCCACATTACAACGTGGTTGATAGCATTCGATCTGCACTAAACGAGGACTTGACATGCATGACATTGATCATCACCCAGTTATCAATCAATTGTGATATTGAACTCATCTCCATAATTAGTTCAGCTAAATTATTAATTGTATGCTCACAAGTAAATGACTTTAATATAAACTTTCTACTGTCCCATAAACAGTCATAACTGGTAAAATGAGTCAATTACTTACAAATGATACTAATTAATCATTGTGTGATATTGCAAAATGATTGATGTTAGGAGTTATTCCATTGAATGATAATTCAGTTATATGAATTTTATTCCTAAACCACCAAACCCGAAAGTTCTAGGTTCAATCCAATTTGAAGGGTAAGTGGATGAGTACTTCTGAAGAATGAAACGACTATTCAATTCATTTTGGAATTTTTCTAGTTATCCAACTAAATTTACTTAGTGATTAAAACTCTCTTGAAATTGTATTTCCCTTGAATTAATTATCATTATTCGAAAAATCCCAGTGACAATCGATAATTACATAATATTAATCATTCATTGTTTTGTAATAGTGTAAACAAAGCATTGCTTTGCCTTGTGACGCAGTTGGTTGCTTTCCTCAATTTGTGTCTTATCCACTTCCAGCACTTCTTTCTCATTTCTTCCTACACTGGAATCTGGTTTGTTCTCTCCCACACTAGGTTGTTGTTGTTGTTGATAGTTTATGGCCAACGAATCCGAAGTAATTTACGTAGACAACGTTAATAAACACTTGTATGTTCTAGATGATGGCTTTTGTAGTTGGTCAAGTTTCCTCTCCATACAGTAGAACTGTGTTGACATTTGTATTGAAAATTGTTACCTTTGTGTTGGTTGACAAACAGTTGTTTTGAATTCCAGATGTTCTTCAGTTGTAAATATGCTGAATTTGCTTTACCTGGAACCCCTTTGGGGCTACTGCCGGTCCCAAGCCCGGATAAAGGAGGAGTGTCGGTCATAGGGTTAGTGACCTCACCCCGTAGAAAACTAACTCTCTTAAAAAACGTTAACTAGAAAAAAATAATTCAAACCATTTCAACTATGCCCTTGGAGTGTTATTGATGAAATAATTTCGTAATCAGATTTGTACAACTCACCTCTTATGTTGATCCGATCATGTTTTTAAATTAACATACCTTCTATGATTTCTATTATTAAAATCTTAACACACACACACACACACAACCATTTTACGTGATTTATTTTCAAAACTATTGAGAAGTACACCATGATCACTAATGATAAGCAGATCAAAAGTATTGACTGAAGAATAATTAAAACGTAACAATCACAAATGTCATTAGCTGGTTAAATAATCCATTCTGTATGTTCACAAAATGTGATCATCAAAAGTTTATTTCATAGACTTGTGGCTAAATCAGTTTTGTTCTCCTTCAAATTACATCTGTCCTGGATACATTTTTTTTATCGTTTAATACATTATTGAATGTCTTCAGAAATTAGGATCTTCAAATATTTTTTTTCATTTTACTGGTTATTTCAGCTGGGATTTGTAACATTAGAACAATGATTCAATGACTTAAGGCTATATCGAGGTAATCCGCACAGGATGGACATATATCAACAAGAGGTTAATCAATTGAATTCTTAAATAACAATGGAAGATACAAATAAAACAACACCAAATGAATTTAAACTTCACTCCATTGCACAAGCAGGTGGCTATCAGTAATTAGTAGATAAGTGGATAACGCGATGACGTTTGAATCAAATAGTTCTGGGTTGGAGTTCCGAAGTGAACATCAACTCAGTGATACAGGTACATCCAGATAATGAATTCCAAATGCACTGAAACGTTTCTCAAACTGGATTCCACTACTAGCCACTATCGATCTTTGCTTAAAAAGCTTGTGACTTAAGACTATAGATCGAGGCAATCCTCACAAGATGCCAACAAGAGACTGATCAATTGCAAATCTAAATAACAATGGGAAGATACAAATAAAACAACACGTAATGAATGTACCAGTAACTTTTAGGCGATTTTTACTAACAGTATTCTCAACCTAAATGTTTCACTCAATTTTTTTGGCCATATTTAATAACCTCACTTTCAGTTTGTCAATATTTATTAAGATCGTGAATAGGAGAACAGAAAACGAATAAAGCCTATTAAGTTCAATTTACTCATCAACATAGAAGTTTGATGGTTTTCTCTCAATTTTCACTTCTGTTGCTGAAGTATTCGGTTCACTTGAAGTAAATAGATTTCTTTATCGTGTTGTCTCTATATATTATCTCTGAAGGTTTCATGAGTTTTTAAAAGGTATGCCATTCGTTTTTATTGGATAAATCATTAACGAACTAGTTAACTGCAACGATGCTTATTCGTGTTTCTGGAAAAAAAGTTCTTTAAACGATTCTTCCCTCAGTAGATATTGGAGAGTAAAATGATTAAGAAAATTTACAAGAATGATAATGAAACTGATGTTAATGGTTGTATTGGCGAGATTATAATTTATGGACGAACTAATCAGGCATAAGATAACAGGTTTGGGATTTTGGCACGAAATTCACTCAACCATTTGGCTAAATAGAGTTGATGTCAGTTCATGATGAAAACCCGAAATCATCAACTATAAATCATAATTCGAATTCCTCACACTAATTTATAAACCTCAATTTGGTCCTAGTTATAAGGTGAACACTCTCAAGATCAGTCTAGGGTTTCTCGAAGGTCTTCCATAAGTTAAGATCTCACCGTATGAAGCACATCTAAATTCAATGTTATAAGCTTCCAGAGAATATGAAGTTATTTTTTTTAACTTCTCGTAATTTCAAAGTTAGTTTTTATCACTAACTATTATCCTTACTAAAGAATATTACCTGGTACTTATAAACGGCGATATATACCATCGAACTCAGAACTTATATTTCACACTGAGAACATAATTCCTTTAAATCATTCGATCAGAGTACTGTGACCTACATTGTCAACTTCGACAAACTGTCTATTGAGTAACCATTGTAATTGTAGGCATCAGTTTCAGTCCTGATGTGTCTGATTTATCACTAGAATACAAGGAATCAATTTAGAAGTCAGCTGCTACGTATTACATCAATAAAGTGCAGTTTTATTATATATAAAGTCAATACATCTATCATAAATTTAATTCAGCTTCTGGATTTCTTATTTTACGAACTATACCCTATGTTTCTTTAATAACTCTGAAAGTGAAACTCCCGAGAGGATTACGTCATTTTTCTATTTATCCGTCATGTTTTATGTGAGAGTTATAATGCTGCTTGAACTCCCTAATAAAATCAGGTAGTTGATTTTTTTAAGGAAAATCCTACAGCTATTTATTCTAAAAGATTAATTTACAAGTCAGTAGATTTAGACTTATAGCAGCCAGTGACCACTTTGTTTTTATTCATTGTTCATTTTCATAGCGAAGGCGAGATATCCGTCTATGAATTAAGGGACGAGTATACTGTGCAGCAGTTTGTTCAGTTCTACATTACGGCTGAGAAATGTGGCCATTCAGGGTAGAAGATGCTCGTAAGATACTAGTATTTGGTCACAGATGTCTTAAAGATAGTGCTTGGATATGCTAGGATCACCGCGTAAGTAATAGTGAAGTTAGACATAGGGTATTAGGGAATGATGATAAATCCGTTGATGAGGTTATAAATCTCCCTCGACTGAGATGGTCGGGCCACGTGTTACGTATGCCTGAACACCAATTATCACGACGAGCAATGTTGACTAGTGTTGAAGACGGTTGGAAGAAAGTTGGGGGTAGCCAAACGAAAACGTGGTATCAATCCACAAAATCACCAAATTCTGGTCTGAGCCATGTTGGTAGATGCAGACTACTTGGTCGGGGTCCGGTGAGACAATCGTAACCAAGAGTTGGGGACTGTGGGTGACATGGATCAGAATCGATCATAATGGCGTCGGCGTATACACTCACTGTCTTCCCTTAAACGATGAGAATAAAGTCGCTTCATATATTTCTTTCTACGAACTACTTCATTCTTCCTGTATTATGTCCTTATATACAATCTACCTTTTATATAATACTACCATAGAAGTAACTACTTCTATGAATTTGGTGTTCACCTTGTGCTAATGAGGTGTAGTAACTTGGACCGATGTATTTATGTGTTTGGTCCTACGTTGTAACTGATTGGTTCACTGACTGACCCATTTTAAGAGGATACTAAGTTTTACATACACTATCGGTTTGTAATCACAACTCTCAAACACCTCAAGATAAATTCACTCAATTCACCAAAATACTCCTTCATAATTCCATTTTCGTGAAATCATCAAGATCATGCAATGATCAATATTGTCCCTGGAATAGTCTATAAACTAGCCAGAATATATAAGAATAATTTAAATAAGAACACATTACGTCTGGAAATACAGTCAGATATGAAGAGTAAGTAATAAAGTAATTTAAAGAAGCCAAATGTAATTTCAATAATTGAGATCATGAGTGAATTGAAGCTAGAGCACCATGGGAAACGTGGAAGCAAGTGGTTGAGTTGTGAGATAGTAACTCACAGAAGACAATAGTGGATGTGTCGCTGAATTTCGTGGATTAGTTGAAGTTAGACATTAATATTGTTGGATGCCGGATCGGTGGTCTAGAGATTAAGAGCTCACGCGTTAGACTGACAGGTCCTGGACCCAAAAATGTAGTTTTCAAATATTTATATAATTCTGTTTTAATGGTTAAATTCATAAGTCAATTAAATCTAAACTATCATGGATAAGCTGGAAGTACTGGACGACCGATTTATCCTAGTATGAAACTCATGAACAGTGTACATTCACGATCCTGCTCTCGAGATTCAAACCCAGAATTTTCAATCTCGAGAGTGAACACTTATTCTCTAGACTAGTGAGTTGATATCCAACGGTGTTCATGTCTAACTTCAGCTAATCCACTAAATTGAACTGAAGAGTCACAAAATACGACGAAACGGCCGTTCAGTGTTTCCAAGTATTCCATGTTGTCCTAGCTTCAATTGACTCATGATGTCAACTATTGAAATTACTACAATCTTCACAAAACCCCTTCTGAAGCCAAATACATTGTCTCTAGGATAAATTTCCTATAGTATTTCCAGTTGAAAAACAGCAACACCAACAACAACAACAAGATTATACTAGAAATGGTATAATCATTTAATGAAATAATAAATCATTATCATTAGTGTATTACTATTGTTAAAAATCTAGTTTTTAAAAAACCCAAATCATTAGACTGTTTGAATTTTGTCGTGTCCTGATTTAACCTGAACTATATTATCTGCATTATGACTGAGTATTCACTCGGGTTTTTTTGTTTATTTTCTCTCTTTTTTTTTTCTTTTTTTTTATAGATCAAACATATATTATCCAAAAACGTATCTATGTGTACAATAGTATTAGTAGGGTGTAATACTGTTTCACAGTGCAAAACAGTTGTCATACACTCATTCAAACACCCACTACTCCCCCCCACATATATATATATATATATATATATATATATATATATATATACATGTATACATTAAGATAAGTAGTTAGTTATTTTATAAACAGATGAGTTTTGGGATATTTCATTCTATCTTTATAATTCCTATTTGATTTTCATTATAGATAGGTTAATACCATAGATATATGTAAATGGAAAAGTGTATGTTGATAATGATTTGTAGAGTTCCGTAATATCTAACCTACGACTTTCAGGTCACATCATTAGTTATGGATGACCTGAAAATAACCTACTCTACTTTTCATATATATATATATATATATGATTGAAATTGAATATAAATGGATGGTTAATTGTAAATTCACCCGAAATAACCCCTTGGAAAATCAATACTTTTCTATTTGATTATTTATCAATACACTGAGTGATGGTAACACAAATTGTACAAAGTTATAAACAGTTTGTTGAAGTATATAATGTAGCATTTAGTTTTTTATTAACGTTTGACAATAAAATATAATTCATTGATGATGTATGAAGCTTTACAGAGTAAACTTATAATACCATTGGGTTCCGACTCAGTAGTCTAGAAATTAAGTGTTTGCACCCGAGACCCAAGATCCTGGGTTCGAATCCTGTATGTGGGGTTGTGAAACGGCTATCCAGTGCTTCTAGGTTTTTAATGGTGGTCTAACGTTGATCGATTCATGATCGTAATAAAAAAACTGAACAATCTGCACAATCCCATACTGATAAACCTATAAAGTTAAACTAATTGAAGTGAAGTATTGGCTTAGATGTAATTTTGGGAATTTCAACTACGAGAGAGTCCCAGACAACACATTTATTTAGTTCCCGTATATCTATCGACAATACTTCGTTATCAAATTCAAAATTATTACTACTCACCGTTTCCCCAGGCAAAATCAAAAAGGTTTTACAAGATTCCCAATCTTAGTAATGAGTTCCAGTAGTATTACTTCATGAGATAACTCATTTAGACGATTATGATGATAGTGGTGCCTAATATGTATGATGAAAACTAGTCTACTAATCTATTCATGCTTGATAACAATTTCGAAGATCGGTTAACGTTAAATACTATTTGTGTTTAATATGCAACAGAAGTATTCGACTTGTCAGAGCTAAATGGTGAAAATAGATAAATCGAAGAGAACTAGTCATTCGCAGATAGATATGGTATTATAATAAGAATTACAATAAGGATACACTATGACAATCTAATTTATGGACGACCTTTGAGTGGCACTTAAGTAACTTGAAGAATGTCCACTTATTTACTAGAGTCAATTGAAGGTTGTAAATCAATGTGAGGAATCAGGCTTAGGATTTACAGTTGGACGTTAGGATCAGGAATTAAAATTAAAGTTTTCATCGCGAACTGACATCAACTATAATGCTAGAAAGCTATTTAACCAAATAAATAAATGAATTTTACTCCAAAGTCTAACACTTCTTTATTTTTATTGGTTCGCCCATAAATTATAGTTTCAGTAACCCCGTTTTAGATTACCATTTTTTCGTGTTCATTTCTTCTTTGTTCACTACATCATACTACTTACTAATTTTCAACAGTATATGTTATTATCAGTCACTTTGGAGAATGTAGTGCTTCCAGGTTTTCAATGGTGGTCTAGCTTCAACCGACTCATGATTTCAACCTGTGAAATTTCTAAAACTCTTCACAAAACCCATTCTGATAATAATCAACTGCTCACTAGTGACTGACTTCAGGGAAAAACTCCTGGAGTCCTAGTGAGAAGCCGTTACCAGTGCAGTTCAACCGGTCTGTTGTGAGATAACAACTCACTGAAGACAATGGTGTACGGTGGCGCAACTTCGTGGATTGGTTGAAGTTAGATATTAACACCGTTGGATGCCGGCTCAGTGGTCTAGTGGTTAAGTGCTCGCACGCGAAGCCAGTAGGTCCTGGGTTCGAGCCCCGCGCGGTGCGGGATCGTGGATGCGCACTGCTGAGGAGTCCCATACCAGGACGAAACGGCCGTCCGGTGCTTCCAGGTTTTCAATGGTGGTCGAGCTTCAACTGACTCATGATATCAACCTGTGAAATTTCTAAAACTCTCCACAAAACCCATTCTGAGAATGTAGTTTACAATCTCTTCCCATTGTAATATTGCAATTGATAAGCATTTATGTGCATTTCTGACACCTAAACCGTTTCATTATTGAAATGGTATTTCTATGTCGTTCTTACTAATCTACCTTCATCACATGTTATTAGTTGAGATCTGGTTTATTCCAATTAGCTTCAACATCTGGTGCAGAGTAGCTCTCAGTTTAGTTTTAGTAAATACCAATACCGCTTCGACATAGTTATATGCTACTACCCAAGTAATCACTTATTTTTTATATATTAACTTCTACATAATCATCTTATTGATGCATCTTTTTATTGGTTTTTGCTTGAAGCGTTAGTACTGCAATATAAGATTTGTTAACCCTATTGTTTATATTTATTTTTGTTTTTCTAATGGTAACATTTCCAGAGAAATTTTGTATGTTGATTGTAAGAGTTTGCATGCTACTCAACTGTGTGGTCAAAATTCTTAGGAGGATTTTGTAATTTATCCTTGGACCACCGAAAGACTCAAAAATCGAATCCTTGGATTTAAGTGAAATATAATTCTGACTAGTTCAGGTCAGTTTTCTAGATGATTCTAGTGCGAGCTATAATGCGGTTAAGAGATTTTTTCTCAAACTCTTCCTGGTGAGAATGCTTAAGTCTTCTGAAGCCGTTAGTAAGACTTTGCAACTTATTACTTTCTTTTTGTAGGTTTATATTTTGATCTTGACTTACCAAACTTAACCTCGAAAATTGCCGTGAATCTAACTATTTTGCTGGATAATTTGCCATGCTTTTGATACTTCATACCATGTATGTGTAGTGACCTACTTTTATTAAGAGAACGCGATTGGTGTAATGGAAACAATTATTATTATTATTATTATTATTATTATAACCAATTGTACCGTTGATTGTTTTACTTGTTTATTTGACTGTACTAAAGACATCCTTTCTTCCGTTGATTGTGACATTGCACGGATTCGGTTACGCTCAATAACCGCACTTGTAACCTGACACGATCTCGGTATTCTTTCGGTACCACGAGTTAGCCAACAAATACATCTCGACTACAGCCATCAGCTGCCTTCTGATATTTAGCTTTCGGGGGATCTTATTGGTTAACTGGCACGTAGTCTTCCTGTAGTGGTGATCATAGTCAACCGCGACTCGACGCCACACTACATATGTATTTTCATTTAGACTAGCTAAACATATTTTATATGAACCCTTTACAAGACTGTTTTAGGGATAATATATATTTAGTAGCTTCAAAAGACCACACATTATTACGATAAATTGTGTTGTTTTCAGAAGAACCATATTAGATTAAAAATTGATTTGACACTTACTAGTTCTGATTATCATTATTACATGTTTACGAATGTTACTAGGCTAAATACAACAACCACTTATAAAAAATTCTACAATGCCCGTTGTGTTCCTAACTGTAGTCCTAGAAGTCATGTCCCAACCTTTAACTTTTTTTCTTTTTTTTAGATTGTTATATTCCTCATCAACGTATATGTTTGTAGTGACTCACATTTATCACGAGAACACGACTGGTTTAATAAAAACAATTATTATTATAACCAACTGTACCAGTGTTTGTTTTAATGTGCTTTTGTTTGACTGTGCTAATGACAACTATATTGTGCTTCCAGTCTTATTCTTACACTTTGACTGTGACTTCGCGCGAATTTGGTTACGTTCTGTAACCAAGCTTGTATCCTGGCATGCTCTCGGTATCCTTTCGATACCACGAGACCGCCAGCAAATATATCTCGACTTGGTCCATTAACTGCCTCCTGATATTTGGCTTCTCGGGGATTTCATGGATTTATTTGGTTACGTTCAACCTTCGCCTTCTGATTTATTTGGCACGCGATCCTTTGTAGCGGTGTTCATAGTCAACCGCGACTCGACTCCGCGCTACATGTTAACCTGTCCTGTACATGCGTTGCACTATGTTATCTCTATGCTATTTGAAGTTAACAATGATTTAAACCACCCTCAGACTTTCTTCCCAAACCAATTATAGTCGTTATTGCTATGCTGATTTGGGTTTATGAAGTAGACTATCATATTGGTTGCTTAAAAAAGCGTTTAAAATAGATAATAAAGTCAGAGCATTAAGGTACTATCGTGCTACACTGATAAAATGATTAAACTATCACGTGGTTGTTAATCAAGCGACCACTCAAAATAAAAATTCTTGGGCCCATAAATAAAATTAAATTTAGTGGACAAATATTTCTGGATCTCGATTTGAATCCGTTAATACTACAAATTATTTCAGAATAACCTAAAACAACAATACCCATATCTCAATAGTTTATCCTCAATCAACACTATAATTAGTGATTCATAGTGGTTTGTGGATATCGTCATAAGGCATTGCTGTAACTTGACAATCACGTATTATGATTGATAGAATTGAAACTATTAACAAAGTCTACGGATAAACTGTCTTTCAATTATTATTAAATGGTTCTGTTTCTTCGTGGTTATCATTATCTGTAATGTATGATTTTAATATGTTTTTCCATCGCTTGCTCATTTAGTAAACATCTTAAAAGCTTGTCAGTATAAATGGAGGCTTAACAACACAATAATGCATGCAAATCATCAATATAAGCAGTCGAACAAATCTCCTGCAAGTTGGGAACATCATTGTCGAATTTACCACAACACTGACAAAGATTCATGACATTATCATAGATATGAGTTGGGAGTTTTACTTTCCTTGGTTACAACTCATATTCTTTCTGATGATCGCATGAGCAGCACTCACTGTCTATCTTCTTGTGAAGGTTTATTTAGCCAAAAGTAACGTACAACACCGAATCCCCTATATTTGTGGCACATAAGGTTTGTCGATTTCAACAACTTTTAATCACTCCATTTCAAATAAGTCGATTTCTGCTTCATGTCAAACTCGATAACTGCAATGAACTTGCATGCACTACCAACCAGTGAGTATCAATATAAATAATTGGCTTACTTAACATCAAAGTATTGAGTCTAGAACATGTATCTCATGTTTAGCATATTACTGTTGGTTGTCTGTTCGAAATTCACATGATCATCACTATTTCCACGCATTGAAAACATTTTTGGTAACTATTCATATGTATTCGTAGCTTTATTAAATCCTGTCACAGTTAGGCGATAATGAGGTTGAGGAAATCTCCTCGCGACTAAATAAACAGTATTAAACTTAACAAACTAACTGGAACACTAGTTGAGATTCTTCCTCTCCCCGGTTATACTTTTATTCTTTCAGTTAGCTCACTGATGCAAATGCAACTGAAAATCAACTCATACGTACAACATACCGGCATGAATGTTAACTGACTTTCAAATATCAATCGAAGATAATACCGATATCAGCATTTCTAAAATATTGGTTGTCTTCCTATTTATGCGCACAAAATATTTGAACTGTCTATATATTAAGCTCTTAACCAATGGTAATTTCTATGCGTCGTAATGTGACCTGTTGAAATATCTCTGTACTAAATCGTTTCTCATTATGATGATTCCACTTTGTTGACCACTTAGATAATCTTCACGTAGATTTTCGCTTTGTGGGTGTGTATTGTGGCGTCGAGTCGTGGTTGACTATGATCACCACTACAAGAAGGTCGCGTACCAGATATCCGAAGGCGATTGGAGGTTGTAGCAAGATATATTTGTTGGCGATCTCGTGGTATCGAAAGAATACCGAAATCGCGCCAAAGGAGTACAAGCGGAATAACTGAGCAAACGTGAGCGCGTGCAAGGCCACAATCAACGGAAGGAAGGGTGTCTTTAGTACAGTCAACCAAACAATTACAGTAAAACAATCACGGGCACAATTGGCTATAATAATTGTTTTCATTAAAACAATCACGTTCTCGTGATAAAAGTAGGTCACTACACGTGTTAAGCATTAGACCAAAGGTTTTGGAATTATTGCATGTATTTTCCGGCTAGTTTCTGTCGCCTCCTTTTTTATTTGTTTTTCGGCTTATCATTAAAAGCGTTTCAGGCGTTGTCATTTTATGTAACTCATACATTTCCACATTAAATATATTATTTTATCTCCAGCCGAAATGTGTTCTTCCGAGGTACTAAACATCATACTGCTGGTTATCACCATAGAACGAGTAAGTATAGACAACAATATGTCTTCTACGAAAGTTTTTATAGGTTAGGTAGTCACAACATGACAAATTCACTATTTTAGTATTAGTTCTGTTATTATAGTGGCAAATATAAATGTACTAATGACGGATTGAATTATAAATTTACAAGCGTCACGGTTTTTCAATAAGCTACCACTTGACAATGGAATACTAAGAGCGTTAGGAATTTCTGTTGACGGTCAGAATTTTTACCTTAATTTTTTTGTCTTGGGTTCGAAAGTGTTAAAACTATTTTTGTCAAGAAATACTAACTATTTTTTCTCTCCCTACCGCTTCACCTATGCCTTGAAGTTAGGCCGTAGATTTATTAAAATGGAAGTTTGCCAGCTTAGTTGTAAAACGCCCTCCTAATCCCCTACACCGCCCCGTGGCAACCGTCTCCGAATTCACATTTTCTGGGACCCCCGTGAGCCTGTTGTGAGTTGCTTTGTAAGAAAAATGTTCAATGTGAACGAAAAACAAGAGACTCGATTAAAAGCTCTATTTTCCCCATAACGCACACGTTTCAGAATACTGAGTAGTGGTTGCGCATTATAAATCCGTAGTTTTCTTTACGTACCGTTGGTTTGAATGAGTTGTGCAACAGTTCTGCACACGAGTTTTGGTCAAGTTAAGGATAAATTTTGCAGACCGCGCGAGTGCAAAATTTTCATCTGTCCCTGCAAAACTATGTTTCTATCACAGGAAGCACGTAAATCTATGTTTGTAAACTAATTGTGAAATACTATTGGGTCTTAGCCAAATCACTTGGTAGTCGAGTCACTGAGTATCAAACAATTTACTGATCCTCATCAACGTCAATCAACATGCATCAATCGATTGCACTCTATGGACTGGTTCTTGCAGCGAAGGTGGCACAGTATTTCTTGTACTTACCTGCAGATCATCAACGTAGATAATCTATGTCGAATGATTGGAGGCCTACTCGAATTAGACGTGAATGGTCTGACCAACATCTAACTTCGAAGTCACACCTCGCGTTCGGCACCTAACGTGGATTGCCCCTCCGTCGTATCAAGGTACTATGGCTGCTTTTAGTGCCGTACAACACGAAGGATGTCATTACAGAAATGTATTGGTAAAAGTAAGAACAAGGGAGAAGTTGAGACCACCATCGTATGGGCCAGTCCTTGGCGTTCAATTAACTGGTTCGAGTTGGTTATCCTTGGCCCTGACATGGACCAAAGAGCTTTTCTATATTCAGTGACCAAACTGCCGAAAGATTTGTTTAAGGCACAATGATATTTAACTGGCCCTACATACTCTCACAGATATATTTCTGTAACAACGTTGTTTGCGTTGTACAGTCATCAAAGTATCCATAGTGTTTGTATAGGAAGAAAGAGTAATCCAGGTTAGGCACTCACCGTGAGGTGTGATTTCGCCTTAAGCTGGTTGATCACTCCATTCCTGTCCAACAATGAAACGTCCCCTGATCTTCGGCACAGACCACCTACATTGATGATCTATTTAATCATTAGCTGTGGTAGTCTTAGGGAATTGTACGGGCTAGAATATTTCAGAATTACACTAGTGTTCTGGATAAGCTTGGAACCAGCTTATATTGCTAAACTCATGGTCTCGGCCTTAACTGGACAGTACTGTAGAAAGGTATATTGAGCTACATAGAAATTGACTTGACAGATAATTCGATGGTCTGATCTGCCTAATCTAAGGGCCCGGATATTCTGTTCATTCAATACGGTCAAAGTTAACCGACAGTTTTATCAGATGGCAATATTTATGATAACAGGAAAACGGAATAATACGGACAGGTTGAGATCAGGTTTTTGTACATGGTAACTTAATCTTCTTAATTAATATGCAACTAGTCCCTAATATCAAAGCACGGGTACAAATAAATTAATTGGTTCACATAGGGGACTTTAATCTCCCTAGAGTCAACTTCGCGGAACACACGTACACTGGAGGCGACAACTCAACTGAAGCTCGGTTCTTCAACCTCATCGATAACTTGGGCTTATATGAAAATGTGAGGTCGGCAACTCGTTGGAGAAACAGTCAGACACCATCGCGCTTAGACTGTGTATTCACTAACGAAGAATTCCTAGTCGACAACCTCTCAATCCTGGCTCCTCTGGGAAAGAGCGACCATGCCGTCATAGCCTTCAGTTTTGTCATCAAAACTAAGCCAAGGTATCCCAACAATAATTTGCGTTGGAATTTTAAACGGCTGAATGTGCCAACTCTACATGACTATCTACAACAGGTGGTTTGGGATGTTCACCCTCAAATCGATGTGGATGGTCATTGGGACTTCTTACTGCACACGCTCTTATGCGCTACAGACAATTTAGTTCCTCTAACGGTTCCCAAAAGCTGCAAGCCACCTACAGTAATCAAGAACCGTACCCTTCGCCTCCTAAGCCGCAAACGGCACTGTTGGGCGGAATACAAACGAACTAATAACGATGGAGCGTATAGACAATACAAACATATTCAGGAACACATGCACGAAGGCTATAAGAGAAGACAGGCTTCAGTACCAAACAAAGCTTATGGACAAATTCGCCTCTAACCCTAGAAGCCTATTCCGTTATGCAGCCTCTCTTCGTCAAGCCAAAACAGGAGTTTCTCAACTGCTAGGTCTTAACGGCCCGACCAACAACGATGGCGACGCCGCTAACCTTCTGGCGGCCCATTACTCTCAAACATTTCAACCGGCTGACATCAACTTTATTGACGACAGTTTCATCTCCAACTCCACAGGACTTTCTGAAGTGGACCTAAGCGCTGACTTGGTGTTCCGGAAATTGCAGCACTTAAGACTTGACACTTTTCCTGGGCAGGATATGGTTTGTAGTGGCTGTGCTTCGATAATTAATCACCCTCGAACCGTTATCGTATAATCTTCAACGATGTTTGAAATCAGAAGGCAAAAAGAAGCAGCTACTACAGTTTATTTAGTAGATAATTCGGACCAGATAGCAGAGAGGCAAAATGAATGAGCAAGCGAACTACGATTGTAGCAGTAGCAAGTAGTAGTAGTAGTAGTAGTAGTAGTAGTAGTAGTAGTAGTAGTAGTAGTAGTAGTAGTAGATGGGTGCAAATGTACACATATATATATGTATAGGAAAATGGATGAGTCAGTGAATAGACTAAGCAGTTAATAATGAAGCTAGCAGAATGAATACATGCGTAGGCGCTAAACAATGTTTAAGCATATGTATTTCATACAAGCGTAATAATAAAGATAGTACAACAAGTTGTCATATCATGGATGACTTTGTCCATTAAATAGGTCAACAAAAGACCTTGACTGAACTAAACTCAATTGCACGTGAGTCACTATAATAGCTCCCCCCTGCAAACAAAGATATATGGAAAAATGTCTGTGTTTGCTTAAAAAATAGTAAACTGAGTAGGGTAGTTACAATCGTTTGAAAAAAATGGTTTGTACAAAATTAAGATGAAGTTGGTGTGTGCTGTACATTCGGTTTGCGCCCGTCCGTGAGGTTATAAAAAATAATAGCAATAAATAGAAGGAATGCGGTATTGCTTTACATTTTAAACAAAAATTATACGTGTAAGTGTAGGGGTACATAGGATATGTTGAGTTTTATAGCGTATAACATGGAATTAGTAATGCATGTGTATACAATGAAGTGGAAGTTATAATTAATATTTAAAATAGTAGAAAATTATTAATAGAAGATTGCAGCGACATAACGTTGGGGCCATCTTACTCTTCGACCAGACTTTGTGGTTACTGGATTCTCTTTGTTTGTGCTCGTCGATGTCGTTGATGATTGGAACTGACGTTTCGATGATTCAACGGTTTTCGCAGTATCTGTATGTACTGGCTGATCGTAGGCTTCGATGAAAGCTGGTTTGACTCGGTCGATGCTAATTACATCCGTTTTTCCAGCTTTGTCTACCGTAATAGTTTTGTCGTCTCTTTTAATCACCTTAAATGGACCATCGTAGGCCGGTTGTAAGGGACGTTGCACATTATCCCTTCTGATAAACACATGGGTACTGTCACTTAGTTGTTTGGGTATGTAGACACGGCGTTGATGTTGTCTCGGAAGCGTTATCCTTAGACTACTCATATGCTGCTTAAGACGCTGTACATAGTCCGGTATATCAGTTGGAACGCTTTTACTTGCGGTGAAAAACTCTCCTGGCTGACGTAGTGTGGTTCCATAAACCAACTCTGCTGGGCAGCATTCTATATCTTGTTTGATTGTTGATCTTAAGCTCAACATGACTAACGGTAGCTTGCTGGCCCAATCGTTATTGCTAATGACAGCTGTAAGAGAAGCTTTAAGTTGCCGATGCAATCTCTCTACCATACCATTCGACATCGGATGGTAGGATGTTGTGCGAATTCGTTTGATTCCGAGTAGTTCTGTGAGTTGTTGGAAAAGGCGGCTCTCGAATTGAGCTCCTCTATCGGTTGTAATATTAGTAGGTACGCCATAATGGGAAATCCAATGCTCTACTAGGGTTTTTGCGATAGTTTCGGCTGTAATATCTTTTATGGGCACAGCTACAGGCCATCGTGTGAATCTATCAATGCAAGTGAAAATGTAACTGAAGCCATTCGAAACCGGCAGTGGTCCTATAATATCGATATGTACGTGCTCGAATCTGTTATCGGGATGACGGAAATGACCTACTGCGGAACTGGTGTGGCGATGTATCTTAGCTCTCTGGCATTTTATACACGCTTGCGTCCAATTACGAATATCCCGATTCATACTTGGCCATACAAAACGTTCGCTGATTAGTTTGATGGTAGCCTTTATTCCGGGATGCGAAATATTGTGCATGGCTTCGAAAATGTTTCGCCTTAGCGGCTTTGGAATAAATGGTCTTGGTTGACCTGTAGAAATATCGCAGGTGATGCTTACTTCTTCCAACGGAGTTTCTTTGAGAACTAACGAGGTTGTATTGGCAGACTTTAGTCTGTTGAACTCGACGTCGATATTTTGTAATGCTGCTAACTTGTGATAATCGATTTCAGACTGAATGAGAGCATTGACCATCGTTCTGGATAACGCGTCTGCCACTTCGTTACAATTACCTTTGATATACTGGACGTGAATTGGGAAATAAATTCTAATTGTCGGATTTCCCTCGGCGAGTAGTTGTCCTGTTTGGCGTTCAATGCTTTTGTGAGGGGTTTATGATCTGTATATACTGTGAAAATGGTACCCTCAATCATATGTCGGAAATGTTTTATTGCCAAGTAAATCGCTAGGAGTTCTCTTCCGAAAGTACTATACCTTGTTTGTGTCGGATTCAGTCTTTTCGAAAAAAATGAGAGCGGTTCCCATATGCCATTAACTAATTGTTGTAAAACGGCTCCTACCGCTACGTCTGATGCATCCGTCATGATAGCTAACGGTGTTTCGCTCTTTCGTCTAGTTAGTGTCACTTCTTTATTTAGTGCTTTTTTAGCGTTCTCGAATGCTTGAATCGCGTCTAGTGATAATTGGAATGTCCGTGCGTTTCCGCGTAATGCATCTGTTAGTGGTTGCAATATTGACGCACAATTCGGGATAAATCGTCTGTAATAATTTATTAACCCGAGAAATCGACGTAACTTTTTCCATGAATCGGGTAGGGGATAATTCCTAATGGCGTCGACTTCTGTTGCTATTGGTGTGATGCCTTGAGAAGTTATATTGTGACCTAGGAACTGTAAAGATTCCTTTCCGAATTCACACTTCTCAATATTTAAAGAAATACCATGTTCTCTGAGTCGCATAAATAATTGCCGTAGTTGTTGTATATGCTCATCTTTAGTGGTGCTAGCCACTAATAAATCGTCGATATACGCGTATACTCCAGGTAAACCTCTAATGACCTGGTCTATAAACCGTTGAAAGGTTTGTGCCGCGTTAGTCAGTCCAAAAGGCATACGCAGGAATTCATATAGCCCAAATGGGGTTGTTACTGCTGTTTTCGGTATGTCTTGTGGGGCAACAGGGATGTGGTAGTATGCTCTGACTAAGTCGATCTTCGAGAAGATAGTAGTGCCCTCTATACTGTAGGTGAAATCATGAATGTGCGGTATAGGGTATCTGTCAGCTACTGTTTGTTTGTTCAGTGCTCTGTAATCTCCACATGGCCTAACCTCTCCATTCTTTTTCGGGGCCATATGTAGCGGGGATGCCCACGGGCTGCTCGATGGCCTTATAATGCCTAGCCTCATTAGCTTGTCGAATTCCTGTTTTGCGACAGCTAGTCTTTTGGGATCTAACCTTCTTGGTCTTGCATTGATTGGTGGACCATTCGTTACGATGTGATGCTGAATAGAATGTTTGAGATCCGCTTTATTGTATGTTACGTTTACGAGTTCAGGGAATTCCCTTAACAACAATTTATATGGATCACCACGACTTTTATCTATCACAAGGTTCATTGAAACGGCTTCCGTAAGTATTCCTCTTATCGAAGTGGTTTGACTGCCGTTTATAAGTCTGTATCGTCTAGAGTCTACTAGCAGGTCAAAGTTACATAAGAAATCTATGCCTATTATGGGCATCGATACGTCTGCTATGACAAAGTTCCAACGGTATGAAGCGCCACGTCCAAAATCTAGGGACAATTTCCGTTTACCATATGTCTTAATATCTGATTTGTTTGCTGCTCTTAGCACTAATGACGGATTAATGTTTTTTCTTTCCTCGTTAAATGGAGGTACTACGCTAATTTCCGCTCCAGTGTCAACTAAGAATTGTGCGCCAGTGGTTCGATCTTGTATATAAAAGAGGCGACTATTTTCAGGCATTATGTGTGTTGATGCCGTTGCCATTGATACTCGTGAGTATCGGTTACTAGCCCTGTTAAATCTACAAGGTTGTAGGCACTTTCTAGCCCTGTAGCCGAACATTTGATGATACCAACATATCGCGAGAGTTGTGCGTCGTCTAGAAGTTGACCGGGTCCTTTCACGCGAGCGATCTCGCGATGACCTTCGTGGCTTTTCTCTCTGCGTTAATTCTGTGAGTTTGCGGCATAAAACATTTATTTCCTTCTGTAGAGTATCAAGTCTATCGTCTACCGTCACGTTGTGTAGTGGAGGGCTTGCTTGCTTGCTTCTTTCGTATATTCTATCGGCTATCTTTGCTACATTGTCTAAATCATCATCCGTATCTCCCACAGCTAGGATCTGCTGTATGTTTGCCGGGAGTCGGCGGAGCCACAGTTGATAAAAGAGATTATTGTCAATGTGTCTATCGCCAAGTAGACTTTTCATATAATTTTTTAGCTGTGATGGGGTTCTATCTCCAATTTGTACTTGATTAAGGAGTTGTTCGACGGCTTGTTGGTCACTGAGAGAGAGAGTTTTAATTACTGCCTCTTTTAGCACGTCGTATGGTTTTTCTGTGTGTGGTTTTGCTAGTGCCTCTCGAACGCTGTCAGCTACTTCGTCTGGGAGTAGTGTGCTTGTCAGGCTGAACTTATCCTTTTGCAAAAAAATGCGGTTAGTGAGAAAGCAATTTTCAAGTCTTATAAACCAAAGTTTTGGATCTACGATTTTAAAAGAAGGGGCAGGGAGGTTAAAAGACCTCACGGAAGAGGCTTGCTGTACGCTTGAAACTGTGTTTTCATAAGACATGCTTATAAAAACTAAGTAGCACACGAAAGTAATTTAACAGTCACAAGGAAGAATAGACGGGCAAAAACAATGATAATAAAAAATGGCACAATTTATAAAATGGAACAGATTTACTAAATTGCACCAATATATCAATTGTTTATGGATAATTGTTATTTATTATGATTATAATTGTCACGTTTAATAATGTTTGCGAAATAATGTAAGTGTAATTAAAATAATAATATAAATCCACAGTTGTAATTATAGTTCATTTGATAATCCAAATTGAGATGAAAAGAATCGGATTTTTGGGATTTGATTATTTCACCAAAATTTGCTTCCGTTCTCACGTCGGGATTACCAATTCTGTAGTGGCTGTGCTTCGATAATTAATCACCCTCGAACCGTTATCGTATAATCTTCAACGATGTTTGAAATCAGAAGGCAAAAAGAAGCAGCTACTACAGTTTATTTAGTAGATAATTCGGACCAGATAGCAGAGAGGCAAAATGAATGAGCAAGCGAACTACGATTGTAGCAGTAGCAAGTAGTAGTAGTAGTAGTAGTAGTAGTAGTAGTAGTAGTAGTAGTAGTAGTAGTAGTAGTAGTAGTAGTAGTAGTAGATGGGTGCAAATGTACACATATATATATGTATAGGAAAATGGATGAGTCAGTGAATAGACTAAGCAGTTAATAATGAAGCTAGCAGAATGAATACATGCGTAGGCGCTAAACAATGTTTAAGCATATGTATTTCATACAAGCGTAATAATAAAGATAGTACAACAAGTTGTCATATCATGGATGACTTTGTCCATTAAATAGGTCAACAAAAGACCTTGACTGAACTAAACTCAATTGCACGTGAGCCACTATAGGTTCATCCTACCATACTGAGGGAGGCAGCCTTAATCCTGGCAACGCCGCTTAGCACGATGTTCTCACACTCGCTTAGCCGAGGCAAATTACCGGAAAACTGGAAGTTGGCTCATATCACATCAATTTTCAAAGGTAGTCGACGCAATGAACCTTCAAGTTATCGGCCGGTGGCTCTTCTGTCATTACCTTCAAAACTCATGGAGTCCCTGATATGCGACGGTTTAAATGACTATCTACTGTCCTTAAATTTCTTCTCACCCCAACAGCATGGTTTCAGGAAGGGTTACTCTTGTATAACCAACCTGCTGACTGCGGTGGACAAATGGACAAGCATCCTCGATTGCAAGGGAAAGGTTGGCGTCATTTACCTTGATTTCTCAAAAGCTTTTGATAAGGTTAACCACTTGTGTCTTATCAACAAGCTCAAACGACTAGGTATCAAACCACCTCTAATCGATTGGCTTACTTCATACCTAAAAAGTCGACACTTTAAGGTTAGGGTTAATTTCACTTTATCTCAGGCTATGGAATGTCCTAGTGGGGTCCCCCAGGGCTCAGTACTAGGGCCTCTTCTCTTCTTGATCTACATAAATGATCTTCCTCAACAGGTAACGTCAGACTTATTGCTTTTTGCCGACGACGTGAAACTTTGGAGAGAGATACGCAACCAAGACGATACACAGGCACTTCAGGAGGATCTGACTCGACTTCAAAGTTGGGCAGACGATAACGGACTTACCTTTAACACTTCAAAGTGTAAAGTAGTCCATCTGCGACATGTCGCAAACTACAGTTACAACTTAGGAAACTCCTCTCTAGTAGTATCCCAAGTCGAAAAAGATTTAGGAGTCCTGGTGCCCTATGACTTAAAGTCTTACGCTAACTGTGACAAAAATGCCTTCCGAGCAAACCTTGCACTAGTAACGTTGAAGCGCATTTTTGGACAGTTTGACGGACGAACTTTCCATACAATCTTCAATAGTTTCATCCGTCCCCATTTAGATTACGGAAACATAGTACTCCCCCCTCACTCCAAAAGGACAAGGTCACTTTGGAGCGTATCCAACGGCGAGCCACGAAATCAGTTCGAGGACTCAAATCTAAGCCTTACGAAGAACGCCTCCGTTCACTAGACCTTTACCCACTAGAATATAGGCGTCTTAGAGGTGATTTACTAATGGCTTATAGTATTCTTAACAGTTCTGGACATCCTCTTAAACACCTACTTAAGCTTAGTTCGAATAATAACCTAAGGGGTAACACCCAGAAACTGGAAACACAACATAGCAAGACGGAATGTAGACACGACTTCTACTCCTTAAGAGTTGTCAAAAGCTGGAATTCGCTGCCGAGCGAGCTAGTCCAAGCGACTTCTCAGGAGTCCTTCAAGAGGCAACTTGATCTATTCTTAAGGACCAAGGACAGCATCACATTATGATTTACCAATTTCTTTTCCTTTTTTATTGTTAACATACCTAGGTTCCTGCCTGGAGGATTTGGTGATCCCCTGCTACTAGACACGGAAGCCTGTTAAGCGAAAGCTTCTTCTATTCCGTCCACAACCATTTGAACCATTTGAAGGGTCATCGCTCAAATTTTATCAAACTGAAAATATTGATGCACTTGAAGGTTAAAGTACTAAATTCAGTATAGGCGTAACTTTTGAGTACACTATGGTTCCCCCTTCGTTCTCGGATCTTGGTAAAGATGCACGGGACTTACTCTTTAAAAAGTTTTATTTTGGACTGTATAATATTCACTGCACGACAAAGAAAAATGACATTGAATTTAAAGCCAATATTAGTGATGGACCTAAACCAAATAAGGTATATAAACATCATTAGCCGTTTTATTTACATCTAATTATTTTTTCAGATGCATTTCAACCTGCAAGAAAAGTTCTCCTTTCCAAAATATGGTCTAACTATGACGAAAAACTGGTCTTCCAACAATCTAGTTGACGGAGAAATAGTATTTGAAGACAAATTAGTTGACGGGTTGAAACAAACTTTTCAGATTTCTCGCGATCCTTTTCAAAAGTAGGAAACTCCCATTAACTAATTACTTAGTTGTTTTCATGCCAATTTAGTCAATTCTTTTCGAAACAAGCATGTGAATTCTAACGTCGAAATGTTCTTCAAGTCTGCTATCCCTGATTTGTCCCCATCTTTTGTTTTTAAGTAAGTTCAAAACTGTCAAATATTCCTTAAAAACTTAAAAATACGGGTTTTATAGCTTTCTTCCTGTTTTTTTAATACACTGATAACGGCTATTCTGGGTTATAGTTCACAAAATGATTAGCTTTCTAGCTGAATAATACGTTTGACGTGTTTAACTACTTTAGTCCTCTTAACCACGTTTTTACATTGGCTTCTCAGCGAGGTTTGGTGTTCTGATGTTGCTACGTATTCGACGATCCGGACTTACAGGTACCAATTTGTCGAGAATATAGTCTCAAATTACAACCAATGAGAAACATCAATCCAATTAGGTCAAAATTCTGTTACAATAAATTATACAATGTGAACACATTTCGCAGAATTTCAATACAGTTTTACAATGGTTTACGTCAATGAAAAATGCTCACCTTAAAAACTGATGATTTTTGTTGATATGTAATCGATAAACTTAGTGCTTAATTACGCTTAGTGGACACCAAAAAGCTTCATATGTAAAACTGTTTTTACCCTAACTATTGGTTCATCAAAACTAAAAGTAATAGTTTTGTATAGTGTGAAGGTCGGAGTGCCGAAATTATTGACGCACTGCACGAACGTACCACAATACAATAATGAGTACTTACTTAATTGGTTACCTTTCATGAAAATGTTTGTTTTGGTTGTACAACCTTTAGGTTGAAAACTAGCATAGGAATAGCATGAGCATGAGGATTTAAACAAATTAGCACCTATTGGACGGCAAGAAATTAACTCAGTAATGAAGCTAGATTTCACCAGTTCCTATACCACTTTAAGCTTGGGTGTTACACGATCTCAGCTCCATAGTTTCTTGAAAATGAAAATGTCTTCGGTTGTATTTGGAGGGCTGGATATTGATGTTATCTAGGCTAGCTGATAGTTGAATAGGCCTTCATAAATACTCTGTCCGTCGATCCAGCACCCAACGTTAAACATGAGTTTTTAATTTATCTCGTAATAATCCTATAAAGAATGAGTTTTATGTTAGCCCCTTTCATTTATGAAAACAGGTCATTGGTTGTTTATAGTTACTCTAGATTTCTGGCCTTCGCCACTAGCTGACAGTAATGGTTTTAAAATTCGCTTATATAATCTTTTTCTTAAGTGTCTTCAGTTGTCCTTATTTTTAATACCTATAGTAATGTCTCCCTGAGTTTGTTCATACAGAGTATTCGTTGGTGTTAAATCCTCAATTACAACTATTCGAAATAGACCAAACGTAAAATATTGTGATATAACTTTACATCTACTTGACCTTTTCTTCAGTATAATATTCAATGGTGATTGTTCTGTAAGAATTTCCTTAATTAACGACCGCTGAATGTAATCAGTATATGATGGAATAAGTCGGATTCGCAACTAATCTTGGTATCTACCAAATAGGTCTTTACTAGATTTATCTTCTGGACTAGCCTGGGCTAGGAATAAAAGGTGTAGTATACTAGTAACGAAGTGTATTTAAGGTTACCGCTGTTATCACATCCGTATCAGTTTCTGTAATAGATTAAAATTCCTGAGTTTTCGCTACTGACGCGCTATCTTTTACCCTAAATTGGGTCTGTGTATTCCAACAGGCCATGTAAGGACAATTATTACCGTCTTGCTGCAACAGCCATCCAACTATACTTATTAAAATCACTGGTGATGCTCCTTTGAAATTTATGACAGCGTTCCACCCAGAAACATCCAACCTGGGTCTATTGAGGCCCACTTATTAAAGCACAATAACTCGACGATAATGAAGCTCCTTGCACGTTTTCAAAATAATAAGTCCTCCTCTGTAGATAATGACAAAATAACCTGTGTCTACCGTTTGGTTTATATGAAAAATCAGGATAGACTTAGGATTGTGATAATACTATAAGGATTCCCATCACGTAAGTTCATCTGATGGTCAGCATTCTACACCTTTGATGTCCGCAAACCCTTAACTACTAGCTCACCGAATACATAATAACCCATCTTGTTTACTATGTAAGTAGCTTTTGATAATCTAATTAACTAAACCATATAACTTCTTTAAAACTCAACATTATTATACGTGTAACTGAAAGCCACTCAAATTGTTGCTATTAGTAAAAATCTGAGTGGACATTTTAAATTCAGTCAACAATTAAACAATATATTCCAAATCATTCGATTTAAATCTACTTCTGGGATACAAAACTTCTTTCCTAGTAGTCTCTACTGTAGTCAATCCACTTTCTTCAGTCACTCAGCCAGTCATTATCCATGCAGGAATTCCCACGAAGTTTCAATAATCCAGTTTGCCATGCCTCACGTCGCATTTTTATATCCGCTTATCAGACACGTAGGGGGGGGCAAGATAATTCGATTCAGCATACGTAATACAGCTTGCATGATTGATGTATGTCAGATGAAGCAATCGGAATATGATACTCTCCTAGTTATTGGAATACTATAATCGAAGCTGCAATTTGTTGGTACAACAAATTTCGGATACAGAAACTAAGCAGCGTACATAAAATAGTTTATTTCCAAGTTTTTTCCACTTTTGGTGAGCAGCAGCTCTCTCTATAGCGGTAAAGCAAAATAAATAGCAACAGTTATGTGATGCCACGTTTAAAAATCGTAAATGATATCAAAAACTCTTAACAAGTGTGGCACTAATTTAATGCAGCTGATGATCACTTTTCCTAATTGTTGAGTTTATTGTTACCCAAATATTCACCGGGATTACGCAAAAATATGACTTAATAATTGGCACTTTGAGTTTCTAAACTGCATATTTATCATTAAAATCGCAAGCCAATCTAAGATATACAACCATTAAAAACCTCAAAACATCAGACGACCGTTTCGTCGTGGTATGAAACGCCTCAGCAGCGCTCATCCACGACCCTTCAATCAGGAGTCGAACCCGGGACACTCCGTCTCATGTGCGAATGCCTAGTCTGTAGAGCACTGAACCAGAATCCAATGGTGTGCAAATCTAACTTCAATCAATTCACAATGTTTTTGAATCAGGCTTCATGAAACTCGCCATCTTGTGTAGCTGATTCACAAGAATACGCCGAAAAAGTTCAAAAATATCCACAGTCTTTTTCCTCTTATAATCGTCGATTAGAGGTGAGAAATAAACTTCTTTTCTTATTAGTTGAAGGTTGACCCAAAAGTCATTAGGGTCTTAGTACTAACTGGGTTGAAGTATACTTGCTTTGCGTTCACTAATTAAAACTAACTCTGGCGCTGACTATTGCGTTGGTACTTCAATTCATCTGACTAGTGTTTGTCATAACACACTGATGAAATAGGTACTTTTCAACTTACAGTTTAATTATATATCTTTGAATTATGGTGAAATACTACTGTCGGTAACACTTTAAGGATCTGTAGACTTAGACTACATTCTGCATCATTCCATTTATTTTAAATAGCTAATTTTTTGATGTTCCCCCAAATATATCATCATATATTCTTGATGTTGAACTCTTTTTCCACAGAGGTTGCCTCACTAATTTATGTAGAGATTAAGTTCATTTATTGTTTGATTTTTTCAAATGATTAGTATTTCAGTCTATTTGGTTGTGTTATATAGTTAATGTATATCTGTAAACCTCCAAAATTATATGGCATTATTCATTAATTCGTTCATTATGTGTGCTAAGTTTCCTATTACATTTAAACCGTATATTTGTACTTTATAATTGTTTTCCATAATTTTAGTTACCAAGGCTATTTGGTTGGTGCAGATGTTAAATTGGATTGTACAAATCAAATTTTACAAAAAGCTAATTTTTCTGTCGGTTACACAGTACAAGATTTTAGTTTTCATGGTTTAATTACAAATTGGGGTAAACAATTTTCAGCCAGCATCTTTCAACGTATAACTGATCGACTGCATATAGCAGGTTCAGTAAGTATAATTTTAAAATTCCTATTTTTTTTCAATGATATAAGTTGCCTATTTTTCCCTTAACGTTTTTATTATTCTATTTGACAGTTTTTCAATCTTTACTTTTTAATCAAGGTTCTAGTCTTTGTTTTGTGTTTGAATTCCCTCGGTATTGTTAAGGACTGAATGGATTGCCTCGTTATTGTCATTCAGTCACAATTTCTTTTAGTAAAATTATTTAGTGTCTAGCAGTATAAACCAGGATGAATGTTTCGCCTTATTTGAGACTCGCCATTTGGATGTACCTGGATCCTATTATTGATGTTCACTCTGAGACTGACCAATTGTAAGCACCAACTTCAGTGACAAGATTTAAAAACTAAAAAGTAAAACGCGTACCTGTCTCACGAGCCAGTATCTATCTGGATTGAATAACTCAGTAGATAAGGCGATAGGCGTACTGTGTTTGAGTCTTGATGTAAACGTCAACACTGGTATTCACTTACACCCAGCTGACGAGTTTCACCACTAACCACTAATCAACTTTGCCAAAGTCTTTAGTTTTCATCTGTTTTATATTGTATTTCAAAATTTCGGCTTCATTGAAGTAACGGGTAATGCACAGTTATTAAATTATTTTGACAATGTTCTAGGTTCATATCGCCCAAATATTTTTGTTAGAACATGTGCTACATGTGCCTAACTACTGTTTACCTAGACGGGTGATTTACAGAAGTAGGTTGGAAGAAAACTAGGGGTAACCAAACCGAGAAGTAGCATCAGTCCATGAAGTCATTGACTATTAACTTGAACTGCTTATGTAAATGCAGACTATCTGATTGGTGTCCAGGAGACAATCTCAATCAGTTATTAAAGACATTGGCTGATGCTCTCTCAGAATCAGTCACACTGGTGTAGGTAAATTCTTTTTTATTATGCACTTGATCTTGAATTCCAATAATCCTACATACATATTTTTCCTTTCTGTATTTTTGAATCTCATTCTCAATTTTCAATCTTTCTCATCAGTATTTTCACTGCATTATTTCAATCCCTTTAGTATTCAACCTGTTAATTTGATCTTGTTGTTTTGTAGTAGTTTAGCAACTCGGTCCAACGTACATGTATACTAGGCTCTACGCTGTTGATGATTAACTGAGTTTTGCTTATTTATTAAGTATTGAAATTGATACTTCATATAGAAAACATAATTTGTACTATTATAATTACTAAGATATAGTCAATAAGATTGTGATAACCTAATTTTATACCAATTCTGTTGTGTCTTTATGGCCCGCTAGCTATCACGTAATTTATTCGCTAATCAAAATACGACTTATTCACTTTCGTACTGCACTAAACCAATGACGTTCGACCGATATGATCAGCCTGGCGTCCTTATTGGTCCTATGTTCGCCTAGCCCGTCCAGCTGAGTCTGGAATGCCAACAACAACCTCCACTATGCGAATCACATATTTCAGACATACTGGGTTTATATACTAAACAAACAGACCGCAACGCACCATAAAATAAGAAATAAAATTCATGCACAATATAGCCAAAATGTGTCTGTGAACGTGGGAGACTGTAATTAATAAACTGAGTAAAATTTAAGAACAGTAATTCGTATAATAATAAATTATAGGTCAAAATAAAGCTTATAACAAGGGGAATATAGATATACATAATCTAATTACTGAATAGTTATACCATAAGAATATACAGATAATATTAGTTTATTAATAGGTTTCAAAAGTTACTCGTAATGTAATCTTCGTTAGGATATAACAAATTCCATGGTGTGAGTACGTGTTTATGTTTATTGTGGAGACCTACCTGAATATCTGGGTTACCTGTTCCTACAATTTAGATATTTCAGCAAACTCTGTGCTTTTCGCGCGATTATGAAAGTTTACTACCTTTTGCTATACAATTTACAAAATAGTACAATCAAAAACATCATGGTGGCTGGTAATATGTCTTGAGTAAATAGACATGATTTAGATGTCAGTTCCTGAACTGCTAACATCTAACTGGTAGTTACTCATTATTTATCATCAAGATCAATCAATCAATAAGGAAAGGAAACTTATTAAAATACTTGGTTCTGAAAATTCTATATTATATCAAGATGATATTGAATAAAGACGTTAATGAGAATAATAACAATACTAACTTGAATGGTACAGAGCAACACTGACAAATCCATTATTTAAGATAATATTGTACAAATGCAATACATTAGAAATTGTGACGACGGACCACGGGCGAACTCGAGGAAGCTGTAGGAGGCTCGGAAGGAGCCGAAGATATTCCATCCAGCCACCTTTCGGAAGAGTATTCTAGAATTGCTACATGTAGCTTCCCGATTGGACAATGCTAATAACCCCCTGTATGCGGATTGGAGGACTGTAATGATGATTTCGTTCTTACTAAAAACTATAAATACCTGACGATTTTGTATTACAATTGACACTGTCTGGGAATAATATTCCTTTTATTAGTTTTCTGTCTTCTCATTGCGACTTGGAAGGGTTCTGGCGTTTTAGTGCTCACGTTATACGCGGTATATCAAGAACAACCTTCTAGATATAACAGAAATCATTAAAAAAACAGAACAATGAACATTTCGATTAATAAAACAAATAAAGTAGGATTCAATCAATCATCAGATGCATCTAGTTTTTTTTCCTTTTAAAGAAACAAATGATAAATACAATAGGATCATCACTAGTTTATATTTGTAAGCTTTAATTGATGAGGTCTCTAGTTACTGAGTTGTAAAATATATGAATCTTTATTTCATATTCTGTATTTTCTTCACATTGACTGTTATGATTTATGGTTGATAAATTCCCTGTATCTGCTAAACCAGTTTAAATACCGAAGGTTCAATTTAATCCTTTTACTTTCATGGAAACATTCCTATTAGATGAAAACAGTGATTAGGGATACTATGCAAGAAATTTAAAATGTACGTCCATATTAGATGATTTGGTGAGAAATAACTGTCTATTCAACTCAGTCATACATTTCAACGAATATATATATTCAATTTGGAATTCAGGATATGCGTTTAATTCCGGCTTAGTTTGGTTATTATAGATCTATAAATTAGTATTTTAAGGATTCAGTTTTCTTATAGGTAATAACAAACTTAATGAAGTGGTTATTGAAACTTGAAAGAAGTTGAAATTTCAATTTCTATATGTCTAAAATCGTAATTTTACTAAACAAAATCAACCTCACATAAGTTGGTAATATTATTGTTTAATCACAAATGTGAATCCTAAGTCAGACAGATATATTAACATAAAGCCTGGGACAGATGTGCAGCTTAGAATAATAGTTAATGACTTCATGAACTGATGCCATATCTTGGTTTGGCTACCCCTAGCTTTCTTCCAACTTACTTCTCCATTAGCAAGTATCACTCTTCAGTGTACATGATGGTTAGACACCTCAGTAAATGTACATTCACTACCTCATCAAGCGATTTTCCACTTATATCAAGCATCATATGCTTAACTTAAGTTCGTGGTACAAATTATTTATTTATTTCACGTAATTATTTCGCTCTGTAAACAGTTTATCAATGATAACTATGAACCGTTAAATATCTTTATGATATTTTGAATGATTTTAAAGATTGAAATGAATTATAATTCCATGTCATTTTTCCTAGATTATTACCGAATTAGTAGTTCATTGTCAGTAGGAAAGTAACTTTCTAATCGTATATAAAAAGAACCTCTTTAAGGATATAACACACAGTCAGTCAGTCAACAACGTAGAACTTCGTACATATGTACATCAGTTAGAGTTATCATACCACATTAGCACAGAGATACAATTGTCAATTCAGATTTCATAGTGGTAGAGGTAATAAGAGTATAAGTATAACACACAATTCTCAGAGAGTAGGACAGACCATCATTAGAACTAACATGTATGTTACTATTACCACTGTTTATTAAGTGAGGAACCTTTGAAATTGAGAATTCCATTTCAAACTCTTAACATCTCACCTTACTCCACAAATGTTAGTAGTCGTTAATACTATTTCGAAATAATATCTTTTAAATTATTTAACTCTCTAAATCTTTAATTAATCATAGATTACATGGAAACGTGTTCCAGATGAAACTGTTTGGGCTGTTGGATCACAATATATATTAGATAATCAGAAAAAGCATTCTGTGAAATTGAAACTAGATCATTTAAATCAGATCAGTTTGGCTTTTACAACATATTTATCAAAAAGTGAGTTAAAACATATTTATATAATACTATCTTAATTCGATTAAAAGAAATATGTTTACTGATAAAATGTTTTACTAATCTTTAGAGTAATAAGGCACTAATGGTTTACAATAATAAGCTCGAACTCCACTCAATCTACTTGTGTTTCTGCAACCGGATAGTATCATTAGCCATCGCACTTAAAGTGTGGCTCATACTTACGTACCTGACGAATGAGTTTATAGGAAGATAGTTTACATTATCGTGGAATTTATGTTTATCGTTATTTTATGATGATACGACACATGAGGACCTCTTCATAGTACACTATAAACATTCACATATAAGTTATTTTCAAAATGATTAACTTGATCTGACAACTCTCAACCATGAATAAAAGAACTTTCTTTTTTAAATGGTTGATTCTAGTTTAACCTTTAAAAAGAGTAGATTATGACTATATATTTACTGCTCTCTCCTTTATCCAAAATGTTTCCTGTCTTCATAATATAATTTTTATTTATTCATTTATTTTAACACATAGATATTGGTACAAGAAGGCACCAAATAGATATGCGCCACACAGATCTCATTTGGTATGTGTGAGGGCTGTGATACTGCCTGGGTTCCCAAATCGAAGCAGGTGGTTTTCTTAGGGGGCCACTCCCTGAGCCTTCGACCTGAAGGTCTGACCTACAAGGCAGTGGAGCAACGTCAGTCAGTCGGTAACAACGTAGAACTTCGTACGTACGTACATCAGTTCGAGTTGTCACACCGCATTAGCACAGAGATGCAGTGGTCGATTCAAATCCCGTAGTGCTAGATGTAGTAAAATTATAAGCTGTAATCAGAAAAATTAGGGTTTGAAGATGTTATTCAAGGAGTATAATCCAGTGAAATAAATTTGGAAAGAGAAAAAAGAAAGGGACATGAAGAATTCAGAAGATTAGAATTTGAGAGAACACAAAGAGTGGATGCACCTGCACCATTGCAAACGATTTTGAGCCATGTCATTCAGGGTCTCCAACCATCGGTTGCTATCATCTCGCAGTCCCCAACCAGGTAGTCTACACCTACGAATATGACTCAGTCTACTTATCAGTGACTTCATGGACTTGCGCCATGTTTTGGTCTGGCCGCCCCTAGCTTTCTTCCAATCTACTCCTATACAACAAAACATCGCACATCGAGGCAGTCGATGGTTGGGCATACGTAACACATGTCCCAGCCATCTCAACTGATGAAGTTTCACTACGTCATCAATTGATTTGCCATCCTTACCTAGTACCCGTGTCCTAACAACTGCATTACTTACTCGATGGTCCCACGATATACGAGCAATATTTCGAAGACACCTATGATCAAATACTAGTAACCTACGGATATCCTCTACTCTTACCGGCCATGTTTCACCGCCAGAAAGTAGGGCGGAACGAACTGCTGCGCAGTAAACCCTTCCTTTGGTTGATAGACGGATATCTCGCCTACGCCATAAATGACGCAAGTTGGTAAAAGCTAGTCGAGCCTTCTGTATCCGTGCTGAGATTTTGTCACACACCAGACCACAAGGGCTGATGAGACTTCCAAGATAAGTGAAGCGATCGACACGCTCAATTACTGCACTCCCTATCATTAGTTCGGGTGTTAATGCAACCCAATCGTGAAGCAACATTTTACATTTCGAGGGGGAGAATCACATGCCGAACATGCTTGCATTGTTGCTTAGAGTAGTCAGAAGACTGCATCTAGGCGAGGAAAGTGTTATCTCTAAAAGTACATCGACGACAAAGTTGAACAAGAATGGAGAGAGTGGACAACCCTGACGAACAGTACTTGAGGTAATCAATTCTGATGACAGTTCGCCATAAGCTCTCACTCTACCAGTTGTGTTCGAGTAGAGAGCCTTTATAAGGTTAATGTACTTCTTTGGTACTCTTTTCAGTGACAAACACTGCCATAGAACCTTACGATCAACAGAGTCAAATGCCGCCTTAAAGTCGAGCAACGTCAAGAGATGCAGTCCCAGGGTAGCCGGCGACCAATGATTGGTTCATACTCCATTTGTTTCTTCAGGATAATGGAGCCCATGTGTATTATTGGTTTGGAATGAGGGTTTTCCAACTCCCCTAAGTAGACTTTCCATGTCCATCAACCCGGTTAAAGCGCCGGACGTTCACTTTTCGTCCTATCAATCTCATAAACAACACGTGTGGTGCGAGAAGGCAGTGAGTAAGACTTCCCTGACAGAGGCTATATACGCGTGGCCATGTGAGAGTATTTCGAGAGGGAGAGCTGACTCTCCCCACTCTCGGCCGTACCAGGGCATTTGGGGGCCATATAATTATTCCTGAATTAGTAGTAAGCAAGCGTTAAGCAGAACATTAGTGCTTTAATTAGAAAGTACGCTTTTCAACTAGACTAGAAATAATCATATTGTTTACCAGTGAAGGCTTTATCATGTTTGACAAACTTCAATCACTCATCAAATATTGAGGCATCAAAGTTAATTGTTTGTTATTAATAATATCTTGCTTAGAAATAAATCTAATTTTACAACTCGGATTTTATTTCACTTTAATGTTGGTATTGAGATTCGGCATGGATTTATTTCTTCATCTTCGAAATATTAGTTCATTCCAACACACTGATTAGAGTCGCTTAACTTTTATTCATTTAGGATATGGTTTTTCTTGTCTCATTCAAGTTTGTTTACAGCAGTTAAATTATTTTAATAGCTCCTCTCTCTCTCTCACACACACAAAGTATAACACACAAGTGACTACATAATTTCTTACTTGTAATAAATTTATATATGATTCTTCATTTGAAGATAATATTTGGTTGTAATTCCGTCTTCAAATGCCATGGTACGGCCAAGGGTAGGGAGAGTCAGTTCTCCCTCACTAAATGCTCTCACACGACCACGCGTATCCAGCCACTGTCGGGGAAGTTCTACTGCCTTTTCGTGGCGTGAGTGTTGTCTACAAAATTGAGAGGATGAAAACCGAATGTCTGGTGCTTTAACCGGGTTGGTAGACACGACGGGTCCACCTAGTGGAGTTGGAGAACTCTTATTCCAAAGCAGTTTTGCACATGAACTCCAGGATCTTGCGAGAAAAAAAGTGTATGAACCTGTTGTTGGTCACTGGTTTCCATGAGACTACATCTAATGTTGCTGCACTGCCTTACAGATTATATCTCTAGATCAAAGGCTCAGGGAGTGGCTCCCTAAGAAAACGACTTGCTTCAGTTTGGGTGCCTGGACAGTTTCCAGCCCTCATACAAATTTTGTGTGACACATACGTTTTGGTGCCTCTTTGTAATTATGTTTATGTGCTTAAATAAGTAAATAACAGTGGCTTAATGGTTTTAGTACTCATTTTTCAACTAGCACCTTAGGTTAGTACCTTGCTCTATCTAATTTAATATAGACAGGCGGTTAACATCTCTAAACATCACACAAAAGGTGTAACTCGGAGCCATGTATAGGATTATGCTTGAATATCCATTTAAACAATTTCCATCGAATATTCTAATATTTTGTGATCGATAATTGGACCTGATCGTTACACAGTGTTTCGATTTTTTGTTTCATAAGCAGTCAATCCTTTTCAAACATCTCATCGCTTATTGTATAGTGCATCAATTAGAGATTAGGTTGCCGAGTTATTTATTCCATACGTTACACATTTCACTACTAGATCGGCAACTGATAAGTGGTCACTCTAACCCTGACTATAATTAATAAATTTCTATCTTTTTGTAAGGTAGTGGGGCTTTAGCATTTAAAGCGATCTAACTTCAGCCACTTAGTCTCAGCTTCGAACCTTATTTCATTTACTTCAGCTTGAGCAACTGAATGGTATCGCTAGCGCTCGAAATTAGAATGGAGCTCAAAATCAAATATACAAACGTATATCTGCTTGATGAGTTAATAATGGTAAAAATAACTGTCAACTTTTGAATGGATTGTGTGGTAAAACTATAATTTATGAACAACCTTTGAGCAACTCTGAAGTGATCTTGAGAATATTCACCTACATACTACAGCTAAATGAGAGTTATAAACCAGTCTGAAGAATTAAGATTAATATTTATAGTTGATAATTAGGGTTAAAAATTAGATTTCGGCGTTTTCATCACGAACTGACATTAGCTATGATATGAAAACTTTATTTAACCAAATGATTGAATTGATTTCGCGCCAAAATTCAAGACGTGTTATCTTAAATCTGATTGGTTCATTCATAAGTTGTATACATATATAAAGTATGTTCGTTTACATCTTCTTTTTTTCTTTCTATATTCTACTATAGGTCTTCAATTGACATTGAGTGGAGTTTTCAATGGTTCAGATTTGACAAAAATGGGTATTGGTTTAGAATTGAATGCTTAAAACATTTATGAATATATTAATTTTTCTATGAATTAAAATAAAACAATATGACTATGTATCAATTATAGATGTAAAACAATTATGAATGAATTAGTTCACTTTCTCTTTGCCCCGGTTTCATCGTTACAATCATTCTTTCATCAAATACAAAAGTATTAGTTATTTAGATTGTTCATGTTGAAAATTTATTCTGTCATTTCATTCATGGTTATGTTGCTTCTTTATTGTTCAACTGTTTTCTTTCCACTACCACCACTTCCCAATTATTTAGTCTATATACTGCCATTACATTATCCAAGTGTATATGACCTTTTGTAGGTGTGTTTTGCCTCTGCTTTTTTTTCTAAAGATTTTTATCTATTGATGAGATTACATGTTAAGTTGAATCTCTTAAAAGAATCTGTATATCATCATAAATATAGATAGTTACATGTAAATGTACTTTTATGGATTAAATGGCTCCCAAATACCCTGGTACGGCCAAGAGTGGGGAGAGTTCGCTCTCCCTCTCGAAATGCTTTCACATGGCCACGCATATATAGCCTCTGTCAGCGAAGTCCTACTCACTGCCTTCTCGTGGTGGAAGTGTTGTTTACGAAACTGAGAGGACGAAAAGCGAATGTCCGGAGCTTTAATCGGATTCCAAATCAATGGTGCACATGGGCTCCAGTATCCTGTGGGAACAAGTGGCGTATGAACCAATTTTCGGTCACCGGCTTCCATGGGACTGCATCTCCTTACCATGCTCTACTGCCTTGTGGGTTAGACCTTTAGGTCAAAGGCTCGGGGTGTGACTCCCTAAGAAAACCACCTGCTTCGGTTTGGGCACCCGGCTAGTATTACAGCCCTCACACATGTCAAATGAGATTTGTGTGGTGCATATGTATTTGGTGCCTCCTTGTACCAATATCTATGTGTTAAAATAATAAATAAATAGATTAAATGTAAACTCACACTAATCTATAATAGGATATTGAGTTTGAGTCTCATTATGAACATAAATAATAAGATGGAGGTATATTCAATTGTTAATGAGTCCGAAATTGAACATTGTTCATCTTATAATTTCCACTACTGACAATGATCGATTTGTAAGTTGAACTGATAATAAAATATTCTTTCAATAGTGAAGGAATGAGAATTGTTGCTTTAGTCGTCCAGCTTTCAACCATAAAGTGACAAGTTTAAACGTTAATCCACCTACTTTGATTTTAACAATCGAATAGTATCATACAGCATAACTAACCCGAATACATAAATATATTAGACATTAATACCATTGGATACTGACTCAGTGGTCTAGGGGTTAAGTGTTCGTACATGAGACTGGAGGTTTTAGGTTTTATTGCTACGTTTGGGATCGTGGATGCGTCCTACTGACGAGTCCTTTGCTAGGTTTTTAATCATGATCTAACATTGATCGGTTCATTATCTCAATGAAAATCAATAATCTTCATGACCCTATTCTGATACATAAATATATATTTGATAAATGAGTTATATCTGTTTAAGAAACCCAAAGAGATTGATTAAAATGAGTATGAATAGTATGAAATTGGAAATTCTTATCATTAGTTATGAAAATTATTGGGAGATCCAGAAAACCCCCCAAAAAGCTGGTAAAGGTTTTGAAAACACTGAGAAACATCTTATCCAATCAGCATCGACTACAAGTTTTGCCATATACCTCTAAAAAGTGAAAAGTCACATGCCGAGTTTCTGATTGGATGATTACCTATACTGCTACTTTGTTTAGTGGCGTTCCAGAACTTGGAGTAAAGCGTTTCTTCCGTATTTCGCACCTTTTCTCTCATGTTCAAGTCGCTGTGTTCATTTAGCCTGGCGGTTAATAGGAAGAGCTTAGGAACAGAATCTAGCGTTCAATTAGAAGACTTATCAAAAATGTGGAAGACTTTTTCGTCAATTAAATATGTAAGAAGGACATTTTCTAGTTATTCAGTTCAAATACTGTAGTATACATAACTAACTTCAGTTAATTTGTAATAACTAGAATATAAAAGTGGTACTTATTTTCTGTTGTTGATTGACATCATTTTGGAACAATTTCAGCTTACAAATTAGTTGAAACTAGTATGAATACCGAAAAATAATATAAAACTTTGAGAAATGGCTTCTCTTCATCGAAAGGAGTGGTTCGACTTTCTTCTCTGCTACCGTACATTCTTACTACCCTATAGTGAGTTAAGTTGTTCACATATCATACAAGATTATAATCGTCCAGATTAAATTAGTTGATGGATCAGGCTACTGATTACTTATATAAGTAGTAAGATGCGTGGGACAAAGTTTTCATTTTAATTGTTGGCGTGATATCGGTTTCGATTTCATAAAACTTAATAAGTGACAGTTGGAACATTTAGGACTACATTGATTTATTGAAACAAAATTACAATGTGTGTAGGCCCCCAAATCCCCTGGTACGGCCGACAGTGAGGGGAGTCAGCTCTCACATGGCCACGCGTATACGGCCACTGCCAGGATAGTCCTGTTCACTGACTTCCGGTACCAGGAGTATTGTTTACGAAACCGAGAGGACGAAAAGTGAACATCCAACACTTTAACTTGGTTGGTGGATATGTGGGGTCCACCTAGGGGCGTTCGAAACCAATGGTGTACACGGGCTCCAGGATCCTAAGGGAACAAATAGCTTATGAACCAATTACTGGTCACCAGCTTCCATGGGACTGCATCTCCTTACCATGCTCCACTGCCTTGCGGATTAAACCTTAAGGTCGAATGCTTGAGGTGTGGCCCCCCTAAGTAGATCGCCTGTTTCGGTTTGGGCACCCGGGCAATATCACAGTCCTCACAAATCGAATTATTTACTTGGCGCATATATATTTGGTGCCTTCTTGTACTAATGTTTATGTGTTTAAATAAATAAATAACAGTGTGTATAAATTAAAATTTAAGTCTGTCATAAGACGTAGGGATTTATACAACATTTCATGGTTCAACTCAGTCTCCAGCTATTGATCACTGTAATTTCGTGAACCTTAGCCAGGTAGTCTACACCTACCTACATGGCTTAGCATAACTGTCAACGTTGTAATATACATCTAATCGCCGCAGAATAGGCAGTGGTTGGACGTATGTAATACAAGACCCAATCGCTTCAATCGATGAAAATTCACTACCTCATCAATCGATTCATTATTTTTAACCAGTATCTTGAGTTTGACTTCAGTATGGCTTATTCAGTAGTCTCAACATATTGCTTATTCATCATTGTATGGATACAAAAGATCATCGTTTAGTTAATTTTTCTTATTAAGTTATTATTTTTGTTTAAAAGGCTGATAATTAAAAGAGATCTGAATTATCAGGTTTGTTTTATACTTTCTTTACTTACGCCTGTTATCTCTTATGAAAGAGTATAGACCACCCAACTCTGTCCTGGGCATTCCTTTCCAATTGTTTCCACTTGCTATTCACTCTTTTGATATCTGCCTCCAATTCCAAATGCAATGTATTCTTTGGTCTTCCTCTTCTCCTTTCGTTTCATAGATTCCAGGTAAGCGCCTGCATCGTGATACAGTCTGACTAATTCCGTAATGTAAGTCCTATCCACTTTCAACGTCTTTTTCCCATTTCCTCTTCAGATGGAATCTGTTTTGTTCTCTCTCACAGTAGGCTGTTGCCGATAGTTTCCGTCCAACGGGCATTAAGTATCTTGTATGGACAATTATTTATAAATACTTGTACCTTTTTGATGATCGTTGTATTAGTTCTCCAAATTTAAGCTCCGTAAAGTTGGACGGTGTTGACGTTCGTATTGAAAATTCTTACTTTGATATCGGTTGACAGACAGTTGTTTTGAGTTCCACATGTTCTTCAACTTGCTTTCACATTTACATACGATCGTCCTTGTTCATCGATCATAAGTGAAAGATTCCACATCTCCCAGAGTTTCTCCATTGAAAAAGATTGGGTTGGTGTTCTCTGTGCTGTATTTTAGGATCTTGCTTTTTCTTTTGTGTATATTGAGACCTACTGATGCAGAGGCTGCTGTTACACTACTTGTCTTTATCTGCATTTGTTAATGTGTGTGGGATAGAAGGGTCAGGTCATCTGCGAAGTCCAAATCTTCTAATTGATTTCAAGCTGTCTATTGAGGGTCTTTTGGTAACATGTAAATACTTAATTACAGAAATGAAATCCCATGAATAGTATAACTTATCAGTAAAATTTCATGCTACAAAAATACCTCTTCCTGATCACAGCGAACCTTTCTAAATGACTTACAACAGTATGGCAAATTTGTTGTTAAAAATTTCCTCTTTTGTGATAGTTTCGTTTTAAATGTTCTTTGGTACCTTAGGAGGTTATAGGCAAAGATGGATATTGTCTAGAAGTGGAATCCAGGACGCGCGTATCGTCCTATTTGGAACTCGTCAGCTGGATATAACTGCATTTCAGAGGTGATTTTCACTCGTAGACTCGAATCCAGTACCGTTCGCTTCAAACGCCAACCAGCTGTCCACTTAGCTACTAAGTCCTAAACGGATAACTCGATAGCGTCAATTGCACACTCATCTTTTACATCTGCTCTTTACTCGACACCATAATGTGTTTGACAACAAGAAAGTATGGTTGAAGTGATTTAGAAGATATCACTACCAAAACAGGAATATATTATCTTCGATAAACCGTATTCGTTTGACCTGAACACAACATGTGCTCCCTTCGTCCTCTCAAAACTGTTCACATTGAGAACTGTTACTTGAAGATTCAGTCAGCAATATTTGCTTGAATATCACATACAATCATAACATCTATTTGAGTTCTAATCTAATGTGCGTTTTCCCATGAGAAATATTTTTCTAAAAGTAACAATAATGATGATAATACTAGTTACAAATTTCTTCTGTACACATAATTGGGGTGAAATGTACGAATTCCTATGGCTTCAGCTATATAAAGGAGACGGGAACGAACTCCGTTGAAAGATGATGGAGGTAAATGATAGATAACTCGAAATGATTTCGATTTATCTACATTATGACTACTATCAATCAACGGGGATGTGTCTAGCGATATTCTGAAAGACAGGTTAACAAAAGTAATTAGCAGGACATTTTAAGCAGCCAATTTTGTGTTGACTTTCTCGAGTCGACTAGCGATGTGTACTCAAACGAAGGAAAAGTTACCTGAGTTGGCCTCCTCTATGTGTATTTACAAATTCAGCTGCTCCTGGAGAGATAGCTTTATCGCGCATAACTTAATAAACGAATGAGTGAACATCTACCAGCTTCGTTTGAGAAGGGCCAGATAAAAACAATACGCAGTTCTAACTTGGCACATTTAATTGATAGTGGTGATAATGATAGTGTACATTATTTGAGAGAGCGATCTGTCTGTTGACCTCAATTGTTGTTAATCACCATATTCTATATCATTAATCAAATCATATGGTATTCTCTATTGTATTGTGAGCATGATATGAATCTTAATTATAATATGGAATGTCGTTTTCTAATAATACATTGATATGAATGACAATCGCCTAATTTACACAGAAAAAAATATGAATGAAATTTTCACTGTACACGTGATTACCACCTTTTTAAAGAGAAAATATGTAGCTGTGGGCTGGCATCATTTGCATTAATCTTCAGAGAAACATATTTTCTACGGTTACAAGAACCAATTCTGTTAAAAGCTAACGTTACTTTGGCTGTTCAGAGCTTGAATCTTTTAGAACATACTTCCGTTTGTTGATGTTATTTTCGGGTTTTAAAATGAATTTTTTTAAATGCCTCTTTCTGGAACATGTGGTGTAGGGATGATCTTTATACAGACAAAATCTTTTAAAATGTCAACCTCTACACAACCAACATGGAGATGATATCTTCAGGCTATCATGATGATTATTTTGCGTGCCAGGACAATGCAAGTCTTTTCTCTCGACTGTGTTGATATAATGAAACCGGTTATCGTTCTCTACCCTTGAGATATCATGTTTAGAACTTACTAATCTTTTACATACAGTAGTTACTTTCTGTAGGGTAATGCTAGAACAATGTTCAAGGTTGCTTAGAATTCTCCTTTGGATATCAGCATTCCTGAGCAAGGTAGTACTTATTTCTTATACTGCAAAGTTGAATGATATGAGTTTGGATCACACGAGGAGTATTGGTTTCTTCAGAAATGAGCGTTCACTTCACTGACTTGTAACAAATACCATGAAACCTAGCTTCACGGATTTCTGCCAACAGACTACAAACAGGGAACATCGTCTAACTCAATTAAAATATCTTCTTAATAACATCAACTTGAAATGTGAATTTGAAGTTGTTGAGACAGACATACCTGACATTCTATTTAAATGTTTAAGTACGAATGCTTCCTTACGGAGAAATTCATTTCAATTCTGTTGTAAAATTAAAACGACTTCTAATACTAAATGATATTTCAAAATGCATTCGATCTCCTGTAAAATCAGATCACTTCCACCTAACGATAATATCCAACTTCAATCAGTATTCAACACAGACATACATTTGGTCAACAGTAAATTGTTACTATCCAGAATATTGGTTATCGATCAGTTTATCTATCACAGTGATTAGTATAGAACGATAAGAAGAACGTAGTGTGAACTTTATCATTAAGACGATTGACTACAATCTTATAGTCAATACAAATGAGACGTATTAAGTAGTCGAGTCTGAAAGCATCGGGATTATTAATGGGCGTTGCATAGATTGATGAAATGAGGACGTGAGAACTAGATAATTCTATAAGAAAGCAAAAACTACATTCATTCAAGATAAGATGAGTAATTGATTACAGTGTTTATTCATAGCTGAAGCAAGATCTTCTATGAACTGATGGACAAACTATTTGTCTTCACTTCATTTTCTCTTTAGAAAAGTTGTAATCACGTGTACAGTGAAAATTTCATTCATATTTTTTCTGTATAAATTAGGCGACCGACATTCCATATTATAATTAAGATTCATGTCACGCTCACAACACAATAGAGAATACCATATAATTTGATTAATGATAGAGAATATAGTGATAAACAACAAGAAAATATAATCAATGATATTTTTATAAACAACAACTGAGGTCAACAGAATTATATTTCAATAGTTGAGATCATGAGTTAATTGAAGCTAGACCACCATGGAATACCTGGAAGCACTGGACGGTTGTTTTGTCTTATTGTGGGACTTCTTAGCAGTGTGCATCCACGATCCTGCCTCACAAGATTCGAACCCAGGACCTACCGGTTTTGAGCTTGAGCATTTATCTAATACACCACTGAACTGGTCGACATCCAACGGTGTTAATGTCTAACTTCAACTAATCCACAAAATAGAGCGACACATCCACTATTGTCTTCGGTGAGTTACTATCTCACGACAGACCTGGTTGAACTCCACTGGTCACTACTTCTCACTTGAACTCCGGTTATACCTCTTGAGGTCAGTCACTAGTGAGCATATGTTGATTAATATCAGATCTTAACCATTGAAATTACTATAATAACCACAAAACCCATCTGATATTATTTAAAATTATTGGTAATCACATTCAAGAGAAGTTTCATTAATACTGATTAGGAATTTCAACCAACGATGGATAAATGTCAGTTCATGTTCACAACACAGCCATAAGTATATTGAATAACGATGAATCCATCTAACACGATGATTGGTTAACAATGAACATAAAATTTCAACACATTTGATTTTCTTAATAGTCATTTTGAATCATCCAATCAGAAAGAAACAACCAAACACTTAAAAAGTCTATATGAACCTGACAATTTCTATTAAAATTTGATTTACTACTTTGAACAAAAAGATAAGGTAAGTGTTAGTTGAACACACGTGGTAATTAAGTGTGTCATATATAACATACCTTTGTAGGCCAGGGTAATTTTACATTGATTTTCAGGAGAACCAGACACCATCCAGACTTTCACGTGACAACCCAAAAAGTACAGCTCAATCCCGTTTAACAAGGGAGCCACGCATCTGCCAGACTTAACTTTTATAACTTGAGCAGTACAGCCCAATCCCGCTTCACAGGAGAAACAGACTCATTAATGTTAGCAGTGGTGACATGCCTTCTAATGTTCCAATGACAATGGCCCTTGAGAACACTGAAAAGCGACCACCAGTATGGATGAGATCAGTTAACCAGTAAATCAATTTTGCCCATGAACAGTCAGCAAAACTTGCCAAAGTAATGCCGAACTATCCACAATATCAATGACGGACCTCCAGTCTAATATAAGACCTTCAGCTCTACATAGCCATATAGCTTATACTGTATACAAAACATATATAGGATAGTAAGCGAAATAACTCAGCCTGAAGCTATAGGGTTTAAAGAACGCTTACAAACCTATTGTCTGGTGTTGGAATACTATAACTAGACCATCAAGATCATTTTTATGGCATTTGCGAAAATTTCATTTTTTCCGACTTTCTATACCCCTGAATTAGGGGTAGTGTATCCCTTGAGATAACGTTGCCTTTTTTTGTTTACCTAAACCATTTTAGATACAATTTTTCATCTGGTTGTCTCTTAATATCACTTTATTTGATCATTGTCTTCCTATTCAAATACTTCAATTGTCAAGATATCTGTGAAAAACCTGAATCAAAAGACTATAACAAAGTAATATTTAAAAATGATTCATATCAATATGTAAGTAATTAGTCAGATTCTAATACACATACTAAGTCTTTCCATTATCATTACTCAATGAGAATTATTCTTAATCAATCTCATCCAGTTATGAATGATATTTTATATAAATCTCTTAATCGTCAAGTAAGTTGACTACATTATGTAATTGAGGTACTTATTTATTATGTTTACCTTGGTTTAGCGTGTTACACCAAAATTCTCGTTTAAATATTATGATAGTCAAATCGATAATCTTGTTATTGACTCTAGAGGTAAGTTAATAATTTTCTTTGAACTAAAATTGTTATTGAGTTTTCTTGATCACACTTCATTCTATGAATTAAAGTTTCAGTTTCAGTTTGGAAAGGACAGGCGGCTTAATGGGCTGTGTTACTTCCTGGCAATGATGGTCTCTCAGTTGATCCAACTTTCTTTTGAAAGTTGACAAAGCTATACACAACCGTTTTTACTGAACCGTTTGAAAGCCGCAGGCGTTAAATTCGTCCAAACTTCGTGGTACCAGCCTTTGCACTCATCGCATCGCATGCCGCTGTCAACGAGATAACGACAGCCCAGACATTGGAAATTGCTTTATTTTGCACTGTCCAGTCATTAAACAGGGGTCTAGATGCAATAATACTCAGAGACAAAAATGATCTAAGACCAAGAAAAGGGGAAACTGTAGATTGTTAGAACTAAAAGTACCAACAGATACAATAGGAAACAAGGTACTCAAAAGTACCGATAACAAAGTAATTTAGAAACAGAAACGATACTCTAATCGAATACTTTTACTGAAATAAATCCAATTAAAGTGAAAACAGTAGTCTTGATACGTAATAAACGATCAAAACAATAGAATTTACTCAGCGATGGAAAATGCCAAAGTCCTTTTAATTAGAGCGCGTCTTTCTAAATAATTTTTAATTTCTTCAGTAAATCAGTTTTATGCTTTTTCTGTCTTTCAAAACTTCTTTGCATATCTTTTCTTGTTCAAATTGTCAATAGTTTATCGCCTTACAACAACCTAAATACAATTCATCAGTCTGTAGTGCTGTTGGAGGTATGAGGGCGGTTATCACTTCCCAGTTGCCCACATTGTGGAAGGGTTCTTCTGGAGGTACCTGAAAAAAATTGAATTAGAGGTGGTCTAAGTGTTAGCTCCGGGCTTGTTGAGACCTTACCACCGGAGACGGATATCCTTGGATAAGGTGAGGTGTGCATTTTTAGGGTCGACGTTTTCTAACCCCACTCCTCCTTGTGAGAAGGCAGCATCGCTGTCATGCTGGTTGTCTGAAGGAAACACCTTACTGCCGTCACACCTCTGTACAGTCAGCAGTACGACTTCGCCTTCTGACATTGGGTTTGTTGCTTTTAGTTTTACTGTTCTTCAACCGACCTGCCTGGCATGGTACGACCTTGAGGGATGATTGTTCCAGCCAATATAGCTCTATTGGTTCATCACGATAGGTAAGCCCTACCACCACGTCAAGGTAACAAAAACGGTCGGGAAAATACAGTTCATGCAATTTATTTAAGTCTTTAGTTTATTTCAAAATCTTTTAATTATTCAATGTAAAATTATCAATTAAGTTAAATGTTTTCATCAAAATAAACACAGGTGAAATAGGTATGTTCAAAGAAAGGTACCTCGGATTTATTACAAGTCATTTATCAGGCACTTCACGTTCTGAATCTGGAGTTTTAGATACTCGTGAGTTTTTATATTATTCAGTTATACTTTGTTTTGTTTCTTCTTACGACATTTATTTTGCATAAATGTTTCATTATTTAAATTGATTATTACACGAGAGTTGGTCAGTACACAGTTATTGTTTTGTTTATGTAACTTTCATACCAGAATGTGTGTTCATAACACATATTGATTACTGTTAAATAAAAATGTTGAATAAAATAGAGATTTACCTAAAAATAAACACACATTGATTGAGTAGCAATGATAAACTAAATAATGTAATTGCCAGAGTGAAAATTACTTACTCTACAGTCTATCAAAACTATAAATTGGAGGATATTCTCACCGACTTGATACTTCTTAGTAGACTAAATGAACCAAGCCCATCATATGTGCAACATAGACGATATTAGGAAAGAAGTCAGTTTGAATTATTGAAACCTATGAACTACCAAATTTTATGTGATATCATTTTACTCTTTTGTAGAACTTATCTGATTCATAAAAGTTCAATTTTTCTAAGATGCTATCTCTTGATCATCGAGTATTCAACTCTATCTTTATGATCATATTCGTATGATTAGAAACTTCAAATCCAGGCACTTCCTTAAACAACTGATCAATAAATGATCATGAACAATCCTCTAGTAAAAGATGATTTATTCGAACTGGTACACCTAGAACATTAAGTTCAAATTAATTTGTTTAGGTCAGTTATCAGAATTGATGAATAAAAGGATTTCAGAAAATTATTTTGTATGGAAAGCGTCGGATAAATATTAAACGTTTATTACTTAGTCAAAAACTTCTAGAACAAATTTTTAAACAGCTATTTTGATTTCCATTATTTCAGAGGAATTATTGGCTGTCAAATGGTCTTATATGAAAACAGTTGATGATACAAGTGAGTAAACACTAAGTGATCATTTGATCATACTATGTGAAATATTTACAAGTACACTTTCACACATTTAGTTTACTCCAAAAATTTGCTTGTTCAGTTTGAATAAATCAAATCTTCTCAATAATTGACAAAAGAAAGAAAATACTGTGGTGTGAGCTACTTATATCCACATAAGTAGTATATAACAATGGCCAGAAATAAAATGTATTTCAGTAGAAGATCGAGAAGGAATGAACGGAAATCGAAAGCGATTGGTATAAAAATGCATGAATAGGGAAATCCAAGACAATGGACTAGTGCTTGCAGAAGGAACAGTCAAGTTTGAGACGATGGATTGATATTTTGCAAATTAACTATTTACGATATGGTTCTCAGATTTTAGTATGATATTCTGTAACGTGAGCTTTAACATATTCGTTTGGTTCCAGAAAAGGTTTTGTGGAGATTATAGGGCTTTCAATAATTGAGGTCATTAGTCACTTGAAGCTGTACCATCATGGAAAACCTGGAGGCACCGGACGGATGCTTCGTCCTAATATGGGACTCCTCATTCGATTGCCCCATTTGTATTCTTGTTCACTACAATACTGCTGTTTTTGAAAATGAGAGCAGAATTAAATGTGACAACCGCATAATGTTTGAATACATTGATTAGGACTTGAGGAACAAGTGACATGTACTAGGGAAAAACTAAATCTAACAAGTAATAAGTAGATCACCATAGATAAATTAAGTTACAATCTTATTTAACTTGCGGGAAACGAATGCAGGAATTCATTTTCGTTTTATAGGCTTCAATGGAACTTGATGAGAAGTCTGTATTTCAAAATAGATCCATTGTATTGTATATTCGTCGCAAAGTCATTTCTGTACACAACACATTCGTTCATCCCACAGACATTCCTAAATATTATCCATTCAAATTAAGAAATCATTAAGACGACATATCTTAAGCCGTTCATTTCTCAAATGAACATTATGGTCAGAGTCAGTTGATCAACTGAAATATTCATATGTTACGTAACTAATTAAATTTTCAAGTTCCATGTGCAAACAAACACTCCATAGCTCATGTCATATGTAATTAGAGTCGGTTGTTTCAAGGAGAATTATAGAAGACATTACGACAATGTGAATACCTCTCCGACTTGATTTATTGTTTCAATAATAATACATTTGTAATACACCTTCAGAAACTAGATATTTGACATTCGTTTTGAAGAATACATGATCGTTTCATTCACATGACATTGACTTGAATATATTTATTATGAGTTCAACTGAAGAAATCATTTGAGATAATACAATGAATATCCACTGAAATCTAATCACTTTGTGAGATGGCGTTCACAGTGTTACATCTAACGATAACTTTCTCTCAAATTCTAAATATCGATAGTCTTCTAATTTTAGAGGTTACAGCTAATATAACTTGCCTGATACATCCAAAGGGGAAAATATCTTTCTATTATGATTATGTAAGTTACATAATTGGATAGAAATATAACTTTGTTTCGAGTATATCAGGTTATTCTATCATTTTATGTTTATACATACTGTCAAATGTATCAGTTTACATTGAACTCGTTAGCAAGAGATCAACATTTTGTAATGTACAATTAGATTATTTGACATTATTATTAATTTCAATAGTTGAAATCATGAGTCAATTGATGCTAGAGTACCATGGAATACCTGGAAGCACTGGACGGCCATTTCGTCCTAATATGGGACTCCTCAACAGTGCGCATCCACGATCCCGCTTCCAGCGAGATTCGAACCCAGGACCTATCAGTCTCGTGTGTGAGCGCTTAACCATTAGAAAACTGAGCTGGTCGGTGTTAATGTCTAACTTCAACCAATCCACGAAATTGCTCCATCGTCACTATTATTAATTGGTTAATGATGCACTTTATTCAAGTACGTGTTAAAAATAGTGAATAATTAGAAATGAATTGCTATAAAAAGGAACAATAATGCGTTCGTGCCGAATAGTAACAAACAGTGTTTGTTAGAGTACTATACGGAAAGAGTTGTATTATGCCAAGCTTTATTTGTTATTCTAAAGACCAGCTGTTCAGAACGTTCATTGTTGAATATTCCGAGTGCAGCATCCTTGCAATTAGTCACAATCATATTTCATTTCAACTGACGTAGATATTCACCTTGCAGTGTATCTTCTCATCCAATGATATAAAAACAGTTGATCAAAATTCACTGAGGTTGACAACTGGAGTGGATTCAAAATATCTATATAGACTAGCAGGAACATACTTCTAAAGAAACTGAAAACATCATTATATTTACTGTAAATGTGATTAGTTGTCTGTGAATAAGATAATCAGTATGATAACACATTACTTCAATGATTATTTGGTTATTGATATAGGTGGTTATGTGTTAACACATTTTGACTCTGACTTCCAATACCTCTTTTCAGATTCCTATAGAAATTGAGGAAAGTGGGCGGCAATCGAAAATCAACCATATGTTTATGTGTGGAACAAGTAAGAAACATTTCAATGAATGTCGTTAACATTCTGATGTACGGTGACTTGTTACATTACTTTCTATTGGTAACACGATATCAACATGTCAACACAGAATATTTCTGTATTCTATCACAGCGATTTAATATGACTTTCTTACAGCCTACATTATTCAGTTGTTTCGTGAATGAAATCAGTTAGTGGAAATATCATTGAATTGTTGCGGATAATTGTGAGAAATGAAATTGGGACACTATTTGTAAACGCACACATCTGATTATGAATAACAGTGAAGCAGAATCCTGAAAGTGTTTGATGTTTATGATTAGGTCTTTCAAACAATGGATCACTGCAATTAACTGGATTGAAATCGAACGACCGTCATTCTTATTGATGTCACAGAAATGATTTGAGCTGTTATGGTGAAATAGTATTAACGTTGTTTCAGATTTCTGTGCTAAATTTCATCCACAAGGAATTTCATGAACCACATCCACTGACATTCACTTAACCGAGTATCTTGAGCAAAATAGCTGAAGTGTATGAATGTCTTCATCGCAAAACTGTAGATGGCTATTTGGAGACGTATTACGCTTATGGTTACTGATTAACTGATCAAGACGGGAATATGTGAATGGTCGTTTTAAGCAGGCAATATATCCACTTATTGACTCACCTACTCACAGTACGATCAGTTGCACTTGCAGTCCTCAGTCATATCACCACTTAATGCAAACGGAGGTGTATTTTGCATAAAACAGAAATAAACAAGGTGTACTTGAAACCGGTATTTCTTTTATAAAATGCTCAAATGTCATGCTTCACTGAAATAATCATGTGTTATTGAAAGATGAAGCTGAATTTCAAGACGAGTATTGAGTGTAAGTAATCAAGTGTGATACAGTGTTTTCTGATTGAATGTGGGAAAATGCACTGAATGTTTGGTCAAGTGATATATGTTGATCAGCTGAAATGCATTACTGTGTCTTTATACAGTGAAGGTAATTGTTACTTTTGTAATGTTTACTTGAAACCTCTCATTGGTGATTTGAACTGCGATTGATCAATCTCTTATTGATATATGTGTATATTGTGAGGATTGTCTCGATGTTGCTTTAAGTTACAAGCATTAAGCGCAAAGATGGATGATGATTAGCAGTGGAATTATTTGCAGCCCTCAATATCATTAGCAATTAATGAACTATACGAAAATGAATTAAAACTTCACCTCATTGCACAAGTCAGTGTATATCTGAACTTAGTAGATAAGTGGATAGCGTGACGATGTTTGAAGTGACTGGTGCTGAGTTTCAGTCCCAAAGTGAACATCAACTCTGAGATTTAGGCATATTCAGTTAACAAGCCCCGAATAAGATGGAACACACATCCTGGATTGTACCACGAGCCACCATTCTTCTGTGATTTGTAAATTACTGTGTTGGCTTTTTGTAATTTGAAATATAAAAAAATGTTGTAAACCATAATTTTTGAGGATGTTAAATAATCACCACTGTATCCGTTATGAGAAATGTTTGAGTTTCTTATTTTGACCTCTCCTAAATAGTGCAAACAAGTTGTTATATTGAAACTTACTTACTTACGCTTGTTACTCCTCGTTGAGGAGCATAGGCCGCCCACCAGCATTCTCCATCCAACCATGTCCTGGGCAATCCTTTCCAGCTCTTTCCAGCTGTTATTCATCCTTTTCATATCCGCTTCTATTTCCAGACGTAATGTGTTCTTTAGCCCTCCTCTTTTCCGCTTCTCTTCAGGACTCCAAGTTAGGGCTTGCCTCGTGATGCAGTTTGGCGATTTTCTCAATATATGTCCTATCCATTTCCATCGTTTTTTCCTAATCCCCTCTCCAGTTCGAAGCTGGTTTGTTCACTCACACAGTAAGCTGTTGCTGATGGTATCCGGCTAATGGATGTTGAGTATCCTGCGTAGACAACTATTAATAAATGCTTGTACCTTCTTGATGATGGTTGTATTAATGCTCCAAGTTTCAGCTCTGTATAGTAGGACTGTGTTGACGTTCGTACTGAAGATTCTTACTTTGATATTGGTTGACAGACAGTTGTTTTGTGTTCCATATGTTCTTCAACTGTAAGAATGCAGCCCCTGATTTGCTTTGTTATATTTAAAGATAGAAACCAAAATTTATAGTTTTTTTCCAATTTATCATTCAAGATATCACAGCAGTTGAAATATTGGTACCTGAAAAGTGGATCAAAACTGGCACGTTAGTAGAGTATGAAGTTATCGGGAGTATGTTAAACATTATTTAATCTGGACTAACTATTTTTACACTTGAATACATTACTTTTGTTTTATCAAATTGAAAACTCCATGTGTAACTGTATTCAACTATTAAATGATATCCAGACATCTGTCTCAAATAACGTTTTACATACCATTAATACTTACTTACTTAATTACACCTGTTACTCTGAATGGAACATGGACCGCCGACCAGCATTCTCCAACCCACTCTGTCTTCGGCCTTCCTTTCTAGTTCTATCCAGTTCTTGTTCATTCTTCTCATACTTACCATTGATAACTATACATCAATTCTGCTATGTTTGAAGCGATTGCGATTTTACTTAGCCTGCGGACGGAACAAACACTCTGTGACCAAAGACCAGTACGCTAGCTATTCTGATGCGTCCCAGCTACGCTAACTAGAGAGAGGAATCCAATTTCGAAACAGGGAAATATATTCCACAAGAAGCCAGAATCCCGAGAAATAACAACAGGCACAAATCAAGCGTATACATACAGCATAAAAATGTCCTTGGGAAGCATTACAAAATAGCATACTAAAAGATACAATGAACCAATAGCGTCTAAAACTCTCCCAAGTGTGAAATACGACATGAAGGTGAAAATGAGCACTTTTGGCGCGAAAACAAATTTGCTTTGTCATACAGATCAGAAAAACTGAATGTACATACAAGTCACATCTCCAAACTATAATTTATCAAGGCCAGTTTCAGAATTAATTTCACTATATGAAAATGTGTTGCTTCTCACTACATGTGTACATTGGGTAACTGCAAACAATTTTCAGTTCACCATTTGCTAGACTATTGAAATAATATTTTCAATACTAAGAGAATCATTCTATTGATCTAATAACTACGTTACCTTCAATATTCATCGAATAAAATATTACTTTTATCATGGATTAATTTCTATCAACTCAAACAGTTTGATGCATTAATTGATAACATATAGACCAGAATACAGTCACGCCCCCAAATGCTCTAATACGACTGAGAGTGAAGAGAGTCCGCTCTGCCTCTCGAAATGCTCTCACATGGCCACCCGTATATAGCCTCTGTCAGGGAAGTCCTACTTATTGCCTTCTCGTGGCGGGGGTGTTGTTTACGAAATTGACAGGACGAAAACCGAATGTCCAGCGCTTTAACCGGGTTGGTGGACACGGAGTGTCCACCTAGGGGAGTTGGAAAACCCTCATATCAAACCAATAGTGCATATGGGCTCCAGTATCCTGAAGGAACAAATGGCGTATGAACCAATTGTTGATCATCGGCTACCATGAGACTGCATCTACTTACCATGCTCGACTCCCTTGTGGATCAGACCTTCAGGTCGAAGGCTCCGTGTGTGGTCCCCTAAGAAAACCACCTGCTTTGGTTTGGGCACCCAGCTAGTATCACAGCCCTCACACATATCGAATGAGATTTGTGTGGTGCATATGTATTCGATGCCTCTTTATACCAATATCTATGTGTTAAAATAAATAATAAATAAAAGTCACATACTTCGATATCCTCCATCATAGTAGGTCAACTGAAATCATTAATGTTTGGAAAAATGATGTTACTCATCCTTTATAGTTCGACTGAATTAACATAATTAGAAATGAATTTTCAATCCAAGAACAACTGACTTTCTTGCATTGATTTTGATCATAAAACAGATTTCATCGAAATAAACTGTAGAACCATCATTAATTGAATGTTGTACGTTTTGTTAAACCCAGTAACCACATTGTGTATACATATCTGAATGTAAATAATTATTGAAATCCATCAGATTCCCTATGTTGTAATACATTTTTCATACCTGACATTCAAACTACTTTCATTCACCAGGCAACTTAATCAACGAATGAGTGAACATCTACTAGCTTGGTTTATAAAGGGCCAGATAAAAACAATACGCAGTTCTATCTTGGCACATCTTATTGATAACGGTGATGCTGTAGATAAATCGAAATCATTTCGAGTAATCTATCGTATACCTCTATCATTTCCCAACAAAGTTCGTTCCCGCCTCCTAAATATAGCTGAAGCCATAGGAATTCGTACCCATTTTGCCTTGATTGGTTTAACATTTTCGTAATAAATAGTCATGTATATTAGAATAAAGCCTAATGACGATCTAATTGAAAACAATTGTTCGCTTATATATATATCAGAATGGGTTTTGTGGAGAGTTTTAGAAATTTCACAAGTTGAAATCATGAGTCAATTGAAGCTAGACCACCAGGTTTTCAATAATAATAATCACCTGCTCACTAGTGACTGATTTCAGGAAAAACTCCTGGAGTTCTAGTGAGAAGGCGTTACCAGTGGAGTTCAACCGGTCTGTTGTGAGATAACAACTCACTGAAGACGATGGTGTACGGTGGCGCAACTTCGTGGATTGGTTGAGGTTAGACATTAACAGCATTGGATGCCGACTCAGTGGTCCAGTAGGTTAAGCGTTCGCGCGCGAGACTGACTGCCCTGAGTTGGAATCCCGTGAGCGGGATCGTGGATGCGCACTGTTGAGCAGTGCCATACCAGGACGAAACGGCCGTCCAGTGCTTCCAGGTTTTCAATGGTGGTCTAGCTTCAACTGACTCATGATTTCAACTTGTTATATATATATTGTTCTACTTTCATTCAATTCAAACATGATATCATAAAATATGAATGGAATTGAAAGTGTACGAATTATTGGATTATTCATTGTGTTGACAATTGTCCAATGAATCAAATAGTCACTTCATTCTAAAATCATCATTTAATCATGAAGTTATAGTTAGATGTTTTGTAATTCATTTCCCTTTTGATTGAGATCATCAATCGATTGATGTTAGATCCCTATTGAAAAGTCGGAAGCACTGGATGGTTGTTTCGTCCTATTTTTTTTAGAAATTTTTGATAAAATTGAAATTGTGGTGGTCGGTATTCGATATAATCTTTAAACTTCGTATACAGCTCGTCTTGATAACCGTTCTACATAACGCCCCAACGGTTTATTAATCAGAAGGCAAATACGAAGTGTTGATTACGTTTATTACGAGACCACACACATGTATCCAAATGTACAGATGCGTTAAACAAGCATAGAAGAGTTGCGCCGAAAGGCAAGCAAGCGAGCGAGAGCCATAGCAAGAGCAAGACGAGAGTGTGTGAGTGAGTGCGTGTGTTGAATATGAATAACATGGACATATATATACCATGTGAAATGAATGAGTAATCGAATCAAGTAAGCAGTTAGTAGTAAGACTAGCAGAGTGAATAAATGCGTAGGCAGTAAGCAATATTCAAGCATACGTATTTCATACAAGCACAAAATAATAAGAGTACAATAAGTTGTTATAGTGCGGATGACTTTGTCCGCTAAATAAGTTATTGTACTCTTATTATTTTGTGCTTGTATGAAATACGTATGCTTGAATATTGCTTACTGCCTACGCATTTATTCACTCTGCTAGTCTTACTACTAACTGCTTACTTGATTCGATTACTCATTCATTTCACATGGTATATATATGTCCATGTTATTCATATTCAACACACGCACTCACTCACACACTCTCGTCTTGCTCTTGCTATGGCTCTCGCTCGCTTGCTTGCCTTTCGGCGCAACTCTTCTATGCTTGTTTAACGCATCTGTACATTTGGATACATGTGTGTGGTCTCGTAATAAACGTAATCAACACTTCGTATTTGCCTTCTGATTAATAAACCGTTGGGGCGTTATGTAGAACGGTTATCAAGACGAGCTGTATACGAAGTTTAAAGATTATATCGAATACCGACCACCATATAATTGGTGAGCCCGACGTGATTCGAACACGCAGCCTTCTGATCTGGAGTCAGATCAACGGCACAACAAAATGAAATCATGTTATTTCTTTTCATAGAAATTTGTTCAAAATACAATTCAATTGAAATATGCCAAAATGCAACAACATTGAATCTAACATGTATTTGGTGTGAGAAAGCTAATGCATGCATTGAAAGTAATGATGAAGATACTCATCAGTTGAAAGTAAATGATTGTCAGGTTAAGGTAAGTACTTGTTAAACTTTATAGGTCGTTTTCAATATTCCAAAATTCCACATTCTGAATAAATGAATTTATTTGAAAGGATATTTTTTTGGTTATCATTAAGAACTGACATGTACTCTACCTCCAGTGACTGAATTAAATTTTTGTATAGATTACTTACTTACTTACGCCTATTACTCCCAATGAAGCATAGACCACCGATTAGCATTCTTCAACCTACTCTGTCTTCGGTCTTCCTTTTTAGTTCTATACAATTGTTGGTCATTCTTCTTATGTCTGTCTCTAATTCTCAGTGTAATATGTTCTTTGGTCTTTCTCTCTTCCTTTGACCTTCAAAATTCCCTGTGAGGGCTTGCCTTGTGACACAGTTGGGTGCTTTCCTCAATGTGTGTCCTATCCACTTCCAGCGCTTCTTCCTTAGTTCTTCCTCCACTGAAATCTGGTTTGTTATCTCCCACAGTAGTTTGTTGCTGATAATGTCTGGCCAACAGATCCGAAGTGTTTTGCATAGGCAACTGTTAATAAACACCTGTATCTTCTGAATGATGGCTTTCGTGGTTCTCCAAGTTTCCTCCCCATACAGTAGAACTGTCTTGATATTTGTATTGAAAATTCTGATCTTAGTTTTGATTGACAGTTGTTTTGAGTTCCAGATGTTTCTAAGTTGTATATATGCTGCTCTTGCTTGTCCGATCCGCGCCTTCACATCTGCATTCATCGTGTTCATCAACGATGATGCCTTTGTATAGGTTGACAATATCTAATCAGATGTGAGTATAGTGTTTTATTTCCATGGAAACAGTAAAACGATGGATTGAAGGATCGCTTACTATCAATGCTTGAAAACATAATAATTCTTCAGCTCATTAAATGTGTGGTAATTTCATACATTCAGCAGTAAATCGTATATCCATGTGAATTGTTATAAAATACTGACGAAACCAGTTTGAGTGAAGAAGCATTATCTATTGGAAATTGTGTATCATGTTCTGATAATTATTGGGAGTTTGTAGATTCCTTGTGTTAAAATCCAAAACGAAGATTTTTGATTCTCTATTGCGAAATATGTAATCTAAATAGATTGTTTAAATAAAGCCGTCATTTATAAGTTTAATAATTGAATTAATGAGTTCACCACCTTAGAAAACCTGGAAGCACTGGACGGCTGTTTCATCCTAATATGGGACTCCTCAACAGTGCTCATTCACTATCCCGCCCCCAGAGAGATTCGAACGCAGGACCTATCGGTATTGTGCGTGAACACTTAACCTTTAGGCCGCTGAGCAATGGTGGTCTAGCGTCAACTGACTCATGGATTCAATTATTAAATTACTGCAATCTCCACAAAACCCCCCTCTCTGGTTATAATTACAAGTTTATTGATTTATATTTGGATTGTGATTAGATGTGACATCCAGAACACAAATCTCATCATACGAATGAGTTGTCAATTAGTTGTAGAGTAATGTGTACTTATCATACTGATTGTTAAATCGGTAGTAGGTGTTGTTTTAAATGATTGCACAAATGTAAGTTGTGTAACTATAATTGTTTAATTCTCATATGTCATCATATTTAGTAATGAATGCAATCGTTTTCACCAGGCGGTGAACAATGCCATGTGTGTCAAGTCCTTCTTAGTGCAGATCAAATGCTATCAACCAAATTGCAATATGGTCATTAGTCTAGGTGACTTGACTTTGTGTGCACTATTTTGAGATAGAATAGTGGTTGAAGGTAGTCAACAAGAAACTATGGACCCGGGTTTCGTGCTGTGACTATGAGGCTGGGTGAAACGCGCTCGAAACCATCAGGGAGCACTAGTTCCCACAAGAATACAGGTACACCTTGTTGACAAGTGTCAAACAGCACGAAATCCGAGTCCATAGTATCCTGTTGACTACCTCCAACCATCATTCTATGCTATTGTTTTGTTTATTCAGACGAGTCCGAATGTTAACAAAGAAACTGATTAATACTCGGTAAATATTTAATATTTAGTAATAAATGCTAACTGTTTTATTTTCCTTCAGAATATGATGACTACCGAAATAACCGAAGAGAATAAACAGAACAAATCACCTCAGTATTTGTACATTGTGATACCTTTGGTTGTTTCTTTATTTGTTATATGTATCGGTTGTATTATTTGGAGATGGTTGTATAAAAGAAAGAGAAATAATGAATGAAAATCTTATAACTCACTTCAAATATCCTGACTAAGTTGTTTCTATTCTATATTTCATTAGAAAACTTTAGATTCAATTCTTATTCATTTCAAAGAAGTTGGAGAATTTCTGCATGAAACTATGTACATTCTTATGCTTGTTTACGTAATCACTGATGTAATCTTATTTATAAAATATTAAAAATGGTTTTTTATTGGTTGAGATCATGAACCGATTGATGTTAGACTACCATTGAACACCTGGAAGCATTGGACGGCCGTTTCATCCTAGTATGCGACTTCTCAGCAGTACACATCCACGATCCCGCTCCCAGCGAGATTCGAACCCAGAGCATTTAGTCTTGCGTGTGAACTCTCAACCTACTAGACCACTGAGCCATCCGACATCCAATGGTGTTAATGTCCAACCTCGACCAATCCACGAAATTGCATGACCATCTTCCATTGTACTGAGGTAGATATCTGTCTCTACCTGACACGGATTGGCTACATTGGTCACGGCTTCTCATTAGAACTTTGAGAATTTCCTCACGAAGGTAGTCACCGGTTTTATTAATATTTACGTTGTTATCTTCATTCAATAGTAACTGCAACCAACAATGATTCCGTTGTAAATGCCATTTAGAGGAAGTCTCATTATTGGAAAATATCAGTTGGAATTAATGGCGGTCATTCTTTTAAAGTAATTTGTCGGAACACTATCAATACATAATTATGTACTTCCATTCTTTTTAAAGTGACTATTCACTGTTTAGTAAATTCTCAGTGATAAAGGATTGTTAAATTGGTGAAATCTAGACTGATTATGATCCCTTCTATGATTTATTATTGACATGGGTGGTATATGACAAATTGTTTCATTCAAAGTATAGTCTTTAGAAAAGTCTAAACTAGAGTTGTCTTTATCAGCTTTACACAATATTCTGATACTTTGATTAAAGAGTTGATAGCTGAATGTGTTAAATGCTGTTGACGGATAAAAATTCAGCGTTGCACATTGAATTCCAGTTTTAGTCAGCACAGATACTCCACAGTTGACTCTGGATACCTTTTCAGTCAACTTCATTGATCTCAAGTGTTCTGTGACATTGATTTAAAAGATGTTTGTCTACAGATTCCCGAAGACAAACTTTCATCAGTTTTTGATAACGATTGTCACTCTTTGTGGTTTATTGAAACGCAACTACTATTCGGTTTAAGTTGTTCCTTAAACATAATTCAGGAAGAGATGAAGAGCGCAGTCAGTGAACTTAAAGGTATTGAGGTTTGCCAAGATGATTTCAGTTTTTATGGTCCGCATACAATATTGTTTGATCAGAGACTTACTACTGTCTTACGTCATCTGCTTAAGATAAAATATGCCTAAATTTAAGTAAGTGATCATTTTGTGTATTTAGTTTCAAAAGTCTAGGACATTTTGTTGATGGTTATGATATTTAACTTTATATAAAGCGACTGACTCTACTTATTAACAAAGCATCTCCTTAAACTCTCACAGACACTTTCACTCCAGTAGACGCTCTTCAGTACTGTTACCGTTTTATTTCCGATTTTCCTTCTATTCTCAATTTTATTCATCAACTCCTCTGTGTAGTGTACGGAACAAGAGTCTTGCTTTGTAGATTTATTAAAAATTCTTTAAAGTGATGGTATAGTTTGAACTTACTCACTTAGTGTTACACTCTATACTTACTACCTTGGATGTTGATGTGGTTTTGAGAAAATAATCGATACTTTAGATGTATACTAAGGGGTATTAACCAACGTTGAGTTTCTAATCTCAAACATGAATTTCTGGTCTATTTTACAAAGTGTGATTGATTGTCCACAAGTTATGATGGAATTTCGGCTTAAATAATTATGTCATTATTCTTTCATTGTTACATAAATTTGTTTTTAATAATTTCCATAGAGGATATTTTGGTGTTGGAATAAATAAACTTTTGACAAGACTCATATTTTGGTGGCCGGAGATACATTCAATATTGTTATTAGGTCTTTATTAAACAAAAATAGACTCTCATACATTAGGTATGATCATTCTTATCGTCGAGAAGTATTTGGTTCATAGGAATGCTTTTACGTTATAATAATTTCTTATTGGAGATTGTCTCAGTTTTGTATATAATTAATAAGGTGATAGTGAATGGCCGTATCTTATTTTTCGAATAATAACATGATTCATCATCATCATCATCACTGGAATAGAATAGCTCAGTTCTCTGATGCAACCACACAGATATCGAGAATCCCAGATGACTATCTGTATAACTTAATTGTAAATAACAAAGTTTGTCAGATGTTACAATTTTCTTCTGTATGATCGTTGATAAGTTGATTGAATTTCAAGTGTATAAATCATTCTTTGCATGAAACTATCAATTGTATACTTTATCAATTTTTCACTGAGTACGTTATCTGTAAACTATCTGTGAGGATGGCTCCCAGTGAACTCAGAGAAGCTCTAAAACATTCTGAAAGAGTCGATGAAATTCCATTCAATCATCGTTTGGAAGAACATTCCAAAATGTTAAAGTGTAGCTTCTTCAATAGACAAATGCCAAAAAACCACTTCATGCGGATCGGATGATTGTAATGATGATTTTGTTTTTATTAAAAACTATAAATACTCGAGTGTTTTGTGTTATATTTGATTCCAATGAGGACGCTAAAAAGCCACACTAAAAAGAGCCATTAGAACTGAATTGAGTAGCGAGAAAACCAAAAGTAGGTTCCAGGAACAACTGAGGTCACAATTAGGTAGTTCTGAAAACGAGGTTGACCCAGATGTTGCTTGGAAAGCTATACAAACAGCTGTGGAAACAGCAGTGACATCTATCAGTGATTTAAACCACAGGGTTACAAATAACCAATGGATTTCCTCAAGGTCTATCTCACTGATGGATTCTCGTAAACTCGTCCCATCAGGCTCTGAACACTATGAAGAGCGAAAACAAATCACATCTAGGTTAACCAAAAGTCTAAGGAACGACCTTGAGTAGTAGTGGGCAACGAAAGCAAAAGAGATGGAAGAGGCGGCGACTATAGGGAACACAAGACAGCTCTACAGACTGATAAAAGAAACTGGAATTAATAAATCAAGTGTAAGTCAGACTATTTCGGAAAAAGACGACACCCTCATCTGCTCTCAGTCCAGACGTTTAGAACGATGGGCGGAACATTTAAGAGAACAGTTCAGCTGGCCTTCAGCTACTCTACAACTACCCTCCATTCCCAGACAGTGTGAATGGAACATTGAAGTAGGTCCCTCAACTCTAGCAGAAGTTCAAAAGGCTATAGTTAATCTGAAACGAGGAAGGGCAGCTGGTCCAGATGGATTGGCTCCAGAGGTGTATACACTCTCTGTCTTCCCTTAAACTAAGCGATTGAAATCGCTTCATATCTTTCTTTCTACGAACTAATTATTTCTTCCGGTATTATATCCTTATTGTAATCTTTCTTTTATACATCACCACCTCTGAATTAACTACTTTTATGAATCCAGTGTCCATCTTGTTGTGTTAATGAAGTATGTCAACTTGGACCGATGCATATATGTGCCTGGTCCTACGTTGTAGCTTACTTACTTAATTACTTACTACTACTACTGTAGTGAACGATAACACAAGTGGGGACAATCGAATGTATTGGGACATAACATAATGTCTTAGTAAAATCACAGAACCATACAGTAAATACTTGGTTTACAAAATATCAGTCAATCGTATCAAATTTGACTGTGCTTTTTGTTTCCACATCAATCATTCTCTGTTACCGTTCTCTTTTCTTTGATATTCTTAACCTTTTTCCGTCTGATATTTCATTTTCGAATAAATAATACATACTACTTATATCTATCGACATCAGTAGCACACACCACACCACTGCTAACAATAATAATGATCATTATTATCTCTTTACATAATATGGAGTACTCAGTATACAATGTTTCGGTTAGATTACGTTCTATTATGCGTGAGTTAGATACTGTATTTTAGAGGTTATATTACCTTTCTTTAAGGATATGAGTGTCAAAATACGTGCTTTTTGTAATCTCAAAAAGTGATACACCTATATAGACAGGTATCTAGCTCAGTACAATGAAAAATGGTCGCGCAATTTCGTAGATTGGTCGAGGTTATAGATTAACAACATTGGATACCGGATGGCTCAGTGGTATAATAGGTTGAGCGTTCACGTGCAAGACTGAAGACCCTGGGTTCGAATTTCACTGAGGGTGGGATCGTGGATGTGCACTGCTGAGGAGTCTCATACTAGGATAAAACGGCCCTCCAGTGCTTCCAGATTTTAAATGGTGGTCTAGCTTCAATTGACTCATGGATTCAACTACTAATATATATGTATATATCAAATATTCCTAAATTGTATTTACTCATACATTATAACCAAAAGGGCGAAATATTCTATTTTTATATCCTTCATTAAATTCATTTTTATGCACATGTGATCCTAGTCCATATTACCATGGCAGTTTTGCAATATTCGTCTTTATTTAACGAATTTCAGATAGAAAATAAAATAATAACAAAAACAAAACACAACACTTTTTATCCTCAATTTTACTTCTCATAGAAAGTGTACTAGTTAATGATAACAGTGATGTTGTTGTTGTTGTTGTTGTCGTTGTTGATGATGATGATGGCGATGATGATGATGACAATGATGATAAGAATGATAAGCAAGACGATGAAAAGACAAATGTGCATTGTATTTTAGGAAAAAAACAAAACGGCCACTGAACAATTACACACACACACACAGACACACACAAGGTAGGAGTACCCACATTCAATAATAACAATACTAACCAGTTATAGAAATTAGACAAAAAGCTTAACGAAATTATAATCCTTTTAATATATATACATATATGCAAAATGTAATTAATTTTATATGTTACTATGGCAACTAGAATGGACGAATTATTTATTTTTGGGTAGTTTAGGAGAAGAAGAATAATAATGATCTATTTGTGACTTGTTCTTTTTTCCTGATTAAAATAATATTTATTTATTTTTCATGATTGACTAGTTTTCAAACTTATATATATATATAATTAGTTAGATGTTTCCATTTCTATACATGAATGGATGCAGTCTGTAGGGTGCTCTGCTTGATCTAAGCTTTGTATTTCATGGTTCGATTCAGTTAGGATGTATACTTTGTACGGTACACTGAACCAATTATACAACTATTAATTTCAATGATTAAGATCATGAGTCAGTTGAAGCTAGACCACCATAGAAAACCTGGAAGCACTGGACAGCCGTTTCGTCCTACTGTGGGACTCCTCAGCAGTGCGCATCCACGACCTCGCCCCCTGGGAGATTTAGTATTGATAGAATTTCTTTGGTTTAGATTATTGTATTATCATTTATTTACAATAATTCGACGTCAACTCTCACATTACTTGATGTAATACATATTCTATTAGGAAAAGGGTTCGAGTAAATTATGTATCTAATCTTGTTCAGATGGTAAACTACATGCAGTTACAGCATAACTTTTCTTTTAAGTGACATATATTGTATTCATAGATTGATGACATGTTTTTGGCTTAAGCACCACTAACATTCTTGTACCATATTTCAAATCTAGCCAATATTTCTTATCGACATAAACACTAGTCGGACACATGATACATCAGTCACCTTGTGGTGTATGCTATTTATACTGACAGATATAAGTAGTATGTAGCGTTAATCGGAAGTAGAATGTTTACCAGCTGAAGATTAAGAAGATTAAAATTAAGAAAATAGGGGAGGAACTAGAGAGAAATTAGAATAACAACAGAATTCGTAGAATTATGAAGCACATTCAGAATAATTGAAGGACGATGTACATTCACTAATTTTCCATGATCCAATCGGTGATAGACTTCAAGATATTCAGATTTCACGGTGACTACAATAAAGTTAACATGATTTAGGCGACAACCAATTAATCAAATTGGAGAAAAAATTGAACCTACAGTTACGTCAGTTAGATTTTCATTTATTTGAATTCTTTAGATGAACTATACAGTTGAAGAAAAACATATTAGTGGTAATATTCAACCAAATATATGCGTTGAAGTAATCTGTACAAACCGAGAATTCTTCTAGCATGTGAAATTAAGTTTTACAATGGTACACAACTGGATATAAGACATTATCATTCAACACTACTCTTTATATAAAAATCACTCAATCCATAGATTAACTGTCAGTTAAAAAAAAAACTGACAGAAACCAAAATGCCCTAAACATTGATTCTAACTTAGTTTGAAACTTCAGAAGTTTTTTAATCATTTGATAGAATCAAACCCATTATCATCGATATTAGTAACAAGGGTATCATTATTTGTGTACTAAGTTCGATTCCCCTCTCCAGCAACTCTAGGATAACATATAAAAGTTATTCTACGTTCTGTATGGGTGAATCATAACTGGGGATGATAATCATAGTATATCAAATTGCACATAATCCTCTTCACTATAGTAGATTCTTGATACGTTTCAAAACTAAAGAACACTTAAGAGTTCAACCATTCAGAATAAAACATGAAAGAGCTTGTAATATACACAATAGTTACATTTGGATCTGATTATTTAATAGTTGAATACATGAGTCAATTGAAACTAGACCACCATGGAAGCACTCGGCTACCGTTTCATTTTATAATAGAAATACTCAGCAGTGCACATTCATAATCCCGCCCCGTGAGATTCAAACTCAGGATTTATCAATCTCGCGCATGAACACTTAGAATCTAGACCACAGAGCCACCATCCAATGATGTTAATGTCTTCAACTTCAACCAATACACTGATTATAATTAATAAAATTTCATCAGTATTATTGCTAACAAAACTCAGCAAGATTCAATGAAAGTAGTAACCGTTTCCTTAAAAATAAAATGAAGATAATGATTTATGAAGAGACTATTCATCACCAAATGGATCATTTCAAAGCTCACATATTACAAATATTAACTTTAATTTAGTCTATCACTTATCAAGATTATTTATCTAATGATTTCTACTTTTAATCATCTTCTTAACCGAGATCAGTTCAATGAAACCTTGTCTTCAATAATCTTTTGGAAATTGAAATCTACATTTATTATGTCATTAACTAGGTGAATTATTGTTTCATGCATAAATGTTTTAACTTGATTATTTACGCCTGTTATCCATCATGGAGGAGCATAGGGCGCCCTCTGGCATTCTCCATCCAACTCTGTGTTGAACAATCCTTCCCACTTGCTATTCGTTCCTTTGATGTTTACTCTCAATTCCCGACGCAATGTGTCCCACAGTCTTCCTCTTTTCCTTTAGCCTTTAGTATTCTAAGCTAGCGCTTGCCTTGTGACGTAATTTTTTTAAATGGTAAAATATTTCAGTTTTTTAAATTCACGCTCCAAATGTACAAATAAAAATCAAATTCACCCGAGTTAACAATCTGCGCAACCGCATACTGATAACAATCAACATATGATCCAGGATGATTTCCTAGAGTTCTAGTGAATAGCCGTGACCAGTAGAGTTCAGTCTGTGTCAGATAGAGACAGATATCTACCTCAGACAACAGATGGATGGTTGCGCAGACATTCATGGATCAATGGCGGTTGGACATTAACACCATTGGATGCCGGCTCACTAGTCTAGAGATTAAATGTTCATGCGCGAGACCGATAGGTCCTCGATTCGAATTCCGTGTTCGGAATCGTGGATACTCACTGCTGATGAATTGCACACTCGAACGAAATGGCTATCCAGTGGTTACAGGTTTTCCAATCAATTCAGGATCTCAATCAAAAACTTAACAATAGCGAGACTCTAATTTGTGGACGACCTTTGAACGAATCTTAAGTGACCTGGAGAATATTAGCCAAGCAGCACACAGTAGGTATAGAGTAAAAATATATTATACAAAACCAAGAAAATAAAGTGGATACACTTCTTATACGTGGTTCAAAAATTTGTCAAGGTTAGAAAAAGGTTCAGAGGTTCTAAAATCATAATGCATGCAGTATAGGAAATCATCCATACGGCTACAGAATAGTCGGCCTCTAGAGCCATGATAAAGTCTCAAAAACTCTTTCAGACTCGACCACATAGCTTCAATATTGTTTATGTGCACTCCGGTTGTTGAGTATCGACACGATGCACATAACTAAGCCTATTTAGGAGTCTGTACGCTCTCCAGTCATCCGTATTTATTGTAGTGCCTGGCTGAAGCCAGTGTCACTGGTACTTTTATTATTCGGTTCGCAATAACTGTCATAATTTGCCTCAGTTATCCATTATATATGCGGTTTTAATTACGAACTGACATCAACTATAATGCCAGAAATTTATTTAGCCAAATGGATGAATGGCTTTCGTGCCCAAATCCGAGATCTATTATCTTATACCTGACTGATTCGTCCACAAATTATAGTCTCGCCGTTTTATTTGTTATAGTCGCTGAATTATCACGTTTTGTACAAAATTCCTTGTGAATCCATCGTACGTTAGCATTAAGCACTGAAGTTGGCACCGTAACCTTGAAATCCTTCAAACGCCTCTGATTGGCTCGTCCATAAATTAGAGTCTCGTCCTTAACAACCTCTATAATCCCATACTCATATTATTTCATGTGTGACTATAGCAGATAAATCATGATAATAACGATCAATAATTAACTACCTAAATTACAATCAGTATGTCCCGCTCTTTTCTATCTTCATCCTAATTAAAACAAGCAAATAAAAGATATTGAAAGTTGAATAAAACAATTTGTCACCATTTTACCTTCCCCCCCTCCCATCAATTTTTCAAAAACAAAAAATTATCCCAAAAAAAATTTTCATTGAAATGAAATTTTAAAAAAAAGAAAAAAAAGAGGAATTTTACTGAATTATAATTTTCATTGTTTCTTTTATTTCTTTTTTAAAATAGAAAATACTAATGGTTATTCCTTTCCTTTATCACCTTAGTGAATAAGATTTAAATGAATGTGTACCATGTACAATATGGAGAAAGAGAATGACAGAGCGAGAGGGGGGAAATTGCGAGAACTTTTTTTTATTCAGTTTTCTTTTTGTTGTTGTTGTTGTTGTTTATAATATTTCATTTTTCATATTCGTTTCTAATCTATAAATAATTTGACCTTTTCTAGTTTATCATTATTATTGGCTTAATGAGTTTCATTCATTCATTTTGTTTAGAAATCTATCTAAAATTATATATATATACACTTTGTGAATTGCTCAATTGTATCTATGCCCTGTAATATCTATAGTACAATATAGTGTTTAATGCATGTATAAATGTACATTATGTGCCTATGTATAAGTTCCCTATTTGTTGGGAGTTATATCTATACCTTTATGTATGATGTGTGTATGTGTGTATGTTTGTATGTATTTATGTATCTATGTGTTTTAATATATTGGTTTGTACATTTATTCAGTATGTGAGAAATTGCGTGTGGTTACCGAGAAAAAAAAGAGAAACAAAACAATATCAAATGAGTTACATTCGAAAAAAATTCGAAAAAAAATAATAAACCAACATTAAATCCCATTATTATTTTTACAAAAAAATAATTGATCTATTTCCGTTAGAAACACTAAGCCACGGTTGTCATAGTTACCGTAATAACGAGAATAGGATTTCACGTTTTTCTTGTTTGTTTGTTTGTTCTATAAAAGAGATGGAATGGGAATTTATTCTTTTTTTGTCTATAATACATATTCGAATGAATTGACGAATGAGAAATGAGGCGTAAGAGAAAAAAAACAAACTAATGATGGATAAATTTTATGGTTAACTTTATACAAGAAAAGAGAAATTCTCCCTCCCCCCTCTCTCTCTCTGTATATATATATATAATAGTTAAGAGGGAGATGAAAACACATTATTTCCTTAATAGATTTCTCTATTATGATTGACTAAATATATATATATGTTTCTTTTTGTAGGTAAGTCGTTTTATGTAACTTTTGTTTTAATTTATCCAAATTGTTACTGTTCAATGTTGAACGATGCGATAGATTTCAAGGAGTAGAGACACTTTTAAGTATATATATATATATATACGCGCGTGTGTGTGTAAGAGAGATAAAGTGAGAGAGAGAGAGAGTATTCAAGTTGTAACTAACTTCATTTAAAGAAATGAAAACAGACAAATCATCAACTACATTCTTCATCAATCAAATAATTTAGATTCCCTTTTATTGTTGTTGTTGTTGTTGTTGTTGTTTATTTATTAAAATACAAGGTAACACAATACATGTATACACTAACTAACTTGATTTGTAATCATGGATACTTGTGTTTGTATGTTTATAATTCTTATATGAATAGGTGTAACTAAGATAAGAAATTTGTATTTTCATTCTTTGTAAATACAAAAATAAATAATAATAATAATAATAAGTTGTTGTTTGCATTTTCACTCCATCATTGTGTTTCAGTGTGCGTGTGTGTGTGCGTGTGTGAGGGAGAGAGAGAGACAGAGAGAAAGGGGGGAGAGAATAACTTGTCCTTTTCCTTATTTTCATTGTATTACATTTCCCTATTGCTAAAATTGTCAAAATTAACTATTTCAATTTTCTACTTTTATATGTATATATATATTCTAACATGAATGATTATTATTACACAATGAAGGATTGAACTTGAAGAAAACCTTAAATTTGAAAGTGTCTATCTATTCTATCAATCTTGTTTAGTATAAATATTGGTTATCTAAACAAAATACAATCTATTTGGATAGTTCTTCTTCTTCATCATCGTCATTCTTAATTCAATCCAAAGACTAATTCTAATCATAGATTATGTAATTGTTATACAATATCATAAATGAATTGTATCATGAACATTGAATATTGAATATTGAATTGTCAATCTTTAATAAAAATTGTGTATATTTTCAAATTCTATGAACCAACATCATCATCATCATCATCATCATCATCATCATCATCATCGTAATAGTCAATTTAAACAAGATACTGTCAATTGTGTCAATATTCAAAGTTTTGTGGAACATATTTCATCATCATTATCACATAAAAAGTATACTTGAACAACAAATAATACTTTTCTTATATTCAGTTTATAGTGTATTTGATTCAATCTCCCCCCCCCCGAAAGAAAAGAAGAAGGAAGGACAGAATATATTCATCAGATAATAAAATCTAATTGAGGAGTGGTTAAGGTAAGTATTATAAAGTGTTTTATAAGAAGGTTTATGTTGATATTCAATGTTTTAATAGTTAAGTAGTTGATATATCTGATGAATATAATGTATGAATAAAGATTTAAATAAAGTGTTTAGGGTTCGAATCTCATGAGGTGATATTGTGGATGAGCACTCCTGAGGAATCTCACTATAGAGCGAAACGGCCGTTCAATGCTTTCATGATGGCCTAGCTTGAATTGACTCATGAATTAAATTATTAAAAACACTTGGAATTGTTGGATTTTATCTTCCTATTGTTGTTTAGGACTCATATTGGCATATCTTGTATCTTGTATCTTGTGTGGACTACCTCAATATTGCATTGAGTCACAAGCATTCCAAGCAAAGATGGATAGTGGCTAGCAGTGGAATCCAGTTTGATGCACGTTTTGTCCTATTTAGAACCCGTCAGCTGCATATACCTGCATCACAGAGTTGATGTTCACTTCTAGACTGGAACCCAGTACCGTTCTCTTCAAAAGCCATCATTTTGTACACTTATCTGCTGAGTTATGATAACTCGATGGTGTTTAAAATGAACAATTGAGTCTCGGAGTGATTACCAACTCTGAGATGCAGATACATCCTGCTGACGAGTCCCAAATAAGACGAAACACGCGTCTGGCTGATCAATGGCAGTCCTTAACATCAATGCGACAATTCAATCAAATAATACCACATGAATTTTCTTGATTTTATTCACAAAACTTAACTGGCATCTATACTTTTCAGTAAACTCAGACGAAATCAAAGTTACATAAACACAAATTATACTTTATTGCATTAGAAAGTAATATGTTCTCTAATAGTGAAGTAGACTGTTTATTATCTTAACTAGTGAATGTAAACCTATTTAAAGAATTATAAATTGTATAATACAATAAATTGAATGAAATTAAACATTGATACCTCAGTGGTAACATGTTACTGTACGAGATCATAGGTCTGAGTTCAATTCCTAGTATGTGACTCCTCAGTAGCGCTTATCCATGACTCCGCACACAGGAATCGAGCCCAGAATCTTTAATCTCACGTTTGAAAACGCTTAATCTCCAAGCCATTGAGCCGGCATCTAACTGTGTTTGTGTCTAACTTTAATCATTCTATGATTCATTAATTTTTAGTCACAATATTTTGTATCAAAATATGTATAAAACTGAAATTGTAAATTCAAAGAAAAGAGAAAGTTGTATTAGAAAGTTTTTAATCTCATATTTCCTGTCTAACATTAACCAGTGTTGTCGGATGAAAATATTGTTCGAGCAAAGCTAAAAAAGATATACAACGTTGGATTCTGACTAAATTTTAAGAAGTTCATGACTTAATCCAATGTGTAGTCATGACTATTCAATATTGAACATAATCAACTTATTGACACAATATCTATTCAGTGTTCTATGGATTTTAACGGTTTCTTCAAGAGATATCAGTTTATTAAAAAAAAACTATCAATATGTTGTGTAGGTCATTTCCAAAAACCTAAGTAAACAACATCTTCTTTAAACAGGAGGGTAATTAATTCATTGTTGATACTCAAGACAAACTTTTGATCAGCCTTAGTTTGTATAAGTGGATATTTTGAAGACTACCACGATCAAACTGCTTTGTTACAAGTTTTCTACACAGTAACTAGGTGTGTAATCCGGGATGTAGGTTTCATTCTGTTTGGGACTAGTCACCTAGATACATTTACATTCTGATGCTAAAGGTCACATTGAGGATCGAACACAGTATCTAGGATTGACAAAACTCCAGTCCGGAATGATGACTATTGATATCAACAACATACACTTTGATCAAGTTGGAGGTCATCTAACCTCAATAGTTTAAAGGATTACTCGTTGGGGCTTGAAGCGATAATTACTAGGTTCCATTCGCAATGTAAAGAATAAAACTAGAATGCAGATTCATTCAGCAGACGAGAGCTGAATGGGACGAAATGACAACTATCCTATATTCTACTCCTAATCATAACTCAGCTTTACTAAGACTGAAAATTTTTCTTTACTTATAACTACATTTGAATGAAATTTTCAAAAGGAATAATCGGTCGTTAAAAAGCAGTTTGTTAATTATACTGTTAAAAATTCAATTACAAATCTTATTATCTAGATATTTTGTCTGTGAAGCACATGGAATAACACTTTGTTAAATAAATGGAACAATCACAAGCTTTTTAAGGACAGATAAGTAGTGACTAGCAGTGGAATCCATGACGGGCGTTTCGTCCAATTTGGGACTCGTCAGATGGATGTACCTGCATCTCAGAGTTGATGTTCACTCTGGGACTCGAACCCAGTACCGTTCACTTTAAGCACCATTGCGTTATCCACTTAGCTACTGAGTCCTGATAGCCACCTGCTTGTGCGATGAGGTGAAGTTAATGTTGTTTCACTTGTAACTCCCCATTGTTATTTAGGACTGCAATTGATCAGTCTCATGTTGGCATATATAAATCCTGTGCGGATGCCTCGATATAGCCTTAAATCACAAGCTTTTTAAGCAAAGATGGATAGTGGCTAATAGTGAAATCCAGTTTGATACGCGTTTCGTCCTATTTGAGACACGTCAGCTGGATGTATATATACCAATAGGATTAGATGGTGGTTGGAGGTAGTCAACAGGAAACCCTGGACCCGGGTTTCGTGCTACTTGGCACTCGTCAGCAAGGTGTACCTGTAATCTTGAGGGAACTGGTGCTCCCTGGCGGATTCGATCTCGTGTCACCCAGCTTCACAGTCAGAGACGTTACCACTGAGCTATCCGAGCCGTGACTAACCTCCTGTAGGACTGAGATGTAATCACAATTGATTGATCACTGGGTGGTGATCAATCTCATGCTTGTCTAGTCCTTATTAGTGCAGATCGAATGCTATCGATCATGTTGCAATACCAATAGGAAACTGATCAATCACAGTCCTAAATAATGATGGGAAGATAAAAGTAAAACAACAACCAGTGAATTCAAATGGAACAATGTTAAATCAGTTTTCGTCTTTTTGAAGTAAAGAATTATGATGTATTACTAGTAGGATTATACAATTAATGCTCCTATTTAATTACTAGAAGTTAGTACAGAAATAACATTTATAATTCACAGCATGTTTTACATATTGACCTGGAAAGTAAAACATTACTTTAGAAGGTATATGTTAATTCTAAAGAAGATGGATCTATATAAAGTGCCATGAGAATAAATTTTAGTTTGTTTTGAATTGCGAACTATAACTATGAATTCTATTTCTTGTATATTCACTAGCTAAATATCATTACTCTCATAGCCACTACCAGGTTAGTCCTACTCAATACATCACCGCGGTATTATGTTGTTTACTAGTTTGAGAGGACAAAACGCAAATATCCGGTGCTTTAACCGAATTGGTATGTACGGATAGTCCACCAAGGGGAGTTGGAAAATCCTGATTCCAAACCAATGATGTGTATTGGCTCCAGGATCCTAAGGGAACAAGTGGTGTATGAACCAATCGTCAGCCACCGGTTACCATGGAACTCCATCTCCTTACATTACTCCATTGTCTTATGGATTAGAATTTAAGGTTAAAGGCTCCGAGTGTGACCCCCTAGGAAAACCACCTGAACGCGGGAAGTATCCCAGCCCTCACATAAGTCGAATGATTTATGTGGCGCCTATCTATTTGCTGCCTTCTTATATCAATATAATAAGTGTAATTCAAGTGTAATTTACCATGTTACAGATAGTTAAATCACTGGATACTTAGTATATTCTAATAATTTCATTTCTACATTCCATGTGAGATGAAAAATAATTATTTTTTCGTTTCAGTTTAGATTTTACACATCCACCTCCCCCCCAAAAGAAACACCTTAAGAGTAGGATACATGGAATAGATTTTCTAAACAATAGTCTTATTCTATGCTTGAAATTTTGGGCTTTTAGTTCAAGTTCATCAGTGATTGACGATAATTTAGTTGGATCGCTATGTAATGTTGATAATCAATAAATGGAATATTAGGATCAATAAGAAATGTGATTGAATCTAAGAGAAATTTCTTTTTGAATTATTTAGTTCAATATTCGGTATTGTTATTGTTATCAATTAGAGTTATTGTATTGTACTGTATTGAACGAGAATACCATTGGGGACAATCGAATGTTTTGATGGAGTTTTGTTCTCTGAGCTGGATGGTTTGGTCTATCTGATGTTTGCGCTGATGATGTCATTCAGAAGAATGATGAAAGCTCCACGACCAAACCATCCGGTTCAGAAAACAAAACTCCATCAAAATCATCCATCTAAGCTACAAATCTTCTCCATCATCTCTTAATCAAATGTATATGAATACAAAATGACAGAATCTCTTAGTAAAATCTGAGAATCATACAGTAAATAATTCATTTGTAAGATGACAACCAATGGTCTCAAACTTCACTGTTCCTTCATTTCCACGGTAATCGTTCTCTTTTCTTTGATCTTCTTAACCTTCTGCCACCAGGTATTTCACTTTCGATTGATGATACATACTACTCTTATCTGTCGATATCAGTAGCACACACCACACATGATCTAATATGTGACATTCGGATTCTAGATAGTGAATTAAATGAAAGATTTAAATTAGTCGTTTTAATAATCAATAAGGTTTACAATTCTTTATGTGAACACTAATTATGATGGCTGGAGAATATGAGTAAGACGCCAAAATCAATCATGTTCAATCAAATAAAAGAGGTCCTAGGTTCAATTCATACGAGGTAGGATCGTAGCTCTGTACTACTGAGGAATCCTAAAATAGAATGAAACAACCGTCTAGTTCTTTCAGGTTTTCCATTGTGGTCTAGATTTCATTGACTTATGATCACAAACTATTAAAAATTAATCACTTAAGATAATAAAGTATTTTTATCCATTGAAAATATGTTTAATATTTATCAATGAAGGTAATTAATTGTGTATGGGCTCTTGTGCATCAACTGGTGTTTCACAAGCTGGAAGTCCGGCAAAAAATCAATTAACGAATGGTATTCAACAAAATTCTTTGAATATACAAGAAATGAATCAAATGGGAATAATAAATGTAAATGAAGAAATTGGTAAAATGGATGGTCAAGATAAGAAAATTGATAATCCTAGAAGTAATTATGTACTATCTGGTATAGATCTATTGGATTATGGAGTGGGTAAGTTCTTTCTTTTTCTTTTTGTGGCTGTATGGAATTCCCTTCGTATTTCACATATAAAACTAATTTTCCATTCATGAATGAGTTTGAACAATTTCGTGGATTGGTTGAAGTTAGGATGCCGGCTGAATGGTCTAGAGGTTAAGTGTTCGCGCGCGAGACTGAAGAGCCTGGGTTCGAATCTCGAGAGATGGGATAGTGGATGCGCACTCCTGAGTAGTCTCAAAGCAGGATAAAACGGCCATATAGTGCTTCCAGGTTTTCAATGGTGGTCTGACACCAATCGGTTCATGATCTAAATAAAAAAACTTGATGATCTCTACAACTCAAAATCTACAAAGAGAAATAATCTCCAATCTATTGTAGCAAGTTATATTAAATCTTATATGTGTGTTTAAATGTATTTTTCGCTGTTTTTGTTAGGGAACGATAGTTTTCGCAAGTTAGTAATGATTACTGATTACGTAGAAATCAAATTATACAACAATACAATGCTGCAATATATTTGTTATTGAATGATGGAAGAGAACCTGTAAAATACTGGAATTATTGCTTTACTTTTGAGTTTGGATGCTTCACATGATATGAAGTCATTATGATTATTATTACTGATGGCTTTATTCAATATCATATATTTGATACAATATAGAATTCTCAGTAAAAAGTACTTCAATACACTTCCGTCCCTTATTTCTTGGTCGATCCTGACGATCACGTATTGAGTGTTCGTCAGCTAGACGTTAAAAGTTCAGGAATCGACATCTGAATAATGTATATTCTTCTCGATGCATAAAGCCAGCAACCACGATATCTCTGATTGTGCTCTTTTATAACTTGTAAAGTGAAATGTAGTAAACTTTTTATAAACGCACTTGAATAGGTTATGATACTAATAAGCATAATGATGTGTTAAAATAAAAAATAAAATAGATAATTTGTTGAAATATCCAGATGGAAATAATAAGTAGTCAAGATATTCAAGCAGGCCGCTTTTTCCTCGACTGAAATTCAAACTCTCTTACAGTTGAATGGCTTTATATACAGAAATTCCTAGTGCAATCATTGGTATACACTTTCACTTATGATTTTGATGAAGTTTTATAATGTGAGCTGGATGGTTTGGTCATGGAATTTTCATCGTTCTTCTGAACGACATCATTAGGACAAACTTCAGATGCTAAGCTACAAATCTTCTCCACTACTCCCACTAACAAGCTCAATCCTAGTACGAAGCATCTTTTGTTATCTTACATTTGGTATTTGGAATACTTTCAACCTAATTGGTTATTTTACCGAGTATGATTCTTAAGGGATAAAAATATAGACGTTTTTATAACATTCCCAGTAAAGCTGAAGTTAAGCAAATGGGATGATTTTTGAATGTCGTAGTTTGCATCGATCATTTTGTGCATAAGACAGCACGTCTACCAATAGCATTTGAAGATTATTAAGCGATATATACACTAAATTGAAGTTAGATATTTAGTCTTAATGTTAATTGTTCACTATGAAACCTAAAGATTCCAGCTTCTATCCCCTGTGGTGAGGTCATGGAAATGTATTCCTGCTGAGAAGTCTACTGTTAAGAAGAATTAGTTGTCAAGCCCCTCTAAACTTTTAATGATGGTCTAACCAAGATCACTTTGTGGGGTAAACTATGAAATCTCAACAATCTTTACAACTCTTCCACACTAATAAAACGACATTCAAATTCAAATCAAAATCTTTCATTAAGAAAAGTAAAAATTGAATAATAAGAAAACAGTGAATAAATCAACTATCCTAGGTATTATAACTTTTGGCCTTATGCTCTATTCATCTATGACGTAATGATACCGCCAATTAGAGAACAGTAAATTATCGACCGGACCAATCACACATAAACCCTGTACGAGCAGTCTAGAGTCTTTATCGGTCCTTTTCCCTGCCTATTAAATCCAGAACACCAATCTCCGCCTCCATGATATGAATCATGTATTTCAAACATACTGGATTTATATACACCAGCCAAACAGACCACATCTTACCATAAAATAGGAAACAACATTTGTACAAGATTTAACCAAATATGGCTGTAAATAAGGGAGATAGTAATTAATAGACTGGGTATAACTCAAGAACGGTAATTCGTATAATAATAGTCTATGGGTCAAAATAAAGCTTATAATAAGCAGAACATGAATATGCATAGTCTAACTACCTAACAACTATACAATAAGAATATACGTATCGTATTGATCCAGAAATAGATCCCAACAGTTACCGCTCATAATTCTCGTCAGGATATAACACTAGGTTTTTAACACTTGATGATATTGAATCCAAAGAGACATTCCGGAAATGAATTTTGAATATCTAATTTTGTTTTTTTTCCCAATAGGATTAAAAGATATACCACTTCGTACTTCTGATACAAATATGACAACAGATGAAGAACTTGATATGGAATGTGCATTATCTGGTGTATCACAATTTTTCTATAAAAATTTAACTACATGTACATTGGGTCAATATGCACAAATACCAAATGATACAGATATGTTAAGAACAGTGAATACACCTGAATCATTGAGAGCATGTTATGTAAGGTATGTGTATAGTATTCTTATAACACATGTTATACTGAAGTAGTTCATCGACTAGTCTTACATTCGTGAAAATAGTAAACAATTTGTAACTATACATAAGTTAAACAGGAGAGACTATAATTGATGGACGAACCAATCAGATATGAGATAACGCTTATCGGATTTTGGCGCGAAATTCATTCATTCATTTGGCTAAATAGAGTTTTGACATTATAACTAATGCCATTTCGAAATAAAAACCTTAATTCTAATTCCTCATACTCGTTTATAACTTTCATTTAGTTTTCGTTAGTAGGTGGACATCCTCAAGGTTAGTTTAGCGCCTCTCAAAGGTCATCCATAAACTAAAGGCTCGTTATCAAAGAGGTAAAATATCGGATTGTTCTCATAAATTTTTTCTATCAATTTTAAGCAAATAAATTTGGAATTGTCAGCAATACGTGGCTGATAAGTTTGTTTAAGGGAAACTGGATAACACAACTTCCTCAAGAGTAACGTTTCTTGTTGAATGTTATATATTTAGATAAAACTACTTAATGGTATAAACCCACTTAGTGTTGTTTGCATGTATCATCCTATTGATGTTTAGGACGGCAATTGATCACTCTCTTATTGACATATGTGCATCCTGTGTGGATTGCCTCGATATTGCCTTAATTAACAGTCTTTATAAGCAAAGATGGATAGTAGCTAGTAGTGGAATCCAGTTTGACGTGCATTTCGTCTTGTTTCGGACTCGTCAGCTGTATGTACCTGTATCTCAAAATTCATATTCACATATGCCAACAAGAGGCTGATCAATTGCAGTCCAAACACAACAATTAGAAGATACAAGTAAAGAATAACAAGTGAGTTTAAACTTCACTTCATTGCATGAGCAGGTGGCTATCAGAATTCAGTAGCTAAGTGGATAGCGAAATGACGTTTGAAGTGAACGGTACTGAATTCAAGATTCAGAGTGAACATCATTCTGAAATGCAGGAATATCGACCTGACGAATCTCAAATAGGACGAAATGTTCATCAAACCGGATTCCACTATTAGCTACGATCTATCTTAGTTTCATGGTATGAAATAAATAGGAGTCTCATTTACTGAATGATTAACAAAACATGATGTAAATCAAAACGAAGCAATAAAATTTTAAAAAATGAAAGTTGGACTTTGTATTCATTAACTTAAATATCAGAAGGCAATTCAGTTGACTAATGGTTCACAATGTAATAGTTACTAATGAAACGCTACTGTAGGACATATGTGAAAATTTTTTGCATAGTAACAATTATTTATGCATTAAAATACAAACGATCGATAAATTCTTCTTACATTGAACTTGAGACTTTAAATTTATAAGCATGAACCATGAAGGAGTTTCAAGTTAGGATGAAGCATACACGTATTGCTTCATAGTTACTTTCAAAGTTACATAACTAAAGTGCCAAAACGTTGTTCTTTCGATATTCGTAGTTATTGTTAAGGAAAATAATAACATTGTTGGGATATATTTTCCCCCAGGACAAATGTTCTACCACTGTATGTAATTATGGTCCATATAGTATACACATTACTAAAAAAGACTGTTGCTAATGTGTCTTTAATTTTGCAACGGAATGGTCTCGTGGAATGTATACATTTGGTTGATAGATTTCAACTAGGATAAAATATGCACCTTATATTTCGTCACTAATTCATAAGTGAATTCTGGTGGTTTTGTGGTTACTCAACAAAGAAATTTAATCGGATAGTTTTCATTGTCATTCGGGACAATCTCATTTCAGCTTATCTCATATTAGAAGTCATATACTATCTAGCTGAACTACATATCTTCCTCATCATTTCAAATATTCTATGTTTGTGATAAGTGAACTGTGAAAAGATTAAGGGAAGATCATTAAATACACATATGTCACTCTACTCATACTGTAATGAACGAAAACACTAGCGGGAAAAATCAAATGTTTTTTGAGGCCAGACTCTAATTTGTGGACGACCTTTGAACGAATCTTAAGTGACCTGGAGAATATTAGCCAAGCAGCACACAGTAGGTATAGAGTAAAAATATATTATACAAAACCAAGAAAATAAAGCGAATACACTTCTTATACGTGGTTCAAAAATTTGTCAAGGTTAGAAAAAGGTTCAGAGGTTCTAAAATCATAATGCATGCAGTATAGGAAATCATCCATACGGCTACAGAATAGTCGGCCTCTAGAGCCATGATAAAGTCTCAAAAACTCTTTCAGACTCGACCACATAGCTTCAATATTGTTTATGTGCATTCCGGTTGTTGAGTGCACAAAATGCTACTTGTGGATAACGGCACGACGCACATAACTAAGCCTATTAGGAGTCTGTGCGCTCTCTAGTCATCCGTATATATTGTAGTACCTGGCTGAAGCCAGTGTCACTGGTACTTTTATTATTCACTTCGCAATAATTGTCATAATTTGCCTCAGTTATCCATTATATATGCGGTTTTAATTACGAACTGACATCAGCTATAATGCAAGAAATTTAATTAGCCAAATGGATGAATGGCTTTCGTGCCCAAATCCGAGATCTATTATCTTATATCTGACTGATTCGTCCACAAATTGTAGTCTCGCCGTTTTATTTGTTATAGTCGCTGAATTATCACGTTTTGTACAAAATTCCTTGTGAATCCATCGTACGTTAGCATTAAGCACTGAAGTTGGCGCCTTAACCTTGAAATCGTTCAAACGCCTCTGATTGGCTCATCCATAAATTAGAGTCTCGCCTGTCAATAAATCATCTGAGACTTCATTATTCTTTCATTTCTATACCGATCATTCTCTGTTCTCGTTCTCTTTTCTTTGATCTTCATTAACCTTCTTCCTTCAGACATTTCACTTTCGATTGACGATACATACTACTTATATCTATCGATATCAGTAACACACATCACTATACCACAATACTAAAAAGATTGATATGACAAAATATAATTCATTGATTAATTGATTGATTGATTAATAATTTAGAAAGTTCTTTTGACTGGGTATATCATGACAATATATATACATATATTTATGTACATAATCGTAACTAATGTATTTAGCCTAAATCAATTTATTTGTGATATGTGCTTGTTATGTCCTTGTTTTGTTTTGTTTTCTTTCTTTCTTTCTTTCTTTCTTTCTTTCTTTCTTTCTTTTCTTCTTTCTTCTTTCAATATTGTTAATCAATGTTGTTAAGTGTTTTTGTTTTTCTTTCCTTAATTTCATTTGGATAGAATGCGTCATATCTATCGAATGATTGAAACCGATCGTATAGGTAAAGCAACATTATTGAAAAATATACAGTATGCAATAAACGTTATGGAAAATGCTTATATAGCAGAGAAACGGTAAGTTCTATGTACATATACATATGATGAAACCTCTTGATATCATGGATATTATCCGTTATGATATGATCTTCTAATAATTGGTCAGTTATACTTAACTGTTATTGAACACTATGAAATTATATCTATTGATTTGATCGTTATGTAATAATCAGAAGTCAGCTATTTATACTAATTAAAGTTAGACTAAGTGAATTGAGACCAAGGGAGACAATACTAGTGAAACAATGTTGGATGAACTTAATTACCATTACAGTATTTTGTTTATTCTTCAGATAAACCTATTGTATCGACTATTAGCTGAGTGATGTTTTGGATTGAAGTGGTCCAGTGATAAACTTAAACATTTGTATAGTTGAGATCATGAGTTAATTGAAGTTAGACTACCATAGAAAACCTGGAAGCACTAAAAGGCCGTTTCATCCTATTTTGGAACTTGTCAGAAGTGCGCATCCACGATCCTACCTCGCGAGATTCGAACATAGGACCTATCGATCTCTAGACCACTGAGCCGGTATCCGACGTTGTTCATGCCTAAATTCAAATAATCCACAAAATGGAGCTGAATAGTCCCATAATAGGACGAAACAACCGTCCAGTGCTTCCAGGCTCTCTATGGTGGTCTAGCTTCAATTGACTCATGATCTCAACTATTAAAATTACTATGATATCTACAAGACCCCATTCTGATAAAATAGGAATAACTCTGAAATATCTACCTTACATATGGTGTATATTAGTTAACAAACATTATAGTCATATGTTACAAGGTTTTAAGTTGTTATTTAATGTTAAGATATCACTGAACCATGCTCTAGAATACAATGGTAATAAATACTGCTTTGAGATTTTTTCAAATAAGCTGAAGAAGTCCCCTGATTAGAATATATATATATATATATATATATATACATCCTGAGTTCGGATCCCGCGAGGCGAGGTCGTGGATGCGCACTGCTGAAGAGTTCCACAATAGGACAAAACGACTATCCAGTGCTTCCAGGTTTTCTATGGTGGTCTAGCTTCAATTGACTCATAATCTCAACTATTGAAATATACATAATCATTTGTCTTTGCAAGACATTAACACAATGATAATTACATTGTTAGCTTAAAAATTACATCTCAAAACTCACTTATAGCTAGTATTAAGAAGGAACAATTGTAACTGTATTAACACATCATGGTAACAAAGTGGTGATCAAGTTAAGTAGGTCGACAGGACAAAAAAAGATATTGAACTATTGTTCCAAAAGTTTTGCAGAAACTTCCTATTTGATTTTTGCTAGAATCACTAGTATATGGAATCAGTTAAGGGATGTTTAAAAATGTTTCATTGAGTCATCAATCATCATCATCATGAAAACGTTTTTTTGTTAAATTATTCTTATCCATTAATGTAGAGTAATTAAACATTAAGCACAAATGATTCATTCTCAATATCATATGTTTATTGATTTTATTTGGACTATTTTCGTTGCTGCATTCAATAGACGACTAAGTTTTTGATCTCGGATTGCATCTTCAATGATGTTGACTTGAATACTGAGAAAATGAGTAAACAAATGACTTTCCAGTTGTTGTTTTTTGTTGTATCTGTGTTAGTTGTTCATTTTCGAATTAGATTTCAAAAGCCTTTGGATACAAACAATTACTTAATTGCTTACTTACTTACGCCTGTTACTCCCAATGGAGCATAGGTCACCGACTAGCATTCTACATCCCACTCTGTCCTCGGCCTTCCTTTCAAATTCTATACAATTCTTGTTCATTCTTCTCATGTCTGTCTCCAATTCTGGGCGTAATGTGTTCTTTGGTTTTCCTCTTCTCCTTTGGCCTTGAGGATTCCAAGTGAGGGCTTGCCTTGTAACGAAGTTGGGTGGTTTCCTCAATGTGTATCCTATCCACTTCCAGCGGATACAAACAATACTTACGTAAAATTTCGAATTACGTAACTTTTGAAAAAAATGCTTTTTTTGTTTACAGACGTATTCGTGAAGAAGAAGAAGATTTGTCAGAAGCTGCAACAGAATATGTACCAGATGAAGTACGTAATTGGCTTGCTTCAACATTTACACGTACTGTACAAAGTGTTGGGATTGGTGAACAAAAGCCTAGATTTCGTAGTGTTGCCAATGCAATTAGAGCTGGAATATTTGTTGAAAGGTAAATTTAAGTAGTTTTTTGTTGTTGAGTGTTTACATCTTTCTAAACGTTATACTCTGAATTTCAGTTTTTGGCAATGACAATTCGATAATGGAATTTATGTAATAATGAATTTCATGACTGAATAATAGGATACTTTTGTTTGAGAGTATTTTAAAAGTAACAGTGTAGACTATGATTTTAAGTGACAGTTATTTATCTATTTGAACACATAAATATTGGTACAAAGAGTCACCGAATATATATACAACACATCAATCATTCGATTTGTGTAAGATCCGTTGTACTACCCGGGTGTCTAAACCGAAGCAGTTCGTTTCCTAGGGGGCCACACCGAGAACCTTCGACCCAAAGGTCTGAACTACAAGGCAGTGGAGCAGCATTAGGCGATGCAGTCACATGGTAGCCGGTGACCAACGTTTGTTTCATATGCCTTTTGTTTCCTTCAGGATCCTGGAGCCCATATGCACCATTGGTTTGGAATCAGGGTTTTCCAACTCCTCTAGGTGAATCCTCCATATCCACCAACCCGGCTAATGCAGTGGACATTCACTTTTTGTTCTTTCAATTTCGTAAACAATATCCGTGGTGCGAGAACATAGTGAGTAGGAATTTCATGGTATTGGTTGCATGCACGTGGCCATATGAGAGCGTTTGGAAAGGGATAGCTGACTCTACCCACTCTCGACCGTACCAGAGCATTTGGGGGGAAGTAACAAAAAGTATAAATCATTGTACGAGACTTGGGTTTTATGGAAGTAAAGCTCATGGTAAAGATTTTCTGACACTTCAAATAATCCATACTAAGTATATCACATGTATACGTTGAGAACGTCATTCGTTTTCAATAAACTCCGTGTGTTGGTTTGATTTAGTTGCTTGAAAAAAAGTACTTTACGGGTTTTTTCCGTTGTTTTTTTACCGATAGAAACATGTCGTGTATTCGTACTGTGCACTAAGTACTATGCAGATAAGTTAATGTAGTCGGCAGACACCTCTTTATTCACTCTGCAGGTTGGCTGATGATCATCAACAGGGAATGTTAGAAAGATTGATATGACTGATTACTTTGAGAGGACCTGAATTTTAAGAAATTAATATTTCAATCATAGACTTGATCACTAAGTCAATTGACTTTCAAATGATCTACGCTAGGACTGAAATGGTTGCACAAATCAGTCACTGGTTAAAATAGATATATAACTTGGATCATTAAAATTACTCACTACAATATTACGGAAAACATAGAAGGAATTAAGTTTTTAGAATTTTATCATCCAGAAAACGATTTAAACTGAATAAATGATAATGCAAAGTAAGTTAGACATTAAATCGTTGGATATCGGCTCACTAGTCTAGAAGTTAGGTGGGGCTCCCCAGCAGTGCCCATCCACAACAACGCACACGAAACTCAAGCCCAGGACCTTCGGTCTCGCGCGCGAACGCTTAAAATCTAGACCACTTAGTTGTCATTTAATGGTGTTAATGTCTAACTTCAATTAACCCATGATCTTGTGCAACCCTTCATCCAATATCTGAGGTGGATAACCTTCCCATACCCAATACGGGTGTGGATGGATCTCCCGGAGTTCTAGCGAGAAGCCGTAACTAATGGTGTCCAATCCGTGTCAGGTGGAGACCGTTATCTACTTCAGACAATGAACGAAGGGTTGCACAAGATCATGCATCGACTGAAGTTGAACGTTAACACCGTTGGATGCCAACTAAGTGGTCTTGAGGTTAAGCGTTCGCGCGCGAGACCGAAGGTCTTGGGTTCGATTGCAGAGTTCGGGATTGTTGATGCGCACTGCTGACGAGTCGCATACTAGGACAAGACGGCCATCCAGTGCTTCCAGGTTTTCCATGGTGGTTTAGCTTGGATCGACTTATGAATTCAACTATTAAAAGAAAACTTTAATTATTTGTAATATTTTTCTGTTCATTCAGAATTTATCGTCGTATGTCAAGTTGTTCCAACCTTATTGTTCCACCAAATGTACTTCTATTTCTTAAAGTAAGTTGTTTATTATTTTGTAAAGTGATCATTAATTGAATAATCTTCTTGCATACATTTATACTGAGAATGATATAATAACAATGAGCATCTTTACTACAGATGATAAAACCGAAAATACTATTCATTTCATCGATAGGCCAAAACGTTTCTGTTTAGTTTCTTACTATATAGAATCAAATGTGAACTACTAATTACTAAAATACCAGATTTATCATTTATTCTATATAGTTATCACCTAATGTCGGATAAACAACACTTCCAAGTCGGGTATATCATACATACTAATAGTGAAGTGTTATCTGAATTGTGAGGTAATAACTCACTAACGACAATGGTGGATGTGCCGCTCAATTTCGTGGATTAGTTGGGGTTGGACATTAACACCGTTGGATGCCGGCTCAGTGGTCTAGCTAGTTAGACGCCTGCTCAATCGCATGACTCACGGCTTTTCTATTCATAAGCTAAGCTGCCAAAAAATGTTTCCTATTTTTATATTTGTTTCAACTACTTCACTATATCTATCAATCAAGTGTATTTACACTCCTACTGTACGGAACTGATACTACTACAGTCATCATCAAAAAGGTATAAGTATTGATAAACAGTTGTATACGTAAGACGCTCAATGTTCATTGGACGGAAACCATCAGCAACAGCTTACTGTGGAAGAGAACAATCCGGTTTTTATCTGAAAAGGAAATTAGAAAAAGATGTTGGAAGTGGATAGGACACACATTGAAGAAACCATCAAATAACATCACAAGGCAAGCACCAACTTGGAATCGTGAAGGGAAGCGGAGAAGGGGAAGGTCAAATAAAACATTGCATCGGGAATCGTAAGTAGAAATAAAAATGATGAATAGCAACTAGAAAAAACCAAAAAGAATTGTCCAGGATAGAGTTGGACGGAGAGTGTTTGTGGGTGGCCTGTGCTCCCCCATTAGGTATAACAGACGTAAGTAAGTATTGAAGAAATGAGAGGCGATTACTACAGAATCCATGCATTAAAGTTAATAAAAGAAAAAAAGATCATATGTGTTAAATCATCAATGTTTGAAAGTTTTTCAATACATACTTTTCAATTATTATCATCCAGTGAAACAAATATGGAAAGAGAAAAAAAGGACATGAAGAATTTAGAAGAACACGAAGAGTGGATACACTTGAGTCATTGCAAACAATTTAGATCCATGTTACTCAAGATCTCTAACCATCGGTTGCTATCGTCTCGCGAATCCCAACCAGTTAGTCTACACCTACCAACATGGCTCAGTTCACTTGTCGGTGACTTCATAGATTTTTTCCATGTTTAGTTCTGACCGCCCGTTGCTTTCTTCCCACCTACTCCTACACCATAAAACATCGCACGTCGGGCAGTCGGTAGTTGGGCATACGTACCACATGTCCCATCCATCACAACTGGTGAAGTTTCACTAATTCATCAATTGATTTGCTATCCTTACCTAGTATCCATTTGCCAACAACTGTATTAATTACTCGATGGTCTCAGGATATACGAGCAATGCTTCGAAGACACCTATGATCGATAGATCATATATTAATTGGAAGGCCACTAAACAAATGCTTGATTTTAGTTTGGATATCTTCAACATTTTAAGTATATTCCAATAAGTTACAGTCGTATTAGATAGTCAGTTGCATTTGATACTTCGTCAGAAATCGAAGTAATATTAACAACCAATATAACTCTATTTGTACATCTCAAACTACCAATAAACATCTAATGTATTTATTATTTTATCTGAACACATAAATATTGGTACAAGAGGGCAGCAAATATAAATGCGCCACACAAAACATGTGTCGGAAATGGGATTCGAACCCACGCCCACATCATGGAATGTAAACTTAGTTGTATCTAGTTGACAATAATCTCTTCAGAAATTAAAAAAATGATTAACTATAACCTATTGAATGATTGAATTCACATAGTGCAACATGGAGAACATTATAAGACATTGAAAACTTTGTTAGATTATAGCTAAGTAGAGACATTGAAGATGATGTTATGTACTGTTAGATACTTATGATCATTTACATCATCAAATATTCTTTTTTCCTTTTTCATTTATTATAGACTGGTTTAGATACATGGAATTTCGATGTATTTGGATTGAATGAAGCAAGCGAAAATCATGCATTGAAATTTGTTGCTTTTGAATTATTACATAAATATAATCTTATTAATAAGTTCCAAGTAAGTTGGATTGATTTAAAGATAAAGTTTAGTAACTTAGTAACTTAAAGGGAACATCAGACTTATCTGACTATAGTTGTGAATGACGTAATTTGAGGGAATCTTTTTGTAGCTCTATATCTGATTCCAGTTTGATCATTTCTGATTGTTATCAAGGTATACATATCGGAGTATATATATACATCCTGACTATTCTCGTATATAATTATTTACAGAATAAGTCAATTAAGAGAAGAGATTTTGAATACGTATATTTTGTACAATCATTGGTGTGGACAAGATGATCAAAAGAAAGAAGTAAAATGAAATGATGCGCGGTTGAGAAGGCATTTGAACCAACTCCATTTAATCAAGCTTTAATCAGTACATACACAATCAGGGATGATAAGTGAATAATCAATAAGGTCAAAACGTGACTCAAGAAGAAGAATGGATAAATTAGTCTGTTTAGGAGGTAGAATTAGGTATATGGGCTTAATATAGCAACTCACTGTACAATCTCATAAACATGAGTTATTATTTATTTATTTTATTACTATTAGCTTTATTCAGTATTATAGTCTTGGTACAATATAGAATCACAATTGATTGATCGCTGGGTGGCGATCAATGTCATGCGTGTCTAGTCCTTATTAGTGCAGATCAAATGCTATCGACCATGATGCAGTGTGGCCACCAGTCTAGGTGACTCGACACTGCGGGCACTATATATATATATATATATATATATATATATATATATATATATATATATATATATATATATATATATATATATATATATATATATAATAAGGACTAAACACGCATGACATTGATCGCCACCCAGTGATCAATCAATTGTGATTACATCTCGGTCCTATAGGAGGTCGGCCGCGGCTCGGATAGCACAGTGGTAACGTCTCTGACTGTGAAGCTGGGTGACACGGGATGGAATCCGCCAGGGAGCACCAGTTCCCTTGCTGACGAGTGCCAAGTAGCACGAAACCCAGGTGTACGGTTTCCTATCGACTACCTCCAACCACCATCTAATCACAATATAGAATCCTCAACTTAAACTGTTTCAATACGTCTCCGTTTCTTACTTCTTGATTGATCCTGACGATAGGTATTGAGTGACCACCACTTAGATGTTGGCATTACAGGGATCGATATCTCACTAATATACATACTTTTCGCTGAATATTGCCAACAATCATAATGTCTTTGTTTTGGCTTTTTTTGAAACTTGTACGAAGAAAGGTTGTAAACTTCATTAACGCACTGGAATAGGTTATGAGATTAACAGACATAAAGATGATGATAGGAACAGATGTTCAAGCGGGCCGCTATCATCAATAATTAATCTTGACATTGGTCATAATTTATCAGAGATTTCGGCGAGACCATAGTTTATGGACGAACCAATCAGCTATAAAATAATGAGTCACGAATATTGGCACGAAATTCATGCATTCATTTGGTTAAATAGAGTTTTGGCATTATAGCTAATGTCAGTTCGTGATGAAAACCCTAAATGAAAGTCCTTACCTTAACCATCAATTATAAATCATTATTCTAATTCCTCACACTGGTTTATAACCCCCCATTTGATCCTAGTTAGTAGGTAGTGTAGATCACCAGCGTAGATGATCTATGTCGAACGATTGGAGGCCTATTATAATTAGACGGAAATTGTGTGACGAACCTGCTAATGTCTAAGTCACACCTTGTGTTCAGCACCTTATATGCATTGCTCCATCGACGTATCAAGGTACTATAGATGTACAGCACATTGGACATTATTACAGAAATATATTGGTTGAAATAGATACCAGCGAAAGTAAGACCACCATCGTATGGGCCAGTCCATGGCGTATGATTAAGTGATGTGCGTCGGTCGTCCTTGAACCTGACAGGGATCAATTTATGATTCAATATTCAGTGACCCAACTGCCAAATCATTTGGCTAGGACTTAGTGATATTTCACTGACCCTACAGTACACAATCTCAAGGTCATCCTGGTGTCATTCAAAGGTCATTCATAAATTAGAATCTCACTTACTTATCCTGTAACTAGTAGAAGCTATTCAATAAGATCTTTGTTTTTTTTAATATAATTCTATTTCAGATAAATAGTACTGCATTAGAAAGTTTATTAATTCAACTTGAAACAGGTTATAGTAAATACAGTAATCCATATCATAATTTGGTTCATGCAGCTGATGTAATGCAAACATGTCATATGATCATTTTTATGAATGATCTTAGGGTAAGTGTTTGTTTTTTGTTGAAAGAAAAAAAAAGGATAAAAGTTGTTTGATTTTTAGTAGAATACATTTTTTTGTCATAATTTAAATCATGAATTGATCTCTAGCTAATTTTGATGGAGTTTTGTTCTCTAAGCTGGATGGTTTGATCGTGGAGTCTTCGTTATTCTTCTAGACGATATCATCAGTACAAACTTCAGGTAGATGTGAAGTGTTCGGATTTCTCCACATAGGACTCACAGCTTGTCCAGTTGACCTCGATCTTGATTGGTTATTGTTGACCTTTAACTTCCTTATTTTGATTGTATCCACAGTTGTCCATATGCATTGATATAAGCGAGGATACATCATGGTGTTTGATTGCTAATTGATGTTCGTGCAGGTGAAGATGGAGGGGTCGTCCACTTTGTACGTTGTAGTGTTTTTTGCAGTTGGGACAATTTATTTATGTAGATGATGTTCAGCATTTCTTTTCATTTCGTCCATCGGTATGCATACGATTGATTAAAGTGATTTTGCTGGTTTGTGTGCTACACCTATCCTAAATGGCTTCAATAATCTCGTTGTAGTTCCTGACATCTTTTATATATGGCAGGATGATCCGTTTGTTGGTTTCTGTACTTGATTTTGTTTCTGCTGATGCCTTGAGTTGATATTTTTTGGCAAAGTTGATTGCGTAGCCGTTCTTGTTGATCTTCAAACTGTCATTTACGTCCTGGATTCTCCTGCTAGCCACTATTTTCGAACTTTAACTAGTCAGAAAATGAATTTCAAACTTCATTAACGAAAGAAACTTAGTTAATTATTATCATCAACTCATTTCCAAGTATCGAATTAAGAAAAAACATCATTCTGTTCAAGTCATTTCTTTATTTTGTTTTATTCTCGAGGTTGAAGTTAGACATAAACACCATTGGCAACCGGCTCACTAGTCTAGAGGTTAAGCGTTTAATTTAATTAAAAAAGCTATATTTTCTTTGTAACTATGCCGACGTCATTTAAAGTTATCCAGTTTTATTTCACTTCTATAGACAAAGAGTTATCAATGAAAAAAACGACACAAATGTATAATATCAGAAGTGGTTTTATGGATACTATAGCGATCTTAATAATTGAGATCATGATTCAATTGAAGCTAGACCATTACAGAAAACCTGGAAGCACTAGACGGCTGTTTTGTCCTATTGTGAGTTTCTCCAGGCCAATTTCGTGGATTAGTTGAAGTAAGACATTAATACTGTTGGATGTCGGCTCACTAGTCTAGAGATTAAGTGTTCGTGCGCGAGACTGACAGGTCTTGTGTTCGAATGTCTCGGGAGGCGGGATCGCGGATGCGCACTGCTGAGGAGTCCCATACTAGGACGAAACGGCCATCCAGTGCCTCCATATTTTCCATGGTAGTCTAGCTTCAACTGACTCATGATTTCAACTATTGAAGTTTGTAAAAATCTCCACAAAACCCCTGCTGATAATAATAATCTGTTCACCGGTAACTGACTTCAAGAGGCATTTCCTGGAGTCCTAGTAAGAAGCCGTTACCAGTGGAGTTCAACCAAGTATGTTGTGAGATATCAACTCACTCTAAGACAATGGTGTACAGTAGCGCAGCTTCGTGGATTGGTTGAAGTTAGACATCAACAACGTTAAATGCCGACCATCTCAGTGGTCTAATGGTTAAGCACTCGCGCGCGAGACTCATAAGTCCTGGGGTTCGAATGTCTCGGGAGGCGTGATCATGGATGCACACAGCTGAGTAGTCCCATATCAGAACAAAATAGCCATCCAGTGCTTTTAGCTTATCCATGATGGTTTAACTTTCATTGACTTATAAATTCAATCATTGAAACAAAACAAAACAAACTATATTTTCGAATGCAATAGTTATATTGACGAGGACAAAAAAAGAAAACGAAACAGGATATCAATCAATAATTGTTATTTTTAACAGTCCACTCCTTAAAAAAAATAAAAAAATAAAAATGGGATCTATTTCCTTTTATTTATTTATTTATTTATTTATTTATTACCTTAGATATCAAAAAAATGTTTATTTATTTGTTTATAAAAAAGGACCACACCCATTTTTATTCTTAAAATGACAAATTGAAATGGTGAAAATTTATTGAATATTGAATCTTTTTTTCGAAAAACGAAAAAAAAAAGAAAATGATGAAAAAGGCGTATTTCATTCATCGTCATCATCATTAACATCAATACCTTCATAAGGATTGTCGACTTTAACATCATCAGCATCATTATCATTGTTGTTGTGGTTGTTGTTAGAACATTTAAACAACATGAAGTATTATCATTCATTATTGATACATTATGATGGGATAATAAACAAAATGCACATTACGTTTTGTAAAGTTTTGTAACTCTTCAGATTGAACATGAAAACAATATATAAGTAAAGCAAACATCTATCTATCTATCTATCTATCTATCTATCTATCTATCTATCTATCTATCTATCTATCTATCTATCTATCTATCCACACATCTATCTATCTATCTATCTATCTATCTATCTATCTATCTATCTATCTATCTATCTATCTATCTATCTATCTATCTATCTATCTATCTATCTATCTATCTATCTATCCACACATCTATCTATCTATCTATCTATCTATCTATCTATCTATCTATCTATCTATCTATCTATCTATCTATCTATCTATCTATCTATCTATCTATCTATCTATCTATCTATCTATCCACACATCTATCTATCTATCTATCTATCTATCTATCTATCTATCTATCTATCTATCTATCTATCTATCTATCTATCTATCTATCTATCTATCTATCTATCTATCCACACATCTATCTATCTATCTATCTATCTATCTATCTATCTATCTATCTATCTATCTATCTATCTATCCATCTATCTATCTATCTATCTATCTATCTATCTATCTATCTATCTATCTATCTATCTATCTATCTATCTATCTATCTATCTATCTATCTATTTATTTATTTATTTATTACCTAGTTTGACAGTTTCACTTTTAGCCAATGATCTATTTCTATTCATGACTGACTTGAAAACATTTTATATCTATTCCGACCGACAATTAATTACTGACTAGTGCGATGTTCATCTGGTTTTTTACGGTTACATTTAGTCAGTTACCTCAAGTCTGAACATTCACTTGGTTAACATGTAACAACTAACACAATACCCAAGTCCAAAGTTTTCAGTTGATCCTTTTTCAAAGCATAGTTCTTATTATGTTAAGCGGGTTAAATTACTGATCATATTACAACTTAATAATTATTCATGAATAGTTCACTTCAAAAGTTTTCATAGTGTTACCTATGAAGTAGTGGAAAATTATTTCCAGTTATTTTACTTCTATTTTAATAAACATGTGGCTAATAGTGTTTCTAAGCAATTGTCTTTGAACCAATCAATGCTAAATTAAAACTTCACTTTGATTTGAATAACCTGGTAGCATCATTAGCTCCCATACGAATGTATCGATTCATATTTAAGTACATTTAACTTTTGTTCCTGATACACAAGTTCTGCTTGAAAATTTTTTCATAAGAGAAAAGTTTCAAAAGAGAACTATCAACATGTCTCTGTAATCTTGTGCGAACTGATGCTCCTTGGCGGATTCGATCCGGTATTACCCAGCTTCACGGTCAGAAACGTTACCACTGAGCTATTTGAGCCACGACTGACCTCCTATAGGACTGAGTTATATTTACAATTGATTGATCAATGGGTGGTGATCAATGTCATGTATGTGCAGATTGAATCCTAGCGGCCATATTGCAATTTGGTTGATAGGATTCGATCTGCACTAAGAAGAACTTGACATACATGACATTGATCACCATCCAGTGATCGATCAATTGTAAATATTTGAAATTATTGTTAAATTACAAGTAGAGATAGATAATGGTTAGCAGGGGGAAACTAGGATTCTGTTTTGTTCTATTTATGACTTGTCAGCTGGATTTAGCTAAATCCAAGAGTTGATATCAAGTGAACAACTCCAGTCTTTAACATCATTGGGAAGATTTAAGTGATTAATACAAATGAATCTTATACAATTAATTCGGAAAGAAATCGTTATTTCTTGTTAGAATTTATAGAAGAACAATGCTAGAATTATCATTAATTTACTCCTAATATAGATTGGATAACTCATGAATTGGTGAATGTTTTCAAAAATTACTTACTTAATTAATTACTCCAGTTATCCCTCATGGAGAAGAATAGGCCACCCACTAGCATTCTCCATCCAACTCTGTCTTCAACAATCCTTTCCAGTTGCTATTGATCCTTTTCATATCTGCTTTCAATTCCCAACGCAATGTGTTCTTCTACCTTCCTCTTTTTCGTTCCCCTTCAGCATATCAACTAAGCACTTGCCTCGTGATGCAATTTGATGATTTCCTAAGTGTTATTATTATTTTATTACTTATTTTAACACATAGATATTGGTACAAGGAGGCACCAAATACATATGCGCCACACAAATCTCATTCGATATGTGTGAGGGCTGTGATACTAGCCGGGTGCCCAAACCTAAGCAGGTGTTTTTCTTAGGGAGCCACACCCTGAGCCTTTGACCCAAAGGTCTAACCCACAAGGCAGTAGAGCATGGTAAAGAGATGCAGTCCCATGGAAGCCGGTGACCGAAAATTTGTTCATATGCCACTTGTTCCCACAGGATAATGGAGCCCATGTGCATCATTGATTTGGTTTGGGATCCGGTTAAAGCGCCGGACATTCGCTTGTCGTCCTCTCATTTACGTAAACAACACCCGTGGTGTGAGAAGGCAGTGAGTAGAACTTCCCTGACAGTGGCTATATACGCATGGCCATGTGAGAGCATTTCGAGAGGGAGAGCAGACTGTCCTCACTCTCGGCTGTACCAAAATCTTTTCCTAATATTTCCTCTTCAACTGGAAGTTGGTTTATTCTCTCTCTCTCACATTAGGCTATTGCTTATGGTATGTAATTATGTCATTAAAAAGGAAGTTTGATACACTAAAACTATTTTGGATAATTAAACAATGTAGTGTAAATTACTAATATTTTAACTTTCTTTTGTCTATCTATTCCAATTTGTATTTTTAACCCAGCAGAATTGGTTAAATGATTTGGATGTATTTGCTGTATTATTCGCTGCAGTAATACATGATTATGAACATACTGGTACAACTAATAATTTCCATATAGCCACACGGTAAGTTATTATATGAATACATATTTTAAAGTGAGGCTAACCAAATGGATTCGAACACAGCATTACCGGTTTGATTCTCTTAACAAATTTATATATATATATATATATATATATATATATATATATATATATATATATATATAGTAGTTAGCTGATATGTAATTGCGTAGAGTAGGCAATGAGTTACAGTGGATTCGATGAAATCCTTATTAGGCCAGGTAAAAAGAATGATTAGCTCAATGTTGACATATGGTGATATGATAGATAAGATCAAACTATTTCGGGGGATTTATCGTATACACTGATCATTTCATAGTGCGGTTCGATCCTATCTCTTACATACAATTAAAGCTATAGGGATCCGAACTTTAGTTTAGATATTCAGCAGGAATTTACGACATCACTGTCTCTTGTTTGTTTGGAGAATGACTTGATGAACTATTTTACTATTTTTTGTCGTCCTCTTTCTTCCACTTACATTCTTCTCTATTTAGTCATTTACACACTTCTCATTATACAATTTTATTAATGTTTTGTGATTGTTATTTTAAAGTCTATTTATCGCATATATCGAATTGTTGACTAGAACGCTTGTTATTTTATTATTCTTATCACTACTATTAGTACACTCAGCTTCTATTTGATTGTGATCCACTATCACATAAATGGTCTTATTTGGTTTAATATTGATGATGATGATCTAATTGGATTCGTTTATATTGTAGTGAACGAGAACACAAAAGTGGAACAACCAAATCTCTTAGTAAACTCTGAGAACCATACAGTAAATACTTCATTTAACAAAATGTCAATGAATTGTCTCAAACTTGATTATTCTTTCATTTCTACAACAATCATTCTCTGTTGTCATTCTCTTTTCTTTGATCTTCATTAACCTTATGCCTTCAGACATTTCACCTCCGATTAATGATACATACTACTTATATCTAACGGTATCAGTAGCACACACCACAATACTACATATTCTGATATCTTCGTTAACATCTATGATTATATATATGAACTTATAAGGAAATCTATTAAGAAAAGTCTGAGTAACTTTAAGGTTTAAACATACCTTTATTGATTGGTTTGAGAAACATTCCAATCAATGATTTCAGAAAGTTTTACTGTTGGCATTTATTTTATGATTGTGATATATTGGTCATTTTAAATAGTCACATATACTTTTGGTTGTCTATACATGTTGATCAGATCAATTAATGATAATCATCATTCTGCAACCAGTTTGAGTATATAAAACTTTTTAATTAAAAAAGCCCTTCTGATATTGATCAACATATGCTCATTAGTGACTGGCTTCAAGATGTATAGCCTGGAGTTCTGGTCAGAAGTAGTGACCAGTGGAGTTCAAATGGGTCAGTTGTGAGATAGTAACTCACTGAAGATATTGGTGGATGTGTCACTCAATTTCGTGGATTAGTTGAAGTTAGACATTAACACCTTTGGATGCCGGCTCAGTGGTCTAGTAGTTAAACACTCGCTCGCTGATAGGTCGTGGGTTCGACTCCCGCAGGGCAGGGTCGTGGACACACTTCTGAGGAGTCCCACAATAGAAAGAAATGGTCATCCAGTGTCTCCATATGGTGCTTCTATGGTGGCCCAGCTTCAACTGACTTATGATCTCATCTATTGGAGTTTGATCTTGCGTGGTAGAAAATAAGTGGCTTGAGTAACTATCCTTATTAACCCTAACGTTTCCAAATGTATATGACTTTTTCCCTATAAACTCAAGTACTACAAATCTATATACTCCTTCCTCCTCCTCCCCCTCCTCCTCCTCCTCTCTCACCAACATCATTCAGCTTAACAGTTAGACCTTCACATTTCTAATCTTCTGTTGTTTTCTTTTATCTCTTCTTTTAGTTCTGAATTAGCTTTAGTTTATAATGATCGTGGAGTATTAGAAAATCATCATGTTAGTGCAGTTTTTCGTTTAATGCAAGAAGAAGAATTTTCAATACTGACTGGACTAGAAGCTGATCAATACAAGTAAGTTGAATAATTTTCTTTATAAGTAGTTTTGTTATTTATTTTAAACTTTTTCAGTGATACAATTTCTAAATGATAAGTAAGTATTATCCTTAGTGGTCTAGAGGTTAAGTCGTTAGCGTGCGAGACTGATAGGTCTTGAGTTCGAATCTCGGTAGACAGAATCATGAATGTGCACTATTGGGGAGTCCTACAATAGGACAAAACGGTTATCCAGTGCTTCCAGGTTTTTCATGGTGGTCTAGCTTCGATTAACTCATGATCTGGACTATTAAATTATTATCCATAAGACTAAAATATGTATTTATGTCGAATAATGACACTGCTGTGGTGTGTACTAATATTATCGACATAAGTAGTATATAGCGCTCATCAAGAATAGAATACCTGGCAGCAGAAGGTTGAGAAGTTCGAAGAGGAATGAACGGGAACAACAATTAATTGATATGAAAATGCAGGAACAATGAAGTCTAAAACAATAGACGAACATTTTGCAACTGAAGTAATGGAGTATGGTTTTTCTATTTTACCAAGTAACTCTTTCTACGGACTTTATACAATTTACCAAAAGTAGCAAAAAGTATGTTTAATACTTCGTTATTAATTCATGATTAGTACTCAGGATGTAACTATCCTGTCATCAAAAATCTTCTAACCTATTCATTACCTTACAAGGATCATATAACGAAACTTTTCGGCAGGTACCACTTACATATTATGATTTTTATAGGATCGCTGATTATAGAGATCACTTACTGGATTATAAAACATTAGAAAATTGAAAATTGAATCTGAAACCTGAAAGCTACTTTCAAAGCTTACAATCCATTATGCGACATACTGAAGGACGTTTATGCTACTGATTTGTCAGTATCAATGTACTCAAATTGACGTTTAATACAATTATCTATATTAGTCATTGCAAATAGATCTTCTCTTAATGATCTGTGATGAAACTGTAAGTATAGGAAACTGACAGAATATGAGTGAACCGTTTTGATTCTGGTAATCATTCTGAAATAATGAATAAGGTATCATAATAAAAAACACGGAGAACATCAATCCAATCACACTTGAGGGCGAAACTGTAAGATGTGGAATCTTCACGTATCTGGGAAGCATTATCGATGAACAAGGAGTATCAGATACAGACGTGAAGTCGAGGATTAGCAAAGAAAGGGCTACATTCCTACGGTTGAAGAACATATGGAATTCAAAACAACTGCCAAAAATATCAAAGTCAGAATCTTCAATACGAACGTCAACACAGTTCTACTATACGGAGTTGAAACGTGAAGAACTACTACAACTATCATTAAAAAGGTACAAGTCTTTATAAGTAGTTGTCTACTCAAGATACTCAACACCCATTAGCCGGATACTATCAGCAACAGCTTACTGTAGGAGAGAACAAACCAGCTTTTAGCTGAAGAGGAAATTAGGAAAAGACTCTGGAAGTGGATGGGACATACATTACGGAATCACCAGGCAAACCCTAACTTGGAATCCTTAAGGGAAATGAAAAAGAGGAAGGCCAAAGAACACATTAGGTCGGTAAATAGAAGCAGATATGAAAAGGATGAATAACAACTGGAAAGAGCTGGAAAAGATTGCCCACGACATGGTTGGATGGAGAGTGATATTGGGAGACCTATGCTCCTCCACAAGGGGTAACACGCGTCAATAAGTAAATATCATAATCAACCACTAGGAATATTGTCTAACATCACATATTAACTTACAAAAAATATAAATCAGAATCATGATAGGGAAATAGTACTATCAGTAAGTTAATGTATTTGTGTAATGACTGTGATGTCCATTTACTAAGTCACTTTGTTATTATATTTAGACTGACAGATAATTTTATAATTTTTTAATCTGTTAGAGAATTCCGTCAACTTGTAATTGATATGGTTTTATGCACGGATATGTCATTACACTTCCAACAAATTAAAAATATGAAAACTATGATTTCTATGCCAGAAAGGTATGTCATATTATCCAGTACTAGTTAACATATGTTATTTTTTAACTACTTATGGTATTCTAAGTAGTATAATTATTATAAAACATTTTTTGAAACCAACGAGACAGTATAGTATCACCACTTATAAACCTAACTATATTTTCAATCTTATTTTTAATGCACCAGCTGACTAAGAATTACATTCTATAAAAATATGAAACAACCATATACATCTCAGAACTGTAAATTCTCTACACAAGAAGGTCATTAGAATATTACACAGCTTTTGAGACTGCTTTAGCCTATAAAACTAACAGTTCATAAGTTTACAAACATATGTACCTTCCATATTTATCTAAGGTATAGTTAGTCAGATGATCGGAGAATAAATGTAAACGAATCTGAAAGAAAGAGTATACTTAAAGTTATCAATATGGATAATCTAATTCTGTTAAAAGCGAATGTCCTTAATGTCAAATCAATTGGTCAGTACTTCTTCAAATGTACAAAATAGGGCACTTGAATTTGTCATGTTTCATTCATTATTATAAACTTTACTAATCATTATTGAATTGTATACTGTTATTCATTTTATTGAGATTTCAGATCAACATCTTGATCTTTATTATGAAGTCTAAACAAATAAAAAACCATGAGAGATCATGGTAAGCATAATATATCACTAATGCAAAATACGGTCATTGATACTTTCGATTTCAGCTAATAAGAGATATAATGTAACATGAACCAGTATCATAGATTCATGAATGCCTCATCATTGTTATTGCTTACTATAAAATTAATGGTTGTTTACTTAAATTGTAAGAGTTCTTCTCAAAGCTATCCGTTAGTGCCCAGATGAATATTATTAAAACATGTAGTTTTGTAGTGATTTGCTTTTTAATGGTCCTCCATTTACTGAAGGCTAGTAGTGAATACTGTCTATGAACCTCCACACTCTTTGTGGAGGAGGGTGTAGAGGTTATAAAGTTTTTTAAGTTTAAATCATGAAGTTATCTTAGTTAAACCATCACTGAAAATCAACAAAAACTAAATAGCTATTTGACAAGAGAATTCTTAGTGGCAGTGTTCACTCATGACTCCATTACATGAGATGGAAGATCGGTGTTTCACAGCAAGAGAGTCTCACGAGAGACCGAAGGTTCTATGTTCGATCCCCTAGTGGTGAGGTCGTTGACACACACACACATACTGCTGAGTAGTTGCATACTAGGACGAAACCATCGTACAATGCTCCTCTTTTTTCAACGGTTGTCTAATTAAGATGAGTCAGTGATATAATTTATGGGACCTAAAAACGGTTAAGCCTATTTATTATAAATAAAAACATTCGGAACTACATATTATCATTATAAATGACATTCCAATGAATGCACTAATTATTCTTCTCTTTCTGTATCTCTTCTTACCAACTTAGTGTTGATAAAACAAAAGCATTATCTCTCATTGTTCATTGTGCGGATATTTCACATCCAGCAAAAGAATGGTCTCTACACGAACAATGGTCTGATATACTGTGTGAAGAATTCTTTAGACAAGTTAGTTAAACTGTAGTCGTTTTATTATTATTATTATTATTATTATTATTATTATTACTATTACTATTATTATTATTATTCATTGTAATACCTTAGTCTAATTAGCTGTGTATATGGTGATATCAAGTGTTGTTAGAGCTACGAGTACAGTTGTCATTGCTCTTTTCCTTACACTATGAAAGAGTCCATCTTCATAAGGTACACATAAAGGAAACATGAAAGTATGACCTCACTATCCAAGAGACAGCTAATTGTAGGTGATTGTACACAGGACTTTCGTGAGTAGTCGCTGATATGTGTTAGTTCCATAGTACCTTTAGTGACGATAATCCAAGACAAAAAGTAGTGTGTTTTTTTAGGACTGACGTCGGCTAATCTTTTGTTCGAAATCTGCATTTCTATAGATACTGATTGTTTGAGAGACATACCTTACTGCTGTCATACTTCAGTATAATAAACAATCCTACTTTTCCCTCATCTCTTCATTTGATGCCTTTAATCTTACTGTTTTCTTACTTCTCTTTCCGTAATATTTAGACCTAAAGCAATATGTCTTAACCAATATAACACGATTGTATCATTACAATAAAACAACTCTTACCACCAAATCAAGGCAGAAGCTATTTCTGAGAATCTGATAAGAACTTTTACTATTTTCCATAACTGAAGAAACTGAACTGTTTTGTGTAATTCAACATTTAAAAAAATGGATTTTACTGAACTAATCACAAGATTCATTTAGTATATACTACTTCCTCTGATAAGACTATAATTTATGGACGACCTTTGAACGACGCTAGAGTGACCTTGAAAGTATTCACCTACTAACTAGGACCAAATGACGATTATAAACCAGTGTGAGGAATTAGATTTCAGGGTTTTCATCACGAACTGACATTAGCTATAATTCCAAAACTTTATTTAACCGAATGAATGAATGAATTTAGCGCCAAAATCCGAGACCTGTTTTCGTATATCTGATTGGTTCGTCCATTAATTATAGTCTCACTCTTCTTCTTAAAAGGAATAATATAGTTGAGTAGTCTATTGATTATATCACCTTTTTGATGGAGTTTTTTTGTTCTCTGAGCTAGATGGTTTAGTCATGTACCCATTCAGATCAGAGAACAAAACTTCATCAAAATCATCCACTTAAGCTACAAATCTTCTCCACCATCTCATTATATCACCTCATTTCATAATATTGCATAAATCTAGAATCAAAACTCAATTTAAATTATAGCTAAGTAATAAACAAGCAAAGTTGATAATGATAAGAGTCTTTAAGAAACCATTAGGAAATTATATATAATCTATAAGTTAGAATAATTAGTAATCGGTTCTTTAAGATAGATGATTTGAATGAGAAACTTTCTTGTAGTTAATTTACCCCCCCCCTCATTATGTCTGTTGATAGAAAATAATTCTGAATTACTTCATTCTTTCATGATCACCACTAAACATATTTAGCTTTCATTGTAAAAGCTATTATTATACTAGATCATCATGGAAAACCTGAAAGCATTAAACGGTTGTTTCATCCTAGTATGGGTTCGAGTCCCATGTACAGGATTGTGGATGAGCCCTTCTGAGGAGATGCATACTACGACAGAATAGCTTAAATTGACTCATGAATTCAACTATTAAATGACTACAATCTCCACATAACCCTCTTTCTGATAATAATCATATGGTCACCAGTGAATGGCTTCCATATGTATTTCGTGGAATTCTAATAAGAAGCCGTGACTAGTGAAGTTCAACTGTGTCTGTTATGAGGCAGTTACTAACTGAAGAAAATGGTGGGCGGTCGCTCATTATCGTGAATTGGTTAAAGTTAGACATTAACACCGTTTTATGCTGGCTCAGTAGTCTAGAGGTTAAATGTTCGTGCGCGATACTGAAGGTCCTGGATTCGAATATCGCGTGTAAGATGGTGGATGTAGACTGCTGGTGAGTCCCATACTAGGACTAAACGGCCGTTCAGTGCTTCCATGTTTTTCATGGGGGGTTAGCTTAAATCGACTCATGAATTCAACTATTAAATTAGTACAATCTCCGCATAACCCTTATTCTGACCATTATTACACATTAAACAGAATATGAAGTTAATCACTAGCTACTTCCCTCTCTCTCTATATATATATATAATCATGTATTCTTTTAAAACTTTGTTTTCACTCAAAGGGTGATCGGGAACGCGAATTAAACCTTCCAATATCACCACTATGTGATCGTAATACAGTTGTTGTACCACAATCACAAATTGGTAAGTTGTTTCCATATAAACATAAATAATTCTATGATAAATCAAATAATCTATTGAATACCTTCATTTACCTTATTATTATTATTATTACCATTATTATTAATATTATTATTATTAGTTTCCGCTAATCTAAGTGTAAATTTCATAGATTTGTAGACAAAAATATTCTCAGAAGGGATTTTGTGGAGATTTTAGTAATTTCAATGGTTGAAATCATGGGTCAATTGAAGCTAGACCACCATGGAAAACCTGCAAACAATGGACGGCCGTCTCGTTCTAGTATGGGACTCCTCCGTGGCAGCGCGTACTCAGGACCCGACCTCGTATGATTTGAACCCGAGACCTGTCGGTCTCGTCCGTGAGCGCTTTGCCGTTAGACCATTGAGCCGGCATCCAACAGTGTTAATGTCTAACTTCAAATCTCACGGGGGCGGGGTCGTGGATGCGCACTGTTGAGGAGTCCAATACTAGGACGAGACGGCCGTCCAGTGCTTCCAGGTCTTCCATGGTGATCTAGCTACAATCGACTCCTGATTTCAACTATTGAAATTACAGACATATTCATTTATATAGAATCAGTTAGGTGAAGGAGTGAGTTGCTTTCTACATACCCCATCCATATGACAACGTTCTATGTCTAAATTTAAATAACCTGTCTACACATAATATTCCCTTAAAGTTCCAACTGTTCAGTGAGATTCTACTACTGAAATAAATCAAGAACAAAAGAACTATATCTAGTTCTATTTAAGCGAACTTCCCAAATACAGCTGATTATTGATAAGTTTTGCAAATTGAACGCTATACTCCCTTCCTAAGCTATTCTGTAACCCCCAAGCAAAAACTATACAGCGGCCTGAACATGAGAGGAGAGGTGGGAAATATGCGAGAAGTACTTTACTCCACGGTTCATCTTAATACAGAAAATATAGGGTTTTTGTAATATTTTAAATGTCCTTGGGTTACTCGGAGATTCTGGAATGCTACTCAACATAGTAGCAGTATAGCAATTAATCAATCAGAACCTCTACATGTGACGTTTCACTTCCTTGATGTTTCTGGCTATAACTTCAAGTGAACGCTGATTGGATGAAATAGTTCTTAGTGTTTCCTGATCATTGCTTGTCTTTTTGATCACCCCAACAACTATCATTCAGCTAACTAGTAACTTTATAGAAGGTATCTTTATTGAATGTTAAAAAGTGTTCAAGCTTAATAAGAAAGACTATACTTTATTATGATTAGATTGGAACAATATAATATATGTGTTAAAGTATTCAGAATATTGATTCTTTCTGATCTCAGTTAAAAATTGGTTCCAGTCTCGTTTGTTCAAAGCAAACTTTCCAATAAATAATCCCATAAATAAGGTATAAATTAATTAGGACTTCTTACGTGCATTATATTCATATTTGCAGTGAATGAGAATACAAATGGGGACAATCGAATGTATTCAAGAACAAAATTACAGAATCTCTTAGTCAAATTTGAGAACCGTACAGTAAATACTTCATTTACAAAATGTTAATCAATCGTCTCAGACTTCATTGGGACTTCGTCACCACACTAAACATTCTCTTTTCTTTGATTTTCTTAACCTTCTGCCTCCAGACATTTCACTATCGATTAACCATACAGACTACTTATATCTGTCGAAATCAGTAGCAAACACTACATCAAGATCATTATTTCATAACTGTGTTTTGTCAACAATTTTTTTGTGTACAAAACCGATGAAGGTGAAGTAGAATTGATTAGGTGGTTTTGTAAAGAAACCAACTAGATCGATGGATTATTTGTAGAAGAAAATACTTTGATTTTAAGACAAGAAAACCGATCCCGAACTTTTCACATCTCTGAAACATATAGAAATGGTGTATTCATTTAAGTTGTATTTTTGTGTCAGCCAAGATGGTTGGTTTAACAATTGTAAAGATCATTCTCATCATCTACCAAGATTCACATTGTTTCCATGATTATATGTATTTGACTTTTATTTAAGTAATATATATATTGTTTTTAAAATATTGTTCTATTAGGTTTTATTGATTTCATTGTTGAACCAAGTTTCCAAGTTCTTGGTGATATGATTGAACGTATTGTTAATCCACCACAAACTGAAGGAGTTCTACCAACAGATCCAACAAGTCCTAAGCCTAAATCTCCTGATCAAGAAACTGGTAAGTTTCGTTTCAATTCTATTCAATAAATTGCTTACATGAATAAAGACTTCAGAAGAATATGATGTAAGATCAGTGTATGGTATGATTTAGCTATATTTTTTCTATAATTCACAAGTTGTCAACATATTACTAAATGACCAATAAATAAATCAATAAACAATCATGGGTGGTGGCTAGCAATCGAATCCAGAATGCACGTTTCGTCCTATTTCGGACTCTTCAGTTAAATGTGCCTGTAAATAATACCAAGTGAATTTAACTAAATGGATATGTTGTAGTGAATTAAAATGCACAATATCAGGTTTATTATGTTTCATGTGACATCAAATTGATTTTCGTTTGAAAAAAAATATAGTGAAACTTGAGGAGATAACGTTGTCATAAAGTGACCATTGATCACTTCTTATGAGACATTCTACTTTTACAACTTAAAGAGTCTTCTAGGTCTTTTTGAACGGAACCCTAGTAAACATAGTAGAGCAGGATAGGTAGTCATCCAATCAGAAATGTAACATGTGATTCTTCACTTTCTAGATGTTTCTGAGAAAGTTTTATTCAGTGCTGTTTGCATATTCTGGATCTCCGTAACAATAAAATACCAATAACAACTGTAGATACAATCAAATATTATCATATACGTAAGACGTTTGTAGATTAAGGTTTCAAATAACTACAGTAGACAATGAAAACTTCAACTTTGACTAAGTGAATAACCGACCTCCTTCAAAGTGTGTCTCGTTTATAATTTCCCACTTACGGTTTGACCTTGAATGACCTTGGGTGACCTGTAAGTACTGATAAGTGGTCTGTTTAGATTCTTCCACTTCATCATTACCATTAAGTAATTGTGGTTTAGCTTCAGTTATAGTTTTTTTCTTTCTTAGAGATATTCTATTTGATTGAAGTACTAACTCATTTGTATTTAACCTATAAGACTGGTCAAAGTCTTGATAAACGTTATCTTAAAAAATAATTGAAAGATAATCAGAAAATCGGAATTTAGAAATCAAGATAAAGTATGGTAGTATGCTTAGTTCAATTGTTTTCCATTGTTTATCGTATCTTCGGTTTCGACATTCCGAGGACATTTATAAGGCGACTGTAGAAAATACTGAAATCCCTGAAAAGTGTTAACGTTTGAATAAAGTTTTTTTAATATTTTAATGATACTTTGCTTATTATTAAACCCATTTATTTTGAATATAAACTATTTATAGTTGGTGAACAAATAGTTCCACGTCCATGGGTTGATCATTTCAAAGAAAATAAAGAATCATGGTCAAAGAGACTTCCGCCAAAAACTTAAGTAAATAGAAGAAGAAGAAGAAGCAAATTCAGATGTAAAACTATTATTACTAACATTAACTTTATTCTTACTGTCATTCCAAAAAAGAACAACTTAGATAAAATACTTTCTTTAAGTTATTTACCATTGAGAAAACTACTACTACTAATAATAATAATAATATCACTACTACTACTACTACTACCACTACTACTACTACTACTACTACTACTACTACTGCTACTACTACTACTACTACTACCACTACTACTACTACTACTACTACCACTAACATTACTAATACTACCACCACCACTACTACTACTATATTACTAACAATTAATATATATATATGCTAACTTTTTACGTACACCATATATTTCTCTGTGTTCGTCGAAACGATCAAAATGAAACGATTTTTTGTTGTTGATAAGTTAAAACAAGAGAAAGAACTTTTAAATAGATTTAAGAATATACTTAGACAGATTTAAATGTCTTTTTTCTTCTTTGATGATTTCGTTTAATCAGTTTTATGAAATTTAATTGGATGTAACAATATGAATAGTTTGCCAAATAATATAATGAACAGCAATTCTTTCTGTACAAGATGTTATTATAGAAAGTATGAACAATCAGAGGGATGACAATGAAGTTCTAGTCGAAGAATTGTACTTGGCTCATAAATTTACTAACCAGTTTCTATCCGCTCTAATTAAGATATATACCATATCTATGTTTCACACAAACATGAAATACTAATTGGACTGGACCAAAAGATGATTGATAAGTACTAGATTATCGTATAGTTGCAGCTGCATCACTAGTGTTTATTCTTAGTCATGTTGAGGGAGAGTCGATAAAGTATCTTAGGTAGGATTAGATTGTAGTGACCTACTTTTATCAAGAGAACGCGATTGGTGTAATGGAAACAATTATTATTATAACCAATTGTACCAAGGATTGTTTTACCGTACTTGTTTGTTTAACTGTACCAAAACACATACATTCTTCCGTTGCTTGTGATCTTGCACGGATTCGGTTACGCTCAATAACCACACTTGTAACCTGGCACGATCTCAGTATTCTTTCGATACCACGAGATCGCCAGCAAATACATCTCGACTACAGCCATCAACTGCCTTTTGATATTTGGCTTACGGGGGATCTTATTGATTAACTGACACGGAGTCTTCCTTTAGTGGTGATCATAGTCAACCACGACTCGATAGCATACTACAAGATCAATACAATCATTTCAGTTGAAATAAAAATACTAATAATGTACTACTGATTATAATACGATCCTTGAAATCATGGTTTATTTATATTTGAGTGGAGACATAATCTTAAAGAAAATTATCGACTGAAATGAAACTACTACGTATACGTAATAACTTTTGCTTGCTAGAGAATGAAAAACCCTTTCCTAACTAATGAACCTAAATTAAAGCTACTGAAAGTTAACAGTAAAGTATAAGACCGAATTATCATGGAGGATGAGATCCATTGTTGGATTAAATCTTATCCAGTCGATATCAAATTGTATATGTCAAGATGTCTGTTTGTTTTCATGCATATAACACTCTAGAATATTCATCGTCTAGTTCTAAATATTGTGAACTCATACGATATCAAAATTACCAGTTTCATATTTTAGTAACCTTATTTTGTAAACCCTTGAATATTTTGTTGATTCCTTGATGGTTAAGAGGTTGCATGAACTATCTCTAGTTTATTTACTTACGCCTGAATGATGTGCATCGAGTTTCGTTATTTTGACTGAATATGGACACATTTTCACTGTGCTTCAAGTCATATGTTGTTGCATTGTTCTAGCTTTTCCCCTTGTAATAGACTTCCGACGAGGCACACGGATAAGTAAAAAGACAAGGTCCTAATTTGGAAATCCTTTACGTACACAATGGTTAGGAGTTACAATTAGGTCCAGAAAAAATAATCAGTCCAGTACGAGTTACGGTCAACAACCAGCCACCACCTAACAAGACACTTAATCATTTTTACGCCGCAGCTTCAACTTTCGCACCACAAACCACTGTACCACCGACCAAAGTAAAAGAGAGGAAGAAGTCGAAAAACATTGTCTATATCCTGTCAGTGTAAAGCATAATCCATTCTCAAATGGTTTTGCTGCCAAACCAAACAGTGACAATTCCACAACAGCTAGTCATTTCAACGAAATTTCGATAGTTACGGACATATAAACAAATCTACGCGTTCTAGTAATCCTATGAGGTTCACAAAATAGTTTAAAAAATACTGCATGTATAATAAGTTTGTTGACTTTTCTTTTATTATTAGCTTTTCATCTTTTACTGATATAAATATGACAGTTCTACCTTTAGGTGTAGTTATGTAAACGAATAATCTGGAATTTGCTCACAACTGCCAAACGGTCTTTTTGTTAAGAAAAGATCTCATATTTGTATAAGAACGGTCTCTACCTCTGACTGGCGTAAAGAATCTTAAACGTACTTCACTGATGTGCAACATTATTTGTCCCTTTTGTAAACTCATAGGCATTTTAAAAATAATTTTCAAAAGTACACTTACATTTTCCTTCTTTGTTCTTCAGACCAACTGGAAATCTTGAAACAATGGTTGATGAAGCAGAGCCATCATGTGCATTAATTTTCCAAAAGCTCTAATATGATTGCTTACAACCAGAAACTGCCTAATCTAGGGGGGTATTAGGCAGGAACAGCTGACGAGTCCTAAGTAAGATGAAAATAGCTTCATGCATTCCTCATATAAGTAAAAACGTGCAACAAAAGGGTAATATCGAGGCATCCTGCCCAGGATGCACATATGGCATTGAGGATCGATCATTTGAAATTTAAAATATCAACAACAGGAGAAAATGAGTCCTCTCAGGCTTATAAAGTCTGTTAACCGAAAGCTAACTTGTTGAATTTGAACTTTCTGCTGATTACGTCTTGGGGTCCACATGACCTTACAAGAATCAGTTCCACGTATGACTAATTTGCCCACACTAATAATGAGTATCATTCGGTAATTAATTGACTTGGTGAAGTTTCTTTCATGGATATCTAAGAAGGGCTACAAAGTAAAATTTTGCGAAAGGGATTAGAGCAGAAGGCTTCTGCTACCCTAAATATCCTATCAAGGAGTCGGACGTTGGTTTACCTACACATGTTAACAAAGTATCACTCCACTTATTCATCATTACCTTATTCTTTATTTGTCTTTGAGTCATTATCTAGAAAACAATGTTCGGTATATTCATATGCGTCTTATATCGCTCGTTCTGATAACCGTGATTAGATAACTTTCAGTGGTGTATATGAGTTTTAGAGAATAATATGGAGTGTTGATTGTAGTTTTGGACCTAACACATTCTTTTTCACTTCCCACTAGATCGGGACGTCTTAGATGACATAGGAGGCAAGCAGAAAAGCCAAAAGTGAACAAACGTACTCGTGGCATACATGTTTTCACACAGATTCATCAGTTCCTGGAACCTCTTACCCGAGGCAATGGTGTCCACATATTCAACTGACTCATTCATGAAAAGACTAGACACTCAGAGAAACATACTAGAAAAGCAAAAGCATGGGCCGTAGGCATTCTGTCCCTACTGCACAAATCTGCATCTGTTTATTATTGTTCAGCACTGATCAAAATGCCACAAGTTCACAGAGCAAATACAGAACAAATACTTATAACTCTGAAACCTATGGTTTGCAGATGAGATCTGAATTGTCAAAAATGTTCTTCGAACAGAAACGAATTGATGTGGTCATCACAAGTGCCTAAGTGAGATATGTGAGAGAAACAACTAGGTACGACTCGGACTCCGAATCATCCTTACTGAATCTCATATTGAATCATTATGAAGATGACATCACAAACCTCGATTATATGCCACCCAAAGATAAAAGTGATCATTCAGTTCTATTATTTGATTTACATATAGTTGTCCATAACGAGCATGTGCCAGCCCAACCCAGACCCAATGTCTGGAAATCAAATATGCAAGATACTGTACACTCAGTATCCTCAGCAGCTTGGTCAATAGGTTCAGCGTCCATCATTGAAACAGAGTGAGATGTATTCAGAAATTTGTACATAAAAGTCGCTGCACTGCACATCCCTTAAACTGCACCAAGGGGTACGAGAAACTTCTCGTTGTGGTTCAGCGAAGAGGTTTTCACCCTGCTCTGTAAAAGGAGGAGGAAGGAAAGACTTATGTTACTGGGTACTGACGTGAGAAATTCTCAATATCGGGAAGCTCGAGATAATTGTCGATAAACTTTCTGTTAGACTGAAAAGCTTTTAAAAAACAATGAGCTTAAGATTGCAGAAATTTCGTAGCTTAAAGTCACCTTACATTTCTGGAATACTGTCTTTGATTTTGGGCAGTGGAACAAAAAAATGGGAAATTAGACAAGTGATAGTAGAAAAAAAGGATACTGAGTGATAGTCCATCGTTTAAAATAGATTAAGATGTTCAACGAGTAAACAAGATGAAGAATCAAGTATAGATAACTACTCAGTCTCTGCTTACATTGCTAACCAGTGTGTATTTTAGTCAAGTAAAGGCCACGTTTGCTAGTGGTTTGTGTTTTAACAAACCTAAAGGTTGTTGATGAATCCTAATAACTAATCATGAATATAGATGATCAATTATTACCATCGACTGAACTATTAAATTATGAGTACTAATTAGTATTACAATACGGTAATGAATGTGAGCATGGCTCAACAGACTATTAGAGTAGTGGGTTAACCTGAGTAGAAATCGATAGATTAGGTTTAAGGGAAAATGAGAATTAATAAGTGGCTGCGTCTTTTTAGTCAGTTTTACCCTTCCCTTCAGTTCATATAAACCTTCCACAGCATACACTGAATACCGTAGCCATTAAAGAACATCATGTCTTCGTTCTGCTAAATGAGTTTTTGTGGTACTTAGAAGTTAAAATGGTTCAAATGGTTGTGAACGGAATAGAAGAAGCTTTCGCGTAACAGGCTTCCGTGTCTAGTAGCAGAGGATCGCAAAATCCTCCAGGCAGGAACCTAGGTATGTTAACAATGAAAGAGGAAACGAAATTGGTAAATCATAGTGTGATACTATCCTTGGTCCTTAAGAATAGATCAAGTTGCCTCTTAAAGGACTCCTGGGAAGTTGCTTGGACTAGCTCGCTCGGCAGCGAATTCCATCATTTGACGACTCTTAAGGAGTAGGAGTTGTGTCCACAGTCCGTTCTGCTATGTTGTGTCTCCAGTTTTTGGGTGTTACCTCTTAGGTTAGTGTTGGAACTAAGCTTAAGTAGGTGTTTTAGAGGATTTCCAGAAGTGTTAAGGATACTATAAGCCATCAGAAGATCACCTCTTAGACGTCTATACTCTAATGGGTAAAGGTTAAGTGAATGGAGGCGCTCTTCGTAAGGTTTGAATTTTAGCCCTCGGACTGATTTCGTGGCCCGCCGTTGGATACGCTCCGGGGTGTCCTTATCCTTTTGGAGTGAGGGGGAAATACTATGTTTCCGTACTCTAAATGGGGATGGATACAACTAATGAAGATTATATGGAAAGTTCTTCCTTCAAACTGGCCAAAAATGCGTTTCAATGTCACCAGTGCAAGTTGTGCTCGGAAGGCAATTTTATCACAAGCAGCATAAGACTTTAAATCGTGGGGCACTAGGACTCCTAAATCTTTCTCGACTTGGGATACTACTAGAAAGGAGTTTCCTAAGTTATAACTGTATTCTGCGACATGTCGCAGATGGACTACTTTACACTTTGAAGTGTTAAAGGTAAGTCCGTTGTCACCTGCCCAACTTTGAAGTCGAGTCAGATCCTCCTGAAGTGCCTGTATATCGTCTTGGTTGCGTATCTCTCTCCAAAGTTTCACGCCGTCGGCAAAAAGTAATAAGTCTGACGTTACCTGTTGAGGAAGATCATTTATGTAGATCAAGAAGAGAAGAGGTCCTAGTACTGAGCCCTGGGGGAACCCACTAGGACATTCCATAGCCTGAGAGAAGGTGAAATTAACCCTGACCCTAAAATACCGATTTTTCAGGTATGAAGTGAGCCAATCTATTAAAGGTGGTCTGATACCCAATCGTTTGAGCTTATTGATAAGACATGTATGGTTAACCTCATCAAAAGCTTTTGAGAAATCTAGGTAGATGATATCAACCTTCCCCTTGTGATCAAGGATGCTTGTCCATCTGTCCACCGCAGTCAGCAGGTTGGTAATACATGAGTAACCCTTCCTGAAACCATGCTGTTGGGGTGAGAAGAAATTTGAGGACAGTAGATAGTCATTTATACCATCGCACATCAGGGACTCCATGATTTTTGAAGGTATTGAGAGAAGAGCCACCGTTCGCTAACTTGAAGGTTCGCTGCGTCGACCTCCTTTGAAAATTAGTGTGATGTGAGCCAGCCTCCAATTTTCCGGTAGTTTTCCTCGACTTAACGAGTGTGAGAACATTACGCTAAGCGGCGAATTATTATACAAACTTAACAAGTTCGGTATTACAATGTTAAGCACTACTTGCAACAAAATGACTAGTAGTTTTATAAACTGAATAAACAGAATACGTCCAATTTCACTACACTTAGCATTGAGAAATATACATGAATAGCATGACTGAAATATACCACAGGGCAAACACCTACCAAACTTGTGCTCATTCTCATGAACTGCTTCTCAACTTCTCAATTAACCATTATCCGTATAACCTTGGGTATATATTGAATTGAGATGATGTAGTAAATCAGTGGAATTCTTAATGTCCTGACGAACCACTTTCCTCCTTTACAGCATTTGAAACAGTAGTTGCATGGGAGTTGCATAAAGAAGATAGACTACTCTGGAGATGTTAAAGCTTATAATAAGTCGTACGCTTCTTTTCCGATTAATTTGAGGAAATGAGCCACAATATTAACATCCACGATATCTCCCTTGGTCACAGTTATCAGCATTTGAAGGTATGTTCAATTTTTTCATCACAGAGCATAGCGTCCCCACTCGTGATATGGTGCGGATTCGTGACCGAGCGCCTTCAGCTAGGTGAGTCTATTAAAACTAATGTGGTCAGCATCCAATGTCGAAGACTTACAGAGCTATTTATTTTGGGGATTTATTGTCTTATAGAAGAACCAGAAGCTATTTGATCAGTTTCTATATTACTTTGTGAATAATTCGCACCCAACATGCCCTCATTTTTCTTGTCTTTCACGAGGAAATTCCGAAAAATGTTCACAAACACAGGACAAATAAATTGTAAGCTAACTATCGACTTTCAAATAGAATCATCAGCGAATAGGATTCAATATCTGAGCCCGTGGTTAGATCTCCATCTGCCGACCCTCTCAAACAATTTTGATCAACTGAGGGACCACCATTTCTAGGAATAACACAGACGATCTAACTTCTTGTCTTTTCTAAGCTGAAACCGATATTGGTAATTGTACGAGTGGAGTTAAACAGTCTGGGTTACGCACTTTCGAATTATATTTTCGGCGGGTAACCAGTAAGATTTTGTGTAGGTATAGCGTTTCCTCTAAACTAGTTTTCTGTGCATGGTATAGTAGTTAGCCTGTCGCTCATCAGCTTTTGAAGCTTTTAGGTCGAGTACAGCAAATCTTTCTTTGATATCTAGGATGTATTATATAGACCCAAACATTCTGAAAACCATGAAGCTTGCAAATAACTTTTAATTTTTGAGACTTAAGGTTTTACCTGCGCTTATTTCTTAGTCACGTTGACAGTACTGCGTAGATATGCAATCTGCTGCAACAATAACAACATAATAAGATATAAATGACCTTTGTTATTGAATTAGTGACCGATTTATTGGCTAAATCGATACTTTTAATTGAAAAGCTGCTGGAAGCTAATTGAGCCAAAAATTTATACGCATTTCAACAGGTAATTTATGTATATACCATGTCCACTGCTTTGTGAATTGTAGTATGGGAACAAGTCAAACAATGGTAACATAACAATTGTGATATAGACATTATTCACACATGCATCCGCATCAGTACGCAATACTTCACTTCTCCCCACTTCTTAAACTTTTTTCCAGCAATTGTCGTAGCTACCATTTTAATAACAATTAGAACTAGTATTCACACTATTACTAGTTCAGATTCAAGTCACAACCAGTGGTAATCTGTTGTACACAATGATGTCTGTATTTGTGCAGGAAAGGTGTGTACTTAAATGCTTTGGGTACGTAATTTGGTATCACAAACCAATTACTACTTTTCAGGTATTTATAGACATACCCTCAGAACTTTCGTCTGGAAAGAAAACTACAGTTATTATGGTGTCAGCTCCTAAGGCTAAGTGAATTTCGCGCGGGAATGCCAAAAGGCGCCGTCTGATTTGTTCGTTCATTAAATGTAGTGTCACTAGGTTAAGATTTGTTTCAGGATTGAGGGTTTGGGGTCGGAATTTAGGTATATTGTCCATTCGCCTGCTGTGTACAGCTTCAGAGACTAGATGCTTGTATAATAAGTTTAATACTACCACTTACTCTATGGTGTCAATGATTAACTTTTCACTACCGTTTCGAATGTTTTGAGCAGTAGACAAAGGTTTTCCTATATCTCGTTATACTATAATGTCTAACCTTTAGTAGGTTGACGTCCAGCTTGAAGGTATCTTGTGTACTGAGGGGGGGTATTATAAGTACAAGAGAATCGGAAGACGAAAAAAGGGAAGAGTAAAAGGATGATTTAATAAACACGTCGATAATACTTATCTTTCATGATGAAAGTGATTGAAAACAATTGGCAATAACACAAGCGTAAGATTAAGATAATCTAATAATCGAGACCAGACGTTGGTGTCGTAAGGTTTCGAATGCGTTACAAAACGTGGTGTTTAAATTTGGTGCAGAAAATTTAAATTTGCCATTCTAATTCTGATTAGCTCGTTCCCATGCCATACTTTTACCCTCAGCTTTAAGCCATATTTATGTGAGCAATAGTGATACAGTTCAACTACTCAATTTGCTTCACTTATCTCCACAATCAAACAAACTAGTGCTAACAATTGTTAGCCACTGGGCGAAAAAGAAGTTCCTTGAGATTCAAACAAATCACGCACGTCATCACCAACTAGACTCTATAACCGTGGAGAACACTAAAAAAAATTGATCGGCCCAGTGGTTGCAGGATCATTGTGTTGGCTTCATCTCAAAGATTGGAACAGTGTATCAATTTTCGCTTATTTGAAACCGTGGCGTTGCCAAAGGGATGCGAAAGTACTACACAAAGGCATGTTACCGGAAATGAGGTCACTTATCTCAGGACGATAGAGTTAATCATACCCAGGCCAGTAGATGTATTTACCAGGTGTTTCGGTTTATGGCACCCCAGTTCAATACTTTGGTCAACTTCTGAGATTCCTGTTGAGCCTTGTTGCCGTTGTTTTTATAAGTTTTGGTTGATAGTTTTCACGTTTACGAATACTAGTTAGTCAGGAACTCTTCAGCACCGATTTACTTGTTAGTGTTATACAATGCTGTCTTGTAGAATCACAACTTAAGTTGATTGACGTACTTTGGCTCGAAATTTGATTCTTATGACGTGATATTTTTGAGATTCCGAAAACTTAATTTTATTTAAATCACTTAACCTATTTCTTTTGTCTATCCGTTAATAATGTAAAAAAAGTTCAACAGGTAAGTCCGAAAATTTTGACAAGTATATGATATTATCGTTACACTAATTCTATATTGATCACTTCATGTTCAAATACAACCACACAAATCAAAGGGATATCAGTTTTTTCTTTTCACTTTTAGAGGTGCAAACCACTTATTCTTCAGGAATATAAGATCGAGAGATTAAAGAAAGCTCACTAAATCAAACTTTGAATATATTAGAACCTAGGAGATACTCCTACGGATATATTAGACATGCAACGTTTGTTAACCTACATCCCTCAAAATTTGAAGGTGGTGCTCAAAGACCCAATGACGTTCCTGAAACCTTTGTCTATTGGGTAAGTGCAATACAAACAACAATTACCTTGGGACTTTCTCTGGCTTTACGAAATAAAATCAGTTATTCATTCAATACCTGTAATATATGAGATTTCGTTCAAAATCTAGCTAGCTTGACCACATGGCTTAATTATTCTTGTACCATAAAAACTTGATTGTCTGATACGGATTAGTGCCTGGTTTCCCCTTCGTTTTTAGTTTTAAGTTTTTATTGCCACAATTCAGACTATACTAAACGATATCAGTTCTGCACATAGGGCCTAAATCAATTCTAAGGCCACATATCGTAAAATTATGGTTCATTATAAGTGATACTGAAATCCCACTATATGGGGAGTCGTAGTATATACACATTTGTCGACTCATACAGGAAATTTGAAGATAATTAGATAGTAGTTGTAACTAATGACTATTATTCAGTAGAAGGTTTATTTTTATCTGAGGGATTCGCAAATTGTATATTTTATTTCATTGATATTATTCATTGTACAGTTGTATACAGCAGTCACCTACAAATCTCTGGTAGTTCGAAAAGTCTCAGATCTTTTAATCTTTTTCGATTTCACAGCCGTAATGTATACTTGGGTGCCAGCTTTATATCTAATGTACCAAAACGAACAGTGAAAATATATACTAGGACAGGTGACAATGGGACAAGTAGTTTGTTTACTGGTGAACGTCGTCCCAAAAATGATCCTGTGTTCGATGCTCTTGGGACAGTTGATGAACTTGCATGTTGCATAGGCTTGGCGTCAGCTCATATTCATGATCATATATCCAGACAGCTCCCCGAATATGACGTCCTAACTGTTTTAAAACAATTAGAGCAAATACAATGTCGTTTACTGGGCATGTCGTCCTCAATAGCCACACCTCTTCCTCGTCCTGAAAACCAAACTGATATTTCGGAGCGTCCAAAGCGGTATAAGCGTGTGGCTTTTCCAGAGGATCTTTCAGTTGAACTAGAGCAATGGATTGACAATTTGACAAATGCTTTGCCGCCTCTAAAGGTCTTCATATTACCGTCGGGTGGAACTCCCGGAAGTTCTCTACAACTTGCGAGAGCTGTTTGCAGACGAGCTGAACGGTGTGTTATCAGTATGAACCATCAACACGAATATCCTGTTGTCGAAGAAAGTGTAGTAAAGTACCTGAATCGTCTGAGTGATTATCTGTTTACTGCTGCACGATATATTACTAATGGCTTAGGATTTACTGAAAAAACATTTTTGTTACCTAACACAATTTAAAAAATAACTGCTTTGAACGCTATTTAGTACAGTATTCTTTAGACTCACCCATTTTTAACTACTTTTAGGTGTATTCGTATGTATCCTGGTGACGAATTGGGACGAGGTGCAGGCAAGGTGTTTAATTAATTTTATCTTACAAGTTTTCTAATTTAATTTTTTACTTTATGCTCTTTAAATAACCTTTTTTATGTGAATTAGTTTATTTATAACTTCAGTAGTGGTTAATGCTTTTGTAAATCATGAATCAATATAAAATTGTTACTTGTTATCTACTAGTGTATGTCCATTTTTTTTATCTTGACTACTTAAAATTTGTCCTCATCTTTTGAAAATTATAATACATGTTTATTGAAATTTTATATGCATTTCTGCATATTTAGTTGATATGTCCATGCTCTTCATTATATAATCTCCTTTAAGCCAGTCTAAGCTTATTTTGGACAATGTTTATCTGACCACTACCCCCTACTTCGACGAACAATTTTAGCCGGTCTGTGAACAGATTGAAAGAAAGATAGGGGCAGCCAAACCAAAAATACATCAGTTCATGTTCATCAGCATATGTTCGGGACCGAAGGTTTTGAGTTTGGTCCCCAGATCTGCTGAGGATCCCCGTGCTAGGACGAAACAGCTGTATAGTCTTCCCAGTTTTTCGATGGTTGTTTAACAGATCGGTTTGTTATCTCAAAATTCAACAGCCTCTACAACCCCCATACTGATTGTTCCTATATTCCTTTATTGATGGTCTGAGCCGCTTATGTAGAAAAGCAGATGACATGGTTGAGATCCATACGATAATCCCGTTTAGTGGCTACAGATTTTGATTGATATGGCTCAAGATGGCTCAGGTGCTTTTACTTTTTTACCTTCCTCTCTATCTTCATTTCCACTATTCTTTTGTACATACCTTCTCACTGTTTTTTCTAATTATAGTGTTAACGTCCAGTCATTGTCAACGTAATTGCTACTACATTATTTTGATTCCTTTATTATTTGTTTCGTCATGATAATGTAGTAAGTGAACTTGAGCTAACGAATATAGTTATCCCAGGTTGTATGCTGGTTATGACTGACTGACTGGGCAATATTATTAGACCCCATAAAACAAGTGTGACCAAAAGAATATTGCATAAACCTGTACTTGATAATGGAATTGCATCAAGCTAATTGGACAGCTGCTTATTTCCCATAGTTTTTGTGATAGAAGATATTAGATTGGTATAGCCTAGTTTAAACCGTTTTTCATTCAGCCACAAAGTTACTTTGCTTTAGAGAACTACACATTACCAGTCTCTTTTCAAGTTCTACAATTAATAGTATTCAGTTTATAGTGTCTATCTAATGTTCGACTTTCAGCTGCTACGTTTGAGTTTCGAAACCCCGTCTCATCTGCTTAGGGTTGAACATCTGGATGGTATTGCTAGCCCTTGTACGTGAAGTATAGCTCAAAGCGAAGTAAAAGATTATGTGAATTGGAGTTGTAATATATTGTTTTCGGTAGCATGTTTAAAGTAGCCAGTGTATTGTATTAGATAGAACCTAAGAGTTAAATAGTAGGGGATAGTGATGATTATCGACTGTACTGTTGATTCACATAAATTAAGTGGTTATCTTTAATAATTTGGTACTGCTGTTAGCTATTCGTTGTTATTTTAACATTAAGTTCAGTGGTTGAGGCATCATACGAATTCAGATTTCACCAATATTGAATATACGATCACGTTACAACTAATCGATTATCCGATGATAACCAATATAACAGCTTTGTATTAAATTTTAAATGTACACTTGATATGATCACAGTTAAGTAATACTATACGACGTCAGTGTTTTTCAAATACGGCGGACTCTTGTTTCTTGATTGTTTTTGGTTTCATGTATCTGCATGGACGTCTGAGGATGCTCAAACTTCCCTAACTTTATTTCTTGGTTTAATTTAACTTGGTACAATCGGATACTAAAAGTATGCGCCACTCAAATCATATTTATGTACTGATTGGAATACTGCCGAGAGGTCAAACTGAGGTGGGTGGTTTCCCTAGAAGACCACTCCACAAGTCAGTAGAGCAATTTTAGATACCTAAGTAGATGGTGACTCAAATATGCTCTTACAACATTCATTTCCTCAAGATCATGGGATCTCATATACACCAATGATTTGTAGTCAATGTTTCCCGAATCCTCCAGTTGAGTCCTCCGTATCCACCAAGTTCGTTTAAGCACCATACGTTCGCTTTTTGTCATTTCATTTCCGTAAGCATCCTCACCAAGTGAAGTCACTGAATTGTACTTACTCGACCATGGATTGTACATTATGCTAGTTATTATGTAAACCAGGCAGAATCAAACAACATTTATTCTTTTCAACACCATGTAAGGGGTTCAAAGTAACGACAACTCATCCTTGATCGTTTCTCGTTTAAAACAATTAATTGTTGACTATTTTATAATTAGGCCGTTACTTGTTTAATTTTAGGTTATTTGTATCAATAAACAACATACTATTTACCACTAAAATCAATACTAGAATTTTGGTCACTAGTTGTTAATACCCTAGTGAGAAGAAGGAAAAATCATGGACTTTACTGTTAGTCACTGCAAGTTATAATTGTTGTTAATAAGATGATATATCTAGAATGTTCAGTTCTATTACTACAGTAAAAGTCAGCATGTAAAAAACATTGGGACCATGCATATTTATCGTGTGTACACTACACCAACCAATTTTAGTATATATAAAGAAAAGATTGCAGGTTGACAATCGTCGAAGGTTATTTCATGGGGTAAATGTTTTGCAGTTGATTTGGTATACCATATTTCTGTGATTGCAATCACGTAGTTTAATTTAAGCGACTGCAAAATAGAAGGAATTTTGGCTAGATTACATGCGTCACATTAATTTCTGATCATTTTCGTTGTATAACCCTTTTATTAATAATCTCTGTGCTTTATATACCCTTCTCTTTCTGTTTTCTAAGTCTACACACAATCAATTGGGTTATAACTTTTCTATTCTATTCTTGTAATTAACGAAATTCGAAAACATTGATTCAGTTAGATAGGTAATCATCAAGTAAGCCAGTTAGGCTCGGAAATCAAACAACTTATGGTCACATGATTATGTGAATTTTTGTTATTTTGTGTTCTCTAGTTTGCATAGTTTATTAGCGTGGTTTTCATTGTTGTACTGAGCGATAGCATCATGAAATCTTACTGTTAAGTGATTTAAACATCCATTTGAGCTACAAATCTTCTCCATCATTTTGAAAATGTTTTCAGCCTAACATGCTTCTACTTTTTCAAAAATGTGACAACTGTGTTACATTTGAAAAATAAATAACACCAGATCGACACGTATCACGTAAACGAACCTGTAAATATGATTCGGGGATAATTTTGATACGATAATTGTTTATAGAAAGACTATTGTATAATTCATAAAGTATGGTTATCCATGTCTCGTATTATAATATTCTGTTTCTATTCTATTCTTTATACATTACTTCATAAGCCATTGACTGGTTGTTAACTTGTAATTGTTACATTAAATCAGTTGTTGGAGGTATATACATATTCTGAATTCATGGTTAAACATTGTAGCTATGATTTTTAAATAATGAGTTTTTCTTTTCGGCTTATCTAATGTACTTCACAATAAAATCTTCTAGAGTCGGTTTGTGATATTGAACGAATTAAATTTACATATTTCGCGTCTAAATTACTTATGGTTTGTGAACACTGGTTATCCATAATCATTGTATAAAATAGTGAGTAATGAATTCTTGAACTTATTAACCGGTTTATGTCGACATCCTTGTATTCATACTCAACCTCATGTATCCTGAAAGTTTCATCAGCCCTTGTGAGTAGGTGTCTGATAAAAAATGGTATACTTATGCAGAAAATTCGATTAACGTTTGTCAATTTACCTTACAAAAGGTTTTTGATTATAAGTGCCTTGGAAGTATTATTCTCGTTTTGTGGAACAACTAAGTGGGCAGTGTGTTGAGTCCTAGGTTCAAGGTACCTGGCAAAAGTGGCAAGTCGGTTGATTAGGTTTTGAATCTCTATCAGATGATGAATTGGTTAGAGCATGTGTTACGTATGCCTAATCACCATCTACCTCAGTGAACGATGCTTTTTGGTGCAAAAGTAGGTTGGAAAGTATCTACGGATAGTCAAGCGAAGATGTAGCATCATTCTATGAAGGCACTGGCTGTTGTTCTGAACCATGTTAGTATATGCAGACTATTTAGTTGGAGACTAGATGAAGCAACTAAGAATAGTCCATGGTGCAAGTGCGTCCTCTCTTTATTTCGTTCTAGATCTTCAACTCCAGCATTCCTTCATATACACTTTCACCCGGTCTTTTTTTAATCATATTCTCAATGTACAGTCTTTCTCATTACTACTGCTCCTACACCATTTCTCTTTGTTTTTGTATTCATATTGTTCATTTCGTCTCACTGCGCCAATCTGCTACAGTGACTTAAAACAACTCACTTCTATGCCAGGCTCTAAGTTGGCTGATTGAATTTGTGATCAATAACTCATCATTTTAATTATCTGATCGTATTTTCCTACTAATTAACAATTTGTAACCATCACCATATACTAACATGAGTGGTAAAGGTTATCAATAAGAAATAGTTTGTAAAGTTACACTATTCTTATATTACATTAAATATGGGTTAACTTTCAAGTAGTAACACATTTACACTGTATTGATTAGCTAGGATTTATTTATTCCTATTATGGTTCTATAGGATGTTTGACAACAACTGAAAGACAATAGCTTATCGTGCGATACATTATTTTTGTATGCAATCAAATAATTTTTCAGGAAATTATATTTATTTAGATAGAATCGTTATTCAGATATGATAATGACATCCACTTATCTTACTGAGTATGGATTTTATGCAATAATATATGTTTACTAATTTTCTCTTATCAAGGGTGGTGGTACTGGTGGTTCTATTCGGGATGCTGGTGGGGCGTTCGGCAAATTAGAAGCACGTAATGAGGAAGAATACTTCTATAAATTGGTAAACAACTATGTCATCAATATATATATATATATATATATATATATATATATATATATATATATATCACTATTGCTAGTCATTTCATACACTTTATCCTTCCTTTTTTTCAACCACATTTCTCATGTTTGGTTTTTAACTACAGCTAGTGATCTGGTTTCCTATGTGAGCCCTTGTTACTTTGCGGTCATCACATAGTGGGAGGATAATTCTTCAGATACCTAAGAGCAAAGCTAAATTGTTAGTGATCTTAGAGATCTGGGAGCGAACCCCAGACTGCAAAGGTCAACTGCTTGAGACTCGTCACATACTGCCTTTTCCGGAGAAACTTTTAGTGTCTTAGTCTTACCGCTCTCCAAATGGCCTTCGTAGCATGGTAGAACCCAAAGGAATAAGTTCCCCTGCTGAAATAGCTTTATTGGGTCATCATGATATCCAGTCCATATCAACATGTCAAGAGGTCAGCTACTCTTTATTTTGTTAATTCCTTCTGTTATTACATGGATATGAAAAATGGGACAACTTGCACCGGTACATACTTATTCCAGGAACTATATTTTTTAACTTATGGATATCAAATTAATTAATTAGATGATGTAAGATGGTACCTACTGTTTATATATATATATATATATATATATATATATATATATATATACCTTGGTCCAGATGCGTTGTGTTGTAAATATAGATACAAAACTGTTGTGATTCGATCACGATATGTGAGACTACTTAAGAGTATTTATTTATTCAAACACATAAATTTTGGTAGAAAGGGGTACCAAAATATATATGCGATAAACGAAATTTGTGTGAGGGCTTGGATAGGGCTTGGCTGCACTAACCAAAGCAGGTTGTTATTTTTAGAGGGTCACAACCCGAGCCTTTGGCCTATAGATCTAGTCCACAAGGTAGTGGAGCAGCGTCAGGAAATGCAGACCCATGGAACTTAGTGACCAACGATTAGTTTATACGCTATTTATTCCCTAATGATCCTGGTCCCCATGCGTATCATTGGTTTGGAATCAGTTTACCAACTTTCGTAAATGGATTCTTCGTACCCATAAACTCTGTTTACGCTCTATTAAAGTAACTTTTTATAAAGTTGTGAATTATTTTTTGTTGTTGTTGTTGTAGCAACAACAACAGTTACATGAATTAAAGAAGCATTTAGAAGAGGAACATGAACGTGAAAAGAAGGAGATCAAACGACTTGAAGTAAGTTTTTCGACTGTAATGTTACTTTTATTCAATCTACTGTATCGTAACAAGCTGGAATAACCATTGAAGCTAAGTGTTTATGAATTCATTAGAGATTCACAAATTACTATCCTTCGATCTTCGAGACATTCTTCGAGTTTTATGACAACTCAGTTAACGAGATCGGGAATCTTTATCTACTGAAGTTTTCGCGATATGTGTTATCTATGACCCCGTATATTGCCTACCTCATCACTGAATTGATAGTTGGAGTAGATGTAGGTTGGAAGAAAGTTTTGTGCTGGCCAAACCAAAATGTAGTTTCAATCTATTAAAGCATTGACTGTTGAACTAGAGTATATTGGCGGATCCAAACCACCTTGTTGTATTTTGCGTTATCATTAGTTAGAGACGTTCGGTAACATAACTCAGCATAAATGAAAGTAGTTCATAAGTATCCAATCTTTACCTTCATCTGGATATTAAGTTTCAGTATTTCTGCATCCATACTTTTTCATTCAGCTTTTTTCAAACAGTATCTTCAGTGTTTAGTTTTGACTATCGTTATTATTATTATTATTATTATTATTATTATTATTATTATTATTATTATTATTATTATTATTATTATTATTATTATTCCGACTCTTTCCCATTCAACTTGTTGATTTTATATCATTGTACTAATCTGGTGCGTCGAGTTAAGCTCTGCGTTGGTTATGACCAACTAACTATTTACAACCTTCATAAAATTATGCATATATAGAACCTAGAAGAATGACACGTGAGTTATCGATAACCTCGCTGTGTTGAAGAGATTACAGTATCACCTAAACCCGCGAACAGAAAGGTCAACAATACAACAACAGGTCAAGCTAAACTATTCCAATACTCCCCAGCCCTGCTAACAAGAGGGGGAGGACCAGATTCAATGGAGGGAAAAGTATTTTCCACGAGCAGCCAAAAGCACGGACAAACAAGCACACGACTAAAGCGTATATATACATTATAAATATATCTTTAGGAAGCGTCACAAAATGGAGTATTAAAGGAGGAAACGAACCAATTGCATTTAGGGTCCTTCCAAGTAGTAAATAGAATCTGAAGGTAAAAATGGGTGCTTTTGGCGCGAAAATGAGAAATTCTAATTTCCAAAATAGGACGTTTACCTAGTGACTTTTAAGTATCTAGCATCCCCAACACCTCCCCTTTTTAATAGCGTATGTTCTTGGCGTTCACTTGCATCTTGACCGTTTGTCGCCGTTTTCGAAGTGACCACCTTTTAGAACGTAGGTTGATTTTTTGTTGTACTTCTTGCGTGGTGACTTCAGGAATGTTAAAGATATCTAACAGAACTTGGAGCTGGAGATTTGTGTTTCTCGACGGGCAATCTAGGGCTAGCCGTTTCCGTAGCTAGTTTCGGTGTCGAATCCACCTGTCTCTTCCTACCTCAACTTTTTACATGACTTGGCCCAGCCTCCTGATCACACGTGCTTCAGTCCAGGGATCATGGTTTGGTATGTAGTCCCGAGCAAATACCGGACATCCTGCCTCTTACGTCGGCAGCTCCTGGTGTAGTTTTCGGAAGTACCAGGTTGTGGATCGTCCTCAGTCTTTTTCCCATGAGGGTCTCTGCTGGGGACTTTGCTCCGATAACGTGTCACTGGGCGTCGTTCGATAAACAAGTAAGAAGTTCTGTGGTATTTCGACTGGCATCCCCTCCCCTTTTGACTTAAGTCGGGCCCTCTTAAACGTGTCTACAAACCTTTCTGCTTGGCCATTCGACTGGATGGTAAGGAGAAGAGCGGAAATATTTGGTGACTAGCCGTCGGCAGAATTCTTGGAACTGGCTGGAAATGAACTGCTAACCGCTATCTGATACAGTTACATCAGGTGATCTGTCCCGGTAGATCTCCGTCAACAGCTGTGGTGTTTTGATCGTCGTTGGTGGCATGGTAGAGAGGACTTCTGACCATTTCGAAAACACATCGACTACAACTAAATAAGTAGTCCCATTGATTGGGCCAGTAAAGTCGATATGTATCATGGACCAGGGATATTCAGGCTGTGGCCATAAAACCGGCGGCACTTTAGCGTTAAATTTCGTCGCTTGTTGATACTGTGCATTCACTTACTAACTTCATGATGTACTGGTCCATGAGAAACCAATATACTTAACTTCGAGCCATGAACTTCATTAGTTTTACTCCAGGATGACCAATAAGAAATTGCTTCAACACCTTTGGTCGTGGAGATTCTGGCACAACCACTATCTCTCCAAACAATATATGTACTGAAGTTGACTAATCTGTTGATTTCAAATTTTTGTCTTGCATTATTAATTGATGAAACTATTACGCTTCTTATTTTACCTCGTTGTCTAAGTTAATTGGTAAATTCTGCTTTTTTTAAATTATGGACCATACTGTGTGACCTCTATGTATGTAATTAATCAATAACTTACTGTTTATGTGTTCGCCATACAACCTTACTTCTATGTGTATTCAGGTATATGTTATCATACGTATCGATCTTGCAACACATTTGAAGAAAACACTTTATCTATCTAGACTATATTTATATATCGATCTTGAACGGTGTTTACATTGCTTAGGAAAATGGTAAAGTACAATCTTCATGCAGTCAGTTGTTATCTATATCGAGTCTAGTACGCAGATATGTGCCTATCCAAGGTGCCATACTGTATTAGCACAATGAGATGAAAATACCGAGATGAATAGCAGTAGTATTGATTCTCATTCGACGAATTGTTCCATAAGAGTTAAAAGATCATTTAAGGGTAATTTCATATCACAGATAATTTTGATCACTATTTGATATGAAGTTGTGAAACCATAGAAGCAGTATGGATATTTGACATTGTTCACTTACAACTGTTCACCGGAGTCAGACTTAGGATTTTCATATTTCTCAATAGTTACATAGTTTTTTGACAAAATTCATCTAATCGAATAGAAATATTTAAATTAATAATTCAGACTTGAGACTCATCCGATTGTGAATAAGATGAGATATGCCTATTGAAATAAATCATATTTCTGCTTAATTGTTAATTTGCGGTAACCCAGGTCTTTTTCCAGAACCAGTAGCTTCGTAGTTAAACCATGTAGCCCTAACTCTTCAGGTAGTCAGTTCCAATAGCGCAAGACTGAATTCAATTCTGTGTAACCGATTGCTGTCACTACCGCTCATAAACAATGTGACTCAAAGCGGAGTACATAAACCTGTACTTGTTAAATGATATATATCATATCAGACTTTGATTCTGGGTACTAGGTAAAGATGGCATATGGGTTGATGAAGTTATTTTAGATATGTGTCAAGTATCCCCAACTACCCCCTATTCCGAAGCAACATGTTTTCTGGTGTAGGAATAGGTTGGAAGAAAGTTAGGGGTGGCCAAGTTAGGATATGCATAGTATTAGTTCATAAAGTCATTGATAGTTGGTTTGAGCCATGCTGATAGGTGTGAACTACCTGGTTGGAGTCACCGCGAGTCATCCACACTAGCCCAGGCGCATTTACGCTTTATCTTTCCATGGTTCTTGAACCTTGGAATTTCATACCTTTTTGTTCATTTTTTTTACTACACCTAACCTTTTCGAGTACTACCCTATTATTTATCTTTATAATTTCATCGAACTTTTGATATGTCTAACCAACTTTAACTGGTATATATATATGTTAGGTTCTACGTTTCATTATAACTGACTGACTGAACCTAAAGGCTGTCGATGCGCAGGAAATATAACAGTATATATATGATGCAGTAAGATTTGCATCAATGAACAATTGGTTATCATCCTATTTCGAGTTTGATCAGTAAAAGTTAATGATACAAAGAATATATTCTTCCACTACTAAATATACAGTTGAATTAGGTTATAAGCTCGATCTCAATTTAGTCTTTGTAGCTTTATGTAAAAGGTGTCTTGAGCCAAATACTTAGATTTACTGTGAAACGTTGGCTTAGTCATATGAAAGTTCAGATCTTCCCTGTGTATGTGCATATAAGAGCATAGTTTTCTCTAGGAGATTCCATTCCAATCATTTGAAGCCATCCACATATCTCTTCTACAAACACTCTACTGTGGTTAATTTCAGCATACCGGATAAAAAGCAAATAAATTGAAAGGTGCATCATGAAATAAAATATGTAGTAAAGATTATGCTGTGATATACAGCATTTAGTTACTGAAATGCTTGGTACTACACTGTTGGCGGGATTCAGATTGGATCAAAGCATATTCCGTACAGGATTATGTTGGGGCACGTCTTCAAATTGACACAACATCCGGCACCATCCTAGTTTCTAGAGAAGCGTATAACCTGCTTGGGAAACCGCCAATGAAGCCGTCTAAGAAGACCGCTAAAAGCTCATCAAGAGGAGTGCTAAAACTGGTTGACGAACCACAGTGTGAATTTTCCTTCATTGGAACTAACTGTGAAGGAATATGCTATCTAACAGAACAGTCGAACTTTGATCTTCTTGATCTAGATATACTAGAAAAACTTGGAATAATGGATATACCTATTAACAGTGTCTACAACTTGTCGTGCTCATCATTGGACACCCCGATACTTGCAGAAAAGACAGGTGAAAGGTTTCTAGAAAAGCTAAAAAGAAAATTTGCCTCCATAATAGTAGATTCAGAAATAAGGTGTATAATAGCAGATGCCATTCGTCACACTCGAGTGTCATCAGAGGAAATCAGAGAAGAAACTCTTCAAGATCCAGTTTTACAAGTTAAAAAGTCCTACCTAGAAGGGTGGCCCTCGAAAACCAGCTTCACAGAGCTTCCGGAGTTTTATCAGCGCGGACCATCTCTCTCGATCATAGCCGACTATCTTCCGTTTGCCAAACGTGTCATAATCTCAAAGAAGCTGCTACCAACAATGCTTGAAGAGTTACGCGCGAGACATTCTGGAATAAATCTCATGAAAGCACTAGCACTAAGTCATGTATACTGGCTGCATTTAGACACTCAACTGGAGCAGCTATCCCGTTCGTGTACCAAATATGCATTAAAAATAAAAGTATCACGGAAAGCAGAGCTGCAATCACGGCCATCGCCACAGTCACCGTGGTAGCGTATACCTTTGGACTTTGCTGGTCTACTTCATGAACAAACTTACCTTCTAGTAGTTGATGCATACAGCAAGTGGCTAGAAACTGCACAGCCAGAAAACTACGTCAACTGTTTAGTCGTTTCGGGGTCCCAGAATTAGTAGTTAACAACAATCGAACACAGATTGCGTCTGCGACCTTCTCAGAATTTTGTCAGTGAAATGAAATCAGTCATGCCCGAACACCTCCATTCTATCCCCGATCCAATGGCCAGGTAGAAGGCTTTGTTGGTGTATTTAAAAATGCTCTTCAAAAATCAAAAAGGGATGGGACGACCAAAAAGATTTTAGGAACATCATGGGGTACAAAGACGATTGTTTACGGTGGATCAAAAAGTACTTACTATAGACTATCGTAGCAAACATCCTATATGGATAGCTTGCCGAATCGTGAAATGAACGCAAGTGTGGTTTACGAGGCGACAGTTAGATCAGGAGTTTGGGTAGGTCATGCTTACCAACTGAAAACAACTTCTAACACCAGCAACAAGACCAGACATAGAACACCTCTTGATGTTCTGGTGGACACCTTTCAAATCAAAAACTCTGGAACAGATAGGTCAGTCTCTGTGCGGGCAAAGAGTGGTACCACTTCATTATTGCCTAGAAGGTGGACAAATCGAAAGCACAGACCACTCTCGCGGTCTCAGTGGAACTCTAATACCAGATCTTATGAATCTGCTAGATTGGATTGTGATGGGGCACGCTGGCTGGCTATTTATTATCCGATCAGTGCTGGCAAAGACTTGAAACCCGAAAATCCTCGACTGTAATTGGCTCGTTTCTCCTTATTCTATACTTTTACTAGTTCTTCCTCCATTGAATTTAAAAACCATTCCATATTGTTAGTTGGTGTTTCTTTTGTTCGATATTATTACGATGGACTTTTCTCAGTGATGTGAAACTTCTACATTTTTTTATATTTCCTTTAGGAATCACTCAAAAAACGGAAAAAATTACTGGCTGATCTTGAAAAGAAGCATTAATTGACAGGATCAACCATTTTCATCGACTTGTATTAGATATTATAGACTGAAATTCCAATTAGCATGATATGTATCTGTGTATATGTAGATTTTCACATATCCAACAGATTTCTGTACTTAAAAGTCGAATGATGATAAATTACTGAATAATCTTTAATACTTTTTTCTATCTATTCTATCAGGTATAATTTCAGTCATTTTTGACTAATCGGTCCGATTAATAAGTTGTAGTGTTATTTTTATCAAAAGAGAAAGCAAAAATGATCCCTATGCGATCTCAGAAAAAACAACGCACGAAATCGCAATCGAAAAACTTAACAGCATAAGTTCTCTGTATAATCCAATCATTTTCTAACCTATTTCATAATAAAATAAAAAGACAAGAAGGGAAACTCAGGAAACTTATTCAGTCAGTCAGTCAGTAACAACGTAGAACTTCGTACGTACGTACGTACATCAGTTCGAGTTGCCATACCACATTAGCACTGAGATGCAGTCGTCGATTTTTATCCAGTAGTGGTAGAGGTAGTAAGGGTACAAGTAGTATTCGGAAAGATTAGGGTTTGAAGATGTTGTTCAAGGAGTAGAATCCAGTGAAATAGATTTGGAAAGAGAAAAAAAGAGACAAAGAGAATTTAGGAGAATACAAAGAGTCGATGCACCTGCGCCATTGTAAACGATTTTGAGTCATGCCATTCAAGGTCTCTAACCATCAGTTCCTTTGGTATGCAGATTCTAAGATTTCAAGTTTTTCGGCGTGTCAAATTGAACACAACTTCTGTTGGTTAATTCCCGTCAAGATTTTAGAAAGTATTTTATTTCCAAAACAAAAATATAAATTAAGAATATCTATTCTATCTTTTTATTCTTTGTTTTAAGGATCAAAGTATAGCATAGAATGACTAAATCCCTTTGACATGGTTGATACATTTACTTATTTTTTCTATCAATTAATGTTTAGGTTGCAAATTAGTCTTTGTCATTTATACGCCTGAATGATTGGCAGTGGAGAAAGAATAACAGTTTTCGGATATTGTGTTATATTAGTGTTTTCGAAATAACTTCCCACCTTTGACGAAACTTTCTATTAAGTAAATATAATAATACATGCAGAATTCTAAGTAACATAGAATTCTGCGCGGCAGTTCGTTTTGTTCTACTTTATGGCTGCGAAACGTGGTCATTAAGGTTAGAAGATACTCGTATGCTACTAGTATTTGGACACGACTCAGAAATATTGCTCGCATCTGCTAGGATCACCGGGTAAGTAATAGTGAGGTTAGACGCAGAGTATTAGGGAATGATGGTAAGTCAGTTGATGAGGTTGTGAATCTTCATCGACTGAGATGGTTGGGCCACGTGCTACATATGTCTGAACACCGATTACCACGACGCACAACGCTGTCTAGTGTTGGGAATGGTTGGGAGAAAGTTAGGGTCGGCCAAACTAAGACGTGGTATCAGTGCTTGAAGTCAATAACTTCTAGTCCGAGCCATGTTAGTAGATGCAGACTACTTGGTTGGGGTCCGGTGTGACTATCGTAACCAATGGTTGGAGACTCTTGGTGACATGGCTCAGAATCTATCACAATGGCGTCGGTGTATACATTGTTTGTCTTCCCTTAAACTATCACATTAAAATTGCTCCATATCTTTCTTTCTACCAATCCTTATACACAATCTTTCTTTTATACATTAGCATTGAGGTGACTACTTCTATGAATCCGGTGTTTATCTTGTTGTGCTAATGAGATGTGGTAACTTGGACCGATGCATATATATGCCTTGTGCTACATTGTAGCTGACTGACTAAGTAATATAAGAAAACTAATTTGTTAATTATATTAAAAAACCATCGGAATTATGGTGCCCTCAAATGCCCTAGTACGGCCAAGAGTGGAGAGAGTCAGCTCTCCCTCTCGAAATGCTCTCACATGGCCACACGTATATAGCCTCTGCCAGGGAAGTCCTACTCACTGCCTTCTCGTGGCGGGGGTGTTGTTTACGAAATTAAGAGGACGAAAAGCGAATGTCCGGCGCCTTAACCGGATTCCAAACCAATGGTGCACATAGGCTCCAGTATCCTGCGGGAACAAATGGCGTATGAACCAATTGTTGGTCACCGGCTTCCATGTGACTGCATCTCCTTACCGTGCTCCACTGCCTTGTGGATTAGACCTTCAGGTCGAAGGCTCGGGGAGTGGCCCCCTAAGAAAACCATTTGCTTTTGTTTGGGCACCCGGGCAGTATCACAGCCCTCACACATATCGAATGGGAATTGTGTGGCGCATATGTATTTGGTGCCTCCTTGTACCAATATTTTTGTGTTAAAATAAATAAATACGATACGACTTAATATAACCTCGATGCGGAGATGCAATAATATGAGTAAAATAACCTTAATATTAATGACTAGATAATGAATTTTTAAATTTCAATGAGTATAATGTTAGATATACATCTAAATGATGAATGAGAGCAGGTGTAATACTGAAGTTTTGTTTTAGGTCAATGTTTAATTTATCTAAATGTTCACTATGAACAATTTTGTATTATTGATTTAGTTAGTTTAGTCAATGAACCACATTTCTCATATATACTGATACAATCGGACACACTTTTACTTTTTTTTCTGTAATTAAGGATTATGCACTGTATTGCTGATTAATAATAAGTCTTAGTTCAAATAATCAAAATAAAATGAGTTAAACTTCACCATATAACACAAGTTAGTGGCTGTTTGAACTCAGTAGCTAAGTTGATGGCTAATAAGAGATTGATCAATTGCAGTCCTAAGCTCCAATGCAAAGATTCAAACAACCAATACAAGGTAAGCCTTAATGTCAACTAATTTTGAGTAGTTCATTTAAAAACTAAGCGAATATAATGAGCTTGTTAGGTGTTACATTGATCCATTTAACCTTAAGTCTGGGTTAAAAAAGTCATAATAGAGAGGAGGGAAGACTATTCATATTGTTCCGATGAAGGTAACTGGGTCATATTTTAGGGTATATATTGATTTTCACTTTGTACTTCCCACTTAATTTGGCGAGTTTTAGTGGCAAGACAACGGGATTGAATTTTCATAGTATTTATAATTTGTGTAGAGGATTTGTTGAAATTATAGAATTTTCACAGTTCAAACCGCGAACACATCTTAAGTATACAGCCATTAGAAACCTGAAAGCACTGGAAGGCCATTTCGTCCTATTATGGAACTTCTCAGTGAACATCGAAAAGCCTGCATCATGAACTTTTCCCAGTATGAGACTTATAGAAAAAAATACTCATGATTCCATCAAAAGTCGGATTCATGACCATATCTTCGGCAAATATTTGGTTTGCGAACTAATAAGTCGGCGTATAATTTTCTACGTGTCTACGATAAATTTGTAATATTGTGCAACCATCTTCCGATGCTTTTCTCGAGTGACTGTTGTTCATTCGACTTGTTTGAACTCTGTTGATTACAGCTTAATACTAGAACCTCGGGGATTCCCGAATCTAGTCACTTACTTACTTACGCCTGTTACTCCTCGTGAAGGAGCATAGGCCGCTCACCAGCATTCTCCATCCAACCCTGTCCTGGGCAATCCTTTCTAGCTCCGTCCAGTTGTAATTCATCCTTTTCATATCTGCTTCTATTATCCGACGCAATGTGTTCTTTGGCCTTCCTCTTTTTCGCTTCCCTTCAGGATTCCAAGTTAGGGCTTGCCTCGTGATGCAGTTCGACGATTTGCGTAATGTATGTCCTATCCATTTCCATCGTCTTTTCCTAATTTCTTCTTCAGCTGGAAGTTGGTTTGTTCTCTCCCACAGAAGGCTATTGCTGATGGTATCCGGCCAATGGATGTTGAGTATCTTGCGTAGACAGCTATTTATAAATAGTTGTACTTTCTTGATTGTGGTTGTTGTAGTTCTCCAAGTTTCAGCTCCATACAGTAGAATTTCCTTGACGTTCGTATTGAAGATTCTCACTTTGATATTGGTTGAAAGTTGTTTTGAGTTCCATATGTTCTTCAATTGTAGGAATGCGACCCTTGCTTTGCCGATCCTCGCCTTTACGTTTGCATCTGAACCTCCTTGTTCATCGATGATGCTTCCTAGGTATGTGGAGGACTTTACATCTTCCAGTTTCCCCATCAAGAGTGATTGGATTGCTGTTTTCCGCTTTGAATTTGAGGACCTTGGTTTTCCCTTTGTGTATGCTGAGGTCTACTGATGCAGAGACTGCTGCTACACTGGCTGTCTTCATCTGCATCTGTTCGTGTGTACGTGATAGAAGGGCTAGGTCATGTGCGAAGTCCAAATCGTCTAATTGCTTCTGAGCTGTCCATTGTATTCCATGTTTTCCTTCAGATGTCGAGGTCTTCATAATCCAATCGACCACCAGAAGAAAGAGGAAGGGAGAGAGTAAACAGCCTTGTCTGGCTCCGGTCCTTACTTGGAATGCATCCGTCAGCTGTCCTCCATGCACTACTTTGCACTGTAGTCCGTCGTATGAGTTCCGGATAATATTGACAATCTTCTCAGGAACTCCGTAGTGTCGAAGAAGTTTCCATAATGTCCTCCTATCTACACTGTCGAATGCCTTTTCATAATCAATGAAGTTGATGTATAGTGACGAGTTCCACTCAACTGATTGTTCGACGATGATCCGTAGTGTTGCAATTTGGTCTGTGCACAACCGATCCTTACGGAATCCAGCTTGTTGATCTCGAAGTTGGGCGTCTACTGCATCCTTCATCCGGTTCAGCAACACTCTGTTGAAGACTTTCCCTGGTATTGACAGTAGTGTAATGCCTCTGTAGTTTTCACATTTGCTCAGATCTCCTTTCTTTGGAATCTTGACGAGGTGTCCTTCTTTCCAGTCCATCGGCACTTGTTCCTCCTCCCAAATCTTTTTGAATAGAGGGTAAAGCTTGTGGTTACTTCGACGTCTGACTTCAGTGCTTCAGCTGGTATGTTGTCGGGTTCTTCTGCTTTCCCGTTCTTGATTTGTCTGACGGCCATTCTGATTTCTTCCTTCGTTAGTGGGCTGACATCTATAGGAAGATCTGTGTGTGCTGCTTCGATGTCCGGTGGATTCATTGGAGCCGGCCTATTCAGGAGTTCCTCGAAGTATTCTACCCATCTGTTACGCTGTTGTTGAATTTCGGTGATTGGCTTGCCTTCTTTGTCTTTGACCGGCCTCTCTGGTTTACTGTATTTCCCTGCTAGTTTCTTCGTTGTATCGTGAAGCTGTTTCATATTTCCTTCTCTAGCAGCTTTTTCTGCCGTCGTTGCTAATTCTTCCACGTATTTCTTCCTGTCGGCTCTAATGCTCCTCTTCACTTGCTTGTTTGCTTCTATGTATTCAGCTTGTGCTTGGACTTTCTCTGCTCGTGTTCGGCTGTTGTTAATTGCTGTCTTCTTGTTCTTCCTTTCTTTGATCTTGTCCAGTGTTTCTATAGAGATCCATTCCTTATGATGGTGTTTCTTTAGGCCCAGAACCTCTTGACACGTTGAAGTCAATGTTTCTTTGATGCCTTTTCAGTTGTCCTCCATGGTAGTTTCTTCTTCCTTCAGTAGATCTTGAAAGGCTTGGAACCTGTTGTTAAGAGCTATCTTGAATTCATTGAGTTTGTCAGTATCTCGAAGGAAGGCTGTATTGAACCTTTGTAGTGCTGTTTGTCCACTTGTCCAGTACTTTTTTAGCTTCAGTTTTAAATTGGCTACAACTAAGTGGTAATCTGAAGCTACGTCAGCACCTCTCCTGGTTCTCACATCTTCCATTGTCCTTCGGAATTTTTTATTGATGTAAATATGATCTATTTGGTTCTCTGTAGTGTGGTCCGGTGAGATCCATGTAGCCTTGTGTATACGCTTGTGTGGAAATATTGTGCCTCCTATGACCAATTTGTTGAATGCACATAGATTTGCAAATCTTTCTCCATTTTCGTTTCTTTCTCCCAGTCCATGTCGTCCCATAATATCTTCATATCCAGTGTTGTCTATTCCGACTTTGGCATTTAGATCTCCCATCAGAATAGTTAGGTCCTTCCTTGGGCATTTCTCAATGATTGACTGTAGCCGCTCGTAGAACTGATCTTTAACGTCGTCGTTGCTATCATTAGTGGGTGCATAACATTGGATAATATTCATTAAGATCCCCTCCTTCTTTGTTTTGAATGATGCTTTGATGATTCTGGATCCGTGAGATTCCCGTCCTACAAGTGCATTTCGTGCTACTTTGGACAGCATAAGAGCGACTCCCTGAGTGTGTGGAGCGTTTTCCTCTTCGTGACCGCATTATAGCAGCATCTCTCCCGTAGCTAGCCTTTTCTGTCCAGCTTGGGTCCAGCGGGTTTTGCTGATTCCCAGTACTGCTAAGTTGTATCTCCTCATTTCCATTGCTATTTGACTGGTCTTCCCGGTTTCCCACATTGTTCAAACGTTCCATGTACCTATAAAATTTTTTGCTCTGGTTGTTAGAAGGGGCATCGGCCTCGTGGCTTCCGAAGGAGCTCGGCTTTCACCATGAAGCGTCATAATTCTTCTAAATGAAGACCCTCTAACTCCCAGGGCAGAGTTAAAATGGTTTGGATCATTTTTCCTGGTAAGCGTTGTTTTAGCGAGTTAGTTTTCTACGGGATGGGGACGCTAACCCCATGCCCAACCCTCCTCCTTTACCCGGGATTGGGACCGGCAGTAACCCTATAAGAGCTACAGGCGGAGTTCATCTAGTCACTAGTAGTCACATAATTATTATTTAGTATAAATGGTTTGATAGCGATTGTTGAATTTTAAGGTTAACATCATGAATTGACTATTGATAACTAGGAAGCATTGCTATGGAATCCCACACAGTAACTAAATATCTGTCTTGTGTCCACTGGTTTACTAGCTATGATCATTCCGTGATGTAAAATATAAAATTTAACAATATTCACAAATCCCCCATAACGAATAACATATAGATGTGCGGATGGATACTTGTGCCTATGTGATTAAGCAATTCCTCAGGTTGAAATTTTCAATAGTCACTAAAGAAAACAGCTGTTACGAACCCATTAATAAATGAACAAACAATAACCAATTTTCTTAGGGCAAAATCTGATACAAGTAGAAAGAATCATAACAATACTACTATGAAGTGCTTTTTTTAATTTATTGTCCAAAAGTATGTGATTAAACTGACTGAAATTTATTGCATACAATACAATGTATTTTAATAGATAGACTTTGTCTTCTCATTATCACTACTACTGTATAATGCATGTGAGATGTTTTCGGTTGTTCATTCATTTACATATTTATTGTGTTAAGGACTTATGTAGAACGTTGACTTAATGGTTTGGACGAAGACTGAATCTATTTGTCTACATGCATTGATATAAGCGAAGACATCATAGCGTTTGACCGCTAATTGATGTCCATGAAGACAATGACGAAGGGGGTGTTCACTTTGTCCAGCGCAGTGCTTTTCGCAATTGAAACAATCTATTTTTTAGATACTATGGGCACACATTCGACTGGAAATATGTTTAGATCTTGCATAAAGGAAATAATAAAAAATATCTGAGAATTTTCAGAGGCTTGGCACTCATTTTAATCACCAAACAAACAAACAAACATCGAAACTGATCCAATCTACCAGCCAATCGGAAAAGTCATGGACAAATATAGGACTAATAATCAGATCAAATGGAGATTCCATACAAATAGAGAGGTAAATAATGACAGGTTAAAGGTCAACAATAACCAATTAAGATCGAGGTCGACAGGAAAAGCCGTGAATCATATGTGGTGGAATTCGAATACTTCACTTTTACCTGATGATTTTCTGGAGCACATCTGAGCTGCAAATCTTCACCATCTCAAAGTACACCTGGACATAAGCACTGTTTCAGGGAAGGTTGATGTTCAACTCTTCCTAGTATTTTCTATCATATACTTCTTTATTGTCTTCGACCTGAAAGATCAGTCCACTGATTTCATTGGACGTAGGGCAGAAATTTTTCAGCGTACGTTCCTTGTGCTAACCCACACGCGTACGTTTTGCATATATATTTCTACATAAACCACCCAAGCCAAAACTCATGCAATTCATATGCATAAGCATACACATCGGGTAGCCGGCGAGATTTCTGGAGAGCCCTGAGAACGGAACCCAGTTAATTCCGTTTACAACAGAGTGGTGGATTAGTCCGATCACCGCCGACCGACCAAGTTCGCTAGTACGGTTGCCCCTACTAACCAGCAGCATCGCGGGGAGGCTTTACATCGGATTTCGCTGACAAGATCTTAGTAGCATTTATTATACGAAGGTTAATCATGATACTCAGCTAAATTAATAGAAAGAGAAAGGACAATTTCGTCGGTTTGGTTCACTGTTTACTGTTACATCCCAGGAGTCTCCAATGTTAACCAGGAAAATTGGCTCCGTAACTGTAACTGCATAACCAACTGTTATATTTGAAGAGCCGTCGCTTTTATGTACGTATCAACCCTATTGAGTTTACAGCCTAACTGCTTTTACTTGACAATTGGGAACCACTGCAACTCCTCAATCCTACTGGTTATACAGGAGAACGACGATCACTACAATTCCCACGACGCAATCATTTATATGTCAAATTTTACACATACCGCATAATAAGAAATACTATGAGATACATAGGATTACTGTGAAGAACACTAAATATAGTTTACCTGAATTAATATACTAAACAAATTTGTCACATTGAACGAGAGTTCACATTTGTCATATAGAAGAAAGTTTATGCCAGATAGATACCAGAAAATAATGGCCTAAATAATGTTATCCTTCTATCATGTCATATTATTTATAATTTCAATAAAGCACGAATTTTGTAGGCATACAACATATTATGAATTCTCGTGATTCCGTTATCTCTTCTGCTACACGTCTGACTAATTACTGTTATAGTTATTGTTGCAATTCGCTTAAATTTTTCATCTTTAAGTTGAACTTCAGGGGATGTAACCATGTATTCTCTGAGTCCAGTATGATGCAGAAAAATGAGTGCTTGTTTAGCGCGTTTTCAAATATCTGAACATACATTGTAGAATGAGCGCCAGGTTCCTATCGAGCCTCTCCAATATTAGTTGATGGAAATGTAATCTATTTATATCCATCATTAAACTGGTTTTGTGAGTCGTCACGGTAAACACCGAAGTTTTTTTGACTATGGTCAGGCTTACCTACTTTGTCATCAAAATCAGTTGCCATAGTTACTGAGTTCAAGGGTTTAGGCTTTCAAAGAATGTAAGTAAGCTTTCTGCAAAACTCATCTTTTTCTTTAGTGGGAGCGTAAGCAGATATGTCGAAGCGATAGTCCCGTGTTCCTTTTCTTTGTCCTTACAGTGGTTATTTATCAGGCAACACAGGAGCACTACGTTCAGTTCTGAAGAGCCTGTCCTATCTTAGAACTTAATTCCATAATTAAACCAGCGAACTCACGAGAAGTAGCAGTCAAGTTTCCAGATAAACAGTGTTAATCGCACTGGTCCTCCACATTTGGACTCTGTATTTAAGTCCCGGAGATGTAGCAAATGTCAACGGCACGGGTTCTAGCTAATTAAGCCTATTGTGTAGTTTACAACACGTTTCAAACACTAAACACCTCAACGTGTAGATTTGGACGTGGTTTCAAGAAACCAAGAAACAACACTTCCTGAATTTATATCGTTTGCATTGTTGGCACATCGAGAAAAATACGGAACTATCGGACAAGAGAGATAGGTTGGATGAATTTGATCGTCAACAAGATTACCATAAGTGTTGCAGGATTGTAGTTATCACTTCCCCGTTGCCCAGACAGAAGTTTCCTTTTCATTTAGTTGCCCGTAAGTGAAACTGAATTAGTTATGATTTTACCAACTTTGAAGCGTGACCACTAGGCTTTTTTGTATGTAGTTTCCTATGAGTTAACTTTTAAAGCGTTACTCCCAAGGATGCGAATCTGTGCGACTAGATGAGGTGTGCTTTTTTGGGGGGTTAATCTTGCCAACCAATTCATTCCCTTTGTTAGAGGCTTGCATCACTTCAGATGCTAGCTTTTGGAGAGGAAAACATTTTATTCATACTTAACTACAGTCAGCAGTATAATTTCGCTTTCAGATCATGAGTTGTTTCGTTTAGTGTTATCCCTCCGCCCTTGACCTTCCTATTGCAGGGTATAGGGTTCGGATAGGTTGTCGTTTTTGATAACTCTGACCACCTTATCTAGGTAACAGCTACTGTCTGATGTTGTTGATTTAACCAATCTAATTAAAGAACTTGCTTATTAACTTACAGTTTTTTTAATATGTTTATAGCACTATACAAATTATGTTTGAAGGATCAGAGCCTGGTTGTGGAGCAGGAAAGGTAATTCTGAAATAATTTTCTTTACGAATCCTGCCAATAATAATAATAACATCAACTTTTTACCTTGACAACAATAGATTTATCAGTCTGTGTTCTTCTATTGAACAAAAAGAACAGTCAATGTTGACGTCAGTTCTGATGGAATGAATTACTCGATGACATAATGTTTAAATGTCAGAAATATTGTGGCAGTAACAAAAAAATGTTTGAAAATACTCTTCTATGTTATTTGACCAGATTTGTGATACAGGTTTATGTGTTACAAGGATCTACCAACATGAACATTTAACATACCACTATTATATGACGGAGATGAATTTCTCTGATTCTCTATAATACGAATTGATGCTTGATAATATACTAGATAGATCAAGTAAGTTTGGTTCTTCACAATCTGATTATCTATTAAGAACAAAATATAAACCAGGATAATATTTTCTTGATACAGGATACAGAATCCCGCGAGGCGGCGTTGTGGATGAGCACTGCTGAGGAGTCCTACAATAGGACGAAACGGCCGCCCAGTGTTTCCAGGTTTTCCATGATGGTCTAGCTTCAATTGGCTCATGATCTCAAATATCAAAATTACTACAATCTCCACAAAACCTCTTCTGATATATATGTATATATAATTCTCTATCCGTTTTAGGGAGGTGGTGCCGGTGGTCCTATTCGTGAAGCTGGTGGTTCACTAGGCAAAAGGGAAGCCACTTTAGAAGATGAATACTTCCGACGTTTGGTAATCATTTAATATTATTAATAATTTTTAAATACCCTTTTCTTAGGATAAACAAAACATCGAAGCACTCAAAGATAAACTGAATAAGAAATCTGTTGTGGAGAATCAATCTTCGGTGGGTGTGGCATTTAATATTGACCATTAAAAGTATATATATATATATATATATATATATATATATATATATATATATATAATATTCATATAAGATCCTTGTGGAGATTGTTCAATGTTTCCAAGTCTATTTTCCATCATCGACTGACATGTCGACATGTCCACCAACCCGGTTAAAGTCCCGGACGTTCGCTTTTCGTTCTCTCAATTTCGTGAACAACACCGCCACGAGAAGGACTTCTGTGGCAGAGGCTATATACGCGTGGCCATGTGAGAGGATTTCGAGAGGGAGAGCGGACTCTCTCCACTCTCGGCCGTACCAGGGCATTTGGGGGCATAGATGTTATCATATTCATATGTTTGTTAATCAATCATAAATTTTCAATTTAAATCAAGAACTAATATTTACTAGATTACCACGGAAAATTTGCAAGAAGAATTGAATGCCTGTTTCATTCTAGCACAGGACTCCTTACTGGAAGTGTACATTCACAACTTTACATCCAGAAGTCAAACCTAATATCTTTAGTCTAGCTCACGAATGTCTAAACTCTAGATCAATTAGCCGGTATCCAATCGTGTTAGTGTCCAAATTCAGTCAATTCACGATATTACACAACTTTCGCTTGTTGTCTGTTGTGGATAACTTTTCGATACATCACAGATACCTGGTTTATAACTAATAATTTGACATACAGATGGGTAATTACTAACTAGCATCCATTCCATTCATTGTGTATAACACATCTTTTCGGTTTAAAAGGTAAAACGGTGAGTCCTAGAATTGTTAAAAGAGAGAGAGAGACAGGATATAATAGTAGTTAAACAACAGAAAGAAACAAGCATATAAGAAAATCATTTCTGTAAAGATTCTTGCCAAGTAAATAAGAAAATGCTCTGCACAATACTTATCACTGATATCAGTTAGCAAACAATGAATTCTATCCTGAAGAGTTAAAGATGCAGTCAATCACGGTCTGAATAACTCTATGATAACATCATTAATTCTGAAACTGGTTTAATTATCATGAGATGCATCAATCCCTGACGAGAGTATAATTTATAGACGACTTTTGAATGAATTTTAAGTGACGTTGAAAAGTGTTAATCAATCAGAAAACAGTTAGTATGTAGTAGAAACATTATGTAAAACCAAAGAATTAAAGTGGATACACTTCTTTTACATGGTTCAAAAACTTGTCAAGGTTAGAAAGAGATTCAGAGGTTTTAAAGTCGTAATGCATTCGATAGAGGAACTCATCCATATGGCTTTATAATAGTAGACCTCTGGAGTCATGATAAGGTCGCAAAAGCTATTTCAGCCTCGACCACATATCCTCAATATTGTTTGTGTGCACTCCGGTTGTGTAAGCTTATCATTTTTATTACACATATATCTCTACAATACTCATACCACTAAACAACCGAAGCTTCAGTAACATCAGCGAATGTTGCAGCCAATGTTACTGATGCTTTTATTATACAGTTCGCAACAAATATCAGAATTTGTCGTCGTCTCTATCTGAATCGAACGAAAAAAGTCCTTATTCTAGCAAACTTCTTCCTCTAACATATATTATATGAAAAGACAACATTATGGTAGTCTACACAAAGGTCAACAAGTCATTTGATTACCACAATAACAAATGAAAAAACTTCTCAATAATTCCATTTGTTGTAGCCGTTCAATTATCATATCTTCCCTAGAATCCTCTGTGAACCGATTGTATGTAAACCTCAAGTACTGAAATGGATGCCGTGACCTTGAACTCCCTCAAACGCTTCTGACTGACTCGTCCACAAATTGTAGTCTCTCCTAACCCCTTCCAAACTATGGAAACTTCTTGTTTTCATGAATACTAACTAACACACAAATCTAGATTAAATGCAAATCTAATCTTTCATTAAGTTATGTAATCACTTAACATTGACGTTAACACTTCATGTAACATGTTAACGGTTTGCATTATGTAACAGAGAAATAAAAGATTACTAGTACAGGGGTTGTTGAGATTATTAAGTTTTTGATTGAGATCATGAACCGACTGATGTTTCACGAAGCTAATCAAAAACTTAATAATCTCCACAACCCCTATACTAGTAATCAACATGTGCTCACTAGTGACTAGCTTCGTGAGCGAATTCTCGGAGTTCTATTGAGAAGCCGTGACCAGTGGAGCTAATCCATGTCGGGTAGAGACAGGTATCTACGTCAGTACAATGGAAGATGGTCACGCAATTTCGTGGATTGGTCGATGTTAGACACTATCACCATTGGATACCGGCTCAGTGGTCCAGTAGGTTAAGCGTTCGCGCGCGAGACTGAAAGCCCTGGGTTCGAATCCCGTGGGCGGGATCGTGGGTGCGCACTGCTGAGGAATCATACAATAGGACGGAAAGGCTGTCCAGTGCTTCCACGTTTCCAAAGGTGGTCTAACATCAATCGGTTCGTGATCTCAGTCAGAAATAAAAGATGTTTGGTAAATAATTTTTTATTTTATTTAGAAAATCTGATTCCTTTTTTTCTCTTCATTTACTTTTCATCTTCATTCAGAAGGAATCTAACATTTAAACGATGGATAATAACAATAATAATCTGTTTTACAGTTTTTTTAATGCTTTTAATAATGTGTTATACGCATAGTTTCATTATGTATTGACTATTCTATTTTTAAAACAACAAATATATCCTCTTTTTGCTTGTAAAAATCAATGTTGTGCTTTTCAATTGATTGTTCTATGTCATGTGTGGATCTAGATAGCTCAGTGGTAACATTTCTGACCATGAAATTGGTTGAAACTGGATCGAATCCGCCGGGGAGCACCAGTTCCACCAAGATTACAGGTTTACCTTGCTGACGAGTGCCAAGTAGCACAAAACGCGGGTCCAGGGTTTTCTATCGACTATCTCCAACCACCATCTAATCTCAATGTTGTGCTTTATTTTAATCCATTGATCTAGTCACTTATAATCAACTTAGAACCTAATACAAATTAGCGTTGGCTCAAATTACTATGCCAGATCAACATGACGAGTTGCAGTCGAATCCAAATACTATAGATAGCATTGATAATGAAAGAAAATATATATTGAGAATACAGCTTGAAAAGATAGTGTTGGAAGGCATATACGAAGAAATACTGAAATTCAAGACTGAATAGAGGATAAAGAGTCAATGAATTTGTGTAATGTTGATAGATTCTGAGCCAATATTACCTAAAGTCTCAAATCACTGATGACGGTTATTACGCTGATCTCAACTAGGTATTCTACATCTGCCAATATGACTTAGACCAACTGTCAATAAGTAACTGCCCTAACCACCTCAGGTGATGATTTATAACCCGATCGATCGATTTTCCTTTATTAACTAGTACCTCAATATTTCTCAATCGGTCGTCTCACGATAAGCAAATAGTTCTTCGAAGTACCTATTACAAAAACTTGGGTCTACATATGTGTTCTACTTCCAACAACCGTGTTTCATACCCAGGATTATGTAGAGAGACCTTAAAAAAACGTTTCACTTTATTGCTTGGATTTCTGTTGCTAACTCATCTAAAGACTACATGACCGACCGCAAGCGATTTTCCTTTTAGCAATGTGATCACTATACCAGTTTGTCAAGACCATGTCCGACCTAGTTTCATTTTCAAGCATCTCAATATCATTTGTTACTTCAAAGAGTATTTGAACGACAGTTAACAACTGCGTCACACCTCTAACAGTACTTGAGATCACTTCGTTCACAATCAAAACTTATCCGTTGATCTAATTGTTATTCTCCCGCTGTCATTGATCGCTTCTTTTAAAAATATATTTGATTGATTATGTAAAAACTGGTTAGATTAGTGGATTCACGCTTCATATGTCTTGTAAATTTACTAGCGATAAAGGTTAATGTTTTACACCGTATGCAATCATACTGTTTATCTTTGAATCTCACAAATATAGACAAAATTCTATGTTTATGATCTATGGAATAAAAATCTAGTACAATTAGGCACCAAAAATAGACTAGACTGCACAGAACAAGTTTGTGTGTAGGCTGGGATACGGCAAAATGGCCTAAACTGAAGCAAGTAGAATGTTAGGAGGCAACTCATCTAGGCTTTGATCTAAAGGTCTAATTAAAAAAGAGAATGGAAAAAGGTTAAGGGATGCTGTAACCGGTAGCCAAATATGGGCCCATACACCATTCGTTTTCTAGGGCCCTTGGAGCGCATGAACATTGTTCGTCAGGAATCAAGATTTTCAAAATTCCTCATGAAAGTTCTCTATATTCACCAACTCGTTTTCATCGTCAGACGTTCGCTTTTCATCTCCTTACTTTCGTAAACAACGCCTCTTTGAAAAAAAGTTAGTGAGTAGAACTTCATTAACAGAGGCTAAGAACGCATGGTCGCATATGGACACTTTGGGAGGGAGAGCGACCCTTCCCAAGCCTCGTGTGCACTAAGGCTACGATTAGGATTTACAAATAGAAGCTGTGGTTAAGAATTCATGTTAAAATTTTCATCACGAACTTACGTCATCTATAATGTCGAAATTTCATTTAACCATATGGATCAGTGAATTTCGCGCAAAAATCCAGGACTTACTATCTGTAAATTCATTAATTATTCCATAAATTATAGTCTCCCAGATTTCGTTATGGATTAATTTGTAGATAGACCTAATAACATCAAAATTTCGTACTAACTTATGAAGGGGAAAATATTGACCATTTGTCCCTTCTAAACAAACTTGTAGGTCGAAAGGAAGATTGGGTTAAAAAAACAATCAATTTACAGGAAGTTCACATGGACTGGTCAATATCTAACCAACAATTTTTGTCTACTGAAATACAGGTGAGGTTTGATAAGAAGCCTCCTGAAAATATTTCAAAGAATCTACATTACAAATACTATTGAAGATTTAAAACTGCTGACTCAAAAAAATGATATCGAACAGATATCTGTTGAAGTCCATATATCAGTTTAAAAGTGAATGAAAATTGGAACTCCTTATTAAGTTCTATTTCAAAGAAAAACATTTACATTACTGTAAAAAACAACAAAAAATCAAAATTAGACATTGAGTAACCCTATTCTTTTACTAAATCGATTATCATTAAAACATACTACTCAACATTGTATAAATTCTTACATTATATCTCACTGCACTTACCAATGTGTGAGCATAAGCACATAAGATGGAGTAATCAACCAATCCATCCTGAGGTCATATGGCATGTATCTAAATACTTTCATAATTAGTTATTGTCAAATAATCTGATAAACATAGGTGATGTGAACAGGGAAACAAGAAGCCCTGACAAACTACGAAAGCTGTGTTTCGGGACGTTATTTCATTTTATGCAAAGCTTGTAAAACATTAACATTTATTTTTGTCCCTAATCTATTCTACAGAACATGAGCTTTCGTTCGATGTATGATTCATTGCCATACCCTTCTCTGTTACGAAGCTATTGTAATTTAAACATAACATTTTGCACCCTATATTCTACTCTAATTCCCAGCTTTGGACATAATTGTACGTTGTGGCGGGTTAGTCACCTAATTATTCATGTAACTTTTTACACTAATCCGAAGATAATCAGGATATCGGGAATAGATCGAGTAGTGTTCCAGTTGTCTTGTCTTCTCTCATTCGCGTGCTTGTCAGCCAATCAGGTGATAGAATAGTCTTCTTCTCTCTACCCCACTTCGAACTCACGCGTACTAGCTTCAAGTTAGGTCGGTCAACCTATCGCGCCAAGGTCTTAATCTGGATTAGATAAGTATCCTCAGCACCAAAAGTGGGTAGACAGACCAAAGGACATAACAATAGGGAATAAAAAATCATTTTCCACGTTAGTAACACACATAGTTGTAACAGATCATAAGATTGATTTTAAAACACCTTAAAAATTGTTGTGTAGATACTGTTAAAGCCATACAGTTTTGGGGATTAGAAACTTTTTTGTGTAAATATAAACAATTTGTTTTAACCTTGAATCTGCCCAATTGGTTTTCATTAACAAGTATCTGTAACCAGATTGGTCATAAATCGATTACAGATCAACTCCGTTTTCCCATTACATGAAGTAAATCTATATAAATGGACTAGTTGTTTTATGCTGGGTTCTCTAAATAAGTTATTAATGAACCAGTTGTTAGCCAATTACTTTATCCAAATTTGAACTATTATTATGTGAAACGATCGCTTATCTTTTATCAAATTATGCTATGAAATGTAAGTTCCCCCTATAGAGAATATAAATAACGCAGTTCAATGTGTTTTAAACCATGACAATGGGATGTCTTTGATATCTGTAAGTAACTACTATTCGATCACATAGTGGAATCAGGTGTAGGATACTAATTAGACATTAGAAACGTTCTATAAGGCTGTGAATCGTCGTCAACAGAAATAGTTGACAGATGTGTCACACATTCTCAGCCACTGTCTCCGTGACGAGGGATCTTGGTTCACGTCAGACTGAAAAGAATTAGAAAAAGTCAACCCAAAACTTAACATCAAAACAAAGTTACTTACGCCTGTTACTCCCAACGGAGCATCAGCCGCCGCATCACAAGATATACACTTATTGGTTGGAATTAATGCAATAATCGCAATGTCTGGTTGAAGACTTCTCGAATCGATTAGTGGCACGGACACAGGTAATCTTTATCTTACTTTTGTAACTATGCCGAGTCTAGCTTTTTCTCTGAACAATAATTAGTTCGATTCACGTGCCTTTGATCTAGTTAATCTTCTTCCTGAATACATAGATGAAAAAGTGTGACAACTTGAAATGATGGTGCACATTTAGGCCAAGTTTTACGTTATGTATAACGTGAATACTGGCTAACTCATTCAAGACTTACTTCAACGAGTCTTCTCATCTATTGTTAATGATAATGTCCTTAATATCTGACTCCACATAATAATATTCCATTAACTGAGTATTTAAGGTATGCTTAATCTCCTAGTAGAATTACGGATTTACTCGAGATTATTAAGAAGCCTGAACACCAGTTATGGAGATAGTTTATTATTAATGAATAATGATAATCCACAAGCGTATTGTGAGCAAGCACACGATGGGAACAGAGAGAGTGTGAGTTTGTTAAAAATCCATATATATTTTTGAGGGTTAATCAGGTGTGTATAAATTATCGATTATCTGCACGTTGAAACCGATAGGAAAATAGTTTAAAAGTTAATGTACAGACATGCATTCGATCATACACACCGAAATTAACATAGTGAATTAAGAGTCTAAGTTACAATGAATAGACAGATGATACAGTGGCCAAATGGGCTTGCCACACTATACACCCAAACTACATTTCTGATAAATCTGTTACTGGAACGCTTATTATTATAACCCTAAACTACTTCTACACATTAATTCAAATAACAGAGAAAATGAGTAAAAGAATCCGTTTATTTACAGAAAATCGAGGGTGTATATAAATATGTACGTAAACATGATCTAGAACTTTCCGGAAACATATTTAATATAGTAACCGTATAGTTAAATATCCTATCAGAAGAGCAAGTTTCTGCCTGATCCTAATTGGAGGAAAACATCTCCTGACAATTTCGGGGTATGTAGAGAGTTTGGAATTTCCAAAAAGTTCAACTCCTAGATATATTAGATATGAAAAATCTATTGAGCTTCATTCTCTAAAATCTATAGGTTCCATGACTTTCCTGAGATCTTTATCTATTGGGTAAATGCAATACCATGTCAATAATTTCCTTTCGTACTACAGCCCTAAAATGCCCTGGTACGGCTGAGTCAACTCTCTCGTTCTCCAAATGATCTCACATGCCCACGTGCATACAACGACTGACAATGTAGTCCTAATCACTGCCTTCTCTCACCACGGGTGTTGTTTACAAACTTGAGAGAACGAAAAGCGAATGTTCGGCGCTTTAGCCGGGTCGTTGGACACAGAGAGTCAACCTAGGAGAGTTGGGAAACCCTGATTCCAAACCAATGGTGCGCATGGACTCCAGCTTCCTGAGGGAACAAATGGCATATGAACCAATCGTTGGTCACCGGCTAACATGGGACCGCATCTCCTGACGTTTCTCCACTGCTTTGTGGTTCAGAATTTTGTTCGAAGGCTCTGGGTGTGGCCCCCTAAGAAAACCACCCGCTTCAGTTTGGGCACTCGGGAGGTATTCCAGCCCTCACACAAATTGAATGATGTATGTGGTGCATATCTATTTGGTGACTCCTTGTACCATTGTTTATATGTTTAAATAAATAAATTTCGCACAACAAAACGAATCTAGTTATTCATTTAATACATGAGATCTCATTCAAAATTTATCCAGCCTCATCACATGGTTTAATTATTAGTTTTTGTATCATAAAACCTTGATTATCTGATACAGACTAAGAGTTCTTGGTACCTTGTTTGTTCTTAGCTTTAAGCGATCTTTACTACATCTTCGACTATAACTAAATGATAATCATTCTCTACTTAACACTTAGATCAGACCAAATACAATAAGTCATTACATTGTAATTCAATGTAAATGATGCTAGTAATCTATAATCATTATTATTGTTAAGAAAGAACACATGTATTCGCTTCGAAAATAAGCATACAGAGAGACTATACAAGAAGAAATCCATATAGAAATATGAGAAAACACACACATAATACAAAAAGGAAATATGCCTAATATAGTAGACAACAATTATGATCACCGGCTATTAGAAATAATTATAGAGAAATTTCAATGAACACACATGTATACACATTTTAAAAGGTCATAGCAACATATAGTACATTTAAATGAAAAGAAACTACACAAGATAATATTAAATGTAATAGAGTAAAGTGGATGAATTCACTTTGTAGAACTAACTACATAGTGAACATTAAACGAAAAGAAAAATGCAATAATGACAACATTTAAAGTGACAAAAAAAAAATACATCAATATATAACCAACCAACCACCCAACCACCCACCTACCTAGCTCATCTTAACAATCACAATTCACAATGGTGATTGTAAAGAAGACAAAGAAAAGAATGAGGAAAAATAATCGAGGAACTATTATACAATAACAAATGAGAATACTTTCCTTTTTTTAATGAATCAAATCTAGATAACACAAGAGATAGTATAGATGATAAACAAACATAATCAATGTTTTAGTGCTTATTCTATAAATATGAAAATTCAAAGTTTCGATTTCATTCATACTATACTTTACATGAGATTATAACAAGTTATAAAGTAACTAGGAAAAGAAGGTTAATAACACTACTACTACTACTCAGTTGTTTAGATGGAATTAAGAAGTGTGAAGGTGTGACTTAGTGAATAAAAGTTGAATGAATTAAAAATAACCAGTGAGCCACCACTGTTCCACGATTCAAAAAAGAGAGAGAGGGAGAGGAAATCCAAGAAGTTTTACCAGTGAATTATGTACATGAAGAGAAAAGGTTTGTATGTTCTTTCTTCTTCTTCTTCAAAGTTAGTAAAAATCTTTATTAGTTCTCTTAAGAAATCCCACTACATTCATATACCATGACATAATGTAGAGAGAAAAGTGAAGTAAATGAAACCCGGAAAAGAGACAAACCACAAGAAAGTAAGAGGTTGAGTAAAATTTTCTTTTCTTTTTTCAAAACAAAAAAACAAACATACAAAGACACATACATGTGAGATCATACTGGACTTTGATGACGATGATGATGATTATTTAATTATACAATTTGTATTTGATGACCATTCGACGTTGAATCGATCAATTCAAATGCATTATTATTATTATTATTATTATTATTATTATTATTATTATTATTATTATTATTATTATTGATGATAGTTGGATCAGAGGTAATTGTCTGATGTAATGCAAGTTCCATTTCCTTCTTTGTTTCTTCACTTTCGATATTTTGTTGTTTTTCTTTGTGTTTTGTCATCAAATCGAATTGACGTCTTTGAAATAAGTGAAACAAAGAGAAAGGAATGTGTGTATTGTATGAGAAGAGAACAACTAAATTATACATTAAAGTGATAATGATAATGATTACGATATTGTCTCAACAGATCAAAATGAAAATATTATAACAACAGAATAAAATGAATAGTTTGGGAAGTTACACTAATTAACTATCATCGCTCTTGTATAGTTTGGATCAAGTTTCATCGTATATTAATAGTTTAGGTGGGTTTTTTCTATGATGTGCATCGTAGTTTGGTTCTAAGTGATAAATCAAAGCGATTAATGAGAAGCTGTGTTTGATATAAGCTTCATAGTAAATGGAATATTTTAGTAAGATGCAACTGTGATCTTCACGTGAATTAAGCTGTCTATGATATTGAAGTCTATATCAATGTCACAATTAGAGATGTTAATACGAAGATAATCAAATTGTGATTGATAGGGAAATGTGAACTGTTTGTTAAACGATATTATAACTCTAAATCTCGATTCCAATTTCTCACACTAAGTCATAACCTTCCTTAGACCCTAGGTAGGGTAGTTGAACTTAGCGTCACTTTGCAGCCGTTCAAAAAACGTTTATAAATTATAGTATCACCGCTAAGATTATATCGTAATATTTATCAAAATTGTGTTACTCGTCCTTTATTTATATATTTTGCACAAAATTTGATACAACTAGGTACAAAAACAAATATAAAATATCAGTTTGAGGATTTGTGGAGATTGTAGTATTTTCACAGTTGAATTCATGAGTCGATCTAAGGTAGACAATCCTTAAAAACCTGGAAACACTGGACTGCCGTTTCACCCTAGTACATGGACTCCTCAGCAGTGCACATCCACGCAGGACTCGAACCCAAGACCCTCAGTCTCGTGTGCAGACTCTACCTTCAATCGATCCATGATCTTGAGCAAGATCATGACGTTGTCCAAAGAAGCACGAAAAGCACTTATAGGATAGAAATCTGACGGACCTAGAATCACCAAAGCATTCTTAAGACCAAAAGAGAGAATTACGATGAATTTTATTCAAGGCCATGCTCCCACCAATGATGAAAACAAAGACGATAGAGACTAGTTTAATGAGAAGTTGCGGTAGAGACATGTTCAGGAAAAAACCTGATCAACCTGATGACAGATCTGAACGCCTAAATCCAAATATACAATGCCTGGAATTTCTAAGCTTGCTTTCATTCCATAAATCGTAGTCATACGTCTGATTACTCCAGGTTTATCATTGATTAATCATTCCCCTATTTACTTCGGTTCTGTGTCACATGTGACTAAGTTATGTACACTAATTGTGTTGCTCTGTGGTCAAAATATGTCAAGTATATTATTGTATGAGCTTTGAGTCATGATTGAATTGAGTACAATACAATAGATCCGCTCTCTCTACCTCCGTCTTCCGATTGGCTACTGGGTTAGAAAGTGCTCGAAGACAAACAATCGTTATGATCATGGCTGTTGTTCGTTGATCGATGCGTCAATTAGTAAATGAAAGATTACCAGTCCCAATAACAATATAGGTGAACTAATCAATAATCGAACTAGGAAGAGAGAGGGAAATCATACAACTGCTTTCCTGTCATTACGGCCCAATACCTGCCCGAACAAGCAATCTACATAGATAAAAACACAACAACAATGCTTACTTAGCTAACCACCAAGTAATTGTGGATCCAATCAAACTAATTATTTTTAAAACACATACAGTACCAAGCCAAATAAATGGTAAACCTTCTAAATTATATTCTAAACATCCACCAGCTGTTGGAGAATACTTTTGATCTAAAGACATTGTAGTAGCAGTGGTTGTAGAAGACGACGAGTAGATTGATGACAGTGGAGATGACGATGGTGAAAAAGACGAAGACGATGAAAATATGGATGAATTTGATAATGATGATAATACATTTGTATTCATTAATAACGATTCATTATTATTTATTGGACTGGATGAATAGTGATCTATAGGATTTGAACGATATTGACAAGCTAAATCGAATAGTTGGCCGAAATACATCGGTGCCGGAATATATGCTAATCAAAGAAAAAAATGAACAAAGAACATTGATTCACCGATTAAAAGGTGAACATTTCTATCCAACTGTCATTGAAAAAGAAAGAAAGAATAAGAATATTTTCTAATAACCATTACTATAATACAATCGAGATCGAGATTAGGTTACCATTAGACTAGATACTCGATAGATACAATATACAAAGACTGGATAACGTTATATTCACGAACAAATATAAAGAAGACCAGAGAACACGACTAGGCAATAGTTTAATCAGTACAATTATAAGCACTTTACACTCAATGAGCCCTGAGTAGAAATTAAAGATAGCATGGAAATCAAACGTTAAATAGTAAGTAAACTGAGTGTTTGCCTGTTCACATTCAGTAGAAAATTGAATCTTAATTTTGCTATCCATATATTAGTTATTTGTAAAGGTTTAGTATTTGACCAATTTTTGAAATGTTCAGGATTTCAACTAATCAGTCCCTTATAATGTTCGTGTATTTCGAACGTAGACTGATTCAATATTATCACTCAATTGTATATCATTGATTCCACCAATAACCACTATCCAATTTTACTGAAATTTGGGACTAAAAGGAAATATAGAATTAAATTTATATCGATTATACAAGCTAGCAGTTATTTGGACTCAACAGCTCAGTGAATAATGTGTTAGCCATTTGAAATGAAAGGTGCTATGTTCCATTGTGAACAATGGGACAAAGGTAGTATATCCGGCTAATAAGTCCTGAATAAGACGAAACGCTCGTCTCGGATTCTACTGATAGCCAACTTTACTTAAACGTGTATCAACTGCTTTTTAGATTTAGAGTAGCATAAAACAATTTGAAAACAATGTTTCGATTTATTAACTGATGTATGTTAGAAGTGGATATAGGTGAGTTCAGAACAAATTCTGCACGTGGTTTGGGTGTTCTGAATAATGTTAGTACGTCAATCAGTGAGTTGAAACAACTACTTCAGTTCAGAGCAGATCAATTTATTAACAGTCAGAACATATTGGAATTATTCCAAACAATTGACACAGTTACCAATGTCAGTGATACATTTTGAGCAAAAAATTAAGAACAAATGGATGGTGGAGAGATGTTGCATCAAGTTTCAACGGACCAGCCCCAATTATTAACCCAAAAGATGAAGTATTCAAATTTGACTTTTCTACCTATACAGCGAAGTTGCGTTTGAAAACAAACACCACCTAAACTTTACAATCAGTCGTAAAAGTAACAGAGTACATCATTTTATTATTTATTTTAACGCATAGATATTGATACAAGGAGGCAACAAATACATATGCGCCACACAATTCCCATTCGACATGTGCCCAAACCGAACCAGGTGGTTTTCTTAGGGGGCAACTTCCCGAGCCTTCGACCCAAATTTCTGATCCACAAAGCAGTGGAGCACCGTAAGTAGATGCAGTCCCATGGAAGCCGGTGACCAACAATTGGTTCATACACCATTTGTTGCCGCAGGATACTGGAGCCTATGTGCACCATTGATTTGGAATCCGGTTAAAGCGCCAGACATTCGCTTTTCGTCCTCTCATTTTCGTAAACACCCCCTCCACGAGAAGGCAGTGAGTAGGACTTCCCTGGCAGGGGTTATGCACCATATTACTTAGTCTAATGTTTGTCACTATAAAAACAAACTTAATAAATTGTAAGAAAATGAAGAAAGAAGACAACATCCATGATAGATCATCTGTCAGTATCTCTTATACACATCGATCAACAATAAAAGTTAGAAGTTGAAGTGGATATTTGAAGTCACAGCATATCATGACTAAATCAACTACCTATTTGAATAAAACAAACAAAGGAAAACCGAATTATAAAACAATATTGTTCGACAATTTTTTCTTACCTAATGTTCTGACAAAGAAAATCTGTAATCCAAGTGCAACAGAACTATCTTCTGATGAGACACAACTGTAAAGACAATTTACAAATTATATCTTTATTAATTTATTTTTATAAGATATGAATGAACAATGGTATTCATTTGAAAGAAAAAAAAGGATATTTCCAAAAGAATTAATCATAGCCATGTTGGATAAGTACAAATGATATTGATTTGAGGTTATTGTGATAATTACAATTAGTGGTTAAAGACATTGAATGATATGGCACAGATGTATTCACTGTTTATCTTAATGAAGATTTTCAGCTCCAGTATTCCCTTGTACATATTTTCTTTTTATTTAGTCTTTTCGGACGATGTTTGCTATGATTAATCTTTCTCATCATTATTACTACTTAATGATACTGATTCTTTTAGTGTTCATGTTTATCTCATCATGATGATATTAAGGTATGGAAGCTTGAGTCAACACACATATCCGCCAGGTTCTATGTCAGTTATAGCTAATAAAATAGAACTGTATATGTAGAAATCTTACCATTGAAGTTTAATGGTTATATCATACCTAAAACTGATGAAAATCGATGAAGTGAGATCATCAATAGATTCGGTTTACTGGAATCAAATAGTATCGATTGTAGCTAACACATTTACAAACAATTGTATGTGAAGAGGAAGCAACATAAACACTGTCTACCATTTAAAAAATATCAAAGTACACTAACTTTATCCAGTAGTGTACGAAAAGAGATCCTATACAAGTTAGAACTTCTGCTGAGCTGAGTTTGTGTTTAAAACATATTTCTTAATCAGGAAGGGGTTTTGTGGATATTATAGTAATTATGGTAGTTGAATTCATGAGTCAATTGAAGCCAGACCACCATGGAAGATCTGTGCTTCCAGGTTTTCTATGGTGGTCTGGCTTCAATTGACTCATGAATTCAACTATTAATATTTCTCAATCCTTAGACAACTTGAACGTAGGTCAGTGATAGAATCTATTGTTGTTTACCTAGGAACATTACCTTTTATGATTGAGGACAAGTAAAACATAGAAACAAGTTCTATCTATGAATAATTACTGATGCGAGCCGACAGATTGATATAAATTTAACACATAAAGATATATACATTGAATCCCATATAATTCAACTTATATATTTGCTGTTGTGTGCAGTGGAAGTTATAAAAATTCATTAATTCTTCGTATAAAAAGAAACATTTACACAGTTTATTTCTCTTCTCAGGACATATCTAATTTCTCTGAGCTGGGGAACAAAAGACCAAAATCATTTACCTGAGCTACAAATCTTCTCCACCATTGGCATTAACTCTTGATATTCAAATGTCAAATAAGAAATTAACGTTCATCAATTAATTAAGAAAAGAACATCATTTAGTTCTAGATTGTCTGAGTGTTAGGTTCGTTTGGGATTATATAAAAAATATTTATTCCCTTCCTATCTGACTTCCTTCCTCTTTATTAATTATGCTACTGATTAATAATCAGTAATTAATTACAATGCTAATAACTTTTGAACATTTCGAGAGAGAGAAAGTGAGAGAGCGGAATCTCCCCACTCTCGGCCGTACCAGGCCATTTGGTATTATACTGCGTGCAATACAAATGAATATTTTAACCTGGTAATTTACTTGTCAGGGGATCAATAACAAATCATGGAAGAATACTTCTGATAAACTTCAAAACAATCTAAACACGAAACAGTAGTTTAATGTTATTTAACTTAAAATTCTTCAAACAAATATCGGTTACTCGATGTGTACTTATACTTCATTCACATTTTGAGTGTAAGAGGCTAACACTAGTAATGATCAAAACATCAAGGCATCCGCTTCACATATCATCAAGGGTTAGATGAAGTCTTTCAAGAACAGTAATCACAAAACAAAGTAATATGGTAGGAAGAGTGTTAATTCATTTATACGAAATTCTAACAGAAAAGAATATTCAGTAGTCATCATCATTAATCCACTCACCTCAATGTGATTACATTACTTGGATTTTGTAACATACCAGTACAAAGAATATGTAAGAATAACATAGCTAGAAATAAACCATACAAAGTACACTTAGGTTTACATCGACCAGGATAAACTTCACCAGAATTATTTGCTAATAAGAATTCATTATTTATTCTCATTGATGATGATAATGACATTGGTATTGATGAGATCAAACCAGATGGATTAAGTGTAGATCGGGTTACACATTGGCAATCAGAATATTTCTAGTTGAAAAAAGAGAAGAATATTTCTTGTGTTTTAAAAATGAAACTGAATGAAAGTTATACACTGAGAAAGAGATTTACAATGATTAACATTGTACAAGTCAATATATTTTCATAAGAATAGATTAGAAGAAAGTTAGACGTTGCCAAACCAAGAACAGGTCTGCGTCAACACCTGAACTAAGGATAGGGAGTGAAGTAGTCGAACGCGTTGACAACTTCACTTATCTTGGAAGTCTGATCAGCCCTAATGGGTTGGTGTCTGACGAAATCTCAGCACGGATTCGAAAAGCTCGCTTGGCTATTGCCAACTTACGTCACCTATGGCGAAGGCGAGATATCCGTCTATCAATAAAAGGACGAGTATACTGTACGGCAGTCCGTTCTGTTTTAATTTACGGGCAGCAAAACATGGCCAGTAAGAGTAGAAGACACTCGTAAGCTATTAGTATTTGACCACAGATCCCTCAGAAATATTGCTGGCGTCTGCTGGGATCACCGGGTAATTAATAGTGAAGTTAGACGCAGGGTATTTAGGAATGATGGTAAATCAGTTGATGAGGTTGTGAATCTTCATCGACTGAGATGTTTGGGCCACGTGTTACGCATACCTGAACACCGATTATCACGACGTGTAATGCAAACCGATGTTGGAGATGTTTGGAAGAAAGTTAGGGGCGGCCAAACAAAAACGTGGCATCAGTGCTTGAAGTCACTAACTTCTAGTCTGAGCCATGTTGGTAGATATATTCTACTTGGTTGGGGTCCGCGTCACTATCTTAACCAGTGGTTGGAGACTTGGTGATATGGATCAAAATCGATCACAATGGCGTCGGTGTATACACTCGCTGTCTTCCCTTAAACTGTGAGATTAAAATCGCTTCATATCTTTCTTTCTATGAACTAATTCTTTCTTCCTGTACTATATCCTTATTGCAGTTTTTCTTTTACATATTACCACCTCTCAATTAACTACTTTTATGAATCCGGTGTCCATCTTGTTGTGTTAATGAGGTATGGCAACTTGGACCGATGCATATATGTGCCTGGTCGTACGCTGTAGCTGACTGACTGCCAAACCAAGACAAAGTATCAGTCCATGTTGTAAGTAGCTACTGAAATGGTTCGTGTTGATAAACGCAGATTACTTGATCAGAGTCAGCGAGATTATCTCAAATCTATAGTTGGAGTTGATAGGTAACACTGTCTCAGAATAAAAACCCCAATGGTGTGTAGAGCAATTCACTTAGATCATGAGTTTTAAAATTATCATATACGTTTAATTCTGCGAATTTATCCTTTCTTCTCCGATCATAATATACACAAAAACTTTTCCACTACTAGTGATACTGTTACTGATTCTATTACTCTGAAATTTGACTTGATATTTTGATCATTTGGTGTAGTATGATAAATTGAACAAATGAATATGTATGTGGGGTTCTACATTGTTTATGGCTGACTGATGTAGTGTACAAGACAATGTGTATATTGACTTAATGTTACATAAATCAAGAAACAGAATTTCTCAAATCATGTATCCTAAACCAATCCCAATTGTGAAGTATTCATTATTGAATAATAGATTTACGGTATTAATTAAAGAATGAAGGAAGCTACGCACAGTTAAATAGGTAAATAAACAAAGAACTAATAAACAACATTAAAACAATTAGTAATTACTGTTATACATATGATTATTTAGATCAATCAAAATAAATGATCTAACCGATTGAAATTATACAATATAGACGATACGCTTCATGCTTCACATAATGAGAATTATAAATAATTCTAAAATGGTTCTATCTGAATGACTCTAAAATTGTTAATGTACTAGTGTAGTAGACGCTATATAGAAGATTGTTTTTAATTAGTGTGTAGAGGAATGTGGCGTTGGAGTTACAGCAATTATCAGTCAGAGTGAAGAGTTTCAGAACATTGAAAACACGGAGTTGGAGATCAGATGAGAATACAATTCAGACTGCAGAACACACCGAAAGGTTTAAATGGAAGACTAAAGGCTATGTATATGTATTATGTAATTAGTTTGTAACTTCTCACAATAAATATACATTCCTCCGGCCTACTGTGCTTTACACTAGTTGAGTACACTAACTGGAAAACATACAAGTTTAATGTAGAACAAACAGAGCAGAGAATTTATCCAATTGATATGAATTATTAATGGTTAGTCCTTGTCCTAAATTCCAGGCAGATCAGCAGTATATATTAGTGTAGCGATATTGAAGTTCAAACTGGGACTTGAAACCATTGTTTATCGCTTTAGGTAAATCTAGTCGATGAATCCTGAGTAGGACGAAACACTTCCCAGATTATATTACTAGTTATCATTCGAAAACATTGTCAAATTCATAAATACATTTAATATCTAAATATCCACTTAATGAGTGCAAATATCAACAAAAACTAGTCAAAATCTAGTCCGGTACATTAACAGCAGGAAAATGCAAACACTTTTATCAATCATAAAATACTGTGGAATATCGAAATAAGAAAGACTGGTAAAGCGAAGAGTTCTCTTTACGGTGAATTTATTTTTAAAGCCATACTATCGCAAATACAATCTCTTTTTAAAAAATTAATAATTGTTGTGACTTTAAGCTTGGCTTGTTATCACATGATTTATTCGCTAATCGAGATATGACTTATTCAATCTTAGTATTGTGCCAAACCTATGTCGTTCGACTGGTATGAGCAGCCGAGCGTCCTTATTGTTCTTTTGTTCGCCTAGCCCGTCTAGTTGAGTCCAGAACACCAATAACAGCTTCCACTATGCGAATCATTTATTTCAAACATACTTGGTTTATATACGAGACAAACAGACCGCATCACACCATAAAATAGGAAATAACATTTATACAAGATCAAGCCAAAAAGTGGCCAACTGAAACAAACTTCTAGTAAAGTTGGTTGGTTGCCAGCAGTGAAATTCACGACTGGTGTTTCGTTTTATTTGAGACTCATCAGCTGGACATAAGTGGGTTCTCATATTGCTGCTCATAATGGGATTTCAATTCAATACTCTAACATCAAATGCCCAAAGTGTTATTCACCGAGCTACAAATTCTAAATAGCCACTAACCTGTCCAACGAATAAAAATTTAATTTGTAAAGTTTTGTATGTTGTTTCTGGATCGTAATGAGAGCTACTACTGTCTAAAATTACTTTTTACTTAATGGCAATATCGAGTTTGTTTGCCATTAGGATGCATAAATTTCAAAAGACTAATCAATTGAAGTTTTTAATGTCAACAAATGGAAGATAAAATTTATTTTCAAATTGGAACCGACCTCATTTAATCATTCAATCATTACATAAATAAAATATAAATTACTTCAATTTCTATCTACTGACATCAAGACTGTGGAATATCAAGAACTAAAACAAAACGATTGTGAAATATAAATTATTTAACATATGGAGAAATGATCCATTTAGATCCATAAAAATTATACAACATGGAAGATAAATATATAGAAAGAATACACAAAAAACACAACACCTACCTTTACAACTCCAGCTTCTAAAACACGTGTTCTGCATCCAGCAAAACAAGGATTGAAAAATGTCAATGATTTCCTATCACAGTCATCAATCTTGTCATTTGGACTACCAAGATTATTATCACCATTAATAATATCACTACTAGTACAAGTTATTTGATTATTTGTCTTCTTTTTAATACTACTATCACTACTACTATCACTACTACTACTACTAGTAGTAGTAGTAGTAGAAGAAGAAGAAGAAGAAGAAGAGGTAGCGGTCCAACACACAGGATTATAATGATTTACTGAACATTGTGATTCAATGTAGTGTGTATAATGACGATTATCAAATTTTTTTATTCGATTATTAGATGAATAACAAAATTGATTACATGGTGCTGTTAAATTTGATGGTATTAAAAAACCTGGACCATTTTTCCAAGGCCAACTAAACAATAACAAGAATAAAATTATAAAATAATAATATACACTTTAGATATATGTAAAAATTATTCAATTAATAGTTTACACCACGAACATACTTTAATTAGATAATTGTTGTCCAGTTTAGGTGATGAATTGAATTATGGACATTGTTGTATTCAGTCAGTCAGTCAGCTACAACGTAGGACCAGGCACATATATGCATCGGTCCAAGTTGCCATACCTCATTAACACAACAAGATGGACACCGGATTCATAAAAGTAGTTAATTGAGAGGTGGTAATATGTAAAAGAAAAACTGCAATAAGGATATAGTACAGAAAGAAAGAATCAGTTCATAGAAAGAAAGATATGAAGCGATTTTAATCTCACAGTTTAAGGGAAGATAGAGAGTGTATACACCGACGCCATTGTGATCGATTTTGATCCATATCACCAAGAGTCTCCAACCACTGGTTACGATAGTGACGCGGACCCCAACCAAGTAGAATGTATCTACCAACATGGCTCAGACTAGAAGTTAGTGACTTCAAGCACTGATGCCACGTTTTTGTTTGGCCGCCCCTAACTTTCTTTCAAACATCTCCAACATCGGTTTGCATTACACGTCGTGATAATCGGTGTTCAGGTATGCGTAACACGTGGCCCAACCATCTCAGTTCCACAATGAAAATCATGCTCAAAGGGAGCATAAACATATGTGTGTATAAATCCCAGTATTGAATAGAGATATATTATCGTTGTAACTAATAATAACATCATGTGTAAATTCATATTGTTGGCTATGAGCCACATTGTGTATGACGGCCAGTGGCAATAGCTGATTGCTAAACTAGATGAAATGGGACTCGAATCAGCGACTGATCACAAATTGAATAGGTCACACTGTAGTGAACAAGAACACCAGTGGGGACAATCCAATGTGTTTGAGCACAAAATTACAGAGCATTTCAATGAAATCCGAGAACCATATAGTAAATCGTTAATTTGCAAAATGTCAATCCATCATATCAAACTTGACTGTTCAATCTATTGTATCAGATCTGATTGTTCATGCGTTTTCATACCAATTGCGTTCCGATCTCGTCCTTTCCACATCGCCCTTCTATACCTGACTACCGTAACATACTACTTGTGTGGATATAAGTAGCCCACACAACAACACTAATAACTAACCGTTCCAAAATAATAACCAAAAGAAAACCTATCCACTAACACTTCAATCAAATATATGAATTAACTATTCAGAGAAAAGATTAAGCTTTAAACTAATAAAACAGTAGGATATAATTTAATCTTCCGTTAAAACAAGAGGGTTAGTAAATTAAAATGAAAGATATCATGTTGAACAAGCTATTAGAAGCTATATCTATTAGAAGAAATGTCATTTTAAGGTCAGTCAATGTGATATAGAGCTGTTACATAGAGAAATATCATTTTTGTATATATATGTGTATATATATATGCGGTTGAATTTCATTCCATCTGATAAAACTTCATCAAATAAAAAACAAGCGTTAATCTCTATAGGACATAATATCCAATTTTCAACATGTCAAATTGACCTCCTTCTTATTTCAATATATAAAAGAGAATGAAAAACACGAAGAAATTAATTTTTTTCTTCTTCTTAGATAATTAAGGTCTACAGAGCAGAATTAATACTTATAAACGAGAAAAAAAAAGAGAGGAAGAAATGGTTACAATTTATTGAGTGAATTTCCAACACAGGGAATAGAATCAAGGATCTCCAATCTCACTTGTATGTAAATCTAATGGTGAGCACATATCAAACTTCGATCGATTCACGACGCCGTAAAGTGAATTATGGTTACCAATTATGGTCTAGCTAAGATCAGTTCATGATGTAAACTATGAAAATTCAACAGTCTGCAGTGAACCCTTGTACTAAAAGGATTTTTGTAAAAAGTTAAAAATAACACAGCACAATGTAAATATGATTTTTTTTCTTCTTCTGGAAGCATAAAAATTCTGCCAAGAAAAATACATAAATGTTGAGTAACTGTGATATAAAATAAGATTATTATTTAGACTACTCAATTCTAATTATAAACCATTGTGAAGAAATGTTAAAACTTTGAAAGCTATACATACATACTAACACCTCAGGCAGAATAAAGGCATACAACCACCTCTCTCCACTGTTTCATTCAAGCAGTGGGGTTAGGCAGAATTGTTCAATGTCACCATTTCATATCGCGCATTATTTGGTGACGTTTGGACTGATTGGAAAAAGCACAGAGGTGGTCAGCGTATGGCATAGTGTCATGGTATTAAAGAACTATATACAGGACTGGTATCTGTAGGTCCTTAACTATTCCCTAGTTGGAATCTAAAAGGTAGTGAAACAGATGGGTTTGAGACGTTAACAGACATTACTCTGAATATAGAAGCCAGTGAAGATCCTGTTATAACTTTGTTTTACTTTCGTTATGTAAATGAAAGGATCTTTTTAACGGAAAGAATCCTTTCTTAACTGCACTGCTTCTCCCATTATTATTATTTCGCTCCCATACACTTATTTTCATTCAATTTATTGTCTCTTTTATTTTACTCACCTACCTTTATCTTTTCACAATCTCATTTTTATTGTGTAGCGAGTATATGTTTTGACTTATTTTAGTACCAATGTTTATGTGTTTAAATAAATAATTGTGTGCAACCTGAGTATATATTAACCAAATCTGTGCTAAGATCCTACAAACTCTTCATCCTGACTCCTAACTATTGAGAAGATAAAAGAATTCAGGAGTTTTATTAACAATCCAACAAAATGAAATACAGAGAAAATGCATAGTTATTTATGAAATTTCTAGGGTATCGATTAAAGATTCTACCTTCATCGAGCCAAATTCTGACTAATTAAGATTGAATTTTTTCTCCAAATCTCTATCACCAACTGAATTCAATCAGTCAAAAATAACGTCGGAACTTAGCTCAAGTTTATATTAGTCCAATTCAACACTACATCAGCATAGCAAAATGAAATTAAGGTCAATATCATAGAATTGGTATATTATTAGTGATAATATGAAGATGATTTGAGTAGAAAAGGCTATATTTCATAAGAATAAATGAAAATAGAGCAGATTGCTGAATAGTATATTCAAGAACGAGTGTACCAAAAAATACAGCTCGAAAGGTAAAGTTGATCACAACCACATCAAGGTAGAAGTTACATTATGATGTCAACGGAATCAATAATAAATGATTGAAGTTTATGAATAAATAAAGATTTTTACAAAGGGTTCATTGATATGAATAGACCGACAACAAACATAAATCAATGATACATAGTGTTTTATATCAACTGACCTAAAAAATTCAACACATCACGTATCATACTACGCACACACCCATACAAATATCATGTCATTCATGTTGTCTCATAGTGATCGGTCAGCAGATTTTTCTTTCTAGTATTTCACTAGCCCATACAATGTATGTGTAAATGACAGTTAAGCCTTTAAATTCATTGAATTAATGAGAAATGATTGTTATGTCAAAAACGGAAATCAATTTCTACCAACTCAAAAACATTTGAATATAATTGTTAAAAAAATTCATTTGTAACTATGTAAACAATAATGAACTAGAAGTGTTCGCGCACGGGGCCGAAAATCCTAGGTCCGAATCCTGCGTGCGGGATCGTGGATGAGCACTGTTGATGGATCCCATACTGAGACAAAATGACTGTCCAGTGCTTTCAGGTTTTCAACGGTGGTCTAACATTGATCGATTAATTAATTCAATGAAAACCCAACAGTCTCCACAACCCTATACTGATAATAAACTTTATCGTTAGCACATTGAGGCAATTGATGCTATGATAACAATATTTGTGAAGTAATATAACAGTTATGGAGTTGAAATACTAAAATTTTCTTAACAATTATAGTTATAGTCAACGTTTTCAGTGCTCAATAAGTGTGATGAAGAGTTAGCATTAAGAACTGAAACTAAACGGAAACAAGTTATTAAATGATATGTTTATAGAAAAAAAGTAACATTTAACGATATAGAGATGGAAGAGAACACAGGACTTTCATGAAAACAATAGTATATCGAAAATTTTATGGATACATAGATACGCACATGGCACAAAAAGAAACAAATTTTGACTTACTTTTCCCCGTTATATGTAGCTGTTATACCTGCTACTCGACTAGATTGACAACCAATTGACATTAGACTAATACTCGTTATAACAGTCAATGAAATCATAATACATAAACCAGATAAAGTACGATGTAATGTAGGTCGAAAATGTCGCATTAGTAAAGCACCAGACAGAACACCTAATAATGAACTTGGAACTATCACAGCACCTATAATTTAGAAGAAAACAAGTAGATGATGATAAATAGGGAGAACATTACAATAAGAAATGTCACTTTGTTAATCTTATCTCGATGTGCTATTGAAAACTTGAGCCAACGCACATCTTTGTCACAACATAAGTTAATTATTTATTTAAACACAAACATCGGTACAAGGAGGCACCAAATATATATACTCCACACATTGTCAATAGATTTGTGCGAGAGCTGGAATACTGTCTGGGTGCCCGAATCGAGGCAGGTGGTTTGTCTAGGTCACTTGCGGAAACTTTAATCTGGAGGCCTAATACATTAGGCTGTGGAGAGACATTGGGAGATGCAGTCCTATGGTAGCCAGTGACCAACATTAGGTTCATATGCCATTTGTTCCCTAAGGGTCCTTGAGCCCATGTGCATAATTGGTCTGGAATTATGGTTTTCCAACTACACTAGGTGGGTCATCCATATCCACCAAACCGATTAAGGCGTCGGACATTCGTTTTTCGTCTTCTCAATTTCATAAATATCACCGCCACGAGAAGGCAGTGAATAAAACTTCCCTGTCAATGGATGTATACACGTGACCATGTAAGAGCATTTCGAGAGGGAGAGCTAACTCCTCCCACCCTGAGCCATAACAGAGCATTTGGAGGCCAATACGTTGATAATAACTTACTGATAACCCACCCCTGTCAGTCTCATAATTCCATTTTCTGCACATTTAATTATAATTAATTCATTTGACCATATGATATGATATTATTCAATTAAATAAGCTTACATCATTATAATTATGATTACTATTATGATCATTTTCAGACAATGATCATTGTGATAGCAATAACTCGTATTCATATATCATGTTTATTCACATGATATACGGTAGAAAAAAAGTAGTGATAAAATCAAATTTATATGAGTTTGTGCAGTAAAACAATTACATGTTTTTGGATTTTATGTTTTTAGTAACCAAGAGAGTATGTACCTGTAAATCAAACAATATAGAAGTACAAGTCTATTGTAATACAATATCTACTTAATAATATGTTTATAGAATGTATAGAGACTACTACTACTACTACTAGACATAAAATGACAAATACAAATAATTTGAATAGGCATTGAAGGATTGTTGAAATATGACGTTTTAATGAATATTCAGAAGAAAAAAAACACTGTAGATGTTTCGACTAAATCAATAGTATATTAATGTTGACACAAAATCTTTGGCAAAGTAGACAAGGTAATTTAATCAAGAACCGCATAATGATAATAATAATAATAAATTTTATTGGATACAATATCGAATAGGAAATAGACTTATAGTAGTAGTACATAAAATAAAGTAGTCTATTGTATGTGATGATGTGTGAGGAGGTTATGTCTGTCTACATTCAATAGCTAACAATAATTTGACTGGAAATATAATTGTAAGTTTAAGTCATATAAATCAATGAACTTCTTGGGTTACGTTTTACTGGTAGGAATAAAAAAAGTAAACACTATGAAGTATAAAAGACACTGGATATGAATAATAATAATGTGAATGTCAACACCAGGATGTGGCAGGTACATATTCAGTTGATGAATACCAAATAGAATGAAGCATCGATTTTAGATACTATAGCTGAAAACCGTTCATCTATTCTCAGTCAATTACAATGTAGAACCAGGCACATATATGCATCTGTCCAAGTTGCCACACATCATTAGCACAGCAAGAGAATCACTGAATTCATCGAAGTAGTTACTTCAATGGTAGTAATATATAAAAGAAAGATCGCATATATATATATATATATATATATACAAACGTTTGTCGTTTCAATCGTGACGTGTAAGAAATCGTTTTCAAAGTTTATTGAAAAATAATCCGTTAAGATTTTATCGTTCCTTTAAGGATTAATTCACGTAAAAATGCCTGACGTGAAAAAAAAACGGATTAGCGATGTTTTCAGAAGTACAATTTACAGACAAATCTGGTGACCAATGTCATATTTGTCTAGTTTTTTAGCGCTGATCGAATTCTATTGATCAATAACAGATTTTTTACTATTCACTGATCATTTGATTGTAAATATTTCAATCATATAAAAAGGTTAAAAGCGAGCCCAACAGTTTAGTCTTAACATTGCAGATATTTAGATTAGGTGATGCGAATTCGGATCCACCAATGAGCATTGGTTCCCTCAGCATCACAGATACACATTGTTGACAAGTGACAAATATCAGAAAGCATACATACAGTTATTAATTTTATTTCAACCGATCCAGTAAAACTATAATCTATTGATGATTTTGAGAGACCATTACATATAAAGCTTATTTTTAGTTATTAAGAATCCGATTGATATGTAATAACCAAGAACAAAGTTGACGAATACTTTGAAGATCCAAAAGGATGAATATGTTTATGATGATTTATTTGATTTCAAATATCAGGAACCATTAAAGTTATCCTTATAGATCCAGAAATTATAGTCCCTATTTTTATGCTTTCTCATATTTTCATACATGTTATCAACTATGTATCATATTGTTTACTGAGTTATAAAAATAATGCAAGCTATCTGTCATTGGCGTTATAGTTTCCAAGCTAAATTCCGAATGGTCTTATCTTACATCGGATTAATTCGTCCGGATAGTATACTTTTAACACTAACTTAATACATTATTGTTGAGAAAGCATGGAATTACTTCATCAGTTATCTGGAGACTCACTAAGTCAGTGAACAACTTGTCGGGGGGAACATAAAATGAAAAGTATTGGGTTTGAGTCTTAATGTAAACATCCAAAAGCTAGGATTTAGGTATAACCAACTAAAGACGAAATATACATTTCCTTGATTTTACAACTAGCTACAATCAATCTATATGAAAAGTGTATTGATCTGCTTTCAATTTTGATTAGACTGTGTTACTTCTAATGAATCACCTAAACATGAATTACCATCTTTATTATTATAATGTCACATTATTTCTGTTTAGATTACATCATATTTACGGATTGACTTCTAAATAATCTAATTTCTATAATGTTTTACCATTAAACTTAATTTATAACATTTTAATACAATGTAGGAGATTTATGTTGATGATTAAACTTTCATTGTTTACACATCATGAACATCTCTATAACTTAGTTTAAACTATGGTTGTTTAGCTATGTAAGTTTAATTGATGGTGTGAACTATGAACATAGAATTTCAATGTTTATAAAAAAATAAATGTTTACAAACAGTCACTGATTAGAAATTGATTTGATTTATATTAGTGAACAATAGAGCAAAAGCGCGAGTAAAAAACAGTGTATATTAATAAGAAATTATTATTATTATTTTAACACATGGACATTGGTACAAGAAGGCAACAAGTAGATATGCGCCACATAAATCATTCGATTTGTGTGAGGGCTGTGATACTACCCGGGTGCCCAGACCGAAACAGGTGGTTTTCTTAAGGGGCCACACCTCGAACCTTTGACCTAAAGGTCTGACCCACAAGGCAGTGGAGCATCGTGAGGAGATGCAGTCACACGGAAGACTGGTGACCAACAATTGGTTCATACGCCATTTGTTCACGCAGGATACTGGAGCCCATGTGCACCATTGGTTTGAAATCCGGTTAAAGCGCCGAACATTCGCTTTTCGTTCTCTCATTTTTGTAAACAACACCCTCGCTACGAGAAGGCAGTGAGTAGGACTTCCCTGGTCGAGGCTGTATACGCGTGGCTGTGTGAGAGCATTTCAAGAGGGAGGGCGGGCCCACCTCACTCTCGGTCATACCAGGGCATTTGGGGGCAACAATTAAAAAGATGAGATACACTGTTTAAACTTCCCTATTATAGAACTTCATAGTAGTTATTAAACAGGCTATCTAGATTCTTGTTTGACTGTTTGAAATAGAAATGTGAGATAACATAATTAAGTTAATAAAAGTAGTGATTTGTAGACAAATTAGAAAAATTACCGTACGCTGTTCATATAACATCTAAAAAACTACATTTTTTTATTTTATCATAGAGGTAAAGAGACAAAGTGCAAATTAAACACATTTAGTAACCTTAAGAATTTTTAACTTCGCCTTACTGTTCATCTTTACCGATAGTCGACCTTATTTAGAGATATCACAGAAACTGATACATCTATATAGGTTAATCCAAAGCTTGATACTACTGACTTTTAAGCCAAATCCTAAATTCTTCAATTACTTCTAGACCTGAGCGTCGAATAGTGGGGAAAAGCAATTAAAGCTTTGTTACAAGATTAATTTACGTACAGAAAAAGAGCTTACTTATAGTTTCACAAACCTATAGGTTTCTAGAAATGCACTAAACTTATTAACAAAGCAAGTAATAATACAATCAAATTGTAACACATAATCGAACAAGATGTTTCTAGCATTCTGCTGGCTTCAGCATATATTGTCAATGAACTCTTCCAAGTTCTCAATAGAAATCTAACGATCTAAAGTCTACCATTATGTTATTCTACTGTTTGGTTATAATTCCTTAAAAAAGATTGAACTAGATTGCCAAGCGAAACATTAGATTTACTTCAAATTCATCAGCTGAGATTATTGAAGAATATTTTAAAACTAATAACAAAGCTGAATGTATATTTATTTAGTGATTTAATCTCTAAACATTCAAACAAACATTCGGTGTTTTAATTAATCAATATAATATGACCTTTTTAGTTTTGCCTCCATATTTTAAACAGACCTATCAATTGGGACTTGCATTGAATGATAGGACCATGAAAAGAGTATGTTTTTGTACAGCATAGCTTAGTCGTTATGGTTAATAATTAAACCGTAAGACAATGATAGTTCCATCGTTTTATAAGATTTACGGCTATTTACTTAATTACTGAAAAGAATTCAATGACTGAAGCTGAGAAAAAATCTTAAATGGGATTGTTTATTAAGGCTGATTTAATTACTGAATAGCTTTATTCTGTTTCATTTGATCTGAGATTGAAACAAGTGACTAAATAGAATACTATTAGCTACAATCTACATCTATATATATAGATGGGTCATGGCTAACAGTGAAATCCAGGACGCGCATTTCATCCAATTTGAGACTTGTCACCTAGACATACCTGGATCGCACAGTTGATATTCACTCCGGGAATCAAACAATCAATACAAATGAACCTAAATCAGGAGACTAATCAAATTTATCGGATTATATGAATAATATTTATAAAATCAAGTCGTCTTAAATTTCAATGCAGAAAATCAATGAAAATTCGGAACAAAGCTAAACAGTGTTTACTTCATACAAAGTATTAATTCTATCATATATACTACTAATAAACCTCGTAGCACACAAATAACTGGTCAGTCAGTGATACACAAAGTACAACCTGGCACATATACGTATCCATTTATGTTGATATGACTGTGTCAATACACTAACATGAAATTATCAAAATAAAGGTCACAGTAGCAGAATTAGTAATAATATCAGTAGTAATAAGGATTAAGCATGGATAACATGATACGAGAACAAAGAACAAATCATTAGTATCAAAAGGATAATACAATTTAAAGGAAGACAAAGAATATATATATTTGTGCCGTGGACACCTATTTAGAGCCAATGTCACATCTCGAATATACTGAAGAATAAGTTCTACTTTAAACACAGTAGGTGGATGTTAAAATAAATAGGAGAAAGATAGTAGATGGGAAAAGGAAATGAATAACTGTTCAAAACTAATTTTATTGCCACCTATTATTCAAATAATACATTAAAAAAGCATAACCTAGACACATATTGACAAGTAATGATAGGTGGCATAGAATTAGGTTGGAAAAAGATTAGAGGTGATCAAACAAGAATAGGGCATCAGTCCATGAGATTATTGACCGTTGAAGTGAGACGTATGGATGCAAATGCAGATTATGTAGTTTGAGTTCGCTTGGTTATTGTAACCGGTAGTTGTAAATTTAAAGTGACATAAGCTTAAAATGACACATTCATATTTACTCTTCGTCTTCTCCTAAACCTAGAGTTTTGAAATAATTTTATACTATCCACAAATTTATGTTTATTTTTGGATCATGTTGCCCGCATCTAATCTTTTCTACAACTACCACTAATATAGCTGTTACTACTTTTACTGCTCTGGTATCTCGCAGTGCTGGTGTGGTGTAGCAACTTATATCGATGAACATATATATACGCTAGGTTTTATACTAATAAGGATTACCTAAATAACTCGTTAATAACCACACACATACGAATTGTCTATAGGCTTTAAATTAAAAATGTATGATTTTCTAGCTTTTAAAATTATTACATTAGAAATTCCTTAATTGAATGAATCGCCAAATGATTTGACAGGTAATTAATATTAATTTATCAGAATAGATATAGATTCATTCATGTTACTAACAGAACTGTATATTTATTATTTATAAATATACAGTAAGGGAGGAGAGTTTAGTCTTTATAATTAGCAAAAACTATTAGTAATAACATAGAATGCAAATACCAATGTTCGTATAATATTGCAAATAGATTACAGGCAAAAAATGTAAACAACTGGATGCTGACCCAGTAATTCAAAGGTGCGATTTTCGCGGTTAGACTTGTAAGTTAATGGTACAATCTGCAGTAGGGTCGTAGATGTAAACCTCCATCCTAGAATGGGATAGATGTTAAGTGCTTCCTTTTTTTCGGCTATTGTTTAACAAAGATCAGTTTATGATGTAAACTATAAAATCCGACAATCATCACAAACCCCGAACATTAATATTATGTGACTAACATCGTAAATGAGGAAGCTTTAAAAAACTGTTCAGTCTAACTGTGGGGCTCCTCAGTAGTGCTTGTCTACAACTACGAAGCACAGGATTGAATTTAGGACATTCGACGTCGCGTACAACCGCTTAACTACTAGAACACTTGATTTATTTTATTTGACTGCATGTTCTCGCTTTTGTTTTAATTTCTCCACGATATTGTTCTCACTCATTTTGTTTAGGGTATACTTTTTTAACGCATTAACTTTATCAAGATTTTCTATTGTGTAGCTATAGTCCTATTTAATGGCATAATCCAGTGATAATAATAATAGTGATGATAGTGTTTAAAAGAAGACTTGAGGTGTTAGTTAAATCAGATAAAACCTAAATTCAAAGGAGTTAATTAATTTGTTCTCCCTTTACAGAAATTCATTCATATGTATGTTTTGAGAACTAGATATGATAACGCATACATGATTGATCTATCATTTCTTTTATAGAGTAATAATAAAGCCTACAAATAATCCGAAATGATGATGACAATGACAATAACACAAAAGAATGGTTATTGTAAAAAAAATGTATCATTATTATTGTTAATACAAGCTCAAGCATATGATACACACGAACACACACACGCACATATATACTAGACAAACGGGTTACGTCAGAAACATCTTATCAATGAAAATGTAGAGATAAGGAGTTTCCAAGTAAGTTATATGTTTGTATATCTATCTGTGTATCTATCTATTAAAATATCTCTCCAAATGGAATAGAATTATGAAAAGTAATGGTATAACAACTGAACAATGAGTTATTTATTTATTTGGACACATAAATATTGGCACAAGAGAGCGCCAAATATGTATGCACCACACAAAACAATGAGAATTCAAAGAGAAGAAAAAAAAGGTAAGGAGTGTAAAAAAAAGAGAACAATAAGGAAGAGACTGGTGTGGGGTATTGTGATAATAATAGTAATAATGGGGAAACGGAAAGGTACAATCAGAAGAAATCTTTTAGTTGAGTAAGATACAACCACTTTTTACGAAGAAAGTAAAAGAAGGTTACAACAGGATTGCTTCTATTCTGAGCCATATTTGATAATGTTTCTAGCCACTGTGTTGCGCCATCTCTCAGACCCCAACCAGGGAGTCGTGAACGACCGACAGAAGCCAGTCCTTTGCAGCCTCCTTTCATGCCACGACACCATGTAATACACTGACCACATCTCCGCTTCTTCCAACCAGTCCCAGCGTCCACAAATAATGTACGACGTGGAATTCTCTGGGACGACATTCGGAGAACATGTCCAAGCCACCGAAGTCGGTGTTTCAAGATGGTAACACCAATTGGATTATCGTCTCTGTGCCCGAACACACGATACCGAACCTCTGCATTACTAACATAGTGTTGCCATTGGATGTCAGCAATCCTTCGGAGACAGCGATGATCGAACACAGAGAGTCTTCTAACGTCCTCAACTCGGAGAGGTCAGGTTTCACAAGCATAGAGCAAAACTGCTCTCACCGACGCGTTGTAGATCCGACCTTTTACAGCCAGACTAACATCACGAAGGCGCCAAAGATGGCCCAGATTGGCATAAGCCGCTCTGGCTTTCACTATACGTGCATTGATCTCATCACTCACACCCCCACCAGCACTTATGATGCTACCCAGATACACGAACTTCTCGACTACGTCTATCTGCTCACCATCCAGGGTGAGTACAGGATTGGAATCCTGCCAGTCTTGTAGGAGTACTTTGCACTTCGAAGGTGCAAAGCACATACCATACCTACGGACACTGATTGCCAACTGATTAAGTGCGGATTGCATGCCTTGGGCATTATCGCACAGTAAGACAATATCATTCGCATACTCAAGGTCGAGAAGTCTTTCTCCAGGCAACAGATCCACACCACCATTACTTACATCCATCAGAGCTGTTTCCAGAATGTCATCGATGGCAAAGTTGTAGAGGAATGGTAAGATTGGGTAACCTTGTCTAACTTCACTGCTAGAATGGAACAATGGAGAGAGGTGGTTGTATGTCCTCACTCTGCCTGAGGTGTTCGTATATAGGGCTTTTGGGATGTTAATAAACTTCTCAGGCACACCCTTCTTCAATAGACAATCCCAGAGAACAGACCTATCCAACGAATCGAAGGCAGCCCCGATGTCAAGAAACACTACGGTTGTTGGCCTTTGATAAGTATAGCGGTGTTCTAACATTTGGCGGAGGGTGAAGATATGATCAGTACATCCTCGACCAGAACGAAACAATGAGTTAGCTATATTTTGTAAATTATTAAAAGTGTTAAGTAGTAATCGTAATTTAAAAGTTTTCAAAGGAATTATAAATCATTTCTGATCTGTCCTATATGCATTAAAGCTGATTTGTTTGACCCCAAATGCCTTGGTACAAACGCAGGGTGAAGAGGGTCCGCTCTTGCTCTCCAAAGGCTCTCACATGGCCAAGTGCATACAACCACTGACAAGGAAGTTCTATTCACTGCCTTCTCAAGGCGGTGTTGTTTATGAAATTGAGAAGACGAAAAAGGAATGTCCATCGCTTTAATCGGTTTAGTGGATATGATGATCCACTTAGTGGAGTTGGAAAACCCTAATTCCAAACCAATGATGCACATGGGCTCAAGGACCCTTAGGGAACAAATGGCATATGAACCTATTGTCGTTCACTAGTTGCCATGGGACTGTATCTCCTAATGTTGCTCCACAGCCTTATGGATTAGACGTCTAGGCCAAAGGGCCGGAGTGTAGTCCCCGATCACTATATATATATATATATATATATATATATATATATATATATAAAGAAGCAGCTCAAATCAATAGATTATCCAAGAAATCTTTTCAAATCTGATGTCTACTAGTGTAGACTTTTAAAAGTATAGCGGAATTATTGTTTTACAGGGAGATCTCAAATGTCGGGTTTTAGAACCTCTGTTAAAATACCCCATTGAAAGTGCTTTTAGTTGCTTATACGTTGGTGTCTACTTAGCCTATCGTCTTGACCTAGGATTCATTTCAATGAAAATTGAAGGATAGTCATTCTTGAAAAGTACTGTGTAGAGTTTATTTTCATCAAATAGTTAATTTTGTTCTTAGTAAAGGTTTCGTCCTTGCCATAAGCAAGTAACAAACAGAGTTCCCGTAAATAACACTTCACTATATACACCAATAATAAATACAGGTCAAGAGAGGGAAAGACCCAGTATTTGGTAGATCATACAAATAGCCATCTGAAATATTTCAAAAAGAAACTCAATACACAGTATCCACAGTTTTCGAAGGTGAGATGACGATTTATGATTGATCTGAGACGACGTATCGTTTTATAATAGGAAGTATGGAAATTACGAATTATTGACTTAGGTGGTTTTATAGTCAATGAATTTTTAGCACACTTATAGAAAGCTCCCTCATTATTTGTCAAATCAAGTCGTATATAGCATTATGGCAATATAGAAATACCAGAGTGAGTAAATTGCAGAACAATCCACTCTATGGTACTACATGGTTGAAATATGTGTTTGAGAGTCTCTTTGAAGGATTAATCGTGTATCTTTAATTCATATAGGGAGAAAAGATGATGAAATGAGAGAGGGTTTTCAGCATTTCGATTAAATTAACTGAAGAGACCGTGAACATACACCCACCCAAGTATTGCAGGAGCCGGAATGTATTCAACAGTACTGGTTTTCGTCTACTTAGGTTACCCAAGATCCCTCTATCTATATTACAAGAGAAAAGATTGTAAAATCTGGTGGCATCCATACTGTCGAGTTAATAGCCAAACGAATACCCAACAGTGATACGAGATACTTTACAAAATAACAGTTTTTCACTTGTCGTTATACTGGAAGAATCTAGGTTCTTTCACATTAAATGGTTAAAAATGAATAGACTATTAAAAAGAGTTTTCTAAACGATGACGAGATAACCCCTTAATAACCAATGTTTTTTGAAGCGAGCAAGAATAACTAATAATAGTAAATACACTTAGATGATAATAGCAAATTACATCACGAACTGATCTTAGTTAAACAGCTTTTGAAAACCAGAAAGCAATGAACCGTTTTGTTGTAGTCTAAAACTTCACAGCAGTTAGTAGCAACAACCCCATAGGAGATTTAAACCAAAATATTCGGTTCATGGTGCAAACACTCAACCTCTAGATAATTGAGCTGGCATCTATTAGTTTATATTGTCTAGCTTAAATCAGTTCGTGATATTGTTTATTATTTCCAGGTCTTTAGCTAAGATCATTTTATGATGTAAAAGCAATGGGCTACAACAATCTTCATAAAAACCCTTTATTAACAGTGATTTACTTAACTTTTAAGTTGGCTGACTTTATTTATTTTTCTGTCATGATTAGTTCGCATAAAAGACTTAATTTTTTAAGTATAAAAGGACGATGATAAGGGTACAACATATGAAGGGTATCCAATTAATAGAGCAAGTGAAAGGTGTGCACTCTAATAAAGGTGATCATCAGAAAGGTGCGCATTAATTGGGAATAGATTATATCTTAGCTGTTTGAAATTGACATGACTATAGTAACAACAATAACAATTTGTTACGGTATTCGAAAAATTACAGTATTTGCTGAAATACGGAAAATACAGTTTTAGTTGATCGTGAGGTATAGGGAAGGAGGGTAAATCGAATATATTTCACGCCGGTGAAAATGAGCCTTATTGACAGTCACCCTTATTAACGTGTGTCTTTTTTATACGCAGTTTTTCACTCGCCATCTTCATAATCACTCTTCTGCTTGCACTTTTATTAACAGTGAAATATAATTATTTTGAAAAGTTTGCATGATATTTGGGACTGAATTTTGATCAATCTTTGTTGGCATATCTGTGCCTTGTGAAGAAGGCCTTGGTATAAATATTTTCGCCAAAATTTGTATGGAACAGATTACCTTTGTCCACTTGTAGAATACAAGATACAAGTTTTGTCATAGTCAGGGCTCGTCAGTTGGATCAATTTGTCATATCTCTGTGTTGATTTTCAAACCGTAACTCAAACAGAGCATCGAGAATTAAGCTTTTTCTAATAATAACATAAACATCGTACCCGTACCATGAGTGAATGGCTATCGGCATTCAGTAAAACAATCGGTATTTCGTTGTGCATCTGAGATAAAAGGTATTGGATTCGAGTCTCTGTGTAAACATCCACACTAAAATGCAGGTAAATCTAGCAAACTAGTCCTAAATATGATAAAATCACACGTTCTGGATTACAACGCCAGCCATGATCCATTTATTCTACACAATAAAAACAATAATCTTTGTAAAGTTGGATTGTATGTACAAAAGGCATACATCTGGAACTTATGTTTCATCAATTTCAGGATGTACTTTGAATCTTAGGTGTGTTGGTAATGACACTGAGATATGAACTTGATAGCTATCGGTGTAAAAATCAATACATAATCTATTATTCTAGTTAGTTATAAATTTCAACAATAAAGAGTAATACAAAATAGAAATGGCTATAATTTTTATCCAAGGAAAAATAATAAAAGAAACTTACCAGTATGAATACTAGCCAAATAAGCTGGTATATGAAATAAAATTTGAATGTATTTTGCAGCAAATGCTAAAAACGCAGCAACAATCGATTGTTCCACTACAGTACTTAATGTTACACCTAACCAGACAGGATTAGTTAGTACACGACGTACGATATGATATGAAGCTGAAATTGAAAAGAAATATGGAGAAAAAAAGACCAGTATATTACGAAGCGCAGATGAAACAATTACAACATCGTAAACGGGATATCGAACCCACACAAAAATTATCTCTCGTTATAATGGGATGAATATTGAAGAAGTTGTAAGTTTCAGAACTGTTCTACGAATTAATAATATCTATACCATCTTATTTGTATAACTGGTAAGTAAGTGCATGGTTGCATTTCTGCATTACCCTTATTGTAGGCCTTCAATTTACCTGTCGACTGTTATTATACGTATTATTAATCCCTAATTATTGCAAATTAATTGTGTACTGTTTGCTCCACCCTCAACTACTAATGGTATGATTGCATTCAGAGCGTGACTTCTTATTTGATGTGCTATGTTATCAGGCATTTCAAGTATATTATTGTATAGATATTGAGTCTAGTTTACTTGGGTACAATAAAGAAATGATCATCTTCCTATGTGCTTCTTCTAATTGGCTACTTGGTGACAAGAGACTAGAGGAGCAATAAACGTTAAGGCCTTGATTGTGGTACATTAGTCGGTGTGTAAATTCGTGAACATAGGTCACCGGTCACCGACGATATAGCGTGTGATATCGATAAATATCTCGAGTCATACCAAATCAACAGATCTCAAAACATACCACCTCCAGTTATCACAAAAGATGAAAATCATTGAAACAATTGCGAGTAATATTTTATTTGTTCATCTTGCCGACATTAGTCGAATTCAATTGATTACTTTTGGAATGTGGTCAGTTAGGCTTATGGATTAAACACTACAGTAAACTTTACCTCGGAAGTTAAGAAATCGAAGTTTACTGAAAATTCTCATGACTGTCGGCGCCCATTAACAATATGTATATTCAGTATAGATGAAACTGATGATATCGCCTATTAGATTCACACCTACACCATTGAATATTACGTAATCAAAGATGTCATTACCTAGACATTCAAGCGGTCATTGGCCTCCTGGTTGATAGATGTCGGTCAGACCGACGGACTAGACAATACGGTATTAGTCACCACTTAATGACCAAATAATGTAAACATCTGATTCTTATAAGCTGTCAGTCGTTATTAGGGTAACACCACACAATGCAGAAAATGAGTTATTCCTCAACATAGTAGACGTCCCATGTTGGTGGTAAACACCAATCCGCATAAAACTAGGTAAAAGACGTATTGGTTATCAATCCCAACTACTAATAACTTAATGTTTTTTTCCATCAATCTGATCACGATAGGCCAGAGTATGTAAAGTGAAATTTTCCATATATACATTACTTTTAAGTAAATTGTTTAAGGTGTCACAAACACTCATCATGAAATGCTTCTTTCTGATTTCGTCAGTTGAAAATGTTACACCACCGAGTACTGAATTTGTTTGTTAAAAGTTTAAACTAACGATAAAAACATTTGAAATAAGAATAAATCCGATTTGTCCTAGTATTTAGTGCGGATGTGAGTCTTATGCAGAGAAATCTATTTAAATTATAGTAACATGAGATCTGGTGTAAGTACTATATCATAGTTTACATCATGAGCTGGTTAATGATAACTATACAACTGTTTCGTTCTAGTATGGAACTTCTAAAAAGTGAGTACTCATAACTCCAACAGAGTCTTTCGAACTAACAGTAAATTGTACTTGATTTGACCTAAACGTGATGTCTTTGACCATTAGGTTTTGTCTGCAATGGAAAGCTTTGACTACTTCGAACTTGAATTTATATCCTGTTGGAAATAAATGTGCTACTATCAACGATCTAGCCTCAAGCTTCCTAAGACCTTAGGCGTGTTGATTGTATTCTATTCAGTCTAATCAATCTCTCGTCCCTATGTAATTTATCCATTAGAAAGGGTTGAAAATTTTGAAAAAACTAGGTTTTTTAAATTCAAGTAAAGTTTATTCACCGATAAAAATGTTGAGAATGCGTTTAAAGTTGCACGTGCCGAGCTAATGAACACCTACGTTTATCAGCCTGTGTATATCTATCTATCCTGTCTATCTGACTACATTATCTCCAAACAGGTTTACATGTATTAAAGAAATGAAGTGTTTTTTCGTATATATTATTACCATTTATGCCTTCGCATTTCCCCTTAGTAAATATATATTCATGAATGGTTAATTTATACTAGAATTCGATTAGTTTCGTATATATGTTTGAACATAATAGAACTCTTATTTATAAAGTTTTTAATCTACTCTTTGTTAATATTAAAAAAAGTGAAATTAACCAATCACGTTTAATGCATCCTGATCGAATTGTCTCAAGGTTGTCATTCGATCAAAAGAAGTTTCAATGTGAACATTGCCACTATGACGAAGATATGCTTAGCTGATGAGTCGCGAAAAGGAAGAAACGCACAACCTGTATTCATTATTTAAATTTACTAATCATAGACCACTTATTGGAAAAATAATGTGCTTTAAACAGAAAAAAAATGAGGGAAAGACTAGTGAAGTCTCTAACTCCAACTAAAAAAGGAATCAGTCAGTAAAGATATCATCAAGCTGAACAATCAATCAAAGTCCCCATGTGTTATCAAGATAGGAAGCATCAATATATCAACTCGTAAAGTTAAAATACTCCCTAAACCAATTAGGGATAACAGTGAAAAGTTGACTATGAAATTAGTTGATTTAGAGAATTCAATGAGAAAAAGTACAATTTTTTTTTCTTTGAATAATACTTAAGAAATGATTTTATTATGAAGAGGTCATATCGAAAATAAATTAACAGAAAACATTTCATTCCACTTAGTTAGTAATCCCCGTTCTTATACAATCCAACTTTATATTACAATCAAAAGTTTTCACAAAAGAAAAAAACAAACAATGAATCTCAAGGGAATTTATCTGTGATGTTAATCTCAGAAACCTGACCTGTGAACATTGTATTGTTTACGGAAGTTTGATGATAAACAAGTTGATTAGTCAATTGATGGTGTGAAGCTAATTATTACGGTTACCTCTTGTTTATGTCACCATTTTATTCTCATTGCACTAAAATATAAGTCTGATAGGATTTTAATCGTTATTCAAGTGTGCTAAGATAAGCCAGTCACCAGGTTAGGAGAGGACAAACTGGAGAGTTATTGAGTAATGGAACTTCAATGTAACAGTGTGTAAGTTGATCAGTTACACAACTTCATTTAACTCCACATCATTAGTTGGACCGCGTCAGTAGGCTTAATATGTTGATCAGAGTCTAAGTCTACATTAGTGAACCCCAAAATACTCAAAAAAACCAAAATCTAGAAGACAAACGAAACAAATAAACACACAAACACTATTACGTATGATCACAAACAACAAATTTAATTATTACCTTTTATTTTTGACTTAAGATTAGCTTGGTTTTCACTAAATGAATTATTCAAGGATGTTTTCATGCATTTTCCCAAATTGTCAGATTGATCTCCACAACCAGCTATACCATTATTAACAACTTCGACAGTATTACCGTCAAGAGAATCAAGATGACCACCACCAATATTTGAATGTGAACGAAAGTGTTGATTTGAAGGGCTAGCAATTGTCCCATCACCACTAATTATAGCATCCTTGATAGATGGAGACTGTGCATAAAGAGAATTAGGAGTAATGGTAGTGGGAGAATAAGGAGATGTCTTAAGTGAATCAGCATGATTTCGCTTCATTTCAGGCAATCGTTGCTGTTGTTTAAATTCTTCTAGACTTGGATACTGACAATTGCGACTATCCGGTGATAGTGTATTGAGCAAATGATTTGATGTTAATGTTTCAACACCTGCGACAGCAGCAGCTGAAACGGCTGTTGTGGTTGTGGTTAGTGATGGTTGTCCGAATTGTTTGTTTATATTAGGCAAATTATCGGACGATTTTACGTAAGATAAATTCACTTTATTGTTATTTGTATTAATATTGGAAATATTATGATTATTAGATTGGATTGTAGGGGAACAGATCTATGATACATAAAAAAAACGAAATTGAACACCAGATTAACCTATTCATAGTAAACAACAATAAAATTAATGGTATTACCGTCAAATTATATGTTCAGTTGTGTGAATTTCATCGTAAACATGTCAGTATTTATGGCAGTTACTGAGAATATTTGAGGAAAAATTGGTTAGAACAAAAAGATACACAGACGTTTAGTTTCAGGATCTAAAAAGTCGAGCATCAGTATAAATGATCGGGAAGTCATATATAACGCTCAAACAGAACATCATATGCATGAGATAACTACGTCAATGATCAAATGTGAATAAACTATTTGGAAAAAAACCAGTAAACTCTAACTTAATCTAAGGTTACATAATGTAATGACCCCAATTGACTTGAAAACTTATCATACACGTGATGATAATGGATTAACAGTTAGTATTAATTATAAACTTACATAAAACTTCAGCTAAAACTGTCTAATAGGCAAATTTAAGATCAAAAAATGATATCGTGAAATTCTGGATCGAGTAATAACGATGAATTTACTGTACTATGCCACGTATACATACATCATGAATGGCAAACACTATAATAAATGGATCATAAGTGACTCATAGAATCCTATGATTGTTCTTCACATAGGTGGAGGAGTTAAATAAAATTTACCATCGAAAGCTATACACATAACAATTCTATACCAAAGATCATACATATATCCAACTCTTATTAAAACAATAGTAACATCGTTCAATCAGAGATAATGACAATAATAATAGTAGTGACAATAATACCAGAAGATATTTTTCAATATATTACAGGGTTATGGAGATTATTAAGTTTTCATTGAGATCGCGAAATACCGTGGATTGGTTAAAGTTAGATATTAACATCATCATATCCCGGCCCAGTGGTCTACAGGTTAGGTGATCGCGCGTGAGTCTGAAGGTCCTGAGTTCAATTCCCGCGTGTGCGCACTACTGGGGAATCCAATACTAGGCTAAAATCACTGTCTAATGCTTCCAGGTTTTCCATGATGATCTGACATTGATCAGTTTATGATCTCAATTATTATATTAGTTTCAACAGTTGAGATCATGAGCGAAACTGATAGGTCTTGAGTTCGAATCCCTCGAGGCGGTGTCTTGGATGCGCACTGCTGAGGAGTCTCACAATAAGATGAAACGGCCGTCCAGTGCTTCCAGGTTTTTCATGGTGGTCTAACTTCAATTGACTCATGATCTCAACTACTACAATCTCCACTAAAAACCCCTTCTGATACTAATATATTATTTATCAGAATGATATTTAAAATAATCTCAAAGATTGAAATTTATAATAATTCCAATATTTCGTTCAGTAATCTTGTTTAAACTTCTACAAGGTAATAATAAAAAAGAAATATATAATGTTTAACAATCACATCTACACTAACTACTTATTTAATAACAATTAGATATTGACTTTAGTAAGTAGGATAATATGAGTCTATTATAAAATGTGATTAGGTAAACAGTATGAAAAGGGGTGAATGTATGTATATATGTAACTTATTAAAAGATAAAAGATAAAAGATAAAATTGCAAATGCTTTTCTTTAATAAAAAAAACGTCGACGTGTAGGTAAAATATAAATAATCAAATACATAGTTATGATACTAAACCATTTAAATTACTTTTGTCGGAATAATACTATATGTGATATAAACAGGGTGGATAGAGATAAGATTCAAATTCTATAATTAAACAATGTATTATAAGATTTCTTTATCCTAGCTAAGACCCTGAAGGATGTCACACAACGTATCTAACCACTGGTTGAGATAATTATGTGGACACCAACCACGTAATCGACATCTTACTACATGGGTCAGTTCAACAATCAATGACTTTGGGAACCAAAACTACGTTTTTGTCTGGTTACATCCTATTTTCTACACTAGTAAACATCAAGTCTCGAGGAATGCAGTGGTTGGTCATACATATCCGAACCTTTTCAGTTGATGAAGATTCACTACCTCATCATTTAATCTGCCATAGTGCGCTTATGTTTTGGGCACCTAACCTCAACATTTCCCACATGGCTGTCCCAGCATTAACGAGCAATGCATCGAAGACAAATATAAGAGCAAATAATAATAACATACTAATATTCCCTACTCAGTAGGGTGGCACAAGTTGGTAAATGCCAATTGAGCCCGCTGAATCCGTGACAAGACTTAATCAGACACCAATGCACATGGGTTGACGATACACTTCCAAGAAAATTAAAGTTATCAACCGACCCGACCTACTGCTTCACTTGCTGTCATTAGTTTAGGAGTCGATATAAACCAGTTGTGAAGCGAAATTTAGGAATATTAAGAGTTAGGGTTATAGGCTGTAATTAGGATATGTGGTCACAGTAAGAAAAAACTTCTCAACTACCAAAATACCCATGACTGAGTTTTATGAATCACATCAAGTACGCTCAGATATCATCTGCATTAGGAGGAGGTACTTCTTATAACTTAGTTTATAAACTGTACCACATTCACTGAGTAGTTGCGCAAAAGATATTTCTAACAGTTTTAAGAATTGTAGAAACTAAAGAAAGATAATTTCTACTTGTTTTTTTTTAATTAAGATCCAGACTATTCTTTACTGCGCTTCAAAATTTTCCGGAGAATCTAATAAGCTCTATCTTAAACCTTACTGGTTCTCCGAAGGTCATCGATATGGAACAGTTACCCCCAAAACCGAATAATTATAAATTAAAAGGATGGACAAAACCTACTTTATCCAGATCTTCGGTTTCATCGTTTGGAATTGTATTGCTATCACTTTTTTTAATAACTGCAAGTTGTTTAGGAAAACATATCACAGGTAATGCTACAAAGAAAGTTAATGCAGCGCAGACAAGCATACCAAGCCACCAAGCACCAAGCCATAATGGACTATTACGGTCTAAGCCAGTTTCAGGCAACATAAATGGTGAATCAATGTAAATACTTAAGAAACCAGCACCAGCAAGAAATCCACAGGCAGGACCTAATCCACCAGCGCTGTAGAATAAAGCTGTGAGATGGTTAATAAAGACAAAAAAAGAGAAATAACAGAGTTATGAATTATTTAGTGCATTTTACACTAGTTAGTAATGAATAGAATTCGAATTACATAACATTACGCAAATTAACACTCGATGAAAACGTCGTTTTGAGCAATTAACTAACTGAATTGTAATACATTTGCACAATACATTTCGAACAATCTGAACACACACATATACTTAAGACATTTTCATATGAAAGGTCAGTTAGACAAATTAAAAGGTAAGCGGAAACAAAGAATAATAAAGTACACCTCTTATGTTTTATATAAAAATGTCTTAGCAAGTATATGTGTGATCAAATTGTTCGAAATGCATTACACAAATACATCACATCAATGTGATAACCTTCGTCTTCTCATTGCATTACTGAAATTTATTAAAAGGACTAATTTTATATTCACTTGGTGTTGTTTACTTGTATCTTCTCAAATAGAATGAAACGCGCGTCCTGGATTCCACTGCTAGCCACTATCCATCTTTGCTTATAAAGCTTGTGACTTCAGACAATATCGAGGCAGTCCGGACAGGATGCACAAATGCCAACATGAGACTGATCAATTGCAGTCCTAAACATCAATGGGAAGATTCAAGGAAACAATACCAAGTGAATATAACTTCACCCCATTGCACAGGCAAGTGGCTATCAGGACTCAGTAGCTAAGTAGATAACGTGATGGCGTTTGAAGCGAACGGTACTGGGTTCGAGTCCCAAAGTGATCATCAACTCTGAGATGCAAGCACATCCAGCTGACGAGTCCCAAACTGGGCGAAACGCAGTCCTGGATTCCACCGCTAGCCACTATCCATCTTTGCTTATAAAATAACTGAATTGCGCTACACAAAATGTTAACATCAGTAACATCAAATCCAGATTATTTCACACCAAATCTAATCCTAAATCAAGGCACTATAGTGGTTCAATTTGCTTTATTTTATGAGTGAAACACGACAACAATAAGGTGAAAGTATAATTGATGAACCACTCCTACTAAAATTGAGTATACGTCATTTATGTTTTGGCGTTAAATTGAAAAGTGAATGACTTTTATTTTATAACACGTAAAGCGAAATGCAGAAAATGAAAACTTATTTTCTAATAGCAGTATTAAACACACCAAGCACTTATTCATATGGACAAATTTATATATTGTTATTTCTTCAATTTACCAAGACTTTAGTACACTTATTGATTATGCAAAATCGATTTATTCTTGGCAAAGTTACTTTATAATCAAAAAGGGGCTTTGTGGATAATATAGTAATTTAACAGTTGAATTCATGAGTCAATGAAAGCTAGACCACCATAGAATTTCGTAGATTGGTTGATGTTAGATATTAACATCGTCGAATGTCGGCTCAGTGGTCTAGGGGTTAAGTGTTCGCGCACGAGACCGATAGGTCCAGGGTTATAATCCCCAGTGTGGGATCGTGGATGCACGATGCTGAGGAGTCCTATACAACGGCCATCCAGTGCTTCCAGATTTTCCATGATGGTCAAGCTTTCATTGACTCATGAATTTAACTATTAAAATTACTTTATGTGCATATTCATTAGTAGTTTGACAGAAACAGTGCATTGAAGGTATAAAAAACATTATATATATAATTATATTTAAATAATTCCAACATTTCATCAAGCAACCTTATCTGGACTTCCTCAGGATATTAATCAAAATTATCAAAGAATACATAACGTTTTAACAAACAAATCTGCATTAACAGTTTATCATTCGTGATTTACAGTGTATACAAAAAGTTTCAACTTCTGTAGATTCCTATGAGCTATCAAAACTCACAAGAATAATATATACCATAAAGATTAGGATTAATATTAAAAAAGTAAATATTAATAGAGGTTAAGATAATACTGACAATTATGAAAAGTACACAGTAAGCGACATGTTGATAAATTGCAAACTTATATGAGAGTTTGTATTTATATGTAGTAAGTTCATTTCGTACACACGGACACACATATACATACATAGACACCATTAGAGTTGAAAAAAATATGAAATGCAAAAAAAACCAGCCTTTACAAGTTGTTTATTCTATAAAATAGCTCAGTGACTAAATGCACAGTGTTTACTCAATCATGAGTCACATTTTTTGTGCTCTTGCTTAGAAATAATGTAAAATAAATCGACGCAAAACTATTGTTTAACTTTGAAATTAATTAATAAAATTTGCGACTTAAATAATTTAGTAGCACATTATCAAGATGTTAAATCGATCGGAACCCCAACAGGTAGCATCATTTCCTTTGAGATTATGAATGAGTGTTAGTAAAGACAGTTATCTAGCACAAAGTCTAGGTTCAGAATCTCCTATCTCCTTAAGTTATGTAACATCTTAAAAAGTGCTGAAAACACATCGTCACCAAGTTAACCAGAATTGTAGGCAATATATAAATAAAAATGGATGAAAATCATACTAGCACAAATCAGTTGAAGACAAAAATATGAACCAGGAACTTCTGATGCAGAGCTGTGATACAATACCTGAAGATAGTTGATAAGTACTGTTGAGGAGTTCTAGCCAGTCAGTCATATGCGACGTAGAACTTGTCACATACATTTGTGTTCAAGATGCCACACCAAATTAGAATAGATAATAAGTTACACAGAAGAAAACAACTATTTAGCGCTTTCTAATGTTTTATTTATTTATTTATTTTAACACATAGATATTGGTACAAGAAGGCACCAAATACATATGCGCCACACAAAATCTCATTCGATATGTGTGAGGGCTGTGATACTACCCGGGTGCCCAAACCGAAGCAGGTGGTTTTCTTAGGGGGCCACTCCCCGAGCCTTTGACATAGAGGTCTGACCCACAAGGCAGTAGAGCATCGTAAGGAGATGCAGTCCCATGGTAGCCGGTGACCAACGATTGGTTCATACGCCATTTGTTCCCGCAGGATACTAGAGCCCATGTGCACCATCAGTTTGGGATCCGGTTAAAGCGCCGGACATTCGCTTTTCGTCCTCTCATTTTTGTAAATAACACCCCCGCCACGAGAAGGCAGTGAGTAGGACTTCCCTGACAGAGGCTATATACGCGTGGCCATGTGAGAGCATTTGAGAGGGAGAGCGGACTTTCCCCACTCTCGGCCGTACCAGGGCATTTGGGGGCTTTCTAATGTTACAGCTAATATTAGATTGGGTCGAAATATTTCTCTCAAAATTGTAACAAACAGATAGAAATTTAATGAACTTACTAATTTATAATTTAATCAGAGTAATTCCATAAACGAATTAAGTATTCTTAAGTGTTGATTGGTTGAACAAAATATCATAAGCCTTGAGATTATTTAAAACAATCAATGATATTTATGAGAAACACATAAGTCTTCAGACATGATACAAACAAAACTCATGTTATGTATCAGTTAACAATATCTCCATTAAAAACGTCCGTCTAATACAGCCCGTTTTTTCTTCCTTCTGTGAGCTGACAGAAGACTTGATTGACTGGTCAATAAAATTTTTGGTCATTACTACTAGAATTCATCTGCCATCTGTACATGATATATGTATATAAGAAAACATACAGGAAAGAAACTAATGTTCAAGTCCAAGAGTAAACATCAACTCTGAGATGCAAGTACATCCAGCTGACCAGTCCCAGACAGGACGAAACGTGCGTCAAATTGAATTCCACTGCTAGCCACTATCTATCTTTGCTTGTATTAATCTGAGTTTAATTTCAAATCAGAAAGTTTCTTAGTACTCTGTTCAACTTTTGTCTCTTAGTGCCATCTAAGAGTCTGAGAAAATAAAATGTTTCCTTTATAATTATCAATAGTTAACACATTATAGTCAACCTGTAAAAGAAATCCAACGCAAATCAATCCAGTATAAATGATTTTTTTATATATAGAATAGAAATAGAACACATCATCATCACTGGATAGAACTTTCGCGATATTATAATCCGTTGAACATAAATTTAAAACTGATTACAACATAATGAGGTTAACCAACACATTTGAAATCTGTTGATCGGAGGATAATCATTGAAGGTTTAAGGTCAACAAGAACCAATCAACATTGAGGTCTACAAGACAAGCTGTGAAAGACATGTGGAGAGATTCGAACACCTCATTTCTACCTGACGTTTGAGCTGATGATCTCGTTCAGAAGAACGATGAAAGCTCCACAACCAAACCATCCAGCTCAGAGAACAAAACCCCACCAAAATTGATCATTCAACATTTGTCCTTTTTTGTTATTACATCCCTTTTTTACATCTTCTTCATTTTAAAAAACGTATCTCTAATATGATTAGGTTGATTTCTAACGTTTAAACAAAAAAAATATAGTGTATTTGTTGTTTATAAAAATTAGTGATTTCTTGTTTCTTAATATTCATGACTGGATATCTTAAGCAGTCTCCATTGGTATATATGCATAAATGAATAAATTAGTGAGTATCTGGACACTCAGTTGCCCATTAATGTTTAAAGTGGTAGGTGAACTATTTGACTCTTACAGTGAACAACAACAAACTAGGATGTACGTACGTCCAGCCGATGAGTCCCGAACACGACATAAGGCGCATCTTGAATCCCACTGACAGTCGAAATTCAGAAAAATGCAATCCAAGGTGTAAAAAGGCATTTTTTATACATACATACTTCATGATGCATCTATACACATAAATCCGTACGCTCGACACAACTCATCTTAAACTGAAGATAAACACATATCATATTGAAATGTAACTTAGTAAAAACAACCAATTTAAGAATCACATCAAATTAATCTAGTTGAATGTTTTCCAAAAAGAGAGAAACTATTTAAAAATGCATTTTTAAGAACACAAAAATAACTTTGAATTAAGATATGAAATATACCGAATGCAATCATAATTACAATCATTCAAACATAAATCGCATATTTAAGTAGCTACATGTATTCTCATGCAAAAATAATTCATTCACTAATTTATAAAAACCATGTGACACCGTTATGTATTACAGTAAATTATCAAAATTTAAGCGTCACACGTATGAGTTGATATGTAATAAACAATTGGTTACCACATGTTTGATGCTACGTGGTTAAAGAAAGCTGGGAGGAAGGTATAGGGCTACGCTCTGTGTAAGTTATAACCTATCTGGAAGAGGTATCTGTAATCCTGAAGTAACTGATGTACCCCGTTAATTGGACCTGACATTATCGTCAAGTGACGCAATTGACGGCGTTACCACAGAGGTAATCAGGCTGTAATTGACATTTTCAAGACTATAATATTTACAAAAATTTCCGACCTTGTAACAATTTAATATCGTATTGTTAAGAGTTCTTAAGGCTGATTGATTTGCATCAATCAGTTTACAATGCAGCCACTAGTTTAAGGGAGTGAACTTTATTCAATATCAGATAGGTTAGATGTAATTGACAGAAAAGCCTTAAACTCAGGCTTCCTGTTAGTTGGCATAAATAACATAGTACAAAGTGAAACTGTAATCCACATGTATAATATTAAACTAATGATTATTATTCAATAACTAAATATTTGAAAGCTCTTTCAATAATTTATCTACTAATAGGAAATTCCCAAGAATGGTCGCGCGTTATATTATATTTTTGTAAATATGCGAATTAACCATTTAGGTTAGAGAACATGAGAAAGTTACAAGTCAATTTACTCAGTAGTATTGAACATGATCGGATTCAAAAAACAACTCTAATCGCAATAAGTTTAATTATAGTTTTCTGAAACATGAAGTGGTCAGTTAGTAAGTCGATTGGTCAGTCAGTCATAATCAAACCATAGCCTGATACAAGTGTGCGTTAGCCCAAATTACCATACCAGAATCAACATAATCAGTCAAAATTAACAAAATGAATAGTAATGGAATTAAGGTAGTTATGGCGGTAATTATTGATGAAAAAGGCTAGAAATTGAGAACATAGTCCGAAAAGAAGAGATAAAGAATATGTAAGGACCTAAAGCAGGAAAAAGAGTGGATTCACTTACATCAGTGTGACTGATTTTGAATCATATCACTCAAAGTCTCCAACCATCAATCATGGTCATAGTATAAACTCCAACCAAATAGCCCACATTTACCAACATAGTGTGCTAATGTGGAGAGTCATCGGGTTATACAATAACTGCTCTTATGCTTAAAGTTTGAACCTTCTAGGAGTAATGGTTTGTTTGAACACAATTACAAGAGGTAGTCACCGTGATCTGTTCGTTATACTGGGACGCTAATAGATCCACTTAAATGTTTTTTGAGCTTCATTTAGCCTACCGATTGAAGCGTCAGTTCACCTGTTACGATTATTAACTCTGAGTGATTGACATTTATGTAGAACGTCAGAAAGCTTTTCTTCAAAATCGCCTATTAATTTATCCCAGCTGCAGTCAGTAGGGATATAAACAAGAACGACAAAGAGTGACGGTGTAGGACTTTATTTTTAATTTATTGCAGTGCCATTCAGATGGACAGCGCAAAAGTGACGAGTACACCTTTTCGGTGATGCAATATAGCCGAAGCAAACAACTGACATGGCTAGAAATCAGTCATACTGAAACAAGTCAATCAAAATCAAATCTATATGATTACAAACCTTTGAAAAACTTACTTTCATTTGTTTGTTTTACACTTTTATAGAAGCAATTCCCTACACTACGAATTGTTAAGTTTTCCAAGTATGTCCCAATTTCTATTTCGTTTCGTGTCATCTGTCATTTCTATACATGAAATATTAATCTAACACGCAGGACCTGGCATGAGGCTATCACGACGATTCAATTGCAATAACACGAAAAACATAACAGTAAGAGAGGGAGAGAGAGGCCAAGCACAAGAGTGTACACAGGAGGTTAATCACCAAGGCATGTCAAGTGACTTGATTGGAAATTAATATGCCATGTGTGGGCGAGAGTGATAATGATTGGTTGTCTGCTTAGTAAAACATGTAGATAGTCTGACAGGTGTCAGATGAGTTATATATTCCCCTATCCTTATTATTATTATTATTATTGATTGTTCATTGTTGTTGGATTGTGTCGGGTTTTGGTGTGGAAATATATTTACGTTCTGGTCAGGCTAATCACGTGTTCTTGCTCTGAGTTGTGTTGATGTCCTGTAGAATAGACACTGGGAGGGAGTCTAGTATAGATATTTGGTCTAAGGTAAATTAACGTCCCATAAGGTGTACACGTAGAAAACCAACCGTTATAACAATATGAACACAATGCTCGTCTTAAAAAGTCGTAAACTAATGTGTCTAGAACATTGAAACTAGAGAAAATTAAATACTTGATAAATGTTTTCTTCATGAATGATGTCTGACGCTCATCTTTAATGGTGAAAGGATAGACAAGATGAATATGCCAATTAGTGCAGTGTTTCAGTCTAAGATTTCCAGTATTTAGTCAGTCAGTAACCACGTAGAACTTTGCGCGTACGTACATCAGTTCGAGTTGCCATACCACATTAGCCCAGAGACGCAATTGTCGATTCAAATCCCATAGTGGTAGAGGTAGTAAGAGTATAAGCAGTAATCGGAAAGATTAGGGTTTGAAGATGTTATTCAAGGAGTAGAATCCAGTGAAATAAATTTGCAAAGAGAAAAAAAGGGACACGAAGAATTCAGAAATATCTAGAAGAGTGATAGATTATAAACCCTTTATCGTATTGAATAAGCAGACACAGCTACATTTCACAAATATTTACTTTAGAAAAGAAATGTAAAACAAGATTTGATGAAATATCTTCACAATAGTAAAATAAATGATCAAAACTTTTGAGTAGTTATTCCAAATGTTTAAATATATACCATTTATTGAAATCATGAGAGGTTATCAATGCTTTACACAAAAATTAATTCAGTACAATAGTGCGGTTAACATGTACATAATTAATTGGCCTAAAATGAGTTAAAGTACTACTCTATTCGACAACTTTTTCACCTAATAAATCTTGTTTTACACCTAGTTCAATTTGAACAGTCGATTGTTTATGTTAACATCGAGTGTATGTGTATGTGTGTGTGTGTGTACACGAATATGTATATTGAGCTACATTAAAAAATAGTGTATTTTAAAGCATAAACCCAATTAATCCAGTTTTCATTTTCAAAAAAATAATGTTGACCATTTAGTGGAATAAATTGAATGGAACCATATAGAACTTTCAGCTAAGTAGAAAAGTGCAAATATACAGATTTTTGTTGATCCAATTATAAGCTATGATAATCCGCATAATTATTGATACCTAATTAAATAAAGTACCACCTGCTAAGTAAATAAATTACTAATTGTACGTATATTTTGTGAATACCGCCCAAACAATTATCTTACTTTATAAATTTCATTTGTCAAAAATTGGAATACCACTGAAAAGTATCGAGTACTGAACAGTTATCTCATCCTAGTATAAAGACGAATCGGTAGATAACGCACACAACTGCTCCTAGGATAAGACCCAAGACCGTTAGGAGTAGCGGTGTATGGTCAACCACTAGAATTACTAAGTTGGCAGCCGGTGGTACATATTTTCAACTCCAATTTATTTGTAATATAACGCGATGGTTATTCAATGCCGTTCAGTCAGTTAGTCAGTCATCATTAACGTAAGGCGTGGCAGTGAAGTACGTTGTTCAAAATTTCCATATTACATTAACAAAGATAAACGTAACAAGATGAATTACAAAAGAGAATGGAATAATGTAGTAGCAATGATAATGACAAAGACTAAGAACTGAAAGTATGGTTCATAAAGACAGAGTGGAAATGTGTATAGGAAGCAATTTAAGAAGAAGAAGATACAGAATGAATGCATCTCCGCCATTGTGAACCATCCTAATTCATGTCACCCAAAGTCTCAAGCAACCGATCCCCGGTTATCCCGTGGGCAGCAACTAGGTAGTCTGCGCCTACAAACATAGTTCAGACAAACAGTCAGTGACTTCACTATCAAGGATATATACACAGAAAAACATCAGCTATCTTTAAGACTGAAAGAACAGTTATACACGAAAACTCTTCAAGATATAAATACAAGCTGTCAACAACAGGTTGAATGAATTGTTTGTAAATTACTGGGTACGAAATATTAACTAGACAAAAATACTTTTCAACCCATTGTGTCATTGAATAAAAATAAAGAGAATTCAGCGAAGGATAAAATAATTTACTGAAGCTGTACATTTATATTTATAGTTGTTTGGTAAATATATGTCTATAGAAGGATAGTATCATAAAGTGACTCGAGATTTCAAATATCAAATAAAGCCTACAATGCACGGATGTGTTAAGGATAAACTTCCCTTTTGAGCCACATTGATATGCATCTATAAATTTACTTGCTCTAGTAAGGTAGGTCAAATCGACCTCACGAGCGATCATTTTCCAAACACATTTCAGAACATTACCCGATGTTGCTTTTAAAAGGTGAATGCAAAACAATCACCAGTTCAATTAAGGAGCATCTAATCAAATCTGAACAAGCCACTCCAAATGATACTTCCTTCAGAATAATCTACACGATCAAAGGGATACCGAATCAAAAACTTATGCACTGCTGGAGCATTGGGGGTCCATCAATTCAAACCTGAACTCAGCGTGTTAAAATGATACGTCCAACCTCTCATCCTTCCTTGGCTCTAATTCTCTTCTGTAGAGTATTTCGAACTTGTTTTGTTTCTATTATTACTTTGTATTTTTCAATCGTAATCAATGATTATTATCCTTTAACAATTCACCATGATCAATATTCAGTTTTTATTACAACCTTAACGTTTTCATTTTTCTCGATATCTATCAAGAGAGCAATTATCTTTCATAATTCTGACCCGTAAACTATCCTCATCCTTCTATTCTTCTCTAACTATTTGACCATTACGTAATCTCGAATCACTTTATAAAACAATCGTTTCTATCTTTCTATAGACTTATGTATTTATCACACAATTATAAATATGAATGTACAATTGCAGTAAATGATTTCATCAAAAAGAAAATTTTCTTTGCTAAATTCTCTTTGTCTTTATTTAAAAGAAATTAGTTAACATGAAATAAATATGAAATAGTGATAGTAGAACTAAATCATTCAATAAATTTGGTTTGGGCACCCGGACAGTATCACAGCCCACACACAAATCAAGTGACTTTTGTGGCGAATATCTATTTGGTGCCTCCTGGCAGTAATACAACTACTAAAGCTGGAGTTTGACAAAATGCTACTAGCTGGAGACGTCAACACTGTCTCTTAATCTCAGAAAGCATGATTTAACTCCTACAGAGTAGTTCCATATTTATATGTAATGGTTGGAGACTCTTGGTGACATGGCTCAGAATCGATCACAATGGCGTCGGTGTATACACTCCCTGTCTTCCCTTAAACAAAAAGATTAAAATCACTTCATATCTTTCTTTCTACGAACTAATTCTTCCTTCCTGTACTATATCCTTATATGCAATCTTTCTTTTATATATTACCACCATTGAATTAACCACTCCTATGAATCCGCTGTTCATCTTGCTGTGCTAATGAGGTATGGCAACCTGGACAGATGCACATATGTGCCTGGTCCTACGTTGTAGCTGACTGACTGATATTTATATGTTCAAATAAATAAAATATTAAAAAAGATTGTTATATAACAAAAAAATATTTTGAATTCTGTGCTGATTTGAATCAGTGAACTTTAGTGTTACAATTTACTAACTAAATGCTCCATATTTCATTGTTTAATCATGCTATCATTTTATAGATGAAGCATAATGACATGATTTTATTTGTGAGTAAACTATTCAACCAAAACGACTTGTTTTGATTAATTTTTTATTCTAACAGTTGAATTCATGAGTCTATCTAAGCTAACCATCTTTGAAAACCTGGAAGCACTAGAAGGTCGTTTCTTCCTAGTATGTGACTCCTCAACAGTGTGTATCCACGATCTCACACGCAGGACTCGAATTCAGGACCCTCAATCGGGAGTGACAGTTATCCACCGTAGACAATGAATGAAGACTTGTGTAAGATCATGTATCGATTGAAGTTAGACATTAATACCGTTGGATGCCTGCTCAGTGGTCTAGAGGTTAGGTATTCACGCACGAAACCGATGGTTCTGGTTTCGAGTCCTGCGTGGAAGACCGTGAATGCGCACTGCTGAGGAGTCCCATACTAAGACGAAACACCTGTTCGGTGCTTCCAAGTTTTCAAAGGTGGTCTATCTTAGATCGGTTCGTGAATTCAACCGTGAAAATACTACAATCTACACAAATCCCCATAGTGATAATTTTTCATTCTACGAAAATGAATATGACAAACAATTAACTGAGATTTTAAAAAAAAACAATCCCAAGACTAATAAACAAATTTGATACTAATATTTCATAGATAAGCGGTAGCTAGATGATCATAAAAAGCTCAATTTCTAACTACTAATTATTATTAATGCTACTTTTTGGTATAAACTGTGATGCCTTACCAAATTTGGCATTATCCACCGATGATTAGCATTCATTCTCTAACACAAAATATAAATCGAAGAAAATTACATGAATTTGTACTATTATCTATGAGATAAGTTTCTAGACAAGTGAACACTCTAGAAATCTTTTCATGTGAAAAACTATAAATATACTAGCGTTTTCCCTATTGCACTACTGACTTGCTTCTTACTTCCATCTAACCTTATTATTTGGAATATAATCTTGTTCCTGTTCAACCGTGTTCTGATTTGGGGACTTGCCGAGTGAATCGGTGTCCGAGAATACTAAGCAATAGGAATAGCTGGGTCATAACCGTAAGAAAGAGATTATAACAACAAGTGAAAGAAAATGTTTCAAATTCTAATACTATCTAGTTTCTCATGCAACCCCCCCCCTAAACAACTATTAAAAAATAATAATAAATGAGTAAACCATTTCAATAAACTCAATTATACACATAACAACTGACAAGAATCGAAAGAAAATGTTGAAACATCACATGTGTTAATAAGATGAAATATAATTGTCAATACATGAATAGTATTAATTATATCAATTTAAGAAAAGAAACTATCATTATTGTAAGTGTAATTTGCATATGGATTGTTTCGTTGATGTATGATGGATAATAATTATAGTTTTTTTTAAGATTGATAAATGCAAAGAATTCCATTTTGAGATGGTAGAGAGATGTGTAGCTCAGGTGGATGATTTTGGTGGAGTTTTGTTCTCTGAGCTGGATGGTTTGGTCGTGGAGCTTTTATCGTTCTTCTGGACGACATCATCAGCACAAACTTCAGTTTAGAAGAACGATAAAAGCTCCACGACCAAGCCATCCAGCTCAGAGAACAAAACTCCACCGAAGAATTCCATTTTAATTGAATATTAAATAAGAACTAAGAATTCACTAAGGACAAGAATAGTAGCAGTTCATTTTCATAAACATAATGTTCTCAATACGAATTGATGTTGATTAAAATCTAGAGAGCATTGAAAGATTATTTTGTTTCATGTTCAAGTCACTTTAACAGTGTATACCTGCAACTCAACATAGAAGATTATGATAAACCATTTCTAATTATGTACACATACAATCTATCTTGGTATGGACAGATGAAAAAAATCTGTTAAATAAACAAATCATTGTATGCACAATTGATTGATCAATGGGTAGTGACCAATGTCATATGTTTGAAGTTCTTCTTAGTGCAGATCGAACTCTATTAACCAAACTGCAATGTGACCACTAGTCTAGGTCAATTGACATCACATGTACTGTGTCGAGAAGTGGTGATGGTTGAAGGTAGTCGACAGGATATCATGGACCTAAGTTTTGTGCTATTTAGCACTCGTCATTAAGATGTACCTGTAAATTTTGAGGGAACGGATGTTCCCTGGTGGATTCGATCCGGTGTCGCCCATCTTCACAGTCTAAGGTATTACCCTTGAGCTACTTAGGTAGCAAATGACCGCTTGTAGGACTGAGATATTTATAACTGATTAATCACTGAGTAGTGACTAATGTGATGATTATCTAACTCTTAAGTGAAAATTGAACTCCACTGCCCAAATTATTATCATTGTGATTTTTAATGGCTTTATTTAATACTATATATTTAGTACAACATAGAATTCTCAGCATTATGACCATTAGTCTAGAAGACTCAAAATCACGAGTACTGTGTTAAGATGTTAGTAAAGACCTTCAAACATATTGGTATCAATACGACACCTATCTATTTTACAACAATACACTAATGTTTATATGTTAAATAACTATAAATACGATTGTATAAGTTTAATAGACGACAATATAGAAATTACTGAAACCATTTATTATACTAAAAGACTAGTACTAAAATACTAGTCTTTTAATATGACGGGGATCTTTAAACATTCATTATACATTCACAGTTACATAATATACGCTTGTGGGCCAGGGTAATTTTACATTGGTTTTCAGGAGAACGAGACACTATCCGGACTTTCACATGACAACCCAAACAGTACAGTTGCTCAACCCCGTTTAGCAGGGGAACCAGACACCGTATAGGCTTTAACGCTACACAATCTGAATAGTACAGCTCAATCCTGTGGCGCGACCACACATGTATCAAGCATCCTGGTGGACCATTTATTATACATTAAGTATCGAAAATAATATGAATTCTTAGAACTAGAAGGAATACATAGAAATACAAATGAAATTCTATTTAAAATAATTTCGATAGAGTTCAAAATAAATCACTGAAACTATTATTCAATGTTATTAGAAAGTAAATATCTTCGTTCAAATAGCCATGGACAAGATGTACAATTCACACATAATGTTGGTGAATGCAAAAAACTTGACTATGAACCTTCATAGTTTTTCTAGCAATGGTAGATACATTTTGACATGAAACATTAACACATAAACAAAACATCATTCTGTAATAAAGATTTAGTTTCTACTTAATCACTATTTTTATTGTTGTTATGATTGATTAGATTACTTAAATCAATGTAGGAATAGGAGGTCAATTATTCGAGATTTGATGTAGGTGAGAATTTCAAATGATTCTAAATGATATAATGGAATTTGATTCATTTGAATATGATTTTATTCATCTTATAATGCTAAATCTTACATATTTCATCATCCCATTTTGTTTAGTTTAAGCGAAAACTTGGTAAGCAAATGAATCAACATAAAAAGCATAGTAATACAAAAGAACAAATGACAGATAATGTAATCAAAGTGAAAATTATTCATATAATGTTTATTCAGAAAGTTTCCACCACTTAATCATATGACTTTCATTTTAAATTATATTCAAGTATTTCAAGTTAGTCACAGTTACATGATCTCTATAATTTCAGCCCAAGCAGTTAAGGAAAAGAGGAAGACCAAAGAACACATTACGCTGGGAAATGGAGATAGACATGAGAAAAATGAACAAGAATTGAATGGAACTAGAAAAGAAGGCCCAGGACAGAGTGGGTTAGAGAATGCTGGTCGACGAACTAATTCTTTCTTCCTATACTACATCCTTATTGCAACCTTTGACCTAACCACTCCTATGAATCCGCTGTTCATCTTGCTGTGCTAATGAGGTATGGCAACCTGGACCGATGCACATATGTGCCTGGTCCTACGTTGTAGCTGACTGACTGACTGAGGCTGACTATTTCTAATCTTCTTCCTAACAGTGAAATTTATCTAAGGAATTTTAACTAGTGTAAAATTAGTTCTTCCCACGTTTTCATACATTCCTTTTAGTATATTGGTAAGAGGTAAGAGTGATGCCCTACATTGCTCGGTTTGTATACATGAGTTCGCGCCAAATCTTATGAAAATCACATTAATGTCAGATTTAGAATCTTTTAGGTGATAATTTCCACCTCTATTTGACTTTTATTTACCATTACTTTACAAAATTAAACGCTAGTTATCCGTCATTATCAAGCAAGTAATTAGTTGATTGGACTTTATGGTTAATTGAATATACAAGTGATATATATCTGTTTAAACTCCAGAAAGAATTTACATATACAAAGATGAATTATTATTAAAGATCTAGCTAACTGTCATTCTCCTTTGAATAAAATTACAAAAATAATAAATGGAAATCTATATTTTTACTTATTATTATTAGTAGTAGTATTATCAGTATCATTATCATAAATTGGTAGAATATTTTTATGGTTAACACGAGTTGAAAAATGACAACAACCACGACTATGTATTTATCAAAGTGGTATGTTAATGAATGAATCTGATCTAGGTTGGCATATTTTACTAGTGTGTATGATGATATATGTGTACAGATAGCAGTGTAAATATAAAGTGTTTTCAAGCATTGTCGAAGTAAGCATGTATATTCATTGTAACAACAGTATAACGTACTGTTTATTGTATACATATATATACCTGGTCTGAAAATGTTTAGTTATACTCCAATATATTATGAAGAACTAAAAGAAACTATAAAGCAGAGAACAAATTCATTTTGCGGACCATTTTGACAACGCTATACCTGATAAGTCAGCAATTTCGAACTTGATATAAAATCAGCCTCGCTATCTCAAATACTGGATCGTATTCTAGAGAACGATCGATCTGTATTGGAAAGATGTTTATCCTTTACTGTGATATTTGTTACAATGATTAATATTAAATACTGGAAGTCAACTCTGATGAGTATGCACCTAATTCGGGGAATGATCAACAAATAAAATGATATAAAACCAGTTTTGATGAAATGAGATTTTATCCTTGTCAGCTAACAGAAAAGTAATGTAACTTAGTAACAAAGTACATATTCGTGAAGTCTATTACACGACATACTTTTCATGTGACAAACTAGTGATGACAACTGGTTTTCAAACCAAGGTATCCAAAATGGAGTTTGAAACTACGACCTAATAATTATAGGAATTATTTACCAATACTGCGCGCAAACTGAGTGAAATCTAGATTTATATATAAATCATAGATTTTTCACATAAATATGTAAATTGATACAAAATAAAAGAATACATTGCATACCTGCATATATTGGATATTGTCTATCTGTTAAGTTATCCCATAAGTAAGTTGGAGCTAAGACATACAAAGGACTAGCCCCGATCCCGGCTAGCAGCATTGCAAAACAAAAAGTTGGAAAGAGAACAGACTGAACAATGTCACTACTTCCCATAAATCCTGTGCTTGATGATTCATCAATATCATTACTATTAAAATTATCAGCAGCAGTGAGTGGGGAAGCACGAATAATTGTGTCACCGACACTAGTTTGATTATTAAGTGAATTGGAAATAACATTCTTAGGAAAGGTATTGCGTGATTGATCGACACATAGTGGTCCATCCAACTGAATTGAATTTTCTAAGTCTTGATTAAGAGGAAAAGACGACAGAGAGGAATGGATGATATCTTCAGTACTAATACTAGTAGCAGTATTACCATCAGGAGTAGTTGGTAAGTTTGGTCTGTAGGGACCAGCTAAAAAGTGAGGCAATGCAAATAATCCAAATCCAAGAGCCAGGATCAATGTCGCCAAACCAATAACACGTAGTCGATTATGTTTCTGACCACTAATAAAGCTAACAATCACTGTGGTTATGACACCGGCTACTTCATAACAACTTATCATAGAGCCAATTTGTCGACTAGTTAAATTAAATCTTCTTTCCAATGTAGTAAACATACTACTCATCAGACCAGATACAACCATAGTTTGCATAAACATAGTTAAACATAATCCGATTAATACAACACGTGGATTAGCACAGGTTTGTAGACAAGGGCATAAACAAGAAGTATCATCTTTTGCAGTTGTAGTTGTCTCATGAGTTTCTGCATCACGCGCACATATAAACGAATTTTCTAATGTAATATCATTAGATGAACGTGGAGGTGTTAGACAAGGATAAGCTTCGGGTTTATTTTCAGGAATGAATGAAGTATCCGGAATCTTATATTCACCTGACACCACAAGATTTTGTTCGGCAGAACCATCCCAATTATAAGATGGTCTTTCAGTTAACTGGTCAAGAATAAGAGGTTTTGTGACAATACGGAAATCCCAACCAGATGTAGGATCGCTGATATTGCGAGCATGGCCTAAAATACGTTTAGAATAATATGGTGGAGGGGCTTGATAATCATTTGGATGATTGAAAACATTAGCATATGGAACTCGACCACTTGTAATTTGATTATCAGGATAACGACCGAATCCAACTGTTGTAGCTGTAGATAGATTTCGGCGATGCTGACGTCTAAAATGATTCGGTTTATCAAAGCCATATGTTGCACTAGATGAAGTTCGTCGAACTAGACCAGGATGCAAGCAAGTTGATATAAAATTTACTACATTTGTATCCCAATCAATTGGACATGAAGTATCACAAATCTCATCACCTACGGCATAGCCAGAAGACGGTCCTGATGTTGCTCTTGATAAATGTGGAGTAGGCATGAGAATGAGTAGCTAATACATTGGAAAACAGGAAATTATATCCAACCAGACAAAAATAAGGAGAATAAATAACTCATTTTCTGAATCATGCAGAACGTGTAAATAAAACCTGTTGAAGCAAATAGAGATAGAATGTAAGTATGCAACTATTATTTAAACCAATAAAAAACAATACAGAAATTTATAAAATAAGATTACATTTTTAAACATTACGAATGAACAGTTATAAAAGCTGAGTGTTTTGTCACTAAGTAGCTACGTATGGGTCCGTGTGTAATGTATTTAATTTATAGATGGTGACTAGTGATACTAACTGACTATTTATTTTATTTAAACACACAAATATTGATACAAGGAAGCACGAAATATATATGCGCCACACTTTGTCATTAGATTTGTATGAGGGCTGAAATACTGCCTGGGCACCCAAACCGCTTAAGCCTACAAAGGTTTGAGTTTGAAATTCAATGGCTGAAAGTTCAGAACAAAGAATGAAGTCTACATCAAAGCACAAAGATACGTAAATGGTTTTTTGAGTTATAGCAAATACCTTCAAAGTTCTTCCAAAAGGCTCAGCCGTCTTGGACACCACAGCCACTTAGCACTAATGAACACTCAGTATAAAACGCTTGACCTTTTACAATAATAGAAGCTTTAGGTAAAGTTCATTTTTAACATTCTCCGGACTACAATTAATAAGTGTATAAACAGAAATTACATATATATTAGTATCAGTTTGTTTCACTTAAATATAAAACTACATTTGTGGTATGCTCACGGTACTTGTTACTTCTTCGTAACTGTGCAACAAAATAGCCGGCAAGTTTATTAAGTGACTGTAACCAAATGGTTTATTCCGACTACACATGTCGAGACAAAAGTTAGTCCCATTAGTTAGGTCTTAATTTATTGCAGATGAACAGATCTACAAAGTCGATATCCTCTAACTATGTGATACATAATCACAATCATCTTTTTACTAAGATTTTGTGCATAAACATGTTACTTCATCGGAAAAAACCTACTACACTGAGTATCTGTTCTGTCTTCTGGTGTCAGTTCATTGGGAACTTAAGCCAATGGTTCTGAATCGTGAAGTTATCACTTTGCCACGTTGTACTATTGTGTATCATCTGTCGATTAGCCCTGTACCTATTAATCTAATAATCTTCGAATGTCCCTCATTACAAATAAAAAAATCCCTATCCATAGTAGAAACAACAGTTGAAGAGTAAACCTGATAACTACCTAGTCATCACTCTAGACAGAGATGGGTGGTGGCTAGTAGTGGAAGTCAGGACGCGCGTTTCATCCTATTACGGACTCGTCACCTGGACGTACCTGCATCCCGAAGTTGTTTACCACGGGACTCGAACCCAGTACCTGTCGCTCCAAATGTCACTGCGGTATCCACTCAGCTACTGAGTCCAGATAGCCATTGACTCATGTAATGGGATGAAGTCTAACTTGTTTGTGTCGGTTGCTTGAATTTCGCAACTGATATTTAGGACTGCAAGTGAACTCTGAGATGCTGGTACATCCAAATGGCGAGTTTCAAATAGGATAAAACGCGTGTCCTGAATTCCACTGTTAGTTACTATCCATCATTACATAAAAAATGCTTGTGGTAATTATGAGGCAATCTTCACAGAATGCACATATGCCAAAAAAAATTCTAAACAATTGAGGTCGTAAACATTTATGGAGAGATCTAAACAACCAATTCAAATAAACTACTTAGTCACCAATTGAGTTAAATAAAACTAGACGGCTCCAGATAGTTTAGAGAAATTAGCACCTACTCTAGAAGTCTAGAAGTGCACATTTCTACTGTTGCTAATGTTTTACACTTTATGTAGGATACCTAGCCAATTGAATATACTCACTTTGAACAATCAAAATTCATTGAATGAACAGTGATGACCTGTAAACTAGGATTTATTTATCATTTAGTCAATATAAAGCAGCAATTGCCCGACAGATAACAGTATTCCTGTCACCGTACTGAGCTGAAAAAGAAATAAACTGATGTAGGAATCTGCAATTTCACTCACTGGTGTCCCTCAGTTTTTTCTCTTTAAAAAAGCCTGATTTATACACTCAATGGTTTTATGTTTCCGTCTCGTTATTCCTGCTATTTTATCACTACTGATTCTGGTAAACTGAGGAATCCAAAGCCTGGTACAAAGAGGTCAACTGGCTAAACATATTGCAATGGAAGCTGAGGAAGACCTGAAACCATCTCTTCATTATACGAGTAACTTATACTCGCCAAATGTAGAGATTTTGATATGGTGTCAGTTAGGACGTGATCGATGAATCTGTTCGTTTTAGGTCGTGAAGCGTGGTTTTAGGCAATTCACATTTCTAACACCACAAAATCCTGGTGACTTACCGGCATGGGACAACTTGGTTGAAACAGGTATAATAGAAACAAAGGATATTCAAAATAATCCTTGTGATTTAGTTTACTTATTCATTTGAACATATAAATATTGGTACAAACGGGCACCGAATACATATGCGTCACACAAGTCACTTGATTTAGTATATAGTTCGAGTTCTTATTGGTGTTCTAAATACTTATGTTCTAAGTTTAAAAACTCGGAGCTACTTCTGCTATATACTAGATCTGAACCAGAAATTTGATATGCCAACAAATTCTGAACGTTTGAATTTTTTCAACTCATTTTGTTACTAACTAACTATTTACTTTGTCTCTTAAATATTTAATTTATCGTGTTTTCACAATCATAAAGATTATGGTGAACTTAAAATCGGTCAGAAACCCAAACTCGGATCATACCAAAACTAGTAACTGATAGCATCACTTTTACGTGGCATTCTTTCAAAGCATTTAAGGTACTTCAACTCCGCTATCTGAAATACCATTACATAACCTCTCCATCGTTTTGTAACATAGCTCAACGGTCTTTAGACTATTGAACCGTGGGAAATGAACGAAGTTCATCTACCAGGCAACTTGTAGACTAAGCAGTGTATGTTTGCACAACAAGTCATTATCGTTTTACTAAATATTACTTTTCCATATACACTTGACATCCATGTTACACATATTATCTGCCTATATTTTGCTTTTAATACCTGATATACCATAGTCGTTTTGCACTTTAAAACCACTTATTTCCATTATTTTCAGCTTAATTCAGAACCAACGTTTAGCTTTGTAGCGTTAGAGTAACAATTGATGAGGATATAAATAGCTAGTAACAGGTAAAATGGTTCTGTTGAACTAATGAAAAGATTACACAGGACTTAAAAGTTGAAATACAAAAGATCATTTTATCACGCCATACCTTATAGCTTCAGATCAGTAAAACCCGCGGGACTTACAAGTAAATCAAATCCTTGCGTCCGAGCGCAATGTAACCAAAATAGCATGAACAAATAACGGATCAATTGAACCCCTACACTGTTCGATTACGTAGTTCTTCTGTGTGGCCATGGCCTATTTAGTATCAAGCGTGCAAAAAGAAAAGACATTCCTGTATGTTAGAAGCTTCAATTGCCCAATGAATACCTCTCTTATTTGTCGGAATGAATGAGGACGGAGTAATGAAAAGTTTGGAACTGCATAGGAAAAAGACATACCAAGAATCTTACTTACCTGTTTGATTTGGCGGAGAAAAAGGACAGTGATTTTTGTACTTGTTGTGATTATACTTGCTTTTGGTACTTATTTCACTAAAAAGCATTCTTGGTCTACTTTAACTAAGAGTTCTTTGGTTAAAGTTTGAAATTTTTTGCTACATTTTGTCCTGTGTACTTGTTTTTAGTCCTTGACTAAGACTTGTGTTCACATTGTTATCGTTTTTTGTTTTCAAACCTTTTAAATCGAATTACAATGGTTGGTAAGACTCACAAATGTGGGCAACCAAATTGTTTGTTCTCCGTTGAGGAGGGAATGCAGTGTGACGACTGTAAAAAGTGGTATCACAAAATGTGTACACGACTAAGTCCGACGGCTTACAAAAGATGCTCGAAGCCTAACTCGCACTAGCTTTGTGTGTTCTGCTGTACGGATAAAAAGGTACTAATACAGGAGGCTATGGGCTTATTGGCTTTGGCCTTCAAGAGAAACGATAGCCGAAGTACTGATAACAGGAGTACTGACGATGAAGAATGTGTCAGTGTAGTAAGTGCTGCTACTGGACCCATTAAACACCTGACTGCGGTTGACGGGAACGTGAAATCTCCGTTGACATTAACGAGAAATGAAGTGTCGCTTGATATTGACATCGGCAGTCATACACCTCTAGTCGAAATAGAAGATCCGGATAAAACTGTCACAGTTCCACATAGTCCAGGTGTGACTGTTCTGAGTGGTGACAAATGGACTTCGGTAAGAAGAAAAAAATAAGAAGAAAAAGGCTGTAGGCAAAACGCAGCTGGTCAGCAAGACATTGGAAGGGACTTTATCAGAAGAAAAATCCTCACCGCGTGATCTCTCTGAGAGATCAGTCATTTTTCATAAGATAAGAGAATCTTCAGACACTGAACCAAAGGCAAGATTTGAACATGATCTCAATCATATTAAGACATCATTAAGTAAACTACTCCCAGATACAATTTCAGGAGTTAGTATTTGTAAGCTTTATAGAATAGGAAAAAAGGTGGATTCCGAAAGTCCTCAGAAAAACCGCCTCCTAAAGGTTACATTCAACACGGTGGAAGAAAGAAACCTGGTTCTAAGTAATTCACGTAAACTGATTGGATCCGGAATATATGTCCGTGAGGACCTCAGCCTAGCTGATCGTATTAAGAGAAGGGCTGCAGAAGCGGAAATAAACGAGCGTCGCCGAAACGGTGAAAGAAACCTCGTTCTTAAGGGTTTTCAGATTGTAAAAGTTCGGAGCAAAACGATTCCCAAGCCACTCTGGGTGGCAAGGGAAAGCTCTCCACAGACTTAAAAGTGTGCTACACAAATGCTCGCAGCCTACTAAATAAAATGGCGGAGCTGAAGTCAGTGGTGGATAAAGAAAAACCGGACGTTATCGCTGTCTCGGAAACTTGGTTAACGTCAGAAGTATTAGATAGTGAAATCCAATTGACTGGTTTCATAACCAGTAGGGCTGATAGATTAAACCGAAGGGGAGGCGGGGTTATTGTGTACACGAAAAGCGCCCTAACCATAAGATTAGCTGAGACAGTAGCACATGTTTCAGGGACATGTGAACTGGTGAGATGTAAGTTGAAATGCCGAAGGCAAGATATTGAATTAGTTGTAGTTTATCGCAGTCCAGAATGTGTAGCAGATGATTTTCTCCTCAGTAAACTTAAGTCCTGGTGTAACAACGGTAAAAGCCTTGTAGTAGGCGACTTTAATGCACCATATATAAACTGGGTTAACTTAGAAGTAGAGTCATCTATATCGTCGTTCGACTCCAAACTGTTAGAAACCTCGATTGGACTAGCATTATTCCAACACATTAGAGATCCCACAAGATACGACTTAAGAAACTCTTCCTCTCTTTTAGATTTAGTCTTCACACACGGTGAGGACTTTGGTCAAACGGCTTTTCTCCCACCACTTGGGAGAAGTGACCATGCAGTCATCTTATTCAAATTCATGGCTGAAATTGCTTCTCAAACAATTGCGCCGGCCCGTCCTAACATATGGAAGGCAGATATGCAGGCAATCAACTCCGCAGCATCGGCTGAGAACTGGGAAATTGACTCAAAGGCATCAGTACAAGAGGCATGGACTCTATTCAGACAGTTATACGATCGGGTAACTCAACCATATATACCCTGAACTGTCCCAAAGAAAAAGAAGCACGGACATCCCTGGTTAGGGCGGGATATTCGACGCTTACTAAGACAAAAGAAGAAATCCTGGGATGTTGCCATCCGCCTTGGCACAGCAGGTACGATGGAACACTACAGATCGATAAGAAACGTGTGTATAACTAAAATTCGGGAAGCGCAAAGAAAATATGAAATACAGCTGGCAGAATCTGCACTCAAGCAGCCCAAGAGGATATTCTCGTACATAAACTACAGAACAAGGACTCATCACTGGATTCTCAACCTAATTAAAGTAGGAAGTGAATCTGAAATTATAGAGGAAGATCAGGAAAAAGCTGAGGTTATGGCTGACTACTTTGGGGCAGTTTTCACTGAAGAACCTTCTCTAGAGAAAGAACCAGACCCAATTACAGAGTCAACAAACCAGCTGCTCACCGTGGACTTCGACCAAAACGATGTGCTTAAGGCTCTTAGCACCCTAAACATGGAGAAGTCAACAGGACCAGATGAACTACACCCTAAAATCTTGAGACATATTGCCGAATATATCGCAGCCCCACTGACTGTGATATTCAAAATGTCACTTGACCAAGGTGTGTTACCTATGGACTGGAAGGACGCAATCGTCACTCCCATACATAAAACTGGTCTACGACAAGTTTCATCAAATTACAGACCCGTAAGCCTCACCAGTGTTGTAATTAAAATACTGGAGAGGATAATCAAACGGACCATAACAGCATTTATGGAAACCAATAACTTGCTGAACATGGCACAACATGGTTTTAGAAAGGGTCTGTCCTGTACAACGAACCTCCTTATAGCTAGGGAGCTCTGGATTAATGCGCTAGACAACGGAAACTCAGTGGATGTTGTCTACATAGACTTCAGTAAGGCTGTTGACAAGGTGCCAACTAATAGACTGCTATTGAAGTTGGCAAACCTTGGTATTGCCGGACCTCTTTTAAAATGGATTAAGGATTTCCTAGTAGGTCGTAGGCAAAAAGTAAGAATAAATTCCAAGTGCTCTATCTGGAGACCAGTACTTAGCGGAGTACCCCAAGGTTCCGTCCTAGGTCCTTTACTTTTTATAATGTACGTTAATGATCTTACAAGTATAGTACAGTCTCCAATGTTATTATACGCTGACGATGTAAAAATTTGGCGAGTAATAACTGGAGACACAGACGCATTTACTCTTCAGGCGGACTTAAATAATATGATAAACTGGTCTAAAGAGTGGCTAATGCCTATCAACTCGGAAAAGTGTGTCTACATGCACTTGGGGGATTCAAAGGTTAATACGTACAACATAAGGGATGTGTCATTACCCGTAGTCCGGTCTCATAAGGACCTAGGGGTGACAGTGAGCAATGATCTTAAGACGACGGCCCATTGCCGGGAGGTCGCAGTTAAGGGGTTTCGAACCCTCTGGGCTTTAAAAAGGACATTCACTAAGCTTGATACTACCATGTTCACCACATTATACACATCCTTAGTGAGAACTAAGTTAGAGAACTGTGTTCAGGCTGCAAGCCCCTGTTTAAAAGGTGACTCAGACATACTAGAAAAGGTACAGAGGGCAGCTACGCGTGCAATTCCGGAACTCCGGGGTTTATCATATAAAGAGCGGCTTGAAAAACTGAACCTCTTTACTCTGTCCTATCGCAGACTAAGGGGAGATCTAATATTGATGTACAGAATACTGAGAAATGACTTCGGACCTAACTTATTCTCTCTCTTTCTTCCCACTAGATCGGGACACCTCAGAGGACATAGCAGGCGAGTAGAAAAGCCAAGAACGAACAAAATACCCCTGGCATACAGGTTTTCACACCGAGTCATAAATACTTGGAACCTGCTCCCTGAAGCAGTGGTATCCGCACCTTCAATTGACTCTTTCAAGAGAAGACTGGACACTCACAGAAGCATACTAGAAAAGGAATAACATAGGCCGTAGGCCTTCTGTCCTTACTACACAAATCTGAATCTGAATGTGAATAAACAATCTAAAGAATGTAGTAGCGACTGATCAAAAAATAACAAGCAATAACAAAGTTAAGAATATTAAATCAGTCGTCAGAGAACACAAAATCAGTTTTAAAAAAGCTGTGATTTTTTAATTCGTGTATTAGCTCTTCCGTGCATATTTTCCTATCTTTGCCTGGGATTGTTTCGTTTAGAGTTAAAACTTTTAGAGATCTTTTACGTTGCTTTTTGAAAATGCTTGGATATTTAATTGATCATTTCTGTCATTGTGTTGAACTTCACGCAGTCTATATTATTATTTTGGCTAAGTTTTTCCACAGGATGAACTTTTTTGCAAACTTCTAGCGATCGACTTTGCTCATATGTGTGAGCGGTGGAATTTGTTCCCTAGTACGGTTAGAATGCCATGTGATAGTTGTAGCGAATCCAACCATACGACGTCTACCCAATTAACATGGTGCATTTAAGAACCTCCCTAGCCTAAATCTTACTGCCTCTGCATATTTTGGTGTTTAGGCCAGATATTGCTGATTCGAAATGTCATTCGAATTGCTGAAAGCAGAAGTAAAAATTCGCTTACAAATAGTAAGACCCATGTGATTATTGCAAGGACGACTACAGGAATGGTAGTACGAATTCAACTGAGAAGTCCCTGATGGTGGACGTGAAAAATGGAGTCCCTCAAGTAGGCGAATCACTTGCAGGTAAGGTTGACTACGAAGTTATTTCGTGTGGAGGTCTTCATAAAATCGTCAAAGGCTCGAAGTGTTATGGCATAAAAGTTTCAGACAAACGGTCACGGAAGTCGATGGGCAAAAGTATAAAAGTGACTTTCGATTGACCAGTTCACTTTAGATTACACTAGGTACTGTAGAGAAAGTAGCTGTAGCCTAATACTGTGTTTTAATGGGCTTGGCATAAATCGCATAGACCTGTCCACCGTTTCAATATAAATCAAATATCTACGTCGGGTTGCGTTGCGATATGCAACTAATGGTCGAGAATGAATCCACATCAAGTTGAAAGCCTCTAGAAACCACAACCTTATATCCTCATGGAACATTTGGGGCATCAATGATGGCACAGGACGAAGTTGCCTGTTCCATAGGTGTTTTCGGCGGCATATCTCGAGAGGGCTAGAAAAGAGGGTACGAAAAAGAATGGACGAGAAGCAGAGCAGGCGATGCTCATGACTATTGAACTCGAGTAATTTATAGTGGAAAGATTAAGGTATGATTACTTAATCATGGACCGATTGATGTTAGACTACCATTGAAAACCTAGAATCACTGGACGGCCCATTTGTCTTTTTGGGGGGCTCCTCAGTAGTGCGCATCCACGATCCCGCTCGCGGGATTCGAACCCGGGTCCTTCATTATCGCGCTCGTGCCCGCTAGTGACTAGCTTCGTGAGAAAATTATCGGGGTTCTGGTGAGAAACCGTGACCAGTGGAGTTCATCCGTGTCGGGTAGAAACAGGTGTCGATCTCAGCACAATGGAATATGGTCGCTCAACTTCGTGTAGTGATTGAGGTTAGACGTTAACACCATTGGACGCCGGCTCAGTGGTCTAGTAGGTTGAGTGTTCTCGCGCGAAACTGAAGGCCCTGGGTTTGAATCTTGCGGGCAGGATCGCGGTTGCGCGCTGCTGAGAAGTCCCACAATAGGACGAAACGGCCATCCAGTGCTCCCAGGTTTTAACCGGTGGTCTAACATCAATCGGTTCATGATATCAATCAAAAAATAAGCTAATGTTAGTTACATCCACACCTAACCAATCAAATCGCTGTGTCAGTCTGGTCTGTTGTGTCTGCAGACTGTTCCTGTTGCATGCGACCTACCAGGTGAAGGATATTATTATCCCATTATTTTGTTGTGACCCATAATTTTTATTCATTTCGATAAGACACGCAATAGTGGTCGGCACAAACAGACAAAATTTAATGACAAGTTGTCCTTGTTCTGACCATGGCGTTCATATAAACTATGGGATCTCCAGTATCGCGTTTACAGTTCTAGTAGTATATCTGTAGAACAAATTAAATCCCATAGCTCTTTCAGTTCATTTTAATTTTTAGAGATTTTCCAGAGTTATGTGCAGGCCTTGTTTTTAGCGAATCGTCTAGCTTTGCTTGAATAGGATTAGTCGGTAGGGTCAGTAAGATCATAAATTTTCTTTTTCGGACCAACTGATAAGTTTGAGAAGGAATAATCCAGAACACTGAAGTAGCGATTAAAACTCAAAAAGATAACAGACCTTAGGTGATAGTGTAATGAAACATTTGAAACCAGATTAATTGTAATAAATAAAGGTATAAATTGAAATAATTATAATATATTTCTGTATTAGCAGGTACACGCCATTTTTACAGGTATGATCTACGAATAACAACATTTGTTGGCTCACAGCATGCTTCCCAACTTATTAAGTTTATAGTTGTTATAAAGTAGACTAGTAGAGCGCTTGCTGTAAACTATGAACATGAGGAGACACGTACGTCAAGTCGGTTCCAGACGTCAGAAGTTCCATAGCTGTGCCCTCAGAGCAAGACTCCAAGGAAAGCAAAACGAGAAACAAAAGAGCAGCAAGGCAATTGGATATCAACGCCACACTTTGCTTAACATTTTGTAGTAGAACAGACAGAGGTATAATAAGTTAGATTAAATTCATACTATCTCTTGTTAGAGTGAAATGAAGTCAGAGGCTCCATATGAGAGAATGTAGTAAGTTAGGAAGTCTGACAAAGAGTTGAAATAATGAATGATTCAGAAACCAGACACGTTCATGACTTAGAAAAGGTAGGAGCACTGGTTCGTAGTACCTTACCAGGTAACTCCACGGGAGTTCAAATCAATGAATCGATAGGAATAGGTAAGGGGATCGAAGGAAATGTTGAAACTCAACCATATTATCCTCTTAGCGAAGTCCTAGGGTGGGATAAATAACGAATGCTTGATAACCACGGCCCGAAGTCACAATAACACCAAAATTTGCATGAGACCTGACATATCCTTAGAATATTGGATGAAAAGGAACGAGGCGTTGTGTAAAAAAGAAAGCCGTCAGTAAACTTTTTAAGAAACCCTCCAGGTAATGGACTTTTGAGTGGTATAGTCTTGGAAGCAAGTCTACCAAGGCCTGTATGTATAGGTTATTCACTTTAGGAGGTTTATATACAAGTACTCGCGGTCTGTAAAATAAGTTCTATGAACTAGGAGTACTAGTGGACAAATTATAGCTACTTATCATAGCCTTGGGCGATACTCGGTTAGTTCATCACCCTGAAGTCATCCTAGAATTGTCAGGATGCAACTGCCTGAGAAGTCTTTGGATTGGATGAAGAAAAGGTGGGTCCCTACATACACAGGTGATAAAATAAACTGCACTTCCTTGTTTGTGAACCTCATGATAGTGGAAGTTGTGACGTCACTATCTGTGAGCCTATTTTTGAAAGTCGTAAATGTATGCCCGGTTTCCAATCTACTTAGCTGATGACTTTATTTTAGAGCCAACTTAGTTACGGAATGAAAATAATACAGCAGCGATGGCCACTATAGTGCCACGGTAGACTTCTAATGAGAGTAGTGGAGCATACTTTGGTAAAGCACGTACACAAACCCACACTTTTTGGTTCGAACCAAGGAGCTTCTTCCTTTGACTTATCAACTACCTATGCGATGGGGGATAGTGCTTATCTAACCATTCTCCCACGGTTTGCAAATAGCGATCACGGTGTTTTGTCACTGATGAATAGGGCTTCTGGCCTAGTATGCTTTAAGGTTAGACCTCGCCTAAATATATGTAGGGCAAACATAACGGCCATACAGGAGTGTTCCGTAACAACAATATTGTCAGTAAACACTAGCTCATCAAGTAAAGAAACATGGTCTATAATTTATGACATATTTGGCCCAGTTACATCTCCGTTTAAACCATGCTTAATACTACACAGGCCTACCTTGGAAAACCAAAGAGGTCAATGAACTTCTTGGATGTTGGAAAAAGTCGGTTGGAGATCGTTAAAATAGTTCAAAAGGTTGCCTTCTTACATAATTGGGTGAGCTAAGGAAAGTGATGGGTATGGTGTCATATATATTCAGTGATTTTTGTAACAACAAAAATAGAAACCATTTTTTCTTTGTAATTTGTCACACTTTAGTTGTAACCACAATTTTATTCAATATCTGTTGTTTTGCTGTATCACTTGTTAAAAAGACGATGATAATTGTTTCGATGAATGATATACACTTCTACTCCCGGGTGGTTTAAAATATAAAACACTACCTACACCGTTTGTTCTTCTGTTTTATTGGCCACCGTTTTGATTGAAGACTATAATAGTATTATAACATCATTATAGGCCTTCCGACTCAACGTTGGACTTTTGGCACGGATTACTATTGCATAATACTATTGGACTCCGTCTTCCTCATTACGTCATTGGTGCAGTCACTTGCAGAGGGACACCTGTCAATCAAGTGAACTCAGTTTGTGGTCGTTGTCCTCACGAGGCAGTTAACAAGTAACATTCATTCTATAGTAACTGTTAGCGTCTGTTTTGTTTAATATACCTTTTGTATTGCTAACGGTATTTTATTACCTTTGTTTTTACTAACGGAAAGACATCTAGGTTTCTTAACCATTAATTTGTTTTGGTATATCATTGTTAACCTAGTGTATCAATATATCTTGTGTAAGCTCCTTTTGTTTGGGGACCACCACATGGGATACCACAACTTTCGATACAAGAAAATCCGTCGACGTTTACAAGGGGTGGTGTTGCAATGTCGAAGCTGTACCAGAAAATTTTTGTTAAGTGTTTTCTACCGACGATAGTGAGCGACTAATGATCAATTTTAATAAGTGCTGCTTGTCGATGGATTCTGTGCTTATTGGAAAAGAAGCTATCTTACGACTATTTCAGCACCTAAAGTCGGATGAACTCAGAGATCCTGATGGTGTTCCTTCTAGAATTATGAAAACGTTGAGGTGTTTAATTGTTGAACCTTTGGAAATACTGTGATAAACGTCTTGGAGTCAGTCTAGACCGTCGAGATACAGGAAAGACGCACTGATCACGTTGGTTGATAAGGTGGAAGGTGGAGACTTAATTAGTAACTAATAGCCTCTTAGTTTAACCAGTGGAGTTTTCAAACTTAATTAAAAGATTATTGAAACGAATATCCTGAGTCATGTGGAAGATAACAATCTATTATTCAGTGAGCGACTTAGTCTTAGGAAATGCCTATCTGCTCATTGCAATGGAAGATTGGGTCTGAGAAAAATATAGATATAATTTTATCTACCTACGTTAAGCCATTGACTGTCTCACACCTGCGTCTTAAATTAAAACTGGAAAGTCTTGGGATCCATTTTGAAATCGTATACTGGATAAGTGACTTTCTCAATGATAGAAGACGATGTGTACGGCCAATGGGGACTCCATGAAACTCAGAGTTGCTCATGGTTAGGTCTTTGGTCTTCTTCTCTTTTACTTTAAGCAAATTACTTACCAACTGTATATAAGTCATCTGTTTTACTCTCTGTATATGATATAAACGTTCTGAGACGCATACACTATCTTCTAGATAGAATAAGATTACAGGATGACCTAAACTCACTGTTTGATTGGATGTGCGGGTGGTAAATTTCAACAAGGATGTGGTGATTCAAATAAATAACCGCAACAATTCATATCACCACATAATTAGTAAAATTATATTACCTAAGGTGGCGAACTGTAGTAATTCTGAAGCCATAATATTTGACGACATCATAACTGCGAGTAACCGAAAGGTTATCACTGTTGGAGGTTTCAGGGTCCCTTGGGCTCCGCGTAAGTTATTTTACTACTGAGTGAATGAATGTTTTGTGGTGGAGCCTCGTTTGAAACTTGTAGTTCAAACTTCAATTCCCCGTTTCAAGCAGGAAGCGGGTACGCTAGAATAAGTTCAACGGCGTGGAATCAAAGTGGTAAAAGGTCTCCCTGATCTATCTTATAAAGACAGGCTGAGATGTCCAAGCCTAGTTTCGCCATCTTACCGCAGTATACGGGGTGATCTGGTACTGGCCCACCGTATGCTCAAAGATGGCCTTGCTATGAATATGTCTCATCTTTTACTTACATCTAGGACTGATCATCCTGAGTATATTTTAGGAAAGTTGAAAAATCGAGATTAAATAGTCTACGCTTGGCGTTCCACCTCTCGAACTGAGTAGTGGATTACTGGATTCTTTCAACATAACACGTTTTATTAGAATCTCTTATTGATTCATTCACAGTTAGATGGAATTTTTGTAGTCTCACAAATTGCAAGGATTAATACATGTTGGTTGACCAATTATCCTTACTGCTGAATGCTGGAATTTAGAGCTTGTGACACTCTGTGACCAGGTTCAAATTCGCTCATGTGGCTGAGGATTAAAAAATTCGGTCAATAAGGAATATCCTGTACTAAAGGTCCGTTAATACTGCCTCAACAATTAAAAAAACATGGCACATTTGTCTGTGATTTTTAGAAGTATACGAATTATTATACAAACTAGGAATCCACGAAATAGTACAATTCAAACAACACAGATCTAGGTGACCACAAACAAAAGTATTGTATTTGGAATTCGAAATCAGGCATTCTTCAAATGCAAAAGAATCAATAGTTCATACAAACACAACCAGCACAACCTAAATCGGAACCTAAGTTTCTTAAATAGAGCAAGAACAAAGATTGGTGCAGAATAATATGAATTCATTTTATTTCGTTAGGTTCTCATCAGCTGCTTACAACCTAAATTATTTGAAATTCAACATTATTACAGATATTGACATATTTATACATAAGAGTGTGATTAAGGATCAATACATGTGTATGATGATGTAGCAAGCAAAGATTCAGATAGAGTTAATGAGCTCATAAAATGTTTGATTCGAATAAATAAATAAAGTTTGAGAGGGAAAGTTCTGGAACATTAAAATAGTGATTACAACTCATGAAAATAGATTAATGGTAATAAAGAAAATATGAATTGAAATCAATCAGTTATGTATGATGTAATTTATATTTCAGAAAGAGTTGCAATAATGACGTAATAAATGAATAAATAGGAGCAAATTAATAGAAAGAGTGGGGGTTATTGTTACTAGGGTAAAGAAAGATTTATTACTGTCTCTTTTTGTATACATAGATCTGGTTTTAAGCGTTTGATTGCTAACGCTTCAGCGAATTTCAAAAGGTTCGAGTTTGATTGTTTGTTAATCACCTTGAAGGACTTCAGTATATCAGCTTTATGTCCTGTATCAAGGAGATGTCTTGCGATAGCACTGTTGAATGTGTTCAATCCATTTAACCTTAAACTTTTCGGAATATGTTCTTTGAATCGTACGTAGACTCTCCTTTCTGTTCTACCAATGTAACTGCTTTGGCAGGTACATGTAAATTTGTATACACAGTTGGTGGTAACATGAAAGGGATACCTGTCGACCTTTGATTGTGTCAAAGAGCATGTTGTTTTGGACAGGACAATCAATTTCGCTGCAGGATAAGTTCTTGTCAGTGCAGTTTTTAATCTCATATTGATTGATCCTGTGACATCGTCACCTTTGAATTGAAGTTTAATAAAAATAGGCTTTATATTTGCTGTAATTTCTTTCGGCTTTTTAACTTCACATTTGCCGTATTTCTCAATAAATTTCAGCGGGTATCCGTTATTCTTTAAACATTTTTTAACATTCATAACATCCTCTTCTAGTGTATCGGAAGTACATATTCTTTCTGTTCTGTAAAACAGTGTTTTGACCAGTGCCTTTTTGTAACTGATTGGACAAAAGCTATTGAAATTAAGATAACTACCATTTCATGTGTCTTTCTTATAAACTGAACGTTGAACTGTACCATCTTTTCTTCTTTTCATCGCGATATCGAGAAAATGGAACTTGTTTTCTTTTTCATGTTCCATAGTGAAATGGATATTCGGATGTGCTTCGTTGAAAAACTCTAGCAGATTTATTGCATGTTGTTTATTATTACATACGATGAAGGTATCATCAACATATCTCGAATAATACGTCATTTCATCAATCGCTCGTTTGAGTTTGGTTCTTTCGAGGTTAGCCATGAAAATATCTGCTAGGACAGAACCTAACGGACTTCCCATCGCTACACCATCGGTTTGTTTGTATATGATGTCGTTGAACTGGAACTGAACATCTTTTGTACAAATGAGTAATAGTCGTTTGAATTCTGGTACTGGTAGAGGTAGGATGTCAGAATGTTGACAAATTATGTCTATGGTCTCAAGAAGTGGTATTTTTGTAAACAAAGATGTTACATCAAAAGAAATCATAAACTTACCGGCAATATTTATGTGATTCATGCTGTCAGCAAATACAAATGAATCCTTTAGTGTATAGGTGGCTAATCGTTGACGCACTGGTTCTAACTTATCTGCCAACCATCGTGCAACTTTGTGGTATGGTGAATTGATCTGATTTAACTTCATTGTTGATAGATTATAAAGAAACTTTTCGGGGTTTTCCGGAAAGCCAAAAAATAATTGTTCCTTCGACAGAGTCTTTGACAAAGTTACGTGGAAATTCTTACATATTTTGCTTTGCAGATCAATTGAGCGCCCTCACAGGTTCATTGCATGTCCGTCAGACTGTGTATTGAATGTAGACTATGTATGATCTGGAATATACTCATTACTATTAGAATTAACAACTGAAATTGAAACGAACTCACCTGGGTCCTGGAATCGTATATAATCAATATATCGGTTTTTCACCAAAATCACCGATATCTGAAATTTGAATAATAGAATTTTCAACATCACCCTCCCCCACAACATAAAGTAGGGTCCATATTTCGCAATGTCATGAGCGATTTGACGTTCTTAATCTAAATTGTCTCATATCATATTTCGATCATCATATGTGAGTATTTGGGGATACATACTGGTATATAATTTGTGTTATTTCATCATGTGACTTTAACCAAAATAAAATGATACGTACCTCTTTTGCTTTACACGTTGGAATACACAAGGCCATTGTTTTAGTCATCAGATAAATGTGCTTTGCTATGTGTAATTAACAATTGTGACTTATCTAGTCTTGAGTCACCTGAAAAGCAGTCAAATAGAAAATACGCATCTGCCTCATACTCATTAGGACAATTTTGGAATTGATCTGAATTTTATACCCGTGCAAACCTCATATCTCAGAAAACTGGTCCTCTGAATGCTTCGGGAGTACTTTCTATACCCTCCAATTCATACCACTGACTAGGGATTCTACTCGACAGACATTGGTTGTGAGAATACCCAACATTTGATACAATAACATCATAAATGTGACTAGAATTCGACTCATTCAGAACGTATTAATCATATTCATTAAGAATGCCATGAGTGATAAATCCATGGTGAGGACAAATAACATCTGATGCGACATCATAAGGACTGTTATCAGGTTCTAACTCATTTATAACTCATTCTTCACATTTGATTAAGATTTTACTTGAAATAAGTGAATCATTAGAACAAACTACATCTGATAAAATAACATCAGATTTCTGATCACGATTTGGTGCACTCGACATATCTTCCACATATTTGTAAATGATTTAATTAGAAATACATGAACCATGAGAACAACGAAAACGTGGTAAAATAATATCATGGATCTGATCAAAGTATGATTTATTTGAAACATTCAACTTAATATAATCGGAATTATAAAGTTTATCATTACATACAGCGAAATGAACAGTAGTTTTACAAACTGCATGTGTGTCGAATTTTACTACATTTAAAGCATTTAACATCATGAGATACGCATAAATTACATGAGTAAAGTTTGTAACAGGTCAAAGAATTACAAAACTTGTGCCCATCTTGGTGACCAACTTCGCAACTCCTGAATGGGTTGTTATCTGCACAACCTGGAGTACGCATTGGATTAAGATGAAGTAGCAATGTGTTGGAATTCTTGATGTTGTTGTAGTGTGGCGCCGAGTCGCGGTTGACTACGATTACCACTACAGGAAGACTACGTGCCAGTTAACCAAAAAGATTCCCCGTAGACCAAATATCAGAAAGCAGTTGATGGCTGTAGTCGAGATATATTTATTGGCGATCTCGTGATATCGAGAGAATATCGAGATCATGCCAAAGAAGTACAAGTGTGAGTTCTGAGCGTAACCGAATTCGTGCAAGGTCACAATCGACAAAAGAATGTATGTGTTTTGGTACGGTTGAACAAACAAGTACGGTAAAACAATCCCTGGTACAATTGGTTATAATAATAATTGTTTCCATTACACCAATCGCGTTCTCTTTACAAAAGTAGGTCACTACATCCTAACGAATCGTTTTAAGAAATTTTCTTTCATTACCGCACTCCAAATTTGTATACCTAGCATTGTCTAGTAGTAGTTGCTTGATAGTTACATAAGAAAGTGAAGTCGGCTTTTCTGAAAATGTTCAAGTTTTTAAAAAGCAGTAAGGAAGTGAGCCAAAATATTAACATCCACCGTATTTTCATTGGTCGAAGTCCAGATGTTGAACTTTTCCATATAATCCTCAAAAGCATAAAAATTTTGACGTATGTCCAATTGTTCCATCGAAAGCTACATCGTGACGTTAATGTGATCATTAGAAGTATTCGAATTATTACACAAACTATTAATCCCCGTGATAGCTCAATTTAAACAAAACAGATGTAGATGATTGAAGAATCCAAACTAAGGTTTGAACTGAAGAATAACTGCTTAGGTAGCGTAGATTTTGGTAAATGCCTAGTTGAAACCATAACAAGCTGATTGGGTAAATGACGGTTCTAGGTTTTATCATAAATATAAATGTACATTATTACCTTAAAAAATGTTACCACCCAGTTATTCAACCAGTCAATGTTCAGTCAGTAGCTAAATCTAAATTAAAATAAACAAACAAGTTGATAAAGAATGTAAGGAAATTACCAAGCGCAACAAATAAATGCTATTCTATCCTTTCTGGATAGGTCACATATAGACTAGTTCTAAAGATAATATTTGGTTGCTTTATAACACAGAGTGTTTCTAATTCTGGAAAAATGATTCAATTCACAACCAAAAAATGCACGATTCCAGTCAATGCAAGTAACACAGTCAAAGAAAGAACAAATCAATATGACTGTCGTCAAGACTAAGTATCAACTGAAACAACATAAATGCAGTTCAAGAAGAAACTTGGAAACTCAGTGAAGGCATAAGGAAAACAAAAACTATAATAAAATACAAACGCTATAATCTCAACTAGAATCAAAAGACTAACAGAATTTACAACTGAAGGAATCAATAGGAACAAATTACAAGTGTATACATGGAGAGATTTTCACACAGAAAACCTTCAAAATGAATTTTAGAATGACCACAGACGAACCTATTGTATTTAGAATTAGAAATTAGGCATTCTTCAAGTGCAAAAGGATCATTAGTTCATACAAACACCATAGCATCTCTCGCTCCAGAGCATAAAAGTAGGAGTATCTCGGTAGATGTGATTGGAGTATTCACCAGTACAACGATATTGGCACAATGTCAATCATATCTGTCTTGATGACCATAATAAGAACAAATGTTTGCCATATTTTCTCTAGATGTTCTCACTGACTCTGGACTTCAACAATAGGCTGCAAATCGCAGCAACGATACCTTGAAGAATATTACGATATCGAGATACTGGAGCTAGACAACGAAATGTTAGCAAAGATGTCAACGCCTCATCTTCCTTAACAGAACGCAGTAGGCAAGAGTAGACATTGCCTTACCTCTATTCGTAAAAAGTAAACCTCTTCGTGTCTGGCGGTTTATTCTTGGGTAACTCTGCAATTTAAATGGAGAAATGTTTGAAGTATTTTGCTCGACGTTTGTGAGACCACATATGAAATTCAAGTAGCTAGTCTTAAATATAGATATAAAATGTGCATTCTTAATAGAATCCGACGCAGCATTAGCACATACTTATACTTCTAAACTGCGGTTTGATGTCCAGAGCACTACAAATCTCTGGAAACAATGTAGGTCACTGAACTTATCATTATCTGAGGAAAAATATTTGGTTCAAAATATTAAGAACAGCGAACGAATAATGAGGTGAAAAATTTCACAAACACAATAAACTATGACTTGTTTAGGGTAAACCAAGTTACTTTATTGAACAAAATCACACACTGCACTTGTGAAATATGAAAACAATACATTGTATACACCATTTACATATCAGCCCACGACAAGAATGATTTCGTAGTATTTCAAGGAAAATCAAAGTGTTCAGATCAACGTGGTGCAGCCCGTACACAAACTCACTGGAGGAGGACTATCATTTACGGATAAAAGATTCACAACTAACGCAGTAGCTGTTGGATTTACATGTGAAATTCATTCACATATATGGCTGAATAGCATCATGACATTATAGCTTATGTCAGTTCATGATAAAAACGTTTATTCTGATTCCTACGCATAAATTTTAATCCTTATCTTAATTACACAGACCAATTCGTAAACATATTTTTACCCAAGTAAGTGGCTGAAATCTTTAAGTCCACTTTAGTATCACCCAAAGGTTCTCCATAAATTATAGACAGGCCATTAGTTGGTAGCGCTAAATATAAAATACCATAGATTAAGAAGTCAAGACTTCTTTAATAGGAGACCAGATAATTATTCATGTGCGTCGCGTAGGTTGGGGTCGCTCGAGGTTCAGCAGCAGTTAATGATGACGTGTAAAAGAACTAAATAAGGGGTACTTTGAAAAAGTGTACTTCAAGTAAAACTTTAGTTTCATATATAATGTATGGTTTGATCAGATGACTGAAGTTGCCACTGGAGTAATTTTCCCAGTGAAATGCAAACACGTTTTTAGCTAAATAAACGTACACCTAGCTAAAGTTATTTAAATATGCACATTGATGTGACCAATTACTTAATAACAAACAGATCAAAGGTAGGTTCTGTCTTACCATTACGCAACTATCGTGTGCAAATCGACCAGTTGGCTAAGATTGTCGTTGGAGCAAATCTCTCGATGAATACTTGTAAATTCTTTAGTTAGTTATCGTTCGACTAACCGCATTTAACCAGTGTTTGATGCTGATTTAACCAATTAAATATTGAACACATTTTCAAATAAATTCGATTTCTGTCATACCATTGCAAATGCTATACAAACCGCACCTGAGTAGGGCGCGAGCGATGAAATCAAAGATGCATATAACTGAGCTACTTCACGTTAATACATATCATCTACTGCATTATTACTTATTATTGACTCAGCACTCGTTCAATATGAATACGATAGGTAGACATCTTATGTCTGTTTACTTCGGTTTTGTGACCCTTCCTAATATGCAAAACTGCTTTCTTTTCACTTTCGATATCTGTATCTCACCTGAGTATATATAACCATGACCTCCCGAAGTTTATTTCTAATCTTCACGCATTCTATAGATTTTTCGCGATCATTGGGTGACGAACTGTATCAGGGAATAAATTTACACAGAGGTGAAATGCTAGGTTGATCGTAAAGTTGCATTTAAACTGACGATAGTCTTTTGGTATGATCTGTTCAGTTAGAAACTTATGTTAGTGGTTAGTTTTGATGTTTATCAAACTCTAATTTTTTCGTGTCAGCAGGTGTTTCTGAGTAGTTAGCTTGTTTTCATGGGTTTTGATTGCTGGTACTAGGGTCTATCTGCTAAGTCTCGAACCAGTACATCGGTCATAGTCAAGCAGCAAAAATAACATTATTAACTATTCCATAATTACAGTTTTTTCTGTCCATGAACAATATAAAAACACCAGGTTGTTGGTCGGTGCAATGTGAAGCCTGGCATATGTGCTTTCGTTCAAAATGCAACATTACCCCAACATCGAGATTGAATCATTAGGATGAAGATGGTAGAAGTAGTAACAGTGTTAGTAGTTGCTGATTACAAAACGAAGCGGCTCAGAATTAGTAAAGTTGTGTAGGTTAGTTCAGGCACTCGTAAACTCTACAACACCTTACCGACTTTTATTCGTTGGCTTTATATCCTTGTCTGAGACAGGCTATGCAAACACCCTTGACTTTCTCTTTTGACCATTGGTCCTTCACTGTCAGGGCCGAAAAACGTGGGCATTGATAAATTTCCTAACCATTGGAGCATATACTACATCTATGTTTGAGGGATAAACTAGTTTGTTGCTCAAACTGTAATTGACAATTTGTCAGCACGTTTTATCCCCTTTTGGGCCAGGTTGTCAACTGTCCAAGCTTACAATCAGAGACGCTGATATGTGACGTCATAAACCTAATGAACATAAACCTTTGTCCTTCATTTACTTCTTATTGTCTCGTGCTCAGTTTCACTGACTAGAATTTCTCAAGAGTAGTTTAATGTGTGTTGCTATATTTTTCTTAACTTTAAGCAGACCCAAATTGGTCACTAGAAGTTTTAGTAGTATTCCGCTTTCAGTATTCATCTGTTAGTTGTAAAAACAGAAGAAAGAGATGAGACTATAATTTGTAGGTAACCATGAGGAAACAGCTATATACTATGTTCAAAATAAGATTAATTATTATCATGAGAAACTAAGACTGGGAATTAGGGTTAGATGCTAGAACTTTCGCCATGAAATGACACTAGCTACAATTCAAGAAAACTATTTAGTCACATGTTTGAACGAATCTTGCACCGAATTCCAAGGGGCGTTTTCTGAAATACGACTGGTTCGCCCATCAATTATAGTTTACACGATCGGACAAGTACTTAGAAAATTTTGGCAAGCTGTGATCATCATATATGAAATAGCAAAATGATTAGTTTAAACACAATCTAGTACAGAAATATCAGTATTCGTTGATTTACTTTCAATTAATGAATTAGTGGGATGTTTGAATGTAATGGTTGTCAGCATTAATATACTATGGCTACATTGTCATAGTTTAGAATATATCTAACATATATATATATATAACAAAGAATGAGAAAAAAGATAAATGATTCCTTATTCTGTAATGAAGTGGCATCATTTAGGCTAGATCATGTAGTATACTTGACTTGGGGCTGGCTGTACTAGAAAAAACAGATGTATACACTACTTGGTATCTAAGTTTATTGTATTCAGCCCATTGTTTTAATTTATATAACCTCACATTCTACTCTTTATTGTCGGATTAATTATTATTATTATTATCATCACAGTCAATTGTTGAAAGATGTTGATTCGCCTTATACTTATTTTTGATCGACATTCTTGTCGTACCATTTAAATGGATATATACCTAACGTGAAAAAAAGTTGTTATTTAAAGAATAATTGTGAATGTACAAAGATCTGTGACCTTGCACGATCTCGGTATTCTTTCTATACCATGAGATCACCAATAAATATATCTCGACTACAGCCATAGACTGCCTTCTGATAATTCGCCTTATCGGTTAACAGGCACATAGTCTTCCTGTAGTGGTGATCATAGTCGACCACGACTCGACGCCACACTACAGATCTATCAACTTTAAACGTCCTACTTGATAATATGGGTAAACTATTTTCATAATCTTATTGAGGAGAAACTTAGAATACTAAAGTTATAAACTTTTTGTATTCACTTCTTGATTACCTACCTTCCAAGTGATGATTCAAATTGTAAAATTATACATTCACAGAACTTAATTAAATCATATGAATGATGAATATTCTTTTCAATGAATTTCTCATCACATTCTACAATAATAAATCCAAATTATTAATCCATAAAGTTGGCCAGATTTAAGGCAGAATACCTCATTTGGAAATTGTAATATATAAATGAAGAATTGTTTGTTATATAAAATCAAATCTTCAATGCTGGGGCTGAGTTCCAGAGTGAATGTCAACAATTCCGATATGCAGGTACATTCAACTGACGAGTCCCAATTAGGACGAAATGCGCATCAAACTGGATTCCATCACTAGCCGCTATCCATCTTTGACTAATATAAAGTGTTAACTTGAATCAGTTTATAAACGAAATGAAATTGTAAGATAAATGATCAGAATAAATATGGTCAACATGAAGTGAGTGAGATAGAATAGTGGAATACAAATCAGGAATTGCGTACTATGCAGAATAATATGAATTAGATCAGATATAGTAGATAGGGGTGAATGCTGAACAAATTTCTCAAAAAGGTTATGAAGTGTAATAATAATAACAATGATAAAGATAATAATAGTAAGATAAGTTTGGGATATAAAAATAACCAATAATCAAATTACGTCACCATATTATAAATTTGATTATTAACGAGTTGGTTTCAAAGTTGGCCAGGGTAAAAGAAGCAGTTGAACATATTTCTTTTGGATGCAAAGCTCTGGCTTTTTGATCCGAATAGCAATTGCTTCAGCCTTCTGCAAGATATTCAGTCTGACGGAATTACGTAGATTGCTGTTAACACGATATATTATCGCGAAAGATTGCTCCATGTTGACTGTATGTTCCGTCTGAATTAAATGGGTTAAAATGGAGCTGATAACCGTTTTGACTACACCTTTGCTCAACCACACTGGGAGGTGTTCAAGAGCCCGAATGTACAAATTTCTAGAACATTTACTAATATAACTTGCTCCACAGGAGCAGTTGAATTGACATATACAGAAAAAGGTGGCTAGTCTAGGCAATTTATCTTTCAACCTCGGAGTAATTATTGGACGTGTGGAAAACATTAATTGTATTTTACCTGCCCTGAAGGTTCTTTGGATTGATCTACTTAACTTCAGTCTTAGCATCGCACTAGGTGCATCGCCAATGAATTGTAAGCGTATATACAGAGGCTTTTTATTCACAGTTAGGCATTCTCTATGCTCTCTTTTATTGTTTATGTTTTTGTTTATTAATTTCTCAGGATATCCATTTTCTTTTAGGGTCGTGTATAATACCTTTGTTTCATCTTCGACAGTATCTAGAGAGCATATGGTTTTGATTCTATGATGCAGTGTCTTAATAAGATTCCTTCTGCATTTCAGAGGAATGAAAATAATAAAGTTTGATAATATTGGCCCGTCCAAGTAGTTTTCTTGTTTATGTTTCTTCTTAGTGACTTGTCTTTTCACCTTGTAAGTAGAACATCTAGAAAGGCTGTTCTACCCCTATTTTCCTTGTCATATGTGAATTTTATGGATGGGTGAACTGTATTGAATCACTCGAGTGTTTCTATGAAGTCCGTACGGTTGTTACAAAGGATAAACGTATCATCTATATATAGGCAGTAAAATGAAAAATTGTTGATCTGTTGTGCCAGTGGGCTGTTTTCTAGTTTAGAGAGGTAAATATCAGCCAATATGAGACCTAAGGATGAATCCATCGTGATACCAGTGATTTGTCTATAGATTTCACTATTGAATTTAAAATACACATTCACATCACATTTACTTATGTCTGTCACTCCTAATGAAGCATAAGTCGCCGAGCGGCATTCTCCAACACACTCTACCCTGAGCATTCCCTTCCAGTTCTATCCAATTTTCGTTCATTTTTCTCATGTCTGTCTCCATTTCTCAGCGTAGTGTGTTCTTTGGTCTTCCTTACAAAATTACAGAGTTACTTGGTAAAATAGCGAAACCATACTATAATACTTGGTTTGCAAAATGTTTAATAATTGTCTCGGTCTTCATTGTTCTTGCATTTCTATACTAATTCCTTTCTATTTCCGTTCTTCATTTTTTGACCATCCCCCATCTTCTGCTGCCAGACATTACATTCCTGACTCGTGTTATATACTACTTATGTCAATATAAGTAGTACTCACCACATCGGTATATGCGAATCATTGTTAATTCTTCAATATATACTATGCTTAATAGATCATACACCTTTAATAAAGTATAATAATACTATTCAAAATGAATTCAGAATTGTGGATTTGACAAATTCTATCACAATTTATCATCATATCAACTTGACCTTAAATGAATTTTATTTAATTAGTATCTACTTATAATGAAATTTTAATATAGAACACTTAACTCATATAAAATCTAAGTGAAAAGAGGTATAGTTTAACAAGAGATAGATGTAAGATCGAATACACAATGATAAAATAATTAGTATCAGAAGGAGTTTTGTGGATGGTCATCCAGTGAAATGGACACCCAGTGCTTTCAGGTTTTCTATGGTAGTCTAACTTCAATTAATTTATGATCTCAATTATTATGTCAAAAACATAGATTCCATTTAATAAGAATTGTGTAAATGAAGTCATTACCTTGATAAACATTCAAAATTGGTAATCTGATAGAGACCTATTTCATTAATCATTTATAATCTTAAAAGGAAGACATTGTAAAAACAACTAAAGAATTAAAAGAGAGTAAGAACAAAGATTAATGGTGAACATCAAGATGAAGTTAAAGCAGTTTATTTATTTATTTATTTGTTTATTTTAACACATAGATATTGGGACAAGAAGGCACCAAATACATATGCGCCACACAATCTTATTTGATATGTGTGAGGGCTGTGATACTGCTCGGGTGCCCAAACAGAAGTAGGAGGTTTTCTTAGGGAGCCACACACGAAGCCTTCGACATGAAGGTCTGATCCACAAGGCAGTGGAGCATCGTAAGGAGATGCAGTCCCATGGTAGCCGGTGACCAACGATTGGTTCCTACTCCATTTGTTCCTTCAGGATTCTGGAGCTTATGTGCACCACTGGTTTGGGATGAGCGTTTTCCAACTCCCCTAAGTGGACTCTCCGTGTCCACCAACCCGGTTAAAGCGCTGGACATTCACTTTTCGTCCTTTCAATTTCGTAAACAACACCTCTGCCACGAGAACGCAGTGGGTAGGACTTCCCTGACAGAGGTTATATATACGCGTGGCCATGTGAGAGCATTTGGAGAGGGAGAGTGGACTCTCCCCCACTCTTGGCCGTACCAGGGCACTTGGAGGCAGTTACACTAATAGAATAGAAAAGAGAGCCTATGCCCAATTCAAAGAATGTTTCGAAAAGTTTGAGTTTAAATGGATTAAAAGCATTCAGAAGTACCATTTCAAAGACATTTCCTTGATACAGGATAGATTGAAGTCTTTCAAAGTGATTTAAAAATAATTATAGTAATCAATTTTCAATCTCTTTTCAAATTTACCGAAGCGATAGTAATCAAATGTCTGAAACGACAACTATGTATCCTTCTTCCTTTGCCCTGGTAACATTATACTTCGTTTAATTTATTACGTCATTCATTATTTCAACTCCTGAAATTTAATTACATCATTGTCATTGTTTCTTCAATTCATAAATGACTGATTACAATTCATATCTTTCTTCATTACCATGAAGGCGAGACTTTAATTTATGGACGAGCCAATTAGAGGCATTTAAGAGATTTCAAGGTTACGGCGCCAACTTCAGTGCTTAATGCTAACGTACTATCGGTTCACAGAGAATTTTGTACAAAACGTGATAATTGGTAGGCTATAACAAATAAAACGGCGGGACTATAATGTGTGGGCGAATCAATCAAATACAAGATAACAGATCTCGGATTTTAACGTGAAAGTCTTTTATCCATTTGGCTAAATAAATTTCTGGCATTAAAGCTGATATCAGTTCGTAATGAAAACCCCATATATAATTCCTAACTAAAGTAAATTACGACGGTTATTGAGAACTGGATAATAAAAGCACCAGTAACACTGGCTGTAGTCAGGTACTATAGTATATACGGGTGTTTAGCGAGCGTACAGACTCCTACATAGGCTTGGTTATGTGCATCGTGTCATTATCCACAAGTAGCATTTTGTGCACTCAACAACCGAAGTGCACATAAACACTATTGAAGCTATGTGGTCAAGGCTGAAAGAGTTTTTGAGACTTTATCATGGCTCCAGAGGCCGACTATCCTGTAGCCATATGGATGATTTCCTCTACTACATGCATTACGATTTTAGAACCTCTGAACTTCTTTCTAACCTTGAGAAGTTTTTGAACCACGTATAAGAAGTGTATTCACTTTATTTCCTTGGTTTTGTATAACATATTTTTACTCTATACTGACTGTTTGATGATTGACTAATATTTCTCGAGGTTACTTACGATTCGTTCAAAGGTCGTCCATCAATTAGAGTCTCGCCATTCAATGTTCTGTAATGCTCTCTCGCAAATTTTATTTATCTGAAATAAACAATTTTTTAATGATCTTATTAACTCTATTGAAATCGTTGCTACATCATAATATACATATTCATCTGTAATCACCCTTCTATGTATAAGTATATCAATATGAGTAATAACAATTAGGTTGTAAGCAGTTGATGAAAGCCTAATGAAATAAAATGAATTCATGAACATGAACAAATATCACTCATTCTCCATCCAACTCTATCGTAAGTAATTCTTTCCAGTTGTTTTCAGTTCCTATTCATCCTTTGCATATCTGCTTTCAATTTCCGATATGACGTGTTTTTTTGGCTTTCTTCTTTTCCGTTTCCCTTCAAGATTTCAAATTAGTGCATACCTTATGATGCCGTTTGTTGATTTCCCCAATCTCTGTTCTATTCACTTCCAATGTCTTTTACTAATTTCCTCTTTAGTCGGTTGCTAGTTTATCCTCTCCCACATTAGGCTGTTGCTGATGGTATCCAGCCAACGGATATTGAGTAACTTGCGTAGACAATTGCTTATAAATACTTATTCTTTTTGATGATGGTTGTGGTAGTTTTCTAAGTTTCAGCTCCTTACGGTAGAACTATCCTGACGTTCGTATTGAAGACTTTGACTTTGATATTGGTTGACAATAGTTTTGAGTTCCATATGTCGTTTAATTGTAGGAATGTGGCCCTTGCTTTGCTAATCCTCGCATTTACGTCGGCATCCTATCCTTCTTCTTTATCGATAATGCTTCCCAGATACGTGAGATATTCCATATCTTCCTGAGCTTCTCCATCAAGTGTGATTGAGTTGGTGTTTTCACTGCTGTATTTGAGGATCTTTCTTTTTTCTTTGTATATGTTGAAGCCTACTGGAGCAAAGACTGTTGCTACACTAGTTGTCTTCATTTGCATTTGTTGATGTGTATGGGATAAAAGGGCGAGGTCATCTGCGAAGTTCAACTCTTCTGATTGATTACGAGCTGTCCATTGTATTCCGTGCTTTCCCATCTTATGTCGAAGTCTTCATAATTCAGTCGATCAACTCAGTGTAGTATTTGATTTAATTTCAGAAGGATATTTTATTCAAGATTGAATTAGATTCAGCATGAGATTTTGTTATAATTTCATATCTGTATTTTCTTCCTAATCAACAATCAAAATGAGTGTACAAATCAATATATAAATGAGTGTATTTTCGACTAGGGTCGTTGTGTTTTTGAAGTGATTAAATATTCATTTGGACCAGTGTTCTGTGTTCGTACTTAGTATCTTGGGAATAGTATAAGTTCTTTGTTTTCAAGTATATGTAATAGGTGATGCGGATATAACATTTACTGATCACTGGTAACTATTTTTAAGGTTTTCTTGTTTAGAAACAAATTGAACTCATATAAAGTTTAATAGTTGAATTCATGAGTCGATTAAAGTTAGACTATCACGGAAAACCTCGAAGCACTGGGCGGCCATTTCGTTCTAGTATAAAGTTGTCAAAGACTAATTTGAATTTACCTTTCATTCATAGAAATGTCCACTCGATTCTGATTAATAGAAATTAATCAGGTTAGTGTGTAACGTTTAAACAACTGAGTTGAAACGAAATGGCCAACATTTCTAACTTCAATCGATCTACTATATTCAATTATCCCAAAGAGCTCCATGCTAAAACGAAACATACGATAAGTGAACCCCAATTTGGCGAGTCTCTAATTTAGGGACGACTTTTGAACGAATCTTAAATGACCTTGACAATTATTAGTCAATCGGAAGACAGTTAGTACAAAGTGAAAAAATATTATAAGGAAGTAATGAATTACAGTGGATATTCTTCTTTTACATGATTTAAAAACTTATTAAAGTTTGATAAAGGTTCAGAAGTTCTGAATTCATAATGCATATGGTATAGAAACTCGTCCATAGGGTTAGGGTGCTAACATACGATCGGTTTACAACGGATTTTAGAGAAGAGGTGTTTATTGAGAGACTACAACCCTAACCCTATGGACGAGTTTCTTTACCATATGCATTATGAATTCAGAACTTCTGAACCTTTATCAAACTTTAATAAGTTTTTAAATCATGTAAAAGAAGAATATCCACTGTAATTCATTACTTCCTTATAATATTTTTTTCACTTTGTACTAACTGTTTTCTGATTGGCTAGTATTTGAAATTGCTCAAACGCTTCTGATTGGCTCGTCCCTAAATTAGAGTCTCGCCGTCCCATCTGTTGTAACCTCTCATTGATCACCTTCTCTCTAAAATCCTCTGTGAACCGATCGTATGTTAGCATCGCGTGTTGAACTTGACTCCGTGACCTTGAAATCGCTCAAACGCTACTGATTGGCTCGTCCCTAAATTAGACTCTCGCCCCCAATTTTTAGTTGCTATTTAAAATCTCAGTAATATATGGTGCATGAATGGGTGGCGTTTACAGTAGGTTAACATTTATGTAGTGCAAGCTTTTGAATAACAATTTTGTGAATAACGTCTATGTCAAAGACTTATTTAAAGAATGGCTCTGAATGGTTGAACAGGAATATTCTTATTTCTGTAATTTATACTACCAAATGACCACAGTTAAATAACCATTTAAAATCAGGAAGTACTGGAAAGTTGTCTCACCCTCCTGAATAGTGAGTATCAGTCACTCTATTCATGCTTCAGGTCTCTTGAACAACCATAACCAGAGGAATTAATCAATGTTAAGTATGAGACATCTGCCCAACAATGGTATTAAAAAAACAGTTACTCAATATCGCGTATTGTTGTAAACAGTTAGATATCTGTTCAAAAGTCTAAAAGTTAAGCACCCTTTACGTAACCTGAATATTCTGGGTATGATCCCTGGTGAAGTCATGTTTATACACTTCTCAAGAAACCCATATCATTTAAAATACCTCCCTATTTTTAATATTTCTCAAGCTAGATCGACATCAGCTACCATTTTCACAAATATCTTACAGTGTAAATTGTCTTGTCTGATAAGTTTAATACATACGAATTTTCATCATGAATTCATGTGTGTATAAATGTGAAGTAAACAGTTTGGGAAATGATATCGAAACTTCTATTTACTTTTGTGAGCTTTGACAACAAATATTATGACATTCATTTAAGTAACTGCAAACCAGTCTCATATTTCCTTTCTTCATATAGATGTTTAGGACAAGAATTGCATAATATTCTCTTGGTATATGTGCACCCTGTGTGGATTGTCTCGATGTTCTTAGTAAGTCGCTACTAATTTTTAAGCAGAGGTGAATGATGGCTGATAGTGGAATCGAGGACGTGAGTTTCGTTTTATTTCGGATTCGTCGCCTGAATGTTTACCGTGGGATCTAGTACTATTTGCTTCAAATGCCATCGAGTTATCCAAATAGCTACTAAGTCGATCATTGTGAATTACTGGGAATATCGAGGCAGTTCTCACATTGTGCACATATGTCAATAAGAGACTGATCAATTGCAGCCCTGAACATCAATGAGAAGATCGAAGAAACTAATATATATGAATTAAAGTTAAAAATCCCCCCATTACACAAGTCAGTAGCTATCTGGACTCAGTAACTAGGTGGATGGTGCTGTGACATTTGAACCGAAATATACTGGGTTCGAGTCCCAGAGTGAACATACACTGAGTCTCACTACTAGCCACTATCCATCTCCGCTTGAAAATTCATTTGTCAATCTAGACCACAGTAGAATCAAACGTATTCCATCAGGTTTATTTTAAATTAATGATGGACAGTCAGATTTTAGACAGGTTGACACAAAGAAATTAGATTTATTCGGAATTTTAGAGAAACCAAATCATTCGTATACATAATAGGACCACATGGTGCTTACTAATCACATGAACGTAAGTAATCGAGCTCTAGCTTTTAATCAAAAAAACAAACAGCAGTCATCAACAATATACCGATACGATAACATAATGAAACCATGTGAAATAGTAGATTTACATTATAAAATAAAGTTTTATGTGTGCGATTTATCTAAATGTGTTTATAATAAACTAATTACAGATTATACTGGCTGAATACGTTAGATACTGAATAAGTTAACTTATCGAACATTTCATAAGTTTGAGCTGCTTCAAGTTAACTGAATGACAATCAATCATATTACTTTAGATTGTAAGACATAGATAAGTGAATATGATGGTAACACAGGTGGCAATAAATGATTCTCTCACTATTTTGTAAATTGTCTAAATTCAGACCAATACATTAGTGTATTCTGATTGGTTGAGTTTAAAAATGCAGTTCTCTCAGCTAGACTTGACCATCCTCATTTCAATATCGTATACTGTCCAAAGAGTGGGTAGTCTGCAAAGTCTTAGCAGCAGCTACCCAGTACTTATTCATATTAGTTCATGATGAAACCTGTCTTTAAATAGAAATCGTATTCTATCAATCCTTCAATTCTATTCAACAAAACATTCAACTTCAAAATCTATTTAAAAACCATCCAAAACATTGACTAGACAACAACATTTCACTCAACAGTCTTATTCTACATTTTTTCATAAAAGAGGACAAATGAAATCCAATTGATTTTGGAAAGTATGATTTTGTTTTGTTTCATCAAACCGGGTCAGTTGTGAGATAGTAAGTCACTGATGACAATGGTGGATGTGTTGCTCAATTTGGTGGATTAGTTGAAGTTAAACATTAACACCGTTGGATTGACTCATAATCTCAACTGTTGAAATTAATCAAACAAAGTTTAGCAATTTTATTCATACAAGATACTTGTGATACTTTTCAGTAGTCTTATCATGTTATTGAGATAATCCCATCTACTTCAAATTGAACTAAAATTTGTACCGTTTACACAAGTGATTGACTGTGTGGTTTTAGTAGTTCATTGAAGAAGGCGATGAGGCTTTCAGAACGATCAATAATGGGTTTGAGTTTTGGAGTGAATATCAACTGTGAATGGAGCTAGTTTAGCTTTAAAATAAATAATTGCCAACTACCGAATTGTTCGTAAGTATTATGGACAAGTACTATTACGCCAATAGGTGGAGTACCATTTAACGTCAAGGTTTACTAAATAGTTGTCACATTCCAGTTAGCAATGTTATTGTAATACACTTACAAACAATGTTCCACCTTAAATAGAGCTTAAAATCTCTCTATCCTGCTTTAAACATGCTACGATGGAGTTTTTAAGTGAAAAATCATAAGATAATCACATTCAACTTCAGTTAATTTCTACAATATACCACTGACCATTCACTTGCTATTGTTTACTTGTATCCCGGAGTGAACATCATCTCTAGGAGGGAGGAACATCCAGCTGACGAGTCCCAAATAGAACGAAACGTGAGTCATACTGGATTCCTTTGCTAACCACTATCCATCTTTGCTTATACCACTAACCGTGTTAAATGTTACCAGCGATAGGCAACTATCACACTCTCTATATTAGGCAGACGTTATATATGTAATTACAGGTAAATGAAATATACTTTAATTATCAGTAGTGGTATTATCACAGTATCACAGTATCACAGTATCACAGTATAAACTGTGATATTTTATATTTCGGATAAATAAACTCAATAATTGTATTGAGTTTTTATAAAGTATTTACATTAGAAATCCGACCGAACGCAGTGAGTACTATATACATAGCCTGTTTTAAATTGTTCTCACACTATGGCTACCAATGTCTTTTATCAAGATTGTGTCGTTTTCCCAGGTTTTCGCCATGACATGAGATATTGTTACTTTCAAAATTAACAAATTAATTATTAACTACTACTACGACTACTCCTACAGCTACTAATACTACTAATACAAATAGCTGATAGTGATTTCACTCCCTAACTACTTAAATGTTTAAGTAGTATGGTTTACTGACTTTGCAAAACTTTTAAATATTATTCCACTTAATTACTTGAAGAAAATACTCATAGTTTTAAAAAAATATATAAACTAGAATAACACAATAAGTAAAGATAGATAGTGGCTAACAGTGGAATCCAGTTTGGTGCACGTTTCATCCCATTTAGAACTCGTCAACTGGATGTACCTGCATCTCTCAGAGTTGATATTCACTCCAAGACTCAAACGCAGTACCATTGGCTTCAAACACTATCACGTTATCCACTTAGTTAATGAATCCAGAAATCCACTTGAGAATTTAAAATTCACTATGTATTATTTTAGTTGAATCTTCCCATAGATATTCAAAGCTGCTATTGATCAATCTCTTATTGATAAACGTGCATCCCATGCGTATTGTCTTCATTCACAAGTAATTCAAAACACAATTTTTTTGAAATAATTGACAAAGTAATTTATTTAAACAAAAGAAATTCAAGGTTATCATTAAACTGTTCCATTATTATTATGATTATTATTATTATTATTATTATCATACTGCACTGAATTCAAACATAAGATCGATGTTCCAATAATGGTTTCACTTTATCCATATGAACTTGATCACAATCCATTCCATCATCATAAAGATTCGTCAAAGAGTTTGGCATTGAATGATTACAATATTGTGTTGATAATTTATTATATGAACAAAATAATGAATTAGGTATTGAATCATGTAAATTTATATTAGATTGTTTATGATATTCATATTTGACAGGTTTTATATAAAGTGAATTTTGTTTGTTGCTATGCAGATTTGTTGGATATTGTTTCAGTGATGAATTCAAATCATGCTGATGTAAATGATGATCACAATGATTATGATCATAACCATGATGATAATGATTTGTATTGTCATATGTTGTTTCTATATCGGTTTCATTTTGAATTTCTGTATTAGTTTCTTCATTATGTAACTTATGAAAATGACAATTTGATATGTATCTTTCAGTAGTTGAATCTTCTGATAGATCATTTATATTCTTGTTATTATTTTCTAATGGATTTATTAAACGAGAGCTACTATCATGATATTGTTTGAAATTATTCCCAGTGTCATCATGGTGCTGCTGCTGATGCTGATGATGAGGATGAGGATGAGGGGGAGGAGGATGTTGATGTGAAGGTGGCTTTTTTCTCATTTTCCCATGTACATTTTGTATAGAATCATTTGGTAAGTTTGAATTAGTCGGTGTAATAGTTCTTGACCTTGATTGTCTTGGATTTAATGATAACAGGGTAGTTTTAAGTAGTTTGGGTGTATTAAATTTTAATAATCCATAAAAATTCTGTCTAAACTCTTGACAGAATCCAATACATATAGGCATTAATAAAGCAGCTATTAAATCACCTAATTCAATACCAATTACTTTAGCGGATAACATTAGAAAAAATCTTTGCCATGTGTTATCTTTTAAAACCTTTTAAAAAGGAATATCAAATGCAAAAAACAATTTTGTTTCGTTTTAGTAATATATCGTAAAACTTTAAAAAAAAAACTTAATTTAACTTCAAAATTGATCAATGGTAACAAGGAGGTACCAAATAGATATGCACTACAGAAATCATTCGATTTGTGTAAACGTTGGGATACTGCCTGAGTGTCCAAACCGAAGCAGGTGGTTTTCTTAGCGAGTTACTCCCGGAACCTTTGACTTAAACGTTTAATCCACAAGGCAGTAAAGCAACGTAAGGAGATGCATTTTCAATGATAGCCGGTGACCAATAATTCATTCATACTCCATTTGTTTCTTCGGGATCCTGAAGCCCATATGCACTACCGGTTTGTAATTAGGGTTTTCCAACTTCTCTAGTTGGATTCTCCATATTCACCAACCCGGTTAAAGCTCCAGATATTTCGCCTTTCGTTCTCTCAGTTTCGTAAACACTAGTAATGCCACAAGAAGGCAGGGAGTAGAACTTCCCTGTCAGTGGTTGTATACACGTGGCCATATGAGAGCATTTCGAGAGGAAGAGTTGACTCTCCCCACTCTCGAGTGTACAAGGGCATTTGCAAATAAGCTTATTTTAAACAAATATTTGTCAAGATTAGAATGAATAGTTTGATCAAAAAATTTGGGTGTCAAATATAGAGAAGTCATGATATGTGAAAAATATATATTTGAAATAATCTTAGCGATTGAAATTTCGTACAACAAACGTGTTTGGACTTCTTCAGGGTAAACGACATATATATTTCTTTGATGATCTCGATCTCGATTATTACCCTGAAGAAGGTCAGACAAGTTTGTTGGACGAAACGTTGGAATTATTATAAATTTCAATCACTTAGGCGTTTGAAGAGAACGGTGCTGGGTTCGAGTCCCAGAGTGAAGTCAACTCTGGAAGGCAGGTACATCAATCTGACGAGTCCCAAATAGGAAGAAACGTGAATCAAACTGGATTCCACTGCTAGCTACTATCCATCTTTGTTTACAAAGCTTGTGATGTACTCTACTTGAATTCATGAATCAATTAAAGTTAGACCATTACGGAAAACCTGGAAGCACGGGCCGGCTGTTTTGTCCTAGTATGGGACTCCTCAGCAGTGCACATCCTCGTTCCCACTCGCAGGATTTGATCCTAGGATCTACCAGTCTTGCGCGTTAACGCTTAACCTCTAGACCACTGAGCTGGCCAGCACCCAACGGTGTTAATGTTTAACTTCAATCGATACATGAACTTACACAACTCTGCACCCATTGTCTGAGATGGACAATTGTCACACCCGACTTTTCCATCCGAACAGAGATTGCAAACAATTTTAGTTGTAATAGTGCCACTACTACTACTACTGCTGTAGCGAACAAGAACACCAGTGGAGACAATCGAGTGTATTTAACACAAAATTACAGGATTTGTTAAGAAAATCTAACAATCATAAAGTAAATGCTTAATTTGCAAAATGTCCACCAATTGTCTCATAATGACTCAAACTCCATTGTTTTTGTATTTTCATACAAATTGCATTTTGTTTTCATTCTTTACTGATCAATCCTCTTGTCTCTCTGCTGCCAGACATTCTGTTCACGACTAACATCATCTACGTCAATATGAGTAGAACACACCATACTACTACTACTACTACTACTACTACTAATAATAATAATAATAATAATAATAATAATAATAATAATAGTACTAATACGACCAGTAGTTAGTAGTAATGGTATTGTGTTGTGTGTTACTGATGTCAATAGATATAAGTACCATGTATCATCAATCAAATATGAAATGTTTCGAAGAAGAAGGTTAAGATCAAAGAAAAGAGAACGAGAACAGAGAGTTATTGGTGTGAAAAAGAAAAAAAAACAATGAAGTCTCAGACGATTAACTGACATGAAGTATTTACTGTATGGTTCTGTAATTTTGTATTCAATTATATTTGATTGTTCCTATTTTTATTCTCATTCACTACAATATGTCTATTATCTATTTCTATCTATTCTCTTGTTGGTTGTAAACATAGTTAATGAGTAATTTACTATCTATGTACACATTTTGATTGATATTCGATAAACACTTTACATATTCTATTCCTATGTATGCTCTAATTACTAGTGTTAAACCAATTCACTACTAATAAAACTCGATTCCAATCCAACGTATATTTTTGATTTCTGAATCTATTGAATAAAAATAAATGTAATTACACTTGAAGAATCAGCTTAAATGTATATTACATTATATGGGAAGATACAAGCTAAACAATACCAAGTGAATATAACTTCACCCCATTGCACAGGCAGGTGGCTATCAGGACTCAGTAGCTGAGTGTATAACACGATAGCGCTTGAAGTGAATAGTACTGGTTTCTAGTCTAAGAGTGAACATCAACTCTGAGATGCAAGTACACCCAGCTGAAGAGTCCCAAATAGGACGAAACGTGTGTCCTAGGTTCCACTGATAGCTACTATCCATCATTGCTTACAAAAAGCTTGTGAATTAAGGCAATATCGAGGCATACGCATAGGATGCACATATGTCGATAACAGACTGATCAATTGCAGTCTTAAACCTCAATGAGAAGATACAAGCCAAACAATACCAAGTGAATTTGTATTACATTTAGTTGTTCAGATTGATTATACTTAAAGTCAATGAAACAGTAATTACATGATATATTTTTCTTTATTAATTTTCTATTTCATTTACCTCAGAATCTGTTAAATTCATGTCTCCTGGTCTTGTTAATGGATCAAGCATAGTAAATAATGCATTAGGTAATCGACATAATCCTTGTATTATATTTATTATAGCTATATGTAATACTTCAAATTGATTTCTTCTTGTTATTGTTGCACGACTTTCAGCATATCTTGGACGTATAATAATATCATCCATAAAATAATTACGTATAATTGCTAACCCTATACATATATTAATTAATGCAAATGTACAATCAATAATAATTCCAGTTATCCATTGATAATCAAAATAACTAGCTGCAAGTTCTTTCGTTTTTTTAGTGATATCCATTTCTGTAAAAATATCATAACGATGAATTGATTTCATACTAAACCAATATTGAAATCCACCAGCAACTTCACATCTTGCCAATGGTTCTAATGATTTCAATAATGATAATGATGATGATGATGATGATGATGATGATAATGAACTCAATTGATTAGCTGAATGTGTTATCTCATATTCAACATTATAATATTGTATACGCCAATAGGCTATTTCAATTAAACCATATATTCCAGCTAATAGTATAACACCAATTGAGATACGAATTGATTTTCGATGATTTCCATCCGCTATAATCCAACGTAATATAATATTTGAAGGAAAATTTGTTTCTCTTTGTAATAATACAAGTGTTTCAATACCTAATGTTATAGTTATTAATACAATAGCTAAACGATTTCCTGTCCATATACAATGTATAAATGGACAAATTAAACTATTCAATGCTAATAATCCAGTATCCCATGGTGTATCTAAATCCATTATAATCACTAATATACATTGAATAAAATGTAATATTGATAAAATCAATAAATAAATAGATAATGAACCATAACCATATGGATTCATTATAATCTCTGAATCTTGTCTTAATGATTTACGCCATTGTGGATTAGCATAAATTATAATACATAGAATACAACCAATTAAACCAATTGGTATCCATAATGGACTAATATAACGATCTAAATTATTGATTATTGGTGAAAATTGTTCAATTAATGAATAAAATCTTGAATAACGTGAAAGTATATCTAAATGTTGCAGACCAGATGATTGTGTAATACCTGGTATTAAAGTTGTTGTTGCTGTGGTTGTTATTGATGATGATATTGTAGTTTGAATAACCTGTAAAGATAGATAATAATCTTTAAAAGAAAATAATTAAAATTATAAACCGTAAAGATTCATAATTATCTCTAGAATGTCACCCGTTGACTAGACACTATCAGCAATAATCTACTATTGGAGAGAACAAACTAGATTCGAACGAAGGGAGAAATCGGGAAGAAGCACTGTAAGTGGATAGGACACAAATAAATCACAATGCAAGCCATCATCTAGAATCCTCAAGGTCAAACGAGAACTAGAAAGGAAGGTCGAGGACAAAGTGGATTAGAGAATACTGATCGGCAGCCTATGGTTCATTGGGAGTAACAGACATAAGTAAGTAAGTAAGTAAGTAAGTAAGTAAGTAAGTAAGTAAGTAAGTAAGTAAGTAAGTAAGTAAGTAAGTAAGTAAGTAAGTAAGTAAGTAAGTAAGTAAGTAAGTAAGTGAGTAAGTCCAATTGTTACGTACAAAGACAGTTTGATTCCATTTTAATAAATCAATGTAACAGATTTGAAATTGTACAATTTCAATTAGTATTCATCTATTCAAGTCTTTTCTCAACCGTATTTCTTTAAGACTTTCCTTACATTGTTGTATCAATAACGCTACTCTTAAGATAAATATGAATTCATCATTTTGTTTCATGCTACATTGAAATATAAAGATAGAACATGATTTATTTACTTGTTAAACCGTTACGACGAAACAAAATATAAAAATCGTTTTCAATGTAACTTACTATCAGGTTGACAAATCAACTTATAACCTTCATAGAGATGAGTACCATAACAAGACTGAAATAATAATGGTTTGTTATCACAATTTCAACTATCACAATACTATGAATTCATATCTGTTCATCATTGTAAATTTAATGCTTATTAAGTCATTGATTGAAGTGATATTTTCTATTTGCTTCTTAAATTGGAGCATTTCATTACATTTTGAGATCAACAAGATAACTATAAGTTAGATCATATTACGGACTAAACTCATTAGTGATATATATTATATTTGCAATTTATCTTATAAACTAAGTTGTTATCTTATAAGCAAAACATGGATAGTGATTAGCAATGGAATCCAGGATGAGCGTTTCGTCCTATTTGAGACTTGTCAACTGGATGTGTCTGCATCCTAGGGCTGATGTTCATTCCGGGTTGTAGGTATACCCAGCTGATGAGTCCCAAATAGGACGAAACTGGATTCTAATTCTAGCCACTATCCATCTTGGCTTATAAAGTTTGTAATCTAAGGCAATTTTGAGGTAATCCGCATAGGATGCACATATGCTAATAAGAGACTGATCAATTACAGTCTTAGATAACAATAGGAAAATACAAGTAAATCACACGAAGTGAATATAAAACTTCACCCCATTGCACATGTTGGGGTCTATCAGGACTCAGTAGCTAGGTGGATAATGTGATGGCATACAGGTTCGAGTCTCTGAGTGAACATCAACTCTGAGGTGTAGTTACATTCTGCTGACAAGTCCCAAATTAGACGAAACGCATGTCAAACTGGATTCCACTGCTAACCACTAACCATCTTTGCTTATAAACAGTGCAATTTAGTTCATTTAAATCAGTACTCATATTATATTAAGGTTGTAAGTAGCTGAAAATAGAATAATTGAAATAAATGAACTCATTCTATTCTGGTGGAGATTTGTTCTCTGAGCTGGATGGTTTGGTCATGGAGCTTTGATCGTTCTTCTGAACGACATCATCAGCACAAACATTACCATCTCATCCTATTCCACTATGCTTATTTTTCTTGGGTTATGAAAATTTACCGAGGTGGAAAATTGTAGGAAAACGAAATATTTTTTCTATTTCAAAGCAACTATTAATTATAATACTAAAAATATACATAAAGTAGAGTTGCATATTACATCTGTAGTGAACAAGAACACAGATGGGGATAATGGAATGTATTGGAACATAAAATTACAGAACATCTTAGTAAAATCTGAGAACTATACAGTGAATACTTTATTTGTAAAATGTCAATCAATTGTCTTAGAGTTCATTGTTCCGTCGTTCTCACACCAATCACTCTTTGTTCTCATCCTCTTTTCTTCGAACTTCTTAACCTCCTGTCTCCAAACATTTCACATTCGATTGATGATACATACTACCTATATCTGACAATATCAGTAGCACATCATAATTTGAGTTTTAGGCTTTGAACATATTTGAACAATGTTATCAATGCATGCTTTGATTAAAATCAAATCTATCAGTCATATGTAAAGTATGCAATCAAAATAATATCAAACATGTATTGTGATAAAATACTAATTAAGATAAAATTCAAGGTAAACGATCACTAGTTAATGCCCCGTGGAAACAATTTATATGGGTATGTGTGTGTTGTGGAGATAACTGAACTTTATAATTTACATCTAAAAATCACGATATACATGATAACTATTACATTCTAGTATGTACCTTCTAATGGGACACTAAAAATCTTCAACCTTATAATGACCTTCAGGTTTTACCAACCTGAAGGTCATCATTTCAACACTATAAATGGAAAACAATCTATTACTTAAAACGTGATCGTCTAATTTAGATCCACTCGTGATGTCAACTATGAATCTCTATCAATCCTTATACTGATTCCGATAATTAACAATAGCTCGCCTTCCCCCCCCCCCAAAAAAAGTAATGAACTATCGTATTTATGTTGATTAGCTGATAAGAAAACCAAATGAATAAAGAATTTACACTTGAATTCATGATTGTACCATCATTTTTTTGTTTTGTTTTTTCATTTATGCTACAATTGTAGATAGTTAACAAAAGAAGTTTTCAAAGAAAAAAACAAGAAGAAGAAAAAAAGAAAATGAAAGAAATTCATTTCTACATTTTATTTTATTATTTCTCATTATACTACTGAATATTATTGATAAACATTTTTCTAGATGATTTCATATTGTTTGTTTATTTTGTTAATTAATCTTTATTTTATTCATGTAGAATATATGTTCAATGAATTGTATCAAGAAATCATTTAGAAATTTTAATAATGAATAAATAAACTATATTGGTATGTTTGAGAGTAAGTAGAGTCAGCTCTACTTCTTTTGAAATGGTCTTATATAGCCATGTCCTGTTGACTGTCGTCTCATGACATTACTGTTGTTTACGAAATTGAGAAGACGAAAAGTGACTGTCCGGTTGGGGGTTTTAACCAAGTTGGTTGACACGGAGAGTTCATCTAGGGGAGTTGAATAACCTTCATTTCAAACTAATGGTATTCATCGGCTCTATTATCCTGAAGGAACAAATGGCATATGAACCAATTGTTGGTCACCGGCTACTATTGAATTGCATCTCTTTACGTTATTTTGCTGCCTTGTGGATTAGACCTATAGGTCAAAGGCTTCGGGCATGTCCTTCTAAGAAAACCACCTACTTCGGTTTGGGCACTCGGGTAATATCTCAGTGGATAGGACACACATTGAGGAAAGCACCCAAATAAGTCACAAGGCAAGCCCTCCAATGGAATCCACAAGGCCAAAGGAAAAAAAGGAGGACCAAAGAACACATTATGCCAAGAATCGGAGACAGAAGTGAGAAGAATGAACAAGAATTGGATAGAACTAGAAAGTAAGGCCCAGAACAGAGAGGGTTGGAGAATGTTGGGCGGCGGCCTATGCTCCTTTGGGAGTAACAGGCGAAAGTAAGTAAAAAGTAAGTATCCTGTGATGATTCCCTTGATATAGCCAAATTGTCACAAGTTAATATAGAATAGATGTAACGTGGCTTACGGTGAAATTCAGAACTCACATTTCTAACTCTTTGTGACTCAGTGGCTGGGTATATCTAAAGCTCCGTGGGTTCGAGTGCTCTTACGAAGGTTAGCACTGGTTTGCTGACATATCCATCTAACGAGTTCTGAATAGGATTAAAATTACGTCCTGGATTCCACCACTAACCAAATTCCATCTATTTCATATAAAATGAGAACATATTTAGGTTGCTCAATTCGCAGTTGATTTACATTACCTGAAGAACTACTAAAAACAAAGAACCCATAAACAGGTGACATGTCATCGTTAGTGACTCCTGACTTATATTAAGATTACAACTTCCCACAAGATAAAACCAATGATGATCTTCAATTCTTTCATCAAGTATATTAACTTTAAATTACTAATTTAGAAACACACAGTCCAACATTCTTATTTCAATTAATACATTAGCTTACTATGCACTTTAATCAATGAACTACTGTCTCATTTTCTCCATATTTAAAGCCTATGAACTACGAAGTCCACTAGAATCTAACCAATATTGATCATAATGGTTCAGTACTACCTATTCTTTAATGGTTTATCAGTTGACATTTATTAATAATCTAAAATTATCTTCATAAAATTTAAGCATAGACATTTGATAGGTGATAATTTTAAATGACTTATTTTTGTCTGCTACATGATTGCTATCAGTCAAATGTGATAGAATGGAGCTGTGTATTTTCTTGACAGTACCTTTTCCTAACCATTAAGGGAGATGTTCACTAACTCTTTGGTTCAGTTGTCTGGTGATCCGTCCAATATAGCTTTCTCCACAGGAGTAGCTGGATTCTTCGATACACATAGAAGTGGCATAGCCATGTAACTTATCCTTTAGTTAGTGAATAACCATAAATCGGGTCGAGTACGATAGACAGACGTTCTCTTCACTGCTCTAGTCAGTCTATCACGTAGTACATCTCCATTGAATTGTAGCTTCATGAAGAGAGGCTTTTTACTAACCGTTGATGTCACTACTTTCTGGTTTGTTACACTCAAGTGTTTCTTCAGGAAACCCTGTGGATAATCCATTTCAATCAACATATTATGTACGGGCTCTAATTATTTGTTCATTGTATCAACTGAACATATTTTAATAACTCTATTTGACAGACATCTGACTAAGATTCTCTTATAATGAAGGGGTACAAAACTTAAGAAGTATGTGTATTGGCTTGATAATGAACTTTTTATATACACTCTTCTACTGATAAAACCTGTGAAGAAATCTGCATTGGGCGCACTACGAGAGAAATTGAGTTAATGAACATCTCCTTTCGTGGTTAAGAGGAGGTACTGTCAAAATATTTCCATAGATGTATAGAAAACAATATTTAACCAAAAAGAAGTAAACATTTTTGATTGAGATCATGAACCGATTGATGTTAGACCACCATTGAAAACCTGGAAGCACTGGACGGCCGTTTTGTCCTATTGTGGGCTCAGTGGTTCAGGAGTTTAAGCGTTCGCGCGCGAGACTAAAGGCCCTGGGTTCGAATCCCGAGATCGGGATCGTGAATGCGCGTTGCTAAGGAGTCCCACAATAGGACGAAATGCCCGTCCAGTGCTTCCAGGTTTTCAGTGCTGGTCTAACATCAATCGGTTCATGATCTCAATCAAAAACTTAACAATCTCCACAACCACTATACTGATAAGAGGTAAATAGTCCACAATGTTTGTAAACATAGAATAAACACTTTAAATAGATGAACTATAAAACTTACATTGACCGTATAACGTAATCGTAGTGTACGCATTTCATTTACGTATAATACAACAATAAACTTGATGCTTTAAATAGTGTATAATTCAATCATATTGGTATTATCCAATAAGATCTGAAATAGATATAGAATAGAGATTAGATATACAGAGTCTTTTCAGCGATTCAACTCCAGTACTCTACCTATCTATCATGTATTTATATTACATAATTGATACCTTAAATGAATCACAATAGACGAATTTATGCATAATTTGTGTTCTAATTTGGTATGAAAAAAAATTTGCATGATTTGTCAACGTGTACATGTTACATAATTCTGGGTCATTGAGGTAAGAAGATGTATGTACCATAGAGAGAGAGAGAGAGAGAGAGAGAGAGAGAGAGAAAGTGAGTGATGATAGAATAATTGGGACATATAGATTATATCATTTGTTAATATATTCTAAAATATATAAAAAGAAAAAATGATATCGATTCGTTTAATCAATATGTAATTAGGTAATTATGTAATTTATTATTATTTCGAAGATAAATATGCACACACAAACACACAAAACAATCATTTTTGTTACTAGGGCATTATTTATTATTTGAACACATAAATATTGGTACACAAGGTCACTCATTATAAATGCACCACATTAGTCATTTGATTTGTGTGTGTGGGGGTTGTGATACTGTTCAGCTGTTCAAACCGGGATCATATACCGGGTCTCCGACCCAAAGGTCTGATCCACAAGGCAATGGAGCAACGTCAAGAGATGCAGTTTAATGGTAGCCGGTGACCGACAGTAGATTCATACACCATTTATTCCCTCAGTATCCTGGAGTCCATGTGCACCATTGAATTGGAATCAGGGTTTTCCAACCAACCCACCAGGTGGATCCTCCATATCTATCAACCCGGTTAAATTGCAAGATATTCACCTTCCGTCCTCTCAATTTCGTAAACAACATCCGTATTTCGAGAAGGCAGTACGTAGGACTTCCTTGACAGTGGCTGTATACGCGTGGTCATATGAGAGCATTCGCAGAAGTTGAGTGGAGTCTCCTCACTCTGTGCCATATCAGGGCAGTTGGGGAAATTAGTATGATTCGAATAGAAGTCTTACCATAAACTGATGAATGAATAAAAACCATTGATCGATATCAAATGAAGTATCCGAATTTTGAGATTTGACAGTTATATATATTAATTAGTTTATCTGGAACTCACCTTGTGATATTCAACGATCAAGGGCAAGCTCTATACGTATGAGATACTTAGTTGGAAATCCAATGATTCACATGTTATTTATTCCCATAGACTCGTTTTCCTACTCAGTATCATTTGACATTTATTAATTTAATATAAAAATACGATGATTGTACAAGTTATACGGCACGCTTTCAGGCATAAAATTTGTTGTTATGTTGAAAAGCAATTTAGGTTTCAATATGTTACAAATTCCATAGTTAGAGTTAACCAAATATGATACTGATTTCAGTGATTAAACACTGTGAAATGATGTATTTTATACGTTGTTCTTAGTTGAAAATCATCTACACCAAAATCTTTAACAAGGAACTTGTGGTGAGACTATAATTTATGGATGACCTTTGAGAGACGCCAAAGTGACCTTCAAGATGCCCACATACTAACTAAGACTAAATGAAAGTTATAAACATGTGTGAAGAATTAGAATTATGCTTTTCAATTGATAGTTATGGTTAGGAACTTGAATTAGAGTTTTCATTACGAAATGACATTAGCTATAATACCGAAACTCTATTTAGCCAAATGGATTGGTTCGTCCATAAATTACAGTCTCTCCGAACATCGTTTTTGTCGTAATACCAAAAACGTTTTCATCGATGAAGACAATTCATATAACGTTTGTGCATCATTCTAGAAAATATAAATAACTTGTAGTTAATTTGATAGCTTACATAGCAGATTGATTTTAGTTAAACAACAATTAATGACCACGAAGCACTGGATAAATGTTTCATCCTTGTATAGAACACCTCAGTTATGGGCATGAACGATCGAACTAAAGGTTGAACTGAAAAATTTCATGGAGACTGCTTAACGTCTAGACCACTAAGTATTCAACCGATGGTATACAATTTCAATTTTGATCGATTAACGATATAACACAGTCATCTTCCATTTTTATTGATAATCAATCACCCTACAAAGTTACGTATGACTTTAGATGTTTCTTTAGTTTTCTGTATATAATCAAACTCTGGAATGAAGCTTTAACTCATATATCTTGCCTTTCGTCTATTGTTCTAGTTGATGTATAGAAGTAGTCGAGGTTGTAGGAACCAGCTAAGAAGATATTAGTCAGTGTTTCAATAATAAACTCATTAATTATTCAATTCAAACAAATTTGTAACTGATGAATGTTAGTATAATATTTTCAGAATTAAAAAAAATAAGTAGACAGAACATTTGAACAGGTAGCAGTTTGAATCCTCTTAGTGTTGTTTTACTTGTATCTTCCCTATTGTTGTTAAGGACTGAAATTGATCAGTCTCTTATTAATATACATGCACCCTATACGGATTCCACTGCTAGCCTCTAACCATTTTGGCTTATAAAGTTTGTGATCTAAGGTAATTTTGAGACAATCCCCACTGAATGTACATACGGCAACAAGTGGCTGATCAATTACAGTCCCAGATAACAATAGGAAGATACAAGTAAATCACACCAAGTGAATTTAAAACTTCATTCAATAACACAATCAAGTGGCTTTCAGGACTCAGTTACTAAGTAAACCATGTGCTAACGTTTGAAGTGAACGATTCTGGGTTCAATTTCTAGAGTGAACATCAACTCTGAAATGCAAGTATATCCAAATGACGAGTCTCAAGTAAGACGGAACATACGCATTAAACTGGATTCCACTGCTAGCCCCCATTCATCTTTGCTTATAATTAACACCTATTAAAAACCTATTAGTATATATTTTATTTTATTAAACCGATAGTGAGAAACTGTTACATATAAAGTACACATCTTTTAGGTAAAGTTGTTAATTCTTTGTCATGATGAACTGAAAACATAAAGAAAAACAAAAGAACAATCTACACATTGAATGTAACAAAATCTTATTCATTAAGACTTGTTACAAGACTATAATAGATAAAAGAAAAGAAACAAGATAAAGGAATCTGTGAAATTCCTACTGAATACCTACCATTAATTGTCTTAATTGTTAGATGATACATTTTTGTTGTTGTTGTTGCAAATTAATTAATTGGTGGGGAGGGGGGGGTTATAAATGAATAGCGGTATCGTTTAATGTAATATTAGTTACAATATTCATTCATTCATTTATTATTATTATTATTATTACTATTATCTCTTTTCGTATAGTTTTACGTTAATGTTGACTATTCTCACTGTTTATATGTTTATATGTAATACTTAATATAGGCTTACATGTACATTGCTGAAGAGTCCCACACTAGGACGAAACGGCCGTCCAGTGCTTCTAGGTTTTCCATGGTGGTTCAGCTTCAACTGACTTATGATTTCAATTATTGAAATTTGTAAAAGTCTCCACAAAACCCCTTCAGATAATAATCATCTGTTCATTAGTGACTGACTTCAAGAGGCATTTCCTGGAGTTCTAGTGAGAAGCCGTTAGCAGTGGAGTTCGACCAGGTCTGTTGTGAGATATCAACTCACTGAAGACAATCGTGTACGGTGGCTTAATTTCGTGGATTGGTATATTATATATAATGAATATCATTTTATTTTTACTGATCTCAATTCAATTTAAGTAGTATATTGTAACTAGTTTTTTCGGTTATGATTTTTTTATTTATTATCCATTGTAGTGAATAATTATTGATGGTTGAAGCATTTGGAATTGATTTCAGCTATATATTCTATGTATATTTAAAATGTACAAAACTGACATAAAACGTTCTAGGGTACTTTTTTACATTGTACTGTTTCTTTAATTTGACGGAAAATAACCGGAAATGCGGGAAATCACACATCATTTGAATATGGAAATGTGTCAGAATAGTCCATTGAATAGCTCTTTCCACTATCGATTGTTTTGTTTTTTTAAAACAACTATAAACTCTATTCAGGATTTGACTAATAACTATTATTGAGAATGATTGAAACGATTTTCAATTTATCACATTTTGCATTCAGTAAAGAAATAATGAATGGCAGTTTTTCTGAAAAGTGAAACGTGTTCTAGAGGTAAAACGTTCGCTCGCGAGATCGATAGGTCGTAGGTTCGAATCTTGCGAGGCGAGATTATGGATAGGCACTGTTGAGAAGTCTCACAATAGGATGAAATGGTCATCTAGTGCTTCCAGGTTTTCTATGGTGATCTAGCTTCAATTGACTTATGATCTCAACTAATAAAATCATTATTAGTTGTTTAAATTGATATTATGAATGAATGAATATTAGAAATCATCATTGAAAACTTGGAATTACTGAACGACCGTTTCGTTCTTGTCAGCGCTCACTCGTGATCCCACATATGGGACTGGAACACAGGACCTTCGGTCTCGTGAGTAACTGCATAATCACTAGATCACTTAGCTGGTATTCGACGGTAATCACGTCTAGCTTCAACTAATCCATGATAATATTTATTTAACAAATATCAAAATTCAATAATTTTCGACTCTTTAGAATGTTAAATACTTCTCTCAAATACAAACTATCCAGTAGATATTCAGTATATTATCATACATTCATGTAAAATGATTCTTTATTCATTTAACCTTCGGTGGATTTCAATCGACATTGATTCAGTGTGAGTGTTTTGTTTATTTAACTTTATTTCATTTATTTACTGTATGACGATATTTTAGATTGATAGTCATTAAATGTAATTTAAATACAATTGAATGAATTCCATTATGGGTACATCTTGTTTGGTCTTTACTAAAGAAATTTTCCTCCAAAGTCCTGTCATCCTGTAAAGCGGGAACTAAGAATGATTGTAGTTGTACCATCGTCATCTTGAGATTTACTTCAGATTTATAGCTGTTATCAACCCTTAGATTATATATTATTTCATTCTTATTAAATCTTCACTTTCAGAGGTAATTTCACAAGTCCTAACTTGAAATAATGAGAATTTGGCTAAAATTATTCTTAAAATCTTCTATGGGGAAAGGATGTCTATTTTTTCGTTCATTCATTGAATAACCTATGTATATTTAAATGTTCTTTTCAATAGAGATTTCATTTCAAGCCTATCAAGATATCTGAGATTGTCTGCTAAAAGTATATGAATATAACAAACCTCTATATGCAGCATAAAAGACACATATATAATGAAAGATAACGCTTGAAATATAATCACGAATGAAACATTGCACTGTAATATCTAACAGTCCCCCCCACCAAATGAAAGGGAAATATATTTGAAGGTATTAAATGGTATCAAATGCTAAGGTAATCACAGAACTATTATGAGTCAATTGAAACTAGACTCCCCAGCAGTGTGCATCCACGATCCTGCGACCCGCGAGATTCGAACCCAGGACCTATCAGTCTTGCGCCAGGCGCTTCAAATGACTCATGATTTCAATCAGTGAAATTACTAAAACATCTCCACAAAACCCTTTCTGATATTTTATTTCTATTCATTAATGTTGAGTTCATACTAGTAATGATAATTGTGAGCGCTAATTTTCTACTTCATATTTTCATCTAATCATTGCCTTCCTTTGATTAGTCATTTATCAGTTTCTTTTATGCTTCAAGCTCATATTTCTGTTATTATATAAGAGGTTTACCATTTATCGGGTGCGAATGCTTAACCATTAGACCACTGAGCTGGCCGGCATCCAACGGTATCAGTAGGCCATATGAATTGTTAATGAACAAATCATGAATTAATGTCCATTTTACAACGAAAAGTTTCATAATTAATTCAATCCTATTGGAAATTCATAGTGGTTCATAATATCACCATACCACCATGGAAAACCTGCAGGCACTGGACCACCGATTCCTCCTAATATGGGACTCCTCAGCAGTGTGTATCCATGATCCCTCCCCTTCGACATTCGAACCCAGGATCTGACATCTTCGTGCACGAAGGCTTAATCTCTAGATCGCTGAGCCGGCATGCAACGGTGTTAATGTCTCAATTCAACCAATCCACGAAATTGAGCCACCATCCACCATTGTCTTCAATGAGTTACTATCTCACAACAGATCCGGTAATACTCCACTGGTCATCGCTTCTCACTAGAACTCCAGGAAATATCTCATAAAGCCAGTCACTAGTGAGCATATGTTGATTAGTATCAGAATGGATTTTGTGAATATTATAGTAATTTTAATAGCTGAGATCATGAGCCAGTTGAAATATATATAATGTAGTGAACGAGAACACAAGTGGAGACAACCGAATGTATTTCAATACAAAATTACAGAACATCTTAGTAAAATCTGAGAACCATATATTAAATTGTTGATTTACAAAATATCAATCAATCGCTTCAGACTTCATTGTTCTTTCGTTTCCACACCAAACATTCTTTGTTCTCGTTCTCTTTTCTTTGATATTCATTAACCTTCTGCCTCAAGACATTTCACTTTTGATTGATGTTACATACTACATATATCTGTCAATATCAGTAGAACACACCACAATGTCTGTGTTACAGACCAAGAGAAGTACCCCTTCTTCAAATTGAAACTTGAATACAACAAATATAAAAAACTGAATGAATAATAAACGAGTTCTGTGTATTAATGAAGTAATTACTTGGTTGATAGATTACATTTTATATTTATACTCTCATATATACTGCTTAAGCGGTTAACTAGTATACATACTTAGCTTTCGTACATTAAATGTCACTCAAGTCAGTTTTTGGTTGAGATTATGAGCCGATTGATGTTGGACCACCAGTGGAATCTTGGAAGCACTGATCGACCGTTTCATCCTATTACGGGGCTCCTCAGCAATGCGCTCGCGAGGTTTGAACCCACGGCCTTCAGTCTCGCGCGTGAACGCTTAAGTTCTAGACCACTGTATTGGCATCCAACGGTGTTAATGTCAAACCTCAACCAATCCACAAAATTGCGCGACCATCTTTCATATGTTAATTAACTAAGATTTATTCAGAATTTGACTTATTATTATTATGAAACGATAAAAGAAAGCTTTATGAACATTTAACAATGACATTTTTTCATTCAGTGTTTCAACTGGTCATTAAAATTTAAAATGAATGCATCAAATTTCAACAAAAAAAGTAGTCCATTGAAAACTTGCTTACTTATGGCTGTTAAACCTCGTGGAGAAGCACAGATCACACACAAGCATTCTCCATCCAAAACCTCTTAAACTCTGCCCTAGGAGTTGAATGATCATTATTTAGAAGAATTATGACGCCTCATGGTAATTCATCGGAAGTCACGAGGTCAATGTCTCTTTAAACAACCAAAACAATTATTATTATGGATACTTGGAATTTTCGGATAATGTGAGAGACCGGGAGGACCACTCAAACTGCTGCGGAAACGAGAAGATACAACTTGGCTGTGGTCTGAATAAGTGAAACCCAATGGACTCAAGTAGGATAGAAAAGAATAGATTCGAGAGAGATGCTGCTGTACTCAGATCATGAAGATGAAAATGCTTCTCATATTCACGGAGTTACTCTGATGCTGTCTAAAGTAATACGTAAAGCATTTATAAATCTACTGAAAGTAGTTTAATTAAATTTCATGAGGTAAATTTGAAAATCTATCAGTGATCTTTTGATCCATACGAAAAGCACTGGAATTAATTTATGCAACACAATACTCAGAAGAGGATTAATGTCTCAGCATTTAATTAGAAACTAGTTTGACATTTATTAAAAATTAAGCTTAACATGTCCATATTGACATTTCTAGAATCATTTCAGTATATAGACTGGACATGTCTATATATGGACATGTATAGGTATCAATTAATATGTGACTAAATAAAGGAATTGGTTAATCACCAACCTACTTTCATCTACTGGAAGATTCACTTCACGGATTTGTGCTATTGTTGTTTTGTTTTTTCTATTCACTTCCATACAAATGAGTTAACATTTGAATTGTATTGAAGATGAAAATTATTTTACTGTTTAAATGTTTAGTTTATAACTGGGAACGATTTGAGTTATCTCGTTATTGATATGGAGGAGAGGAATTTAAATTTTGGATACGATAACTCATTGGATAATCTGTTACGTCAAATGTAATGAAAGTTAGTGGGTTCGAGTCTCTACGTAGACATCAATGTTTGAATTAAGGTATTTACAACTGATGAACTTCAACTGGGACAAAATACGATTCCTGACTCTTACTATTAACTACATATCCTTTAATAAAGTCACATGTTACGTCAGACATTTAATTGACACTATTTCTGAAAACGTCTACGTAAGTAGTGAGTAAAATATTATATCATGGTTACATTTATTTATTATTTATTTGAACACATAAATATTGGTACAAGAGAGCGCCAATATATATGCGCCACACCACGTGGTTTCAGAAAAACTGCTTCAGTATTCGTATTTGGTGGTTTTCAACCGGACAGTGACTCGAGAACGTTTAGATACAGTCGAATTTCCACCATAGACGAGCTGCTGTATAAGTCGAAAAAATAAGTATAGAAGGAGTAGGAATAAAAGAGGGTGAATAATGATGTAGAAAATAATAATAATAATAGTAATAATAATAACAATAATAGTAATAATATTAATAATTTGAATCATTTGATTGTTAGTTGAAGCAAGTAAAGTAGTTTCCATAATTATGAGCAGTTCATCATTTGTGTGTAATGTGGTGCTGTCCGGGTGCCCAGACCAAAGCAGGTGGTTACCTCAGGGGGCCACAACCCGTGCCTTTGACCTTAAGGTCTAACCCACAAGGCAAGGGAGCATCGTAAGAAGATGCAGTACTGTGGTGCCCTGTGACCGAAAATTGGTTCATACGCCATTCGTTTACGCATGATACTGGAGCCCATGTTCACCACTGATTTGGTTTGAAATCCGATTAAAGCGCCGAACATTCGCTTTTCGTCCTCTCATTTTTGTAAACAACACCCGTGGTGTGAGAAGGTAGCGAAAAGGACTTCCCTGACAGAGGCTGTATACGTTCGGCCGTGTGAGAGTATTTCGAGAGGGAGGGCGAAGCCACACCGCTCTCGGCCATACCAGGGCATTTTACTGTATCCGAAACTAATGGTAAGATTCAAGTAGACAATACGAAGTGAATTTAAAATTCACGTTGTTCCACAAGCAATTGACTATCAGGACTCGGTAGCTAAGTGGGAAACGCTATGGCGTTTGAAACGAACGATGCCGTGTTCGAGTCTCGGAATGAACATCAACTGTGAGATGCAGGTATATCCAGCTGACGAGTCACGAATAGAACGAAACGCGTATCAAACTAGATTCCACTGCTAGCCGCTATTCATTTTTGCTTAAAATCATAGTGGCTTTGTAAAATGTGAAAATAATATATTATGTACATATCTTTCTTGATTTGTCCTTTAAATATTCCATCACTCTTCCAACCCTGATATTGTTCTGATTGTTCATTAATTTCCTTTCTCTTCACTCAATTTCACTCTTCTACTAGTTAGCATTTCACTTTCAATTCATGTTATATACTACTTATATCAATCCGTATATGTTTTTGATGGAGTTTTGTTCTCTGAGCACAAACTTCAGGTAGAAGTCTACTTATCATTCAAAAGAACTATGAAAGCTCCACGATCAGACTATCCAGCTCAGAGAACAAAACTCATCAAAATCATCTATCTGAGCTACAAATCTTCTCCATCATCTTAAAATCCGTACAAGTAGTAGTACACACAACAAAAGTGCAATTATCATTTGAATACATTAATTCTAAGTGAACTTTTTTTCTTGGTTTTTGTTACTGAGTAATACCCAATACTATATTTCTCCAGTCTTTTTATTATTATTCAAGTTCTATCGATTGAATTACACTATGTGTAGTGAACAGAACACGGATGGAGACAATCGAATGTACCTAACACAAAATTACAGGACTTGTTCATAAAATTTAACAGTCATATAGTTAATGCTTAATCTATAAAATGTCCATCAATTGTCTCATAATGACTCAAACTTCATTGTTCTTGCATTTTCATACAAATTGCATCCTGTTTCTATTCTTTACTGTTCAATCCTCTTATCTCTCTGCTGCCAAACCTTCTATTCACAACTAACATCATCTACTACTTATGTCAATATAAGTAGCACACATCACAGATATTCTGATAAAACTTGATCAATCTTTCAACAACAAAAAAGTCATTTATTAATGAACAATTTTCAAAACAAAGAAAGATTAGTAAACTTATAACTTTCATTTAACCATACTTACAATTTACATCATTAACGGGAACTCATTAACTATGAAGTTTGCTTTTTTTGTTTTCGTTTACAAGGATGATTTCACACCAATAATATTTGATAGTCGTTCAACAAGAACAACAGCAACAACAACAACAACAACAAAGACAAAAAGAAAAGAGAACATATTCAATGATGTCATCATGTATCCATGTCTATATATGTGTGTTGCTGCGTGGGACTACTTATTTATATACACTTTATTACATTTTAAATATTTGAATATGAAATTATCACTTATGGTAAAACACCTTAGAAATCAGTTCCTTTAACCAATCGGAGATTATATATATATTTCTTTCTGTTATTGAAGCATACAAACACTATTCGTTCTGTGACAACATGAATATATATATATAAGTATATATATAAGTAGTTAAATATAAACAAATGAGACTATATCATTGAAACAAACCATTCAATCTTCAGTAACTATTTAACCTCAGTACAAATTTCATTTAAAAGTTTGTTACATAATTCTATTCATTTTTTTGTTGTTGAAAAAAAGGACAAACAAACAAACAAAGAAACACATTTTGAAGGATTCGAACAAGGATCACAATGAATCATTTCATAACTACATCAGTATTGATCTTATTCATTGGTAGGTAATATAAATGACTGATTGAATTATTGAATGATAATCTTATTATACAATTTAGTTGTTTCATTTAGGATCTTGGTTGTTTTAATTTCAATGTATTAGCTTTATTTAATATGATAGTCTTGATATAACATAGAGTTCTCAGCACAAAGTATTTCAATACATCTCTGTTTGCTTACTTCTTGGTCAATCCTGACGATAACGTATTGAGTGATCGACAGTTAGATGGTAGCAATGCAGTCAATAATGTACATTCTTTTTGATACATATCGCCAGCAACCACGATATCTTTGATTGGGCGCTTTATTTAATAGGATAGTCTTGGTATAATATAGAATTCTAGGCACAAAATGCTTTAACAAGTTTCTGTTTGCTTAATTCTGGGTCGATCTTGATGATAAGTATGGAGTAGTCGGCAGTTAAAAGTTGGCATTTCAGGAATCGACATTTGAATAATGTTCATTGAAATCAATGAATATTGTCATTCATCAAGTTGTCTCTGATTTCACCTTCATGTAACTTATACACCGAAAGGTTGTACACATTTCAGTAAGACATCTGAATAGGTTACGTGATTAATAGACATCATGATGTATTAAAGCAAACAAGAAAATCACAATTGATTGATCACTGCGTGATGATCAATGTCATGTGTGTTAAGTTCAGCCATGTAGCACCAGTTCCCTCAAGATTACAGGTAGACCTTGCTGACGAGTGCCAAGTAGAACGAAACCTGGGTCCAGGGTTTCATATCGACTACTTCCAACCACCATCTAAACAAGAAAATAGATAACTTGTTGAAATATCTAGATGACAAGGAACATGTAGTTCAGATATTTAAACAGGCCGCCAAAATTTACTTTTGTTAAGTGGAATCAAGTAAACAAATTGATAATTGACGTTAAACGATTTTGACTATTAACTGGATATCAGTATCTAAAATAATGATAAAAAAAGATTGTTTACCCCTTAATAAGATCATGTTATCTTATGTTAATAGCTCATTGGTAACATTCCTTTTCTTTACAATGGTATGGCATAAAATCAGTTAAACATTTATTATTTTTCATTATTAAATATGAAACTAAGATTTAGGATGTACCCTGAATAACCCTTTTTAGTGTGATTTATTCTATCAAGTATCTAATAGAAGTTTTCACAAAGAAAATCTCTTTCTTTTCATGAGAAACTATGATCAATTGGAGGAAATGAATTCTATTCAAATCAGAATATTGTCATCTCTATGTTGATATTTCTAATTTTATTTCATTCATTGATATTTCTTGTATTTCGTCGAGATTTTTGAGCATCATAAGTAGTATGTCAGTGATAAAATGTATGTTAGTTGCCAAAAAAATGTCTAGAATATTTCCGGATATAGCGGTTCCTTCATGATATAGATCTATATAAGTATTGTTGAATTGTCGGTAGTAAACCATATTGTTATATTATTCATCAATCTTCCTTGTTAAAGTTATTTTCTGGTTAGCGTTTTTGTTAGTGATTTAGTTTTCTACGCGTAGGGGTTACTAATCCCATACCTAAACTTCCTCATTTATTCGGGCATGTGACCAACGGTAGCTCCAGAGAGGCTGCAGGCTGAATTAATCTTCCTTATTCACTGAATACATTTTGTTCTGTGTTCTATGTCTTTATGTATATAAACATAATTTGAAGATGACTTTGCCTAGGTCAACACAAATCAGTGATTGAGATCAAGAACCGATTGATGTTAGACCACCATTGAATACCTAAAAACACTGGACGGCTGTTTCATCCCATTATGGGGCTCTAAACCTAGGGCCTTCAGTCTCGCGCGCGAACATTCAACTTCTAGACCACTGAGCTGGCCGGCATCCAATGGTGTTGATGTCTAACTTTAACCAATCCACGAAATTGAGCGACACATCCACTATTAGTCAGTGCTTCTCACTAGAACTCCAGAAAATAACACTTGGATACAATCACTAGTGAGCATATGTTGATTAGTATCAGAAGGAGTCCCATAATAGGATAAAACAGCTATCCAGTGTTTCCAGGCATTCCATAGTAGTCTAGCTTCAATTGATTTATGATCTCAACTATTAAAATTCCTATAGTATCCACAAAAACTCCTTCTGTTACTAATTAAAATATTTTTTTAATTTTAATAAATAGATTAAGGAAAAGGAACAAAATTAATCGATGTTGTCAAAGTAACTTTATGCTCTTAGTAACATTATGTAATAAGTAATAGATAAGATTCAAATGAGATTAAAAATTGTTTTAGAATAAATTACGTTTCATTATTAAATTCAGTCTGTTTATGAAATAGAAGTGTTATATTCGGAGAAGAATAATGAATGGTAACTGTTGGAACCAATATGATATATATATATTTTTTTGTGTAATTGTTAAGTAGCTACACTATGCATATTCATGTACCTCTAACGATAAGCTTTATTTCGACCCATAGACTATTATTATACGATTCACCGTTCTTGAGTTATATCCAGTCTATTAATTACTATCTCCCACATTCACAGCCACTTTCGGCAAGATCTTGTACATGTGTTGTTTTTCTATTTTATGTTAAGATGTGGTCTGTTTGGTTGGTGCATGTAAACCCAGTATGTTTGAAATAAATGATTCATATCGTGGAGGCTGAGATTGATGTTCTGGACTTAAAAGGCAGGAAGAAGGACCGACAAAGACTCTAGACTTCTCGTACAGGGTTTATGGGTGATTGTTCCGGTTGATAAATCACTGTTATCTAGTTGGCGGTATCATTACATTATATATTAATAGAGTACAATGTCACAAGATATAACAACACATAATACTTTTTAATATCGATTGATGGTTCACATATCGTTTTACATATAATTAACTACGAGCTTTAGTAGTAATGACAGTGGTGAACTCTTTAAGATGGATCATCTAATTATTCAGCTTTCGTTGTCGTTCTGAACAATATCATCAGCATTCACTTCATGTAGAATTAAGTTTTTTTCATGTAGTGTCTTGAAGAAATCTTAATGTAAGACTGTTTGTTGTGACTGTGGAAAAGTTTCCGCTTTCTGCTTCTTTAATAGAACAAGATCGATATGTCTTGATGCATGACTTTAGCTGAATATTTATGCATGTATCAAACAGTGGATTTATTGTTGATTACTGGGTCGTGTATTTTACTCGTTCCTGATACTTGGTTATTTCATAAGCTTTAAATCAGTATTATTAAATTAAATCAATAATATTAAATTTTGTTCTCTTTTGGATATGATAATATGACCAGGTCTGTTGTGAGATAGTGACTCACTTAAGACAATGGCGGACGGTGGTACGATTTTGTAGATTGATTGAGGTCAGACATTAACACCGTTGGATGCCGTCTCAGTGGTCCACGCATGAAAATGATAGGTTCTTGTGGATGCGCACTGGTAAGGAGTCCCACACTAGGACGAAACGGCCGTCCAGTGCTTCCTGGTTTTCTGTGATATTCTAGCTTCAAATGACTCATGAACTCAATTAATAAACTATCAAACATTTATATAAAATAAGTTTAGATTTTTACTAAAACTGTGTCAAAGATATCTTCAATAGGTCACTGGGCATTTTCATTAAGGTGGCAACTCAATAGGTCTATTGTGTACTTCACTTGAACCTTTTTATTTCTGCAATTCATATTAATATGACTGATGTATTTATATTCTTGAATTTTTGAGATAATTATCTGCCTACTCATTACGATTTCCTAAAGCTTATTACGTTCAGTTACTGAATTTTTCAGTTAAATAGAACAGATACTTCATACAACTCGGGAATGTGACAATGATTACTGATGGAATCGAATGACAAGTTTTAAGTATGGATCATCTGAAAATCTAAGGTTCCAATTCTGATGGCGTCGTGTTGTCTTACTTACGTATTTACTTACTTACTAACTTACTTGCCTAGGCCTATTGCACCACGTGGAGGAGCATAGGCCATCCACCAGCATTCTCCATCCAACTTTGTTCTGAGCAATCCTTTCCAATTCTTTCCAGTTGTTATTCATCCTTTTTATGTCTGCATCCAATTCCCGATGCAGTGTGTTCTTCGACCTTTCTCTTTTCTGTTTCCTTTCAGGATTCGAAGTTAGTGCATGCCTCGTGATTCAATTTAATGATTTTAATAATGTATGCCTTATCCACTCCCATTCTCTTTTCCTAATTTTCTCCTTAACTGGAAGCTGATTTGTCCTCCCCCCACAGTAGAGTGTTGCTGATGGTATCCGGCCAACAGATATTGAGTACCTTGAGTAGACGATTGTTTATAAATACATATACCTTCTCGATGATGGTTGTGGTGGTATGACCATCTTGACATTCCATGTACCTATAAAAATGGTTGTTTTGGTTGTTAGAAGAGGTATCGACTTCGTGATTTCCGAAAAATTTCATCTTTCATCTTGAGGCGTCATAATTCTTTCTTCAACTCCCATAGCAGAGTTTAAATTGTTTAATTTATTTAATTTGGTTGACATATTTTAGCAAGAGTTTTTTCTACGGAATAGAGTTACCGACTCCATGCCGAACCCTCCTTCTTTGCTCGAGCTTCAGACCGACAGTAACTCAAGAACAACTACAGGTAAACTTGTTGTGGTATCTCTTTCTTGATTCAGAGCTTCTTAATTTTAAGTAGTTTCATAGTTGAAGTGAATTCTTAATGAAACTTCTCTTTATTACTGAAGTACTTTCCATAATCCATCCAAATCAATGTGCATGTTTAAAACTCGAAAAAAGGTACCTATAGATTGGTATCTTTTCTTTTATGATTAAAATCAGTGACCTGTAAATGGTAAATTGTTAATACAAAATAATCCAGAAGAGAAAACTTGACACATCTTGACAATTTCCTGGGTAACAAATAAACCGTCACAAATATGAAGTAACTACAAATAAATAGAAACAAATTAACCTTAAAGAATTATTTACGCTATCAAAATAAACTAACTAATTTGCCATTGATTACAGTCAATGGAAATATTCTATTAAATGGTTTGAACTAGTGAAGAAGATTCGTAGCTCAGATGGGGATGATTTGGATGGAATAGCTTAGAGAGTAAAACTCTATCAAAAATGATTTGAACTATTCTATGAAACTCATGAAGATTGTAAGTCTTGCGGATTTGAACGCTATATTCGTCTCCTAAGCTATTCTGTAACCCACAAGCTAGAACTATACAGCGACCTGAACACGAGAGAGAAAACTCAAAGTATACGACAAGTAGTTTACTCCAAGGTCCATTTTATTACAGAAAATACAGCTTTTATAATATTTTAAATGTCCTTGGGTTGCTAGAAGATTCTGGAATGCTACTAAACATAGCAGCAGTGTAGCAGCCAACCAATCAGAGCCCCTGCACGTGAAGTTTCGCTTCCTTGATATTTTTGGCTAAGACCTCAAGTGAACGCTGATTGGATGAAACGCTTCTTAGTGTTTTCTGATGCTTGTTTGTCTCTTGCAAGCAATTTTCTGGATCACCCCAGCAGAAAGATCAATAGTAGTTACTGATGAACATTGAAAAGATTGATGTATCTCATTCTCGAAGGTTTTTGTCTTATACATAAGTTGGATGTCAGTTATATAAACAATGAGAACATAAGTGGCGATAATCGAATAAACCATGAATGAACTATACAGTAAATAGTTCATTCGTTTCTATAACAATCATTTTGTGTTCTTGTTCTCTTCTGTTCGATCTTAATCTTCTGTCTCTAGGCATTTCACTTTTGATTGATGATATAAACTACTTATATCTGTCGATATCAGTAGCACACACCGTAGTTAGATAACCGTTTATAAATATTTTACACCATATACACCATATTGCTCCATTTTATTTAATTAACCAGATTATTAGAATATGAATGATCTCCCTTTCTTCGTTTCAATTCAAATAAACGGAATGAATGCCAAGATGTTTGATCACTCATAGTCATTGAGTTAGAACGGAATATTAGGACAATAGTCTTACAACTGATCAATAATATCAGTGATTTTTCTCATCTCTGTAGGTTAATCTTAGTTTAGAAAAACGTAGTTATTTAGGAATATATGTGTAGAATGGTACTTAATCTAACTCTAGTTGGATTGTATGTTGATCGTTATCGACTTATCCATATCGTCAATCCTCGTATATGATTATCAACTTAATTTGCATCAGTGAATACGAGAATAGATTTTGAATATGTATATTCCATGCATTTATTGCATTTTAACAGGCAATCAGGGAGATGAAACAATGATGGAAGAGTGAAGCAGATTGAAGAAGTGAAAAGACATGCAGTGGAGAAAGCGTGTGAACAAACACGATTTAAGCAAGCCTAAAATTGTTACTTATTGTCACATAAAAATAAGTTACAAGCATATGTTGAACAGGATAAGAAGTGCTTATATAATAATAGTCAAGGTTGGTAAATGAATAATTATCAAAGTCAAAATATGACTCAATTAGAATGGATAGTGGTCGGCAACCTATGCTCTATTAGGAGTAGCAGGCCGAGAGAGAGATTCAATAGAAGACCAATTATTACAGCACCTTTGATCAACTCATATTCATTCTAGTCCAACATTCAATACACAATACACAATATACAAACATAAGTGTTTCCATTTATTTGACTTAAAGTGAGAATCACACTAGATGAGTTACATTTCCTCTTTTTTTTTCTGAAAAAAAGCAAAGGGAAATGTGAAGACAAATTTGCATTACAAAAATGTTTCCATGTTAATGCTAGACTATCTCATTCATTCCGGATATAAATGACGAATTCAATCATTTGTACACAAACTCCTCCAGTAAATTACTGTCTGTTAAATATATCTAAGTTGGATTGTTAATTCTTTTTTTCAAAAGTTACCTTAGTGATGAGATTATAATTTATGGACGATCTTTGAGCAACGCTGAAGTGACCTTGAGACTGTCCACCTACCAACTAGGACGAAATAAGGATTATGAAACATGATGGGGGATTAGTATTATGAGTTACAGTTGATGATTAAGGTTTAAAAAAATTAGATTTTAGGGTTTTTGTCACGAACTCAAATCAGTGAAAATGCCAAAACGTTACTTAGCCCAATGGATCAATGAATTTCGCGCCAAAATCTTATACCTAATTGGTTCGTTCATAAATTATAGTCTATCCGTTTCCTTATTTAATTAATCATAATTTTTATTCGATTTACATACTTTTTTTTCAATGTTTCTTTTCATCCCAACTTCTAGTTAACTTCTGTTGGTATAATCCTGTGAAAAGTCAATATGTAAGTTTACCAGCTCCCCCCCCCACTGATTTACACCACTTTTTTTTATTCCACCATAATCAATCTACTTACGAGTAGTTGAATGTTTTCTTATGACAAAAATTGTTACCATCATGTGATACACACATAGATTTGTCTCGTATATAAATTTTTAATGTAATTCATTAAAAATTTAATCATCATATGTATTTGATTCAACTTAATAGTTAATCTAGGTCAATTATAAACAAGACTTAGATTCAAAACAAAGATTGTCATATTAGATAGGTATAATTGTTTATCTGCTGAAAGATGATTCATTACCATGGTAACAGAAATGTTTCGTAATAAACAAAATGGTTAAATTCTTGATAAATAACAAAATAGACTAGTGTTTATAGTTTCTTTTCTGTTTATTACATCGTCAAATACACTTAAGAACAATTAAATGTTTAATCTAAAGAAATTCTATAACTAGTATAAGATTATGGTGATTGTCGAGTTGAGAACAATATGATGAACGGATCAATGTTAGATAGATATTGAAAATTTAGATGAACCGGACAGCCGTTTCCTTCTCTTGTGGGACTTCTTAACAATGGACGTCCATGATCCTGTACACATGACTCGAATACAGGATCATCAGACTCGTACGTGAACGATTAACCTCTAAACCACAGTGTCAGCATCCAGCAGGACCGAGGGTCCTGGGTTCGAGTCTTGTTAGTAGGATTGTGTAGGATTGATTATATCAATTTAAATACTTGAAACTTCTTTTAAGACATTGTTGTATATGTAGCCTGGCTAACGTATAATCTAATATTGTAGACGTTACAAACAGACAATATTTTGGTAAAGAACTAAAATAACAAACTATGGAATAAGTATTTTCTTCTAGTTTTGAGATTCCATAGAAACGTACATTCACTACATCATATTTGTTGGGATATGAACCATTTTGAATCTAAAATGATAACTATTCCTACATGCCAGTAAATCAAAATTATTAGTTCACATAGAAAACATTTTAAATCCAAAAACCAGTGGACCATCATTTCTTACTGGCTTTTAAATGTTGCCATTACTCAGAATTTGATTATACATTAAGCTCATAAGATTTATGATCCTGAGTCCAGGGTTTCCTGTCAATTACCTCCAACTACCATCTAATCTCACAATAGTGCACGCAGTGTCGAGTCACCTAGGCTAGTGGCTACACTGCAACATGGTCAATAGCATCCGATCTGCACTAATGAAGACTAGACACGCATGACATTGATCACCACCCAGTGATCAATCAATTGTGTCTTTGGGATACTATATGATCATAATAGTTTCATAGCATTAATCCAATACCGAATGTATTACATAGATCATGCAATCTAAACACTTGTTCATTCTTCATAATGAATCTTTAAAAACTCATAATGGATATAATCCTTATTATGATACGCTAGGTCAATCAGATATATTAGCTCAGAGCTAAATGTTAAGTAAGAGATACTGATTATTAGTGAAGATTTGGCATAGCTTTCTGAAGACATGGATAGATTCTATTCTTTAATAATTTGGATTGATTTTCTAAGGTAGACATATATATATACATATATATGAATGAGTTGTGTACATATTTTCTATTCAGTTAGCCAATAAAACCTTCTTATTCACTTTTAGTTTTCTCAATCAACTAGCTAGTTAAGGTTCTATATTCTAAACTTTGTTCATCACTATTCCAATTTGGATCATCTTAAAATATATAACGGAAATAACATTGAATTATTATTATTCATTGTAATAGTAACATGAAGATGCTTCTTCATTCAAGATATTCACTTTGTTTTATCCTTCACTGAATACTAATCATCATTTTGAAAAGAAAAAAAAAGAAGAAAAACACTTTCATCCTATCTCTCACATTCAATTCTTTTCCTTTGTTCATATATATAAAAAGAAAGATTGAATATGTAATTTATCATAGAATCATTCACAAATAGTAACATAGAAACAGTGTTTCATATTTGTAAGGAAAGAAACCTCCTCCACACGCACACACACCCCGCCTCCATTGAATGAATAAAACAATTTAGACCGGATTTCATTTTATCGATTGAATAAGAAAATATTAAAATAAAAGCGATTATTTTACAATTTTATTGAATTTTTTTATGAAGAAAAAACACCAGTCACCATAGATATAAAATCCTTTACACCCTTCCCTACCCCCCTCCAAAAAAAACACAAAAAAATTCATCTATATGTATTCAAGTGTTCATTCAAATCATTCAAACACTGAACAAAAGATTCATTTTAAACAACAAAATGTTTTTCTCTTTTTTTTCTTTTTCTTTTTTTTCTTTCTCTCACTTTTCACTAGAATATTTAAAATTATTTTAACGTAGTAGATTAACTAAACATGAGTGCTACACTCAAGTTATCTTCTAGATTGTTTGATTTTGTTGAATATTTAGATCTTTTTATCGAATTGATTACGATGTGTTAACATCATTGTCATTATTGACAACTTGAAACGATCTTCTATGTATCTATGGATTATTTATTTATTTTAACACATAGATATTGGTACAAGGAGGCACTAAATGTATATGCGCCAAACAAATCTCATTCGATTTGTGTGAGGGCTGTGATACTGCACAGGTGCCCAGATCGAAGCAGGTGATTTTCTTAGGGGACCATACCCCGAGCCTTTGACCTTAAGGTTTGACCCACAAGGCAGTGGAACATACTAAGGAGATGCAGTCCCATGGTAGTCGGTGATCAACGATTAGTTAATACGCCATTTGTTCCTTCAGGATACTGGAGCCCATGTGCACTATTGGTTTGGAATCCGGTTAAAGTGCCGGACATTCGTTTTTCGTCCTCTCAATTCCGTAAACAACACCCTTGTTTCGAGAAGGCTGCGAGTAGGACTTCCCTGGCTATATATATCTGTTATGTCTGTTTAATTTTTTAATAAGGTTCAATAACATTCTGGTAGATGAATATCATTTATAAAAGCTTTCAGTATGTAGTAAGGTAAACATAAGAAATAGGCGCTAAGGATACATTAGATTCTTATACAAACTTTGACAATTCTTTAGTGATCATTTGGTTAATCAATAATAATAGATATAGTATCATTCATTGATAACAATTTGTTTTTATAACGTTTCTCAGTTAGATACTGAATACATTAGAACAATTTTATACGATATAGATACTTTATTTTCTCATAGCGACTGATTATGCAAGGATTGAGATCATAACTTGGTCAATACTAGACGATCATTGAAAACTTGGAAGCATTGGACGGTTATTTCTTCTTAGTATAGGACTCCTCAGCAATGCTTATTCATGATCCCATATGTGGGATTCGAACACGCGAATGATTCGATTACCATTTATCTTGCATTTTTGAGTCTTAATATTCGATTCTCATTCATATAAAAATTATACGTGAAGATCGCTGTGAAGTTACGATCATACAAATTGTACTTATAAGTGGTGATATACATTCATTGTTGATTTAATGGATTACGAGTGACTAGTCGTGATGCGTCTACTGGTTTCCATTACTCGCCGCTGTTCGGACTTTAATGGAAACTTATGGCTAATTGACAATATAGAAATAATCCGTACAAGAAGCATGTAAGCTAACAAAGGCTTAGCGATTGCTATCTATAATGTCAACGACGAAAAGATACCAGTATATACATATAAAATGCAGACGCATTTCACAAGCTAGTGACTATCTAGAATCAGCACGTTAGTGGAGTTTAAAATGAAGGGTACTCGGTTCTAGTCCCAGTTGAATATTAACACTGGGATACATTCAGCCGATAAAATCCAACATAGGACGAAATATGCGTCCTGAATTCTACTGTCAGCCATTATTACAACTTTGATAACTACAAAAGCTGTTTATATTTTCAATGATAAACGATCTACTCACAAATTGTTTTATCATCTCTTTTCTTTTCTTTTTAAATGAAGCCTCCCACTTTTCGCGCATTTGACGTAGAGGATGAATATCCAGAAATACCTGGACGGTACTCACCATCAATGCCTAAAGATCATGCAACACATTTCAATTATAAAAATAGATTTCGTTGGAGTAAACGTGTTCCACCTTATATAACCGGTGGAATTCGATATCGATAAATAAACGAACAATATTTACAGAAAATGTAGACATGCACGTTCGTGTGTGTGTGTGTGTTTATGTTGCTAAGTAACAGTTGTTCACTCGTTTTTTTAAAAAAAGAAAGATATAATTACAAATCAAATACATACACTATATCTCAATGTAAAACAAGGGTAATGACTGTGAACTGTAAACATTTTTATGAAATAAACAGCGCATAGATACATATATGTCATATGTGTTATTATTAGAAAAGCATTAGTGTGTTGCTTATAATGCTAGGTCCTGGGTTCGAATTCTGTGTTGTGAGATCGTGGATACGCACTGCTGAAAAGTCCAATACTAAGATGAAACGGTTGTCCAATGCTTTCAAGTTTTCTATGGTGGTCTAGCTTCAATTGGCTCACGAATTCAATTATTAAATTACTACAATTTCCACAAAACCTCTTTCCGATTATAATGAATTTACTGAATTAAAGTGATATATAGATGGCGATAGTTTTCATAGTGTCAATATACCAAAGTATTATCTACCGAAGTAGTATGCTAATCTCTTAGCTTATAAAACAGTAAACTTTGTACAAACGGTTTCGTTTAACATGGCTTAGTCAATACATTGACCCATTTTATACTTTTATAGGAATTCAAACCTGGCAAACCTAGTGTAGCGGTTCAAATATACTTATTTATTTATTTGAACACATAAGTATTGGTGCAAAAGAGCACTGAATACATATGCGCCACGCAACTGACTTGATTTGTGTGTGGGTGCCCAGATCGAAATAGGTGGTTTTCCTGGTGGCCCACAGCGCAATTCTTCTACCTAAAGGTCTAATCCACAAGGCAGTGGAACAACGTTAGGAGGCGCAGTCTTATGGTAGTCAGTGACCGACAACAGGTTCATACACCGTTTATTCCCTCAGGATCCTGGAGTCCATGTGTACCATTGGTTTGGAATCAAGATTTTCCAACTTCTCTAAGTAAACCCTACATATCCACCAACACGGTTAAAGCGCCGAATATTTGCTTTTCGTCCTCTCACTTAAGTAAACAACACCCTTCTTTCAAGAAGGCAGTAAGTAGGACTTCCCTTGGAGTTGCTGTATACTCGTGGCCATGTGAGAGCATTTGGAGAAGAAGAGCCGACTCCCGCCCACTTTCGGCCGCATCAGGGCACCCGGGGGTAGTAGTTCAAAAAATTACAACGAAACTAATTTACCGACGGGAACGTCTGAAAGGATGAACCGATTAAACGAATTAATTGATTAGTAATATCAGGTTACATGTTATTTGATCTTCTACGAAATTATTATTTCTCTTACGGATAGAGACACAGCTCTTTGATGGATATTAAACTGTACAAAACTGATATCCAATATCTCCTGTAGACATATATCTGTCCTTTACAATACCAAGGCAATTAGGTTCATAATCAATCAATCATAAAGAATCAACAATAAAACACTAGTTTCTGTTGTGAATTTGTAGTCGTTATTATATATGGAATTTCATGATCAGGTCGTTTGATTATAGACGTCACTAGTGACGCCTACGTCTAAAGCTTATTTTACCTTCAACCTTCACTCTGATCAACGACAGGTTTTGATCAACAGTTAATAACTTTAAGCAACAACCAAAAACATCCCTAATCCTAATGTTCTAGAACGTAACTTCCCTCTAACCTGATTTTAGTTACAAAAGCAACCGAAAACTAGAAAGCACTGGACAGTTGTTTTGTTCTGCAATGAAACTCCACAGTAATGTATCAATTCACTAACCTACTACAAAAAATAGGGGCCAGAAACTTCAGATCACTTGACTAATACTTCACCATTAGACCACTCATCTAGCATCTAATAGTCCATATATTGAATATACAGACAATTTATGTAATGTTAACCATAAAGCCAGTAAAAGGACAAACATGTATGTTTGTGTTATTACATGTGTTTTCGGATGTTCTTCGGTAAATTATATTTACAAACGATTGAAAATTCTTTTAATTCAACACATAGAATAAAAGATTTAAGAGACTAACCATTCATTACATAACAACACCTAAACTTTGGTAAACAACATTCTAATAGTGATAGAGAAGATGGAACTTTTAGGATAATTTTATATTCTATACAGAATCCATAGCTGATCTTGACTGGAACACTATTATAAACCTGGAAGTTATAGATGGATCTTGAAAGACATAACAATGTTGATATAGTAAACAATATAATAACTAATCAATTGAAAGTACATTTTTATTACGGAAATATGAATTAGGGAAATACGATAATGGCACCATTCTTCAAAGAGAGAACCAATAAAGCAAACTAGATAACATGACATCTTATCACCAATACCTGGACTATTCAAATAATGATATCGATAGGAGAATTGATGATCCTATTGTCAACGTAATGGATATGATGAATTAAAATAAAAGTTAAATAATGTGTTCCAGTTATGAATTTACACCAATGAGATAGGTTACGAAACGAAGGATAAAATCAATAACAAATGACGATAGGTTAATCAAACCATCAAACCAGTGTTCTCAGTTTTCCTATGATAGTCTAAATGAAATCAACTGAGGTTTTCAATGAAATTCGAAAATCTTCAGAAACCTATACTGATAGTTATCATATGTTCACTAGAGATTAGCTTTATTAAGAAATTTCCAGAGCTAAATCATGTCGAGTATGTGGTAGTTACTAATGAATAATGATGAAAGATGATCGTGCAATGTCGTGGATTGATTGAAGTTACATATTAAAACAGTTGGATCTAGTAGTTAAACCTTCACATCCTTAACACAAAGTCACAAACGAATACGAGCAGAAATACAAATGCGAACCAAATTTTCAATCACTAGAGTATACATATCTCCTCAGAAACTTAAGCCAGTAGAATACATTTGTCAAACATCTCCGATTTCTTATTTGGCTTGTTTACGACTATCAGTTTTCCTTCCTGAACATAAAACCTTTGATATTTTACATTTATCTTTTGAAACTGTGATGAAATTATAACATTTATATCTCTTCTTAGTATGGAACTCCTCAGCAGTGCTCATCCACGATCCCGCCCCTCGCGACGTTCGAACCCGGGGCCTATCAATCTCGCGCCAGGCGTTCAACCAACTGGACCACCGAGCCGGCATCCAGCGGTGTTAATGTCTAACTTCAACCAATCCACGAAGTTGCTCCACCGTACACCATTATCTTCAGTGAGCTGATATCTCAAAACAGACCTGGTTGAACTCCCCTGGTAATGACTTCTCACTAGAACTCCAGGAGTGTCTCCTGAAGTCAGTAACTAGTGAGCAGGTGATTATAATTATCGGAATGGGTTTTGTGGAGATTTTATATCTCTTTTATATCCCTTACTATCATTTACACTATCCTTATTTCTATTCTTTTACAATTCATCTTGTCATTCTATTTTATCATGAATATACTAGTAAATTGGAAATTTTCTACGGATATTTATTTATCCTGGTTACTAATTAATCTCTTAAATAATTGATTAAACCCTAGACGAAAACAAAATAATAATCATAATAAACATTTACATAAAATAGAGATAATCATTAGATTATACTACTTATATTACTACTTATATTACTACTACTACTACTACTACAACTACTACTGCTACTACTACTACTACTACTACTACTACTTAGATTATATCACTTATCTATATTATTACATCATCATCATCACCAATTATTTGAATATCTTTGATTTCCATTAAAAATTTCAATAGTTCAATAAAGTTACTTCAATTCAATCGTAAACGTAATTTAAACTGGCGCCAAAAAAATTGAAATGGAATTAAGGATATAAAGTTAGAAAAAAAAATGAAAAAAAGAAAAAGAGGATAGTGAATATAAACGAGGAGAGGTCGAAGAAAGGGTGTTTCAATGAGACATTTAATATAGTTCTATACCTTTAATTTGATATTTTATCTACTTTAAACATCACTACTATAAAACACCAATTTCAGTAATCGTTTTCTTTCTCTTCGTTTAAACTATGCAATTAAAGATGGTTAAAATCAATTGTTAATTGTAAGATAACACTAATATCATTGGTTTAGTATTATGGTATATGTTACTTATATCGACTAACATAAGTAGTATGTAACATCGATCAGATTATTATTATTATTAGCTTTATTCAATATTATATTTTTGGTACAATATAGAATTCTCAGCACAAAGTATTTCAACAAATTTCCGTCTCTTACTTCTTTGTCGATCCTGACGATAAATATTGAGTGATCGCCAGTTAGATGTTAGCAGTCCAGTAAATGAATATCTGAATAACGCATATTCTTTTCTCTGCATATTGCCAGAGACCACATTATCTCTTATTGGGCTTTTTGTAACTTTGACAACGAAAGATTGTACACTTTTCAGAAACACAGCAGAATAGGTTATGCGATTAATAGACATAACGGTATATTAAAACAGACAAAAATAGATAACTTGTTGGAATATCTAGATCGCAGGAACAGGTAGTCCAGATACTCAAACAGGCCGCCTTGAATGGAATGCCTGATAACAGACAGTTATGAGGATCATATTGAAGAGAACAGGAATGAAGAAGAAATAAAACTTTGTAAGAGACTATTGATAGAAGATGTGTAAATGATGATATTAAATTGATTTTCTGCAATTCATAGAAATGTCTTTTACAAAATAGTAACTGGGAACAGATTTCAACCAACTACTGTTGCCATTTTGTTAATTCTAAAAGATTTCATTGAGTAAATGAATAGAGTTATTGCCTTGATGGATAAATGTTCAAAAATAGTGTTCATTTCAATACATATTTTGTTTGAGAAATGAAAAATATTTGAGATGACTTCGTTATCAGGCTCTACCTTTATCAGTCAGTAATTATAATATTTGACAAAGGCAAAAATAAGACATGTAGGCGAAGGTAAACATAGATGCTGGATATACATTCTTTGGATACATAAGTTGGATTATTTGGAGTTGATGTGGATGACTTCGGCGATGTGGAATAGCTGTAGTCTAGCACCTCGAGGTAGATTTTTTGGGACTTGATATAAAACAAAGAAAGCTTCCACTAGTTTGTTCTGACGTTCACTACCTACCAAGTAATAAAGAATAGTGCTGTTGATCGATTTAGTAACTGTTGTTCCAAACCATACTGGTACATTTTGACGAATACGCAAGGATAAAGCTCTCTGAATACGGCCTATGTAACTAGCTTCACAGGAGCAGTTGAATTGGTATACACACATAGTGGAGCCTATGATTGGTAACCTATCCTTGATTTGTTATATGAGTACTGGTTTAGCTGAGAAAATTATATGTAGCTTGGCGTCGTGAAACATCCTATCAACAGATCTTTTGAGTCAACGTGTTAAAGTATCACCCGCTATGTCCCCTTCAAATTCCAGTGGCGCAATTTCGTGGAATGGTTGAGGTTAAACATTACCAACGTTAGATGTCGGTTCAGTGGTCTAGAGGTTAGGTGTTCACGCTACTACTACTACATTAGAGATATTATGAATAGTCTAGTTTACTTTTCAACTATAAAAGTGATAGACAGATAGATGTGTGGTTAGATAAAGTAATCAAAGTTATAACTTACCATGAGTCACTCACTTTACTTATACATATGCGCAGTCGCTGGTTAATATTTTGTTAAGGTAATTCATTCAGTCTTTTTTTATCCATAACATTTATATTAGTCAAAATCAGTCCTCATTCGCTGTTTAGCCTTGGTTATTCAATTAAAATCAGTTTATGATATTAACTAAGTAAATAACAGAGATCTGTCAAAAGTTCAACTTACTTCAAGTAATCTGATTTGTTTAAATCATATAAATTTACCATTCAGTTTTGTAGCATCGTCAAAGTTGAGATATCTATAATTGAATGATTAAATATACTTTAAACAAGCACCACTGAATAGAATGTTTTAACGTGTGAGTTAGTGACATCATGTTACTGCCTTAATCCATAGTTATATGTTAACCATACTATCTACTTATTTATCCTAATTCAGTAGTAATGAAACATAATAAAACAAACTCATGTACTGAACTCTGATCTACATATTCTTTTAGTGAAGATAAATGTGATACCCTTTACCTTATTAAACAGAATTAGATTGATCATAATGTCAATCAACAAACTAACAGTTTCAACTCGAACATTTTATTGAGTACTATTGAAAACCTAGAAGCATTGGACGGCCGTTTCGTCCTATTGTGGAACTCCTCAGCAGTGAGCATCTACGATCCCGCTCGCGGGATGAAACGGCTATCCAGTGCTTCAAGGTTTTCAATAGTGGTCTAACATCAATTGGTTCAGAATCTCAATCAAAAACTTAATAGTCTTCACAACCCTATACTGATAATCGAACATTTTAATTACATTTAACTACCACTTCTCTACTTCAATGGACAAATTACAGAACTGATAATCCACTTGATAGTTCTACTTTGATTAATATACGGGGTATAGATTGTCTTTCAGATACATGATTCACTTATTACAAACAGTTTTGATCAGCATTTCCTATTACAATTAACATAACCCTACACACACACACATATATATATATATACATACCCTACTGATGTGATGTTTGAAGATTAAACGGCATGTGATGTCGAACAAAATGTGGTTATCATCAGTAAACTATAAACACAACAAAATGAATGTGAACAAATATTTTCACAAGAATTAGACAAAATTGTAGTCTCTTATTAATATATGTGAATCTTGTGTGGATTGCTTTTATATTGCATGAAATCACAAGTATTATAAGCAGAGATGGATGCTTGTGACTTAAGACAATAACGAGGCAATACGCACAAGATGCATATATGCCAATAAGAAACTGATCAATTACAGTCCTAATACATCAATGGCAAGATTCAAACAACCAATACAAAAATGAATTAAATTTCACGCTAACCACATAAGCTAGTGGTTGCTTGAACTCAACAGCTATGTGAATAATGCTATAGCACTTGAACTAAACGTTTCTAAGTTCAAGTCCTGAAGTGGATATTAACTATGGGAGGCAAGTACATCCACTTGACAAGTCTCAGACTAGATGAAAACCCCTTCGTGGATCTTACTGCTAGTCATTATTCATCTCTGCTTAAACCGATATTTTGTCTGATATAAAAGATGGAACAGTTAAGATCCTCGAAAACTCGAGTACATGTATTGTCGTTTAATATCCTTCTTCATTTTTATTTTTTATTTCCCATTTTAAAATTGTAAATATACTAATGAATTTAATCTAAAAACGATGGGAATAAGAATAAATCGGTTTGTCTCTATCTACCAATTACTCATAATTGATTGATAACTGAATAATAAACAATGTCATGTTTATCTAATACAAAGTACTGACTGAATTTTCTTGATCAAGTTGAAATGCACCTACTAATCTTTATGACTCCAGATCTCATTTAACCATGTTGGAATAGGAAGTTTTTATAAGTACTTGATGGTAATCCAAGAAATTAAGTTTCATCTTAGTTGGAACTCTTTATCAAGAGTTTTCTGTAAATTTGCAGGAACTGTTGATTACTGGACTAAACTCACAATCTTTCGTTCTTATGGCTCGTATCCTTTAATCTATCTAATGGATGATAATCTTATAGTTTTTTTCAACCTTAATCCGTCAGCATTACAACGTTGTAGTCATCTGAATCGATTAACGTGAATCTAATTCATTCTCATACCATAACAAACCACGATTCTTTACAAATGCCCATTCATATGTTGTTTAAAGATATGTGTCTTGAAGTTCTGTTGGAAAACATTACTTATGCATTGAAACACGTTGAAGATGAATGTCTTTGCATCAGAATGATTTAGTGTTAATCCACATTAAGATTTTCTCAAGTTCATAAAATGCAGACTAATAAATTATAACTGACTGATTTAATTTGATGATGATTGCCATCAATGCTGAATAGTTCTAACTAGATCAAAACATTCGTCTAAATCTCCTTGATCTTCAGTGACACCTTTTAACTAAAGTTATCTCATGCGATCAAATGCATAGAAATAGCATAAAATAGTTATTTACCTGATAATAGGCGTTTACTAATGATGACAGTGGTATGACAGTAATATAACTTATTTTCATGAAAATTATAAATCACACAATTGAATAATACAGATTTCGTCTCTTAATCAAGATGATAACTCTCATTTTCTAACTATTACGTTAGTAATTCACCAATCATTTGCATTTATGACATTACCACCAAATGCTCTGGTACGGCCGAGAGTGGAGAGAGACCGCTCTCCCTCTCACATGGCCACGTGTATATAGCTTCTACCAGGGAAGTCCTATTTGCTGCCTTCTCTTGACGGGGGTGTTGTTTGAGATTTGTTGATTGAGATCATCAATCTGTCAATGTCAAACTACCATTCAAAACCATGGAATTCAAATTCCGCATGTAAGATGAATAGATGTGCAGTGTTGAATAATCTCATATTAGAATGAAAATGGACATCCACTACTTTCAGGTTTACAATGGTGGTCTAATATATTATGTAAATTAACATTATTACAATTTGGCATTCAAATCCACAGGATGTACATCGTCAAATTAATGATATACAATGAATATTTTATTTTGAATAATATAAACTAACCAATAGAAATTGAGAAAGTTTATGTTTTATTAGTGAAATTATGATCAAAGGTATTCGGGGCTTATGTGAAACACTAACGGAAGGAACTACCATACTTTAGAAAATCTATGGTATAATATAAAGGCACATAATTTTAACTAAAGAGTAGAAATGATAAAAACTAAAACAGTATTAAATCAATGTCAATATGTAAATAATGTATCCGACATATTTCTTCTATACATACAAAGTTTAAGCGATGTCTAAATACATATGTCAAATACATATGCGCCACACAGATCTCATTTGATATGTGGGAGAGTTGTGATACTGCCCGGGTGTCCAAACTAAAGTAGTTAGGTTTCTTAGGGAGCCACACCCAGAGCCTTCGACCTGAAGATCTGATCCACAAGACAGTAAAACATACTAAAGAGATGCAGTCCCATGGTAGCCGGTGATCAACGATTGGTTCCTACGCTTTACGTCCTCTCAATTTCATAAACAACACCCGCCGCCACGAGAAGGCAGTGAGTAGGACTTCCCTGGCAGAGGCTATATACGCGTGACCATGTGAGAGCATTTCGAGAGGGAGAGCTGACTCCCTTTAGTCTTGACCGTACCAGGGCATTTGGGGGCTGTATAGAGTTAGTGTTAGGAAGGACCATCTAAAGAAGTTTATTTTATTGATATTTACAAATTGTATGAATACACCAAGTTGTTGTATTGAAATTCTAAACTGATCAATATTAGACCATCATTGACAACCTGGAAGCACTGAACAGCTTTTTCATCCTAGTATGGAACTCCCATCTATGATTTCACATGTAGAACTCGAACCCATGATCTTTGATCTCGCACGCAAACGCTCGATCTCTAGATCATTGATCCAGCATTCAACGGTAATAATGTCTAGATTCAGTTAATCCAAGATATTGCGGGTTCATCTCGCATTATCTTATTGATTAGTTGATCAATTTTTTCGTTATGTGTATTCAAATATAACTGATGACCAGATAAATAAATCAGATATAACTCATTGGAGTGTTTAGACATACTTGTTTATAGGAAGTTAAACACTAGCTGTTTTTAAGTTTAATGTTTTACTGGTTTATAAATAATTTGTCAGCTATAATATTACATTCCTCCTTGTCTAGAGTTGCATCAATTTAGTACGGTTATAATATGTAACAAGTAATAGTTATTCTGCAGTTATAAAAAGTAATGAATGGTAACTGTTGCGATCTATTTATGGACTAATACAATACATATATTCTTTTTGTGTTATTGTTAAGTAGCTACACTATGCATATTCATGTTCTTCTTACGATAAGCTTTATTTTGATCCATAGACCATTATTATAAGATTTACCGTTCTTGAGTTATGTCCAGTCGATTAAATACAGTCTTCCACATTCACAGCCACTTTTGGCTACATCTTGTACATATGTTGTTTTCTATTTTATGGTACGATGTGGTTGTTTGGCTGGTGCATGTAAACCCAGTATGTTTGAAATAAATAATTCATATCGTGGAGGCTGAGATTGGTGTTCTGAACTTAACAGGTAGAGAGAAGGATCGATAAGGACTATAGACTGCTCGTACGGGTTTTATGCGTCATTGACTCGGTCGATGAACCATATTTCTTTAATTGGCGATATCATTACGTTATATATTAATAGGGCACAAGGAAACAAATTATAACAGCAACAAATAGATCTCGATAGATTTGGAGGAATTCTATAGACATTCCATGAATATACATATATACTGAGATGATGGAGAAGATTTGTAGCTCAGGTAGATGATTTTGATTGAGTTTTGTCCTCTGAGCTGTATGGTTTGTTCGTGTAGCTTTCATCGTTCTTTTGAACGACAATATCAGCACAAATTTCAGATAGAAGTTTGTGTTGATGATGTTATTCAGTTAATCGTCTCAGACTTCATTGTTCTATCGTCTCCAAACTAATCATTCACTGTTTTCGTTCTCTATTCTTCGATCTACTTAACCTTCTGCCATCAGACATTTCACTTTCGATTAATGATACATACTACTTATATTATTATTATTATTATTATTATTATTATTATTATTATTATAATCTTTATTCAACATTATATTTTTGGTACAACATAGAATTCTCAGCATAAAGTATTTCAACAAGTTTCCTTTTCTTATACCTTGATCTATTGTGACGATAGATTTTGAGTGATGACCAGTTAGATGTTAGGAGTTCGGTAATCCACATTTGATTAATGTTCATTCGTTTCAATGCATATTGTCAGCAACCATGATGTCGTTGATTGTACCTTTTTGTATTCCGTATAGCGAAAGGTTGTAAACTTTTCATAAACGAGCCTGAATAGATTATGCGCACAATAGACATAATGATGTGCTAAAACAAACAACAAAACAGATAACTTGATGAAATATGTAGATCGGAGGAACAGGTAGCCCAGATATTCAAGCAGGCCGCCAGTATCCTCATGATATCTGTCGATATCAATATCACACACACACACATACATATATACATCACAATACTATTTAAATATATGATTAACAATTCAATGTATAACTTTCATCCCACATACACACACATATACACAAACGGACATTACTTCGATATATATAAATCGTTCTTTGTAACTACGCCATTTACTTTTCTAAATAAATTTTCCAAAAGTTCTTTTTTTTTTCTTTCTTGATACACTTTTTTTATTGTTCTATAGGTAATGAATAAATTAATTTCTATATATTAAATTATATTCAATTCATTTAATTCATTACAATGGACACTTATACACACTGTCATCATTACACAGATATTAGTTTAAGCATCATTTATTCCTTTATTCTACTACTGAACCGTATTACTATTACCATTACTATTACTATTAGTACTACTAGTATTACTAGTAACAAGATAGAAAATGTTCCATTATTTGTAACGTACAAAGTAGTAGTCACGTAAAAGTTTCATGATATACTTTTTTTGCAATAGAAGATTATGTAATAACTAGTTTTACATTGTTCAGTTGAATCTTCTTTGAATAGAAGTTCAGTAATTTGTTTCATTTTAAGTAATGAGAGGATGAGTGAAATGTAGGGGGGGGGAGAATACAAAAAAGAAAAAAAAGAACAACAATAAAAAATATAGAAATAAGAATGATAATCAGAAAAAAAAACATGGGGATATTAGAAATAAAGTGTAAAGGGAAAAAAAGAAAGGGAAGAGAGGAGACGAACATTTCCATTTTTAAACATATGTTGGATTTTACATGGATATGTGGAAATACTACTAATATTATTATAACTACTACTACTACTAGTAGTAGTGGAGGTAGTAGTAGTAGTAGTAGTAGTAGTAGTAGTAGTAGTGGAGGTAGTAGTAGTAGTAGTAGTAGTAGTAGTAGTAGTAGTAGTAGTAGTAGTAGTAGTAGTAGTAGTAGTAGTAGTAGTAGTAGTAGTAGTAGTAGTAGTAGTAGTAGTAGTAGTAGTAGTAGTAGTAGTAGTAGTAGTAGTAGTAGTAGTTAATCTTGAAAGTAACGATATCCCATGTCATGACAAAAACCTGGGAAAACGTCACAATCTTGATAAAAAACATTGGTATGCATGGCATAAGAACAATTTAAAACAGACTACGTATATAGTACTCACTGCGTTCGGTCGGATTTCTAATGTAAATACTTTATAAAAACTCAATACAATTATTGAGTTTATTTATCCGAAATATAAAATATCACAGTACAATACCACTACTGATAATTAAAGTATATTTCATTTACCTGTAATTACATATATAACGTCTGCCTAATATAGAGAGTGTGATAGTTGCCTATCGCTGGTAATATTTAACACGGTTAGTGGTATAAGCAAAGATGGATAGTGGTTAGCAAAGGAATCCAGTATGACTCACGTTTCGTTCTATTTGGGACTCGTCAGCTGGATGTTCCTCCCTCCTAGAGATGATGTTCACTCCGGGATACAAGCAAACAATAGCAAGTGAATGGTCAGTGGTATATTGTAGAAATTAACTGAAGTTGAATGTGATTATCTTATGATTTTTCACTTAAAAACTCCATCGTAGAATGTTTAAAGCAGGATAGAGAGATTTTAAGCTCTATTTAAGGTGGAACATTGTTTGTAAGTGTATTACAATAACATTGCTAACTGGAATGAGACAACTATTTAGTAAACCTTGACGTTAAATGGTACTCCACCCATTCGCGTAATAGTACTTGTCCATAATACTTACGAACAATTCGGTAGTTGGCAATTATTTATTTTAAAGCTAAACTAGCTCCATTCACAGTTGATATTCACTCCAAAACTCAAACCCATTATTGATCGTTCTGAAAGCCTCATCGCCTTCTTGAATGAACTACTAAATCCACACAGTCAATCACTTGTGTTAACGGTACAAATTTTAATTCAATTTGAAGTAGCCTGGATTATCTCAATAACAGGATAAGATTACTGAAAAGTATCACAAGTATCTTGTATGAATATACTTGCTAAACTTTGTTTGATTAATTTCAACAGTTTAGATTATGAGTCAATCCAACGGTGTTCATGTGTAACTTCAACTAATCCACCAAATTGAGCTACACATCCACCATTGTCATCAGTGACTTACTATCTCACAACTGACCCGGTTTGATGAAACAAAACAAAATCATACTTTCCAAAATCAATTGGATTTCATTTGTCCTCTTTTATGAAAAAATGTAGAATAAGACTGTTGAGTGAAATGTTGTTGTCTAGTCAATGTTTTGGATGGTTTTTAAATAGATTTTGAAGTTGAATGTTTTGTTGAATAGAATTGAAGGATTGATAGAATACGATTTCTATTTAAAGACAGGTTTCATCATGAACTAATATGAATAAGTACTGGGTAGCTGCTGCTAAGACTTGGCAAACTACCCACTCTTTGGACAGTATACTATATTGAAGTAAGACTGGTCAAGTCTAGCTGAGAGAACTGCATTTTTGAACTCAATCAATCACAATACACTAGTGTATTGGTCTGAATTTAGACAATTTACAAAATAGTGAGAAAATCCTTTATTACCATCTGTGTTAATTTCATATCCATATGATTTTGTTCACATGGATAAAGTAAAATCATTATTGAAACATCGCTCTTATGTTTAAATTCAGCGCAGTATTATAACAATAATCATAATAATGGAACAGTTTAATGATAACCTTGAATTTCTTTTGTTTAAATACATTAATTTGCAAATTATTTAAAAAATTGTGTTGTGAATTGTTTGTGAATTAAGGCAATATTGAGGCAGTTTGGACAGGATTCACATATGCCAACAAGCGGTTGATCAGTTGCAGTGTTAAGTATCAATGAGAAGATAAAAGGTAAAAATACCAAGCAAATTTAAACCTCTCCCGATTGTACAAGCAAGTAGCTACCAGGACTCAGTAGCTGAGTGGATAACGCGATGGCGTTTGAAGCGAATGTTACTGAGTTCAAGTCTTAGAGTGAACATCAACAATTATGAGATGCAGGTATATCCAGTTGACGAGTACCAAATAGGAGGAAACGTGCGCCAAACTGGATTCCACTGCTAGTCCCTATCCATCTTGGTTCATAATGCTGGTAAATTGAGACAATGCCGAGGCAGTTCGCACAGGATTCATATATGCCAACAACGATCCATTGCATTGATCATTTTCAGTGCTAGACATCAATAGGAAGTTTCAAGTAAACAATAACAAAAGCATATAAATAGTGGTATATTCATAAAACATTTCGGACTTATTTTGAACATTAAATAAATACTTATCACTAGTTAATGGTTTAGCACTTCGTACCCTTTTCTCTTGTATATAGTACAAGCGTGAGGTCATTAGAAACGGCTAGAATCGATCGTTCATTAAGAATTGTTTTTTTGACAACACTTACTGAAACTGTATAAACGTGTTTATCATCATTCAACAAGCATGGTAGAAGTTTTTACTGATGTTGTCGTTCAGAGGAATGATAAAAGCTTCATGACTAAACCATCCAGGTCAGAGAACATAACTCCATCAAAAACAAACATAGTATCAGAATGGGTTTTGTGGAGAGTTTTTGAAATTTCACAGGTTGAAATCATGAGTCAGTTGAAGCTAGACCACTAGTGAAAACCTGGAAGCACTGGACGGCCGTTTCGTCCTGGTATGGGACTCCTCAGCAGTGCAAATAGTACCCTATTGAAAAATTCAAACGGCCTACATTAATAAAGTGTCCATAGATTCCCAATTGATTGATCACTGGGTGGTGATCAATGTCATGCTTGTCTAGTCCTTATGTAGTGCAGATCGAATACTATCGACCATGTTGCAATGTGGCCAGCAATCTAGGTGACTTGACACTGCGTGCACTATATATTGAGATTAGGTGGTGGTTGGAGGTAGTCGACATGAAACCCAGGACACGGGTTACTATATTGTATATCAGTCTATGACTAATAAAACCTACAATTCTCTTCTATTTACTATATGTACATTATTTCCATGCTAATCTTAGCTTGTACACATTACAAACATTCTTCCTTAGTATGATTAGTAAATTTCTGAATAAAATTAATACTACTAATAAGTAACCATAAAAATATAAGAATATTTCGAAAATAATTCAAGTAACTTTTTTTTAACAAACTTCTTACCACCAATTATCAAACGAAATTTGTCTGTATTTATGCGATTATGTAACAGTATTTCATTGTAATTACAAGTCATCAGATACTACTTGAACTTACTCCGTTTCATTATATTAACTAAAATTACTATAATCTCTACAAAAATAACTTCTGATACTAATCAACATATGCTCACTAGTTAATGGCTTCAAAAGATATTTATTCGAGTTCTTGTGAAAAGCAGTGACCAGCGGAGTTCAACTGAGTCTGTTATAAGATAGTAACTCACTGAAGACAATGGTGGATTTATCGCTCACTTTCATAGATTAGTTGAAGTTAAACATTAACACCGTTGGATGCCGGCTCAGTGGACTAGTGATTAAGCGTTCGCGCGTGAAACTGATAAGTCGTGGGTTCGGATCCCGCCGGGCGGGGTGCTGAGTAGTCCCATAACAGTACGAAACAACTGTCCATTTCTTCTAGGTTTTCCATAGTGTTCTGTTTTCAATCGACTCATGATCTCAACTATTGAAATTAAAAACAAAAATATTTCCTTTTTTTAACTAATTTATCTAACTAATTATAGAATAACAATAAAGAAAAGGTACATGTATATCCAAAAGAAAAGTATACAATATTCAACTGATCTTATAATTTCTGCAAGAAATAAATAAGAACTCTGAGATGGTGGAGAAGATTTATAGCTCAGGTGGATGATTTTGATGGAGTTTTGTTCTCTGAGCTGGATGGTTCGGTCGTGAGGCTCTCATCTTTCTTCTGAACGACATCATCAGCACAAAATTCAGGTATATATATACTTACGCCTGTTACCACTTGTGGAGTAGCATAAGTCGCTCACCAGCATTCATCATCCAACTCTGTATTAAGCAGTCGTTTCCAGTTCTTTCCACTTGCTATTCATTCTTTACATTTCTGCTTCTTCGTGATCCAGTTTGATGACTTCAGTAATGTATGTCCTATCCACTTCCAACATTTTCCGCTAATTTACTGTTCAACTAAAAGTCTATTTGTTCTCTCCCACAGTACGTGTGTAGCTGATGGTATCCGGCCAATGGATTTTGATGATCTTGGGTAGACAATTGCTTATAAATATTTCTGTCTTCTTGATGATGGTTGTAGTAGTTTGGGAAGTTCCAGATTCATACAGTAAGACTGTCTTCATGTTCGTATCGAATATTATGACTTTGATATTTATTTTGAGTTACATTTATTCTTTAATTGTAGGTATGCAACCCTTGCTTTGTCAATCCTCGCCTTTACATCTGCATCACATCCTCTTTTTTGATCGATGACGCTTCCCAGATACGTGAAATTTCCCACCTGTCCAGAAGTATATGCATCATGTTTGATTGGGTTGGTATTCTCCATGTTGTATTTGAGGATCTTGCTTTTTCCTTTGTGCACATTGAGGCCTACTGATACAAAGGCTGCTGCTAAACTAGTTGTCTTCATCTGTGCTTATATATATAAGTGAATATTTACCTAACTGACTATTGAAAATATATTCAACACGTGACAAGTTCATAGAGATATCTACATGAAAATCTAACAAAACTATCAACATAACTGATTTTTTTCTTATGTGGATACCAGTGTGTATTCTTTTATATTATTTTGGCTTTGTATTATATTTCCCATTGCTAAGAAGAAAACATATGACATAACATTTACGAAATAAAAAATAAAAAAAATTTTTCACCAAAGTGACCTTCATCAGATCATTTATACTAGCCAATAGGATTTTAAAAAACATAACTCATTGCTGATTGGTTAATTGAGATTCTTATTAATCAAAGAAAAATTTATATCAGAAAGGGTATTTGTGGAGATTTTAATTGGAGATAGACTAGTATAGAAAACCTAGAAGCACTGAACAACCATTTCGTTATAGTATGGGATTCTTTAGAATTGTGAATCTACGATCCCGCCTCGTGAGATTCGAACTCAGGACTTATCAGTCTCGTGCGCGAACGCTTAACCTTTACAACACCGAGCTGACCGGCATCCAACTAATCCATGAAATTGAACCACCGTCCACTATTGTCTTCAGTGAGTTACTATCTCATTGAGCTGGATCCAGCTCAGAGAACAAAACTCCATCAAAATCATCCACCTGAGCTACAAATCTTCTTCACCATCTCAGGCCAATTTATTCATTCTTCTTAAGTCACGTTTTAAGTTAGTTAATTATTCACTTAACAGTCTTGACTGTTTTTATGTAAACATTCTTGTATACAATTCTTTTCCTATTTATCACATATCTGTAACTTATTTCTATGTGACTATAAATATTGATTCATGTTTGATTAAATCAAGTTGGCTCGCATGACTTCTCCACAGCACGTCATTTTGCTTCACTCTCTTCTATTCGCTTCATCCATCTCATTTCCTGTCCAGATTAGTGGATGTACATAATATGTATATATTCAAAAATTCATTCTCGTAGTCGACTTATTTAATTCCGTTATGCACTAAAGCGGAATAAGTCGATAATTATAAACAAGGGTTAACGATATAAATATGTATTTCAACAGCAATCATTCATACAATCTAACTAAAGTTAGATCACGGGCCACTAATGTGACGAGCTCGTCGACGACATCATCTAATCCAAATGACAATAAAATAAAAGACCCAACAAGACAAAGACAGTGATTGTTGTTGTTGTTCTTGTTGTCTTATTTCGAAGAAACTTTGTCAACCAAATAATATTTAACAGGTGAATAGTCAACAATACATGACATTCAAAACACTGGCATCATATGATCTTTACATAGACATTACACATTGTCTATGGAAATCTGACAAAGAATTGTCATGTAGACTGTTATGTTTAGTTTTCTTTGTTGTTTAATTAAATTAAACTAAATTATTGTTTCATTGTTTTATTTGAAGTTCATGAGATTTGTCTATTTGCTTATTGACTTCTATCACCAAGTGATCTATATGGTTGTTTATCTGTAAAGCATCAAAAATAACGACAAAACATACGAAAGTAATTCTCTTCATAAGCTTAATGCCTATGGTTTGAAAAAAAAGGTACATTTAGTTGATAAACAAACCATAACAATAACATTGAGATTCATCAATAATGATTCATTTGTACCACATTAGTCGAAAACCATAAAGACAAATAAATTGTTGATTAGATAATAAATTAATGACTGCCTTTGATAACCTGGAAACAATGGACGACTACAATGTCCTTGTACAAGATTTCTTAGCAATGTGAATTCACGATCCCATATTCATGACTTGAGCACAGAACCTTTTGATCTCTCTTGAACGCTCGTCAGGTATAAGACAAATTTCTACACCAGGGAATGGATGAAGGGTTGTGCAAGACCATGAATTGATTAAAGTTAGACATTAACAATGTTGAATGCTGAATCAGTGTTTTAGGGGTTAAGTATTTGCACGCTAAACAGAATGTTCTGAGTTTGATTACCGCAGTTGGAATCTTAAAACGCACATAGCTATAACGATTTGTACTACACTCATTGGTACTTGGAATAAAAAAACTGGTTTTTATCATAGGTTAAGTCAATTTGTTAAACAATACTCGACAGTCTCCCACTGAAACTAGTCGAGGACATTTTTTTAAACATTTGTAGCCATTATATTGATTTGAACATTCCTAAAGTTGATTTGTTTATTAAGCTTCTTTATTTACTACTCATAAGTAGTTCAAGTAGATTAAACACTTTTCATTAACATGCTCATAATACGTTAGATAGGAAATATGATGTAATGGTATAAAATAGTATAGAGTAAAATACAAGATATTAATACAGAAAGGAAGCATTTCAATTTCCATTCCGATTTGAACAATCACTTAAATTATATTTTCACACATTAAATTTACGATGATGTCAGTTCCATAAAAATCATTATTCTGAACTAATTCTACTGATAATTTCATCAGAAGGGGTTTGTGGAGATTTTAGAAATTTCACAGATTGAAATCATGAGTCAATTGAAGCTAGAGCACCATGGAAAACCTAGAAGCATTGGAAGGTCGTTTCGTCCCATTGTTGAACTCCTCAGCAGTGTGCATCAATTGACTCATGATTTCAATCTGTGAAATTTCTAAAATCTTCACAAACCCCTTCTGATAATAATCATCTGCTCACTAGTACTGACTTCAAGAGATACTCCTGGAGTTCTGGTGAAAAGTCATTACCAGAGGAGTTCAAAAAGGTCTGTTGTGAGATATCAACTCACTGAAGACAATGGTGTACGGTGGCGCAACTTCGTGGATTGGTTGAAGTTAGACATTAACACCGTTGGATGCCGGCCCAGTGGTTTAGTTGTTTAAGCGCCTGACGCGAGACTGGTAGGTTCTGGGTTCAAATCACGCTGGGGGCGCACTGCTGAGGAGTCCCATACTCGACGAAACGGCCGTCCAGTGTTTCCAGGTTTTCCATTAGTGGTCTAGCTTCAATTGACTCATGATTTCAATCTGTGATAATTTCATAGTTAAATGTTCGTTGGGGGACAATGAATTTGAGATAAACATTCAATCAACAATGATCACTTATATAGAGAAAAAAACAAAATGAGGTAAGATTTAGCCAATTAGCAGTCATGAAGGCCCAAGTGAAAATCGATTTGAATATCATTATATAACACAATTATACAACAGTTATATACATAAATTCATTTCGTATTGTTTACTTGAATCTTCACATTGTTGTGTAGGACTGCATTTGATCAGTCTCTTATTAACATATGCGTATCCTGCATCTTGAGTCACAAGCTTTATAAGCAAAGATGGATAGTGACTAACATTGGAATCCAGTTTGACGCGCGTTTCGTCTTATTTAAGACTCGTCAGTTAGATGTACTTGCATCAAACAGTTGACATTCACTACAAGGCTCGAACCCAGTACCGGTTGCTTCAGACGCCATCGCACTATCCACTTAGCTATTTAGTCCTGATAACGACTTCCTTATGCAATGTGGTGAAGTTTAAATTCACTTCGTATGAAAGTACATCGAGCTGACGAATCCTAAATAAGACGAAACGCTCATCAAACTGGATTCCACTGATAATCACTATCCGTCTTTATTATATACTTAATTGATATTGACAGAAATTTCAATTGTTTGTCTATCGGTATAGTAAATTACTTCCAAGATATTTATATGCAGTTTGAAAACTTCAACTGAGATAATCATGAGTTCAGCTTGTAAATGTTGTCGAAATCGATTACACAAAAACAAACATAATTAAACCAATGATAAATGACTTGTATCAGCTTGACGATGAATTAGTATCATCCATCGACTGATCGATAAGTGTCCTGAACTCTACCTTATATTTATGAGGTGAAGTATATGCATTTTTTAAAAGGGTTTTACTTAAGAACAGTGAATCATTATAAAAATGTGAATTAATAATTAAAAAAATAAGTCCGGATTAATCTTTTTCTAATTAACCTCACTCTACAAGAGGTTACTGGAGATGGTCGACGTTCATAGTTTAAATCAAGGATTGATTTCAGTTAAATCATAATTGAAAATCCGAAACCACTGGATAGATGTTTCATTTTGATATTGAACTCCGCAATAATAGTCTACATCCAAAACTACACCAGGAATGAAATTATTAGACAATGTCGGAAATTCTAATGTGATCGATGAAATTCGATCATACTGAATATGATTCAGTTATTCATAAATAAATAACATTAGAAAATGATTATCTAACATGGGTAACTGATTAAAGATAGACATACAAACAAATAAATGCTGAGAGAATGGTATAAAAGTTTAGCACTGACAATTAGAGCTGAAGGTTCTGGATTCAATCTCCGATGGTAGGGATATGGATACGGATTGATAAGATGACTTTTACTGGGAGGTAACACTTGACTACTGCTTCGTCTTTTACTAAGATCACTACATGACATAATCACTTATTATTCTCCTTAAGGATGAAAATCATCGTTTAATGGCTGAGAGTATTTGTATTTACATTAATCTTGAAATTCAAAAAATATCAATTAAGTATATCAATAGAGTGAATAAGAAATAGGAACAGTGTGTCTATTAATGATAGAAAATTTGGTACGAGAAATTAGTATCTACGAATGGATATAATAAAATTGTGAATAATAGAATTTTCCGATAGTTAACAATTTTCAAGGGTTTATCATTGATGAATGTGAACGACTGTTGCACTTTGTGACATACTATGTGAAACTTTAACGCGAAGCGAGTAGTACTGGGTCCGAGTCCTAGCGTGAACATCAACAATTATGAGATGCAGGTACATCCAGTTGACGAGTCCTAAATAGGAGGAAACGCGCGTCAAACTGGATTCCACTGCTAACCATTATCCATCTTTGCTTATAATGAAGTCTGAACACTTTCAGTTTAATGAAAAGTAATATATAATTCATCAGCTCAAAATTCTTGTATGATAATAAAGACTAATCAATTGTAGTTCTTATTATTGACAATGGGATAATCCAAATGATCCCTAATGTCTTTACAACCACAGGACAAACCATTAGGTAAGTGGACTCGGTAACTTAGTGGATAACTTATTCGGATTTGAAGCGGTATGTGATCCCTTGGAATTTCAGTATAAGAATCAATTGTGTAATACAGCTACATCCAACTGATGAGTTGTCTTCTAAAGTGCCCTGGTACGATCGAGGCTGGGGTGAGTTAACTCTCCGTCGAAGTAGTTCCGTGTGGTCACGCAAATACAGCAACTGTCAGCGACGTCCTACTCACTACATTCGGGGTTTACGAAAATGAGTGTCCGATGTTTTATCTAAATTGGTGAATACTGAGGATTTACCTAGAGTAGTTGGAAAACCAACTCCACCAGGAGTCCCTAAGGGGGCTACTTCCGGTCCCAAGCCCGGATAAAGGAGGAGGGTTGGGCATGGGGTTAGCGTCCCCATCCCGTATAAAACTAACTCGCTAAAAAAACGCTAACCAGTTGGGAAACCGCTTCTCCGAACTAGTGGTGTCTATAAGCTCAAGGATCCTGAAAAGACAAATAACGTATGAACCTATTGATGGTCATTAGCTACCATGAAACTGCATCACCTAACGTTGCTCCACTGTCTTGTGAATCAGACCTTCAGGTCAAAGACTCTAGGAGTGGTCTAGTGTGAAAACTAACGGTTTCGGTTTGGGAACCAGGACATTATTCTAGCCCTCACACAAATCGAATGACGAAGTGTTGCATATATCTATTTGTTGCCCCCTTATACCAATATTTATATGTTCAAATGTATAAAACAAGTTGATGTGTCCCATAAAAAGATCACACATAGATTCTGAATTTCACTCATAATCCTAAGACAATTCTGCCATAACTAACTAACTAACTAACTAACTAACTAACTAACTAACTAACTAACTAACTAACTAACTAACTAACTAACTAACTAACTAACTAACTAACTAACTAACTAACTAACTAACTAACTAACTAACTAACTAACTAACTAACTAACTAACTAACTAACTAACTAACTAACTAACTAACTAACTAACTAACTAACTAACTAACTAACTAACTAACTAACTAACTAACTAACTAACTAACTAACTAACTAACTAACTAACTAACTAACTAACTAACTAACTAACTAACTAACTAACTAACTAACTAACTAACTAACTAACTAACTAACTAACTAACTAACTAACTAACTAACTAACTAACTAACTAACTAACTAACTAACTAACTAACTAACTAACTAACTAACTAACTAACTAACTAACTAACTAACTAACTAACTAACTAACTAACTAACTAACTAACTAACTAACTAACTAACTAACTAACTAACTAACTAACTAACTAACTAACTAACTAACTAACTAACTAACTAACTAACTAACTAACTAACTAACTAACTAACTAACTAACTAACTAACTAACTAACTAACTAACTAACTAACTAACTAACTAACTAACTAACTAACTAACTAACTAACTAACTAACTAACTAACTAACTAACTAACTAACTAACTAACTAACTAACTAACTAACTAACTAACTAACTAACTAACTAACTAACTAACTAACTAACTAACTAACTAACTAACTAACTAACTAACTAACTAACTAACTACTTAAAATACCACTGAAATTAATGAACAATACTGACTATTTCTATTACATAATTTTATTTCTTCTATTGTTATTATGTAATCACGTGATTCTATTCACTAACCTAATACTTATTCACTATGCATTCACCTATACATTCCATGTTGTTTTATAATGTAAACGATATCATATGACAATCATGTGTATTATGTCTATATCTATAGTTTTACATGTACACAAATTGTTTATGTATATGTGATTAGTTACTTTTTTGTCTACTAATTATTAATGTTTATGTTACCTTTCTAGTTAAAGTTAAAACCTTTTCACTTAAATTGACTTTACTAACAACACCACTTTCTTTCGTCTTCTTTTTCTTTTGTTTTTCTTAATGAAATTTTATTGACATTTTTTTTGTGTGGAATATTTGAAATCAGCTGATTGTGTTACTAGGACAAAATGAAATTTTCTTTTTGTATTTTATACACGTTTTATTATTTTATTTAAAATAAGTAGTAAGTATGTAAGCATACACAAAAGGAAAAGAAACAGTCTCTGATATAACACAGTATGCAACAATAGAATCATGTTTAACGAAGATTTGGAAAATGTAAAATCTTTTACATATCTGAGCAATATCATTGATGAACATAGTGGATTTAATGCAGATGTGAAGAGGCGGATCAGCAAAGCAAGAGCAGTATATTTAAAAATGAAGGACATCTGGGACTCAAAACAACTGTTAAACAACACCAACGTCAGGATTTTCAATGCAAATGTCAACACAGTTCTACTGTATGGGGCGGAAACTTGGAGGACTACAAAAGACATCATCCAGAAAATACAAATGTTCATTAAAAGTTGTCTACGCAAAATACTTCGGATCCTTTGGCCAGACACTATCATCAACAACCAACTGTGGGAGATAACAAACCAGATTCAAGAGGAGGAAGAAATCAGGAAGAAGCACTGGAAGTGGATAGGACACACATTGAGCAAAGCACTCAGCTTCATCACAAGACAAGCCCTCACATAGAATCCTCAAGGCCAAAGGAGGAGAGAATGACCAAAGAACACATTATGTCGAGAAATGGAAACAGACATGAGAAGAATGAACAACAATTGGGTAGGACTAGAAAGTAAGGCTCAGGACAGAGTAGGTTGGAGAATGCTGGTCGGTGGCCTATGCTCCTTTGGGAGTAACAGACGTGAGTAAGTAAGTAGGTAATTACTAAGTATCACTAAGGTATGAAGTGAACTAGAACTCAGAAATAAGACAACTAGTTCATGATTCAATGTAAAATTGTAGAGTTCTTTCGTAAATTGTGAATAACCATTTATTGAATTCTTCAGTCTCAAATCTTCCATTAATTGTTTTAAATTCCATTGTTCCTTCGTTAACGCTATAATTACTCTTTGTTTACATTCCCATTCTCTTCAATTCGATCTTCTCAATCTTTTGCTGCCAGGCATTCCACTTCTTATTGGTGTTATATACTACTTATGTCTGTTGACATAAGTAGCATACACCACAAGTATATTATAGAAAATAAGTTAAATTTTTTAACTATAAATTTTTATTAGGTATAACGGAATATTTGCAAGAGATTTTAGTACATTGTATACAGATTTAACAATTATCACAAATATATTGAATATCACTAGTATCGAAGGTTAATGGAGATGTTTCAGCTTTCAAATTTTAAGCACAAACTAACTTTACCGAGTTTACCAGTGAAAATTAATAAGCATTAAACAGTTATTTCATCCTGATGTGTTATTCATGGTGCACATATGGAACCAAAAACTTTCGGATCTAGTGAAGAACGAGACACTATAGGAAGCCATAACGAATAGAGTTCAATCGTGTTAGGTATGCTACATTTATCACCAGTGGAAATCCATGGTTGTTGCCCAACATTACTAATTAAAGCGAATGAAGTAAGAAATATAATACAATATCAAAAAGGGAACTATTTCAAGTTGGATCTGTAAAATACTGCATCCCAACACCTGCGTTCTGAAGATAATCCAATAATTGAGACATTTGAGTTTATTGTGTTCCATCTTCAAAGAAGTTCACACTGTTACAAATACCTTATATTAGAACGAAACATTTAGTTTTAATATTTATCTAGCTAAAACCAGTCAATGACTTATATTCATAAACAACACATTCTCAAAACGCTTAAAGTAGGAATATGTGTTATCTTCTGAGGACCCAGCTACTTGTGTGAGATAACCAAAAGTGAGTAAGAAGGGTATATTGACTACCTGAAAATATATGTACACAATTCATCCATAAATGTATACCTTTCTTTATTAAAATATCAAGTCATGTTATCAACTAATAGCTTATATCAGTTTCCTTATGAAATTAAACCAGATCTTGATGATAAGTGAGTATTCTTAGTTTCTTTCACTTACCATATGATATTGGCTAAGTGTATCAATATCACAATGTCTATTTATTTTCAGAAAGGGGTTTTGTGGATATTATAGTAATTTATTAATTGATTTCATGAGCCAATCGAAGCTAGACCACCATGGGAAACCTGGAAGCACTTGACGGCCATTTAATCCTAGTATGAGACTCCTCAGCAGTGTGTATCCACGATCCTGCCTCGTGAGGTTCGAACCCAGGACCTAACAGTCTCGCGCTCGAAAACTTAAATGTCTAACTTCAACTAATCCACGAAATTGAGCCATTGTCCACCGTTGTCTTCAGTGAGTTACTTTCTTACAAGAGAACCGGATGAACTCAACAGGTCACTGCTTCTCACTAGAACCCCAGGAAATGACTTTTGGAGACAGTGACTAGTGAGCATATCATGATTATAATCACATAATGATGATCATAATGATTATCCTTGAAGTATTTTTTTGCGAATTTACATTTGTGAAACTTTCTCCCTAAATAAAATCATTATTATTAGTTGGCAATATATCATATATAATTATATAAAGAACCATTAGAAATATTGAAACTGTAGACAGTTATCTGAGATAATCTGTATAAAACTTCAAAACCTAAGTCTTGTACTAGTTGGGACTCATGAGCAAAGTACATTTGTAATCTTGAATGAATTTATGTTCTCAACCAGCTTCACAGTCTGTGAATCGAAATGAATCAACATTAAAGCTATGAATAGCTGTTATGTTCTGGTTTAGTCAATAATTAATGATCGTAAATCTCTAATGAACGAGAATGTATTTGAGCATAAAATTACAGAAGATCTCAGTAAAATCCAAGAATCATACAGTATATACTTCATTTACAAAATGTCAATCAATCATCTCAGACTTCATTGTTCTATTGCTTCCACATTAATCATTCTATTATATTTCCCTTGAAAAAGCTTGGACCAGATTACCAGGCGAAACGTCAGATTCGGATTCTTCCTCGTTAATGTCTAATCATTCTATGTTCTCATTCTCATTTCTTTGATCTTTTTAACCTTCTGCTGTCAGACATTTCACTTTTGATTGGTGATACATACATACTACTTATATCTATCGATATCAGTAGCACACATCTTAAATCTACTTACATTTCGAGATAGACAATGAACATAATAAAAAAAATTATTCTTTACACTGTATACCTTACATTGATCCATCCATAATTCTTTTCTTTTCTGTATTGATCAAATTATATTAGTCATCTAAAATGGGAGAATTTCGGGTACTTGATATTTTTCAGGATTTTCTATATGCTACCTATGAAGTTTTACATTTGTATATGTGGACATTTATGTGTATACATGTGAAGTGCATAGAAACAAATGTATATACATGTATGACTTTATATAGAAATGATACATGTAGGTGTATATGTCTACGCTTAAATTATATGGATGAACTTGTTCCATCATAGTTGTTCATAAATGTGTTAGATCAATGAATTCCTATTCCATGTATCTTCATATTCTTTTTCTATGTAAGATTAATTATGGTATACACTTTATTTGGTGTTGTTTTACGTTAACTTGTATCTTTTCTATTGTTATTTAAAACTGAAATTGATCAGTCACTTGTTGGTATATGTGCATACTATGCGGACTGTATCGATATTGCCTTAATTCACAAGCATTATATACAAAGATGGATAATGGCTAGCATTGGAATCCAGTGTGACGCACGTTTGGTCCAATTTGGGATTCGTCAGCTGGATGTACATGCATTTGAGAGTTGATGTTCACTTTGAGATTCGAACCCAGTACCGGATGCACATATGCCAATAAATCACTGACCTATTGCAACCTTAAATAATAATGAGAGCATACAAGTTAGCAATATCAAGTGAAATTATTCTTCACCTCAGTAGCTAAATGGATAACTCGATAGCGTTTGAAACGAACGTAACTGAGTTCAAGTCTTAAAGTGAACATCAACTCTTAGGTGCAAGTACATTCAACTGACGAGTCGTATACCCAATTTACATTCTCTATCTCTTCACATCCTCATTGTTATTGTATGGCGCATATGTTTCTACTGCCCCTTTGTGTTTAAAAAATCATATTATTTGAAAAGTGTCAGTGATTTGAACTAAGCAAGTTTCTTTTTGAGAGACATTGTATGTACAACTCTACTATAGTTAACTGTATCAATGACATTGATAGTTAGCAAATTCTTTTTCTATCCAATTTGCTATATAAATATTTCAAATAAATTAACATTTTGTAATCCCAATTAAGAATTTCTTATTGTTAGAAATAGTGATTATTCAACCAATTACAATGTGCCCCCCAAATGCCCTGGTACGGTTAAAGGTGAGGAGAGTCAGCTCTCTCTCTCTCTCTCTCTTCAAATGCTCTCACATGGCCACATACATACAGCTACTGACAGAGAAGTCCTACTCACTACCTTCTCGCGGCATTACTGTTATTTATGAAAATATGAGGACGAAATGCGAATATCCGTCGCTTTAACAAAGATGAAGGATATGGAGGATCAATCTAAGGAAGTTTGAAAATGCTGATTCCAAACCAATGGTGCACAAGAGTTCCAGGATCCTAAGGGAACAATTAGAGTATGAATCAAATGTTGGTCATTAGCAATCATGGGACTGTATCTCCTTACATTGCTCCACTACCTTATGGATCATACCTTTAGGTCGAATGCTTCGGATATGGAACCCTATGTGAAAACCACCTGCTTCCGTCTGACCACCCGGGTAGTATCACAGCCCACACACAGATCATGTGACTTGTTTGACACATATGTATTCGGTGCCCCTTTGTACCAATATTTTTATGTTTAAACAAATAAATAAATAATAATTGCAGTGTAACAACAATGTTTTTGATTAAGAATAAACCATTACGTAATTTCCATTAATTGTTGTTTATTGAAGTTGTTATGCAAAAGTATTGACTTGTATTTTGTGTTTCAATGGTCTTTAATTGTTTGTTTTATTTTTAGTTTATTTTGTATTGTTTATCATTTCATATATAACTGTTAAGAGACTAGACTGTAAACAGAAATAAATGAACAAATGAATTCTTAAGATTATAATGTCAGTCAGTCAGTTATCAACAATGTAGTACTAGAGACACATATATGCATCGGTCCAAGTTGCCATAACTCATTAGCACAACAAAATGAACACCAAATTCATAAAAGAAATTACTTTACCAGCAGTAATATATACAAATAAAGATTACATATAAGGGCATGACAGAAGGAGAAAGAATTGATTTTATTATCTGTTTTGTTTGAACATATAAATATTGGTACATAGAGACACCAAATAGATATGTGTTATATAAATCATTCAATTTATGTGAGGGCTAGGATACTGCATGGATGCCCAAACTTAAGGAGGGAGGGCACACCCGAAGCCTTCGACCTAAAGGTCTAATCCACAAGGCAGTGGAGAAACATCAGGAGATGCAATCTCATGGTAGCCGGTGACTAATAATTGGTTTATATGTTATGTGTTCCTTGAGAATACTGGAGCTTATATGCACTGTCGATTTACAACCAGGGTTTTCTAACACCCCTAGGTGGACCCTCCGTGTCCACCAACCCGGTTAAAGCGCCAAACATTCAGTTTTCGTCCTCTCAATCTCATAAACAACACCCCTAATGCGAGGAAGTGAGTAGGACTTTCCTTGATAGTGGATGTATACGCGTGACCATTCGAGAGCATTCGGAGAAGGAGAGTTAACTCTTCCCATCCTCGGTGTACCGGGGCATTTAAAGGCGGGAGAAAGAATGATTTCGTACAAAGTAATGTATAAATTAATTTTAATTTTACGTTTTAACGGGACATGAAAAGTGTATACACATACATCATATCACCTAAAGTTCCCAACCACAAGTTACGATAACTGCATAGAATCCAACCAAGATTATAATGTAAACATTAGATGAAACTAAGAATGATAGCTATCTAGTTTAACTATCAAAATAAATTCAACATTGGATAGATTTGATTCTGTGTGAATGAACCAAACGTTTGTTGAACTTTAATTGTCAAAACCTCAAAAGTAAAATGTGTTTATGGAAATAAATGTCGATATCATTTCGAAATTTCACTTAACAGTTTGACCCAAAGTGTTTTTACTTTGGATGGATGCAAAAACAAGCTGCACAAATATATTACTTATTTATGAAATTTAAACAAAAAATCACTGAAGGCGCTGTTTTTCAACAAATTTGTAATTTTACAATTGAATTCATGAGTCTATTGAAGCTAGACCACCATGGAAAACCTGGAAGCACTGGATGGTTGTTTTTTTCTAGTGTGAGATTAGTCAGTAGTGTGCATTCACGACCTAATCCGGTGAGGTTCGAACCGAGGACTTATCGGTCTAATGCGCGAATGCTTAACCTCTAGACCACTGAGCCGATATCCAACGGTGTTGAAGTCAAACTTCGAATATGTAATGGACTGAATGAACATTCTGAGATATTCACGAAATCTTGCTAGTAGATTTTTGAGTTATTATTTGCTTAGTAATCTGAAGCTAAAATAAATTAGGAAGAAAGAACATTGTAAATCATAGATTCTAATGTCTGAAACTAATGATATCTCAACAAAATTATGTAATTGGTAACCGGTAACCTGTTTCGGTCTGGGCACCCGAGCAGTATCACGACCCACACAAGAATCAAGTGGCTTTTGTAGCGCATATGTATTCGGTGCCCCTTTGTACCAATATTTATGTGTTCAAATAAATCAATAAATAAAATAAATCTGTTTACACCATAAGTAATGAAAGTTGGCTTCAATTAAAAATGAAATTAATCAGCTTTGAGTCGAAATGAACACGTTATGTAGTCCCACTGGAATTCCTATAACTGAAGGGCATTGTGCAATATCCAGAATTGATTGAAGTTAAACATCAGTAGCTTTAAACGCCGACTAAATGGTCTAGAGTTTAAGTGTTCACCCAGGTTCGATTTCGGAGTGGTGTTCGTGAATGAGTGCTGACGATGAGTCTTATAATTGAACTATGAAAGCTATTTTTGAGGACGTTATTTCACTTAATTCAAAGCTTGTGAAATACTAACACTTATTTTTGTCCTTAGTTTATACTGCAAACCATAAGCTTTGATGTTTGATGTATGATTTACTGCCAAACCTATTGTAATTTAAACGTAATCTTTAGTACTGTATTTTACCACCTCAATGCCTAGTCTTGGACATGATTGTCATCTATTTAGTTGTTTTTTTGCCATAATCTGAATCAGAATCAATCGATTAGTGCTCCAGTTGGCTCATCACCTCTTTTGCTTGTTAACGAATCAGGTGATAGAATAGTTTTCGTCTCTCTACCCAAGGCAGTTAGTCTCACTTCGACCTCACGCGTTTCTAGCCTCAAGGTTCAACCAGTCAGCCTATCGTTTCAAGGTTAACCTTTCCCTTCCATGGTTATTAGATATTTGTTCAATAATTTTTGTTAGTTTTTTTTTCAACCCTATCCCTAACCTTTTTATTATTCTTTAGTGTTCTGATATTCATCTCTTACATAATCTGGATAATGTTCACATAGTTAAACAGTTGAAATCACGAGTCACTCTAAACTAGACCACCAATGAAAACTCGACAGCACAAGACGGCCGTTTCGTCCTAGTATATTACTCCTCATCAAACAATAAATAAACAAACTAAATGTTGGGATATTCAGGAAAGCAGCCCAAAAATTATTCTATTAATTCTAATGTTATTCTTGAACTTGGAGATGGTATTATTCTATTATTGGTCAGTGCTTATTTCACGTGTCATTTTCCTACTGGTCAATATTGTACGATGTTATCTTCTATTTTACGGTACGTTGTGGACTGCTTGACTGGTATATAAACAGAGTGTGTTTGAAATATAATGATTCATATATCCGGGGCTGAAACTTGTGTTCTGGACTCATCTGGCTGGGTTAGACAGGGAAGCGGGATCAATCAGAACCCTAGGCCGTTCTACGTGTTTGCGCGTCTTCGGTCCGATCAATAATTCGCTACCCCTTAATCAGCAGCATATTTTCATATTATAACACTAAACTAACCCTAACTTAAATAGTAAAAAGGACTAAAACAAAATATTTAGTGCGGTCAATAAAAAAAGCAGGTCTGGCCAAGTCACTGTTATGTCATTCCGGTCAAGGTGATTTATGTGAGACATATTTGTGCAATTGTGTGTATGTTAATGGTGGATGAAAAATGTGACATTTATGATGTGAAGGAAAGAGTTAAATTTGTGTATATGAGAATAGTGTGAGATGTGAATAGAATCAGACATGGCAGCTCATATAGATGGTCCAAGTCGGATGAATCAGAAGAATATCTGAGCCTAAATGATTTTCAGCAGTTGAGACGTTTTGTAATAGTAAATAAAATTTATATCTAGGCATTGCAAGTTTTTATATTACAATGACCAAACCAGTAAACTACAACAATGTGGAAAAAGATGAACAATTGAGCGAAAAATATATGTTGATAGGGGATATAATCAACTGATCTTAGTTACACAACCATTGTAAATCAGAAAGTACTGGATAGCTTTTTCGTCACGATAAGATGCGATTAGTAGAGCTTTACTACATTAACAATGAGACAGTTACCTACCAATAGAGTTGGAGAATGGATGTGCAAGATCGCAAATCAACTGAAGTTTGAAATGTACACCAATGGATGATCTAAAAGCCATATTAGAACGAAAAAGCTATCCTGCACCTTCTGAATTTTATTGGTTGTTTTAGCGAAAGTCAGTTTGTGGTATAAGCTATGAAATTAAAAAGTCTACACAGACTCTCTACACAAATAAAAGTATAATTCGCTTTTTAGATCGTACTATGTTATGGACTGAAGAAGAGATTTTCGAATCAATTCTCAGTTGACTAGTAACTTAGCTTTATATAAAAATTCTTTGGATACATAATTTTAACTTATGAATAAAACGTTAAGCCACTGAATAAGAAGCACATTACCTCAATATTTTCTGACAAAAGTGAGTACTACAAGGAAGTCTCTAACGTTCTGATGTAACAAATCACCAGTGATCGCTAACCCATTACATTGTACATCTCCAAAGATTAAATCGATAATTTGCAATACACTTAAAGCCAATTCATTTATATCTCGAGTTAATGTTGACTGATTTTTCGTTGAAAATCCAATTTTTTTAAAATTAATTAATTGGATCCCATTTCATAGAGAAGCTTTAAAACACGTGAGATTTTTTTTACATATCTAGGTAACATCACTGATAAACCAGAAGGGTCTGAGGCAGATGTGAAGGTATCGATTAGAAAAACAAGGATAACATTCACACAATCTAAGGACATCTGGAAATAAAAATAACTGTCAAACATCGAAGTTCAAACCATTGACACAAAATATCAAGACAGTCTTATTGTACGTAGCTAAAACTTGGAAAACTATAATCATCATCAAAAATGTACAGGTATTAAAAAACAACTGTCTACGCAAGATACTCCAGACCATCAGAAACAACGTACTGTGGGAGAAACAAACCAACTGACAGCTGAAGAGGAAATCAAGGAAAGACGCTGGAAGTGCATAGTGTACGCAATGCGGGAATCAAACTGCATCATAAGGCATGCCCTAAGCTAGAAACATGGAGGTGAAAGGAAGATAGATCAACCAAAAAAGTCATTGCGTCCAGAATCGGAAGCAGACATAAAAAAATAGATAGCAGTTGACAACGAATGGAAGAGACAGCTTAGAACGGGGAATCCTGGTCTTTAGTCTATGCTTTCACGAATGGTAACAGCAGTAAGTAAACTAATATTGATCAACTAGAATCTGAAGAATGCATTTTGTTCAAATTACATTATATTTGAATCTAAAATGCCGACGAGCCAATCACGTATAACAGGTCTCAGATTTTGGCGCAAAATTCACTCATTCATTCGTATAAATAGAGTCTTGGCATTATGGATGATGTCAGTTCGTGATGATAACCCTAAATCTAATTTCCAACCTTAATCATCAATTGCAAATCATAATTATAGTTTTTCACACAGGTTTATAACCCTCATTTGGTCCTGGTTATTAGGTGGACAATCTCAAAGTCAATCTAGCGTCGCTCAAAGGTCGTCCATAAATTATTATCATATATCGATGTACGCTTATATAAACGTTCAGAAATGTTCGGAATTAAAAGATGGTTAAATTTCTCAAAATAAAATTGTACTTAAATGGATTTCGAGGTTCAACTCATTTTAATACATTACAAACTCTGAGCACACTGATGTGCATAACATTACAAGAGGATATATTTTGTGAACACAGGTCACTCAATCAAGACTGACTCTGAGTTCAAAGTCATCTACAAGGTAAGTAAAAGTCTTCCAAAGACAATTAGATTGAATCTTCTTCGCATTGCCGAAGCAATAGCTATACATCTGGAAAAAAGAGAATTGTGTGTGCAAAAGAGATTAGTACAACCTCTTCTACCATGGCCTTGATGTCTTATAACTCTTTTCTTTCTCGATACTATTCTTCCTTTATAGTCATTTACTTCCCCTACCATCTTCTACCCCCAACTGGTTTATTTCTGTTTCCACGATCATCCTGATGACATTTAATCTCAAATTCAACATTTTATCTTATCATGCTGAGCCATCCTGCCCTAATGATAATTTCCCTATCTATCTTTTGACGAATATTTAAGCCATTAACAATCAAACGATTATTAAACTTTCCTTGTTTTCTAAAAACAATTTTTAATACCTCTGTTTATTTAACCTCACTGTCACTATGTCTAACAGAAATTTATTATCAGTATTAATACCATTCTGAAAACATAAGTATTTGTATCTGTGTTTGTACAGCTTTGAAAATGAATTCGCCGAAAAGGGGAGAACTTTTCACTGAACTAATCTTTTTTTATTTAAAAAAGAGAAGTCTTTTAACTAATTGTGTCGAAGTGATGATTGTCAACACAGACAAACTGAAAATTAACATAATAATATGGAATTCCGTTAGTGATTTAACAAGATTTTACACATATTTCTTTCTTTTTTGTAATCTATATAACCGTTCTGTTTTACTTTATGGCAGCGAAACATGGTCATTAAGAGTAGAAGACACTCGTAAGCTACTAGTATTTGACCACAGATGCCTTAGAAATATTGCTAGCGTGTGCTGGGATCACCGGGTAAGTAATAGTGAGGTTAGACGCAGGGTATTAGGGTATGATGGTAAGTCAGTTGATGAGGTTGTGAATCTTCATTGACTGAGATGGTTGGGCCACGTGTTACGTATGCCCGAACACCGATTACCACGACGTGCAATGCTAACCGGTGTTCAGGATGGTTGGAAGAAAGTTAGGGGCGACCAAACTAATAGATTTGAGCTTTAATGTTTGTTAATATATCATTCTTCTATACGAAAATGGAGTTATTAGATTAAAGCATTCAACTCTTGCCTTCTAGATTACAAATTCGAATTGTGCTCAATCTAGTTTAAATTAAGCAACCTTAAACACTTGAAATAGGATACACAAGATGAGTATATAAAGCCCTTGATTCAGTAAATGAATTATACATTGAAATTATAACATAATTAATACTCAAATATAAAATGAATGTTTGTTGCATCCCGTAAGGCAAGATCGTGGATACACACACTACTGAAGAGTCAGACAATAGGACGAAACGGCTGTCTAGTGCTTTGAGATTTCCCATGATGATCTAGTTTTAATCGACTTAGGATCTCAATCATTAAAAGTTGTTATTGAACGTTGAACAGAAAAAAAAATCAAAGAAACAACTAATAATTGTTCACTTATTAATTTTTTCTGTATGTGTATTTTGTGAAAACATATGAACATTTTACATTGAAATTACTAGAAAAAAGAGAAAAGACAGAAAGAGACCGAGAGAAAGAGAACAAAAGACAAGATATAGGATTGCATTGTTTTAAAAACAAAACAAAACAGAAGAAGAGAAACATTAGAGAAAATATAGCATACAATTGTTTGTTCTAATCAATATAATATATATGTAACGATATTAGTAGTTAACTGGATGGATTGTTCATTACATACTTTGTCACATTATTCTTCTTTATATCATCAACAACAAAAAAGATAAAACACAATCTCCAAGAGAATAGGGATTAAAGATTGATAAAGCAAAACCAACTAACATTAATGTATACACATATTCTCAATTGACACATGTAATGTAACTCTATGTTACTACTTATTATTATTCAATAATAATGATTCATTAATTCATCATTCATTTGTAAAATAAAATGAATACTATCAAGCATAACAAACCAACTGATAATTCATTAAAACACATTGCTATATTGAATGACAACAGATTCATACAAACTAATTATGATAATGATCATTAAATGAAGAAAACATGGTGTACAATATATGTGCGAGAGAAAGTGAAAGAGAAAAAAAGGGTACAAAAGAACATTAGAAAGAATGAAATAGAATAATGTTGAGAAGGGCTTCCATTAATCAGACTCATTAGAATATTCATTAGACAAACAATCACTGACCTGTTGTTTTCACTGATATTTATGATAGAATGCTTGACAGGGGAACAAAAAAGAAATGAGATACATTGTTTAGCATGCATTCTTATTTGATTTTGACCACATGAAGAAATTCAAACAAAAACTTAGCACCTATAAGTACTCAAAAAAAGTTCAGTGTACATTATCATCACACACACACACATACATGACATAGATGAGCTGTATCACGTCAGTAATTCAAACGGAACATCGAGTCATATGCAAATACATCCTTTTTATTATCGATCCAAGTCTATGAATCCCAATAATGTATACATATATAAACGTTGAAACAAGCAAAACTTTCTTTTTTTTCTCTCTACACGATAGCAATCAAAAACATAACCAACCAAGAAAACAGTAACTGATGAACTATTCATCATTTACCAGGAAGAAATTTATCAAATGTAAACAAGAACACATACAAGTACATATGAATAGATGACCCATAGTCTCAAGCAATAAAAAGAAGGTTAAAGGATAATAACTGAAATACCAACGAAAGACAATAAACATACAGAGATGGGAAGAAGAGAACAGACAATATGTATATGTGTATCTGACAGCATGATAACAGTAGGTAAGAATGAAAGTAATGTTTGTAATGCTCAAACTTCAAAATATCTTTTTCATACCAACCTTCTTTTCATTAGGAAAAAAGAATATCAAGAATTCGAAGAGGAAGGAGACAATGATAGCGACGGCAACGACAACAATAACGATAAGTGAAAGATAGAGACTTTAGCAATCTTCACACACTAAACATATTACAAAGCTCTATATACATGAACAACAAAATATATGTGTTTATTGTAACATATATTAGTGTGCTGAACACCATAAAACAAATTGAACAGTGAAGTATTTCGAGGAGGAGTTTTATTATTATTATTATTTCGAAAGAAAAATGGTATGATTTTCTTCTTCTTCTCAATTTGAGGAGATAAAATAAGTGAAAAGCAAAAACAAAAACATTACAATTTTAACTGATAACTATCAATGTTGATAGAATAAAAATACTAATTATTATCCAGTGACGATCTTCACCTATTACGCTTAACATCTGATGATACTGATGATGAAGACGATGAGCCATTATTCGCTGTTGTTGATGGTTGTTGATTATTTGTTCCACTACGTGAACCGGATGTACGACGTTCATTAGGTGGAATTGTATCTGATGGATGAAGAGTATATGTTAAACGTTGATGTGATGGTAAATGTAAAAAGAATGGATGTGTAAGTGCTGCAGACAAAGGAATACGATCTGCTGGATCATATTCTAACATCTTAGACATTAAATCAAATAGATCAAGTGTATCTTGACTTTCATCTTTGCAATAACGCTGAAAATTAATAAAATAACAGATAGAAGTAAGACAAGAAAAAGAAATATGATTAGCGTAATTTATTTGTTAAACAATGCAATATAATTAGTATGACAAATGTTAACAACATGTTAAATAACCTAGTACGGTTGATGGTGGGGAGTCAGCTCTCTCCAAATGGCCACGCGTACAGAGCTACTACAAGGGAAAGTCCTACTCACTGCCTTCTAGAGACAAGGTGTTATTTATGAAATTGAGAGGACGAAAAACTCCCCTGTACGAATGTATGTACGTTTAAATTTACATATTGAAGTAATGAGTTTACTTAACTTCTATTCAACAATATGGTTTCGAAATGTTACATCTACATAACATGTAGAGTCTAAAAATAAGTGACAGTTAATCACAGGACTGCAGAGTCATTTAGACATATCCATTATGGAACCTGATATAATATGAGCGTTTGTCCAAACTGTCACACTATAACGGTAAAGTATGATGAAATAATCAAGATATATAGCAAAGAATCAATGATAATAGCAGTCGTAGAAGAAAAGAACACGGATATAGCATACGAATTGGCGGATTACGAGCGATTCTCAGTCATATTACCCAACATTTCCAGTTATTTGTTGTGATAATTACGCCGCATCCAATAAAATATTTTCGATCCATCTACACACCTTGATCTAACAGCCCATGACTATTACGTATTAATTTAGGGGAACTTAGCTATATTCGAACATATCTCCTCACACCAGCTAACATAAGTGAATATATTGATTAAACAATCCAGCAGTAAAGCGCTAATGACAACTTTAGCTATTGATCCTTCACAATAAATATGGTGAACAAAAGTGTCGAGATTAATTTGATAAAAACAAATATATGCACATGTGTAGCTCAAAAAAATCTAATAAACATCCCACACACAAAAAAAAAGCCCAGAAACAAACCAAATAAATATTCAGTAAAGCGTTTTACATGAGCAAATAAGGCAAAGACTCATTATGCAATATTTACGCATACTCATACATACATAGACGAACAAACGAAGGTAATGTTAGTATTAAATAAGATAAACACTCATGATTATGCAACAGATGATAAGGAGAGAAAATAATTAAAGTTACCCGGAATGGACGACAATGTGTCAGAACATATTTGGCTTCACGTGATTGTGCATCCCATAAAAGATTGCCGGATGTATCAAAGTATTTGGTTCGACTAGAAACACAGATAGATACGTGTGCGTATGTGTGCATGCATTATGATTATTACAATAAGATTAACAATAATATTAATAATAGTTATTATTCGATGAAAATCTCGAATTAACCGCAAAGTATCATAGATCCATCCATAATATTAAGGCAATTAAAAGTGATTTAGCAAACAAGTAATTAATTAAAAAGAGACGGGATGCAAATAAACACATGCAAAAGAAATCCTTTAGAGAGAGAAAAAATAAGTAAACCCAGTCTGGAGAGTGGAAAAGAAAAGACATCTGATGTGAGCATTCTTTTCATTTGATGATAATTACAATGGTATAATGTTGACACGATGCAGTAAGATAAATATCTTCTTTCAAAATATATTTATTGTGTGCCCATGAAACAAGGTTGAATAGTTTTTTTTTATAATCACTTATCAACAACTTACAAGTAAAGGACGACAATTCTCACGAACATAACGACCTTCTTGATTATAAAAATCCCAGTCCAAACGTCCATGATAGAAAAACCCAGTTCTAAACACACAAAATGAGTATTGATGTAAACATATTTTATGTAGTGATGATGATGACTGGGTCCGAATGGATAGCCTCCACCCGCATATCATATCAATGTACATTTTGCGAAGTGATTTTTCAACAATAACAACAAATTCTAATTTTTTGAGAAATTATGTAGACAGTTGGATCAGTTAGTTTAGTTGTAAACTAATTAATAACTGACATAAATATCAGTTTGAGAGCTGTATTGTCTTACTCAATAACAGCATATTATGGAAATCGAGATAAATAAAATGAAAAAAGATAGATTGGAAATAACAATGACCGAGATAGTGGTAATCTGAGGTATGAGTAGAACGAATGAAATGTAGTGACACAGAATTTGATCATATAGACATTAAACTTAACATTGTTTAATGATGGAAAGACAGTTTATACGGTGGAAATGGAGATTCGTAGCTCAGATGGATGATGATCTTGGTAGTATTGTATCCCTCAAGATAGGTAGCTTAATTGATTAGCGCTTCCATTATCATTCAGGATAATAATATTTTTAGCATCTACTACATGTAGAAGTGAGTTTTTTTCGTTAAACAACAAGTTTTAAGTCAGTTTGTCTTGCTGACCTTCTTTGCGTATAATTAATTGTACTCATAGACTTCGTTGTCTTCATCTATCTTTTCATATACTCCCTTGTTCCATAGATCTATGACTACACAGACCAATATGTGCATCGAATTACATACGATCTATCAAACTACTTATCGAAAAAGATCAATTAATCACATGGCTAGAAGTTAACTGAACAAGAAAACCATCAACTTCTACATAAAGTAAAGTGTTGAAGATGTTTTCAAGCACGACAATGAAAGCTCTGCAATTATTTCACAGAAATAAACAACACCAATATATTTTAAAGATAAAAATCCCATTCAGACACCAATATTATAGTGATGGAAAATAATAATAATAACATACCGTGACTTTCTAGTCATTCGATAAGGAATATGACCTAAAGTACGTTCCATCATAGCTAAATGTTCACGATTATCATGAGTCTAAAATGAAAATAGTAATACAGATTTTTGTATATTTATGTGTTGTCATAAATTTTTAATAAAACAAAATAAAACATCACAATTGTTGACTATGAACATTAAAGATATATGGATTGTAAAAATAACATATACACATGACAGAAGTAGAGATATGTCTGATTCTTCAAAAATTAAAGGAGGAAATTCCAAATTCACATATATCTAAGTAGACGTTTAACTAAGTAAGTAAGTATTGAATACAGTTCTAAGAATATAAACTTATCCATGAAAGGAGATTGTTGAATATTATAGTTACAGATACGAAATGAATACCATTTGATCTAGATTACGTGCTAACAAGGTCAAACATTCCACGCAACAGTTAAATGTCTTGAGATCAATCTAAGAAATGAGATTTTGAACATGCACTAGTGAGGAATCTAATAGTAGGACGAAAAAGATATTCAATCTTTTCTAGTTTTTAATGCTTGATCAACTAAGGTGAGTTCGGGATGTGATTTATAAAATAAACTTATCCAATGATAATTTATGATTGTAAAATACATGAATAGAGTGCTGATCACTAGATGCAGTGATAATTTATTGAGAGACTGGAAGACTACTGACATAAATCTCAGAACGACTTTATTTCAAAAAAATGATAACAACACTATCCAAAAGAGTACGTTTTATCTGCAGTAGAAAATATGCTTATATCACAGAATATTAGGTGTTATAAACGATCTAACTGTTACACTTAATTCTTGTTTATGATATGAAAATCGTTTTAAGGAGTGACTAAAACGTAGTGGGTCGCTGATAATGCGCTTACTAGTAGCTTTAAGAGTGGTCGAACTCAAAAGGAACGTTTCTGGGTTCAATATGTATGTGTATTATATCATTTTTCACCTAAGCACCGTATTTTCTACTTGTCGGGACCTTAAATGTCTTTGGTTCGTTGTCTCTTTTAATAGGCTATTTCGAAACGCTTCCCAAGGATAATTTTATGCCGTATATAAACACTTGAGTTGTGCGTGTTGTTGATCGTGCTTCTGGCTGCTTGTGGAATATATTTCCCACCTCTGAACCAGGACCAATCTCTAGTTAGTGGGTCTGGGACGCAGCAGAATAGATAGCTTATTTGTTCATTGTGTCACTGAGTCTTCTTTCTGTTCGTAGATTAGGTGGATTGGCAATCTCTTCAAACATATCACATATACACGCTAAAATTAATCAAATTTTGCTGATTTCACGCTGAATTTTTCACAAGTACGATAAACTGAATAAGCGTATTTCAATACAAGTTATTTCAGTCAATAACAACGTTGATTATACCACTTATAATCCTAAAATTTCCGCAATCACTGGCTAATATTGTTTGTTGATATGGGGGGCAGTTAGGCATATGTAACACACGTCAGAATTACTTCAGTTGATAACAATTCATAAATTCACCAACCGATTGTCGTTCTACTGATTAGTTTATTACACTGTACAAAAGTTTTCCTTTAAAAAAGCGATATTTTACATTTTTGCCAAAAAAGAAGTAGATAAACACACATATCGATACTAAAGAATAACTTACTTGGAATAGTGTATAACCTGTATACAATTCAAACATGATGCATCCAATTGACCAAACATCACATGGTTGAGACCAACCTAATTCTGTTAAAACAGAGAGAAATATATGAAAATCAATAAAAAATATTCAGTTTCCATCTAAAAACAAGATGAATTTTACTAATACTTAGTAAACGCTAGAATTGTAGTGAACAAGAACACGGGTGGGGACAATCGAATGTATTTAGCACAAAAATTACAGACTATCTCAATAAAATGTGAATACCATAAAGTCAATCGTCAATTTGCAAAATATCATTCCATCATATCAAACTGTACTGTTCCCGTTGCAAACACTAATCCATTGTCTTCCATTCCATTGTACATGCGTTTTCTTACAAATTCCATTGTGCTCTTGCTCTTCCTTTCTTGATCTTCGCCATCTTCTGCTGCCGGACATTACGTTCTTTTAACGCACGTTATATACTACTTATATCAATATAAGTAGCTCACACCACAGAATTATCTCGATTCAGGATTGAGTTTTGACCAGATAGCCTGGATACAGAAATTTGGTTGCAAGGTTCGTTTAAAAGAGATAAATTATGGCCAACAGTGGGAATAAAGGATGAGTAAGTATATCCGGCTGAACAAAACGGTAGGTTCGCTGTGGAATCCATTGCTTGCTATAAACCATTCATTATTTTAAAAAAATTTAACTACAATGTACCATGGGGTATTTTTGCATTGACTAGTGATTTTCAAATGAAAACCAAATTTTATAAGAAACTTTTGTGAGTCTCAATCAATCATACGGAATTTAGAATCTAGGTAGTAGTATCACTAGCCTCGGCACAGAAATAGTGTGGGTTGAAACTAAGTAAATAAATGTATACTTGACAAATAAACAAAGTATTTTACCAAAGAAAATTGATTAATTTGAAATTTATTCTCTTATTCAACAGTTTTTAGAGACCATATGTTATTTGTTGACGTCGGTCATGTGTTTTAATGTCTTCTTTCAGTGGTGTTGTGTTTTGTTAGCTAGATGGTTGCAGAGCTTTTATCATTATCTTGGACAATATACGGGAAACGCTAAGGATGCCAGAGAATTTTTAGGAGCACAGTATTTACACCAGTCGGTATTTAATACGCACTACAACGTAGATAAATTCCATCAATCCAAGTACAAAAGGTCACTCAATTTGAATACAAGAAAATCTACAAAGGCAACTAATGATAAACGAACTGACATGATGCTTGTGAAATAATTGAAAAATTCACTTCTAAATGAAGTAGATACCGATTATATTGACTAGAATGACAATGAAAACTTTCGCCAATTCGACAATCTATCTCGCAGAAAACAACACTACGAAAAGCTATTATTTAAAATTATAAAATCTCCAATGTCCTGATTTCTTTCTTGATCGATTGTACATTATGATTACTATTGAAAACTTTCAAATGTTATGAATATCTTTGACAAGATATGATATTGAATGAAAAATTGAATTGAACACTGTTAACAATTAACTAATAGGTAGTTAAATAATTATTTCATAATGAATTATATAGTATAACGCATTACTGATAATTACAACATTGTCGTCAATCATCAAGATCTGATTTTCATTGATTTCTCATTTTTATTTTATTCATGATAATGATAATATATTCATAATATTAACTAATTAATTAATTAACTAACCAAGTATTACTTCAGGTGCACGATAATGTCTTGTTGATACAATTGTAGAATGATGATCATAATCAAATGTTGCTGAACCAAAATCAATTAAACGTATATCGGAACATTTAACCATACGTTCATGTCGACGTTTTTTACGATTATGTACTGATATATAATCTGAATCAACAAATAATATATTTTCTGGTTTTAAATCTGTATGAGTTAATTGATTATCATGTAAAAATCGAACAGCATAACATAATTGATAAGATATATGACGAACATGTTCCATTGGATAACCGACATAATTATTTTCTTTCTATAAATTTAAAAGAAAAACAAATAGAAGAGAAAAAAGTATAAAGAAAAAACAACATTTATGTCTCAAATGAAAATTACATAACTTATCCAACTTGAGAAGATTAAAAATGCATGATACAAATACAGTAAATGAATTGTGTCTATTATTAACTGATGAGATGAGATATACAAGCAGATCTTATATGTATTAGTCTGTAACTAACCTATTAAGAATGATGTCACTTCAAATATAAATTAATTAACATACTACAAATTTGAATCATAATCAAAGTTTAAGGGCAGATTAGATCTAAGATACAATAAATAACGTCAGGAGATGTAAAACGTACGCTAAACACATGAATAAGCTTTTGTATTGAGTCTAATATTTACTGTAAACTAGGTTTATATTGCTCATTTTATAATTGAGTAATATTGAATCGTTTAGAAAATAAATGAAAGTTTAGTCAATACAACAATGTACTTCCGATATTTGCTGGGTTTTTTTTAGAAAATATGGTTAAAATTTAATTATATAGTCAATAATCATGAAGTACAGCATTGGGATTAGATGATGGTTGGAGGTAGTCGACAGGAAACCCTGGACCCGAGTTTCATGCTACTTGACACTCGTCAGCAAGGTGTACCTGTAATCTTGGGGGAACTGGTGCACCCTGGCGGATTCGATCTCGTGTCATCCAACTTCACAGTCAGAGACGTTACCACTGAGCTATTCGAGCCGCGACCGACCTCCTGTAGACTGGTGGCCACATTGCAACATGATCGATAGCATTCGATCTGCACTAATAAGGACAAGACACGCATGACATTGATCACCACCCAGTGATCAATCAATTGTGATTACATCTCAGTCCTACAGGAGGTCGGTCGCGGCTCGGATAGCTGAGTACAGCAGTTTAGTGTCCATGATAACTAAACATTTTATTATTATTATTATTATCACTTCAAAAAATAACTTTTCGTATGAACTGGGATAATCAAAGGTAGAGATTAATATCTAAGAAGACTATTACAGTTAGTGTAACAAATAACCAGTAATCAAGACCTTTAAGGAAATTTGTGATAACAGAGTTAGGGACCATATAGCTTACTAACCTTGTTTTAAGCTTGCCATTAAATTAGGTAGTATACCGAGCAAATGTAAAGCAGTCACAAACTTATTATATTGATTGTTATGGTATTCTGTTGAACTTTACAATTGTCTACGCATAAAAATGACTATCAACACGTTTGACAACTAGATATAAACTAGTACTCCTATATATTGTGTAAACGAATTGATGATAAATACTATAGCGATAAAATGTATTACCGTAGTTTAATCAAGAACATAGAGAAAGTTGATAAATTGATGATAATATTAATCAACATCCTAATGAGGAAAACATAGCCAGTTTTTAAAAAAACACTTATGAATTGCACCAACGGTTGGGTACAAGAATGAATGTTTCAACGACAAAAATAAAGGGTTAATTATTTTGATTCTCATGTTTCAAAAGTTAACCATGTCATTACTACTTTGAGTAATTTAAGAGCTACTCAACTGAAAAATTAAATCAAATTTAACTAGACTAATATTTATAATTTTTCCTGTACAGTAGAGAATAATATACAAAATTAATTACGTACATAGTAATAAATGAAATAAGATGAATACTAGTAATACCACTTGGTTGTCCAAACGGAAGTAGATAGAGTGGAGATCGAACCTAAGAGTCACACACTCAAGAGAAAATGAACACTTTAACCAATGAGCCACAGAACCGGCTTAACCACATTATATATATATATATATATATATATATATATATATTCTTTAGTTTATAGCTAAGACAGGAAACTGTGTTCAATAAGCCTATTTTTCACACATCGATCTAAGTTCTAAGAATATTTACAGTAATTTAATATTTTATACAAAAATTTAGTAACTATTTCTTAGGACATAATAATCATATACATACTACCAAGAGTGAAGAAATTGACCGGAAAAAGTGGCTGAAAATAGCATTATCAATCGGCACATATCTATCTATCTATCTACCCCATCTACATAGAAGTAGTGAGAATCACAGTGTGTGTTTAAGAAAACGAACACTAATACAAAATAGATCGATGACACATAGTTTATCACTGATTGGTCGGACAAACTTTCTATTGACAAAGAAACTAGGCAGTAGAAAATTTATGTATACACGTACTAACAGTGGGATCAATAAAAAAAGTTATAAGCAATGACAAGTGGATTTACTTATGAATGGATACTGTTTATGACAATAATCAGAAAACAATATAGATGGTTATATATGCATGTGGTATGCACCGAATTGGATACACATTAATAGTAGAGACAACTAATTATCAACCGATTGAAAAAGAAAGTAAAACCGATACGATTCAATAAATGTATCTCTGGACTACTATTAGTAAACTACTATTACAGGACTACTAAACAGTCAGTAATCTCATATCGTTGCTGTATTTGGTTATCCATTTTCTTAACTAAAATCTAGCAAATGAATACAAGTGTGATTGAAAAGTGGCAAACAATAGAAACTTGAAAATACACTAATACTTTGGTTAATTAATTTCCTGTTAGTGGAATTTCAATTATCCATTGTTCTCCTTCATTGATATTGATGGTTTAAACTGCCAGCATTTACCTACTCACCTGCTACCCACTCTATACAAGATATTTAAGATAACTACTAGATGTGTCCAAGTGAGAAATCTACTACAGTTCCTTTTTACACCATTGAATTTAATGATGTTATACTTATGGAACATTGACTTGATGTATTACATCGATCAGAAATCGTTACATAATCAGTGTATACATTTGGTCAAGACATTTTTTTCATTTTCAAAAGACCACATATAAATCACTCATGAGTTTAGTTTCCTAAGTGACAGGCATTAATACATATATATATATAGGAACGAGTACATATACGTGATTGGGTATAGCAAAATTAACTTTCGCGATTTCCGCCTTTTCTCTCGAGCACCTGAACTTATTTATAGAAAGTATGCACCACTATCAACTATTGGACAAAACGCCTTACGACAAAGCCTTTTATAATTGAACAACATCCATTTTCATAAGAAAAAAAAGAATTTCCTATTGTTTAAAAAGCGATAAAGACTCGATTAAAATCAACAGAGAGAAGAGGTAGTTAGCTCTAATTAGTTTAATTTAAATCACGAATCAATCGAAACTAGAGCACAACTGAAAACCTGGACGGCCGTTCCGTCTTACTAGAGAACTCCTTAGCAGTGCCCACCCACGAAGGCAGCTATCTATCTATCATTAGTTTAAATCAAACAAGAAAATAATTTATAGGCAAAGATGAGCAGTGGTTAGCAATGGAACACAGGACATGAGTTTTTGTCCTTTTTGTGATTCGTCAGCTGCATGTACCTCCATCCCAGAACTGATATTTACTCCGGGACTCGAACCCAATGCTGTTCGCTTCAAACACCATTGCGTTATTCATTTAGCTACTAAGTCAAGATAGCCACAAGCTTGTGTACTGAATCAAACAAAATCTATTCTTATTTTTCAACTTCTGACGATTAAAAACTTATTTTCGAAATACAGAAAATATAATATCCCCTTTCTATGTTATAATGTACAAGTAGATAGATAAGTAATTAGGTAAACAATATAACAAGCATTAAAATGTACTAAAAATAGTGAAATTATTTTAAATACAAAAAGAAAAATAGTACCAAGAGAATTTCAATGAAGTGAACAATTAATATAAAGACACACATATGCAACATATACAAACAAACATAAACTAGTTGTTAGTTAAGAATTAATGGAAACTGACATTATCAATAAAAATTACAGTAGTAAATACTAATAATCCTACGATTATTACTATTATACTATTAATAGCAGTAGTATTATTGTTACTGATATCATTGTGTTTACCAGTAATAATAATAATAATAATAATAATAATAATAATAATAATAATAATAATAATAATAATAATAATAATAATAATAATTTTCTTTATAATTAATACAAAATGACAACAGAAAATGTGTATTTCTTCGAAGGTACAAATTAACTTTAGTTAAAGATTTGAAAATACACAACAAACTTTGAGATCACATGAACACCAACAACAATAAGACAATAGATTTTCGAATCAGAAAAGCTCTACCTATTCCCAATCCCTTTTTAGTCGACCACCAATATAAAGAAAAAATATTCAAAATACAATTTACTTACCAAGAAATCAAAAACAGATAATCCAAGTATATCAAATGCCAAACAAATATGTCCATGATAATCAAACCAATCCAACAGGGTTACACATAAACTATCAGGAACAAGAAGAAAAGAAAGAAGTAGTGCATAAATTCAAATAAATCACAAATGAAAAATATAACATGAATTATTAGTTTATAATAAATGAATGAATAGTTGTAATGGCAACTAGATCAACATCGACAATACAGTAATTGTCTTTAATTAGTTTATTTTAAAGGAATAACAAATACTGAAAAAACTTCACATACATACACACAGACACTAGGAAATATAATAAACAAAGAAAGAAATGCCACAAATAATGGATATGTATATATCCTTTCTTATACATTTAAAAAATAGAAATATATATATATATATATATATATATATATATCGATGATGTTTATCGTACAGAACACAAATGTGAATGTGTGTGGGGGGGAGAGAATGAGAGGCAACAGGGAATAATGATAAATCAACACAAATTTAATTAGCACAAGAATACAAAAACAAGCACTTTATATTTATCCACAAGGTAACATGTTATTAGTACATTACCACATGTTAAATAAATAAAGATTATCTTGATTACCAATGATAATTTGAATGGATTCATTGAACCAGAAAAAGCATACAATCTTATTGACAATTAATAGTCATAATTACTTTATGTCGGAGATGAAATAAGATTCTCAACTGACTGATTGACTGTGGGCACTATTAAAAGTTATCAACTATTGAGTAAAAATAAAGAGAATTCAGCGAAGAAAATCTTATTTTCGATGAAATGATGTACTCAAGCTGTACATTTGCACTTATAGTTATTTGGCAAATATATAAGTCTATGTAAAGATAGAACAGAATGCAGCTGAAAATTACAAAATAAGACCAAAATATAATACAGAAGGGAATTAGAGTCAAGGAAGGATGTATAGTTTTAGCACACAGAGTTCGAGCTTGATTTCATCTAAAATAAGATCTTTGCTGAATTCTCTTTATTTCTATTTAATGATAAAATGGATTATTTTAATTATTGTCTATTGTTTGTTTTTGAAGTATGAAGAAAATCGGTACAAAAATGGGGGATTCAGAAAAACGTGTTCCGTTCTATCGAGAACTTGTCAATTGGATGTGTATCTGGATTTCAGTGTTGGGTGTTCACATTCGGACTCGAGTTCAATAAGGTTATTTTCAAATATGAATGCGTTATCCACTGGACAAATGATACAAAACATAGAAATAGTTGAAAAAATAAGTGGCTATGTGGACCTAGTATCTCAGTGGATAACTCATTGATGTTTGAAGCAAAAGGTACTGGGTTTAAGTGTTTGTATGAACATGAACACTAGGATACAGGTAAATCTAATTGATAAGTCCGAAAAAGAAAAAAATACGAATCCTTGATCCAACTGTAAGCCACAAATAATCTATTCTAATAACATGATCTTTTGAATGATACAACTGCTTAAATACAACAGTAGAGAGACTTGATAAATTACTAATTTTTATTTCTGGAGTGTAATGTTGAAGAATTAGTCGGAAAAAACTGATTCAAAACTAAATGGCGCTTTTGTATTTCAATATTATGTAGTGATAATCACTGGCTTCTCAACCCAATTACAATAAATAGCTGAATATATGGATTTTATCTCTCAACTCAATATAATTCTCCACAGTTTGCAGGTTATAGACAAATTTACATACTATTGAAACCAATGTTGAGAACAAAACTGTCTAGAGTACCCTGTTAGAGTATTTGTACCACTATGTCTTTATAAGGCAATCACAGGGGAGAAAATCAACTGAGAAACCAAGTCAAAAAAGGAAGCTCTATATAATTATTTTTTACATATTATTTAAAACATGTTAGTAACTGAATGAATCATCTCCATGTACAAATTCAAGGATGGTAATCGAAACCTTTCAAACATTTGTTCAATCTGAAGATAGTTGAAATGATGTGGAGTAACGGTGGGGAAAAAAACCTTAACACAAGAAGTAGATGGTTTATAACGTAGCTTGTGATTTACAACTCCAATTTCTAAATCATAAAAATAAGGATAGTAAATTTCTCCATAAACGGAAAAATTGGTGCAAAATGCCATCAAAATACATAAGCGCCACATAAATCATTGGATGTTTGGGTTGGAATACTGTCCAGGTACTCAAACCGGAACCAATGGACGTCCTCGAGTCTTTAACCTAGAGATCTAATCCACAAAGCAGTGGAGAAACGTGAAGATATGCAGTCCCATGATAACCGATGACCAACAGCAAGTTGATACATCATTTGTTTCCTTAGGAATCTAGAGCCCATGTGCACCACTGGTTTTGAATCAGGGCTTTCCAACTCTCCTGTTCGGATTCTCCATACCTACTAACTCGGTTTAAGCGCCGGACATTTGTTTTCCATCCTTATTTCGTAAATAACACCCTGTTTATGAGAATGTAGTGAATAGAACTTCCCTGACAGTAGCTATATACACATGACCATATGATAGTAATAAATGTATATGAGTAAAATAAGTACATTTTACTTACTGTTCAACATTTGCACTACGTTCATTTAAGAAATTTAAAACATTGATTTCAAGCATAGCAGCTTCACGATATTTATCAACATTTTTGATAATTTTCAAAGCAATTCTACGATTTCTACACATGGAAAGAAGTAAAATGATCAAAATAAAATATACACAAGTGAACAGTTTAAAAATAAGTAATAATTTATTATCGAAATGAAAACAGTAAAAGTATGATACAGAAACCATGACAGAGAAATTGAAAATGACTCATCAACGACTTATCAAGGGTGGAAGACATTTCGAGTACACCGAATCATCATATAGTTTAAAAACGTGTTACGATGGCAAATTTAAAAAAAAGACTCAGATAACATACGGTGTGGCATAGAAGAATTGAATTCGAGTCTCATAAATGTTAAAATCATATTGTAATGAACGAAAACTCAATCACGGTAAACCGATTTATTGTTTATGCGAAATCAAACAGTGCCGTTGTAAACTACGAAAATCCTACATGAAATACTTCATTCGCATATCTACCTTGAGTTCTCCTTTACATAATCTACGATTCTTCCAATTCTGTTGTTATTCCGATCGCTTTCTGTTTTCCTTCATCTTTTGGTAAGCACTCCACTTCTAATTCCTGTTAGATGCTACTTATATCTGTCCGCACCATAATATCTCATTAGTTCAGTGACTACGACGTCTATCAATTCAAACAATGCGACACTTTATTACAGAGATCGTAGTTGAAACATTCAAGCGATAGCATCATTGAACGAATATGATTTATCTTCTAGTCATATGAAAACAACTTAAGGTTATTCAGACCTAAAGCATTCAGCTATGGTATGGAATCAGTGTATACATACCACTTCCTCTAACATTACAGCATAAAACGTCCACACTGTCAGAAAGATTACTAAGTGAAACAATTGATTACTGCATTTACGAGAATTAACCAAAAAAATATGAACGGTTACTCATAAATAGAAAGATGACAACAACAATGACAATGGTAACAATAATGTTTATGTTGAATTAAGTGTTAATTAAACTTACTGTACATGATCTTTGCATTCAACAACTTTACCAAATGTACCTTCCCCAAGTGTCTTGACAATTTCATCTAATTGCAAAAAAGAGAAAACAATCATGAAAAAATTAACATGATTTGACATTCTTGATAATTACTAACAATGGGATATAGATCCAGCCAAGTGTCCACAGCTTCTGTTACGAAATATCTACTTATTACTTTTAAGGCAACGGAAGTCTTTTACAAAAATGAGAGGTGGAAAAGAGGACATCTGGTGCTAAAACCATGTTGGTGGATATAGAAGCTTAAGCTAGGGGAATTGGAAAACCCTGATTTTAAAGCAAATGTGTATGTTCACTCCAAGATCCTGGAGGGACGAATAGCTGATGAACATATTCTAGGTCACTGGCAATTATGGGACGGTGTCTCCTAATAATTGCTCCACTAAACTGTGGATTGGACCTTTAATGCCAAGGTTTATCGGGTGTCCCCCTTCAGTTTGGGCACATAGGTAGTATCTCAGTACATATATTTTGTAACACATTCCATTTCGGATGCTCACTTGTAACAGATTTTAGGAGAATAAGAAATAAATATCTTCAGGTTTACAACACGTTTGCCACATGCTTCAACCTACCACAAAATCCTGGTACTAATCACAAGCAAATCCTTTATACAACATTGAATTTTTCTTTATCTACTGAGCTTAGTAAATAACTTCACAAACTTTTTTGACATAAACAAACGTCAGAAAAACTATTAGACAAATGCTGTGACTGTTTTAAAAAAGAAAACTCTCAAAATGAATTCATTTCTAGTAAATCGTATTTTTTCCAAACTTATTAATTTCAAATGAAGCGTACACATGAAAATAGATAATGATGTAAAAAGGTGGTATGAAAATTTAACATACAAAACAATACAGTGTGAATATTATCAAGTGGTAAACTCAATATGTTGTTAGTGCCAACAAATAGAGAGATAGAGTGTGTGAACAACTTAAGATTCAAAAGAAGTATCACTTAAGGTACATAGCTTTTTTTCAGTTGAATTATTATAATGATTTTGATTGAAGATATTAAATGAAATGTACCATAAATAAGCATTCACAGTTACTGGGAATAGAAACAATTTGCTTATGAGAACAATAATAAAAACAACAGACTGAAATCTGAATGAATATATAAGAACGAATTCAAGTTATATCAATCTAAAGTAATTACTAAAACTCATATAAAACTGCCTTCTCGCGGCGGGGGTTTTGTTTATGAAATTGAAAAGACGAAAAGTGAATATCCGGTGCGTCAACCGGATTGGTGGATATGGAGGATCCATCTAGGGCGGTTGGAAAACCGTGATTCCAAACCAATGGTGCACATGGGCTTCAAGATCCTAAGAGAACAATAGGCGTATGAACCAATCGCTGGTCACCGGCTACCATGAGACTGCATCTCCTCACGATGCTCCACTGCCTTATGGATTAGACCTTTAGGTCAAAGGTCCGGGTTGTGCCCCCCTAAGAAAACTACCTGTTTCGGTTTGGCCACCCAGTATCCTAGCCCATATGTTAATTTAAAGATAATTTATGTGAAGCATACATATCTTGGCGCCTTTTTGCACAAATGTTTATGGTTAAATAAATGAAATAAATAGAAACCTCAAAAAGCATTGTTAAAATCTTGCAAGGGGTAATTTAACATATTTGTTAAATTTTACATTTTGATGACTATTTGCAAATAACAATAACAATGTACACAAAAAGAGGATCGAGATCTAGGATTCCATTAGATGTCTCAAATTATTAAGGACATTAGTATTGTTGAATACATTTTTTCCGGTTCGATTAAATAATTTTCTCCTCAGTTACAGTTATCGACGGAAATTTTCATCAAGAAACAATCTTACTAAGATATGAATTTGCAAGAATATATAAGCTATCGTTGACACAATTCATCAAGTACATATTTATGTATTATAGTTTGAGACATGTTCTGTCTGTGAAGCCTATAATACTACACGACTTTGGGAAGAGAAATAATCGAAGTGAGACTGGAACCTGAGATTTATTGGCCGAGAACCTAATGCCTTAATCACGAAGAAATCATCACAAACATATGTTAGTTACATTGTTAAGATGAGTGAATAAGCACATGAAATTGTCTGTGACTGACACAATAATATCAACAAGCAGACCTCTTATTTAATAATAACAATAATAACAATCCATATTTGAGTATATCGAACAGAAAAACACAACAATATGTACACAAACGACTTACATCGATTCAATAAACGATCACCAATACTATAGATCAGATGACCGTCAACATCATCGACAACTTCATCATCGTCTTCTTCTTCAGGAGACTAAGAAATAAAAATATACAAGAATGTCACATTTACGTATTGAAAATACTTAGAAAACAACAAAAATATGTCACCTAACTAATTCTTTTACTTATAAGTCTACAGGTATAATTGAAGTGCATTATTCTAAGATAAACATTTTTATATAACAATCATAAGTTATTTAGAAATGTAGATTAGTATAATCTTACATATTCTCCATTATCACCATTTTAACATGATAGTTATTAATGTCTAATCATAAATATGGATTGTCGTATTTTACATTGATATGAAAAAGGGCAAAAAAATGGTTTTTCGACGGAATAACAGAGTAAGAATGATACAAATACTGCTAATAACATACATATGCAACCATTTATAAATTTCAATTGCTTGATCAAATTTTTGTACATGTAGTAGATGCACGTCGTTAAACTTCGGGTTAACTGAAAACATTTAAGACATGTAAAGTATTACATGAAAAAAAGTAATATCACGGTTATTTCACGGTGATATCCGACATAAATTCTTAAGAACCTGTAAGTGATTGATAAGAATAAATATTTTTAGAGGCTATCAGATCAAACTCATTCATCATGTACAGGTGTACTCGAATAATTTTTAGCCACACACTATGTGACAATCTATGTAAACTGTAGTACATGGAATGGATCAATAGTCTAATAGACATTAATTATTAACCGTGACAGATCATTAAACAAAGAGAGTATAGAACACACTTTGAAATGTATCCTTCGTAATCAATTTAACTCTTCATTTAAACATTCTGCACATTAGAGAATTCGATCTTTTTGAATTTATCAACATTGTTGTTTTTTTTAATAAGAACATTCAGATGAATAAATACACAGTGATGAACTACGCTAAGATTAGTACACAAAGGATCGTTCTATGTATAAAGTAGAATGATTATAAAATGTAAAATGTACAAGTCATAATAAATAAATAGAATAAAATAATTAATCATCACTCTATACATTTGAATTAACATCGCTTTATACATAATAATATAGAGTTGATAACAAAACACAAAACCTACAATCATGTTTATATGTAACATAACAATGGGAAACTACTCTATGGAATGTATACAACAAATTATAACTTGCTTAACAGGTTAATCATTTATTTATTTATTTCAACATATAGATATTGGTACAATCAGGCACCAAATACATATGCGCCCCACAAATCTCATTCGATATGTGTGAGGGCTGCAATACTGCCCGGGTGCCCAAACCGAATCATTTGTATTCATATAATACTATACTATGAGATATATCATAATGTTTTTTATATAATATCAATATAAAATAAACAACACTATCACTTATAGGATAAATAAAAATATTTAGAAAAAACAAAGAAATAAATTCACCTCAGCCTCTTGTCTTAATAATAAATTCTCATTTAAACTTTCAGTAACGCTAAGTTTCCTAAGTTCAATAAATCGTTTGGCACGTTGTCTGGCAACAGCTAATCTCGAGGTAGCTTGATCTTGAGTGTCTTGTGTCAGTGAATCAGTATTATTGTTAACTAATTTACTGGCATAATGATTATCAATACCGTTACCATTAATAGTATTATTATTATTATCATTAGCAGATGTATTAACAGTATTCATCATATGATTCTCGTTTTGTTGGTACGTCATAGATCCATCTATCATTGCATTTTGTCGTATTGCACAAGCGACAGTAGCTGCATTTATCTCTTGTGTTTTTTGTGTACGACGAAGTTGTCGTCGGAGACGTCGACCAACTGTTTCACACTCAGAATCCTCATCTTCTTCATTATTTTCATTTATTTTATTATTCTCTTCCCCATCAATTTCATTGTTGGAATTCAAACAATTTTTCAGTGATCCATTGTGTAGGTTATTACTTTTAGTATTAGTATTTGTTACGTCATTGGAATTATCCAGCCTTCTTAAATAATTGCCTGACTTTGTGTTAGAACATGACTTGAAAGTAAATGGACCACAAACAATAACTGATGCTTTGCATGGAGGACTGAAATATTCTACTCTCTTAGTAAACCTAACATTTGTTGCAGTATATCCATCGCAAATAATGCAAACAGTAAATACAGCTGCAGGATGATCCGGTAAAGTTTCAGTACAATCCACAAATTCACCATCTATTGGCCAACGAAATCTAGGTGAATTAGCACAGAAAACTAATGGATTGTTACTAGTTGTAGCAGAACGCATACGTCTTAATGGAACACCACGAGATAATGGTATTAGATAAGGCATATACTCTATCACACTAGTGAATAAACTGAGTTTATACAAAGATGGCTGTTGCTTTTCTTCTTTCTTATTAATTATACAAGTAGATGATGAAGGAGCCTGTTCTGTATCCAACGAGAAATAGTTTGAACATCGTTCACAAACAAGACGTATGTCATTTGTCTGAGTGGCCGTGCTTGCCGTTGGAACTTGTTTTTGACATAGTTCATGCTTTGAAATTGGTTTCAATGTAACTAAACGACTGCCAGAAGTAAGTGCCTTAAGTAATTGGTTTACAGGAGATTTGACTGAAGAAGATGATGTAGGCAATAGATCTCCAGCACTAGCCTCATTTCCATAAACTGGTGATTCTGGAGACAACAGAGATGATGAAGTGGCCAACAAAATGATGCCTTCATCATGTTTCATTGCACATCCATCGTCTTCTGTATCAAATACATCATTGTCTGAAGACGCCCCACCAGTATCATCTTCAAAATCTGGACCATTAAAACTAGAGGTAGCTTTTTCAAGTTTACGTAGCAGCGCTGCATTCACCTCATCAGCTTTAACGCCATATGTAGGTTTGATTGTGCGTCGTGTTGTTGCAGGTTTCCTATCAGCTGGTGGAGAATAAGAAGACTCTCTAGATGCTGCGCTTCCTACACGTAATCGACTTAAACCATCATTAATATGACTATTACCAATACCACGAACTGCAGACGCTAAATTTGGATTCGCAGGAACTCTTGGTGGACGAGTAGATGAAGTAGACATAATTGTTAAACTTTGATTAGTTTTGGGAGAATTAATGTAACCTAACTGATTAGAGATCAATGTCAACTGTTGAAAAGAATCAGTTATGTAAGGTTCCAATATAGAAATGGAATCTGATGTTGTTAATAATTGAATATTCGATAAGTTATTGAAATTGTTTGATGAATTTTCTGTGGAATTTATCACAGGATTTGGTTTATAATCGGACAATAGAAGTGGATTAGATAAATAAATAGATTGAACACTATTTTTAATTGTTTTACAATAATGATAAACTATACAATCTGTAACTATAAGTAAAACATGATAATGTACTGACTGTGTAAAATAGAGAAAATCTTGCTCAGAAAGTGTCAAATTTATCAGTTCAACTAGTAAATATGAATGAGAGGGATGTAATAAGTTCGATGCATATTCCAACAAGTGAAATTGATTATCTATAATTTGTGAATAATTATGCAAAGAGTATTCAGGTGTTTGTTTAGTTAGTGTCCTAGTGTTGTTCTCTTTTAAATTGGAAGATGATGTGCAAATAGCGATAGGAAGATAACAATTTGGTACTAAATGCTGTAGACAAACAGGTTGAACAGTACCAACAGATGGTTCTACAGAAGTAATTGAAGTTATTCTTGGCACAAAATTAGAAAATTCAGTTGATAAGGCAGAAGAGGTTGGATTAAAACTCGCACGATTTGATGACTGTATACAATTAAGTGATGAATGAACTACTGATGACAATTCTTGTTGCTGTAAATTATTTGTAGAATCTGTTGTACAATGATCAAAATCAGATGACGAAAATGTGTTATCATAAATGGATGAATCTGATGGCTGACCTTGGTCGGTAGGTCTGGCCGGATAACTTGTTTTTTGCCCCAGTTGGAAGGTGAATTTAACAAAAATTGATGTTGAAAATATATATATTTAATCCGAAATTCAACTGTCATGTATACCAACAATAAAATGAATGACACTATATAGACATTGTGATGTGATGATAGAGATCGACGTAACCAATCATAAACATAGAAGTGAGTGAAGGAGGATATTGTGTTATTTGAAAATTCAGAAAAGTTACACCAATAAGTACATGTACAAATGAATTGTTGATGAAGTAATATATATTAAAGAGGCGCAATAGGGCAGATAAATTTTATGCGAAACAGAATATCATATAAGAATAGGCTGCACAACAAGTTCCAAATTACTGCCGTCAATCAGATCCGATAACATAGTTTTGTTTAGTGGTAGTAATATAGTTTTTTTTTCTAGACACACGCAGAAAAGTTGAAGAAAACACGCACACCAAGTGTACATTCACAAGGTTCGGACAAATACAAAATCAATCTGTTGACATTACTACGTGTTAACGCACACACACACACAAGTATAATCACGCGTACATGAACAAAATCAGTAAAACACTGTTTCCTGAGGAGCAGAAAAATATTTGCACAAACTAACCCACTTATCACATTTTTTCATTTTACCGTGGGCGTAGTTAGGAAATTAAGGAAGCTATATACAGTCTAATTCATTTGCCCACATAATGATTGTGATTAAAAACAAACACAAAATTGTGTAGCATTTAGGCAGTAAAACATATCCTTGAATCAGTAGTCTACTGCATGTTATAAGATCGAAGGGGAAAAAAAGCCTCCATACAATATATAACTAATAAGAATTCACTTAGTCGATTGTATTGATGGAGATGAAGAGAAGAACTGTTTTTGCCACATGTTGACACACACACAGAGAGAGAGGGAAGAACAATCAATTGACATATTGAACCAGACACAAAAGCAAATCAAGAAATTGGTCAAAGGATAAATAAGTAATCGATTATCATTATTATTGGTAATAATGACTATATTATGAAGTAAAAATTAATTTCAAAAATAGATTATGTAACCCTAGAAAAAAAAATTATTTTTAACCTACATATAGAAAAGAAACATCATAGGAATACTTCGTAAAGTTGTTCATACAAAATATGCTGAGAAATAGTGATAATCACCGAAAAATTAGAAATCCCAGATTTACATTGGATACAGTATCCTGAATCGTCCAACAATGGTATCAGTAATAAATAATGAAAGTCTTAGTCAATCAATTCATATTTTTTTATTATAGAGGGTTTTGTGGAGATTACTGAATTTCACAATTTCAGTGAAAAACTGTAACCATTGGAGTGTAATCAACTCGGATGTGAAGCAATTACACACTGCTAGCACGAGAAGATGTCTGTACCATATAAATGAAGAAAAATTAACTTATTCATCTGCGATTTGGGTATGAGCCACACTTCAAGTGTGAGGTTAAATGGTACTACCTAGTTGACCAATCCAAAGCAAGTGGAGCGAGGACTTAGTGGTTGTAAGTCGGATACTTTAATTACTAGATTCATTACCTCAATGATTTAAGGAGAATAATACTAATGGTTATGTATCATAATAATCCATAACCATTCATAAACCCTACCTAAATACTAATTATTTATCATTACACCTTATGTGCCCCCAAATGCCCTGGTACAGCCGAGAGTAGGGAGAGTCCGCTCTCCCTCTCCAAATGCTCTCACATGGCCACGCGTATATAGCCTCTGCCAGGGAAGTCATACTCACTGCCTTCTCACACCACAGGGGTGTTGTTTACGAAAATGAGAGGACGAAAAGCGAATGTCCGGCGCTTTAACCGGATTCTAAACCAATGGTGCACATGGGCTCCAGTATCCTGAAGGAACAAATGGAGTATGAACCAATTGTTCGTCACCGGCTTCCATGGGACTGCATCTCCCTACGATGCTCCACTGCCTTGTGGATTAGACCTTCAGGTCGAAGGCTCAGGGAGTGGCCTCCTAAGAAAACCACCTGCTTCGATTTGGGCACCCGGACAGTACCACAGCCCTCACACATATCGAATGAGATTTGTGTGGCGCATATGTATTTGGTGCCTCATTGTACCAATATCTATGTGTTAAAATAAATAATAAATAAATAAACACCTTATGATATTATTTTAGTTCTGATAAGCAATAAAACAATTCCAAATAGAAAAGTGTAAATCTTTAAATGAACTAAAATAAAAAATCGTTCAATCTACCCAAGTGACAACTGATTAAAAAGAGCTATAAAATATAATCATGAACATATTGATTTCTAATAAAAAAGGAAATCATAAATAGTGTGTGTGTGGTGTGTGTGATGATATATACGACAAATTGTAAGTTGACCTGTTAAAAATAGAATGTATACTTATCACGGTAAGAAAATGTTGAAGTTATTGTGACGCAGGAGAGTATTGTTAATTTTATAAATTGAAATGCATGATATCTATTACATTGAAGATTCTTTCAAGATAAGCATTAGAACAGTTTTTTCGATACATTTGTATTTATCAGGAGTTTGTGGAGATTTTAGAAATTTTCACAGATTGAAATCATGAGTCAGTTGAAGCTAGACCACTATGGAAAACCTGGAAGCACTGGACGGCCGTCTCGACTTCAAGAGATACTCCTGGAGTTCTAGTGGGAAGCCGTTACCAGTGGAGTTCAACCAGGTCTGTTGTGAGATATCAACTCACTGAAGACAATTGTATATGGTGGCGCAACTTCGTGGATTGGTTGAAGTTAGACATTAACACCGTTGGATGCCGGCTCAGTGGTCTAATGGTTAAGTGCTCGCGCGCGAAGCCAGTAGGTCCTGAGTTCGAGCCCCGCGTGGTGCGGGATCGTGGATGCGCACTGCTGAGGAGTCCCATACTAAGACGAAACGGCCGTCCAGTGCTTCCAGGTTTTCAATGGTGGTCTAGCTTCAACTGACTCATGATTTAAATCTGTGAACATTTGTATTTGTAAGAAAGTATGGAAATGAACTTAAAAATAAAGATTATATTTTCAAACATCATCTTGGAATAGTACAAAGATGCTACCCTGTCATAAGAAAATGTTTCCAATTTCTACAGAAAAGGCTTAAACTGATGAAAAACACAAACACAAAATATTATAAGGAATATATATATATATTCGGTGTATGATGAGAATGTCGAATTTCTCACATACAGCTTCTAGGAAGAAACCAATTTTAAGATTTATATAATGATCTGAAGTGAATTCATTCGGTTTTCAAATGTATATTTTATTATCTGTTTTAATTAATTTTTCTTGGGACTTCCACAATACATAATTCTTACAAGACGTCCTAGAGCACTGCAGTATTGTGTACTAGCTAATCGGTTTATCTAGTCTGCATAAACTTTGTTTCTTATTAAATCGAATCTCATAAATTATTCATAATTTAAAAAGATACTAAAAACTAACTCAAATCACAACATTGAAGGGATACATATACAGTTGTCTTAAGTAATCAGAATATACATCAATAGAGATGATCGAAATTTATAATGACAAACATTGAATAGAGTTTCAATCGGTAGAAATTCATTGGTGTTAACCTAGACATTTTCAATGCAATTCGATCTACTTTCTAATGATCACTGCATACATCAATATTGACGTGATCAAAAGTCATAAAACGTAGAAAGCAATAACACCAAAAAAAATCAATATATGTACACACTAACTGAATCGAAGCTAAGATACAATTCGAACAAGGTTGAACTAAATCACTAGATATTATGAACCTTTACTGACTAGGATCATCGAAAAATTAACGAACACAGACTGCAAGACAACTATTAACCTTGATCAGCAATGATTAATCAAAAAATAATAATAAAACCGAAGATAAAATTGGGCAATTTTGAAGCATTCGATAATGACTAAGTGGGATGTGTCAGGCATGATGAGAAGCTAGTGAATTTATGATCTAAAAGATTCACTAGATAAACATGTACACATAATCAGAAAAATTCAAGAAACTCAATGATAAAGAATAACTCAAATAATTGATTGACTCACAGATGAGCTACTTGAAGAATCGGAATTATGAGATTCAGAGTCTCTAGACGACTCATGTTGACTATGATGATGATGATCTGCACGCCGTGAAGTTGTTTCAGGTGTTTTTAAAAGTGCTTTAGAACTGGAAACTTTAGTTGAATAGTTATTATTCACCTTTTTAATACTTTTAGGACCAGGCTCCCATACAATATCTGTTTGTTTTTTACGCGCATTCTGGTGATGATGATGATCATTTGATGCCCCAACATGTTTTCCAACTCTGCCGATAGGTGATTGACTCGAAGAGGTAACTGGTGGGCGAAAATTTCTCGAGTTGCCACTTTTAGACCAATGTAATTTTGAGTCATGTACATCTGTTTTAATGTGTGAATGTTTTACAGGATAATTCCTAGAGGCGTAATTTTGTCGCATACTATTAGTATCCTTGTTATTGGTTGTATGTCCAAAACGAGGTGGTCTCGATCGAGATGAACTATCAGTCATATCAATATGCATAGTTCCAGATTTAAATGACTTACTAACATAATGATCATCGCGAGTATGACGTTCATGAGCCATTGTTGACCAAGAACTTTCTTCTCGTTGATTTTTTATAGAACTCGAACGCCTGTAGAGTAAAATATATTTATAACCAATAATATTTCAATAAACGTATGGAATATGAGTAATAATCTCTCAACATCCAATATTATAACAATATGGGTGTTAGTTATGATACTCGGCAAAACTTCAACAATATCCTGCTTATAAAAGAATGACATGTACACTTGTTTGTACACAGAACTATAGAACTCCAAGTCCTACTCTTTACTGATTATGCCATTTCCCAAAAATAAACTCATCTATATGACAAATCTCAAAAAAAATTTAGTTATGTATGTTTTAGTGTTGTGTGAACTGATAAACATTTAAATGAGACAATCGAGTCGATGTACAAATAATTAGTGACTATCCATCAACAGATTTGACAACTCGCAAGTGTTTCATGCATCAGAAAACATCTAAACATGTGGGACAATTAACAAATAATAAAAACATACATAACCAAGTCAACAGATAAGCATTTAACTGTATTTTCGCGATGACAGTTTCTCAACGATTCACATCGTAATAATATACCAATTACTATAAAAATAATCTATGCACAACGAATAGATAGCATGATTATAGAGCAATTAGTATTGTTTATTATCCTAACAAGCTGCACTATACCAAGTGTATTTCATTATGTTAACAGGGCTGAGGAGATATAACTGATGGAAATTAATTCAAGACACCAATTCAACCTACTGAAAATTATGTTAGTAATATCTTTAGTCTAGTTGAAAAACAAAAAAAGGCAATAGCGTTGGAAATTTGTCAATACTATGAAGCAAATCTTAAATATATGGTCTACTCAACATGATTGTTCTATTCAAAACAATCAGAAAAACACAAGTAGGAAAATATGTATGATAAACGCAAAAATAACACAGGAGCATAGATTATGTTTGAAGCTCACCAAAATGGAAACTACATAAATGGGTACAAATACAGACATATATGTCAGCTTATATTCATGTTAATATTGTAAGTTATAACACTAACGCAGTAAATAGTTAGAAAACCATATCTACCTGGATGTTTTCGAAGTAACTTGCCCATGAAAAACTTTCTTGTTCACTGAGCGATGAGAGTTTGGAAGTTGAGGATGTCGTAAAGATGAAGAGGGAACTTCATTGACATAACCTTTTCTTGATCTCCATATTTTAGTTTCAAGTTTTGTACTCGTTGGTGGAGAAAGTAAAGCACGTTTACGGTTGTTATTAAAATGTTTTTCTTCAATATTATGTTCATTCCGGTTTTTAGACTGCCCATATTTGCGAGTATTCGATAATGATGAATCAGGAGTACATGGCTTTCGCTTGGAATGTTTGTATTTGTTCTCTATCACTCTTTCTTTATTTCTACGATTTGGCACATTGCGATCAGTACTTCTTGAAGAAGTGTAAGAAGAAGTTGGAGAACGAGAGGACTGTCTACGCACATTTCGATTACCTGGTGTTGAGCTCTCATCCTCAGAAACGTCAGAACAACCATCTTCACCACGTCTCAAAATGGATGACTCTTTAGAAGAGATATCTTTGAGATCTGATGAAGAATCACGGTAACTATAAACCGGATTCGATATTTCTCTTCTATTTTTGTCATCGATGTCATCATCAGAATCAGAACTTCTATGGCATACGGATGCAGGCAGCGTTTTCTTTTCTTTTAAAGAGCGGGTTTGTCGATTGTGATCATTGCTATCATTTAGTTTTTTTGATTTCGGTTTAATACCTTGCCGTCGCGACCTCGATTGATTACGTCTACCTCTGTCTTGTGATTGAGACGTTGATGAATGACGTGAAGAACCAGATGATATTACTTGGATCTTGTTATTTTCTGGAAGATTACTTGAACTTGAGCGAATGTGACAATATGAACGAGAGGATGATGAAGACGAAGTGGAAGAAGATGAACTACGAGGAGAAGGAGCAGGTGGAGGTTCAACATCACCGGATGAATGTGACCGATGTCGGTCGGTTTGATGAGGATTTGCATAGGCTGCAGGTAGTGCACGGTTTTGTTGATCCTATTCAAAAGAAAATAGTTTTCTTTATACTTCAAGAGTATATGGAAATAGTAATTAAATCAAGATAAGTTATTGTGGAATACACCACATTTATAGTTATCATTTTAAAAATAATGTGATTTGTTTACGTTAGATTAAAAACAGGGGATTCAAAATATTGTCATCTAACAAGTTAATATGGACATTTATACATCTGTGATGATAGTATAATGCGCAGTTACGATTCTTAATAGGGGGTTGTCAAGTTATTTGATAAAGGAAGAATACGTTGCAAAGCTGTAACATGTCACCATCTAGGAAATGACCAACCAAGAAGATTATTCTACTAGAATAATCGTGCGGTTTAAGCTTCATAAAAGTCAACAGTGTGCAATGACAACTTGTGTGATGTTTTATTCAGGTGACTAAGATCAATGGTAAATGACCGTCATGAATCAATCCTATACCTTGGCACGACATTACTGAAATAATCTTTTTTTCACTTTGGTGCTGTTACTAATCACTCGGTCATTCGGAGAACATAATGATTTGAACAAATACATTGCAGATCAATGTCCAAACGAGAATAGTGGAATTGAAATGTACTATGAAACAGTAATCGGGATACAATGGACATCTAAGGTGCAGTTGGATGATCTAGACTTCGCAGACGATCTGGCCCTTCTATCTCAAACGCAACAACAGATGCAGGAGAAGACAAACAGTGTGGCAGCAGCCTCAGCAGCAGTAGGTCTCAACATACACAAAAGGAAAAGCAGGATTCTCCGATACAACACAGAATGCACCAATCCAATCACAATTGACAGAGAAGATTTGGAAGATGTAAAAACCTTTACATATTTGGGCAGCATCATTGATGAACAGGGTGGATCTGATGCAGATGTGAAGGCGCGGATCGGCAAAGCAAGAGCAGCATATTTACAACTGAAGAACATCTGGAGCTCAAAGCAACTGTCAACCAACACCAACGTCAGGATTTTCAATACAAATGTCAAGACAGTTCTACTGTATGGAGCAGAAACCTGGAGAACTACAAAAGCCATCATCCAGAAAATACAGGTGTTTATTAACAATTGTCTACGCAAAATACTTCAGATCCATTGGCCGGACACTATTAGCAACAACGTACTGTGGGAGAGAACAAACCAGATCCCAGTGGAGGAAGAAATCAGGAAGAAGCGCTGGAAGTGGATAGGACACACATTGAGGAAAGCACCCAACTGCGTCACAAGACAAGCCCTCACATGGAATCCTGAAGGTCAAAGGAAAAGAGGAAGACCAAAGAACACATTACGCCGAGAAATGGAGATAGACATGAGAAAAATGAACAAGAATTGGATGGAACTAGAAAAGAAGGCCCAGGACAGAGTGGGTTGGAGAATGCTAGTCAGCGGCCTATGTTCCATTGGGAGTAACAGGCGTAAGTAAGTAAGTAAGTAATGAAACAGTAATAAGCTAAAATCATTTTTTTTCGAATGAACCAAAATTCTAAAAATTATCTAAACACTTACCGAACTGTCACTGCTATCACCAGTATCATCGCTACGAAAATTTGCAAACTGTGATGATTGGTTGGGGGAATTGTCTTCGTAGGACATGCCTACATTGGAATGTGTAATATGTCGATTTGTAGATCTCTTTCTTTTATTGGAAGTATTACAGACATTTGGAGCTCCATAAGAATTTGACCGAGAAGTAGATGCGGAAGTGGACGAGTTGGAACAGTTGGAGCTGTGATAATCTCGACCATGCATTATTTTAGTATTATGCTTTGAGGAGCGTGTCTTCGGTGATCTGTTATTTGACGATTGAGAATTTGTACACACAACAGGTTTTCTTACAGATAGATTTTCATTTGAATTCGATGAATCCAAACAGCGACCTGATATGGAACTAGTTATCTCATTTTGTCTACGCGTTTTATTATTAAGAGAACTTCTGGAGCAAGATTCACGGGATAAATCATAATGTGAACATGTACCACCAGAATCATCTTCATCCTGAGAAGATAACGGTGGACTAGACGGTGTTCTAGGACCTCGTGGAACACGCGAGACTGGTTTATTAGAATTTGTATCTGACGGACCAGGCGCATCATCAGGAGACATATATTTGTTGCCTTTACGGGAGAATTCTTGTTTGTCTGATACTGGTTCCTGTTCTTTTTTCATTTTATCTTTCACTTTACGTGTTGTTGAAAATTTCCCTGAATGCTTGTTCTTTGGGGTTTCAAACATACATCTATCTGAAGATAGTGGTCTACAAAGTTAAAGGCACATCATAAAGATAATCAAGCACTTAAAAGTTATGAATCTTCAAGTAGACTAACTACAAAACTTTCATAGGTATAACTATGATTTCTACAAAATGTATACACTATTTAAAGACGAGTCCTACAAAATTATACTGAACCCTAACCCTAACACACGTAACTGTAATATGTTCCCAGTTTTTGACAAAGTTTAACGCAACTTATCGGACAGGTATAAATGCACTACAACTAAACACAGATAATTAATAAATATATAAACATAAAATCTTGGTTTTTTTGGCTGCATAAGTGGTTTAGTCGTACTTGTTAAGTGACTCGAAGGTGGCAAGTCAAATCGTGTGTGGCGTTTGACCATTATTAAAAATCTTTCATTCATAAGACTAATAATGTAGGAAACATTTTGATTTTTGTAACCTTGTTTGGAGAAGCTATTTGGATTAATTCACAAGATTCTTACTATTTAGAAAGGCATTATTTCATGATTAGTGTTCTAACAACCAAATCACTTCGTTAATTGCTACTGATGCACATTTCTAGGACATATTACTCAATTTACGCAGGTTGGTAACGTACTAAACTTGATTTTATCAGTACTATTAAACAAACTTTAATAAACCAAAAAGATTTCTGCAGACAAAAAAACTACAGGTCCGTTAGTTTACTTACCTATTAACAGATTTGCGTACTACAACATTAGACTGATAATCTGAACCAGAAGAACTATTACTTTCAGTGTCCGAGTCATTCCCATGTCGAGTTTTCATGTTGTAATTTTTATTAAACGTGGAACGAATTTCCCTGACATCACTTCTTATTTTGGAGTTCTCATGTTTACTTCGTCCAGACTTAGGTTCTGATGACTCAGATGGAGGATGGCAGTTCAACTTTAAACTATTTATTTGTTTCTGAATTTCAATTGGGTTTGGTAAATTAAATAGATCACAAAATGGTGGAGCGAAATCAACAGGAGGACATCTTAGAGTATTTAACAAATTCGATGGATTCATAGACGGAAATAGAGATGGACAAAGACCTGACATTAGTGCAGCAGCTTCCAAGACATTTGGAATATGAGGTGATGTAGCACAACCAGGGAATAATGATAAATCATTACCAGAGTTACGAAATCTTAAATGTCGTCTATCTACATCCACTGGTGTAGGTAAAAGTGGTCCACGTTCATGATCAAACCTAGGGTGGAAAATATGAGATTTAGTCAATGAAATAACATTTGTGGATCTAATCATCCTTATGTAAAATGACTTACTCAGTGGACGTAGGAAGTAAAGTGTCAGTAGGCAGGACTTCAACATGTCGTCTCTTGCCTTCTGCTGCAACTCGGCTAAATGTCGAGGATGTAGAAGTTTTCTGTACCTTTGAAGATTTTGATTCTGATAAATTATTCGCCTTTTTCTGGTTTTGTTGATTTGAGCTAACTGTTTCACGTGAGCTGTCAGCTTCGTTTTCGCTTGATGATTCTTCAAGTACGCCTTCATTTTCTTCGCTTTCCTCACTATATGTATCATCATCCTTAGCCTCACCTTCTTCAACAGATTCAGTTTCATTCGGTGACACTGCTTCTGTGGTGCTAACTTCATTATTAGCTCCGAATGATTGTTTAGACTCAGTAACAATTTCAGACGTATTTGATGTTACTACTTTGGAATTATCTTCGTCATGAACTGACTCCTCTTTCTGTCTGGTTGACGTAGTAGTTTCAACAGTCGAGCCTAGTTTAAAAAAATATTAACCCAAAAGTATGAACACTTCCCAACAATCCAAATATAAAACATCGGATATGAAAGTAATAGTCAAGTAGAAAAATGATTTACAAAGCAGTTTTATTGACTGATTTAACAAACAATAAGCAAATAACTTGATCTGTACGCTGAATATTATATCCTATGGAAGAACATTATTGATACAATTGCAAAAAGGAAGAAATAAACAGTTACCAATATACGTAAATGTAATCGAAATCGACATATACTTCAAAAATTATCACCAATATGACATTCTTGATTAATCAGTCACTGTGAACTGGTGTTAATGTGAAATAAGTTACTTAATAATTACAAGTGACTGTAAACGCATTAGTACAAAAGCAAAAAGAACACAGCAATTATGCATCCAACATCTAATTATCACAGTAATGATTACGAGCTTTCCAGTGATCAATAAAATTTGAACGAATGTTGTAAAGAGTTTATGGTACACAAAGTGATTTTTTGTGACAAAAATAAAGAAATCTGCCCCCTATTAATTTAGATATTGACAAGAATTATGAATGAAGTGAAACAGTGAACTTCCATTGACTCTCACTGGTCATGTGAGAGCATTTCGACAGCTGATTCTCTCCATGGCATTTGGGGGCTAAGAAGACAATATGAATTCGTGGGATAAAAAATATACGGTGGTTTAGAAACCTAAGAAGAAAAACAGCAAGCGCACCAGAACCATGTCATACAGAGTATCTATCCATTGGTTACGAAAATAGAGAGGACCACAACGAGACAACCTGAACCTACTTATACCACCTATCCTTAATGCCAATAACTCAAGAGATTAGTGTCATGTATTGTTTTACCCACCCCTAACTTTCTTCCAAACTACTCCCTAGACAAAACGTTTCACGTAAAGGTTAGTGGTGATTGGGCATACGTAATAAATATCTCAACTAACTTTAAAATTTACAGCCTCATCAATCAATATGTCATCTTTACCTAGTACGTTTCATCTAATCTCAACACTGTTCGCTCAATTGGTAGTCCCAACATACACCAGTGATGCTTCAGAGGTATCTACAATCATATACTAATACTCCACAGATATCCTCTATTTCCAAAGGTGAAATGTTGTAGAAGATATGTAATTTAAAGCAACTTAACTAAGATTGATAGGTCGAACCAAAAGGTGAATACGCTTTACTTAGAAAACTTACGTCTACGAACAACGCGTCTGGAAGATTTCTGTTGAATTTCATTATCAGCATTTGCTGAGTTCCCTTTACAAAGCTGATCATTACTGACGTAATCTGGGCAATGGTCATCACTTTCTTCAGAAGTGCATTCTGTCTTTTTTACTTTGATAGGTGATTCTCTTTTTCTAAATCCTTTCCCTTTTGCAACTGTATCTTTCACAGAGGAACGAGAAGAGTCGTTTGTTCTATTAGATCGAAAAGTACGGGAATGTGAGTGTTGACGTTGTCCAGGTGAATGGGAAGAAACATTGGATGACTCATGCTTATGATATTTTTTTGGACGCCTTCCACGTATATTTACATCTCGATTATGTTTGGAAAAATCAAAACTATTACCACTTGATAGTACCGATCCTATAGAAGTTAGATCCGATGGAATACCTGAATTGTTAGCAGCTGCAGCCGCAACGGCAGGTAGTAAGTCAGCATTGGGATAACTAAAATAATAAAACAAAACGGGATTATACCAATATATACCCACATTCATTGCAACTCTAGAAATCTTATTAAATAAACACGATTCGTAAATGAAGGTGGATATTTACTGACATCGAATGGCATTGAGTTGACGATAGGCCTAGTGAGTTTTAAGATTATACGAATAACTACGTCTTAGACTCATGCTTGTAAAAAAATTCCAATATTCCTCTAATAAATCTCATTATAGCACTCACTTGAAAGAGCAACCAGTAGTTTTGGAGGCCTTCCAGTTACTGTTTAACTATTCTTGCAATTGAACAAAAGTATCTTGAAGAAATACGTAACAATTTTAGCATCATTTCTTCTGGACTAGATGGTTTTATTACAGGTCTCATTGTTATGCTGCACAACATATTAAGCTCACACTACATAAGGTAGGCACTTCGCTTCAAATCTTTAACACTTCAATATATAACAATAAACCGTATGTTTCCATAAGCTTCACAGCGTTATGACCGTTGATCTGCTGCTCTGACAAGACAGTAAATTAGAAACTGAGTCTGAAACAACTCATTTCTGAATTAAGAACGTGTGGTAAAATAACGCAACCGTAATAAACAAATGGGTTCGATTTTTAAATTACTAATGAAATGGAAGTGGATGAAAACTAGGATTATATTGATCAGCGAGAAAACTGGAGATCACACTATTTGAACATAGTTTTATTCCTTTGCTTAATAGTAATTACACAAGGTCATGACAAAATAATCACGTATATCGAGATTGTATTAAAAAAACTGTTATCAACTTGATATTGAGAAAAACGATCAGTGTGCAAAGAAACCATTTCGAATCCATTTGTAGGTTTTGACAACAGACAGGTTACATAGCATCAGCCAACATATAAATTCAAATACAAAGCATTCTCTCGACTTCCCTGCACTTTATAATAAGTACCTTACAACCATTATGAATATTACAAGTTTTATCACCAACAGTTACGCTGTTCCCATTACACGATGGCAAAAGTCGGCTAGGAATAGTTATCCTGTAGTTAGGTAATACATTGAGTCATTATCTTTTCATATCATAACACAAAAACTTGAATGAAAGTGAGTAAATAAGTAGCATCACTAGCCGTCAGTGTGATACCAACCTCGAATACATAAACCTGTACTTGGCAGACGAGATTCCTCACATTAGTTACTTGTGATGCTGTTTCCTGTCATACAAATGAGCATTTAATTACTTATTAGTGAGTAGGGTCTGATTATTGAAAACGGGTTCAGAAGAAACCAAATTTGTACCATTGTGTATTCATTACGAACAAAGTAGCATGATATTTTAGATAATAGTTTTAACTTACTTTGACAATGAGAGAGCAGTCGCCGTATAAGTTCGGTAGTACTGTTGATACATATGACTGTAATACAACATTAAAAGTTGCTCATTATCCATATTTTGATTAGCATTATTAACATCCAGCCTGTAGTTTTTGAATTTGTTGGGTACAGTAGCTTGATTGGGATCGTAACCTTGAAATCGATTCCCGTAACCATGTGGTCGAATACTTAACAGAGGATTCCTAGATAAACTAGTTACTTTACGAGGGACAGTTTTGTTTATTCCCAGATTCCATTCTTCATCAGAGTTATGATTTTCTGCACTAGGAAAGCCATAGCCGGGGCTTGACTTTCTTATTCGCTTTTGTTCTCCCGAATGATAGTTGACCGCATTACTGTTGCCACGTGAATTGTATCTCCGTTTGATACCAAGTCGTAAAGAAGTATCATGATCAGTATCCCGCACATGCCGCCTTATATCTGTTTTCCCCATATTTGCCGAATCATTGTAGCATTTTCTGAGCTGCAATTTATGGCGTGCATCTGAAGGGAGTAGAGGAACGTGTGAACTTGACGAGTAAGGCATGTGACAGGATTTCGGGACTCTGAAAAACAAAGCACTATGATGAGAGGTACGAGTTAGAATTCAGAATTGATATAACTAGGAATGATAGAAGTGTAGTACCTGTCACTTCCTAGTTGTCCAAATGGCGTAAGGTTTGACACCACTTAACTGACTCCTGTCTTATTAGCTTTGGACTTTGGTCTCTATTGGTCATGCACAATGTAGAAACTGAGATATGAGCATCAGTTCGACTTGCCATACCATCAAGACGGTAGCACTTTCAATCGTCTGTTGCATATTCTTCTTAATGCACTTACTTTCCTTAATAATTGACTTTACGTATTTTTTTATGGATAATGAAGAAGGCGGTAAATGCCAGTTTGTCAATAACCCCTTATCTATATATTAGGTCATATGGTATCCAAGCATAGATGTTTTGTGGAGACGAAAACACAATAATGGCATCTCAGTGCGTCTTGATAACGTTTAAATTCAAGAGAAACGAAGTTAGACTACATAAATGATCGGAAATAATACCGACTACGTGTTCCTGGAAGTTACCGATGTAATAAAATTCGGAAATAATGTACACAATCATGAGCCGTCATACGGCTTCGTCATTGATCCTAAGCTTTTCCGACACTCCTTTATCAAAAGAGCTGCGAAAATAAGCTGCTATGCCCTATACATGAATGAGGTATGAGACGAGGATCTAACGAACCTAGCTAATAAACACTAACGAATTGGAGTATTTAGGGCGGAAAGATGAAACAGGAAGAGAATAACTCATGAAGTATGAGGTAAAAAGTCTTTAGACATATGAATAAGATGAAAATCAACGAATACTTCCTCCGTAAATAAAAAAGCACGCTCATAGGTTAACGACAGTTCATCGGAATCTACTGTCTCCAAACGTAACACACTGACAAAACTATTATAATAAAACGCAAGGAACAGAATTAAGCTCCGTTAATTGACGAAAAATATCTAACAGCAATGAATGACGAGTGCGAGATTCTTAAACATGTATGGAACATTCATTTACGTCCTAGTAATTTAAAATGTTTATCCAAACAGACTCAGTAGGAGAATTAAAATAGTGCTAAACGAGGGGAAAATTAGATGACCAATGTAACAAATATAGAAAGTGATAAACCCTTTATTCTAATAAATTCAATGCATTTACTTGGTTAACTGTTCGCATATGATATGACGTCGCATAAGTGTAATTCAATGAATATCTTAATTTAAAGCAATGATACACATTGATTGCAGTGTTAAAAATCATTTTAAAGAGTGTAATAACACCAAACTACTCAAAACCCTAGGTAAACTACTCACATTCATGAGATTCGAAAGCGCCGGTTTACTTTGTTCCTCATCCGGGAGGGAGAAGAAAAACAAATTGACTTAAAATCTGACAAAATATACAATTTTTTAATACATTTCACGAAAATTAGCACCTTTTCAAAAAATATTTTTCTCATAGGCTGATTTTTTAATTCAACGTCCAATATTTGAGAGTTCATAACATTCACATGAGGTGTAGTGGACTGTGTATTTGTATGTCCTATCTACTGTCTATTTCTCACCACGAATCAGATGGTTAGACAGTACTACGATAAAAATTTGAATTAAATTCACTGATCTTTTTTTAATTTTTTCTGTCGAGAAACAGCTACATACATTTAGCAGATTACCGTCACCTAAGTGTGATAATTCGCCAATTGTAGAACGTTATAAATAAACAAAACCTAGCTCGCCCTACATAAGTTTGTCGGACCCTTCTGAAATCTGGGCCATTCCGACAGTAGTCCAGCTAATATAGCTGAGTCAGTAGTTAGCAAGAGGGTAATTGAGAACAAAAAATTTTGAGATCACTAAACATAAGGGAAAATCGTTATTCTTAGATATGAAAGCTCTGAGCGGGAAACAATACGGCGTTTGAGAGGAGTGTTCTTGTTTCATAAACATATTCATGAGCGAAAGAATGACGAAGGGTCAAAACACTGTAACAGGAATAAAGGTGTCGCTATAGCACTCTCACTACAGCCTCAAAAAATACATGAGATTAGGTGTAGTGCAAATAAGTTTAGAAAGTGTTAAGATGGGTTCGCGGACGTCAAGGTGGAATGTTTGCGGAACGAGGTGTAAATAAATAAATCTGTATATCAAGGCGAAAAACTACAAACGCCATCACGTTTTCATATCAGTTACTGGAGACGTTGAGCTAAGTGACAGCACTCCGTCACAATCCTATGGATAAGCGCAAGGCTAATAGCAGATTAGTTTGTCAAATAAGGACCGGTAAATGATACAACCGGAGTAAATACTGCAAGCAGTAGTCATATGTAACTGAAGAACAGCTCCACTTTTTATAGTTTTTAGAGACCACCAGAGCTGTATGTGATATGGTGCCACTCAGCGACTAAGAGAAGCAAAGCCTTAGTCCAACATTAGTTATGCAACTTGTATATACGTCCAAAGTGTAGACGTATGAAAACCAGAAGTTTCAAAAAATCTTGACCCAAATATCTTGCTTTGTTTAAATTTTGCTGTTGCAGAAGATTACTTGGAGCAAAAACTTAAGATGCACCTTGCTCCTCGATAGCTGACTTTCCGACGTTGATTTAAACAACTTATGCTGACACAGACCAGAAGCATCTAATTACTTACCATATAGCTACCAATTAAGCAAATCGTTTCCATCATCTCCATACAATCACCAGTCATTCTTGCCTCTCGATGTCTACAACGGGAAAGGGAACTAATATTTCATTATAATCAATCAAAGTGTCTGAAAGGGAAACTGCAAAAATTCTGGATTTTATTTAGGCCTCAGATGATGGAAGAACCTAGGCTTTTGTCTGGAGTTTGCAAAATATTTTCAGGGAAGAATAAGCTCATTCTTGTGGTATCTGAGTGGGAGGTACAGTCAGAGCATGTAGGTCAGTCGCCCTATCAAACCAGAGTGAGTGAAACAGGATCCGTACATAGAATTTGACGGCCAAACATCGAGCGGCTTAACTAATTCGCCACCTTTCACACACATGAGCAGGCAAACATGTATTGAGAACCTTGTTTTAGTTTTAAAAAATGGTGATAGTGTGTCGCTAATGAAAATATTTTGAGGAAAGTCTTAAGCTTGTTCCACATACTTCACGGCTGTTCACTTATGGATAGATCAAAAGACAGTGCATCAGAAGAGGACCCGAAGTTTCCGCAACTGTTTGATCCCAGCTCATTGTCTTCTGCACAAACTTCGCTGTCTCTAGTGAATAAGATCATTCCTTCCTCTTATACTCTGTCAGCTGCTAAATTAGGACATACCTGCCCGTTGATTTGTGTTGAATTTTCCTATGGACACTTAAGACTACAGCAGAACCCCAGAATACAAGTGCATTCAGGTGACACGTCCCAAATAGGACGAAACTCCCTTCCTAATTTCCACAGCTAAACACCATCCATCTATTATTATTATTATTCACAAACATCTTATGGGTACATAAGTGTTGTGAAGAAACTGTAGAATTATGGTCTACTATGATATTAGTACTGCTCTAATAATAGACCTAATCCTAAAATTGTAGATTTGTCATGATATAACTGCCTAATCTATAAGAACTTACGTGGAAGTCACACCATCGACTACACCAACTCACTGTATCCTATCAATTACCAATACAGGATGTAGAACAAGGTTAGGCTAGAGAAAGAACAATATATTTAATATGAATAGGAGATATAAGATAACATCCAGCAGGGACCACGCCTGCATGGCCGAGCCATGCCACTCGATCAACTCAGTCCATTCAATTCATTTTCTGCGCCTCTCCATTGTTAGGTATTTCCCCGAGTTAAATACTGAATATCTATTTTCTGAGTAGTCTCGTGTTCACAGCTTTGTGGATTGTGTGGCTATTGTCCAATGCCACTACAAAACCACTTCGGGTTTCTTCAAAAAATGCAATAATACACAATTTTCAATAATGTCAGCATTATACTTGCCATATTTTAAAAAAAATTTAGAGCAATAATAGTAGAATATTAATAATAATAAATCGGGTCTGTGCAATTAAGAATATTGAATTGAGTTTAAAGAAGGAAATGGAGAAAATAAGGAGACGTGAAATACGCAAACAGTCTAATAGGCGTGTTTATGAACACAGAGCAAGAATAAACGACTATGTGTGTATCGTTAAATTAGTAACAAAAGTAATTAAGAAAAAATAACTTATAATTGCAGTAAGATATGACGCTAAAATATATGTTTGTGCAGTTATAGTTTGGAGCGATGCGATGAAAGTCTCAACTGAGTGAAAAGGATAATAAAATATCAATATGTATGAGACATATATGCATAGTGAATATAAAACAGGTCTGAGAAGTTAATGTAAATATAACACAAGTTATTGTCTTAATTACAAACTTCGTAATCTTAAGAATAATATTTATTTAGAGGGAAAGAAGATAGAAAAGAAGTGAACACTTAGTGAAAAGTTTTGATCCATGATAAGAATAATAATTGTGTAATGAATATCAACCTCAGAAGGAAACCAGCAATTGAAAAAATAAAATAGAAATCTGTTAAAGCACTCGGATGAATACATTTAGATTTATGTGATAGTATACAGAGTGAAACCGGATATTAGTATAAATATTTGTGCAATAATAATTAAGAATGATGCTATGTTTACAATGATTGCGAACTAAAGAAATATCGAGGCAGTTTACACAGGATTCACATACAGCAGAAAAAACTGATTAGTTCTAGTCCTTAAAATCGATAAAAAGATTGAGACAACTAGTGCAAGATAACTTATGTTTCGTTTTCTTTTACCTAACATTTTCTTTCGGCGGCCGTCGTATTGAAGTACCGTTCACAGAATATTCGTGTGAGAGTTTATCTCTTTTGTTCGAACGCACCGACGATAGAAATGTTTCCCCTCTTTGTTAGGGATGTCTGTTGTTATTTACAACCAATTAGTTATCATTATTTAATGTCTGTTGTTTATTTTCGAAGCGTGGTGAAATTAATGTGTGCTTCTCTTTAAATAGAACATCGCAGATACACTTCTCTCTATTTAGCACGTGAGCAGTCAATATTCTTAACAATTCATTACCTTAGTGTCCTATGATCTGAGTGTACATGACGTTTACCGAATAAGCGATAATACCTGTTGATAAAAGCATAGTTCGGGCATATTTCGCGTATCGTGTATATAATCCATATTATCGATTCACTTTACCACTTTCGATTGACTGACTTATTTGTTCCTTAGATAAACATGAATCAGTTGTATTCAGCAATCACAGAAGGTGTCAATATAGGTTGTTGGTCAATAAAGCTGGCTACATATTTCCGAATAAAACCTATCGGAATAAATATCCTTTGCCTTTTTGTTTGGGATTCCCGTAGGTTCCTCACTCCATTCACGAACTGTCAACACCAGATATAGAAAACTAGCTCCAATCAAAACCACGAACATAAAAGTATTGTTGCTAGAGGTGAAGCGTTAGCATGACTGAAACAAGACTAGGGGTATCAACAGTTCAGGACTCCTGACATCTGTCCTTTGAAGATGTAGAAGAGCTGTTACTACATCGACTATGACTGTAGAACAGTTTCACCTGTTTTTCTCGGTCTCTAACTAGTCACAAAATTCTAATAGCATTTTCATTTTTACAAGAAGCGACCTTCGTAGATACTCACCATTACTTTGAAGTATATTATGTTGTACAGTGCTATAGGCTATAACAGCAGAACTTTCAATGTCAATGAATTGTACGCTATCACAAACAACCGAAACGGAAACATTTGTTCAAGAACCAGGCAGCAATATCTGTCAAATAATTATGACAACAAACACTTCTGTTCATTATTCTATTCAACAGTTTGAACAGATCATCATGCACGTAACCGCTGGTCAACAGTATGTGGAACTGAAATAACTTATCAACGTCTTAGTGCTAGAAAGCAGAATTTCGGCAGCAATAAGTAAAACATACAAATGATGTTCGCGGTTCACTTTTGATAGCTTCCAGTAATTGCTGCCTGCGTTTCTCGAAGAAACTTAATATGAACTTAGCAGTCTTGATTTTCACACCAAAATAAATTGGTATTTTTCCAACAATCTCGCTAATTTCATTTTTATAAGTGGTTTCCATCAGACGAACAAGCCACCCTTTTATCTCCAACACTGAATAATTGAAATACGTCGTCATTATTCTTTCTTTCATTTCGCTCATTACTACTGAGTCATTCATTCCGGATTGTATCTAGCATTGAAATTCATTGTACTTCACTACTTTTCACCGAAGTTTCAACGTCCAGTGTTTGCTCAGCCACAATGATTGTATGCCTAAGAAACATTGTTATTCTACTCCCACTTCAGCCGAGCTATATAACTACCTGTTTGTCTAACTATCTGATAATCATATTACATCGTTATGTCAACACATAAATATTTGAGATGTGCCAAGTGACACTCCAGACATTTCACAGTACAAATGCTTGTGATTCTGGGGACAGTGCCAATCTGATTCTACATTATTGCAAGGAAAAAGGATAACGATCTCAAGTGAGTTGTTTAACTGAGCTGAAAGTAAAAAATCTAAGGTTTGGAGTGTTCATAGGTTGATGCTTAATACTCTGCTATTGTAGCAAAGTTGTTCCTCTAAAGAAACCAAATATATACTATTTAAATTACGGAAGTCTAATTTTTTTCTCGAGAAGACCTAAAATCGGATATTTTTAAATTACACCGGAAAGAATTTTGAGTTACCTAACTACTATCAATACACCATTCGGATTTTTTTGATACGTATTTCCACCTCTCTGAATAAATTTTTCACCTGCGATATTCCAGGCTATGAATCAGATTGTAAGCAGTTCCGATGACGTTGGGTTGTTCCAGGATGACATAGTAGTTCATGCTGAAAATACTGAGCTGCATGATGAACGTTTTGTTAAGCTCTTTTGAAGCTTTCTTGATACGAGTATTTCCGCAAACCGACTCAAGTTCCAGTTTCAACTTCATTCTATCAACTGTCTAGGCTATAATGTAGACGCCAAGGGCTTCAAAACCCCCTGATATGAGCCGCCAAGTCCCACTGATTGCAGTACCACTATCCACGAATATCTCTAAACACACATCATGGATTGATCCTCTTCAGCTTCATTTCAGGTTTATCTGTAACTTTATTGGAATATTATACACATTTTTTGACTTTGTCTCTAGTCAGGTGTTTGTCAAGGAACAACAACAGCATGATGTACTAAGAAAATGGACCAGTCCATGACATACGATTAACTGATGAGCATTAGCTGTCCCTGACCTTGACGAGGATCGATGATTTGCTCGATATTCAATGACCCAACTGCCGGATGATTTGGCTAGGGCTTAGTGACATCTCGCTGGCCCTACAATGTCATGGTGAAAGTAAGACATACGAAGGCTTAGAGCTTTTTTTCTGAAAAAGAATAAGCTTAGGAAATTTAGTGTAAGTGACTTAGGTAATGTTCATATGTTCAAAGCAAATTCTTAAAAAAATCATAAAACGTTGAGTAGGAAGACTTCATATTTCCCAAAATTCAATTTAAAATGTCAGGAGTTTCGTTCATTACAGATCTCGAATCTGTATTTTACGAAGTTGATTTCAAAGAAATTGTAAAAAAAACCATGATGAATATAATGAGAAGTAATTTATGAAATGATTTATAATATGTTGATCACTCAAACATGCACTGAGTTAGCACAACGAAATAAGTTCGTTTGAGGATAACAAAAACCCAGATATAAACCACAAAGATGGCGTTCGTAGGGGTCCGGACCAGAAACGCTGCAGACGTAGGACGAAACCACGTTGAGCCGATGAACCAGAAGCGACCATAACGACAAAGTTCGAGACCTAGTGTATGCCAAGCATTCGAAACCAATATATCGACTGAGTACGTTGACAATTGCGTGGGTGATCAGGCCAGCTTTCGCCAAAGTTGACTGAAGTCGACGGTACCAAACGGAGACGGTCGAAGGCGTGGGCTCAGGAAACAAAAAGAAAATCAAAAAAGAGAAGAGTGTAGCATGCGTGTAGTATAGAGGTAATCCTACACCGTATCGGTTGTTAACTGTGCGGCTAGTCGCGGAAGCGTACGGGTAACCGTACTCGGCGACTAGAACGTGAGACGGCAGTCTCGTTCGTATCGCGTGAGCCTGCAATCTCATCCGAGGTCAGAGGCGGCGTGGTCTGCTGATCTGGACGTGAGAATAAGGTCTCAGATGTATCTAGTGTGGGACCTGAAGAAGATTTAAGGATCCTGCTAGGTTTGATAGGTCTAGCATTGAATCTCAGGGTGTCAGATAGGACACTGTCATCAACGCGTGCTGGTTTGAGACGATCAACGCTGACGATCTCGACGCAGCCATGTCGATCAGCCTTGAAGGTCTTTTCATGACGAGCGATCACGTGAAAAGGGCCTTCGTAAGGCTGTTGCCAAGGTTTGCGTACCGAATCTACTCGTACAAAAACATGTGAACAGGTAGATGACTCTCAAGGGAAAGCGACCTGTCGATGTTGTATTCCAGTTGACACCGGAGACAGTGTTCGCATAAGTGCAGACAGTCGATGGACGTAGTCTGATTTACCGAAATCAGGTCTGCTCCGTGGTGTGAAGAATTCTCCGGGCAGCCGCAATGTCGTGCCGTATACAAGTTCAGCGGCGGAACATTGTACATCTGCCTTCAGGCTCGTTTGAATACCTTAGAGGACGAGCGATAAGGTTTCGTACCAGTTGTCGTTCTTGTGTGCTCGTAGAGCACTTTTAAGTTGGCAGTGAAACCGTTCAACTTAACCATTTGATGCTGGGAGGTAGACGTTAATGCGTATGCGAATGCATTCCGTACGAAGCAGCCGGGTCAGCGAGGAGAATAGTTAATAAGGGAAAATTTCTCGAATAAAGCGTGGAATTCATCGTCACGCGAATAATAAGTGACAAAAATTCGGTACACATGCATGTGAGTCTATTATATTAATACTATTCTTATCGTTATCCGTCATGTCGGGTATATTATATATTAAAAAATATGAAAATATACGACAGACGTGGATAGATAAATCATAGACTCACCGAATCGGCTCCTTTGGAAGATTTGACCAGAAGTTGAGGCGTGTTCCAGAACTTGGGTCACCAATTGTAGCGTGGTGTCGAGTTGAGATTAACTATGAACACCGCTACAGAGAAACCCGTGTCAAGTATTTCAGAAGGCAAAGGTTGAACGTAACCAAATAAATCCATAAAATCCCCGAGAAGAAAAATATAAGAAGACAGTTAATGGACCAAATCGAGATATATTCGCTGGCGATCTCGTGGCATCCAAAAGATACCGAGATCGTGCCAGGATAGACGCTTGCTTACAGAACATAACCGAATTCGCGCGAAGTTACAATCAAAGTGTGAGTATAAGAATGGAGGCAAAATATAGCTGTCATTAGCACAGTTAAACAAAAGCACATTAAAACAAGCACTGGTACAGTTGGTTATAATAATAATTGTTTTTATTAAACCAGTCGTGTTCTCATGATAAATGTGAGTCACTACAAGTATATGTAAGTGAAGATGTCACAAGTTTTCGGGGTTTGACAACATTGTGGTGGACCAGAGGATATATAAACGCAAAAATTATCCACAAAGTTAATAAAAATCAATAGTAATAATAATATATACGAGTTAAATGTTACAAATACAATAAAAACGGGACTTTACCTAAGTTCACCCAAAATGATGCAAGTTCAACTTTAGTCTGGTACAATAAATCCACAATTATAAATACTGGGTAATTTCCAAACGTGTCGACGAACTCTCCAGTGGTGTAATCCAAAGTAAGGAATGGGGTATTCGCACTCACAGTCTATGAATGTAAATAATATTTGTTTTAGATCTCACTTAACTCAATCACGAATGAAAATAGAACGAGGAATGTGTGAGAAGCAGTGTATTTGCTAGCCAGCAACGGTATGTCACGCTATGTCAGAATCACGACGGAAAGTGTGTTCAAGATCATTTACTAAAACAACAGTTACAGTCATTTAATGTTAAATATACATACAGTGGAAGGTTGACAAGATGAATACAAATAACAATGAAAACTATTTACAAAATAAGCTTGTCAGGCCTATCTCCACAACATCTTGAGCAGTAGCAGCTTTTAAAATCAAAACATGCCAACCCAGTGTAATCAGTAGCGAAGAGGTTCGAAGATATATTTGACAGAATATCGATATATCGAGAAAAGACTAATATAAGCTGGCTATCAGTTGTAGAAGATGTGAAATGCGGCGAACCCACTCGTGATCTGATGTGGATGCGTGACCGAGTGCCTTCAGCTAGGTGAATCCATTAAAACTAATGCGGTCAGTAACAAATGTAAAAGACTCACAGAGCTATTGATTTTGGGGATCTATTTACTGCTACATACATATTGCCCAATGAGAAACAGAAAATTTCAAAGTTCACTTCAGCATTTTGCAAGATTGGCTGTATAGTGTAATTTCACCGTCATATTTAATTAAAGTAGTATCTAATCTATTTCGAACTTCCTGATTAACGAAATATAGCTAATGATATTTGAAATAAAAGAACAATTCGAATAGATAAATAATATAATTAATGTCATGTTTAGATTGGCGCTAGACATGTCACTTCCGATTGACAAAACATACCACTTATAACTGTCAACATTAGTAACACACGCCATAACATATGACGAACCAAATTCCTTCAAGCTATAATATATTACAATTGATTAGGTAATTTATAAGTCCAATTTTTGTGTCTAGTTTGATCAGCCTATTTTTAAATAGTAAAAATGATGTGATATGATCTTGGAAGGCGGGATCGTGGATGCACACTGCTGAGGAATCCCATACTAGAACAAAACGGCCATCCATTACTTCCAGATTTTCCATAATGGTCTAGCTTTAATTGACTCACAAATTCAACCAGTAAATTACTATAATATCCACAAAACTCCTCCCTGACTAAAAATGATATGACTAATTGTTATATTATTCATGTTATAAACAGAACTGTATGTGATAGGAAACCACTGAAAAAAGAATCAACATTTTAGGTCATTGAGATAGAAATTCTTTACTCCGAATTTCGGCTTAATGTACTGTGTGATTGATACAAATCTTACTGAACCGATCAGGGGTAGGGAGGAAGCATTTGGTGGCCTTTTCTGTTCGGTCTTGTAGTTTTAGAAGGCAGTAATTATTTCATTTCAATATTAATTATATAGTCATAATCTAAGCTTGATCTTCGGGCATTCCGCAGCTCATTGAATTGTAAAATTCTAGAGAAAGGGTAGCAATCATGTTTGTTATCAATCTGTATATTGTCAGTTATCGTACTGTATTCCTCTAGGTTCTATTATCATTAAGATAGCATAGTACACCTTAATTATATACATATATAATTTGATTCTAACGTTATGCCGTGAACTATGTTTTTGAAACACGAAAGAATGACCTAATGAGTCAACTCGTAGTTCGTTTGCTTATTTATTTGTTTAAAAACGTAAACATGGGTACAGGGCATGAAATAGATATGCGCCATATAAATTATTCGATTTCTTTGAGGGCTGGAATACTGCCAGGGTGCTCAAACCGAAGCATGTGGTTTTATTCGGGGGACACATTCCGAGCCTACGACCTAAAGGTCTGATCCACAAGGCAGTCCTATGATAGCCGGTGAACAATAATCGTTTCATAATCCATTTGTTTCCTTAGGATCCTGGTGTCCATGTGCACCACTGGTTTGGAATCAGGGTTTTCTAACTCCCCTAGGTGGTCTCTGCATATCCACCAACTCGGTTAAAGCGCCGGACACTCGCTTTTCATCCTCTCAATTTTTTTGCACCAGTAATGGTGCGAGAAGGCACTGGACGGCCGTTTCGTTCTAGTATGGGACTGCTCAGCAGTGCGCATCCACGATCCCGCCTCTCGAGACATTCGAACCCAGGACCTATCAGTCTCGCGCGCGACCGCTTAACCACTAGACCACTGAATCGGCATCCAATGGTATTATTGTCTAACTACAACCAATCCACAAAATTGAGCCACCATCCACCATTGTCTTCAGTGAGTTACCATCTCACAACAGACCCAGTTGAACTCCACTGGTCACGGCTTCTCACTAGAACTCCAAGAGTATCTCTTAAAGTCCAGTGCTCTCAGGTTTTCCATGGTGGTCTAGCTTCAATTGACTCATGATTTCAACCAGTGATATTTCCAAAATCTTCACAAAACCCCTTCTCACGAGAAATATTTACCAATACCCCTTACATAAAAATCAAACAAAGAAACAATGACTAAAGATCATTTACATAGATCTGTAAATTTGATTCATAAATTGTATTCATCATTTATGAGTGGTTTTCAAAAGGGTGAATAATAATAATAATAATAATATCCAAAGAACGTCCTAGTAATTATCCTCCTATAAAGTTACAGAAACTGAATGAACAAAAAAAAGGTGGTGGTACAATGAAAAAAAAATTGTTGCTGCTTCTTTCCATTTTTTTTCTTTTTCTTCTGTAAGCTTTATTCATAACTGTTCTCAAATAATGAGCTTACACAATAATATTTAATAGACTTAAACAGTACAAGTTTAGTATGTTCCAATACTGGGTATCATAAATGTATCTCAATGGAATCTTTATTATCCATTTCATCATAATATTTCAATCAATTACGTAATATGATATATAATCTATTTATATTTATGATTTACCACCACCTGAAAATTTTTGTCTTAAAGCCATAATTGCTGGGGATATATTCGATACAGATTTGGATCGTTTCACTATTGATTGATTAGATTGTAATGAGGTTTCATAATGATTTATTGATGATGATGATGTTGTTGTTGCTGTGGTGGTGATGGTGTTGGTGGTGTTGGTTAGTGTTGTAGTAGTTGTTGTCATTGATGATGATGATGATGATAATGATCTTGATGTAGATGTGAATTCATTCGATTGAGGAATATTACTTTTGGATTTTTCTTGTGAATTTGTTTTGACATGAGTTTTATCTTTTTTTGTTGATCTCATAAATAGATTCTCACGTGATTTACTAATCGTTTTTATAATAGAATGATTATTATCATTATGATCAGATAGATTCTCTTTGAAATCATTCAATGAATTTGGTTCAACTGAATGAGCTTTTTCAAGATGTTTATTATTAGAATGATTAGACCAACGAGTAAAACGATTAGTAAATGATAAACGTGAATGTGTTGTACCATTATTTATTGATTTATCTGTATTATCAATTAATTTTAATTGATTTTTATCATTTTGTTTATGATGATGATGATGATTCGTTGTATTGATTTTATCGAAATCAATGTTTAATATTGATTTTGATTTATCATCAATTAGTTTTGGTGATAAATCAGTAGTATGTTTATTATTATTATTATGAGTAGTAGTGTTAGTAGTAGTAGGAATAAGATTAGATGAATTATTTAGATCATTTCTTTCTTCAGAATTACATAAACTTAATTGACTTGTTTTGGTTGATTCATTATATAATAGATTATGATAATTTGTATGTTGTTGTTGTGTATGATGATGTAAATCAATTTCACTGGATTTATTCTCACGATTCTCTTCAAAAAACATACGTCTTGCTGGTGAGATAACACTTCTAATTGGTGGTTTACCTAGAAACAAGTAATTATATATATCAGATGGGTTTTGTAGATGTTATAGTAATTTCAATGGTTAAGATCATGAGGAGTCCCACAATAGGACGAGACGGCCGGCCAGTGCTTCCAGGATTTCCATGGTGGTCTAGCTTCAACTGACTTATGATCTTAACCATTGAAATTATATATATGTTTAACTATATTGTTCATCATAAATTGATACCAATTAAAGAATACAAATGAGGGTCGAACAGATATTTTAATCTACCTTAAAACTTCTCAATTGTGTTCATATACTTCTTAACCTAGATAGGAACTTATGATTATAAAGAAATTCTACATTAGAATTAAAAAAAACCCAGTGCTTCCAGATTTTTTCATGGTGGTCTCATGAATTCAACTATATAAAATTACTAAAATTTCCACAAAACCCATTCTGATAATAATCATCGTATGCTCACTAGTAACTGTCTCCAAGAAGTATTTCCTGGAGTTCCAATGAAAAGCCGTGATTAGTGGAGTTCAACTGGGTCTGTTGTGAGATGGTAACTCACTGATGACAATGGTGGATGGTGGCTTAATTTTGTGGATTGGTTGTAGTTAGACATTAACACCGTTGGATGCCAACCGGTTCAGTGGTCTAGTGGTTAAGCGTTAAGCAGTCGCGTGCGAAACTGATAGGTACTGGGTTCGAATGTTGAAGGGGCGGGATCATGAATGTACACTGATGAGGAGTCTCATATTAGGAGTAATCGTCCGTCCAGTGCTTGTAGATTTTCCATGGTGGTCTAGCTTCAATTGACTCATGAAGTTAACTATAAAATTATGAAATATCTGTTCAATACTACCGTATTGTCAGTGGTTCGCTTGTTCATGTTAGTTCGTGGTGAAAACAGTCTTTACAATGAACAAGTCTCTACAAATTATCTGCAAACATATCATTGATAGACAATTCATTGACATTATGAGCCATTATAAATTTCCAACAGGATTGAAATAATTATGAAAATTTTCATTGTCAAATGGACATTAATTCATGATTCGTTCATTTACAATTGATATGGCCTACTGAGAGATAAACTGATCATTGTAGTAGGCTGAAGATAATAAATGAGAAACGTAGGCTTGATTTTAACTAGTGTTCGTCAGTAGAGTGTATCTACGATTTCGAGGGAACTGATTTTTGTTGTGGAAGTTGAAACTAAGTCACTGGATGCCATAAACAGAAACACTATCACCAGGCTATTTGGGCCATGACTGACCTGTAGAATTTACGTATTTGTATTAATCGATCACTGATTAGTAGGTAATGTTATATTTGTCTAATCTTGAGTAGTGATAGAACTCCATCGATCAAGTTACAGTGCTGCCGTTAACCTTAGTGATTCAACATTAGATGCCACTATATTTTCCTATTAGTCAGGTGGACGCATTTGACAAGACACCATGGTCTTACGTTTTGTGCTTATTATGGAAAAAGTTTTCAATCCCAAACAAACTGATTTTATTCGTGTGATTTGCATAAATGTAAGTGAATATTCTAAGTTTGTTTGTTAAAATTTAGTCCATAGAAAAGAGCGGACAATATGAAGTCAGTTGTTTCTACGATGAAGTAACGATCATTTAGATAATTATTTAAATTTAGAACAAATACCAAGTTGTTATTTCATTATTTTCTCTTGCTCTGTTAGAAGACGTCTTTTATCAATTTATCAATAGGAAAACGGAATCATTAAACTTCAGTCAGTCAGTCAGCCAGCTACAACGTAGGACCAGCCATATATATGCATCCGTCCAAGTTGCCACACCTCGTTAACACAGAAAGACGAACACCAAATTCATAGAAATAGTCACTTCGATGGTAGTAATATATAAAAGAAAGATTTCATATAAGGATATGATACAAAGAAAAGGAATTAGTTAGTAGAAAGAAAGATATGAAGCGATTTTAATCTCATAGTTTAAAGGAAGACATAGAGTATATACACCTACACCATTGTGATCGATTCTGAACAATATCACATAGAGTCTCTAATCATTGGTTACGATAGTCACGTGGACCCTAACCAAGTAGTGTGCATTTACCAACATGGCCCAGACTAGAAGTTAGTGACTTCAAGTACTGATGCTACGTCTTAGTTTGGCCGCCCCTAACTTTCTTCCAACCATTCCCAACACTAGTCAGCATTGTGCGTCGTGTTAATCGGTGTTAAGGTATACGTAACACCTGGCTCAACCATCTCAATCGATAAACAATTACAACCTCATAAACTGGTTTATCACTATTCTCTAATACCCTGTTTCTAACCTCACTATTACTCACCAAGTGATCCCAGCAGTTGCGAGCAATATTTCTAAGTCATCTGTGGTCCAGTACTAGTAGCTGACGAGTGTCTTCTACTCCTAATGGTCACGTTTCTCAGCCGTAAAGTAGAACAAAACGAACTGTCGAGCAGTATTAGACCTAGTCTAATAGTGTAACGTCAGTGGTCTCACAATATTGATAGTTTATTGGTTTTACAATGAGTGAGTTAATCAATCTATATTAATCTAAAGAAATTCTGTTTACAAATATTAATGTTATTTGAGGACTTTACTTGCCACAGATCGATCTCCGTTGAGATATTAATGAAAACTAGGAGGCATTGAATAGCTGTTTCATGATAGCATGTTAAAAGTTGTGACTAGTTGAGGTTATTTAGGTGGAAAGTGAAATAGTTGTCATCAATGGTATGAGATGCGGTCATAATGTGCTCATTGTTAAGAAGATTCATACGAAGAAAAAATAGCTGTCCAGTGCTTCCTGGTTTTTAGTAGTAGTCTAGCTGAAGTGAATCTATGACGATGAGTCTCTTCTGAGACGAACATTAACGTCTTTCTCTAATAGCTATCCAACTAATTGGATTAGCTCAGTAAGAAAATTAGTGCTTAAGTTTCCCTAGTCGCTCAAGTACTTTATAAGTCAATAATCCCTTTTCAGCATAAAATATACCAGAGATTATTTTAATTACAAGTTCCTGATTCGAATCACAATCTTGAACATTTATCTCATGAGTAAATTTACATTTTAAAATGAAGGTTTATTCAGAATGGAACCACTGAAAATTAGGGTCTACCAACTAATCATTTTGTCTTATTTAAAGACATCTTGGAGTAAGTACCCTAAATTAGATATACATTCCACTAGATTAGTTGGATTAAACAATATAAATATAACCATTCACTTGTAACACATCAGTTCAGTATTAGGTGCTCCTTTATAAAACTGTACGTCTTCTATTTAAAGATAGCTAACTGGACGGCCATTTCGTCCTGTTGTAGGACTCTTTAGAAGTGTGCATCCACGATCCCGCTAGCGGGATTCGAACGCTTAACCTACTGGACCACTGAGCCGGCATCATACGGTGTTAGCTAACTTTCGTTTGGAACTAATACCATCTGAGGAAATAACTAGTCATTATACCACATTTAAAATCGGGTAATATCCTATATGTATAGAAAAATTCAATATCATTACTCTCATATACCTGGTAATGTAAATGATCTTTGAGAATAATCATTAATACTAGCCAAACTATCTTGTGAACCTTGTTTAGAAGTTGGACGAACTAAAAATCCAAGTGTTGGATCAGGATAATTTGATATCTGAAATGAAATACACAGAATATATCAATGAATGTTAAAACAATTTGAATACATTTCTATAATTCAACAATTACTCGAATAATTTCATCAAGCGATCTTTGATGAAACTCAAAAGTTTTAGTAGCTAAATACTCGTTGAAGAGTTACATGATAAAATATTGCACTGAAGCACGGGTTTCTAGACCATACCATTCAACTAAAGCATTACAGGGATGTAAGTAAATTATTGTAAGCATAACTAGGGAGAATAAACAAACTGGAAAATAGCCAAATGGATTCAAAATCATTGTTATTGGCTTATCGAAACGTTATAGAACAATCAATTAATGCAAACAAATTTCCAGGTTAATTGTTACAAACCAGCCAATTGATGGAAGGTGCGACATTTTTAGAAGTTGGCTGTTACTAGATGCAACAAAAGAAAGACCGAAGAAATGGTAACACCTAAAACTACTTTTCTCGAACTTTTATTACATATATTCTTACTACATAATTTTTTGATTGAGATCATGGACCGATTGATGTTAGACCAACATTGAAAACCTGGAAGCACTGGACGGCCGTTTCGTCCTGTTGTGAGACTTTTTAGCAGCGCGCATCCACAATCCCGCTCGCGAGATTCGAGCCCAAGGCCTTCAGTCTCGCGTGCAAACGCTTAATCTACTCGACCACTGAGCCGGCACCTAATGGTGTTAATGTCTAACTTCAATCGGTTCATGATCTCAGTCAAAAACTTAACAATCTCTACAACCCCTAAACCGACGCTACATAATTGTTGAATAACTGGACATTCTTTTCCTAACTGGCTATACTCACCTTATAATCCATCGATCAAGTTTATTAACTATTATTTAAGAAACAGATAGTCTTTAACCCCTCTCCCCTAAAAATTCAACATTGAAGGCTCTCAGGTATCTGTTTGTCTAGCTCGTAGCGGAAATCGATGATAAGATAGAAAAACTAATTAAGATAATCAACATCAAGCTGTCGATGAAACATGGGATAAACATTCAAGAACTTTTTAAAAATTAAAATCACAAGTCGATCCAAGCTAGACTACCATTAAAAATCCGGAAGTACTAAACGGCCATTTCGTCCTAACATGGAACTCCATAACAATGCGCATCTACGATTCCGGACTCTGGATTTCAACCCAAAACTTTCGGCTCTGCTCGAACGCTTAACCTCTCGTACCAGGAAGAAACGGCCGTTCATTGTTTCCTGGCCTTCAATGGCGGTCCAACTTTGACCGATTCGTGACTTTAATTGTGAAAATGCTTCAACCTCCACAAATCCCCAACCTATAAAAGTCTTAAAGATTGAAAACTACTTAGGTAGATAACATATTGAAAAAGACGATTCTGTTTAAATCAATCAAGCTTTTCAAAAAAGGTTGCTAAACTTCAAAACTGATGACGACGAGAAAGCTGAAGAGCTTAAAATAGGGTTTCCTGTTGACTACCTACGACCAACTAAGATCTCGACATAGTGCACATGATGTCCAGTCACTTAGACTAGTGAATCAATCGGAACGTACTTGACAGAACTCGATCAGTAGTAAAAAGTACTTGACTGACATTATTCATTATTCAGTGATCAGTTAATTATAAACATCTGATAAGATGGCAAATATGTGAATCATTAAAATTAAAGCAAAAACTCAGGATGAACTGAATTACTGATTCATCATAATCTATGACTTGCAAGCAGCCACAACCCCAACAACGGTTGATCTACAAGTTGTTCGCCGAGCGGTCAACGTTTAGACCGACCACCTGACATTCAATAATTTGTGTACCAAAATTCAGTCGGCTGATTAAAAGGTTAAGCACTTGCCACGAGATTTGGAGATCCCGAATTCGATTTCCTGTATCAATACTGTATGAATACTCCAAAAACCCCCCGCAGTAATAAAAATATTAAAGAATTGAATGAGTTAACAACTCATGGTAAAAGATGATACGACTAAAGATTGCAAATATTAAATTTATTACAAATATTAGAAAAAATGTTTACTCTATATCTGATTACCTTTTTCACAGTAACTTCAGGTGAAACTGATCTGCCACAACGACTATTAACCATTAAACTATAACTGCTTCCACCACCTATTCCGGTGCTTGTTGCAAGACTTAATGCACTGCCACGAAAACCATTTATCAACGATGTACCACTGGTTGTACCTAATCCATAATTAATCTCTTTGAAATTTAATCCAAATGGATGACCACTAGAATGGCCATGAAAACGACCAGTTGTCCATTCCATTGATGTAGATCTTTGATTTGTTAATGTTGATCCTTTTGGTAATAAACTTGGAGAGAATGGTGAAATTGTTGAATTGATCATTAAACTATTTTTTGATGATTGTGGTATCATCGGACTGTTTGTTGCACCGGAACTAAGACCAATACCAGAGGTACTTTCAATAGACGATACAGAATCAAGCATGCTGTGTGCGTAGATTGTGAAAAATATACATATAAAATCATATTAAGGTTGGAAAATATCAAAAGAAGAAAATAATTGACCAAAGTAAACTATACTAACTAACCACTCAGATTTAAGTCAACGACTACGGGATTTTTTGCTTGGAATTCAAAACGCATTGTTCAAAGTTTATGCGTTATTATGAGTTGTGTAGGAACCAGACAAAACCTATCAAGATTTAGTTAATCTGACACTCAAAATAGATAAACATTATGAGGTTGGATAATAAACTGAACATTAGTGATTCTTAGAATAACGAAAAGTGCTAGGTCTGAAGGGTTTAAGAGTCCACCTAAATCTGTAATTCAATGAATAAATAAGCTAGCTATTCCGATGCACCCCAACTTCACTAACTAGAAAAAGAGAGATGTCCCGTTTCAGAAGAGGGGAATGTATCCCACAAGCAGCCAGAAGCACGACCAACAACCACAAGCACAATTCAAGCGTATATATGCAGCATAAAAATGTCCTTGGGAAACGTTACAAAATAGCATATTAAAAGAAATAACGAACCAATGACATTTAAAGTCTTGACAACTGGAACGCGATTGGCGCAAAAATAAGCAATTCAAATGTCCAAAGTAAAATTACAAAAATAAAACATTTACCAAATGAGTTCTGGGTATCTAACATCCCCCACAGTATGATAATGATTAGTCCTTTCATGGGAAAGTAATAGGAAACAAGTTTTTTTTAAATGTAGGAAACTCTTTTGTAGATTTTTTAAAAGGACATAAAACTTTTTAAGATTCGAACCCACAGAATAACTTTGATAAATACTCATCATTATGGATATGAAGTATCCACCCTCTGTGACTCCAACTGTAACTTATAACAATAATGCAGTGAACAGAATACGGGTGGGGACAATCAAATGTATTTGACACAAAATTTCAGGACTCGTTAATAAAATCTAACAATCAAATGGTAAATAAGTAATTTGCAAAATGTTCATCGATTGTCTCAAAATGACTCAGACTTCATTGTTCTTGCATTTCCATACAAATCACATCCTAATCCATTCTTTACTGTTCGATCCTCTTGTCTCTCTGCTGCCAGACCTTCTATTCACGACTAACATCATATACTACTTATGTCAATATAAGTAGCACATACCACAACAATACCAAATCCTACTTATCAACCTTCACTCTTAAACCTTACAATAATAAATAATTCATTGTGTAGTGGTTCATAAATTGTCGTTTCAAAAACTAATCGTCAATCAAATAAAAAACAATAAGAATCAATAAATTAATAGTTCTACCCTACATAAAAAAATATTTCCAAGATCACTATAAGAATGAGTGTAGCTGACAAACCATGAAAATCTTTACAAATAATATTATCCAGGTCCGACAACAGAACGACAAACTGTTATGTACAAAATTAATTGAAATAATCGTGAAAAGTATTACATAGGACAAAGCGATCGCTCACTCCGTCTACGTTTACATGAATACCACTGGATTGAAACTTGTAATTAATTAATCAATCTATAATTGAATGTGATCGACATCCAATGTCATGTGTGATACATGAAAGAATTATGTGAAGTTATGGTTGTGAACAGCTGTAGAATCTCAAACAATAACAAGCTTTACCAGTAGAATTCATCAGTCAATTAGATCTAGACCATCATGGAAAACCTAGAAGCACTGGACGGCCGTTTCGTCCTAGTATAGGAGACTTCAGCAGCGTACATTCACGATCCCGCGTCGCGACATTTGATACCAGGGCCTATCGCTCTCGCGTAAGAAAGCTTAATCTTTAGACCACTGAGCCGGCAGTGACGGTCTCCATGAGATATTTCCTAAAGTTCTTGTGAAAAACTGTGATAGTAGAGTTTAACCTTGTCCGTTTTGAGATAGTAACTCACTGAAGACAATGGTGAACAGTGGCGCAATTTCGTGGGTTGGTTGAAGTTAAACGTTAGCATCGTTGGATACCGGTCCAGTAGTCTAGATGTTAGGCGCTCGCGCTCGAGACTGATAGGTCCTGAGTTGGAATCTCACGAGGCTGGATCGTGGATGCACTCTGCTGAGGGGTCCCACAGTCGGACGAAACGGTCATCCAGTGATTCCAGGTATTCCATGGTAGTATGGCTGTAATCGACTCATGTATTCAACTAATAAAGAAATTCGTATTTTGATGAACATACCGACGTTTCAAATTCGGTAATCTTTCATGTTCACCAGACCATTTTTCCATAGATTTTAAAATTTCATTCAAAACGTCTTCAGGTTTAATGTCTTCACTATTAGCCTAAAAAAATATATAGAAAATTGAAAATTAATAGTTGGAAAAGTGAAGCATGTTATTTACATTAAGAATTCCTATAGTTTTTAAATCATAAACTGGTCTTCATTAAATTATCATTGGAAATTCGGGAGCACTGGAAAGCTGTTTCATCATGGTATGGGATTCTTAGTTAGAGCGCATCGACAATTTAGCGTTCACACAAACGTCTAACCTCCAGACTAGTGTGCTGGCATCCAGTGATACCAGTGTAAAATTTCAATCAATTCATGACACTGCGTAACCAACTTTTTTTTACCTTCGATCGACAGCTGTCCCACACCTGATGTGATTGAATTCCACAAGTCATAGTTTCTCATTAAAACTCTTGAAGTAAATCACTAGCTAACATATAATTGTTACACAATATCGTAAATTGATTTTGGTTAAACACTAACATCACTGGATGATAGCTTAGTGGTTTAGAGGTTAAGCGTTCTCACGCAAGACTACAAGTCTTGGGTTCATTTCCTGGTGAGGGGTCTCTGATAGTCATTAATGAGGAGTCTGATGTTAGGACAGAACAGCTCTCTAGTGCTTCCAGGTTTCCAGTGGCAATCTAAATATGGTTCAAAAACATTGAAAATTCTATGATCTCCATAAAACCCTATACTAGAAAAAAATATTTTGAGACTGTTGAAATTGCATGTTAATATCCTGACCTTCTTCCACTTACACTAAGAAAATAATCTAAACAGCTTCTTCCAATGTATATTGAAGGTATGCAGTTTCAATTCAACTACGTAATGTATCAACAAATTAATGAAGTCATCACATGAGCACGACCCTAACTGGTATATTTATGAGGAAGCTTTAGAAAACTAAGTAAAAACATCCAATTGACGAAACAATATTCTACCACAGATATAATGATGATCCTTTCATTCCCGGTAACAGTTTAAAAAAACTCTACATATCTACTTAATCTGTTCAGTAATGAGCACAACGAGATAAGAGTTATTATGGAACATGAAGATAAACGAAAATCCTACTTCTTACATATTGAAATTTAGAAGAGAAGTTATGGAAAGATAATATCCATCACTAAAGTACATAGAGTAAAGTTCATCTAAACTATTTTAAGCTGTATGAGATAAGATGGTGGTTGTACGTAGTTAATAGGAAACCGTGGACCTCGGTTTAGTGCTAGTTGACACTCATCAGCAAAATGTACCTGTAATCTTGAGGGAACTGATGCTCAATGAAAGATTCGATCCCATATCACCCAGCTTTACAGTCATAAACGTTACCACCGAGCTTTCCGGACCGCTATTGACCTCTTATAGAACTGAGATGTATTTACAATTGATTGATCACTGGCTAGTGATCGATGTCTAGGAGCATCAATTCCCTCAACATTACAGAGGCACCTTGCTGACGAGTGTCAAGTAGCACGAAACCTAGGTTCAGGGTTCCATGTTCACTACATCCAACCACCATCTTATCTCAACATAGTGCAAACAATATCGAATCACGTAGGCTAGTGGCCACATTCCAACTTGGTTGATAGGATTCAATTTACACTAAAAAGGATCTGACATACATGACATTTATCACTACCCAGTGATCAATCAACTGTAAATACTTTAAACTGTCTTATTATTATTATTATTATATAATATAAAGCTTACTTTACACTTGATTTGTGTACTCCATTGATCAATCATAACACGGGCTTCTTCTGCTTGGTAAATTAATTGATTTCTTTCATCTTGCCATATTTTATATTCCTTTTCTGCAGCCTCTTCTAATTCAAAATGACGATGTCTAAATAATTCCACTTGTTGTCTATAACATTCCATCTATAAAGAGTAATAATAAATGAAGTAGTTTTATTCTTTTAAAGTGAATAGTCTCCTTTTTTTTATCATAAACTGACGTTATTTAAGGAAACCACTGAACACATTAGCATTTTCTTTATCCACGTAACACATATGGTTAATTACATCCTACCTCATCAAGCAATATTGAATAGCATAGAAGCAGGTTGAAAGAAACTTAAAGGAGGCCGAAACAACACATGGCATCAGTAGATGATGAAAATGATTGTTGATCTGAGTCATGTTGTTAGATTCAGACTACCGGTCTGGTGTCAGTATGATGACCAAGATCAATAGGTAAATATATTGGGTGAAATAGCTTTGTGTCGTTTGAAATAGGAAAGATGCATTTGTTCTACACCTACCTCTAGATCATAAGACGCATTCTTACTTCATACATGTCTCTTATTTCTGTATTTTGGAGGCATATTCCTCGTGTTTTAGTCTTTCTCACTATCATTAACAACATGTAATTTCGATTTCCTTACCATTAAACTTGTTAACCTTATCTTATCATGCTGATCAAAACATCTCGAACAGGATAGCACATATTAGTGTCAGGACTTGTATTGATTATAACTAATTGACTCACTGATTGATCCATATCCCCTAAAGAATAAAATTAACAGTAATCAATCATAACTAATTTAGTTGTCTGATGTTATTATCATGCTCTCTCCATATTGTTATTCTTTGTTATATTCTCTAGGCTAAACAGTTTACTTATGAAAGCTTCATATTCCTTCTAGACAATATCATTATTATCAGATTAGGTTTTGTGATTTTAGAAATTTCACTGGTTGAAATCATGAGTCAATTGAAGCTAGACCACCAGGGAAAACCTGGAAGCACTGGACGGAACTCACTGAAGACAATGGTGTACGGTGGCGCAACTTCGTGGATTGGTTGGAGTTAGACATTAACACTGTTGGATGATGGCTCAGTGGTCTGGTTGGTTAAGCGCCTGGCACGAGACTGATAGGTCCTGGGTTCGAATCTCGCGGGGGGCGGGATCGTGGATGCACACTGCTGAAGGGTCCCACAGTAGGACGAAACTGCCGTCCAGTGCTTCCAGGTTTTCCATGATGGTTTAGCTTCAAATGAATCATGATTTTAACCAGTGAAATATCATTATTAAGATAAACAATATTTTATACTTACCGTTAATAAACGATCTTTAATATCTTCTAGTTCTCTTTCCATTGTTAATCTTGCTTCTTCAGCTTCTTGTACAGCTGTAATATTTTGTGTTGCATGTAATTCTTTCATTTCAATTAATTCATTACGTAATTTATTGATTATTCTTTCAGCATTTTGTAATTTTAATATAATCTCTTGATTTTCTAATTGTGCTGTACGAGCTTGTGAAGTTAATAAACTTGGACGTATACTACTACTGCTACTACTACTAGAACTAGCACTGAAACGTTGCAACACTTTAGGCAACTTTTGTGTATCTTCTAATTGAGCTAATTTTAACTGAACAATGATAACAACAACAACAACATCAAAGATACATTCGTTCATTATTGAAATAAACAGGAAACATGTTAAACATTTATACTACTTGGAGTTAAGTTGAGTGTATAATAACAAACCAATCTCAAAGCAAGAAAAATAAGTGACATTCACTAGGGAATTTGTAAACGTAATGATGGTGAATAAGCTTAGTGGAATATATTTCCATATAATGTTTGTTAAGGTTAAAATTGAAGACAAGATTGAGCAAGAATTAACGCTTTAGATTAGAAGTAAGGTTTGGAGTTAGATTTAAGAATAAAGTTAGAAGTGACGTTTAAGGTTAGGATTATATGTTTTGGTGTAATATAACCCAACCATAAATTTTAAGTCTGAATTTCAACTCGAAAGTTAAATTATAGCGATTTAAAACCTTTGATTAACCTAGAATGATAGGTCTTGGGTTCGAATTCCGTGAACGGGATCGTGGATGCTCACTACTAATGAGTTTCACACTAGGATGAAACGACTGTCCAATACTCCCAAGTTTACTATGACGGTCTAGATTTAGTTGACTCATGTATCGGTCCAAGTTGCCACACCTCATCAGCACAGAAAGACGAACACCAAATTCATAGAAATAGTCACTTCGATGGTAGTAATATATAAAAGAAAGATTTCATATAAGGATATGATACAAAGAAAAGGAATTAGTTAGTAGAAAGAAAGATATGAAGCGATTTTAATCTCATAGTTTAACGGAAGACATAGAGTATATACACCTACACCATTGTGATCCATTCTGAATAATATCACATAGAGTCTCTAATCATTGATTACGATAGTCACGTAGACCCTAACCAAGTAGTGTGCATTTACCAACATGGCTCAGACTAGAAGTTAGTGCCTTCAAGCACTGGTGCCACGTTTTAGTTTGGCCGACCCTAACTTTCTTCCAACCATTCCCAACACTAGTCAACATTATGCGTCGTGTTAATCGGTGTTCAGTTGATGAAGATTCATAACATATGTATTCACTATTTCTATTTTCCCACTTATATAGCTAAGGTAATCTGAAACATTTTCAATATTCAGTAAGTACACTGAATCCCTTACTTTCAATCATTTTCTTATTTATCTAATGAGTGATTTCTACATATTGGAATGTTATTTTCACTACAGAACGTATTTTTAATCTCTGAATCTCATTTTGTATTTTATACTAAGATTATGAACCAGTATAATTTGGACGATCAATGAAAGTCTGAAATTATTGAATATCTGTTTTGTCTTAATAAGGGCTCCTCAGTGCCAGTGGGTATTTTGCGAGTGAACTCTCAGTCAAGAGCAAATGGTGTATAAGCTCAACTACAACCAATACTCTGTCTAGTGCTTTCAGATTTTCAATGGTTGTTTAAGTTAGGTAAGTTAGTGATATGAATAAAATTCAATCCACAATCTTTCATTGATTCTATACCTACCTCAATAGCTTGTTTCTCTTTTTCTAACTTTTCATATGCAGTTTGTAAATTCATCAATTTCTTTTCACTTTCCTTCTCTAAATCAAACAATTTCACACTTGTATCTTGAAGTAATTTCCGTGTATTCATAATTGTTGTTCGACGATCTTCTTGCTATAAATATATACATAAAAGAAAACGTTACAATATAGATGAAAACAAAATGAAAAAGCTTCCTGACGACATATTACATGTCGGTGATTACGTTTCATCTCACTGCCACGCGGTAGGTAAGAGGATGTAAACAGAATAGGTCATTGTCTGTATCGATTTGATCAACAGGTATATATATCTGCTTATCATTTGTGCACATAACGATGTCGTCTTGATAATTTTACCTTTCTATTCATTTAACTTCCTCATTCTGAATAATGGAAGTATATAACGTAACTCAACCGAACAGCAGAGCATCAAGGAAATGTACATCGTTGAAGAGATAATATTTACATATGAAAACAGTGGTTCAACGTTACTTGGTATTTAGTTACTCTTCAAATGACTCTAAACTGTAATGAAGGTTAACCTGAAAGTACCTATCATAATGGCTTTCATATTCTAATTCTTAAATAGCCTCTAAAAGATTTTTTTAAGCTTGAATAAGTCGTAACCGATACGGAATATCAAATGTGTTGAAACTGAAATATTTATCGGTAATAAGATCGATTGCAAGTCAAGTAGTGTCGTAAACTGGAAATATAAACCACTAGTGATCTAAATGTTTTACACTCCCTGAATAACTAAAGTGACGTGATTTTGGTTTTGCATAGTCAACCAGTTCAATAATGTTGATTAGCATATATTTAAGTCCACTCAGATGTCTAGTGATCCTTTGTTTAAACAATCTTGTCAAAAAGTTATTAGTTCATAATGAAAACAATTGTACGTTAATCTTCAAATTCAACCCAGGAAATCAATAATGAGGCAATACAAACCATTCGAAACATCTTCATACATATTGAATAAACTAGTGAATCTTCGGAGACTCAGGATATTAACGCATAATACACTGAGTTTCAAGAGATAGATCCTGAGTTTGAGTGTTGAATGTAGGTAGATCCATCAATGAATCGAGTTTTACTGTCGTTTACTGGTTAAGTCATTTGAATTCTAACTAAGTAGGTTTTAATTATGAGTCACCACTATCCGTAATTCGATTTAGCGAGCCAGATAGTTTTACTAGCCTTGCGGCAAATAATATGTCTCAAAGCTAACCATATTAACGTGTACAGTATAAGGTGGTAGTTGCAGGAAGTCTAGATAAAACACTATTTGACCTATATTTCATGTTATTTGATACTTGTCAGTAAAGCGTACATGTAATTTTGAGGTAAATAAATCGACTTGGTGGAGATCAATCACGACCTTAATAGCTGTGTGGTGAAATCTCTGACCGTGGATCTGGTTAACAGAATCAAATTCACCGGTGCGTATCGGTTCCCTTAATATTAAAGGGATACGTTGCTGACAATTACTAAATAACGCAAAGCCTAGATCAGTGATTTCCCGTGGAATACATTCTACCACCTAACATCTCAACGTAGTCTATGAGTAGTCGAGTTACTGAGAACGAAGGCCATATTGAGATCTGATCGACAGAATTTGATCAGCGCCGAAACAGATAACACATACATGACATAGGTTACTACTCAATGGTCAAACAATTGTAAAAACTTGCACAGTTGATATGTTAAGCTACTACTTTTTTTATTATTAACCTATAAAATATGTGTAGTATCGGTTATTATGCTAAGCCCATATACCTGATTCTAGCTTTCGGACAGGTCAATCTATTATTATTATTATTAATTATTCTCTTATCAATCTTGACTGTTTTTAATATGAGCGCAGGTAGGTGTGCCCATCTTATGCTATTCATCACATGTTTGTAGCTTATTTTTGTGACTATGATTATTGAATAACCGTTGGTTAAACGGAGTTGGTTCACATGCCTTCTCTACTGCGCGTCGTTTCCCTTCGCTCTCTTCTCTTCGCGTCATTCCTCGATTACCTGTTCAATTCAATCAGTGCATGAAATATACATATTCAAAATCCATTCTCGTATTTAGCTTATTTAATTCCGTTATTCACTAACGCGATTTAAGTCGATGATAATAGACGAGGATTTACAATATTATATATCTCAATAGCAATCAGAAACGACCTCACCGAAGTCACAACCCATACCACTAAATTGGTGAGCACGTCAACAACATTGTACGGTCTAATTGACTTCAAAATGAAGGTTTTTAATGATAACATTTACTTACCTCTTTCGCTTTTGATTCTAGTACAAGTCTTTCTGTAATCCATGCTTCTTGTTCACCTTCATATTGTTCTTTAATACTACGATAACGTCGTTGATAATCAATAACATTATTATGTAATGATTCATTTTGTATTTTTAATTCAATATTAGTACGATTCAATATATTAATATGTTCATTAAGTAAAGTGATTTTTGTATTGGGCTGTTGAGCTGCAATTGCTTTTGCATATGTATTACCCATATTGAAATTCGTAAGATAACCAGTTATATCCTTTAAAAAAAACCCAGTTAAGTTAACAATCATTGTATGTTAATAAGGAGTTTAGACAGTGAAATCCGAGTCAATATACAAATTGATTCATGGATTGGTTAAAGTTAGACATTAACACCGTCGGATACCGACTCAGTGATCTAGAAGGTTAGGCGTTCACACACGAGACCAAAGGTCCTGGATCCGAGTCCCGCATGTGGAATCGTGGATACGCACTACTGAGGAGTCCCATACTAGGACGAAACGACCATCTAGCGCTTCTAGGTTTTCCATATTCGAATACAACATTACAGAATATTCTGGTAAAATCTGAAAACCATATAGTAAATACTTCATTTGTAAAATGTCAATCGATCATCCCAGACTTCATTGTTCTATCGCTTCCACACTAATCATTTTATGTTCTCGTTCTCCTTTCTTCGATCTTCTTAACCTTTTGCCGCCAGACATTTTACTTTAGGTTGATGATACATACTACTTATATCCGTCGATACCAGTAACACACACTACAGTATGAGTGAAGAGCTTAAGATTTAATGACGTTCAATAATAATGCGATATATCTTACTTAATCTGTGTTAAAACTACTCTCGTTCAATATCATACTTGAAGTATACTAAAATGAGAAATATACTGATTTTTATATATTACAACATCACCCCCCCCTTTTAAGCAAGAAGATGTTTACTATTTGTGTTTAATATATCCATTCTGACTTTAAAGTACTATTATCTAAGCTCATATGTGGTATACTAATATAATATGTTAATAAGAGACTGGTCTAGGTGATCGACATACTTGGTTACTTGAACAGTACATAATACAGAGGCTAGAGATCATATTATATCAGATATACAATTCACAACCAAGAATCAGAGAATCAGAGAAACGTTAGACAATATGTTATTACAAGCAGTTACCCTAAGTGAATCCAAAGCAGAGATCAATAGGAGGAAGGTAAATCACATATTTAATAGTCAGTAAGTTCAGTGCCTGTTTTTTCCACGCTCAATGATCAGTGATATTTTACTCTTACTACCACAAATCACAGTTAATGAGTTCTTTGGATTTGAAATCGGCCTATATTGCTCTTACATGTAAAGAATTACCAATAATTTATTCAGACTATGATAAACTTCTTCATACTAATCAATTACTGAATAGTAATTATCATCATATCTAAGACTTGATGTTTTGAATACTCCGTTAATTCATAGTTTTCTATTCAACAGATTAGTAAACAAATAAATGATGACTTCAGTGGTTGATATGATGAGCCTATTGAAGTTAGACGAAGATGGAAAACCTTAAAGCACTAGATGGCCGTTTCGTCTTACTGTGAGACTTCTCAGTAGTATGCATCGACGATCCCACCTCACGAGATTCAAACCTAGGACCTATGAGTCTACAATGTGGTTAGATGATCAACTTTTTAATGATAGATTCTTTAAATACTAAACAAACAAATTAAATTATTTTGAGTTATCATGTTAAAATGAAGGGATAACTTTGAACTTTAAATTTATCTGGTTTAGATCAATAACAGTGTCCGATACCTATACCTTGTTAGATTTAATCTCTATGAGTGAATTCCCATGAAGTTGTTAATTAATTTAAAACTCTATAACAAGAAAGATAGTAGCATAGTTCAAACATTAGTTTGTTGTTAGGATAATTTCAGTTTAGATTTTCTAGTTAGCTTTTTATCATTTAATCACTCTCTAGTTAATGTGTATTAAAACTGTAATAGTATCATTTAAACAAAATTCAAATCAGGTGAATTACAGTCTTCATATTGTGAAATGAATTTGACTTGACCGATATTGATGTAAATGGTTCAGATGGAGGTGATCTTCTTGAAATCGGATACATTCAACGAAATAGTTTTACAACAAATCTCCTATTATTTGATCGATTTCAACATTGATTAGAGGCTATCAAAGTACATAGAACAAACTATTTGTTGTATGTGGAGAAATTCAAGTAGATAATTTTTGATAGAGTTTTGTTCTCTAAGCTAAATAGTTTGATTGGGGAGCTTTCATCGTTCGTCTGAACGATATCAACAGTACAAACTTCAGGTCAATCACTTCTATCTTAAGTTTATGTTAATGATATTCTCTAGAAAAACAATAAAATATAGTGGAACGAATGATGAAATATCAATAAATTTAATGAATATGGAACTTTCACTTGATATTGTTTTGCTTGTATCTTCCCATTAGGGTTTAAGACTGCAATTAATCAGTCTGTTATCGGCATATGTGCATCCTGTGCGTATGGCTCGATATTGCCTTAATTCACAAGCTTTTTGTAAACAATGATGGATAGTGTCTAGCACTGGAATCCGGGACTCGCGTTTCGTCCTATTTGGGATTCGTCAGCTGGATGTACCTGTATCTCAGAGTTGATGTTCACTCTGGGACTCGAACTCAGTGCCATTCGCTTCAAACGTCAATCGCGTTATCCACTCAGTTACTGAGTCCTGATGGCCAATTGCTTGTGCAATGGGGTGAATTTAAGTTCACTTGGTGTTATTTTACTTGTATCTTCTCATTGAGGTTTAAGACAGAAATTGATCAGTCGTCTTTTGTTGACATATATACATCCTGTGTATAATGCCTCGAGATTACCTTAATTCAAAAGCTTTATAACACAAAGATGGCTAGCATTAGATTCCATTTTCATGCGGGTTTCGTCTTATTTGAGACTCGTCAGCTAGAACTTTGTTTTATTATTATTATCATTATTATTATGAAAGAGGAGGGGGGTGGGAAAGAGAAAACATAATAAATGATTACCTTTCTACTTCTTTCTTCTGATGTATGCCTTTTATCTAATTTACAACGTAATTTTTTTAATTCAATATATAAATCATCTTTTTCACGTTTAGTTAATGATAATTCTCTTCTTAATTTATCCACTTCAAATCCACGTCGATTTAACATTAATTCACGATTTGTAAGATTATTATTATTATTATCTGATTGACTTGATTCACGATTAGTATGATTAATACTACTATTATTATTAGTAGTAGTACTCATTAAAACTGCTTCTTCCATACGTTTACGTAGATTTTTCAATTCTTGTTCTTTATTTGTAAGTCTATTTAGTTAAAAAGAAATAACATGTAACGTTGAAATAACAATTGAATTACACAAATCTTAAGTATGATTTTAAGTAAAGATGGATAGTGGCTAACAGAGGAATCCAGTTTGATACGCGTTTCGTCCTATTTGAGATTCGTCAGCTGGATGTACCTGCATCTCAGAATTGATGTTCACTTTGTGACTTGAACCCAGAACCGTTCGCCTCAAACGCCATCGTGTAAACCACTTAGCTACTGAGTCCTAATAGCCACTTGCTTTTGTAATTGGGTGAAGTTTAAATTCACTTGGTATTGTTTACTTGTATCTTCCGATTGTTGTGTAGGATCGCAATAGATCAGTCTCTTATTGGTATATGTATAATCGACTTTAAGGGACAATTGTTAATGTAAAGGGTAATGGTACCATCAGAGTTTGGAGAACGAAATAGATTAGTCAATTTATACTGAAATCCATAATTACAGTGCTGATTCATACAAAAACAGAAAATGGCTCTCCCTTCCGATCAATTACAGTTGCTATTTCAATGACAACAGAAGAGTTTTATAAAGAATAAATTGGAGTTTATAGAGAAATTACACACACGGCTGCTGAATCATCCATTCTTTGGAGATGTGACGGGAGTTAATGAACTAATTTCTAAATTGCTTACAGAGCAGAAAAATGATTGCAGAATGCATGAATGTGTCGATAAAAGCCTCTATGAATCGTTGACAAGCAATAATGTAGGCGAAGCATTAGCAGTCATTCATGATCCGCTCAGTGGTTAAGAAACGTCTATTTCAGAGACATGCCCTGTAGCGAGTTCAAATCCCATTGTCCCCGAAACACAATATACAAACACTGACTTGTCCAGCTCACAGAAAGACGATGTCTTATTAAATGCTCATGAAATTATTTCAGTACCCGCCTACGAAGAAACAGAAAATGAATCAAGTAGCATAATGCAGATAGTTGTATTAAAGGAGCTCATCATTCTACGACAAAAGTATTTGATGAATCTACTTATCGGGCTGTTTTAGTTGTTTTATCAAATATGAGTTATCTTAATAACTTACATGCTTTTGATCAAATTTCTTACAAAAATGATAAAAATTTGTCGGATGTATTAAATGACAGTCAAGAACCTAATGGAATTTTGATAGATGCTGATTATTCTTTTGATCCATTATCTACTAATGAGATTTTCAAGAAATTCAGTGGAAATGTCTCGGAAGAATCAAACCTTAATAACCTCATATCAAGTGTCGTTGATCCTCACCATTTAGTCAGTTCTCGTAAACTCTCAATTCAATTCGGGAAATATGTTTTAAATAGAGTCACATTAACTGTAACCTGGGAATATGAGGACCCAACATTATTTCGTGGGGGAGGATTAAGTCCAAAAAAAATTAGAGTCAGGATCTAAACTTTGAGACTTTAAAAAAAAATGAAGGGAAGGTGATATGACGGAAAGATATAAAAAGTAGCATTAAAAAATCAAGACAATCAGCATTCAACTGACAAGTTATAACATGAATATTACCTGTCTTTTAATTCTTCATATCGTTTCTCAACATCTATTCGTTTTGATTCAGCATTTTCACATTGCATTTTGATATTTTCTGTATTTTGCCTAGATTCTTTCAAATATGCATGTAATTCAGTTAACATTTTATCTTTTTCAGTAATGGCAGTACGTAATTGAAGTACTTCATTGCCAAGATGTTTCATAGTATCTTCATTCTGATCAACGATTCTTTTAAGTTCATCACGATTCACTTTTGTATCTTTATAGAATGTTAAGAGAAGAATATTTATATACATTAATTATTAGTGAGTAAAATAAAAGACTTTGTTAATACCCTAAGTGCACTTCTTACACATAGCTGTCCATTCTTTATTATAGAGTCTGATTGATACTTGACACAAATTAGTCTATTTCTTACGAACTGTCGTGTAAGCCATTTATTGGTAGATAACTGGATCCTATGTATGTAAATTGACAGATCAACTTAAGATTACTACTATTGTATGAATTGTACAATTCGTAGTTAAAATAGCCATAGGATGAACTCAGCTGGACTATTGGGCACTGAGCACAAACCTCACCGAGGATAGAACTCAAGTTCATCAGGTCTTGCAGTTGGTACTTAGTCTTAAGATCACTAGAATTGGCAACTATTGGTAACTAATGATTTCAAATTAGGTAGGTCATCAAAATCGTCAAACGATTATCCATTGGCAATAGCGATATATGTACCACACTAAATATAGTGGCACTACTGAATGTCCTTTATTTAATTTCCACCATGTTGGAGCTTTAATTAATGAAGTGCTGTACATGAGTATAAAATCAACCGAACAAATATTAAGAGAATCTTGAAACCTGTTGTCATACAGTAATATTTTTTTCACCAGATAGCTCAACATACAATTTAGTTGATAGGTTTAAACTACTGATTAATACAATAGTAGTATCAAATGCATGCAGACATTCTTATTATTGTGGTACCAATATTTTTACAAGTAAATTAACATTTAAGAATGGTGATTTCAGATACTAAACTGTAGAACAAAACAGTAAAGCTTATTTCTTATCAAAAAATAACTTTATAGTGTTGGGTTTTAGCTCACACAGTGTAAATCACGAGATTATCTTACGTAGAGCACCACTGAAAGTTTGGAATTACTGGGGAGATGTTTCATCAGAAGTAATCATGAACATTCATGAACGTGTAGGTGTGAATCAAACCTACAACTATTGGTTTAACATCTAAATTTAGTCAAAGACAAGGGAAAAAGACCATCCTTTATTAACAAAAGGTCTGTCATTTTAAGAAAGAAATTTTCATACCTTTCAACTCTTGTGCAGTAGTATTCAACTCAGCTCGTAGTCTTTCAATTTCTGCAATTTTAGTACTTAAACGACAAGATGCTCCACTGATTTCTGCAGCTTTGGCTTGAGCTAAATCACGTTTTGTTTGTTCCAACTATTTAATAGACATGAAAAAGAGCATTCAAAGTATGACCATTTCAGTTGAAAAATATCTTTCTATTCATGACGAAAATTTGTGTTAATATGAGTGAAATGAGGGGAAATGTGAAAGTTGTAGAAGCTGTTCTTTGAAGGTTAAGTGGATTTATTCATAATGAATATTTATTGAACACTTGGTTTCTGTATTGTTAACCGCTCATAGTTTGAAGTACGTCAGCTAAAAAATTGCAGTCTTGTATTCATCTTATGTACCCATATGAGGTTTTTAAGCCTATAAACTACAGACTAATGTCAGAAAGAGTATAAAGATTGAGTATACGGTTATTATTGTAGGGAACACAGTGTTCGTGAGTATATGGTAAGGTTATAACAGCTAAATGGTACATGTTGTGATTTCTAAGGTGATATATGTATTTTCGATGAACAGCAACATGTGCTAAACATTAGCTAAGCAAACTATCTTTCAGGTGTTCGACAAAATATAATTGACAGATTTTGATTGAGATCATGAACCGATTGATGTCCCACAATAGGACGAAACGGTCGTCCAGTGCTTCCAGATTTCCAAAGGTGGTCTAACATCAATCGGCTCATGATCTCAATCAAAATCTTAATAATCTCCACAACCCCTATACTAATAATTGACAGAATTTAATTAATATAGTTCAATGGTCATATTTAACTGATAATCAGCTCACATAATGAATTCATCTCTACTCAGAATTAAGATGTTAAACAATGTCAACGTGATTGATCTTATCCAAATACCAGGGGCTTTTCAGCACATATTAGTTATAAATAAACGTCATATGTTAATGCATTTGAAAAAATTAAATAACTAGGGACTATATTCTGTAAATCATTCCAATTGCATAGTAAAGGAGATAGTCACTGAGTTTGACTGCAATCGATCAGTCTCATATTGGTATATGTGCAACCTGTGCTGATTGCCTCGATATAGCCTTAGGTCACAAGCTTTTTAAGTAAATATGGATAGTGGCTAGCAGTGGAATCCAGATACATCGATCTGAAGACATCCCAAATAGGACGAAACGCGCGTCCAACTGGATTCCACTGCTAGTCACTATCCGTATTTGCTTCAAAACTATTAGATAGTTCTAAAATATTCATTTCATTATCTAGTGTTTAATAATTTGATGTCACTGTATTCCACTGAGACGCAAACCCATTAATCAAAACTCCAAGTCTCTTATCAATTGGTTAATAAATGAAACATGCTGCACATTATTAATTGTCAGGGTTTTCATTTCATGATTTTCGATAATCAAGACTGAAGTGAATGATATCTAATGACTTTCGAACTACTTGAGCGGATAGATGCTTAAGTCTCAATAGTAGCATCTAAACTGATATGTAATTACGTCTAGCTGAAAAGTTATCTACAGAATGAAAAACATTCTGAATTTTTTTTATTGAGATTATGAATCGATTGATGTTAGAGCACCATTTAAGACCTAGAAGCATTGGACGGCCATTTCATCCTACTATAGAACTCCTCAGAAGTGTCCATACATGATCTCGCACTCGGGATTCAGACCTAGGGCCTTAGATCTCGCTCGCGAAGGCTTAACTTCTAGATCACTGGGTCCATGTCAGGCAGAGCCAGGTATCTACCTCGTTGCAATAGAAAATGGTCGCTCAATTTTGTGGATTGGTTGAGGTTAGACATTAACACCGTGGGATGCCGGGTCAGTGGTCTAGAGGTCAAGCGTTCATGCACAAGTACAAATTCAATGGTTTTAATTGGTAAAGGTTGACTATGCCAATGTATCATTCAAATTTAAGATAATGGCTCTTATATTTTTGGTTGACATTCATGACTCAATGATGGATAGCTTGTACTGTATTAAAGTAAATCCCACCAATATTTCGTTAGTAAGTTGTTAAATGGTGATAAACATCAGAAGACTTAAGAATAACGATCATGATTAATGGATTTTCGAATGTAACTTATCAGTGATTGGTTTGTTAGATCCATGATTTAACTGTATAAACGGTAATCCATATGAATAGAAAGGAATCTTCCACTAGATATCTAACTATTATTATTGACCCAAAATCTTAATCCTGACACTCTTTTTGAATATTTTTTGAAAGGATGTTATTGTGTCTGTTATTCAATTAAACCACTTGGATTCCGATTGGCTAATTATCAGCCCAATGTCGTCAATACAACATAGCCTTGTGTAGTATGTAACACTAATTAGAATTGGAACACCTGGCAGCAGAAGGTTGGAATGATCGAATGAAAGAGAACCAGAATAGAGAGCAACTCTAATAGCAACGAAGGAACAATGAAGATTGAGACAACTAATGGAGAATTTGCAAATGAAGTATTGAATTTGTGGTTTGCAAGCAGTTAGTTGAAATTCACTTAGTATTGTTTACTTGTATCTTCCGATTGATGTTTAGGACTACGATTAATTAGTCTTTTATTGGCATATATGCATTCTGTGTGGATTGAGTCGATATAGCCTTAATTCACAAGCTTTTCAAGCAAAGATGGATAATGGCTAGCAGTAGAATCCAGTTTGATGAATGTTTCGTCCTATTTGGTACTCATCAACTGAATGTACTTGTATCTCAGAGTTGATGTTCACTCTGAGACTTGAACACAGTACCATTCAATTCCAACGCTATCACTTTATCCACTTCACTTAGCTACTTAATCCTAATAACTACTTGCTTTTTGTAATAGGGTGAAGTTGAAATTCACTTGGTATTGTTTTACTTGTAGCTGCAATTGATCAATCTTATATTACCATATGCACATACTGAAATATTAGTTTATTTGAAATATTACATAATATGTTATATAATTTATAATATTATCATTGAGTCAATATATGATTATTATCAGAATGGGTTTTGTGGAGATTTTTAGGAATTCCACTGGTTGAAATCATGAGTCAATTGAAGCTACACCACCATTGAAAGCCTGGAAGCACTAAACGGCCGTTTCATCCTAGTATGGAACTCTTCAGCAGTGCGCATCCACGATCCCGCCCCCGCGGGATTCGAACCTAGGACCCTTCAGTCCCACGCCAGGCGCTTAACCAACTAGACTACTGAGCCGGCATCCAACGGTGTTAATGTCTAACTTCAACCAATCCACGAAGTTGCGCCACCGTACACCAATGTCTTCAGTGAGTTATTATCTCACAACAGACCTGGTTGAACTCCACTAATTAAAATTTCAATAAATCAATTTACTTCATACCTCACGTTTCATTTGTTCAATAGATGATTTATGTCCACGTATTTCATTATTACGTCGTTCTAATTCATCATCTTGTTCAAATATTGAATCTTCTCGTAATTTTAATTCTTCTTGAAGTTCTCTATTGTCTTTCATCAATTTCTCTTTTACTTTTTCAGCCTGTGTAAGATTATTACGAATCTATTTTAAATGATAAAAGAAAATATAAAAATTAACATTTAAGTGTAAATTTCCTGTTTCATGATTAACAAATAGAATTCAAGATTTATATCTTTTCTCACTTTGTGTAAGCAATGATGGATAGTGGCTAACAGTAGAATCCAGTTTCGTCCTACTCGTGACTCGTCAGCTGGATGTACCTGCATCTCAGAGTTGATGTTCACTCTGGGACTCGAATCCAGTACCATTCGCTTCAAACGTCATCGCGTTATCCACTCAGCTACTGAGTCCTGATAGCCACTTGCTTGTGCAATGGGGTGAATTTGAATTCACTTGGTATTGTTTGGCTTGTATCTTCCCATTGAGGTTTAAGACTGAAATTGATCAGTCTGTTACTGGCATATGTGCATACTGTGCGTATGCCTCGATATTGAGTTAATTGACAAGCTATTTGTAAGCAATGATGGATAGTGGCTAGCAGTGGAATAGGACAAAACGTGCGTCCTGGTAGTCATCAATCTATTCGACTAGTAAGGTACTATTTAATTAGGAATTGTATTTTGAAGTTATTGACATTCCAAACCATATTTAGTACGTGTACATTTTGAGAAGATGAATTGTTAATACCCGTAAGTACTGGTTTTTAATCTACTTTTGAATGGTGAGAATCAAGATCATTGATAATAAATGTCGACAGGTGATTGAATCATAGTTCTAAAAGAATTGATAAGCTGATGATGTAGTTTAGAACAACGACTAAACCATCCATCTCAGAGGATAAAACTTCATCAGAATTGATCAACCTTCATCTTACTTCCGTCAGTAGGTTTGATAAAGTTTTAATTCAAAGACAAGTTAATAAATAAAAGTTAACCTGGAAGATGATGTCATTTTTAATATAATATGGTCTACTCTACTTATGTTAACACATATAAGTAGGTAGTATTTAACACTAATCCAAAATGGAATGCATGCCAGTAGAAGATTGAGAAGAATGAATTGAATAATACAGGAATGTAAATAGATAGTAATTGTAATAACAAGAGGAGTGAAGGAACAATGAAGTTTGTGATAGACAATTGATGAAACATATACAAATAAAGTATTCAATATATGGTTTTCATATAGTTCTGCATTAAACAATAATGTGAATCGCCCCCCACCTGAGTTCCTATTCACTACAATGGATTATAGGTTGTTTTAACTGGTTGAAAATGTGGTCTTTAGTATCAATCTACACATTTAGAAAGTAAGGAATTCTTAAGGTTTTCATAGTTCACAATGTATTATACTATTAAGATGTTTCGAAATACCAGGATGGTAGGTTAGGTAAAGTATGTTGTTAATAAACTTCACGCAATAACTTTGTAATGTTGGTTACTATGTTAAGCCCATATAACGTATTCTAGCTTCTGAACAACTCAATTTATCCATTCTTCTTGAGTCAAATTTTGACTTTGTTAGTTATTCACTTATCATTCTTGACTGTTTTTATATGCGCGTATGTGTGTGCACACTTCTTATCCTATTCTTCCCATGTCTGTAACTTATTCTTATCTGGCTATAAATATTGATTAACACTTGATTAAACGGAGTTGGCTCACACACATTCTGTACTGTGCGCCATCTCACTTCACTCTCTTTTCTTCGCTTCCTTCTCTTCATCCTTCTTATTGTCTGTCCATATCAGTGAGTGTACAAAGTATACGTATTCAAACATCCATTATCATATTTGACTTATTTAATTACATTAGTAACCAACGCGATTTCATTCGATGATTATATACGAGCATTGGTGATATGTATATTTCAATAACATTTGTACAATCTAATTGGAGTCAGATTCAGGGCCACTAAAACATTTTGTTTAAACAAATTTCAGGAGGATATAAATATGCATATTTCAAACGTTACCGAATGTGGCTGTTTATTATTGATAGTTGATATTAAAAATCTTAACCCTGACGAATTCATACGTTATTCTCTAAACAGACACTCTATGATAACAGGCCCGAAATGTCTAGATACCTATTATTCTATCAAGTCATTTCATACGGATTCCAAATTTCATAAGTATCCTACCATCTTCCCTTAGTATTCTTTATCCATATTTCGAAAATAGAACATACGTAACTAAGCAAAGATGGATAGTGGCTAGCAGTGGAATCCAGGAGCCGCTTTTCATCCTATATGGGACTCGTCAGCTCTGCTTATAAAAGCTTGTGAATTAAAGCAATATCAAGGCATAAGCAGAGTATACACAAATGCTAATAATAGACTGATCAATTTCAGTCTTAAACTTCAACGAGAAGATACAAGCAAATGAATACCAAGTGAATACGTAACTAAGTCTAAAGTTATTTCAATCACTAACTGACTTCAGGGATCGAACCCAGGGCTCTCAAGTCTTAGAGTAAGCATATATACATACATCATGGTAATATTATTTTATCCTCAGGGCTACTTACAATTTGCATTTCTTTTCTCATACATTCAATTTCTTTTTTATAACTAGTTATTTCAACATTGGTCCCCAGTTTTTGTGACTGAAAAAGAAGATCAATAAAAATAAGAAAACACCAACAACAAAAAATCAATGTTAACAAAACTATATTGACATGGTAATAGATCCCTTGATCCCATTGTTGGACCGAATGAGATGATTTCAATCGAATCGTATTAGAAGTCGAATGTTTAAAGAATAATAAAGCATGACTACATTTAATATTGAACAATAGAAAGGATAATAAACGAGTTCCACTTCTAATAAAAGTCTATTTTGGAAATTTTCCTCATTCTATAAATATCATAAGATGGTTGTTGAAGGTAGTCCAACAGGACCAGACATACATGACATTGATCATTACCCTAGTGATCAATCAATAATTGTATCTATCAATATCATATTGTTTTATGGAATCTCTTAAAATCAACTATTCAGTAGATGAAAGTAATTGAATTGCTTGAAATGTAATAATCTTGATATATACTATGTGAACTATTGAAGTATCTACTGAAGTACCTATTTCTTATTTCATAATATATAAAGTTTCGTCAATATCAGTTGATATGCTCCATATGAAGTACCTTGATATCTTCTGATCATTCGTTATTCTTCTGTCTATTAGAAACAAGTTATAGCCTGTCAAATATTCCAATATTTGAAAGAACCAATATTGATTGAAAGGTTCAGTAGGACAACATCTATATGATCAGTATTAAACTAGACTAAAAGGATATTTTCAACTTTATTCATCTTATGAACCAAACGAAGTACTTTTAATATTGTATACATTTCTATCATAAATTACCAGTTGAGGCAGTTCCAAGCAGTATTTTGAAACATGTTATGATGTCAGTGGATTTACAAGTCTACTGTATAATTGTAGAGAAGATTTGTAGCTCAGGTGGATGGAGCTTTCATCGTTCTTCTGAACGACATTGTCAGCACAAACTTCACGATCAAAACATCCAGCTCAGAGAACAAAACTCTATCAAAATTTGTATAAACGTTTTTTGTGAAACATCTTCAGATCTTAGGTTATTTTTCATTTTATTCAAATGTCTTAAAAATAACCTGATCATCAAATTTACATCATAGACTCATCTTCTTCACAGGGGATGGTACATAGATAATTCAGATCTTGCAACGAACGACATACCATTAAATCATCTAGTCAGCATCTGATAGTGTACGTGTTTAATCTGAACTAATTAACTGATCATACTAGAAAGAAAAATGTGCTTAGTTCATTTTGCTTTCCAATACTTTTCTAATTAAGATCAGTCTATGATGCATAATATAAACATTCAACAATCTATACAAACACTTATGTCAATGAAAGGAACACAATTGAATAGTATCAACCAACAATAGATCAACATAAATTCATCCAAATATTGTAAAAGAATAAGCAAACCTTGATTTCACTTGGTTCCTTCTCCATTAATGCACGCATTGCTTCATTCATTTTACGCATTTGTTCAACACGTGATTTTAAATCAGCAATTTGTTCATCACGAGCATCAAGTATTTCTTCTTTTTCATCCAACTAAAATAAATTTGATGTAATTCATCTCAAATCATTGAAACAAATTAATAGATTTCAATAAATATTTATGTTCAATGCATGAATCAATTCAAGTTAGACCACAATGGAAAACGTGAAATCACCAGCCGACCATTTCGTTATATTATTGGACTCTTCGGCAGTGCGCATGCACGATTAAACTCTTGACCACTGAGCTGATATCCAACGGTGTTAATGTCTAACTTCAACCAATCCACGAAAATGCTCGATCATCTTCCATTGTGTCGAGGTATATATCTGTCTCTATGTGACATGGATTAACTCGATTGACCACGGCTTCCCACTAGAACTTCGAAATTCCCTCATAATGCTAGTCAGTAGTGAGCACATGGTAATTATGCGGTTGTGGAGATTATTAAGTTTTTGATTGAGATGATGAATCAATTGATGTTAGACCATCATTAAAAACCTGGAAGTACTGGACAGCCGTTTCATCCTACAATGGGACTCCTCAGCAGTTATTCTAGTTTCTGAACAGATCAAGTTATTCATTTTTCTTGAATTAAATGTTGACCTTGTTAATTATTCGTTTCGTTTAGGCATTCCCTTGCCTGGGTTCGCCTCGATTCGATTTGATTATGGATACTGAGTCACGCTTAACTAAACTGAGTTGGCTTACATGCTTTACCAATTTACATACTTATGTGAAGCTAGGTAGATAGGTCGTTTGATGCGTACTTTATCCGAAAGAATTCAAGAACATTATCCGGCGTGACTAAAAACAGGAGGAAACGGCTGAATAACAATTTCAATAATCGAACACCATGTGAACACAGGTCACTCAGTCGAAGTCATCTGAAAGGTAAGTAGAAGTCTTCTAAAGACAATTAGATTGAATCTTCTCTCCATTGCCGAAGGAATATACATACATCTGGAAAAACCAGAATTGTGTGTGCAAAAGAGATTGGACCAACCTCTTCTTCTTACATGGTCTTAATGTCTTATAATCTTTTTCTTTATTTTCCTTCCTCATACTCTTCTTCCTTTAAAGCCATCTGCTTCATCTTCCATCTTCCCCTGAAATCTTCTACCCCCAACTGGTTTTTTTCTGTTTCTATGATCCTCCTGATTACATTTAATCTCAATTTCAACATTTTTTTCTTATCATACTGAACCATCCTTCCCCCCTCATCCTTTCACATAACTGCCAACATCATAAAGAATATCTAATTCAATCAACAATGATACTGACTTGATTTACTTACCTCTTTTTGTAATATCTCACTTCGTTTACAATCTAATTGTTTTATAGAATTTTGATCAATAGAAATATTGGATTTCGATGCTATTTCTAAATGTTTTTGTAAAATTAAAGTATGTTGATGTTCTTCAGAGAGAAGTTTTTCCAAAGATCGAATTCTTTGATATGGATCCTAAATGATAAGATGAAAACAATCATTATGAATAGGTATTCAATTCTAATTTCATTGAGTTAATTTTAAAATGATTTATAGCTTAGATGAATGATTTGGATGATGTTTTTTTTCTTGAGTTAGATGGTTTGGTTGTGGAGCATTCACAGTTCTTCTGAATGATATCCTTAGCAATGATAGGTTTAAGGTCAATATTACTTACTTTCATCATGAGGCGTCATAGTTCTTCTAAATGAAGACCTTCTGACTCCCAGGGCAGAGTTTAAAAGGTTTGAATAATTTTTTCTGGTAAGCGTTTTTTTTAGCGAGTTAGTTTTCTACGGGATGCGGACGCTAACCCCATGCCCAACCCTCCTCCTTTATCCAGGCTTGGGACCGGCAGTAGCCCCCCGAGGGACTTCAGGTCAATATGAACCATTAAAAATCCAGGTCTACAGGACAACCTATGAACCATATGTAGAGAAATTTTAACACCACTTCTGTCTGAAGTTTAGGTTGACTGAATGTATCAGAAATCTGAAGCTCATTCACAATGACTAATTTTGTCAATTAGATCTAATCATTAGGCTGCCATACATATTCCAGTGTAATTTGAAAATTTCATCATGATAATCTCTTATCATTATTTTGATTTGAAAAGATAATTAACTGATATAGACATTCTAAACTGTGATATCTACAGTAAATTGTACACTTTGACAATTTAAAAAGATTTAATTTATTCATGAGTTGATTAAAGCTAGACCACCATGAAAAACTTGGAAGCACTGGATGGCTGTTTCGTCCTATTATGGGATTCCTTATCAGTGCACATCCAGCCATTGAGACTTGAACTCAGTACCATCGGTCTCTCATACGAACGCTAAACGTCTAGACTACTGATCCGTTTGACCGTTGCTTCCAAGTTTTCCATAGTGGTCTAGCTTTAATCGATTCATAAATTCTACCATTAAATTACCACAATCTCAACAAAAGCCTTATTCTAATTCAATTAGTTCATCAAAAGTACTCATGATGAAATAAAATCACTTGAGAAAGATCGACAACTGGTTATTAAAATTTACTTGGTATTGTTTGCTTGTATCTTCCCATTTTATTTAGGACTGCTATTGATCAGTTTCTTATTAACATATATGCATCCTGTGTGGATATCACTGCTAGCCACTATCCATCTTTGCTTATAATGCTTGTGAATTAAAGCAATATCGAGGTGGTCCGGACAAGATGCACATATGCTAGTAAGAGACTGATCAACTGCAATCCTATACACCAATGAAAAGATACAAGCAAACAATACCAAGAGAATTTGAACTTTACCCCACTGCACAAGTATGTGACTATCAAGACTCAGTGGCTAAGTGGATAACACGATATCGTTTGAATTGAATGATACTGTGTCCAAATCCCTCAGTGAACATCAACTCTGAAATTCAGGTACACTCAACTGTCGAGTCCCAAATAGGATGAAACGTGCATCAAACTGGATTCCACCGCTAATCCGTGATCAGTTTTAAATTGATTCAAAATTTTAATTAACATAAATGTGAACTATTTATCAATGATCCCTATAGTCATTTAATCATCTCCAAATCTGTAAGGAAGACATTTAAATTGTATTAAAACATTGAATCAAGTGTAACAGTTAGATGGAGAATTAACTCAATGAATATCTCTCTCAATACTTTTCAGTAACATTGTCTAAACATACAATCGACAGTCATATATGAAATAAAGTAATAAATGATTGTAAATAGAAGATTTAACTGAATAACTCACTACTGTTTTAACTGATTCATTTGAAATTTCATCAACTTTCTTAGTTACAGATGATTGATCTTCCATTGTGTAATTCACATTGAGAAGACTGAAATAATATAAAAAATAGTCATCATAACTATTATTATTACTATGATGGTCAATATAGAAATTCTGGATTATTTAATAGTTTGTTTCCTAACTCTTTGATATGAATCTCTTTCGTGTTTGGAAACATTCATAGGCATATTCACTCAAACTCAAAAAACATCATTGAAGAACTCAGTTAGTATCTAGTTGTCTGTATGATACGACTTCAGTAGGTTTGTGACATAGTGGTAGCGCTATGATTGAATACCATCGTTCTTAACATCATTAACCTTCATATCTATGATCTTTCTATTACAACACTGATAGTTTTGTTTAAATGCTTATATTTACTACTTAAGTATGTCTTTGGAGTTTGCATTTCTGAATACTTATAGCTAAAGAGTTCCTATCTCAGTCACTCACAATCAAATTTAACGTAGAACTTGGGAAATATGTGCATTCTGTTCATGTTGTTACACTACATTGACACAGCGAAAAGTCCCAGATTAATCGAGGTAATAACATGATTGATTGTAATGATACCAAAATTAAGTATAGAAGAAACGGTTTGAGAAAAGATGTGGATTTAGGGTGTAGAAAACTAAAAGGTAATCTAAAAATTTAGGATCTAGGGGGGACAAAAACTGAATACTTATGAGACATTTTACGTAAATTCTCTAGTCAATAATTGCAGAAATCACGAAGGCGACAAGTATGTAGTCTGCATCTAACTACACTGTATGGCCCAAGTGTCAATCATTTCATGTGAATTGATTCTACGTCTTGTTATTGTTGCTTCTTGTTTTCCTCCAACCTACTCGTACATCAGACAACATCGCCCATCAATATAAAGAAGTTATAATTTACGATTTAAAATGGTTCTCCGACTAATGCCATTTCTGTGATAAGTGGTAAATCCATATACTAATATGGAAATAATTTTATAGCATGAATAGGCTGTTTTTCAGTTCATAGAAATGATCATTCCTTTTGATCAATGTCATCAAATGTTATAAGTGAAAGCCACATAGTCGATTAACAGTGATTAACATTGTATACATAGTCAACATATACTTAAAGTTATGAATTGGAGATTGCTACCAATTATCAAAAATCTCCTTTTATTTACTAATTTAACGTAGTATTGTAGGGAATGAGAATACAAGTGGGGACAATCGAATGTAATTGAACACAAAATTACAGAATATTTTAATGGAATCTGAGAACCATACAGTTAAGACCTCATCTGCAAAATGTCAAACAGTTGTCTCAGTCTTCATTCTTTCTTCATCTCTACACTAATCATTCTATGTTCTCGTTCTCTTTTCTTTGATCTTATTAACCTTCTGTTACCAGACATTTCACTTTCGATTGATGATACATACTACTTATATCTGTCAACATCAGTAGCATACACCACAGTGTGACTTGATCAATAGAATTCCATAACGCTAAGAACCGGATAACTTGATAACAGTTACCGTCATGTGCAACAACAGATAATCTTTTATATGTTTGTCACAATTTTAAGTGAGTCAATAGTAACATCTAGTTCTATGGAGAATGCATATATATATATATACTAAAAAGATGAATAGCAAGTCATATGAAACCTAAGTTGAAAGCTTGTTGCTGATAGCCCAAAAACTAATTGACATACTATAATCAAAATAGGTTTTGTGGAGATTTTAGTAATTTCATAGTTGAATTCATGAGTGATGGGTTCGAATCTCGCGAGGTAGGATCATGGATGAGCACTGCTGAGCAATTTAATACTAGGACGAAACGGCCGTCTAGTGCTTTCAGGTTTTCCATGGTGGTCTAGCTTCAACTGACTCATGAATTCAACCATAAGTTATACTATAAGAATACAGATAGTTATTCATAAACTGTGCTTCGCACTCACTTTTTATTGATATTGTACAAAACAAATAGGTCAATAAAAGAGGTTTATACATAAATACACAGATAGCCATCCTAATATCCAATTCCTTTGACCAATTTTAAACATTCATTCATTATAATTATTATATTATTTTAATCTTTCGAAAAGAGCAACTATGGAGAAATATATTGATAAACAGATGGTGTTCCAGTAGGTTCACCACTGGACCCTGGACTAGCTGATATTTTTCTAACTAAACTAGAAAATGGTCCACTAAAAAAGATTATTCAAAAATTCACATTTTACTGTGGAAATATAAATGACACGTTCATCGTCTGTAAAGATAAAACATCACAGTAAGAGGTTCTTAGATGATGAAGTTCATCCGGCCATTCAGTTTACATCTGAAGAAGAAAGTGATTGTCGAAAAGCCTTTTTGGACGTTCTCTTAACTAAGAGAGGGGTTGGATCGTTAAAAAGGAACTTAAACAAAAAAGGTACATGGACTGGGCAGTATACACATTTCCTTACCTTTGTACCTCTACAGTACAAACGAAACTTCATAAAAATCACTAGTTACCGAATATGCACTGTATGTTCTGCGGATATAGTTGAAGATGAGTTTAACACCTTGCATAATACTCTTAGGGAAAAAGGTTACCCCAGAAAGTTTATAATTAAATATATGATCACGAAGGTGAGAATAGGCGAAATACAAACAGTGAATGAGAAATCTCTGTTCATGAGCCTACAATTCAGAGGGGATCAGGCTAGTGAAATATTGACTCAGAGATTACGCAGAACAATACAAAAATCTTTTAACGCCGGAGAACTAGGATTAGTGTTTTCTACGCGTCCAATGGTGACACCGAGGCTAAAAGATGAATTACCTAGGACGATCACCTCATTTTTTATTTATCAGTTCGATTGCCCATGTGGAGCAAGTTATATTGGTCGAAGTTCTGAAGATTTACATTTTCGTGCTCGCGAACACCTCCCAGCGTGGCTAAGCAAAGATCTAGTGAATAAAGTGAATAGCTCGATATTGGCCCATTTAGTACAAACTGATTATTGTGCCAGTATAAGCCAATCTTTTTCAATTATTTTTAAGGTCAGTAATTTTTTGCCAAAATTTATCAGAAATATGTTCAACAGCTTTTCCCCCTTGCTAACCTCAAGGCTAGTTAATCGATAGTAATCTTAACTATTGAATGACCTAATTTGACTATTGTACTTACGACCTTTCGTAGTCAAATGTAATTGTCTGTGTTATCTTTATTCACAAATCTTTGTATTAAAATTAATATTAACACTTCGTGTTCATCCCACCTTATTATGTTTTACTGATGATTTTTTACACAATATAGTCTTCCACTAAACGTCTGATCGAATTAAGTCACAAGCTTTTCAAGCAAAAATGGATAGTCGTGGGATAGCAGTGGGATTCAGTTTGACAGGCGTTTCGTCCTATTTCGGACTCGTCAACTGAGTGTACTTGTATCTCAGAGTTGGTATTCACTCTGGGACTTGAACACAGTAACATTCAATTCAAACGCCATCATTTTATCCACTTAGATACTGAGTCCTGATAGCTAAATGCTTGTGCAATTGGGTGAAGTTTAAATTCACTTGGTGTTGTTTTACTTGCATCTTTCGATTGTTATTTAGGACTGCAATTGATTAGTCTCTTATTGACATATGTGCATTTCGTGTGTATTGCCTCGATATTGTCTTAATTCACAAACTTTATAAGCAAAGATGGACAAGTCCCAAATAGGACAAAATGCACGTCAAACTGGATTCCACTGCTAGCCACTACTCATCTTTGCCTATAATACTTGTGACGTCAGGCTATATCGAGGCAGTTCGCACAGTATGCATATACAAGAGACTGATCAAATGCAGTCCCAAATAACAATGGGAAGATACCAGTAAAACAACACAAATTGAATTTAACGAGTTGTAATTGCATTATTACTTCTCTCACCCTATCTGACTTATATTTATTCTAATCATGGATCCTAAATTTTCACTTAATATATAAGCTGTTTCAAATTAACATTCTATGTGAGTCATATCAACATTAACAAACTTATTCTATTTTCAGTATGGGGGTTGTGGAGATTGTTAAGTTTTTGGTTGAGACCATGAATTAATTGATGTTAGATCACCGTTGGAAACCTGGAAGCACTGGACGGCCGTTTCGTCCTAGTATGGGACTCCTCAGAAGTGCGCACCCACGATCCCGCACCCCGCGGGATCCGAACCCAGGACCTACTGGCTTCGCGCCTGAGCACTTGACCATTAGACCACTGAGCCGGCATCCAATGGTGTTAGTGTCTAACATCAACCAATCCACGAAATTGTGCGACCACCTTCCATTGTACTGAGGTAGATACCTGTCTCTACCAGACGCGGATTAGCTCCACTGGTCACGAATTCTCACTAGGACTACGAGAATTCCCTCACGAAGCTAGTCACTAGTGAGCACATACTAGGACGAAACGGCCGTTCAGTGCTTCCAGGTTTCAAACGGTGATCTAACATCAATTAATTCATGATCTCAACCAAAAACTTATTCTATTTTGTTTGGCAATCCCAGATTCACATGCCTTAAACGATGTAGTTTGGCACTAACCTGACTATTTTTCGGATTATTAATTTAGATTATATAATTGTAGAACTGTTATAACTTGTGACTTGTGTACCCTGTTATTGTTTACGTAATGATACCGCCAAATGGAGAGCAGTGAATTATCGATCGGAACAATGACGCCTAAAACCGATGCGAGCAGAGAATTTATCGAAAAGAATATTCTTCATTTATAGATCAGTCTTTTATTATATTATCAGTAAAGGATTGTGAAGATTATTATGTTATTGAATGAGACCATGAACTGATTGATGTTAGACCACCATTGAAAACCTGAAAGCACTGGACAGTCGTTTCTTCTTATTGTAGGATTCCTCAGTAGCAGTGCACATTTACGATCCCACCTCATGGTATTCGAACCAAGGGCCTTCAGTCTCTCATGTGAACGCTCAACCTATTACACAACTGAGCCGGTATCCAACCATGTTAATGCCATTAGTATTTTTTTTTTATTATCCAAATGTTCATCTAAATTATTGATTAATTTATAATCAATTTAACTGTTGTCTATGAAAATATTTCCCTTTTTTAAAATATTATTTGTTAATTATTTTTGCACATTTTTGGAAAGGTTAAAAAATAGGCGCCTAGTAACATGATGAATAAGCTTGATGTATTTCTTTTTTTATTTTGATTGGTTAATAATTTATTGAATAATAAATCAATAATGACACGCTTTTTTCTATTGGTTAATTAATAATATATAAAGGATAAGATTTTATTTTTCAGTGTATAATGTGAATTTTGATTTCAATAGTTAAATCCATAAATCGATAAAAGCTGAACCATTATGAGAAACTTGAAGTACTAGATGGCTGTTTCGTTTTAATATGAAACTCCTTAATGGTACGCATCTATAATCCCGCACCAGAGGAGACTCGAGTCCAGGAAATTCGATCTCATGAGCGAACACTTGACCTATTAACCACTAGCTTCAAGATGATTTACTGAAGTTCTAGTGAAAATCTGTGACCAGTAGAGTCTAATCCGTGTTGAGTATAGAGTATATATCTACCTCAAACAATGAATGAATGGTTGCGCAGTCACTCATGGATCGATGGAAGTTAGACATTAACACCGTTGGATGACGGCTCAGTAGTCTAAAGTTTAAGCGTCGGCATGTGAAACCAAAGGTTCTGAGTTCAAATCGAATATGTGCGATCGTGGATGCGCATTGCTGACGGGCTTCATACTAGGATGTAATTCAATTGAAGCTAGACCACCATGGAAAACCTACAAGCACTGGACGGCCGTTTCATCCTATTGTGGGACTCCAATTGACTCATGATCTCAATTATTAAAAATGACTGTAATATCCACAAAGACGCCCTTCTGATACTAATCAGCATATGCTCACCAGTGACTGGATTCAAGAGGTATTTACTGGAGTTCTGGTGAGAAGCCGTGAATAGTGGAGTTCAATCGGGTCAATTGTGAGATAGTAACTCACTGAAGACAATGATAGACGGTGGCTCAATTTCGTGGATTGGTTGAAGCTGGACATTAACACCTTTGGATGCCAGCTCAGTGATCTAATCGTTAAGCAGTCGCGTGCGAGACTGATGGCTCCTGAGTTGGTATCTCAGGAGGCAGAATCGTGTATGCGCACTTTTGAGGAGTCCCACAAGGAGGACGTAATGGCTGCCCAGTGTTCCCAGGTTTTTCATGGTGGTCTAGCTTCAATTTAGCAATGGTCTCAACCATTAAAATTACTGAAATATTTATTAGTGAATAACAGAATTACATTTTACTTGTTTATTACTGTCACAATTATACTTTAGTGATTGCATTCAAAGTTTAGCTAATATACGTTTAAGAAACCAAGCCACTCTATAATTCACACATGCGTAGCTTATCAAGTTTCTAGTAATAAACATGGGAAAATCTCTAAAGAAATTTAAATTTAATTCTGAGAGTTATTTCCAAAAAATAACTTATTTTTTGAAATGGATAAACCTGTAAAATAAAGTTTTTATGACTTTTGTATGTGTTGGCATCGGATAGATTACTATGCAATTGATTGATCACTGGGCAACAATCAATACCATCTATTTCAAGTTCGTTTCAATGTTGATCGAATTTAATTGATCAAGTTTCAATGTGGTCACTGACCTGAGTTACTTTATTACTTATGCACTATTTTGAGGTATTAAGTAGTTAGAGATTGTCGATAAGAAACCCTGGACTTAGATTTCGTGCAATTTGACACTCTTCAATGAGATATACCTGTAAAATTGGTAGAATTTATTCTTCCTTCCAGATTTGATCCTGTATCATCTAGTTCTAAAGACACGGACGTCACCACTGAATTATCCCGTCCCTATTAATACTGATCGAATTCAATCGATAGATTACCCATCAATATATATTTCTTTCATAAGATTCCTTAGCCTTACGTTATGTTGCCTGTGGACAATATACTTATGTTTGAATGCGATACTGATAACAATTACCAGCTCTATTGAGTTGATTTTAACGAATTTCAGGCGATAATCTTGTTTCTACTATATAGCTGTGTGTAATTTACGAACATGAAGTACACTAATTACATTTAGCAATCAGTTTACGTATTTTCGAAGTTGAATCCAGACTGAATTAACCGTACCAAATATAATTTTGAATACAACAGATCCGTTTCGCATTCGTTGAATTCATTCCACATTCAATGCCTAATCGATATTTATTTGTTTATCTATAGTCTAGTACACTTAAACAACAATTTACTTTCTTTTAATGTACAATGTTGTAAGAGTCCGAAGTACTAGGCGAGTGAACAGTCATAAAACAAGATACAAGTTTCCGCTTAATTTGAATTCATACAGAATTACTTAATTGCAATATAAGCTATTCGTATCGAATCACCGTCTGTTACGCCGTGTATTATAGCAGCTTGGCTAGAAACACTAGTAAATATTGATGTTTATTCGTTCATTTATCTATTTTTTAGCAATTACATCGATCTATATATGGAAATAAGAAATTACTAGATGATATTTATACTTCACCAATATCATATTACAGTTATATAATATATACTTGTCGGCCTGCATAATTTTACATTGGTTTTCAGGAGGATCAGACACCACCTGGACTTTCACGTGACAACCTAAACAATACAGCTCAATCCCGTTTAACAGGAGAGCCAGACACCTTCAAGGCTTAACCTCAGCAGTACGGCTCAACCCAACTTACAGGACAGCCAGACACTACCCAGGCTTAAAATTTATAACCCGAGCAGTACAGCTCAATTCCGTTTCACAGAAAAACCAGACAATACTGAATAGTATCAAGCACTCTGGTGGACCATTCGCACCATTCATATACACATCCACATCACATGTATAATTATTCCAATCACTGATAGCGTAGATCAATTACGCACAGTATGAACAGGTCAAAGTTGACCTATTCCACTAATACAACAGTCAAACTTATTAATGTTAGCAATGACGATATGCCTTACAATGTCCCAATAATAATGGCCATTGAGAACACTGGAAAGTAAACACCGGTCTGAATAAAATCGGTTAAACAGCAAACCAATTTTGCGTATGAACAGTCAGTAAAACTTGCCAAAAGTAATACCGAACCATCCATAATATCAATATTGAACCTCCAGTCCCATATAAGACCTTCAGTTCTACATAACAATATAACAATATCACATATAACCTTTTACATAGTTATTAATCTTACCTGCATATTTCTAATAACAAATTATTATTTTGTTCTTCTAACATTATCACCAATTCATTGAATACGGTAGATTTACTTTGTAAATTACTTAAACATTTCAATAGATCACTTTCACGTCGATTAAATTCTGCACAGTTTTCTATGGTTGATTCTTCAAATTGTTTATAATGATGTTGGACATTATTGATTTGTTCATTTACTTCATTAATTTCATTGGTTTTTTTATCTGTGTTGTTTTTTTTTTTTTGGTTGATGAAAATTAGGGGGAAAATATAAAAAAAGAGGGGAGAATGATTTAAAACAAGAAACATTTTTTAAAGTTTATTCGATTATAAGTTCGAGCCCTGTAATGGAAAGTTGTAATAGTTATCCCGCACTTGAAATCACTTTTGATTTGCCTAGGGTATAATATCTTTTTGTTGCTAGCGTTTTCTTAGCGAGTTAAAGATCGATGTCAGAAAAGATTGCTTGCTCTCACACTTTCTCGTTCTCCTCGTGATCGACAGGATCGTCAAGACGTCAACATTTGAGGAGAAGCAAAGGATACTGTGGACATCTAGGATGCAGTTAGACGATCTACACTTCACAGATGATCTGGCTCTTCTATCACACACGCAACAACAAATGCAGGAGAAGAAGACCAGTGTGGCAGCAACCTAAGCAGCAGTAGGTCTCAACATACACAAAGGATTTTTTGGAGATTTTAGTAATTTCAATAGTTGAAATCATGTGTCAGCTGAAGTTAGACCACCATGGAAAACCTGGAAGCACTGGACGGCCAGTTCGAATCTCGCGAGGGGGCTGGATCGTGGATAAACACTGCCATGGAGGATTCCCATACTAGGACGAAACAGGTTTTCCATGGTGGTCTAGCTTCAATTGACTCATGATTTCAACTATAGTTAATTATATTTGATATAAAAAGACAATATAAAATGCCTTAATAATTTGTATTGTGATTACGTATTGAATACATCTAATCATTTCAGAAAATTCCTATCATGAACTGATATTTGTTTATTGCATATTGAATGATTAGTACTACATTGTCGATAGGATACGATCTAGATGTTTTTCTTTATTTTCCATTCAACATTTAGTTAATTTAATTTAAATTTAACTAAATGGTTGAAGATATTCCTAGTTATGAATGTGAATGACTTGTGGGGATTGTTAATGTGTCTTTTTTTTTAGTTTAAATTGGACAATTGTTTCGTCTTAGTATAGGAATCCTCAGCAGTATGCGTCAATAAAATCTCAAGAGACTGAGATTAAAACATTTAGGTATCACAAAAAGTAAGTTCATGATGTAAACTATAATATTCCTTTTATTTTCTTCATCATGTCAATGTTTAAATTCGACAGTACACTGTATTCCTGCTTACGTTTATGTTATATTCCATTTATGGAGGCTGAAATTGGTGTTCCGGACTTGACTGGCTGAGCTAGGCGGAAAACAGGACCAATCAGGACTCTAGACTGCTCGTATGGGTTTTATGCGTCACTGTTCCCAACGATAATTCGTCGCTCTCTCATTGGCGGTATTGTTACGTTATACAATAAACGTGGCACACAGGTTACAAGTTACAACAGTTTAAACAAACAGTTAACCATTAAACTGTTTAATGTCAATCAAGACTCCTTACTAATCTTACCTAATTCTTCTTCTAATTTTTTAATCTCTTCAATTAATAATTCTTGACTCAATGATTCCAAGCGTATAGTACGTGGTTTACAACTTTTAACTGGTTTCTCTATCTTCTTCTCATTAATACGTAGTTTAACATTTTCATCTTGTAATTCAATCAGCTTCTTTTTCATACGTGTTATCTATGATATAAAAAGGAGGGGAAAAGAATGAGATAAAGGAGATTATCAACGATAGATACATAATTAGTACATTGTTTAGTAACTATCCTACCATTATTCCTTCTCGGTTATGCTTAGGTTTAATTAAGCCCTTTAATTAACTTACTTAACAGACAGTGTTACTAGAACAGTACCAATACACCTATTCACTTGTACTGTTATGATCACCAGATCACATGATAGACTCTAGTTAAAATGTTGATTACTTAAATATCACTTAATGATTCATTCTCCTCCCTATGTATGTATGTACTCGAATCCTATTATTAGTCCTTGATTTGCATTGTTATGCCCTTATGCTATTTGATTGTAAATTTGCCTCTGTAGTTGCTCGCATTTATACATATTCGTCTCTGTGCTTCAAATTCTCTTGATGTGTTTATAGCTTTGTGATCTGCGCTATCCGCTAATAAACTGTAATCGCGGCTTCTCATTGCCTTCTGATTTCAAACACCGTCGAAATTTTTATTATAAGTTATCGAGGTGATTTATTAACGAAGTAAAGCCACTACAATAGAATCTTCTTTGGGGTTCTTTAATACAACAATGTTTTATTGTAGATTAGATTTGTCTTAATGTATACTTGATAAATAATTAAAGATCCTCAATACGGGAATTAGAACATCACATGAAGATCGTCATTAAGCTTTACTCTACTAAACAGGAGTCATTAAAAAGAGGTATAAAAACATATAAAAGCAATCAAGAGGAATTATGAGTCCATGATCATAATGAAATAGATTGCATAACTATACATAATAGGTAAAAGGTACAAAGTGTTAGTAAGATGTTTGGCTCACTACATATTTCACTTTTAGGAATTAATTCTACATTATTCAAACAATCCTATGATCGTGTCATACAAATAAATCATCACAACACAACCAATATCATTACAATATTGTACATTATTTTTAAACTCAGCAAATCATTTGTTACTAAACATTTAACTGTACCTAACAGTGTGATAAGTTGTTTATTCTATCCCATTTGAAAATTTTTCCAATGAGTTAGGGTTCAGAATGAGGCTGTAAACTATAGTGTGTATCATTTCAAGCGAACGTGTATCATCTATCAACTGAATCATGATAACTATTTACTTTTTTCGCTCAAATCAAAACATAGAATTACTTAAAACTGTTATAACCCGGCGAGAATTATGACTGGTAACTTTTGAGAACTATTCATAGACAAAGATTATACGTATAGTATGTATATCTATACTCTTCTTAGTACAGGCTTTACTTCGACCCATAGACTATTATTATGCGATTTACCGTTCTTGAGGTATACCCAGTCTATTAATTACGGTCTCCCACATTCACATTTGGCTAAATCTTTTACAAATGTTATTTTCTATATTATGGTACGATGTGGTCTGTTTGGCTGATAAATATAAGCCCAGTATGTTTGAACTACATGATTCATATCGCAGTGGTTGAGATTGATGTTCTATACTTAACAGGGAGGAAGGCTAGACAGGAAGAAGGACCGATAAAGAATCTAGACTACCCGTACGGGTTTTATGCATCATTGGTCTGGTCGATAAATCACTATAAGCAATATCATTACATTATATATGAATAGGGATGCGATTCTCTACCTCGAAATGCAAAATGTTGCTTCAGGATTGGGTTTCATGGACACCCAAACTAATGATAGGTTGTGAAGTCGTTAAGCGTTTCGACCGCTTCACATATCTTGTGAGTCTCGTAAGTCCTTGTGGCCTGGTGTGTGACGGAATCTCAGCACGGATACAGAAGGCTCGACTAGCTTTTGCCAACTTGTGTCATTTATGGAGTGGGTGAGATATCCGTCAACCAACTAAAGGACGAGTTTACTGTATAGCAATTCGTTCCGTCCTACTTCATGGCAGTGAAACATGGCCAGTAAGGGTAGAGGATATTTGTTATTTACTAATATTCGATCATATGTGTCTTCGAAACATTTTTCGTATATCCTGGGACCACCCAGTAAGTAATGTAGTTGTTAGGAAACGAGTACTAGGTAAGGATGGCAAATCAATTGATGAAGTAGTGAAACTTTATCAATTGAGATGGCTGGGACATGTGTTATGTATGCGCAACCACCGACGGCTCCGACGTGCAATGTTATATGGTGTAGGAATAGGTTGAAAGAAAGTTAGGGGCGACCGAACTAAAACATGGCGCAAATCCATAAAGTCACTGACAAGTGGACTGAGCTAGGTGGGTAGGTGTAGACTATCCGGTTGAGATCCGCGAGACGGTGGCGACCGATGGTTAAAGACCTTGAATGATATGGCTCAAAATCGTTTGGAATGTCGCAGGTGCATCCACTCTTTGTGTTCTCCCAAATTCTAATCTTCTGAATTCTTCATGTCCCCGCTTGTTTTCTCTTTCCAAATTTATCTCACTGGATTATACCCCTTGAATAACATCTTCAAGCCCTAATGTTTCCGATTACTGCTTATACTTTTACTACCTTTACCACTATGGGATTCGAATCGACAATGTAGTATGGCAACTCGAACTGATTTATGTACGTACGTTCGTTCTACGTTGTTCTGACTGACTGACTGACTGACTGACTGACTGACTGACTGACTGACTGACTGACTGACTGACTGACTGACTGACTGACTGACTGACTGACTGACTGACTGACTGACTGACTGACTGACTGACTGACTGACTGACTGACTGACTGACTGACTGACTGACTGACTGACTGACTGACTGACTGACTGACTGACTGACTGACTGACTGACTGATATGAATAGGGGCACAAAGTGACAAGTTATAACAAACAAACATATATATATATACTTACTTCATTCTCTTGATCTTTCATTGTTTCACGTAGATCATTATATTTTTCAAACCAATTATCCGATTTTTCAAAACTACTTAAAACACGTAAATCACGTATAATTTGTTTTAATTGTTTATCTGTATCGCGTAATTTTAATTTTAATTTGTCATTTTCTTTTAGCGCTATTTCAAATTTTTCTTTATATTCATCATTATTCAATGTTGATTCTGTTGTAGTTTTTTGTATCATTTGAGAATTTGATTCATCATTATCTATCGGGAAAGTTTCTTTACTGGACAAATTACCTTAAATTAATATACATGTATACATATTAGTTTAGGAAGTAGTTTATTGTATTTATTTAAACACATAAACATTGGTACAAGGAGGCATCAAATAGTTATGCGCCATACAGATCTCATTTGATATGTGTGAGGATTGAGATACTGCTCGGGTGCCTAAACCGAAGCAGGTGATTTTCTTAGGAAGACACATTCGGATCTTTCGACTTAAAAGTCTGATCCACAAGGTAGTGGAGCAACGTCAGAAGATATAGTCACATGGTAGCCCGGTGTAGTGTCAGTCATTATGCTAAGCCCATATACCATATTCTAACTTTCGAACAGTCCAATCTATTCATTCTACTTGAGTCAAATTTTGACCTTGTTAACTATCTGCTTATCAATCTTGACAGTTTTTATATGAGCGTATATGCGTGTACACTTCATATCCCATGTTTCATCACATGTCTGTAGTTTATTTTGTCTTCCTATAAATACTGAGTAACGCCTGGCTAAAAATGAGTTGGATTACCAGCCATCTCCATTGCGTGGCATTTTGCTTTGTTCTCTTACATTCACTTTACATACAAAATATATGTATTCAAAGGCCATTCTCGTTAACTGACTTATCTAAATTCCGTTATTGACTAACGTGATTTAAGTCGATGATTGTATACGAGGATAGGTGATAACTAGCATTCTTACAATCTAAATGGAGTCAGATCCATGCGCCACTAAACCGGTCACCTTACAATAGGTTCATACATCATTTAGTAAGAATCAATAATAAAGTCTTAAGTTCGAATCCCGTTTCAATCATTTTATTTAAGAAATCATGAATATGAATAAACAAATACATTGAAATGAACTAACTTGATTCATTATTAGGAATATTTTGTGATAAACGATTTGTCATTGTAATTGATCTTAGTTCATTATCTATATTCAGTTTATTTTTAATTCGTTCAGCTACTCCAGTTAATAAAGTTTTAGTTGATTCTAAATGAATAGTTGAATTAGTATTATTACATGATGGACTAATTGATGGTACAGTTTGATGTTCTTCAGTATTTCCAATTAATCGATTTTCACGTGACTATCAATGAAAAGGGATAATTCATAGAATAATGATCAATTAGGTATTTCAAAGATAAGACTCATTTTTATATGGTTGACAATTAATGATTTATCAGAATGTGTTTTGTGGAGATTTTTTTTTTAGAAATTTTCACAGATTGAAATCATGAGTCAGTTGAAGCTAGACCACCATTGAAAACCTGGAATCACCTGCTCACTAGTGACTGACTTCAGGAGACACTTCTGGAGTTCTAGTGAGAAGTCGTTACCAGTGGAGTTCAACCAGGTCTGTTGTGAAATAGGAACTCACTGAAGACAATGGTGTACGGTGGCGCAACTTCGTGGATTGGTTGAAGTTAGACATTAACACCGTTGGATGCCGGCTCAGTGGTCTAATGGTTAAGTGCTCGCGCGCGAAGCCAGTAGGTCCTGGGTTCGAGCCCCGGGTGGTGCGGGTTCGTGGATGCGCACTGCTGAGGAGTCCCATACCAGGACGAAACGGCCGTCCAGTGCTTCCAGGTTTTCAATGGTGGTCTAGCTTCAACTGACTCATGATTTCAATCTGTGAAAATTAATGATTTATAAAGGAAAAGTAATTGATTATTCTACTTCTTCTTTATGTCACTAAAATGTAACTGGATAATTAAATAATGAGTTGCTTTTTATAGCTTACAGATTAAGATACTATTGAGAAGCAGTAAGCACTTGATAATGATGTGATACTGCAACAGAGATTGAATCTAGAACTCTTTAAATCTCATTGTGAACGACTAAACATAAAGATCAGTAAATCATATTCTAATAGTATAATTATAACTTCAATTGACTTGTGATATATGATGAATAATGAATGATCAACATGTCTGAACTTCATGAGTTACGTTAGTCATATTCGAACTTCAAGTGATTAGTAAGTAAACACCTTTACATTCTAATTAAAGACGGTTTTCAACAATGTTAATCGATAAGGTCCCATAAACATTTGGAAATAGATGTATTTTATATTTACGCCTAAGTGGTTAATCACTTTATAAATCTCATGTTTTGAAGAGGTTGTTCTCGACCCAAATTTTCCAGTAATAGTATCTTTAACTAATACTGAGTAATATGGGTTCAAATCTCAAGGGAATTATAAATTACATTAAGATTACAGTTGCAGTTCACTGACTACTTTTGACTAGAATGGCAGATCTAGATCAAGCAGAACATTCTATATAGTTAAACTTCGACATTCTTAAAGGTGTAGTGTCGAAATTTTATCACTTTTTTTTTTCAAAATCCTTACTTGTAATGAAACAATTTTTCCCATCTTTTTAGATAATATATCATTTTCTGCTTGTGATTCTTTTAATCGTCTTTTCACTTTTCTTATTTCTTCTTCAGCAAAACGTAATTGTTCTGATAAGTCAGTTTCACGTTCTCTAGCTGCTTCTAAATCACGTACTATTTGATGTTCTTCAAAAGATTCTTCACGTGACAATGAAACACCTTGTCTAGACTAAACAACAAAAAAAGTGAATAATGTAAACAATATGGATTTAGGACATATGGATTTCGCGCGTTTTGTGTATTTCTTTTTATTTTGATTGGTTAATAATTTATTGAATAATAAATCAATAATGACACGCTTTTTTCTATTGGTTAATTAATAATATATAAATGATAAGATTTTATTTTTCAGTGTAGACTGTGAATTTTGATTTCAATAGTTAAATTCATAAATTGGTATAAACTGGAAGCATTAGACAGCCGTTTCATTTTAATATGGAACTACTCAATGATGCTCATCTACGATCTCGAACCCAGACCCTATCATCTCACGCGAGAACACTTAAGCTTTAGACCACTAGATTCAAGATGATTTACTGGAGTTCTAGTGAAAAGCCGTGAATAGTAGGATCCAACCCTTGTTGGATAGAGACAGGTATATGCCTCAGACAATAGAAAAATGGTTGTTCAACCATTTATGAATTGATGAGAGTTAGACATTAACACCATTGGATGCCGGGCCAGTGGTCTAGAGGCTTGGCGTTCGCGCGCGAGATTTGAGGTCCTGGGTCTTGGAAAGATAATGGTTTTATAAACCTCCGTCATTGTGATCGATTTTGATCCATATCACCCAGAGTCTCCAACCACTGGTTACGATAATCGAGCCGGACCCCAAACATGCCTTCTGCATTTAGCAACACCATTCAGACTAAAAGTTAGTGACTTCAAGCACTGATCCCACATTTTAGTTTAGCCGCGCCTAACTTTCTTCCATCCAACTCTAACGCTAGTCAGCATTGCGTGTTGTGGTAATCGGTGTTCAGGCATATGTAACACGTGACCCAACCATCTCAGTCGATGAATATTTACAACTTCGTCAACTGATTTCCCACCATTCCCGAATACTCTGCGTCTAACCTCACAATTACTCACTAAGTGATCCCAGCAGATAGGAGCAGTACTTCCCAGTCATCAGTGGTCAAATACTTGTAGCTTACGAGTATCTTCCACTCTTAATGGTCACGTTTCGCTGCTGTAAAATAGAACAGAACGAACTGTCGCACAGTATACTCGTTCCATAATTGATAGAAGGATATATCACCTTCTCCATAGTTGACGTAAATTGGCAAAAGCCAAACGAGCTTTCCGAATCCGTACAGAGATTTCTTCAGATACCAACCCATTAGGGTTAATCAGACTTCCAAGATAAGTGAAGTGTAATTGTATTATTTATGTCTAAATAATACAACTTTATAATTACACTGATTATATTCTGTATTTTTACAAACTTTAAACAACTCTGTGAACTTAAGTGTATCTATTAAAATTTACTACGATACATTCGCAATAATCAGACATATGTTCCTGTGAGGAAGCCAAATGTTATTAAGCAAAGATGGAGAATGACTAGCAGTGGAATCCAGTTTGACGCGCGTTTCGTCCTATTTGGGTTGTACCTACATCTCAGAGTTAATGTTCATTCTCGGACTCGAACTCAGTATCATTCGCTTCAAACGCCATTGCATCATTCACTTAATTACTGAGTCCTGATAGCCACCTGCTTGTGCAATGGGTTGAAGTTTTAAATTCACTTAGTGTTGTTTATTTTTATCGCACAGGATGTACATATACCAACAAGAAATTGATCAATTGCAGTTCTAAATAACAATAGAACGATACAAGTAAACAACACCAAGTGAATTGAAAAGGTTATTAGTTAAAAAGAAGGAAATATTTTAGAACTGAAGACCTCCAGTTGATTATTCTGTAAAAATTTAATGGTTAACTTTTTGTTTCGTCTACCAACTCAAATATCTTGGATTTAAGTTGTTAAAACTGTTCACATATTGTCTACGAATAGCTGATACGATAATATAATTGATTGAATCGATTCACATCACTCATCGTTCGAATCCGAAAATTGCAGATAGAAATTATTGTTGGAAAGATCCTAATGAATAAGTTACAAAGTACTCATAAATTATTCACATACTAACATTTACGACGTTAGTGTTTTCTTAGCAAAGCTGTTTTCTATGGGATGGGGTTACTGACCCCATGCCCAACCCTCCTCCTTCATATGGGCTTGGAACCGTCAGTAACCACAACGGGGCTCCAGGCTCCAAAATAGTATCTTGGTTTTTAAAAAATGCTGTGAATTTAATAAACAGTTGTAATGTGCAATTGAGAAAAATAGAAATTAAAGTAAAAAATTATAATTAAATACTACATACTCTATTTTTATCCATAACTTGTAATGGTCCTTTGTCAATAGCACCTTTTTCATTTTTCAATTTATCAAACTGAATACAAACAAAAAAAATAGAGTATAACAGCAATGACAACGACAACAACAAAAAAGAAGTGACGAATCAAGTGAAGAAATTTCTTTTCAATTAGTTTTTTATCTTGGTTTTTATTTATTTAGGCATGTTACTCCCAATGGAGCATAGGACACTGACCGACATTCTCTAACTCAATCTATCCTGGGCCTTCTTTTCAGGTTCTGTCTAATTTTTGTTCATTTTTCTACATAATGTGTTCTATGGTCTTCCTCTTTTCCTTTGTCCTCGTGGATTCCATGTGAGTGCTTGCCTTGTGACGCATTTGGGGGCTTTCCTAAATTTGTGTTCTACCCACTTCCATCTCTCTTTCCTGATCTCTTCCTCCACTCGAATTTGATTTGTTCTCTCCCACAGTTGGTTGTCGTTGATAGTGTGTGGTGAACGGATCCGAAGTATTTTGCGTAGACAACTGTTAATAAACACTTGTATCTTCTGGATGATGGCTTTCGTAATTCTCCAGGTTTCCGCCTCAGACAGTAGAACTGTCTTGACATTTGTATCAAGAACTGTGACGTTAGTATTGGTTGACAATTGCTTTGAGTTCCAGATGTTCTTCAGTTGTAAATATGCTGCTCTCGCTTTACCGATCCGTGCCTTCACATCTGCATCAGATCCATCATGTTAATCAATGATGCTGACCAGATATGTGAAGGTTTTTACATCTTCGAAATCTTCTCCATCAAGTGTGATTCGATTGGTACATACTGTGTTGTATTGGAGAATCTTGCTTTTCCCCTTGTGTATGTTGAGACCTACTGTTGTTGAGATTGTTGCTACACTGGTGTGATAGAAGAGCGAGATCATCTGTGAAGTGTAGATCATCTGACTGCATCCTAGATGTCCACTGTATCCCGTGCTTCCCTTCAGATGTTAACGTCTTGATGATCCAGTCGATCATGAGGAGAAAGAGAAAGTGTGAGAGTAAGCAACCTTGCCTGATAATGGACTTTACCTCGAGCGAGTCTGTCAATTGTGCTGCATGCACTATTTTGCAGTTTAATTCATCATAGGAATTCCGTAGGTACGCCGTAGTGTCGACGATGCTTTCTTAGTGTTCCCCAGTCCTCGCTATCTTTTCTCGTTGTTAATGAAGTTGATGTAGAGGGATGAATTCCATGAAACCGATTGTTCCACAATGATCCGTAGTGTTGAGATTTGGTCTGTACACGATCGGTCCTTACGGAATCCAGCCTATCATGGCTCCACACTGATGTAAATGTATATATATGATTTGCAATAATGAAATAATACTTATCGAGTAGATACGTTACATAATAATTACATAATGACATTTCGATTTTAAATTAATATTGAGTAATTGAAAGAAAGAGGATTAATAATAATCAAAGTAATTATTCGAAAATCAAGCAGTTGCTACGCTGCATAATATATATGTGACGACGGACCACCGGTGAACTCGAGGAAGCTGTAAGAGGCTCATAAGGAGCCGAAGACGTTCCATCCAATCACCTTTCGGAAGAATGTTCTAGAATTCCAACGTGTAGCTTCCCCATTGGATAATGCTAATAACCCCCTGTACGCGGATTGGAAGACTGTAATGATGATTTCGTTCTCACTAAAAACTATAAATACCTGACAATTTTGTACTATGTTTGACACTGTTTGGAATAATATTCCTTTCGTTAGTCTTCTGTCTTCTTATTGCCACTTGGAAGGGTTTGGTGTTCTAGTGCTCAGTTATACGCGGTTGTATCAAGAAAAATCAGCTTTTTCAAGTTATAACAATATAAAAATAGAGGAGGAACTAACAGGATATTTTGGTGAATGGTCAGTGGTATAGTAGTTATGTAAGAATCAAGATCTGAATGTTGCGAATAAGTTACGAACGTCCCTATACCGATGGCCAAGATAGCGAAAGTGGTTTTACAAACTTCTTTTAGATACAGAGGTTATGTTTGTGAAAATAGATTACAATGACTTCAGCAATGTGCAAAAGACGCACTCGTAAACCATGTGGCAAATTTGACGGTATACGGTAGATAACATGATGACCTGTATCAACCAAGTGAGTGAGAATAGAACTCTTAATCACTTTTACTTATACTTGATAAGTGAGATCAAGAGCCAACTGAAGCTAGACCAGTATGGAAAACCTGTAAACACTGGACGACTGTTTCGTCCTATTGTGGGACTCCTCAGCAGTGCGCACATTATAGATTTTCAAAATTAAAAATAAACGACTTTTTTTCACCAACTGATTTTTCGTTTTTATGATTTTTAGTGTTTCTTTTAAAAAATATTGCAATGTCTTCAAATAAGATCAATTTGTCAAGATTCTAATTTAAAACCAAATGGTGATAATAATTTTTTTTGTTTTGTTCTAAGATCATTGTTTCTTGTAACTATGAAATACTACTACTTGTTACTAAGTGCAACAGGATGAAACTGTTTTGAGTGAATGTAAGGAAAGAAAACATGCTTGTAGAAATAGATTGATTGATTTATTCACTAACCACTAATTTAATGATGTCTACATAAATCACAATAAAATATGTAATAATCAATCAATAAATAGGAATGAAGCTAAATCGCCATGGAAAATGTGGAAGAACTAAACGACTGTTTTGTCCTATTATGGCATTTCTCATCAGTACGCATCCACTATCCTGCACAAGAAATTCGAATCCAAGACATTTTTGTTTATTTATATATTTGAATACATAAACATTGGTGCAAGGAGGTACCAAATAGATATGTGTCACATAAATCAAATGATTTATGTGAGGGCTAGGCTACTACCCTGGTGCCCAAACCGAACCAGATGGTTTTCTTGGGAGCTACACTCGAAGTTTTCGACCTAAAGGTCTAATTCAAAAGGCAGTGGAGTAACGTTAGGAGATACAGTCCCATCGTAGCTGGTGAACAATAATTGGTTTATACGCCGTTTGTTCCATCAGGATCCTGGAGCACATGGACACCAAGGTTCCCTAACTTCCTTAAGTGGACCCTTCGTGTCTATTGACCCAGTTAAAGCGCCGGATATTCGCTTTTCGCCCTCGCAATTTCGTAAACAACAATAATGCTACAAGAAGGCAGTGATTAGGACTTCCCTAACAGTATCCGTATACGCGTGGACATGTGAGATGATTTCAAGAGGGAGAGCATGCTCTTTTTACCCTCGGCCATAGCAAGACCTATCGGTTTCGCAGGCGATCGCTTAACGGTGTTAATGTCTCCGTTTCGACTCCTGTGGGCGGGATAGTGGATACGCACTGCTGAGCAGTCGAAACGGCCGTCTAGTACTTGTATGTTTTCCACGGTGGTTTAGCTTTAATTGACTCATGAATTCAACTATTAAATTACTAAAATCTCTACAAAACCCTCTTCTGATAAAACTATGAATGAATTGAGTTAACTTTTGATTAATAATCGAATAGAAAATCAATAAAATACCTGACTTGACTGAAATATGTAATTCATACCTAGATCACATAGTTATCTTCTCTACAACAAATATGAATCTGAATTTTTCTCACTATAATGCTCAGAGAAGAAGGACTGAAACTATTTATTCCCAATCACTTCACTCGCGTACTAGAATGGGTCCGGGTATATGTTGCATGTAAGTCTGTATCTGATCCAGCGATCACAGAAAGCAACACTCAGATTGAAGAAAGTTTATTATATAAGATGAATGTTTGATAACGTTATTTGGAGAGAAAAAAAGAAAACTTACTTCAAGTTTAAGTCTTCCTAATTCATTTTCTACAGCAATTCGTTTATTTTGTGATGTTTGTAATTCTTCATTGAGTTGACGATTTTCTTCTTCATAATAAACACGTTTCTCGTCTAATAAATCTAATTCATTATTTAAACGTACACCAACTTCTTTGGCTACACGTAATTCCTCCTAAAGTTAGAAATTAAAAGAGAGGAATATTCTATACATAGATAATCTTGTATTGAATGACTACTATTTCATTGGCTACTTTTCTAGATGTTTATAGTAACCTGTTTCATATCTCAATGTACTGTATTACTTCATCTGATAAAGAACAAACTATACATTTTGAAAGCTAAATGTCAATATTAAATTTATTAAGATGACTTGTATATACATTAATTGATCATTGAATAGTAGTCAATTTCATGTTTATCTAGTCATTAGGTTGGATCAATCTCTATTGCCTAATTTCTATTGTGATAATTAATTTAAGTGATGCTGGTAGGTGGGTGATTCTTTGGTAGTAGTCGTAGTTAAAATTAGTCAATGGCAGTGTGTTTTTACTGTTAAACTCTATGGCATAGATCTAAATCCTACTGTGAGGAACTTGATAACGATGGCCAACCAGTATGAAACTAAGGCTATGAACTTTCTGTCAATCCCCTTCACGAATACTTAAGATCAAACAAAGCGTGTCACGTTACCGAGCCTTTAAAAAAACGGTCAGGCTACTAATCGATCTAAACGATTTATCAGCATAAAGATGTAAGTAACATGATATTCAATGCTCCTGATTAACTAGTTTTTCAAAGCTATTTAGTAGTACGAAAAGTATTTTGGGGTTGAAATAGTTAAGTTGAAGTGTCTCGAACTGTAACATCAGAAGAAAAAAGTCTAAATCTATCTAGTTTCATATTATTTCAATCGAATTTTGTCGACAATTCTTAATTAGCGAATAATTGGAGCTCAGGACTTCAAGTCTGTTGCCTTCAGTAGTTTAACATTAATTCCACAATTGAAGGAAACTGTTTACAAAACTAATACGATGCTCAGGACAAATTTTTTTATAAATGAGTCTCTCTCCGTTATTGAATGCCACAAACGATTATGGATTACTAGAGCATAATTATACGGGAGAAAATATATAAAACAAGTGGGCTGATACATCATTTTTTCTGATTAGCATTACTTCGGTACGGTTCTTTTTAACTAGATGGGATTAGTAACAACATCCGCAACTCTTCTTGTTTACCAGGGCTTGGGACTTGCAGTAACCTTAGTACGATTACATGAGTAGCTGAAACATTATAGCTGAACAGAAATAGTTCATAAATTCGAACTACATTAGTTAATGAAGTCAATTTTAAGTCAAATATCATGTACATACTGATCCATAGCTCAGAAGTGGGTTTTTACAAAATCTAGTAACATATGGAATAACCATATCAAAAATGAGATGGGTATTCATTGGACTTTTTCGTAAATCTTAAAAGATTTATAACGACTCGATAGACGAACTGCATTGCTCTTTAGAAGAGGTATCATGGTTGTGAGTTCCGTGTTGAATGGTATATATAGATATATGTATGTTTAGCTTGAAAGATGGGTGTTCAGAGTATGGTTGAGGTGTTCCTGAAGGGTAGGGATTTCATAGATATATTATGGAATAATTTTAGCATATAATGCTAAACTATGTTTTCTTCTAGGTAATCAGTCCTTTGAAGTTATAAAAATAAATTGCTGAATGACTGCCTGAATTCAGAAGTGTTATCATGTTCAAAGTATGAAAATTATGATTCTTGTATAAAAATTCCTTTTAGATCCGATGTTACTTCTGATAATAGTTAAAAGTAGAATCTACAATGTGCATTTCTTTCCGTTTTTGTCTGGACTTGTCATTGTTTAATGTTGTTAGGTTTAAAGCTGACACGAATTCACTTGGTCTGAGAACGAGAACAAAGACTTAGTGACCAAGACCAGTTAGCTAGCTAGATGATGCGTCCCAGCTCCGCTAACTAGAGAGAGAAGTTCAAGCTTGAAATAGGAAAGTATATTCTGCAAACAGCTAGAAACGAGCGATCACAACAAACACAATTCAAAACGTATATATACAGTGCAAAACCATCCTTGGGGTGAGTTACCAAATAGCATACTAAAAGACGCAACGGACCAATAGCATTTCAGATATTTCCCGATGGGAAATACGACATGAAGGTGACAAGAGCGCCTTTGGCCAAAATTAGGTCCTTCCCCAAGTGAGTTGTTGGGATCTAACGTCCCCGACAAATGTTCACAGTGAAACTTGAATTAAGTGTCAGAATGATGTTATTCATCTAGTTAACAAATAATAATAACTACCAACTTGCTGAATACGAACAATGGATATAAAAGACTATTGAATGAAAAAAATTACGATATTGTTAACATCGTAAATTTCAGTGTCTGATTCTTGTTTCTTAGGAAAGCAAATATTCTGTTATTTTAGGAAACATGTTTATACATAACTCCATAACCATTGCTTTTTAATACTGTGGTGTTTGCTACTGATGTCGACAGATATAAGTAGTATGTATCATCAGTCGAAGGTGAGCTGTTTGAAGGCAAAAGATTAACAAGATCAAATAAAAGAGAACAAACACAGAGAATGATTGGTGTGGAGACGAAAGAACATTAAAATCTGAGACAATTCATTGACATTTTTGGAAATGAACTACTTACTGTATGGTTCTCAGATTTTACTATGGTATACTGTAATTTTGGATTGGAATGCATTTGGTTGTCCCGCACCTATGTTCTCTTTCATCACAGAACAACTGAAAAGTCTATTCATGAAGAACATTTTAAAATGAATGTTGATTGTTTTACCAACTAACTGAAGTTTTGAGTGTAAACCAATAACAGATAAACGATTGATTATAATGTAACTCACTCGCTAGGGCTCCTAAACATTTTAAGATCGATCGCTAATGCAACCGTAGGTTCACATTATATAGGAGCCTTAAACAATTGTCCAGCGTTATAATTGTTTCAAAAACGGTTATCTATCTACGATGTGTGCTAATGATGTCCACAGATATAAGTAGTATATGTCATCAATCGAAAGTGAAATATCTGACGGAACAAGGTTAAGAAGATCAAAGAAAAGAGAATGAGAACAAAGAATGGTTGCTATGGAAATGAAGGGACAGTGAAGTCTGAGACAATGAATCGACATTTCACATATGAAGTATTTACTGTATTTCCATCATTTTGATAAATTTTACGACAAATTTTGTTTTTATACCGAAAAAAAATGATTTTCAATATTCAATAATAAATCACTAAAAAAACATCAGAATTTATTATACTGAACATTGGACAATTAGTTCATTTATTTATCGGATATATACAATTGACATTACTGAAATCTCATGCTGTTCTTTGATATTTCACTTCAACTACTTATAGTATCTGGGTGTTTACTGATATTGTTCCTATTTTAGACCCCCCACCCACACAAATGTCCTGGTATGGCCGAGAGAGAAGAGTCTCTGCTTTCCCTCTTGAAAACATCTCACATTGCCACACGTATACAGTTACTGCCTTTTCATGGGAGTGTTGTCTATGAGATTGAGATGAAGAAAACCGAATGCTCAGAGCTTTAACCGGGTTGGTGGACACGAAGGGTCCAACTAGTGGAGTTGGAAAATTTTGATTCCAAACCAATCGTGCACCTGCGCTTCAAGATCCTGAAGGAACGAATGGCGTATGAACTAATTATTGGTCACTGAATACCATGTGACTGCATCTTCTAACATTTCTCAACTACCTTGTAGATCAGACCTTTAGGTTGAAAGCTCGAGTTGTGGCTCCCCAAGAAAATCATCTGGTTCGGTTTAGCCACCCGGGCACTGTCACAGCTCTCATACAAATCGAACGATCTGTGTGACGCATATGTATTCGGTGCTCCTTTGTACCAGTATTTATGTTTAAATAAATAAAAACTGTACAAATAATCGACTGCCTTTAGAAATTCTATTTCGTGTGCTTTCCACTTACTAACTAATGAACTATTTAATTCATAGTAAATTACTTGAAAGGAATAACTTTAGTGTTTTTCTTTTAACTAGATTTGTGAGTTGTCGATTCATGACAAATTTTCTAAAAGTCAAACGATGAAATTTAATTCATGTTTCATTGAAGATTATTGACAAATGAAAAGCTTCTTTAGGTTTACATATAGTTGTAGTTACGTTAATTAATTAGCTTTCTAATTAAGGATGTAATGGATAGTTATTAGAGTTTTGTGAATGTCGGTTCAAGTTGCAGATCCTATTCACCACAGAATGATCTTAGTGATGGTGTAGTGGTAAAGAACACAAGTGGGGACAACCAAATATACTTCAATACAACATTGCAGAATGTCCTCGTAAAACCTGAGAACCATACAGTAAAATACCTATCGATCGTCTCAGACTTTCTTGTTCTTTCGTTTCTATTCCAATCACTGTCTATTGTCATTCTTTGCTCTTCGATTTTCTCAACTTTTTATCACCAGATATTCCACTTTTGATTGATGATACATACTGTTATTATCTGTCGACATCAGTAGCATACATCATAGTAGAATTGCCTCTGAATACTAGAAACGGATACGTCGGATCCGTTGGCCGGACACTATTAGCAACAACCTGCTGTGGAAGAGAACAAATCAGATTCCAAGGGAGAAAGAAATGAGAAAGAAGAGCTGGAAGTTGATAGGACACACATTGAGTAAAGCACCCGAATTCGTTACAAGACAAGCCCTCACATGGAATCCTCAAGGCCAAAGGAAAAGAGGAAGACCAAAGAACACATTACGCCGGGAAATGGAGACGGACATGAGAAAAATGAACAAGAATTGGATAGGACTAGAAAAGAAGGCCCAGAAAAGAGTGGGTTGGAGAATACTGATCGGCGGCCTATGCTCCATTGGGAGTAGCAGGCGTAAGTAAGTAAGTAATTACATAGTTATTTCATATTTGCATGAGACTATATAACAGTGGGTACCCGTAATCGCTTCAGGGATCACATGCAAAACTTCCAGGTCTCTTCGTGAATGCCTAAACATCAGAACTACTAGATCATGATATAATCCCAAATGTCGTCAATGTGTAATATGGTGTAATATCCTACTGATAACAGTCATTTTACTCTCCATATATCTGAATTCCACTGGTCATAACTTTTCACTAGGACTTTGATTGTTAGTTTTAAATCTTACGTAATTGTTTTCTTCTTGGGATTGAAAATATCAATCCTACCATTTTAAAAAACATGACGTTTACAAATGTCTGAAGAGTGCCTTGGATGTAGTTTTGTTATCTTACTCAACACTTATTAACAATGGAATATATCCGGTCTCCTGGAAAATGATACCTACTTAATTATTTACTTATGCCTGTCACACCTTGTGGAGGAGTATAGACCGCCTATCTGGAAAATGATAGGAAACATTAATTCCGTCAATATGATAGGCAGGGTCTTGTGACTTACTTTCAACTAACCATAAATCTAGATTTAAACCCATAAAGGCATAGTATCAAACAAGTGCACTGTGATATTGACTTACTTAGATAAATAAAGTCAGTATATTATGACCTATTCGATAGAATTGCATTAGATCCGAGGATCGAGTAATAAGGTAATGGTAACTACCAAGTGATCTGTCATTATGTAAAACTCTGTAAGAATAAGGCTTACCATTTAATAATAACAATATATGACAATATTTATAACTTAAAATCCATTAATATTATAACAGTTTACCTCTAAATTATGTATATGTGCTACATCTGCTTCACTATATAATTCAGATTCTAGTCTTGCTAATCGTTCTTCTAAATTAGCTCGTTCCGCTTCACATTGTTCAAAACGTCTTTCAGCTTTACGTAATTTAAATTGTAATATTCTACAAGCTTTATTAGCTGCTTCTAGATCACGTTGAAGTTCACGTACAGCATCACGATCCTCTTCCTATTATAACATTAATATATAAAAGAAATTAAGATTTTTGTAAACATTTCAAATACAACAATACATATGTTATATATAATATACCCTTGTGGGTCAGGATAATTTAACATTGATTTTCAAGAGAACCAGGCACCATCTAGACTTTCATGTGACAACCCAAACAGTACAGCTTAATCCTGTTTAACAGGAGAATCAGACACTTTATAGGCTTTAACGCTACAATCTGACTAGTAGAGCTCAATCCTGTTGCGCGATCACACAGGAACCAAGCAATCTGGTGGATCAACAATACATTTGTACATATACAAATTAAATTATAAAATTATCACCTAACTACTAGGCTAAGAAAAGTCAGATATATCAAGTAATTGTGCTCATATGTTTTTTCAAGGCTAGGCGGTCAGTATAAGATGCCAAACAAGTTGTGTTACTAAACGAAACCGATAACTCATTTTCTCAAGGTATAAGCTAATGTATCTGATGAATATGTATATATCAATGATTTGTTCACACTATTACTTGGTTTCTTAATTAGTTTCCTGCTAAATTCCTCGATATTCTGGCTTGATTTACAATTTGAGTAAGTGTTTAGGAGATATATATCTGAATCTGACGAACACAGGACGTAACTTTGCCGAAGATTATATGAAAAATATTTGGCATTGAAAAGTATTGTACGTGACCTTTCGGTACTCCGGTTTAATCAGACATACAATAAGTGGAAGATGTTGGCAAGAATACTCTACTGTCCAAGATTTAGCTTTAATTTCTAAAAAACTTGATGAATATTTCTGTTTAAAAATCTCGTTTCATTTTCTGGCAGACATTGATGTATAGTTACCAATGAGTTTATACTGATATTCGATTAAGGCTTATCAATAAAAGCCTTCTATCCCCTCTTGTTTTTTCTCACACAGGTAGCTGGTCGAGTTCGCATATGGAAAGCGTTAATATCAATGAACCAAACATATTCAGATATTAGTTTCATCCCAATTAGTGATTCTTCATTTATGCATACAAATGATATCAGAACGACCTAAAAAAACAAAACTGTAAAGTTTAGGGGTTGATATATTGGTTATTTAAGATAAGAGTTGGATACAACCTAACAAAGCCTTTTCACTAAAATCACTTTATCCTTCAGTTGTGAATCGTGTACATATATTGAAGTTACTTCAATCAATTTGATTTGTAGTGGTTTGGATTATCATAACGTTAATGTTTTTGATTAGCCTTAGTTGTTGGAAATGGATAGAACATACATTACGCAAATCATCAAACTGCATCACGAGGCAAGCCCCAACTTGCAATCCTGAAGAGAAACGGAATAGAGGAAGGCTAAAGAACACACTACGTCGGGAAATAGAAGCAGATATAAAAAGGATGAATAACAACTGGAAGGAGTTGGAAAGGATTGCCCAGAACACGGTTCGATGGAGAATGCTGGTGAGTGGCCTATGCTCCTTCACGAGGAGTAACACGTGTAAGTTATGTGTTATATGTGTATATGTCCAGGTAAATCCGGTTCATGTGTCTCGAATAGAATGAAACTAGCATCCTGTATTCCATTACTCACCACGTTCCATTTGTTCTACGGATACTTCAATTAATATTTTAAAACCTATACAATCCATATAATCTTTCAATAAATTATTATGTATTCATGCATATTATTGATTAACTATGTTCAGTTGATACATTAGTGTATATAAAATATGGATTAATTCACAAGAATTCATGTCTTCCAGTCAGACTAAATTGTAATAGCCAATTATTAACATTTTAGTATGTTACGTAATACATTTGTTCTTTAGAATATATTATGGAATCCATGATTCGCATTTTGCCCTATTCGGGATATATCGATTGTATATACCTGGATTCTAATGTTGATGCTTACATGGAAACTTGGGAATGGAAAAATTTTTTCCATATATTGAGATATTAATTGATAACATGTGCCAAAATTACCGATTGAAATCATGATCTGACATACATGGTTAACCTAAGCTCAGACTGATCTCCTATCATCAAACTCTCACCTATCTTCTGTCTTAAGTTCAAAGACAGTTCACTGACTAAACTCTATTGGAATATATTTTCATCACATGTGGGTTTATATATAGGCATACTGGACCATATTATAATGTTGAAAATCGAATGGCTGTGAATAGGATAAGCTGTGGATGATGGGTTAGCAACAAAATAATAATAATAATAATAATAATAATAATAATAATAATAATAATAAACGGCATAATGATCACTGATGGTTAATGGGAAAATTTATGACAAACTGAATACATAAACATAATAATCTAATCACTTAGCAACTATAATGATAATAATTTGTAAAACGGTTCTAGGCATCTCAACTATTCCTATATTATTCCTGTTACAATAATAACCATGTAATTGCAATTAAATTCGTACATTTTTTTTGGTTTTATAAAAACAAAATTTGTTTATCTAACTAAGGACATTTTGGTAGAATAGATTGTTTGTTAATCAGATGATAAACATTTTACTATATACTAAGCAAAGATAGATAGTGGCTAGCAGTGTAATCCAGGCAATATGCACAGGATGCACATATGCTAATAAAAGACTGATCAATTACAATCCTAAGCATCAATGGGAAGATTCATGTAAACAATACTAAGTAGATTTAAACTTCACCCCATTGCACACGCAAGTAGCTATCATGACTCAGTAGCTAAGTGGATAACTCTATAGCGTTTAAAGCGAACGGTACTGGGTTCAAGTTCGGGAGTGAATATTAACTCTGAGATGCAAATGCATCCAGTTGACGAGTCACAAATGGGACGAAATGCGCATCAAACTTGATTCCAATACTATTGCACCACTATCCATCTTTGCTTATAATGCTTGTGATTTAAGGCTATATCGAGGCGCACACACACACACACACACAGTATACACATATGCCAACAAGAAACTGATCAATCGAAATCCTAACACATCAATGGGAAGATACAAATAAACAATACCAAGTGAATTTTACTACTTATATGTTGATAAAAGTCTTAAAATATTATGGAAAGTTTCATTAGTGTATTATAAGTTTGTTTACCATGAAATGATTCACTCCTCTAATTTCTAAGCTTGAAACAATTTACCTTCATTTTTAAATGTTCATATACTGTATGTTCATTGATATCTGTGATTATTGGCTTGTTTTACCTATAAAACTATATTGATTCATTTTAAAAGAAGATAAGAGTTTTGTTTTTCTCTATTGGGATAACAAGAATTAGTTGTTTCATGTGTCAATGTTTTTTTTAAGGACATTCAACATTTAACTATTTCAGATGGTCTATGATAACAAATAGTCTAGCAAAGTATTAGTATTAATCATCGACATGGAAAGTGAGATTTAGTTATAACAAGAATGATTTAGTTGCCTTTTCTATTTGGGACTAGTTGATTGTTCTTTTATATTGGTAGCTTACTGAAGTTAGAAATATATGTGCCATTAGATATTAACCCAATGTTTAAGCATTGATTGTGTAACTTGTTTGTATTAGGTTCGACTACTACCTAGTAAGATAGGAATTAGATGCTTACCATTGAAATCATCCTAATTTATAAAGAACTTTATGCGATGTCATTTCTGGACAAAATAATAACCATCTAGAATTATTTGATCATTGGTTGAGATATATAACAAGCAGACATGTTGAATAGCATTGCTCAAGTGATACTTCTTTTCTTTACTATCCTGTACACATGTCTAAACTGAAGAGAATTTGTATTTTAACAATTCAATCCATGAGTCGATCTAAGCTAGACCACCATTGAAAACCTGGAAGCATTAGAAGACCTTTTCATTCTAGTATGGGACATATCAGTAGCGTGCAACATGATCCCACACTTGGGACTCGAACCCAGGACCTTCGGTCTCGCGAGAAAAAATTCAAAAATATCTTTAATAACAATGGAAAATTCACTTGAAAATGATCATGCATCTCTTCAATTTCTCGATGCATTTCTTCAACATCCTCTTTTAATTGTTCATTCTCTTCCATAACCTCTTGACATAATTGTTCCACTTCATTAAGACGTTGTTGAAGTTCTGCACTACAATGAATATCAGTAGGACCAATTGAATATTGTTGTTGTTGGTGTTGATGTTGTTCCAAAATGATTGTATTCGGTGAATGATTCTGATCACTTTCTGGAAGTTTTAAACGTTCTCTATAATGTTCAATAGAAAGATTTTATATGTATATAATCTTATTTTTATTTTATAAAAAGAAACAATAAATATACATGAGAAATTCAAAGGCAATGTTATGATCGTCGGTGTCCGAGATCTAATACTAATACACAACGTGTTACGCATTAACTCCCTCTCTCAAACTGACTACTTGAGTGAGAAGACAAGAGTGAACGAGAAAGTTTATTGTGCTACAAAAACTATATTCATAAATACTCATTTATATACATACACTTCTATTGCTTAGCCAATTATTATTATTATTATTATTATTATTATTAGCTTTATTCAATATTATATTTTTGGTACAATATAGAATTCTCAGCGCAAAGTATTTCAACAAGTTTCCGTTTCTTTCTTCTTGGTCGGTCCTGGCGATAAATATTGAGTGATCACCAGTTAAATGTTAGCACTTCAGTAAATGAACATCTGAATAATGTACATTCTTTTCGTTGTATATTGCCAGCAACCATATTGTCTCTTATTGAGTTTTCTGTAACTTTGACAACGAAAGGTTGTACACTTTTCAGAAACGCAGGAGAATAGGTTATGCGATTAATAAACATAATGATATATTAAAACAAACAAAAATAGATAACTTGTTGAAATATCTAGATGGCAGGAACAGGTAGCCCAGATGCTCAAGCAGGCCGCCCTGAATATGATGTGCAGTTGTCCTTCAGATCACTTCTGGTTACTTTCAAGTGACCTTCACATTTGGCACTAATTATGACTACATTTCTTAGTGATGATTGGTTGACTGAATTTATTCATCTAAAATACAGTTTAGTTGAAAATCGTCAGTAAAACCTAGTAATGATGTCTGCTATGATCATGAAATGTCAAGAGTTAAGATATTTGTTATACAACAAGCTAGTCAAGCTAACTATCAACTATTTGACATGATATATTGTTTAAATAACTGAATTCGTCACCACTTTCTAAGTTTATTCACTAAAGAAAAGGTCAATGTAAGAAATAAGTTGTCATGTACTCCTTGTTGATGAGTCCTATATAACATGACACTTGGGTTCAGGATTTCTTGACAACTGTTTCCAATCATCTAACATGTGAGAAATGTTTAGGTTATATTCAGTCACTTAGACCAGTGATCACATTTGAACTTAACCGATAGAATTTGATTAACAGTAAAGGACTAGATAAACATGATACTAGTCAGTACTAAGTGAGTAAATAAGTGATCATGTTCTGGACAACATTACTTTTGTTGCCTATCATAAGGAATCAGATCATTGATAAATGATCGTGTATAAAACATGACCAGTTTTAATTAGACCGTCATAGAGATTTACTAGAAATTGTATTATGGTCGTACTGTAATCCACGTATGGACTAATTTTTTTTTTAATTTAAAAGATTCGGTTCCAATTCTCTGAAAGATTTGAATTTCGATGTCTTTTATAAAGAGGCAAAACGCTATCACTGAGCCGGCATCCGACGGTGTTAATGTCTAACTTCAACCACCACCGTCACCATTGTCTTCAGTGAGCTGATATCTCACAACAGACCGGGTTGAACTCCACTTGTCACGGCTTCTCACTAGAACTCCAGAAGTGTCTCTTGAAGTCAGTCACTAGGGAGCAGATGATTTTGTGGAGATTTTAGTAATTTCAATAGCGAAAATCAGTCAGCTTTTTATAGTAGACTTCACCTTAGTTAAACAAATCATTGAAAATTAGTAAGCATTAAATAGTTGCTTTTCATTTACTATAAGACTTCTCATCACAGTACATCAAAGACTCTACAGGATGTCGAATCCAGAATCTCTAGATCTTTATAAAAAATAAATATACAGAATGAACGCATATGAGCTGTTCTAACCTACTTTAAACAATGTTACTTATATATTACTATTATTTCATGGAAATAAACCAAATCATCTACTTCGCTTTAACGAATCAAACCAAGAATCACTGATTCATTGAACAAATATTGTGTCTGACTGTATTTCTATGTGAACTAATATGATACAAATGAGTATATGGATGAAGATAAACTGTCTCACAGAAGACATACTATGTCAACTAAACATATTCTCTGTCTAACTTGTTACACCATTACCTAGCGACTTACGTACATTTTCTACCATTAAAGATTAACTTTTACAGCATATCGAATCATTTCAACATATGCTCATCCAATAAGACTATAATTTATGGATGAACCAATCAGATTTAAGATAGCAAGTCTTAGATTTTGGCGCAAGATTCATCCATTCATTTGGCTAAATACCATTACAGCTTATGTCAGTTCATGATGAAAACACTAACTCTAATGTTCAATTGTAAATCCAAATCCTAGTTCCTTACACTAATTTATAACCCTCATTTAACCTTCGTAAGTAGATAGACAGTTTAACATTGCTCAAAGGTCATCTCACCGTTCATCCACTAACTGATATATAATCTAACTTCAATTATCAATAAAAAGAATTCAACTTTCAATAATAACTTACCGATAACTTTTCACTTCTTCTTCTAAATGTCCACAACGTCTTTCAAGTTGTGAAACTTTTTCACGATATTGATCTAATGTAGCTTGTAATTCACTAATGGTACGAATTTTCACTTCTAATTCTATATTTAATTCATCACGTTCTCTTAATAATAATTCATGTTTATCTTCTAATGCAAAAAAATCATTTTCTAATTCTTCCACATATCTTGCATCAATACTTGATGCTGATGAATGACTAATACCAATTGTGGATTGTTGTTGTTGTGGTTGCTGTTGTGATTGTCCAATTGTTGTATTCGCAAGATTAGTGGATTTTCTTAATTCATGATTACGAACATCTGAATCGGAATATCTGTAATAAATGAAAGAAAAATATGGTAATAAACTAATTTAGAAGTACCTATCGTACTTAGTTTCAAAACTGAAATTCTATAATTTAATGATTAAATTCATGAGTTAATTGAAGCTAGACCAGTATGGAAAACTTGGAAGCATTGGATGGACATTTCATCCCAGTGTGGGACTCCTCCGTGGCAGTGCGAATCCACGATCATGCTTTGCGCGATTCGAACCCAGGACCTATCGATCTCGCGCGCGAACGCTTGACCAGTAGACCATTCAATCGGTATTCAACGGTGTTAATGTATAACTTCAATCAATCCACGAAATTTGAGCCACCGTTCATCATTGATTTCAGTAAGTTACTATCTCACAACAGAACCGGTTGAACTCCATTGGTCACTGCTTCTCACTAGAACTCCAGTAAATAACTCTTGGAGACAGTCACTAGGGTGCATATCATGATTATAATCAGAGAGGTGTTTTGTGGAGGTTGTAATAACTTTATACGTGAAGGTTGATTACAACGAGCTAGGTAAGTTGGAACTCACAAAGATGACATTATTTTAGTAATCTGTTTAAGTAACAAGAAAACGGGGATTTTGTATAAATTGTTCACTTTTTAAGTATACGATCATTATGGATTGTCGTCGTTATTAAAGAGCTGTTAAACATCAGAGAGTACTAAACATTGTATGTCTACTCAACAACCTGAAGACTAAGCGCTCAATGTCATAACTGAAAGGTCCAGGGTTCAATCGCCAGTGGGGTCATGGATGATCACAGGTAGGGTGTCCTATATTAGAATGAATATCTGTCTAATACGTCTTTCTTTTCAATGGTTGTTTAATTAATTTCAATGTCTGACGTAAACTATGAACATAAGATGAAATAAGTGGTCAACTTTCCCAAATTTTAAATGTGCTTCCACGATTTTATAGACGTTTTCTTGTGAAAGTGAAATTTATTCAAAACTTTATTAAGTTTATTCCTTAAGTATAATCATTCTTGTTGTAAGAGCGCTAATGAAGTGAGACTATATTTTTTTCACTTCCACTGATAATGCGCATTGCTGAGGAGTCCTCTAGTTGGACGAAACGGCCATCCAGTACTTCCAGGTTTTCCATGGTGGTCTAGCTTCAATCAGCTCATGATCTTAACTATTAAAATTACTATAATATCCACAAAACACCTTCTGAGATTAATTAAATATTTATTAGATGATGTACATCACAGATTAATCTTAGTCGGGGTACTATTAAAAGTATGAAAGTGATGAATAATACGACCTAATTTAGTAGTTGAATTCATTAGTCGATTAAAGCTAGACTACCATAGGAAATCTGAAAGCACTGGTTGGACATCTTGTACCAGTATGGGACTCCTCAATAGTTCAACTATTAAATAATTACAATCTCCACAAATCATCATGTGCTCATTAGTGACTGGTTTCAAGATGTATTTCTTGGAGTTCCAGTGAGAAGTCGTGACTAGTGGAGCTCAACCTTGTCTGTTGTGAGACAGTTACTCACTGAAGATAATGGTGAACTGTGGTGCAACATCGTGGATTGGTTGAAGTTAGAAATTAACACCGCTGAATATCGATTCAGTGGTCTAGTGGTTAAGCGTTCACGTACGAAACCGAAGATTCTCGGTTTGGATCCCGAGTGTGGGATCGCGGATGCGCACTGCTGAGGCCGTCCAATGCCTTCACGTTTTCCATAGTAGTCTACCTTACATCGACTCATAAACTCAACTCTTAAATTATTACAATCTTCACAAAACCCCCTTTCTGATAATAATACTATATAGTTTCGAAACGTTTTATTTATAGTAACAAAAATCTATCAGAATGATTCAGTATAGATTCCGAATTGTTTTACAATGGAAAGTCTGTTTGATTGATTGCATGCATTCTTATCAAGATTTCCTCACAACAGGTTGTCTTACTGATGTCTAATTGTATGAGGATTGTTTGAAAAAACTGAAAATGTTTGATTGGACAGGTTTGCGTTTATGATTGTTATACATTTTTTATTACTACAATGTCAACTTATTGACAGTTGAGTTTCGTGCATATTCTAATTGTCTAATTCCACTCAGTAGTGTATCTTATTTGTGTTCATACTAATCGGATTGTTAGTCTCTTCATTCTATGTTGTCATACTGAAACAGATATAGTGGATTGGGTATATTTTTTGGAAAGAATCCTTAAACATTCATTACTACTACTACTACTACTACTACTACTACTACTACTACTACTACTACTACTACTACTACTACTAATACTAATACTAATACTACTACTATTGCTACTACGAATAGCAGTCTAGGTATTTGCAGCATAAAACTGTGCTGTTCCAGAGTAAATTTTTGATCTTGAATAGATTATAAGAATCTAGTTATTTAGTAGGTTTATTTGGCTCCTAGTAATTGGAAAACATTAACGTCTATCCTTAAAACTACATTCTATCTTGGCGCCTACGGATCAGTTAGAGGAGGATATTTGTAAATCTTCAGAAAATGATCGTTCACATAATGCTCGAATTCATGTAAGCAAACTGTTTCAGTGAGATTCATTACAAGTGATCTATTTTGTCTACAAGTAATCATTGACAGTGAAGCTAGGTAACATGTGTTTAGTTTTCATTATGGATATTAACTCTATCAGGATTCCAAGTACCCGTTTTTTCGTTAGTTCTCAACGTGTTGTCGAGTCACTTAATTTGATGATTAAGTCTAAATAAGATAAGAAGTAAAAAGATTAAGTAATACGACAATAATTACTACGTACTGAACGATCATTTCATATTAGCATTTAAAAATCGAGAAACGGGAACTACAGTCTTTACAACAGTCTTACAGAATATTAACCTACCTAGATTCGTTAGTGATTCCTCTCATTTCAGGCTGAACTACATCGTTTTAAAATACTCATTGACGTAAACTTATGCTACTGTGGTGTGTGCTACTGATGTCGACAAATATGAGTAGTATGTATCATCAATCGAAAGTGAAATACCTGGTCGCAGAAGGTTAAGAAGATTAAAGAATAGAGAACGATTGCCGTGGAAATGAAGAGACAGTGAACTTTGAGACCGTTGGTTGACATTTTGCAAATGAAGTATTTACTGTATAGTTCTCAGATTTGATTAAGATGTTCTGTAATTTTGTATTCAAATGCATTCGATTTTCCCCACTTGTGTTCTCATTCACTACACTACCGATGGTATGAAGCATTTCTGCATGTTTATAAATAGTTCTCTAATCTGTTCCACAGTCTCCTCATTAAGTATTTACATTTAACCAAGTGTCTATACTGCATTTTTTGGTGGTCATAACTAATCTATTAATGTAGATGAACGTGTTTCCGGTATTATTAATTCATACACCAAGTACAAATTTGTATAATCGTTAAGGCTAAGGATAATACCCGGCTTCTATGCTTGATGTAGGTGAGGTATTATTTGAACTTGTCACTTAATATCTGCAAGTATGACACCATGGAGTAAGTACGTCACAGTCACTAGTATGCTTGTGTACACTATCAAGATCACCTAGTATTCCGTCCAAATTCTCAGTAATCGCTACTTCACCAAAATTATAACTATGTGCTTCTTTCAGTAACTTTTAAGCGATCTACAATGAACCTTTACTAAAATATATCCATAGCTCTGTTAGTCAGTAACCCATGGTTTACATTTCCAACTCCGAATATTTTGTTATATACAGACTTTTCTATCCAAGTCAAACGTAGGGCACTGACTTAACAGTGATATAGGTTGCTATTAACACAAGCTGACTGAAAATGAAGATATAAACTAAAGGTTATTGAATTAGTTGTATTTTTCTCGCTGTGAAATTTTATGAACTACTTATATCCAATATAGAAAGGGAGAGAAAGAGGGGGAAAGAAAATGGGGGATAATGTCATACTTGATATTGTCTTAGAACAGAGTAATAAAGTACCTTAAACTTGAATTGGTATGTGAAATTTTCGATCATACTGAAGTCTAGGACATTTTTTATGGATACAACCAAAGTATATGTTGACAATAAAGGTATTTTAATCAAACGAAATTAATTCTCATAATCCTTCAAAACAATAGGAGGCTTTAAGCAAAAAATGGATAGTGGTGGAGTAGCAGTGGAATCCAGTTTGACGCGCGTCTCTTTCTATTTGGGATTTGACAGCTGGATGTACCTGCACTACAGAATTTATGTTCACTCTGGGATTCGAACCCAGTACCGTGCGCTTCAAACGCCATTGAGTTATCCACTTAGCTACTGAGTCCTGATAGCCGCCTAAGTTAAGTGGATAACGCGATGGCATTTAAAGCGAACGGTTCTGGGGTTCGAGTCTCGGAGTAAACATCGACTCTTAAATGCAGGTATAACCAGCTGACGTATCCTAAACAGGACGAAACGCGCGTCTAACTGGATTCCACTGTTATCCACTAGCCATCTTTGCTAAAAGGCAATGTTTATTCAAGTTATTCTTTCTAAAATACTGCAACATATTTTTAAATAAAACTGCAGTATTTTTTTTAAAAAAATATCAAATCCCTTTTAATTTCAATAGTTGAGATCATGAGTTTATTTAAGCTAGATCACCATGGAAAACCTGGAGGCACTGGATGATCGTTTTGTCCTAATGTGGGAGTCTTCAGAAGTTTCAATTAACTCATGATTTCAACTATTAAAAACTACTATAATATCCACAAGAATCCGTTCTAGTTGACAAAAGTCGATGTTCCTAATGATTAAACAAATAAAATTTTGATCAAAACATCACGAAATGACATTCGTTAGATAACCATTGAAAATCTTGGAATAAATGATGATCAAGTAATATCACTATCTGATGGAAGTTAGGCATATAAACAAATTAGATGCTGATTCAGTGGTCCAAAGATTAAGCTCTCAGTGACAGGCCTAAATATTCCTGGATCCAATCTCCATTGAGGTTATAGATGTGCATAGATGAGAAGTGTCATAGTAGTTTGAAACAGCTGTCTAGTGGTTTTTCGCCTCGAATGGTTGTCTAGTGAAAACTAGTTTATGATGTAAACTATAGAATTCAGCACTCCCTACAAAGCCACATAACCGATATCATGATGATTCCTAAGTATATTAATGTAAAAAGGTTGAGTGAATGATATTTAACTACATAATGAAAAATAGTTGCGGAACACAGTATAAGAGAACAGAAATCAATATGAAAATGATGTGGAATGGTTAAGGATGAATGATTGGTCGACTACCACCAGCTAATACCTAATCAATGGATTCACAACAAATTTCTCTTCACAAGGTTGGGTTTTAGTATAGAAAGGATAATAGAATTGCATATTGGAATATTCAAAGGGTTAGAAATAGTAAGCCATCTGATCATCACCAACATAAAACCTGGCATAGATGTATATCAATCTAAGTAGTCACATCCCAGAGCAGTATACCGTAAGTGGATATCAATATAATAAGCATCAATGAAATGTAAGCAATCAAACGGAAATCTAAATATATCAGGTACAGTAAAAACGGAACAAGTGAGAAAGAAGTAGAAACCGTTAATAATAACACTTAACCGAGTAGTTTCCATATATTGATACGGCTCATAACAACAGTTATTGATTTTGTTCATTGATATTATGGATGTATTTCCTAACAAAGTGCTTTGCAAATTAACATTGCAAATCAAGTCGGTCGGTGACAACAAAAGAAGAATAGAAAGTGAATTGTTGTAAAGTACACCCATTTCTTGACTGAGAGATAACTAATCATCAAAACACTAGATCGATATATAGTCAGAACTGTGTGCAGAAAGTAAACTGTGGACAATCTCTTGAATGCACACTATAATTACCTATATTCATATCATAAGCATACTCAATAAAGTTTATTCCATAACAAAATATTGATTTCATTCAATAGGAAAATAAAAACAGGATACCGACTTGAAATAAGAGAACAAAATACACAAACCTTTGTCCAACTGCAATTTTTCTTGCAGCAGCTCTAGCCGCTGCATTACTACCAAATAATCCATTGTTATTTTTACTAATTGATGAATCACGTGACTTGGTGTCACAACTACTATTAACGGTAGTAGTAGTAGTAGTAGTAGTAGTAGTCGTATTAGTTATACTACTACTGATAGAAGTATTAGTAGTATTAGTAGTATTATCAGACACAACAACACAACCAACTCCGCTAATATTACTATTATTATTAATATTCACATTACTATCAAATGATAATTGAGATTTCAAAGTTGAATTCATTTCATCCTTTAAATTATTACTAATTAACTTATGATGTTCAGGTTGTGTACGAAAACAATTTTTACAAACAGATTTACGCCATTGTTGTGGTTCAAAATTAAAACATTCTTTCTTAGTCTTATTATTAGTTGATGTTAATAATCCTGAAGTATCAGAACTAAATGTTGACATGGATTGAGACTGAGATTAGGGTTGTGGTTGTTGCTGTTGTTGTTGTTGTTGTACTTGTGAAGGCAATGATGAACGTCGAAGTAATCCACTTTCAGATGACATGGTCTATATGATTATCAACTATCGTCAGCGTTGTTGTCGTTGTCGTCGTCTTCGTAATAAGAGTAATAATATCAGTTATGATAATATTTTAAACATTCAAATCATTGATACATATATCAATGTATTTTATTCAATGAATTCAATGGATTGAAAAAGATCATGTCGAAAGTGAACACATTAGAAAACGATTAGTATATAAAGAAATGTAAACATATGGAAGAAGGACATTGTTTTGCTTTATGATTTGACCTTGATGAATAAACTATTTTTTGATGAATAATAGTGTTATATAATAGTGTTAATTGTTAAATAGCTGCCCAAATGTGTGTCCTCCCCCCTCCCAGTAAATGTATTAAGTTGTTGTTTATTTTTCTCTCGTCAATGTAACTCAGTGTTTATTTATTTGTTTATTTAAATAACTTTACTAATTGAATAGTGTAGTATTTTCATTTTGTACTGTATAACTCCTCAATGACCAAAAAAAACACCCAATGAAATAGGGACTTTGACTCGTATAACACTGAATGATTGAGGAAGCGATCGATCGAGCGAGCAAGCGAACGAGCGAACGAGTGAGTGAGTGAGTGTGCGCGCCAGGGAGAGAGAGCAAATAAGGATTTTGCTTCGTATTCTTTCAAAAAATCCGAATCAATGTTCATTTACTATCATATGATAAATGAAATCGAAAAACAGTCTGTTATACGAGACACTTTATACAGAAATGACTAATATTGTAAATTTCAAATAGTGCTGCTTTATTGCTTGTTCACTGAAGATTTCTATCCCTACTATAGCACATATAGTGACACACACACACACAGGAAAACCTCTTATCCCATGTTATTTAATGTCATGGTGATTGGTATTTTTGCTTCTATAACCAAATATATGATTGTCTCAAGAAGAGGACATGAAGTTACACATTAAAATATTGGGTTTTACATCAGACTATAACACTCCTATCTGTATGGCCTGTCTATGTGTTTTTATTATCCCTATACAAGCACACATTTATCCATTATTTATCCAATCATTTCATTGATGATGGGCACTTTTTAATTGATTCATTCATTAGAATGTAAACTATACATTTATATACAATTGTAAAAGGTAGTCAATATACACATATCTGACATCTTCGTAAATAATATCCAGAATGCTATAGATGAAAAATGGTAATGATAGATATTTACGTAACCAGCTAAACAATTTGTTGAATGAACGAACAATTCAGACAACCGCATCAGTAAACAAAAATATACACTTATTATTATTTTCAGAAGGGGTTTGTGGAGATTTTAGAAATTCCATAGATTGAAATCATGAGTCAATTGAAGCTAGATCACCATGGAAAACCTGGAAGCACTGGATGGCCGTGGATGTGCATTGCTGAGGAGTCCCATACTAGGACGAAACGGCTGTCCAATGCTTCAACTGACTCATGATTTCAATCTGTCGAACTTATTATTATTAACTTACAATATATTTCAAACTTTCTTTTACCCAGTTTATATGTACAAGTATATATTGAGTAAAAGACTGAGTATAGTCAAGGGTGGATAGTGATGGAATAGCAGTGGAATCCAGTTTAACGTGCATTTCGTCCTATTTGAGACTTGTCAGTTGGATGTACCTACATCTCAGAGTTAATGTTTACCACATTGCACAAGAAAGTGATTCTCAGAACTCAATAGCTAAGTGGATAATGCGATGGCGTTTGAAATGAATGGTACTGAGTTTGAGTCCTAGAGTAAATATCAACTATGAGATGCAAGTACATCCAGTTGACGAGTCCCAAATAAGACGAAATGCTCATCAAACTGGATTCCACTTCTATTCCACCACTATATATTTTGCTTGTAATGATTGTGACTTAAGGCTATATCGAGGCAACCGGTACAGTATGCACATATGCCAACATCAGATTGATCAATCGCAGTCCTAAACACAAATGAGAAGATCCAAACAAACAACAGCAAATGAATTTAAAGACTGAGTATGTCTAGGCAGATTATAGAAAATAGTTGATAAAAGGAAAGTGACTAAAAAGTTTATGATCTATTGATCACTTCAAAATTATTTTATTAGTACAGTTAACTCTTTACTCAAAACTCCTGTATGTTTTACCTAGTCAATGGGATGTTTTCTGCTTACCTTCAAGAGCTGATAACATATATTTTACCAAGCTTAATTACTTATTTGAGCCTGTTAATTCTTGTGGAGGAGCATAATCTGCCAACCACGATTTTCCAACTTACTCTGTCTTGGACAATCTTTTCCAGTTGTTTCCAATAACTACTGATCCTCTTGTTGTGTGCTTTCAATTCTCGGAGCGATGTGTTCTCTGATCAACATTTTTTCCTCTTACCTTCAGAATTCCAATTTAGGACTTGCTTTGTAATCCAGTTTGATGATGTCTGCTGTGCGTTATGTATCCACCTCCAGCGTGTTTTCCTAACTTCCTCATTAACTGAAAGTTGATTTGTTTTCTCCCACAGTTCGTTGTTGCTAATGGTATCCAGTCAAGGAACATTGAGTATCTTACATACACAATTATTCATAAATACTTGTACTTTTCTGATGATAGTTATACTAGTTCTCCAAGTTTCAGTTCCGTACAGTAGAACTGTCTTGACGCTTGTATTGAAGATTGTAAATTTGATTTTGGTTGACAGACAGTTCTTCTGAGTTCTAAATGTTTTGTAACTGTAGGAATTCTGTCCTTACTTCGTCAATCCTTTCCCTCACGTGTACATCCGATCCTCCTTGTTTATCAATGATGCCACCCAGGTACGTGAAAGTGTCCACCTCTTCTAGAGCTTCTTCACCAGTTGTAATTGCGTTAGTGCTCTCTGAGTTGTATTAGAGGGTCTTGCTTTTTCCTGTGTGTGTCGAGATCTACTGATGCAGAGGCTGCTACTACACTGGTTGTCTTGACCAGTATTTGTTTATATGTATGGGATAGAAGGGCCAGGTCATCTGCGAAGTTCAAATCGTCTAACTGCACCCAAGTTGTCCATCATTTTGTTCAACGAAATCCGTAGCTTCGCGATTTGGTCTGTGCATGACTGATCCTTACGGAATCCAGCCTGTTTATTTCGAAGTTAGGCGTCTATTGAACCTCTTTTTTGATTCAGCAACGCTCTGTCGGCACTTGTGCTTCTCCTCAAATCTTCCTGAATAGAACGTTAAAGCTTCTTTGACTCCTTTCCTGTCGTCTTCTTTATTAGTTTCCTTTTCTTCAAGTAGACCTTGTAAAGCTTGGAACCTGTTGTTGAGAGCTAACTTGAATTTGTTGAGTTTGCCAGTTTTTCCAAGAAAGGCTCTTTTGAACCCTTTTAATGCTGTTTGTCCAGGTGCCTGGTTCTTCTTTAGGTTCAGTTTTATCCCGAAAACCGCCAGGTGGTGATCTAAAGCTATATCAGCCCTACTCCTGGTTCCCAAGTCTTCCACTGACCTTCTGATTTTGTTGGTGATGCAAATATGGTCGGTCTGGTTCTCCTTGGTGTGATCTGGTGAGACTCTTATAACTATGTATACGCATTTTTATGGGAATATAGTGTCGTCTGTAATCATTTCGTTGAAGACACACAAATTTGCAAGTCATTCACCATTCTTATTCCTTTCTGGTAGTATATGTCGTTCCATGATATCGTCATATCCGGTGTTATCTATCCTGACTTTGGCGTCTAGGTCTTCCATCAAGATGGTTAAGTCCTCTCCTGGGCACTCCATGCTTTTTAATCCATGAAATGTACTCAGATCAATCTAATGAAACTCATAGAATAAAACAGTAACTAAATCTGTGTCATACATGGAACTCATTCGATGTAACGTCTTATCAATATGTTCTTAAGTAATTTCACAGTGATTATACTAGAACAAATATAATTATATGTCTGACTTGAAGATAAATTTATTCGTTGCCAATTACTCACAATATTGAAGGAGAATGACATAACTGCTTTTTTCAGACTGCTAAACATCTAGTGAAGAATTCAACACAACTGTAACCTGTGGTCGAAAATCCTTATCAAAGAATTCACGTAGTCTGTGCTAATCCGGTACAAAGAAAAATTCATTCAGTTATCAAGGATGATTTGGTAAAGTAGCCAGAAATACTGATTTAGACAGTTGAAATAAAAATAATTAAGCTAGCCAATTTAACTGTCATAGAATATGGTTACTGATAATGACTCACAATTCGTCTCACACTATTTTAAGCAGTTCCACAAAGTATGGAATTATTTCTTTATGTTTTTGGAGGTTACCACAGTCCTGAACCGAACATACGACAGAATTTCAATGCTCCTTGAATATTATTCAATTGATAGAAACTAACTTTGGATTTTATCTATGATCAATACATAACTGTTCAGAGAAATATTTTTTATTTAATAGTTGAACTCATGAGTCAATTGAAGCTAGATCACTATTGAAAACCTGAAAGCACTGGATGGCCGTTTCGTCCTAGTATAGGACTCCTCAGCAATGAACATCCATTACTATTAGAAAACATTTCATTTAACAAGTCAATGATATTCGTAACTATATTTTGATGACTTTGTTGGTATATTGGATTCCTGTGCGAACTGTCTTGACATAAGAATTTCGCCTTACGTTTCATGTAGAACAGATGTATTATGGCCATCAGTGTGATCCAGTACATGCGGTTTGTTCTATTTAAAAATCGTTAGGTAAAATATCAAAATATTACAAAAAGCTTTTTCCAATTACAAAAAATGAGAGTAGCTGAAACGATCCATATAATGCTTAATCCTACTTCTCTCAATAGAAAAGAAGGCCTTACCATACATCCTCCTTGGACTATCTATCCTAGCCACATAGTCCTATATTATTTATAATTCACACTATTATCATACAAATTAAACTCTCTCGTTTCTCACCATAAAGGTCACACATTTTTCATCCCTAACTGTGCACATATACATACACAAAATTTCATATACATGTCGCTTATGAAACACCTTGACCGAAATGACATGACAATAACTCATTCAGACCTGTTTTTTGATTGATCACATAATATTCTTGTTGTTCCGTCGTTCCGTTGTATTATTTAAACTTGGATTAATTTTAATTTGGTTATTTATCCCCTGAAGAAGTGGTCTACACTGAGTCACGAAACTTCAAGTTTCAGTGTAAACAATACTGGGTTGTAGTGCGGTGTGTGCTACTAATATCGAAGGATATAAGTAGTATGTATTATCAGTCGAAAATGAAATACCTGATGGCAGAAGGTCGACAAAAAGAGAACGAGAACATTGAATGGTTGTTGTGGAAACGAAAGAACAATGAAGTCTGGAACGACTGATTGACAATTTTCAAATGAAAATTTACTGTATGGTTCTCAGATTTTACTAAGGCGTTCTGTAATTTTGTGTTCAAATACATTCGAGTACCCACACTTGGGTTCTCAGTCATTACAGTAGCAGGTATATCCAGCTGACGAAACCTTATTATAACAAAATTGAACATCTTTGATTTCAATGCTAACTATCACATTTATTTATTTATTTGAACACATAAATATTCATACAAAGGGGCATCGAATACGTATGCGCCACACATATCGTTCGATTTGTATGAGGCCTGAAATACTTCACGATAGCCCAAACCCAACCACCTGGTTTTCTTAGGGAGACACAACTCGAGCCTCCCACCTAAACATCTAATCCGCAAAGCAGTGGAACAACATCACGAGATGCAGTCACATGGCAGTCGGTGACCAACAAGTGGTTCATATGCCATTTGTTTCCTCAGGATCCTGAAGCGCATGTGCACCATTGATTTGGAATGAGGGTTTTCCAACTCCCTTAGGTGAATCCTCCAAATCCACCAACATGGTTACAGAGCCGGATATTCACTTTTCGTTCTCTCAATTTCGTAAACAATAGTAATGCCGTGAGAATGTAGTGAGTATGACTTCCGTGTCACTGGCTTTATACATGAAGCCATGTGTGAGGATTTGGACAGGGAGAGGTGACCGTTCCCACCCTCGACCATACCAGGGCATTTTGGGGCTATCTATCCCATAAAAAACATTCGTTATAACCTCACTTTGAAAAAATTTAGTAAAGATGTTTTCTTGTAAAACAGCCTTATTAGTCTTTAATAGCCAATCATTCTTTAAAATTTTCCTTTATTAATGTTTTGAACCAAATTAGTTGATTCTCTTCTAAGTAGTTACTTGCAAGGAACATCAAGTCATATGAAAAATTAGAGATAGTTTAAATAAATTTGAGTGACATTGATAAGTGAATTGAATTTTAACTGAAATTGTTGAGAACTGAATAAAAAGTATCTGAATTATTCAGAGATATTCTTTACGGATCCAGTAAATTTTTAATAAGTGTTCTAGTGAGATGTCGTGACTAGAGGAATTCAGCAGGGTCTGTTGTGAGACAGTTACTCACCGAGGGCAATGGAGGATGGTGGCGCAATATCATGGATTGGTTGAAGTTAGACATTAACACCCCTGAATACCAACTCAGTGATCTAGAAGTTAAGCGTTCGCGCACGTGACTGAAGGTCCTGTGTTCAGATCCTGAATGCGGGATCGTGGATGTGCAGTGCTGAGGAGTCTCATACAAGGGGAAACGATTTTCCAGTGCTCCCAGGTTTTCCATGATGGTCCAGCTTTAATTGACACATGAATTCAATTTTCAATAAGTGTTTTGTTGATTATAACAATTTGATCCAAATTGCTATGACCTACATTCGTCTATTACATAGAACTATTTGGTGTCCAAATCTAGCGGTTTCGCTTCTATGACAATGGTAAACAAAGAACTGCAATTTTACAGTTGGGAACAATAATTGTAAATGATGTTAGTAACAAGTAATATTCAATGAATACTTTTCAAACAGCTGTAAATCAATCAACCATGTAGATTAAATTGTTAAATATGAATCCTTTCACTGATTTTCAATTTACATGTATGTGCAAAAACACGTACATAGAGAGGAGCAATCGTGATCTCCAAGTAAGGGTGGTGGAACACAAACCCAGATGGTTGCAGAAACAACTGAATTCCAATGATCAAATAAAATCACAGGATAGACAGACATCTTCTTCCATTACGAAACATATGGTTGAGACTTATTATAAGGTTGATAACAAGTCAACATTCGTAGAGTTGCACAAAAGCCTTCTAGGGAGTATACTAAGGTTTATTGAAACTTTGGCTATACGAAAACTGAAACCCCCTTTGTTTGTTCAAAAATAATTTGTTTTTATCCTTTACCTACTCTGGTAAAATTGACTTATTATTCAGAGGGGTTATCATATTGTTTTTGTGTACTTCAATATTTTTCCTTTGTTATGACTTACCCTTAATCTGTCTAGTTGACCTTTTAGTATTTATATAAAAATATCTTAACAAGTATATGTGTGTGATCAGATTGTTCGAAATGTACTGCGGAAATAGATGATATAATTCTGAGATAGCCTTCGAGACTTCCTTTCTATTTAGTTCAACCATAGAAATATAATATGAACATGTTATCAGGCATCAGTTGATAAGTGGTTAAAGCGATGGCCTTTGAAGTGAATGGTATTGGATTCGAAACCTAGCGTGAACATCAACTGTATAATGCAGATACATCTAGCTGACGTGCATCAAACTGGATTCTACTACTAGCAACTATCCATCTTTGCTTAAAATGCTTGTAAATTAAGGGAATATTCAGGCAATACATACAGGATGCACATATCTCAATAAGAGATTAATCAATTTCAGTACTAAAAATCAATGGGAAGATTCAAGTAACTAATACCAATTTCATAAGAAACTTTAATACATTCATTTTCTATATTCAGTTCATCTGCAAAAAATAAATGAATAACCCTTTTTTTCTGTCTAACAGACATTTATTAGTATAGGGGTTGTGGAGATTGTTAAGTTCGAATCCCGCGAGCAGGATTGTGGATGCGCGCCGCTGAGGAGTACCACAATAGGACGAAACGGCCGTCCAGTGCTTCCAGGTTTTCAATTGTGGTGGTCTAACATCAATCGGTTCATGATCTCAAATAAAAAAGACATTTATTCTTTATCTTTCATTACATAATCAACGTTAAGTTGACGAATGTACTGGCGAATTGAAACGAGAAACAAAGAATAAAAAGAAAATACAAACATAACACCATTTTCCAAGTTGTCCATAATTGATTTCAAAAATTTATTCTTTTATCTTTAACTATTAAAGATTAATACCAAAAGGGGTCATGTGGATATTATAGGAATTTAGATGGTTGAGATCATGAGTCAGTTAGTTGAAGTTAGATATTAACACCTTTGGATGCCGGTTCATTGATCTAATGTTTAAGCGCTCGCATGCGAGACTGATAGGTCCTGGGTTTGAATCTCGCGGGGTCGGGATTGTGGATGCGCACCGCTGAGGAGTACCACAATAGGACGAAACGGCCGTCAAGTACTTCAAAGTTTTCCATGGTGGTGTAGCTTCAATGGACTCATGATTTCAACTATTGATATTAAAGTTTAAATGATGTACATATTAATGTTTTGTTCACAATAAACACTACAATTATTGTTATTATTATGACTTATAGTAATCACATAACTACTATGTATAACGTATTTGACATAGATGGATTTTTACATTCATCCAATATACTACTTAATTGTCTTAATAAATCGTCCCCAAATGCATTGGTATGGCCGAGGGTGGGAACGGTCACCTCTCCCTGTCCAAATCCTCACACATGGCCTCGTGTATAAAGCCAGTGACACGGAAGTCATACTCACTACATTCTCACGGCATTACTATTGTTTACGAAATTGAGAGAACGAAAAGTGAACATCCGGCGCTGTAACCATGTTGGTGGATTTGGAGGATTCACCTAAGGGAGTTGGGAAACCCTCATTCCAAATCAATGGTGCACATGCACTTCAGGATCCTGAGGGATCAAGTGGCGTATGAACCACTTGTTGGTCACCGACTGCCATGTGACTGCATCTCGTGATGTTGTTCCACTGCTTTGCGGATTAGATGTTTAGGTGGGAGGCTCGAGTTGTGTCTCCCTAAGAAAACCAGGTGGTTGGGTTTGGGCTATCGTGAAGTATTTCAGGCCTCATACAAATCGAACGATATGTGTGGCGCATACGTATTCGATGCCCCTTTGTATGAATATTTATGTGTTCAAATAAATAGATCTAATTAATCCGGTCTTAATTGATTCTAATTTGATTTACAGTTGGAAACACTGTGATTTATAGGTTCCTTTTTAAAGGTAATGAACAAAAGAAACATTACAAAATCAATAAATTCACCTAATGTTTAGCATAGTTTAAGTATATTTATTACTTATAGGCTACCTCTTATATAAATCTTAATTATGTTTCATTCATTCAATAATTCTGTACACAAATGAATTGATTCACAGAAAGGAAATAACATTTACAAATGGCGACTATTCTGTTAGGGAAGTTTAGTTTATTTATGAGTTGTTGTTCAGTTTCCAAATAATCTCATCAGATATAAAGAACCCATTGAAAACATTTAAAGATAAGATAGATGTTTTATCGGAATGTTAAGAATCTTAGCCTTGTATATCTGGAACTGTATTTGATCTTAAATCTAGGACCTTTTAAGTTTTATTATCAAGAAATCATTGAGTTAGAATCCTTTATTCCACAATTTTAGAATTTTATCAATCTCTGATACTTGACAACGGATTCCATCTAAGATACTTGTCTCATTTCTACTCCTATCATTCAAGATGATAGTTTTTTTGTGCGATTAGATATGACTAAATAAGTGTTCACCATGGATTAACATAATGAATACAAATGTAATCAGTTGAGATATACAGTGATAACTCTAAACATAATTGTGATATTATATACAATAACTCAACTCTCTTCTAATCCTAAGTACTTCAAGATTTATTGAAACATGTCAAACATAGGATAAGAAGGTTTCTATGATGATTAGGAGTATTTGAATTATAGTATGAACTAAGAATCCCAGAAATAACGTAATCGGATCAAGAAGTACTAGACAAGCATAAACGAATGTATTGTATTTAGAATTCGAAATCAAGCATTCAACAAGTACCAAGGAATCATTAGTTCATTCAAACACCACAGTTTCTATCCATGGAAAATTATCATAATATAATAGACAAATACCAACTACAAATGAAATTAGTTCGTATCGGAAAATGTATAAAACAATGAAAGTGAGAAAATTAATTGAATTTTCTTGTGAAGTATATTGAAAGGGTTTTTAGTGACTTAATTTTATCAAGAGAACGCGATTGGTGTAATGAAAACAATTATTATCATAACCAATTTTACCAGTGATTGTTTTACTGTACTTGATTGTTTAACTGTATTAAAGACATCCATTATTCTTCTTCCATTCTTTCTTACGTTGGTTGTGGTCTTGCACGAATTCGGTTACGCTCAGTAACCACACTTGCAACCTGGCACGATCTTGGTATTCTTTCGATACGACGAGATCACCAACAAATACATCTCGACTGCAGCCATTAACTGCCTTCTGATATTTGGCTTACGGGGGATCTTATCGGTTAACTTGCATGTAGTTTTCCTGTAGTGGGGATCATAGTCAACCGCCACTCGATGCCACGCTACAGGTTTATGAAAGATTATTGTCCAATCTTTTAGCAGTCATAACATAGAAATCAAACTAATTCATCTGATCAAATATTAGAACTCAATTGACTGTAACTATGATACTGTAATAAGTGATCAATTAGAATCATGATATAAAATCATTTTAATCATGTATGAGTCTATAATTTATGCACAATATTTGAGTGGTGCTAAAGTGATTTTGGGAATGTCCATCTGCTTACACAGGGCTAAATGACAGTTATAAACAAGTGTGAGCAATTAGAAATATGTTTTACAATGGATGGCTAAGAATTATATTTAAAGTTTTCATCATGAACTGACATCATCAAAACAACTTTCTGTCAACCAATATCAAAGTCACAATCTTCAATACGAGTGTCAAGACAGTTAATTTTTTATTGTACGGAGCTGAAACTTTAAGTACTACTACAACAATCATCGAAAAGGTACAGGTATTATTGAACAATTGTCTACGCAAGATACTCAATATCCGTTGACAACATCAGAAACAACCTACTGTGAGAGAGGACAAACCAGCTTCCAGCTGAGGTGGGAATTAGGAAAAGATTGTGGAAGTGTATAGACCATACGTTAAGGGAACCATCAAACTGCATCACGAGGCAAATGACAATTTGGAATGCTGAGGAGAAAAGGGAACGTGGAGGACCACAGTACGTCGGGAATTGGAAGCAGACATGAGGAGAATGAATAGTAACTGGAAACAACTGGAAAAGGTTCTATAATACAGGGTTGGATGGAAAATGATAGTGGGTGGTCTCAAGTTAGTGCGTAGGTAAGCAGGGCTTCAGATTCTTAGACGTTTCTACTAGGTTATTTGAAACGTGATTTATTCTCTCTCTAATTGAGAGCTTTACAATTTACTGGTTATTGAACAGTGATCAATTTCATGTTTGTCCATTCTTTCAGTGTAGGTTTCTACTAATGGACTAATCCGTTATATATTTGTTTTGCAGGAGGTTAATAACTTTCCGAATGGCTGAGTGGTAACCATGTTGGGTGAAAGACAGCAATCCATCGAAGGAGATAGAAAATGATCAGTCAATGTAGTAAATCGATTGGAGTTAGACACTAACACTGTTAAGTGATGGTTCAGTAATCTATAGGTTCCCGTTCTTAATTTACTCTGTCACAGACATGCTTTTAGACATAACACCTACATTGTCTGACTATCAGGGGTTGATCTTCTACCAGACGTTTTACTTGCTGACTTTGAACATGCAGATGATATGGTTATGTTTGATGAAGACTCTGAAAAACTGCAATCTTCTGACCACCCTAAGCGTCAATACTAGCATGTTTGCTATGCAGTTACTTCATCATTGGCCTGCATCATCGGCAGAACTATTGACAGGGGATGAAAGGTGTAACACTGTAAGGATGAGAAGTCGATTGCTTAGGTAGTAAATCTTCATGAACCGAGGTGTTTGGGACAACTATTACGTTTGCTTGACTATCCTCAATCTCGACAGGATATGTTGTCTGGTGTAAGACAAGGGCAGTAAAACTAAAAATGGAGTCAGTCCATAAAGTCATTAGCATTTGGACTGAACCATATTATTAAATACAGACTATCGAATTTGCTTAATTATCGTAACCAGTGGTTAAAGACTTTGAATGATATGGCTCGAAATCGTTTGTAATGGTGCACATACATTCATTGTTTGTCGTCATCTGAATCCTAAGATTCTAAATTCCTCGTACCGATTGTTTTGTTTTTGTTTCACTACTGATACCGTTACTATCTCTACTATTCTGAGATTCGGTCTGAAAATTTCATTTCTCTGTGCTAATAGAGTATGGTAACTTCAACCAGTATATATACGTACAGGTGCTATGTTCTGTCTGGCTGTCTGACTGATATCTATGGGTCAAGCGTTCTCATGTAAGACCGAAGGTTCAAGATTCGACTCCTAGATTTTGTGTCGTAGATTCGTTGACTGCTTCCACGTTTTTTATGATGGTTAAACTAAAATCAGTAGACGATTTAAAATTTACGGAAATTTTAAAATTTTCACAAAACCCTTAACTGATAAAGTTCACTTTTAATATAATTTCCAATTGAATTATGCAATAGTTCAAGGGAGATTCATTTATGTAGTCAATGAAATGTACATTACAGACAAATTATACACACACACCCACACAGACACACAAAATTCAAGTTATGACACAAAAATTACTTCTGTAATTTGACCTCAATACGTAAATTATGAACGGTATAACCTAGTTGCCGACAAAGATTTGGTACTATAAGGTTACACGTTTATCTGTTATATAACTTTAAATAATACAAACAAATATATGATATTTCAACTATTCATTGTACATTTTCAAATCTTCTATTGTCGGTTATTTTCTTCAGGACATACGATTGATTTCTAATCAGTTACCTAATAACTAGCAAAACATTTTATCACTGTACAAGTTAACTTAAAGAAATATATATATACATATTTCAAGGGGTTTTTTGTGGATATTATTAGTAATTTCAGTGGTCTAGTGGTTAAGCGTTCACGCGCAAAACCGATGGATCCATGGTTTGAATCACGCCAGAAAACGTTTTCAACAAAGTATGGCTAGACCGGATGAAAGACTCAGTAGACGTCCAATGTCGAGATCAACAGGCTGAATTCCGTAAGCATCGGTCGTGCATATACTAGATCGTGATATTACAAATCATCGTTGAACAATAAATTGAATGGAACTCGTCACTACACATCAAATTCATTGATTATGAGAAAGCATTTGAAAGAGTGGATAAGAGAAGATTATAGAAACTTATTCGACATTATGGTATGAGTAGCTGAGAAAATCTTCAACATGATACGGAATTCATACGACGTACTACAGTGCAAAGTATTGCAGCTGACAGATATATTCGAGATGAGGACCAAAGTCAGACAAGGCTGCCTTTTCTACTCGTTTCTCGTTGTTTTGGTGGTTGACTCGATCATGAAGACCTCGACATTTGACGGGAAGAATGGAAAACAATGCACAGCTTGCGTGTGACTAGACGAACTGGACTTCACAAATGACCTGACTCTTCCATCACATACACCCCAACAAATGCAGGTGAAGACAATCAGTATAGTAGAAGCCCCTGTATCAGTAGGCTTCAAAATACACAAGGGAAAAGTCAAGGTCCTCAAATACAACACGAAGAACACTAACGCATTCATACTTGATGGAGAAACTCTGTAAGATTTGGAAAAATTCACGTATCTGGGTAGCATCATCGGTCAACAAGGAGGATTCGATGCAGATGTGAGGACAAGGATTGGCGAAGTAAGGGTAGCATTTCTACAGTTGATGAATATACGCAACTCAAAACAACTGTCTGTGAACCAATATGGAATTGAGAATCTTCAATACAAACGTCAACACAGTCCTACTGTATGGAGCTGAAACTTGGTGAACTAGTACAACCATCATCAAAAATGTACAAGTGTTTATGAACGATTGTCTACACAAGGTACTCAATGTCCCTTTATCGATTACTATCAGCAACAGTCTGATATTGGAGAGAACAAACCAGCTACCAGAATATCACGAGTCAAGCGCCAACTTGGAATCCTGAAGGGAAACGGAAAAGTGGAAGACCAAGGAACACACTACATCAGGAATTGGAAGCAGACGTCAAGAGAACGAATTTCATGAATTGTTTGGAGTTAGACAATAACACCGTCGAATGTCGACTCAGTGATCAAGAGGTTAAACGTTCGTGCGTGAGATCAATAGGTCCTGTGATCGAATCCCATAGGTGGGATCGTGGATGCGCACTGCTAAGCAGTCTCACACAAGGCGAAACGGCCGTCTTGTTCTTCCAGGTTTTCCATGGTGGTCTAACTTTAAATGGCTCATGATCTCAACTATTAAAATTACTATAATATCCACAAAAACCCCTTCTGATAAATATATATGTATGAATATATACATGTATGAAATATTGTCTATCATATATGTGTTACTCATAAGTAGTTAATATCTTGTCACAAATTATTTCTGTGGAAGTTAAACATGTTAATCAAATACCACTGAACATCTATTGAGCCTCGTCTGATAATTCAGATAAATGTAGATAGGTATGATCTAGTAATCATTTGTGTTCTGCATTACCATAACTCATGATGATCACTTGATGAAACCCCTTTTATTTCAGTCATAACATACACAAAGGACAAAGCAAGATTCTCAAATACAACACGCAGAACACCAACCCAATCACGTTTGATGGAGAAGCTTTGAACGATGTGAAATCTTTCAAATATCTGTGAAGAATTATCGATGAACAAGGGGGATCGGATGTAGACGTGAGGGAAAGGATTAGCAAAGTAAGGACAGAATTCCTATAGTTGAAAAAAATATGAAACTCAAAACAACCGTTTGTCAACCAATATCAAAGTGAGAATCTTCAATACGAACGTCAAGACAGTTCTACTTTATGGAGCTGAAACTTGATGAACTAGTATAACCATCATCAAAAATGTACAAGTATTTATAAACAATTCTTTACTCAAGATATTCAATATCCGTTGGTCGGATATCATCAGCAACAGCCTAATTAGATAGAGCACAGACCAGATTCCTGCTCAAGAGGAAGTTAGGAAAAGACGTTTAAAGTGGATAAGACATACATTGTGGAAATCACGAAACTGAATCACAAGGCGAATACTAACTTGGAATGCTGAAGGAAAGAGGAAGGCCGAAGAATACACTACATCAGGAATCGGAAGCAGACATATGAAAAGGACGAATAACAAGTGGAAAGGACCGGGAAAGATTTCCCATTACAGGTTTGGATAGAGAGTGTTGTTGGGCGACCTATGTTTCTCTAGGAGAGGTAACAGGCGTAAGTAAGTAAGTAAGTAAAAGTTTAAATTAATCACCAAAACAATTAATATTACACAAAACCAGAAATCATGTAGGGATAACCAGAAAGGAAAAATGAAACAAGTTTCGTGACAAATCAATTAGACCACAGTAATCATATGTTATATTAGTACAATGAAGAAATGAACCAAATACATATGCTTGAATTCATTATGCATGATGTAGTGTCGGTTATTATATTAAGCCCATATACCTTATTCTAGCTTTTGGACAGCCCATTTTATTCATTCTATTTGAGTCACATTCTGACCTCGTTATTTATTCGCTTATCAATCTTGACTATTTATATATAAGCGCGTAGGTGTGTGTATGTACATTTCTTATCCCATTGCTCATCACATGTCTGTAAGTTACTTTTGTGTAACTATAAATGATGATTAAAGCTTGGTTCAACGGGAGTTGGCTTACCCGCCATCTCCACTCCGCGTCGTTTCTCTTCTCTTTATTCCATTCGCTTTATATACAAAATATATGTATTCACAAGTCCATTCTCGTTATTCGACCTATTTAATTCCGTTGTTGACTGACGCGATCAAAGTCGATGATTAAATACGAGGATAGAAGACAACAAACATTCATACAATCTAGTTGGAGTCAGATCAAGGGCTCCACAATGATATCTGATTATATAATTGTATTTTATTATTGATGACAGACATAATCCTTCAATTTTCTTTGATTATTCTTTTCTAATTCAAAATGAAGAAATTCTCTCCTTTTAAAAGTAACAGTTGATGATGAACAAAAAACAATCGGTCTAATAACTATCCAATAAATAGGCGTTGACCTTGGGTGAGGTTAAAAAGTGACCGTGAAATAAACCAATAAAGATATAGGCAGGTTAAATTAAGAATCTTTAGTGCAATCTGAATATTTCAAATGCACTAAAGTATAGAGTGTGTTAAATTAGAATTCTCCATCAATTCTATTATCTTCCAATGAAATAAGTAACAGTACAGGAATATATTCATTCGGACAGAGATCGGAAACATTATTAGTTGTAATACGGCTACTACTAATAATACTACTAGTAGTGAATAGTAATGGTATTGTGGTGTATGCTACTGATATCGACAAATATAAGTAGTATGTATCATCAAAGGAAAGTGAAATGCCTGATTGTAGAAGGTTAAGAAGATCGAAGAAAAGAGAACGATTGCCGTGGAAATGAAGAAACATTGAAGTTCGAGACTGTTGGTTGACATTTTGCAAGTGAAAATTTACTGTATGGTTCTCAGATTTGACTAAGATGTTCTGTAATTCGATATTCAAATACATTTGATTGTCTCCACTTGTGTTCTCGTTCACTACAGCATTACTTGAGAATTTTACATTGTTACTCCATCTCCCAGTTTTAAAGTACAAGCTTATTCAATTTCTGAGGTAATTGTATGATGTATTAACTGTCCGAGAACATAATGCATACTCATAACGAACTGATTTGTTTTATGAGTCGTTTTAATAACATAATTTGTTTGAAGCTTCAAAGTGAATAACCAAAAACGTACATGCTTTCATTTATTAATGTTTCGAATATCATAATCACTTGATGGAAGGAATATTATAAGAGTTTCCGGTCTGATTTCAGAGCATTTCTATTTATTGGTGATATAACATACAACTTTTAACAATCCTAAACATTCTAAACACTTTGTACAGATACATTTTTAATGGCCCTTCATTTTGACATCAATTAGACTGCATGATTGTTGTCAACGAGCTCATCACTTTAGTGAACTGAGATCTGACTCCAATTAGATCGTACGAATGTTATTGAAATATTGTTGAGAATGTTAGATCCCCAGAACTCACTTGGAAAAGAACCTATTTTTGTAATTTTATTTAGGAAATTTGAATTTTTCTGCTCTTTACCTTCATGTCAGAAATTAGGGAGAAAGGCTGGAAGTGGATAGGACACACATTGAGGAAAGCACCCAAGTGCGTCACAAGACAAGCCCTTACATGAAATCCATAAGGCCAAAGAAAAAGTGGAGGACCAAAGAACACATGACGCCGGGAAATGGAGATAGACATGAGAAAAATGAACAAGAATTGGGTGGAATTAGAAAAGAAGGCTCAGGACAGAGTGAGTTGGAGAATGCTAGTCGGCGGCCTATGCTCCATTAGGAGTAACAGGCGTAAGTAAGTAAGTTAGTTACCTTCATGTCGTATTTCCCACTTGGAAGAATCTTAAACGCTATTGGTCCGTTGCATATTTTAGTATGCTATTTTGTAACGCTTTCCAAGGACGGTTTTGTGATATATATATATATATATATATATATATATATATATATATATATATATATATATATACGTTTTGATTTGTGTTTGTTGTTATCTCTCGTGCTTCTGACTTTTTGCGGAATATACTTCCCTGTTCGTACTTCGACTTCTCTCTTTAGTTAGCAGGGCTGGGATGCAATAGAATAGCTAGTTTATTGGTCTTTGGTCACAAATCTTTATTCCGTTCGCAGACTAAGTGAACTCGTAACCGCTTCAAACCTAGCAAATATACATATCGTCAATCCACATATATAATTATCGAGTTAACTCGAGTCAATAAATAACGGGATTAAAATAAGTCAAACACAAGAACTGATGTTTGAATACGTATATTTTGTACGATCATTGATCTGGACAGACAACCAGATGGATGAAGCGAAGAGAAGAAAGAGAAGCAAAATGACGCGCAGTGGAGAAGGTATGTGAGCCAACTCGATTTCATCAAGCGTCAGTCAATATTTATAGCCAGATAAGAATAAGTTACAAATATGTGAAGAATAGGACAATAAGTGTACACAACTACGCTCATAAAAAAATAATAACTAACAAGGTCAAAACGTGACTCAAGAAGAATGGATACATTGGCCTATTCAGAAGCTACAATAAGCTTTATGAGCTCGACATAGGACCAGTCACTATAAATTTTGTATTGAAAGTCACTAGTTTAGTTTATTATCATTCAATATATTCACACACCAAAGCATTCAATCATTGTGATTTATTCTTAACATCGAGATCCCAATAAGTGAACAGATAATGTAGGCTATTCATAGACAATGTAAAGTATTGATTATACTGAGCTTTTCAACGATGTATCGAAGACATTACCAGTTTTATTGATCTGAAAACGTATATCTTTCTACATTTAAACCATATGATTCAGTATAAGTTTACTCCTGAAAGTCATAGTTAATACTAATGAGAATCTGTAAGTAAATGATTCTTCAGATAACAAAAATATCTTAGATACTAACAAAATTATAATATATATATCACTATAGATTAGTTCAAGAAGAAACCTTTCAGACATCATTTGTACAACATGATTCATTCATTCTTTCTACAATTCTACTGAAATCTAAACACTATACATTGATTATAGTTCATTTGAATGGTTTAAAGACATTAATTCATAAATCGATATAAACTGGAACACTATTGGAAACTTGGAAGAACTGAACGATCGTTTTGTCTAGTACTGAACTCTGCAGAAATGCACATTTACAATTACGCCAGCAAAACTTGAACCTAAGACCTTCAGTCTCACGCGCGTTAATCATTATATACATAATTATAATGTTAAACCATTCAAATGAGCTACAATTCTGGCTCCAAGATCTAAAGGTTAAGCGTTCGCACACGAGATTGAAGGACATAGATCCGAATCCCGAATGTAAGATCGTAGATGTACAATGCTAAGAATACAACTTACATCAGACAGTTTTGTTTCTTTCATATCAATAATGGTGAATTATTTACAGGACTAGATTAAATTAATAATCATGACAGTAACTTGATTATTACCAAATTTTTAAATATGATTTAATACTGACTATTTAGTCTATATTTAAACTCTTATCCCCGATCTATAAATTTTAAAACAAATGTCCAAACTACTTAAATTGTTATCAATAATTTTAGTGTTATCATAAACTTTTAAAAAGATGACAAAAATAGTAAATATATTTCATAATTGAATTCATGAATTGATTAAAGCTAAACCACTGTAATAAACTTGGAAGCACTGTACTGTCGTTTCTTCCTAGTACGGGAATCCTCAGTAGTGCACATCCACGATCCATCACTCGGTATTCGAACTCAGGGCATTCGACCTCGCATGTGAATGCTTAATCTCCAGACCACTGAGTCGGTATTCAACGGTGTTTATGTCTAACTTCAACCAATCCATGATAATGTGTCACCATCCACCACTGTCTTCAGTGAGCAACTGCCTCACAACAAACACGGTTGAACTACACTGTTCAGGGTTTCTCACTAAAATTCCATGAAATACCTATTGAAGCTAGTCAATAGTGAGCTTTTGATGATTATTATCAGAGTGGGGTTTTGTGGAGATCGCAGCTGAATTCGTGAGTCTATGTAAGCTAAACCGCCATGGAAAATTTGGAAGCTCCAAGATAATTTCCTGGAGCCGTAACCAGTGGAGTCCAATCTATGTCGGATAGAGACCGGTATCTACCTCAGATAGTTGATGAATGATTGAACAGTCATTCATGGATCGATGGAAGTTAGACACTAACGCTGCTAGAAGTCGGCTCAGTGGTTTAGAGTTCAAGAGTTCGCGCGTGAAACTGAAGGTCCTGAGTCTGAATGCCGCGTGAGGGATCGTAGATGCGCACTGCTGAGTAGTCCCATACTAAGACAAAACGGCCGTCCAGTACTTCCGGGTTTTCCATACTGATCTATCTTTAATTAACTCATGAATTCAATTATTAAAATTACTATAATCCACAAACCCCATTCTCATAATAATGTTTATGCATAGAATAATCAAGCCGTGTTCATCAGTGGAATTAAGTACAGATGTTGTTATGTACATTCAAAGACAACATACAAATGTAAATCACCAAACTTCAATCTTGTCAATCACTGCAATAACAAAATATCAAAAAAACTGACAAACTGATTATTTAACTTCTATAAATATATGAAATACAAAATAACATTTGGCAATGACAGTTTATCTAATAAAGAACTTAGTAGTTTATAAGAAGAAATGAAAACGTATTATGGTCTAAAATGAACAAGTTTTATTCCATAGAAAATCCTGCACAAATATTGACTAAACATCTTGACATATAGATCTATATATTGTACACACACACACCAGCTCTTGAAACTCAATTGTCTAAGGAAATCCTTGATTATCTTCTTTAGGTATACGTTTAATGTCTTAGGATCATTTCGCTTTGATCATCGATTCTAGCTGCACTGAATAAGTTAAAAGTAGTCTCTCAAAGTTTTCTATCAATAATGAGTAAATAATTAAATAAAGTAAAGCCATTTTATCCTAATGGAAATGTCAGTCGTAAGATGTACTACTGAATAATATATGAGTATCAGTATAGGGGTTGTGGAGATTGTTACGTTTTTGATTGAGCTCATGGACTGATTGATGTTAGACCACCGTTGAAAACCTGGAAGCACTGGAAGGCCGTTTCGTCCCATTGTGGGACTCCTCAGGAGTGCGCATCCACGATTCCGCTCGCGGGATTCAAACGCAGGGCCTTCAGTCTCGCGCGCGAAAGCTTAACCTACTGCTGAGGAGTCCCACAATAGTACGAAATGGTCGTCCAGTGCTTCCAGGTTTTCAATGGTAATCTAACATCAATCGGTTCATGATCTCAATCAAAAATATTATATGAGTAGTCTGAAACTATTTGGATAAATCAACTGTTCTTGGTAATCATAATTAGTGATCGGATTGAATTATTAAGATTAGTTAATATATACAACTATACATTGACAAATTCAGAAGTTATTCTTCATGAGTTTTGAGATCCTTAACTCAACTATTACAGTCAATCACTCTCTCTACTTTTCATACTGAGTTCCCAAAACATTTTCACCGTTGAAATACACACTGATAATAACAGGATAACACTATTAAGATATGATAACTGTAGTATCAGCAGCAACCAGTCAGTTGAAGAACGTTACTTCTGAGGCATTCCAGGGATTTTTAAAACAAATTAAGTGGAAATTGGACAGATATATTAGCACAAATGAAAGTTTATTTAAAAATGGAAAGAAATGTTATGTTTTAAAAACTAGTTAATGATAGTTTTCTTGCCTCTGTTTCAAGATGTTTTGAACAGGTTATATAAGCCTTTATCATTCAGATCAAAGTGATTCTATATCAAGACAAACTTTCTGAATGATCATGTTTTGAAGGAATGAATGCAATTAACTAAAATTAACTTGATAAATATGGATGTGCACTGTTGAGGAGTCCCACAGTAGGATGAAACGGCCAGTCAGTGCTTCCAGGTTTTCTTTGGTGGTCTAACTTCAATTGACCCATGATCTCAACTATTAAAATGGATAAATATTCATTTAAGAAGAATAATCTTTGTTTTTAGAAAATCTCAAAACATATCTTCATCGAAGTGTTAAAGACTTGAGTAGATTTCTAGTCCACCTTTGTAATTATTCTAACAGAAAAATAGATATTCTGAGCTAATATTTCCATGAGTAAAAGCTTCATCAATTTTATTAAGGACTAGGACACATATTCAGAGTATCTGATAAATACTAATCTGTATGAAATAACTTGGCATGTGAAATGCATAACTAAAGGTTTTTTTGTGAATATTGTATTAATTTTAATAGTTGAGATCATGAGTCAATTGAAGTTAGATCACCATGGAAAGCCTGAAAGCACTGGATGGCGGTTTCGTCCTATTTTCCGACTCCTCAGCACCTACGATCCCGCCCCCGGCGAGATTCGAACCTAGGAGCTATCGGTCTCGCGCACGAACGCTTAACCTTTAGACCACTAAGCCGGCATTGAGTATAAATCTCATTGTAGACAACGAAATCGTTGTTTCCATGCACTAATTATTCGATTTAATTTTGGTTACCATTAGTTATTTAAATGAACATGTATTAATTAAAGTAACTTATAAGCCTATAGAAAATTTCAATTCTAATTCTTAAAAATTTTTTATCAATTTTTGGGGAATTATGAAGATTGTAGTATTTTTAAAGATGAATTCATTAGTCAATCTAAGCTAGATCACCAATGAAAAGTTGGATATACTGAACAGCCACTTTGTCCTAGTATGCGACTGCTGAACAATGACCATCTATTGCCCTGCATACAGGACTCGAACCAAGGATCTTCAGTCAGGCGCGCGAATTCTTAACCACCAGACAATTGAGCGGATATCGATCGCTGTCTAACTTCAATCAATTCATAATCTTGACCAACTCTTCATCTATCCACTATCTCACATTTGACAGACTGTACTCCACTGGTCACAACTTTTCATTAGAACTCCAAGGAATCCATCTTGAAGTTAGTCACTAGTGAGTACATAATTACTATTCATTTTATTAGATATTAACATCGTCAGATCCCGGTTCAGTGGTTTAGTGATTAAGCGTTCATGTGCGTGATTGAAGATCCTTGGTTTGAGTCCCACATGTGAGACCATAGATGTGCACTTCTCAACAGTGCTATATTAGGATAAAACAACTGTCTAGTACATTCACCTTTTCATTGATGAACTCGTGAATTCAACTTATAAAGTTTTATACCCTTTTTTTCTTGAGAACAAGTAAATTCATTATTAAGATAAGAAATATTCTACATAATAAAACTTACTCATTAATCTGCATAAGGATCCAATATTATCCACAAAAAAAAAATTAAAATCAATAAAATATTGCCCAGTAACTATTCATTATTAAGAAAGTATAATTATCTATGTAGGATAAACTGATTTCTAATATAAATCTTATCCTTTCCCCTCATATATATAAATATATATGAACATATAACATGTATATGTTGTACCCATTTATCTTCATTAACCATTTACAAATAACTTTGATTAATTCACTTCAATTTGTTTTAATTCATTATAGTAAATAATAATAAGAATAATCAAATCTGATGGTTCTAAAGGCCATATGTAGGTTACTAATATTAAAACAAACAATTTCGATAAATAATTTGTATATAAATACAAATACACACACACACACACAAACACACATAGATACACGCCATAGTGATAAACAAACACAAATACACATGTATATCTATATAATAATAACCATACATAATAAGCATTAAGAACAAGAATTAACTTATAAGCAAAGATGGATAGTGGCTAGCAGTGGAATCCAGGATGCGTGTTTTGTCCTGTTTGGGACTTATGTAACATTTACATTTTCAATCAAATTATGAATAAGAAAAATGTAAAAAAGAAAAAAAACAGGAAGAAACTTTCTCCCTCTCTCCTTTCCCCCCACCCAACGAAAAAAACGTGAGTTTAAAAAAAGAAAATTAAAAAATTCAAAAATGTATTGAATTCATATCATGCTGTGATAAAAGATAAATAGTGGTGATTAGTAGTGGAATCCAAGACTGATCACTATAATCCTCCAATGTTTGCTTAGAATGCTTGTGAATGAAGACAATATCGAGGTGGTTCGTACAGGATGCACATATGCCAATAAGAGATTGCTCAATTGTAGGCCTTAACAACAATAGGAAGATACAAGCCAAACATTATCAAGTGAATTATGTTGTGATAGTTATTTATGATTTGTTTGTTTTTTGAGAGAAGAAATAAATTTCCAATAATTGGACTGTGAAATTATTACTATTGCACAGGTGAGGACAATCGATGATACTTAGCACAACATTACAAAGTTATTTCGTAAAATAGAAAACCTTACTCTAATACTTCATTTGCAAAATGCTTATTAATTGTCTTAGACTTCATTGTTCCTGTATTTCTATAGCAATTACTTTCTGTTCCCGTTCTCCACTCCTTGATCTTTTCAATCTTCTGCTGCCAGACATTATATTCTTGACCCGCGGTATATACTACTTATTTTGATACAAGTAATACACACCACATTATTACCCTTTATTATTATTATTACCAGTAATTATGATAATAATTGTATTGTTTGTTTGGAACTCCCCGTTGATGTTTAGGACTGCTATTGATCAGTTCCTTATCGGCATATGTGCATCCTATAGAGATTGCCTAGATATCGCCTTAGATCACAAGCATTATAAGCATAAATGGATATTAGCTAGCAATGGAATCCGGTTTGACGCACGTTGCGTCCTATTTGAAACTCGTCAGCCAGATGTACCTATATCCTAGAGTTGATTCTCCCTTCTGGGCTCGAACCCAGTACAATTCACCTTACACACTATTACGTTATCCACTTAGCTTCTGAGTCATGAGAGTCACTAACTTGTGTCTTGGGTTTCACTGCTATCCACCTTCCATATTTTGCTAATAATAATAATAATAATAATTGTTATCCCTAACGTTATCATTATCATCAAGATCACCCCCATCTCTATCACTGTTACTGTTCTTTTGACAGATCTTTCTGATGAATAATTTTAATTGAATCACATGGTACTACTTTTTTGTTATTTATGTTTAACTGTTTTGGATTAGAAGTATTTTTAAAAACTGAAGGATAGAAAGAGAGAGAGAGAAAGAAAGAAAGGACAACAGCAACAATGTTACTGTTATTTGTCAGTCAAATTATCAAATAAATCTATGAAATATTTTAAAATGATGGAAATTTCTCCATTAATTTATGATTACATAACACATAATCAGCTACTTGAAGGTCGAGGACTAGTACCATAGTGCGATCGCGAATGTCTACTAATATAGACTAACCAATCATATATCATAACTTCATAAGGCTCCATTGTAATTGTAATTTAAATGTGAATTAACCGTTGTTTGTGATTGAAAAATTCATTTAGTTAAGACCACCATACATTTTTAACTACTGTTATAACTTCTGAGTTTGTGCCTCTGTCAGTGTATAACGTAATGATAGCGCCAATTAGAGAACAGTGATTTATCGAACAGATCAATGATGCATAAACCCCTACGAGCACTCTAGAGTCCCTATTGATCTTGCTTCTTGAGTAGCCCTGCCAGTTAAGTCCATAACACCAACCCCTAATAATTAACAGTTTCAAGTTACTTACATGATTATTTATACATGTGTAAACTACTTCTCTCAGCAATCTATGTTAACTACTGAAAGAATCTATTGTGAATAATTAACCTTAAGTCTGGATCATTGAAGTCCTTTTCATTCATCAAAAACTGAGTTTAAGTGTAACATTGTAGTGAACGAAACCACAAGTGGGGACAATGGAATGTATGTGAATAAAAAATTACAGAACATCCTGTCAAGATCTGAGAACCATACAGCTTATTTTTTTATTTGCAGAATGTCAGTCAATCGCCTCAGAATTCACTGTTCTTTCGTTTCCAAATCAATCATTCTCTGTTGTCGTTTTTTTTCTCCGATATTCTAAACCTTCTGTCATCAGAAGGTTCAATTTCGACTGATGATACATACTACTTATATCTGTCGACATCAGTAGCACACGACACAAATGTATATTTTGCTTCTTTGTCTAAGTATTGAATAATGGTATAAGTTATAGCGACTTTCCTGTGGTTAATTTCGATTACGGTTAGTTTTTTGTCCAGCCATTTTACCAACTTATTTAACGTAAAATGTTATTCAGACAGTAACGATTCGCATATTCCTTTGTACCGTTTATGATCATTAGCATGCCTGTACAAACGCGTACTCTTGATCACATCTGACAGCCTATGCACATATCTCTCTCTAGCTGAAATGTTAATCACTAAAATGTCGCTTGATGAATCGTTCACTTTCCCATGTATATATGTGCTCGAATCCTATTAAATGGTTTTTGCCTTGCATCGCTTCACTTTGATTCGATTCACCTCTGTATCCCCCCGCTCACACACATTAGCCTCTATGCTCCAAATTTTCTCGATGTACTTATAACTTTGTCATAAACCCTAACCGCCGCTTCTTAATGCCTTCTGAATCCAAGCACCGTTGAGGGTTTTTATAATCACGATTATCAAAGTGATCTGACTAAAAAAAACCAAGCTATTACAAATTTTTATACTACCTTCGCTGATTGCCTTCGTTGGTTCGTGTAAAATATACTGTTTTATAAATATTCCTTATATACAATCAGTTGTCCATGTACTATGGATTCTATTCGACAGACATTTGTTTTGAGAATATCCAACGTCTGATAAATTAACTTCAAAGATGTGATCAGGATTTGATTCACTCGATATATCTTCCACATATTTGTGAATAATTTCATTGGAAATACATGGATCATGAGAACAACGCATATTCGGTAAAATAATATCATGAATCTGATCAGAGTATTATTCATTAGAAACATTTAACTTAATAGAATCGGAATTACAAAGTTTAGCACTACTTGCAGTGAAATGAACAGCAGTTTCACAAACTGCTTGTATGTATCCAATTATATTGCATTTAAAGCATTAAGCGTTACGAAATATATATGAATTACGTGAGTGAAATTTGCCGCAGGACAAACATTTACCAAACTTGTGTTCCTCTTCATGACCTGCTTTGCAACTCCCCAATGAATTATTATCAGCATAAACTTTAGTACGCATTGTATTGAAACATTGTGGTGAAATTCTTGATGTCCAGATGAATCATTTTAGGGAATTTTCCATTTTTGTGGCACTCGAAGTTTGTACATTTTACATGTTCTATTAGTTCTTTGAAAGTTGCATAAAGAAGTGCAATATTCTTTTTCTGTAAGTGCAAAAGTTTTTAATAAGCTTCAGGCTTTTCTTCCGATGAATGCAAGGAAATACTTCCATCCTCAATATCTTCTTTGGTCATAGTCCAGATTTTGAACCTTTCTATAAACTTCTCAATAGTACAAGAATTTGAATGTATGTCCAACTAGTCCGTCACAGGCTCCATCGTGATGCCAATGTGATATTTATAAGTATTTGGATCATTATATGAACTACTAATTCCCGAAATTGCGCAACTCAAACCAAACAGAACTGAGTGATCACAAACCAGCGTACTGTATTTAGAATCCAAAATTAGGTAGACATCAAGTACAAAGGAATTATTAGTTTGTAGTGACCTACTTTTATGAGGAAAACGCAATCGGTTTTAATCGAAACAATTATTATTAAAGCCAACTGTACCAGTGATTGCTTTACTGTAGCTTTTTGTCTAAGTGTACCAAAAAAACACTCTTCCGATGTTTGTGAACTTGTATGAACTGTCGTACGCATAGTAGTCTCGCTTGTAAACTTTGGCACGACCTCGTTATTATTACGATACCACGAGATCGCCAACAATTACATCCTACCACAACCTTCAACTGTTCTCTGATATTTGGCCTAAGGAGGGGTCTAACCTGGTACTAAACTAGTACTTAGTCTTCCTGTCGTGCTGATCAAAGTCAACCGCGACTCGACGCCAACTAAAAGTTCATACGAAAACCACGGTACATTACAACCAAAATTTTTTAAAACGTCGAAGTAAATAAGTGGGTGTTGAGCATGTTGATCAATGGAGAAACTGGCGTTGAGAAAGTTGTAATTGCAATTGAATACGAAGTCAACTCTTCGAGTTATTTCATCAATAATTCACCGAATAACTTAAGATCCATAATTTATTCCGAACTCAAACAGACTTAAAGGTGTCATGATGGTCGTTTTTCCACATTCTTAGGTGCCACCGGTATCTGGTCGTACTCTTTGACCAGGTCCAATCTAGAGAAAACATTCCTACAACGTAGAGTTAAAAAACAATCCTGAAATCTGGAATATGATATTTATACTGTAAGGTGCTGTTATTTAACGGCCAGTAGTCGCCAAATGGGCATCAATCATGGTCCTGCCTCAAAAATAAATTCAGGGATGAAAAAAATGAACTTCTGAAATATCGTATTGTCTCAAGCTGTACCGTGAAGCAATGAGAAATGATGTATACCTGTGGTGTTTGAATGAATGGTTTCTTTGTACTGGTTGAATGCTTGATTTCGAATTCAAATATAGTCCATTCGTTCGTGCTTATCGAGTACTTCTTGACCCGATTACGTTATTTCTAGGATTGTTAATTTGTACTATAATTCAAATACTTTGTAGTGACTCACATTTATCACGAGAACACGACTGGTTTAATAAAAACGCTTATTATTATAACCAAGTGTACCAGTGACTGTTTTAATGTGCTTTTGTTTGACTGTGCTAATGACAGCTATATTTTGTTTTATGGATATCCTGGCACACGTTCCTTTGTAGTGGTGTTCATAGTCAATTTCGACTCGACTCCACGTTAAAGATTTGAAAGCCTTGCGTATTCTACCGCCTACTGTTCACGTGCAAGAGATATGGCTGGTGTATTTTCAGTAAGATTCCTTTTGTACGGTTTGTTCGATAACAGCACATCTCCCTTCCCTTATCAGCGATTGGGACATACAATAACCTTGAAGTGGCATTTGAGAATTTTTTCATCAAATATGCTTTACCAAAATATAACTTATCTCAAGTTTTAATATCTACGCTGTTATCAATGAGATTATTTGACAGAAGATACGTGAAGATTCATAAAATCGATAATTCACCAACTACACACAACTGTAATAGTCAGTAAGCCGAACCCGAAAAAGGCAGAGAAAGGCTCTTTTAAGTCTGAGTCCTCGCTTTTTATACTAAGAATCAAATTGATGGGCTTTGCTGTTACAGACAAATACCTAATTTAGTCTTCAAAGAATAAACTTCCTGTTTACTTGGACATTAAGTGATGATGTACTTCCTACCTTGATTTGGACATTACATTCCTACTCTCCACTACCTTCAAAATACATCATCTGACAGCTGCAAAAAATTCCGACCTCCGATTTCACACTGTTTATGACAAGTGGGATACTCCTATCTTGGTCGCTCAGTATAAAAACGGCTACTAGAAATATTTATCGTTGCGGTCAGATATTAATAGTCTTTATTAGTGAGTTCATGGTTAGAGTCAATCTCCTGTTAGAGAATACTTTACAAACAATCGTCTTTCACATGGTGCTGAGCCACAGTCAATGAAGAATGAAGGATTAATGTACTGATGAACCATCAGTATAACCATATAGTTATTTTTCAACGTACTTGCAATCTTCAATGTTAAGAATTCTAAGACGCCATTACCATAAAGTTTTTGTCCATCAGGTAGTTCCATGCCTAGTTTATTAGAGTCACAGTGACGAAAAAATATTTCATGAACTCTTTGTTTGTACTAATCAATTACTATCTGTCCTTCATACGTCAAGGCTGTGGAAGGTCGATCGGGTGATACATTGGGGGATTGGTCGCATTTATAATGATTGACTACAGGGTCTTGTGAGCCTTCTGGTGGTCTCGTCAGCACACCATTTGTCATACACTGGATTTAAATCGTGACGTATTCCATCAAACAGAGAATATGATTCAGGACTCCGAACCTCAGAAGTTGCTCTCCAGCAATGCCGATCCTGTAAGATCTAGTGCAATGCAAAAGAAAATACGGCAAAAGTATTTTAAAAATGATGCCGTAATTAAAGGTTTGTCATGTAAAATCTCACATTCATCCTTGAAGCTTATAAGTGTGATTTGATGAGCCAGAATATAAATACTCCTGTTAAGCTATACGTTTGTCATTCGGCCTTAAATCTTGTCCATCGTCCGAAGCGAAAAATACTGGTATGTAGTTTTACTCATCATAGTTTCCGTTTAGACAGCACTCCTCTACAGTCAAATCGTTGAACTTAAAGTCCAAAATGAACACTATGTAAATATACTTACCACTAGTAACGTAAGTTTTGTATACCAAATTTTTTTTGTCAGCATTTGCTGCACTTTGTATAGTTTAAAGTTCATTTTTTATCTTAACTGCAAATAATACTTATTATCTTCTAGGAGACGTACACTTTGGCTAACTTTGAACGATCAGACTCAGCTATAGCTTTTCTACGCAATTATTGGGAGGTCATTTTAAAAGAAAAGGCAAGTTTTTATATGTTCTATTACCCACAAAGTACAGCGCTTTTTGTCTTCAGTAATTCTAGTCCCCTTTTGGTTTACATTTGATACATTTTCTACACGTATTGCACGCTTGGCGAACCATTACTATGTAATAGCATTTCATGTTTAGGTATTCTGATAGACTTATGTAGTAACTTTTCGGATAAACTGCCAGCCCACGTTTTGAACACACCATCGGCCACGTTTCGTTCCGTTTTCGGACAGTCTAGCTTTCGTCTTAAAGAAAAACAAAGATTTGTTACTGCAGTGAACAATTTTATAACGTCTCATTACTATGTTCGTGTTTGATTTCTTAGTAAAATGGTGGTTTTGTCCCCCAAGAGCACATCTTCACTTTCTAGTCAAAGAAGATCTATGTGATTAGACTTCATGGTTTAAGTAGTTCAATCTTCAGGGTAGAAGACCTTAGTTATTTACGCCCGTAATCAACCACTCATTCATCAACCCCTTAGGCTTTTACCAACAGCAAGTTACAATGCAACCAGAATCCATTAGATATGTTATTCCAGCCAAAATTATTCCGGTTTTAGATTATTTCGATTTGCTTTCTAGTGGTGTTCGGTGTTATTTTTATCACTGTAACAGCTCTAGTAGTTACCCTAGAATATTGGAGCTGTAGAATTCTCTGTATAGGATAGCCGGTGAGACTATAATTTACGGACGACCTTTGAGCAACCCTAGACTGACCCTCAGTTTGTCCACCTAATAACTAGGACCAAATGAGGGTTATTAACTTGTATGAGGAATTCGAATTGTGATTTACAGTTGATGGTTAATATTAGGAATTATATTTATGGTTTTCATCACTAACTGACCTGCCAAAATTCTATTTAGGCAAAATGATGAGTAAATTTTGCACCAAAATCCGAGACCTGTTATCTTATGCGCGATCGGTTCGTCCACAAATTATAGTCTCACCGGATAGCCATTTTCAACTCTAAACCACAATAATTATAATTTTTAGGACTGGGAAGCCTCAGTTGTTTTTAGAGAAATTTCGGGTTAATAAAAAACTGGCTCCTGGTTAAATTGTAGTTGCGAAATATAAAGCGTCTTGAGTCTGATAATTTGTCCCCCAACTTAACATCATGAATTCGAAAAGGTGTTTTCAGATGTAGGTAAACTTGTAAGTTGTTAAAAAGGAAATAAAGTAACGGAGTTATGTCTCACAGAAGTGTTTGATGTCAAATGTTAGGTAGGAGCAATCACCGGTAAATGTATATATATATATATATATATATAGGCTAATCCATACTTAGCACGTTTTTCCCACTCAACTCCAATGTATCATAAATGTCTATTAGGTTTATTGTCAGTTAGTGATAACAATTATGTAATATCTCGTCCATAAATTAGAGTCCTACCGAGAATGTTCTAGAATATGTTTGTTAGCATGCATTTTGAGTGCTAAATAAGATCCAATGAAATACTTTTCTGTAAACAATAAACGAAACTGGAGAATATGAGTAATCAATAACAATGAATGATACGGTATACGTAGACTAATAGTTCTTATCCTATTAACTCTAAACAGTGTCTAGTCAAAACACTTTACTAGAGTAAAACTGCTGGACCGGAAATGATTTTTTTAAGAATTCATTCCGAAATATGGAACATTATCGGCGGAAACTTGTTCTTTTGTTAGTTTAGGTAGGGGTAAGATTTCAGGGAGAATTAGGACAACGTTCAGATGTAGTTATTCTATTCAAATAATATTCAAAATATAACACCAGCCAACCATCAAACCAGTCAAAAATGAATCAGTACTCTTTTAAGGTCATCTCAGTTAACGAATTCATAGGTACTGTACTACGCAAGTATATATAGGAAGAATTTTGCAAACTTTTCCGAGTATATTTCTCGAGACCTATACTTGAGTGGAATCAAATACTTCATGAATGCTATCGTCAGACACAAAGTGAACACCTTCGACAGCTCTGAACTTACCTTATTTCAGAGTAGCGATTGGCATCAAGCTTTCCCAACTTCATCTATGTATATAGGAAGTAAAACATGTTAATTCCCCCTTTTCACCAATAAAATAACAATACTGAGATAAATTGACCCGTTCGTGTACATGCGTGTAGTGTATTATACTTATATTCTACTTCTTTCTTTGCTTACTTTCCAGTATTTCTCTACATCGTATGGAAGTTCGCCAGTTAACAGATTATTTGTTAACAGTAATAATAACACTAATGATCCTTTAACTCACCCAAATGCAATTATAAGTGATCTCTACAATCGTTTGCTGATTTCAAAAGGTTCAACTACTGTCAGTTTAACAAGTACCAGTGGTGGTGCCACAGGAAGTATTAGCAATAGTGAAACAGAGAGCGTTGTTGGTGTAAAAAAACAAGGTGGGTAATTAACGGACATAAATATATATGTACACTAGTTCGTGTTCATTATTAATTAGTAAAGTTTGTATTTCCTCGTTTTAATTTTGAATTCGATTTGATCGATCAGTCTTCGTGTGCAGCTAGCTATATCCTACATCTAATAAGTGTCAAATAAGATGAAATACGTAATTCAGACTCCCCTGTTAGTTATTAATCAAATGACACTTTATATGGATTGCTTCTCATCCTGTTAATACTTACCCTCTCTATATCTTTGTGGGTGTTTTACTTATTTAAACACAAACTATTGATACAATTGGGCACCAAAATACATATGTGCCACACAAATCATTGGATTTTTATGTGGATTGGGATACTGCCCCTGACCTTTGACTCAGGTGTCTAATCCACGAAGCAATGGAACAATGTCATGACATTCGGTCTGATAGTAGCTAATGACCAGAAATAGGTTCATACGCCATTTGTTTTCTCAGGATCCTGGAGACCATGTGTACCATTGGTTTGGAGTCAAGATTTATCAACTCTTCTGGCTGGATCCTCCGTACCCACCAACCCGGTTTAAGCTACTAGAATTCACCTTCCGTCCCCTCAATTACGTAAACAACACCGAGAAATCAGTGTGTAGAACTTCCCTGGCAATGAATATACACGCGGCCATAGGAGAGCGTTTTGAGGAGGAAAGTGGGCTATCTTTACCTTTAGTTGTACTTTTTTTGTGCTGATTTAAACTTGGCTTGTCGGAGCGCAAAATTAAGTCATACTTCTAGATGATCTTGAAATTTTAACATGTTTTAGCAGCAAATATCAATAAATGGATAGTGGTACAAAGTCAAGGAACTTGTAATGGAATTTACTATTTTCACATCATAAATGAACTCTTCCAAGTTACCTATAGGTTCGTAACCGTTAATTTTTAAGGTTAGTATCGTGGTTTACAATTATAATTCCGAGTTACCTCAATAGAGTTAGGGCTTGGGGGGGTTTAAATTATTTTTTGCGTTACAGGGTTAATGTTTAGGATTACAGCCAGAGTGTACGGTTAACCTTAGTGTACCCCAAACATAACTCTGCCCATGAACTCTACATTTTGATCTGCTATTAACCGGGTAAAATTCCATATCACTTTGAGTCGATTTAAATCATCCGTATAATATAGTTTCATCTATTTAATGATATCTTCGTCATTGAAATTAATTATAGTACAGTTCATAGTCATTATCTTATTATTTAATGTAGTTCTCATAAACGATCCGCTAGATTGATATATACACACTGACTTTGTACTCACCTTTTCTATAGTAATTAGTTCATTAGTATTGTTGGTACAAGAAGGCACCAAACAGGCATGCGCCACATAAATCATTCGATTTATGTGATGGGCTGGGATACTTTACGAGTGGTGGTTTTGTTAGGGGTCCACATCCTGAGCCTTTGACCTAAAGGTCTAACCCACATGGCAGTGGAACAACGTCAGGAGATGCATTCTCATAGTAGCCGGTGACCAATAATTGGTTAACATTCCATTTGTTTCCTTAGGATCCTGGAGCCCATGTACACCGTTGGTTGGAATGAGGGTTTTCCAACTCCTCTAGGTGGGTCCTCCGTATCCAACACCCCGTTTAAAGCGCCGGACATTCGCTTTTCGTCCTCTCAGTTTCATGAACAACAGTAATGCCGCGAGAAGGCAGTAAGTAGGACTTTCCTTGCAGTGATTGTATATACGTGACCAGTTGAGAGCATTTCCAATCTCAGCCATATCAGGGCACTTGGAGGCACTTTGACGTTACTCTGTTTTCATGTTTATTTGTACGCTTAAAATTTTCACTTATACTTGGATTAGCCTTTTCTCTTCAACTCCGTTAGTTATGATTATAACAACTTGAATTGATACTCTGTAAAAAAAATGTACACTAAATTGTGATGTTATTCTAAACAATCAAATAGTTTTGATTACTTTTACAAAATAATTTTTCATATTTAGGAATATATGTCCCTTTAGTTTTGTACTTTATCTTCGTGGATCGTTAAACAGAACAAATATGAACTATCAACCGTTATAAGATAGTATTTTGTTTAGTCAACAAGTAAAGTATATAGATTATTAAATTCTTCACTGTTGTATATATATATATACTTCTGACATACTAACGTATCGATAAAATTTTGTACTTTTTCCTAATGTGACTTCATTTCATATGATGTTCATGAATTGTAAACTATTTATAAATGTCTAAATTCGATTTGATATTGTCAATATTGTAAGCAGTACTTTGATGTATCGATTGTTTTCTTTTCAATGAATGAATGCCTTGATCCATTTCCCTGTACTAATGATATATTAGTGATGACAGTTAATGGACTAATACATCATTGTTGTTAATGCTACTATCGATGTAATTAATGTGGGGATCATGAAGTTTTCTATAAAGCCTTCCGTAATGATACTTCATTCATAACTTAGTAATTGGTTGTAAACATTCAACGACTGGTTTTATTTACATGAGTTTAGTAGACATCAGAGACACATCAATTGATGTCCTAATGCTTTTGTCATATAATTGTTCCATTTTTATCCTGACGCTATATACAATTATGTTTGTTATTTGGATGCTTAGATATTCCACATACGTCACCTAATAATTCAAGCCTTTATAGTATATCGAATCGAATTCATACCCGTTTAACCAAACTAGTAACTATCCAAACACAGTAGCTCAATGAATAGTGCACTGGGTGTTTGAAGTTTAGGGTACCGGGTCCGAGCTCTTGTTTGGGCACCAACACTGGAGTAAGACAAGCACTTATAATAAAAGATGAGTCCCAGGTGGGACGAAACACTCGTTACAGATTTCACTGCTAACCACAACCCATAAAAATTTTAATTCACTTGAACAAAAATTCAGACTCTTGTCTCTGAATATGGTTGAATAGCTTAACACTAAGTATTCAATCTATTAAATCTTGTTGCTCTCCTTCTCTTCAGATTAGCTAAAACCTATTTAAGCCCAGTTAGTTAGTCATTCAAACTCAACGTAGAACTTGGGACATGTATACATCATAAATTCCCTATGTAAAATTTCAGATCTAATGACGTTAGTATGTAAAAGCTTTATAGGATTGTGGAGTTTGTTGAGTTTGAATGAAATCATTAGTCGATCGATGTTAGACTGCCATTGGAAACATGGAAGAACTATAGTTCCGCGTTCAGGGTCGTGGATGTGCACTGCTGAGGAGTCCCATAGTACGATGAAACAGCCATCCAGTGCTTCTAGGTTTTCAATGGTGGTCTAACATTGATCAGCTAATTATTTCAATGAAACTCAGATTCCTAGCCACAGAGTATAATAATGTTGTTACACAGAACTCGATATTTTTTTAGTGAATTAGGTTCATCAAAAGTTTTTTCTCATTTGACTTATATTTATTCTGTGAAACATATCGAATCAGTGTAAGTTTTATATTTATGTACTGTTTGTATTTTTATTGACAATTCAGAATCTTCAATTCGTAAATTTAGTCTCAACGTTCGTAAACCATCTCCCATTGAATTCAATCAATTAAATGAAGAAACAACAAATAAAAATGTCGATATTGGATCCAACGTTGTTACTCAACGTGATGATGATTCCAATGCTACCAGCCCAATTGTAAATAATCTATATACCACTTCAACCCCTTCAAATATCCCTATGAAACGCAATAATACTTCAGTTTATCAACATACTAAACCTTACAATAACGAAACAGTCAATACTAATAATATTAATAATAGTAATAAGTTTAATCTTAATAGACCGAATGTTACCATTTCAACCGATTGGAATTGGTGGCCATTTAATGTCCTTACCTATCTGTTTAATGCTTCTCCTTCACAAAGATTTACCATGATGATTGCATATGCCATGTAAGTGTTATGCAATTTTTACTAATGACATTTACCACATACCACATTTTTGTAAATTTAATCGAAAAGAACTGAACATTTGTTTCGATCTAGTTTACAACTTATCCATCAACAGGGAATATTCAACATAATTATACTATGATCAAACAGACGAGTACCGATAGAATACTCTCCCGGAGAGATTTGTTAGTTAATGAATTCATTCCTGTGTATGGATTCATTGGTACTTATTGCCAAAGAATTCTCAAACTACGACGAGACAACTCCCAAGTACTTCTTGATTTTCAATAAGTCACTGAGCCTGATGTCAATTTGTGATGAAAAACACCCTTAAATTTTGTATGAAACATGTAAGTTATTATCGATAGAGTAGCGATAAAACGGACAAGATTACCCTGTTCTTTGTAAAGCACTAATGAGATGTTACGTGATCGTAGTTATTCAGGAGGAAACTATGGACCTGCGTTTCATACTAGTTAGTACTCGTCAGTAAGGCGCATACCTATAATCGTCATGGTGATGAAATTCCTTATGGGATTCGAATCCGTGCCGTTCAACTTTACAGTTTGGAATATCGTTGAGCTACTGGAGCAGCTACTGTAGGACTGATATTCCTGATTGAATAATCACTAAATAGTGACCGAGATATTGAATCAATGAGATTAATGGCCACGTCACAACTTGATTGTTAGAATTTGATCAGTACTAAAAGACTAGATAAACGTGACATTAGTTACTACTCAATACTTGACGAACTGAAATCTACTTATACTACTAATCACAATATATCCATTATAATGTAATCGCATAGTCAATATTACTTACTTACTTACACCTATTACCCTTCATCGAAGAGCATAGGTCGCCCACCAGCACTCTCCATCCAACCCTGTCCCATACAATCCTTCCCTGTTCTTCCAACTTGCTATTTATGTTTTTCATGTTTGCTTCTAATTCCCGACACAGTGTGTTCTTCGGCCTTCCTCTTTTCCGTTTCCCTTCAGGATTCCAAGTTACGGCTTACCTCATGATGCAGTTTGGTGATTTCTGTAGTGTATATCCTATCCACTTTCAACGTATTTTCCTAATTTCCTCTTCAGTTGGAATCTGATTTGTCGTCTCACATATTAGGCTGTTGCTAATGGTATCCGGTATCATCAATATAACAGTAGTAATAAGTTGAAAGATTTGTTTTTGAGAAAATAGGGAATTTTTTTCAATTTATAAAAGTTACCATAAGGTTAATTATTTTATGAGTGTTTGTTGAACTACTAATCCATCAAGGATCTTATTAACTGTGTGGTTGTACCACACGTTTAAGCTGTACTGTTCATGTTATAAAGAGACTGGATAGTGTCTTGTTCTTCTGAAAACCAGTGTTAAATTATCCCCTTCCAGGGTATATATATTCATGAATAATTGTTAAATTGTTTATAAGTTTCACTAATCCCAACTGTTGTTGCTACCTTGACGTGGTGGTCGGGCTTACCTATCGTGATGAAGCGACCGAGCTATACTGGCCAGAACAACCGTTCTTCAAGGTTCTACCATGCTAGACAGGTCGGTTGAAGAGCGGTAAGACTAAAAGCAACAAACCCAAGGTTTGATGGCGAAGTCGTACTGCTGACTGTACAGAGGTGTGACAGCAGTAAGGTTTTTCTTTCAGACAACCAGCATGGCAGCGATGCTGCCTTCCCACAAGGAGGGGTTGGGTTGGAGAAGGTGGACTCTAAAAATGCACACCTCGCCTAATCCCACGGACATCCGTCTCCGGCGGTAAGGTCTCAACAAGTACGAAGCTAGCACGAAAATTACTCATAATAAGGTCGTGTGCGACCGACCTCAAGCAGTTGTCCCTCGGGCACTGCGCTCACGCTCTCAGGTCACTAAGACCACCTCTAATCCAATTTTCTTTTCAGGTACTTCCAGACGAAACCTTCCACGGTGTGGGCAACCGGGAAGTGATAACCACCCTCATACCTCTAACAGCACTCAAGACTGCTGTATTCAATTCCTTTTGTTCCTCCTTCATAGACTGAATTTTCACTAATTACTGAAAAATTTCTCTTATCTTCCATTTGGTAGATAACGAGTTCCTTGGATCTTTTTCATATGCTCAATGTCATTGTTATGATCTTGTGTTCCTTTGTCTAGTTGAGTAGTTTCCTTCTTTTCGAATTAGTAATGAAGCTGTGAATCAGTTGTTAATATATTATTTAGCTTCCAACTGTTAGGTCACAAATTCGAACCATTCTTAGTCTATTTCAGCTTCAATAGTCCTCATACACGAAAAATTATAGCTTAAAGTTCTTAATGCTTACACACAATAAATGAACTCTTCATTTGTACAATGTTTGATAATCACTGAGTAATAACAATAATATCTTGTAGATTGGTGGTTCCAAAGCCTATTATTTGCTACTTGATATCTTAAACACCACAGTAGCATTTCTGGCTGATACGTTGTATGACCAGTATTTTAGTCAATTCACTTAGCGTTTACATGTACTGTGGGGCAACGGCTAAAAGGCATAAAACTCTGGAATTCCAATCACTTATTTGTAACTTCAAATCCTATTCTATTCACCTTTATTTAGAGAACAGAATGGCTAGTTTAATAGTATAGTTTGATAAAATCTGAACACGGATACAGAAAACTCAATGGGCGTTTACCGACTTTTATGTTTTATGGAATAGTCAAGATGTCTGTCTGCAAACCAAAGAGGGAGTATACTGCACAACAGTTCGATCTGCTTTACTTTATAGTTGTCAAATGTGGTGTATGAAAATAAAATATCTACGTAGGCTTTACGTTTTGAATCATGGGTGTTTCGAAGCATTGCCTCTGCATCATAGAACAATTGAGGAAGTAAGTACAAAATATCGGTTGACTAAACTGTGAATCCTTATCGACTAAGATGACAATGCCTAACCACCATCTACTTCGATGTTTGATGTAAAACTATGCTAGGAGAATGGTAGAGGTAGTCGAACCAAGACATGTCATTGACCGTTTGCTGGAACCTTTAAGATAGATAAAACTCTATGTAGTTAGGGTCCACATAATAACCACAGTCAGTAGTTGGAAACATTGAATGTGATAGGTCAGAATTGTCTACAGTCAGTCAAATTCATTCACTCTTTATCTTCCTTTAAATGTTGATCTCCAATACCACATCATACATATATTTTCTTCTTCTCTTTTAGAATCCTATTCTCAATGATTAACTTTTCTGATTATCATCACTACTACATAATTTCCATTCACATTTATTATTCATTTTCCCATCTCAACATTTTATGATAACTTTGGTTAATGAGTATTTATACTAGACCCTACATTGATCATGACTGTGACTTTATTAAATGTTATTTATGAATGAGTTCGTAGCCAATGAAGAAATTCAAAATTTGGCTATCATTTAACTAAATTAACAATTCACTTAATCCAATGTTGATTAACTCACAAAACAACTACTTGTACATGTATGTCAGTTATAATCATTTTAATTATTGAAGTTTCAAATAACAAAATAGGTGAGACTATAATTTATGAATGACTTTTAAACGATCTTAGACTGACCTTCAGAGTTTCCATCTAATAACTAGGACCATATGAAGGTTATAAACCTGTGCCATGAATTCGAATTATGATTTACAGTTGATGGTTAAGATTAGGATTTATATTTAGGGTTTTCATCATGAACTGACATCAACTATAATGCCAAAATAATGAGTGAATTCCGCACTAAAATCCGAGATCTGTTATCTTATACCTATACCCATAAATTATAGTCTCGCCACAAAATGTCTAGGTATCATCATCATCATCATCATCACTTATTATTCTTCCATTTATTCTCTTAATTTTCTTTTCTAGTTTAGGTTTTTTGTTCTTGTCAACAATACATCTTTATCATCGATTAGCATTAATTGATTTACAAACTGGTCCAGCTATACGCCGTGCTGGAATGAATCATCCATCGTCTACATCTACTTCAGAATTACATAATTTAGAAGTACAATTAACTCATTTAACTCAACTTGCTTCAAAAATGGTTGAAGCACTTGGTCATTTAACATCAGAATTAAATAGTTTCGTATTATATTCTAATCCAGAGAAATTTTCACCAGATCAATCAACTATGAATACATGATATTATTGTATACAAGATGTAATTATTATCATTATCATTATCACTATGTGTCTCGTATTATTGTTGCATTTCATTTCCACAGTCTTGTTTGTTGATTTTTCTTCCTTTGTTCCAACACTATCAGATCAAAACGCGCGTGCAAACACACACACACACACACACGCACATACAAGCGTATTACAGTGTTATCTAACAACTTAACGTATACACTTGTTTTTGTATATATCCTTCTTTATTAATGTATTTCTTCTTTCTCTTTGTATGTATAGTTCATTATCATTTGTCTAAACAGTATCTACAATTTATCAGACTATATATCTGATCTCATTATTTAGAAAAGAAAAAAAAATAAATAATACTCTCTATCACTACCCCCTTTTTTTTACCTATTTTTGTTTCTCCTTCCGAAAAATATACACTACTACCTCTCTTTTCAATTGTCATTCATGTAACCATAAGTTCATTGGTGTTGTTATCACTAGCTCATTATTTTCTAATGTGGTTCTAGATTTTCATGATATACTATCATGTGGTAATAATGGTACCACACAATGTTTTATTCCTTCTCTCTTCCTTGATTTTCTCTGTCACTTTTTCCATCTCTCTTTGTTACATGCTATACATGTTAACTTTCTTATTTATGCCTGTATTCTACTCTATTTAACTTGCTTTTTAGAGATACACATGTTAATTTGTTTGTCTCTTTTAAAATCTTATTCTGTTTTCATTCACTTACTCTGATCCATGTAGTACATGTGTATATGCATTTCTATTTTCTTGTTCTAATCTAGGTGTCTATCTTCTTTCTTTTTCTCTCTTTTCTTTTCGCTTTAATGTTTATCCTGTCAGCTATACATAGATGAAACTAGCGTTCGATTTGAATCAATCAGCTGTTGCGAACTTCATTTTTATCGGGTAATTTGTTTTCTAAAAGATTTTTTTTTAGGATTAATTCACTTATTTGATTGTTATTCTACTTTCATATTCAATCCTCTCCTTCTTTGTATTCTCTATGACAATAAGTCTTTCAATATGAAACTCTACTGCCACTTTATTTTCACTGTTACCACTAGTACTACTACTGCTGCTACTACTACTACTACTACTAAATACTGTGTACGTTTGTGTCCCAAGTTTCTGTGTAATAATTATTTTTTTGTTTGTTTACTATGATAATTATTATTCTTGTTGATATTTTGTTTCTGTTCTCGTTAACTTTCTTTGTCTGATTTCGGTATTTTATTTCTCCTTGTTGTTCTCTTCTCTCTCCTCTTCCTTCTTCTCCCTCACGATCTACAACAAACTCTTTATCTTTTTTGTTGTTGTTTAACTCATCTTTCCAGTTGAAAAAGATGAATTGTTATTGTTATTTTCTGTTTGTTTGCTTCTTTGCCTTTTCTGTTGTTTTTTTCAAAGGTAAAGTGTTTATTCCTTCTTGTTACGTCTAGTTGATCTTTCCATTCATGTTGACTTACATGTTTATTATTATTACAACGGATGATAATATTTGTACTGATTACTATTATACATACATATCTTGTATGTATTGTAAACAAAATGACAAATCCGATTTTATCAGTAAATAATAAATTAATTTAAATTATATTGAAATGTTATTGTTATTATTATTGTCTTGTATTGTATTCTGTTATTATTATTATTTTAACACATAGATATTGGTACAAGGGGGCACCAAGTACACATGCTCCACACAAATCTCATTTGATATGTGTGAGGGCTGTGTTACTGCCCGGGTGCCCAAACCGAAGCAGGTGGTTTTCTTAGGGGGCCACACCCTGAGCCTTCAACCTGAAGATCTGATCCACAAGACAGTGGAGCAACGTAAAGAGATGCAGTCCCATGGTAGCCGGTGAACAACGATTGGTTCATGTGCCATTTGTTTCTTCAGGATCTTGAATTGCATGTGCAATCAGGGTTTTCCAACTCCCCTAGGTGGACTCTCCATGTCCACCAACCCGGTTAAAGCGCCGAACATTCGCTTTTCATCCTTTCAATTTCATGAACAACAGTGATTCCACGAGAAGGCAGTGAGTAGTAGTATTCTATCTTTATTCTTATTAGAGTATCCTATCCTGGTTGTATGACGATGATGTAAAGATGATGGAATAAGGTGTTACAGTGAATTCGTATAAAATACTTGGCTTTAAGCCATATTCTAATTGTGAAAATTTATAATACTATTTAGTTGTCTAAACTGAAGTAGGTTGAGCACAAGTTCAATGTACGAGTTAATAGATGGAAGTTGAATACTTTAATCAGTGAGCCTTCACTCCATTATCATGTAGTAGTAGTAGTAGTGTAGTGAACAGAACACGGGTGGGGACAATCGAATGTATTGAACACAAAGTTACAGGATTTGTTAAGAAAATCTAACAATCATAAAGTAAATACGTAATTTGAAAAATGTCCATCAATTGTCTCATAATGACTTAGACTTCATTGTTCTTGCATTTTCAGACAATTCGCATTCTGTTACCATTCTTTACTGTTCGATCCTCTTATCTCTCTACTGCCAGACATTCTGTTCACGAGTAACATCATCTACTACTTATGTCAATATAAGTAGCACACATCACAGTCGTACACTGAATTATAGCAGATATTCTACTAAAAAATTATTGAAATATGCAAATCAGTGTTATTCATTATAGTTTAGTCATTAATTTGCATAATCTACCTTTTATGTTAGATATTTGACTGAAGAATGAGATTTATGTTCAGTTGAAAACGCTATATTATAAACTACATTATAATAGTCAAACCAATCGACTTCACTAGATTGGATCACAAATGAGAAACCTTGTATTTCATCGATTTCGGTTTGAGAAGCCAATTAATAACACTAGTCTTGAAATGGTGGAGTACATGAACACTAGAACTTAACTGACAGCTTTCGCTAAATTACAGGAAACCATACTACATCGTAGGTGTAATATTACTCACATTTCATTGATATTTTGTTTTCAAATGAGACTAGTTCCTTTAAAATGAGTTTCATTGAATGTCACATGAGAAATGATGATTAACACACCTATTTTCTAGGTAAAATGAATATCAACTAATGGTTTACTCAAATCCCTAATGATAATCGAAATTTCCTAATCAAATATGATTTATTAATGGTTGAGATCATGAGTTAATTGAAACTAAATCACTATAGAAAACCTGGAAGCACTGGACGGGTGTTTTGCCAAATTGTGGGACTCCTCAGCAGTGCGCAACCGGGTCTGTTGTGAAATAGTAACTCACTGAAAAGAAAGGCGGATGTTTCGCTCAATTCCATGGACTAATTAAAGTTAGACATTAACACCGTTAGATGCCATCTCAGTGGTCTAGAGGTTAGGCGTTCGCGTACGAGATCGATAGGTGCTGGGTTCGATTACTTTGGTAAAATATAGAATTCTCAGTACAAACTATTTCAACACGTTTCCTCTTTTTACTTCTTGGTCGATCCTAACGATAAATATTGAGTGATCACCAGTTAGATGTTAGTAGTTCAGTCAATCGACATCTAAATAATGTACAATCTTTTATCTGCATATTGCCAGAAACCATGACATCTCTGATTGGGCCTTTTGTAACTTGTACAAAGAAAGGTTGTACACATTTCAGAAAGGTATTTGAATAAGTTATGCGATTAGTGGATATAATAATGTATTAGGACAAACAAGAATAAATAACTTGTTGAAATATCCAGATGATAGGAACAGGTAACCCAGATACTCAAACAGGTTGCCAAGTTGACAATGAAATAAAGATGGTGGAGAAGATTTGTAGCTGAGGTGGATGATTTTGATGGAGTTATGTTCTCAGAGCTGGATGATTTAGTTGTGGAGCTTTCATCGTTCTTCTGGACGACATCATTAGCACAAACTTCAGTTGACTTCTACCTGAAGTTTGTGCTAATGATGTCGTTCAGAAGGACGATGAAAGCTCCACAACGAAATCATCCAGCTCTGAGAACAAAACTCCATTAAAAAATGAAATAAAGGTATAATAGAACAGATATTTGTAATTACTGTTTGCTTATTTTTTTACCAGACATATATTTGGATCAGTTAAACACAATATAAAACCCTTTATGTGTACATATCAGTAAAAGGATTCTATTATCTAATCATGAAATATTTTATGTAATCGACTTGACAATTTTCAGTAGATAGTTTGCTGAATATTCTCAATGTGATGATGTGTTCCTGAAACTTGGAAAACTTTCTATTAACGTCAAGACAGTTCCATTGTATGGAGCTGGAATTTGGAGAACTAGTATAACCATTATCAAAAATGGTACAAGTATTTATAAAGAGTTGTCTACTCAAGATAATCATAATCCGTTGGCCGGATTACCATCAGGAACAGCCTAATGTAAGAGAGAACAAACCAGCCTATAGTTCAAGAGAAAATTAGGAAAAGACGATGCAAGTGGATAAAATATATATTGCGGAAATCACCAAACTGCATCATGAGGTAAGTTCTAACTTAGAACCCTGAAGGGAAACGGAAAGGAAGAAGGCCAAAAAAACACTATTAGAATCAAACATGAAAGGGATGAATAGCAAGTGGAAAGAACAGTGAAGGATTACTTGGGATAGGGTTGGATGGAGAGTGTTGGTGGGCGGCCTATGCTCCTTGACGAGGTGTAACAGGTGTAAATAATTAAGCAAGTAACTGCCCCCGCTAACGTACAGTAATATGACAATTAATCAGTGTTAATAAACATAAAACTTAGTTTATTCAAATATTTATTTTGTGTGTTAAATAAATCCTCATCGAACGTCTTCGTACCTTAATTGAATTGTCTGATTCATAGTCTTCGTGTTGAAGTACAAAGCCATAATCCCATTTACAACAGTGCTGAAGTGTTTTTTTGGTTTTGTTAATAAATCTTCAATTACATCAGTCTTTTCTGTTCTTACTTGGAGTAGTGAGAATTACATCGGTTTACAATTTCAAGTAGGACTGGAGGGGGAAGGAATATAACTTTATAGCAAATTGTACTGAATGATTTTTGATATTCTATATTACATCACTCATTTCATTTTCATTTCAAAAAACCTTGGACAAAATAGAGTCATACAGTCAGAGAACTCATCAGTAATTCATTTCATCTAAGACTAACATTTGTGGAATTGTAGTTGGAATATCAAACTTACCTGATGTAAGATATTTATGCCAATTCCTTTCTTTAGAAAATAGAAATTATTCTTACTATTTGACCATGACCTATTTCACTTATTCTCTTTTCTTTCCCAAAGAATTCTCTGTATGGCATAATATGGCATCCATTTAGTTCGATTTTCTTGAACCCATCTCCCTGACCTTGACCTCAGTTAACCATTCATCCCCATCATATATATATATATATATATATATATATATATATATATATATATATATATATATATATATATATATATCTGTGGACAGGGAGTTACTGAAAACGAATATGCATACCTTGGTAAGTACATAATTAATGACATTGGGAAGTATTTGCATAATAGTTTCATTAACATCTGAACTTCATTCATCAATTTAAATTTTAAAGGAAACCTATGAAGAAAGTTAAATTTGAATTCACTTGGTGTTGGTTGTTTGTATATTTCCATTGTTGTATAGGACTGTAATTGATCAGTCTCTTATTGGCATATGTGCATCCTGTGCGAACTGCCTCGATATTGCCTTAGATCACAAGCTTTTTAAGCAAAGATGAATGATGGATTTAAACTTCACCCTATTGCACAAGCACGTGGCTGTTAGAACTTAGTAGCTTAGTGGATAATGCGATGTGGTCTGTTTGGTTTGTTCATAAACCCAGTATGTTTGAAATACAGGCAGGGAGAAGTACCGATAAAAACTTTAGACTGCTCGTGCGTGTTTATGCGTTATTGTTCCAGTTGGTTATATATTAACAGGGCACAAGGCCACAATTTATAAAAAAAGTTATATTGTAGTCAATGAAGACTAGGTATCGAAAATTAGTTCATTGTTTTATGCAGGATTAAATAGTGCGTTCGTAAAATATAAAAAAAGTCATACTTTCAATACATTTTCACATCCTCCTTGAGTTGTCCATTACATTCTCTATCATCCTTCTAATCCTGTTTTTATTCCGATGCCTCTCTGTTTTTCCTTCACGTCCCTTTAGTTCCATCTTCTGTTGATCAGCATTCCACTTTCAATTCATACTATATACTACTTATTTCCGTCCAAACAATTAACGTACATCACAATATGACTAATCCATCGTGAGAACTTTTAGTTCTCATATGACATAACAAAAATTAACTCATTATTACAGAAAACAAAACGTTTAATTGACTGTTATAAATTTGTCATAATACTCAAAAATCTCAAATCTGATTTTAATTGAAATGTATAGATGGATAATTATGATGAATAGCAAGTTAGTCAGGATAGCTATTCATTATTCTCTAGTTTTCAATTATTATACATCTCACAAATGTTTGATATTCTCACGGATCTCTAGCCAGCGATGCCCCCAAATGCTCTGGTACGGCCGAGAGTGAGGAGAGTCCGCTCTCCCTCTAGAAATGGGTTCATATGGCCACGCGTATATAGCCTCTGTCAGGGAAGTCCCATTCACTGCGTTCTCGTGGAATCACTGTTGTTTACAAAGTTGAGAGGACGAAAAATGAACGTCCGGCGCTTTAACCGGGTTGGTGGACATAAAGAGTCCACTCAGGGGTGTTGTGAAATCCTGATTACAAACCAATCGTGCGCATGGGCTCCAGTATCCTAAAGAAACAAATGTCGTATGAACCAATCGTTGGTTACCGGCTATCATTTGACCGCATCTCCTGACGTTGCTCCACTGCCTTGTGGATCAGACCTTCATGTCGAAGGCTCAGGGTGTGGCCTCCTTAGAAAACGACCTGCTTAGGTTTAAGCACCCGGGCAGTATCACAGCTCTCGCACATATAAAATGAGATTTGTGTGGTGCATATCTATTTGGTGCCTCCTTGTACCAATATCTATGTGTTAAAATAAATAAAATTCTCACGGATATACTACTTAAAATATGTTTTGTAATTTTCAGGTCAGTATTATAAATGAGACATCATTTAGTTCTCTAATTATTATGTTATAACAGAATTAAACCAGCTTTACTATTGAGGTCGTACATTAGACAACTGATCAATAAAAAATGAATAGTTTACGATCCTAGGTCACATGATGCACTCAACTCATCACTCTGATAAATAATCAAGAAACAGGTCAAGATGTTGGTTTATTAGTACTTTAATAAAAAGTATCCAATAAGTGAATTTATGGTGGAATTAGTTTTGCACATAGTATAGTATCTTATTATTACTTAGTGTAACCAAATATGTCTATTTTCGATTAGTGACCAATTATCCTATACCTTCAGATGACTGGAAAAGATTGCCCAAGATAGGGTTGGATGAGGAATGTTAGTGGGCGGCCTATTTTCCTCGACGAGGGGTAACAGGAGTACGTATGTTCAGCTGACACCTCAAATATATATTAACGTGAAATTTTTAAGTATTTTTCTGTTTGGTATCAGAAAATAATTTAGTTAATTGAAATTAGTTACCTCTTATTATTATTATAATACTAGATAAGATGATGGTTGGAGATAGTCAACAGGAAACCCTGGACCTAGGTTTCGTGCCACTTGGCATTCGTCAGCAAGGTGTACCTGTAATCTTGAGGGAACTGATGCTCCCTTACGTTGATCACCACCCAGTGATCAATCAGTTGTAATTATTACTATTATTATATTAGTAGTTATGCTTCTGGTTATTTGAATAATCATGAATATTAATTTAGTATCAGAAGGGGTTTTGTGGAGATTGTGGTAATTTCAACAGTTGAGATCATGAGTCAATTGAAGCTAGACCACCATGGAAAACCTGAAAGCACTAAACGGCCGTTTCGTTCTATTGTGAGACTCCTCGGCAGCGCGCATCCACGACCCCAAGACCTGTCGGTTTCGCACTAGGCGCTTGAGCAACTCGAACACTGAGCTGGCCGGCATCCAACGGTGTTAATGTCTAACTTCAACTAATCCACGAAATTGAGCGACACATCCACCATTGTCATTAGGAATTACTATGTCACAACAGACCTGGGTGAACTCTACTGGTCACTGCTTCTCACTAGAACTCCAGGACATATCTCTTGAAGCCAGTTACTAGTGAGCATATGTGGTCTAGCTTCAATTGACTCATGATCTCAACTGTTGAAATATTAATTTAGTTTTGTTATTTATGCAAAATAAGGAAGTTTAGTTCACTGAAGAGTACTTTTTTTCTCGGTGAATTCATTTTCAATACTATACGATTATTGTTTATGTAATATTACATTTACATTGGTTTGAATCATTCCACTGTTGATATTACGAGCTACAAGTGATCAATCTTTTATGCACATGTTCATTTTGTGTGGATTGCCTTAATACTACTATTAAGTCAAAAGTATTTTTAAACAAAGTTTCATAATAACTAGCAGTAGAATTCAGGGTACACAAGTCGTCAAATTTCCAACTCATCTATTGGATCCAAATGTGTTTCAAAAAAGTGGCTGATTAATTGCAATCCTCAACATCGATAAGGATTAGATTAAAACTATCAAAAATGGAGTTGAGTTCATTCTGGTTGCACTACCCAATGGATATTTCAGCGGATAATGTGTTAAGCGTTTAAAAGAAAGGATAATGGGTTTAAGTCCCATTGTGAACTTAAATACGGGGATTCAGATAAAGACAAGTCTCTAATAGGTCTAAATGAGTGTCTTACATTTCACTATTAGTCAATAATCAATGAATAAATTCAATGCTCCTGATTAACTGCTAATATCAACGCATTCCAATGAGGACGCACATTTATCGAAATAATAACTTGCCAACCCCAGAAATAAAAATAAACGAGAAGCTACATATACTTATGAATTACTATTATTTTATAGATGGACCTAGAATACATGTACTATTTATAGTTTATAATGCAGGATACTACTACTACTACTACTACTACTACTACTACTACTACTACTACTACTACTACTACCACTACTACTACTACTACTACTACTACCGTGGTGTATGCTACTTATGTTTGTCGACATAAGTAATATATAACAGAAATCAGAAGTGAAATATCTAGCAGCAGAAGGTTGAAAAGATCGAGTTGAAGAGAATGGGGATGTAAACAGAGAGTAGTTGTGAAAAAATGAGGAAACGATGGAGTTTGAGACAACTGATGAAAGATTTGTAAATAAAGTATTTAGTGTATGATGAGTAAAAATGGATAGTGGCTAGCAGTGGAATCCAGTTTGACGCGCATCTCATCCTATTTAGGACTCGTCAGGTACATCGAGCTGACCAAGTAAATTTGAATCTCATCCCATTACACAAACAGGTGGCTATCAGGAAGAAACGGTGTTTGAAGCAAATGGTACTGGGTTCGAGTCCCAGAATAAACATCAACCCTGAGATGTATGTACGTCCAGCTGACGAGTCCCAAATGTGAAGAAGCACGCGTCCGACTGGATTCTACCGTTAACCACTATCCTTCGTTGCTTAAAATGGTTCTGACTTAAGGAAATATCGAGGCAGTCAGCACTGTATGCACATATGCCAATAAGAGACTGATCAATTGCGGTCCTACATAACAATGGGAAGATTCAAGTAAACAATACCAAGTGTATTTAGTGTATAGTTTTCACATTTTATAAAAGAACTCTGTAATTTTGCATTAAATAATAAATTGGTTGTACCCACCTGAATGCTCATTCACTACACTATTAATGGTACTACTATGATTACTCACACTACTATTAATAATGATAATAATAATAGCCGATTACTGTGTGTTTCTATCAAATAAATATGAGTTACATGGAACCCATTACATAATCTGTAATGACACATCAATGTTAGCTTTGTATATTATTTTTAATTTGACCTGTAACTAAACGAACTATGTAGATAAACTGAAATAAATATTTATGACAGTTGATCTAATTACACAGCTTTATATATATGAAGTTCATTAATGCATATTAATCTACACGATGGAATCAAAAATCGTTTTGAATTCATTCATAAATATTAAAAAAATCCCGCGAGCGGGATCGTGGTTGCGCACTGCTGAAGAGTCCCACAATAGGACGAAATGGCTGTGCAGTGTTTCCAGATTTTCGATGGTGGTCTAGCATCAATCGATTCATGATCTCAATAAAAAACAAGAAAGAAAAAATCAAATATATTTCAAACATACATTATCAGCGGTATTTATCTCTGGAAATTATGTAATCAGTAATGAAAATGAATAACTAATATTAATATAGAGTGACTAGTTGGGTAATCTAATTCTTATGTATGACTTTCTACAAATCCCAAAAATTGATAATAATCATGTTCTCAGTAGTGACTAGCTTCAAGATGAATTATCTGTAGTTCTAATGAGAAGAGGTGACACCAGTGGAGTTCAAACCGTGTCTAGTGTGGGACAGTTATCTATTATTATTATTATTATTATTATTATTATTATTATTATTATTATTATTAATGGCTTTATTCAATATTATCTTTTTGGTACAATATAGAATTCTCAGCACAATTCAAACAGTGGATGAAGAGTTGCGCAAGATCACGGATCGATGTAAGATAGACATGAACAGCGTTGAATGCCGGCTCACTGGTCTAGAGGTTGAGAATTCGCATGAGTGAGTGGAAGTCTCTGGTTTGAGTCGCTCATGCGAGATCATAGATGCGCACTGCTCAAGAGTCTCATACTAGGATGAGACGGCTGCCCAGTACATCCAGATTTTCAATGGTGATCTAGTTTAGATTGACTGATGAAATTCATTCTGGAAACAATTTTTATGTAACAAAAAACATTTTAAGCTCTGTACACGAACATCTATGTAAAATATGATCTGACTACATATATTTCAATATTAAAGGTAGGAAAAATAGAAGTATTAGGTGTTACAAACCCCAGGATTGTGCAATGAGTACTCTGGTAGTCACAAATGCACTAGTGCTCATTTAACAGAGAAAGCTATGAGTACACCTGAAAGGTGTTTTAGTTTGTAATACGAATAGATGTGTAAAAACTTACAAGGTAATTATTGTTACTTAGAAATATGCACTATCTTTTGAAAATATAACCTTCTTTAGTACTAACATTATAATGACTGTTTTATATTTACAAAGATGGATGATGGTTAGTAGTAGAATCCAGTTTGACGAACATTTGATCCTATTTGGGACTCATCAGCTGAATGTGCCTACATCCCATTGTACAAGCAGATGATAATCAGAATTCAGTAGCTAACGCGATGGCGTTTGGAGCGAACAGTGCTGGGATCGAGTCTCGGAATGAACATCGACTTTGTGGTCGAGCTACATCCAGCTGACGAGTTCCAAATAGGAGGAAACACGCATCAAACTGGATTCCACTGCTAGCCGTCACCCATCTTTGCTTATAATACATGTGACTTAATGTCATTATTGAAGCAATCTGCACCGTATGCATATACACCAATGAGAGACTGTTCAATTACAGTCCTACACAAGCGAAAAATACGACATATTTTTTCATCTGATTTGTATTTCTCAAAAAGCTTTTAAATTTGGCTACTTTAATGCTGGTGAGCGGCCTCTGCTCCTTCACGAGGAGTAACAGGCGTAAGTAAGTAACTTGAATGTGTATATATCAAAATACATTTATCAACTCTATTTTAATTGATTAAATCCACCCGTAGCTCTTTTAGGGTTACTGCCAATCTCAATCCCTTATAAAGGAGGAGAATTGGGCATGAGATCAATAGCTCGATCCTATAGAAAACAAGCTTGCCACAAAAAACGCTAACCATTTTAATGGATTGAACAGAAGTAAAAGTAAGTAAGATCTGATGTTCAATTTATCTGTAAAATAAACAGAAACTTGTGAAATGCTTAAAGAGAATCTTAAATTTTCTACATAATTGATATTTATTCACCTCCAAATGGGATCATGGTTGTAATCTTTAGCCTTACGAAAATATCATCCATTATTCTTTATTCATTTGATACCTCAGTGGATATTTCGGTGAGACTATAATTTATGAACGGCCTGGAATCGACGTTAGACTAACCTTGAGAGTGTCTACTTAATAAATAGGACCAAATGAGGGTTATAAACTAGTGTGACGAATTACAATTCATGAAGTTGCACCACCGTACACTATTGTTTTCAGTGAGCTGATATCTCACAACAGACCTGGTTGAACTCCACTGGTAACGGCTTCTCACTAGAACTCCAGGAGTATCTCTTGAAGTCAGTCACTAATGAGCAGATGATAATTATCTGAAGGGGTTTGTGGAGATTTGAGAAATCTCACAGATTGAAATCGTGAGTCAATTGAAGTTAGACCACCATGGAACACCTGGAAGCACTGGACGGCCGTTTCATCCTAGTATGGGACTCCTCAGCAGTGCGCATCCACGACCCCAGTTGATGATTAAAGTTAGGAATTAGATTTATGGTTTTCATCACGAACTGACATCAGCTAGAATGTCAAAATACTATTTAGCCAAACGGATGAATGAATTTCGCGCCAAAATTCAAGATCTCTTATCTTGAATCTGATTGGTTCTTCCATAAATGATAATTTTGCCTCTTTATCTAAGTTTAATGTTAAGTTCAACTAAATAGATATTCCGTTCATAGTCTCTGAATTTGGTACATATTTGTTCGGTTGTTATTACCTTTGAAATTCTTTAATACAAAGCAATGTAACACATTCAAACTGGTTAATAAACAATAAAATTCTCTACTGGTGAAATTATTCAATGGTTTACCTTAACATAATGAACAAACTTCAGTGTGTTTGATTTAATTTTTGTGGTGTTTGTTTTTTGCTGGAAACGTTTATTTGCTGTATTACGTAATAATATAAATTTTTGATTGTAATCATGAGCCGATTGATGTTAGATCATCATTGAAATCCTGGAAACACTGAACTGCTGTTCCGTCCTATTGTGGGACTGCTCTCAGCAGTGCGCATCCACGATCCTGTTCTCGAAATTCAAATCCATGGTCTTCGGTCTCACGCGCGAATGCTTAATCCCTAGACCACATTGGACGGTGTTAATGTTTAACTTCAATCAATCCACAAAATCGCGTAACTATCTTCCACTTTACTTAGCTAGATACCTGTCTCTACCCGACACGGATTAACTCCAGTGGTCACGGCTTCTCACTAGAACTCCGAGAATTCCCTCACGATGCTAGTCACTAGTGAGCACATGGTAATCATCAGTATGGGGTTGTAATGATGGTCTAACATCAATCAGTTCATGGTCTTAATCAAAAAATTAGTAATCTCCACAACCCCATACTGATAATATGAATTATTCAGTTGTTCCTCATGAATAATTACTGGTTGCTGTTCCACAAGTTCCAACGAAAAGTTATGAATAATGGAATTCAGTCTTATCAGATGTAAGAGAGCTATCTACCACAGGCAATGGAAGATGCTCGCGAATTATAGCTGATTGATTAAAGTTAAACACATACACCACTAGATTCCTTTACGATGGTCTAGTGGTTAGGCGTTCGTACACGGGATCGAAAGTCTTCGTTTCGATCTTCTGTAAGGAGATCACTCACGATCGATAAGTCCCAAACTAGACCAAAATAGCCAATTAGTGCCTCCTAGTTTTCCAATAATGACCTAACTAAGATCAGTCTGTGGTGTGAAATGTTAAAAATGTATTTTGGGAAATATTTTTTCTCTTTTAATCTACATTCCAATTATGAATTCCAAACTATTTCCCATAAAATATAAACATATTTACTTGGAATACTATTAAATCAATTAAAATTATGCACTTGTCTATGTCTAACAATTAAATAGAAAACAACTAAATATTCAAGGAATTCATTGTGAATAGATTTCCTCACTTATTCTTAGTTTATGTGATCAAAATGAATATTGATCAAACGACAAACTATCATTCTCAGACGTATTAATCACCAGAACCGACACAAGTAAACTGGAGACTCAAGTGTATAGGAAGCTGACCCACAGAGATCAAATTCTCAACTACAATATCAAAAAGCCAAGAGCTCACAAAATCAATGTCGTACAAACTATGTTCAAGAGGGCAAGGACATCCTGCAATACACTTACGACACGAAAAAAGTAAAGAAAAATACATGAAGACTGCCTGTTAAAAGGACGGCTACCCAATCAACTTTATCAAAAAAATACCAGCCGCACGCATCATCAGAAACAAAGTCAAGTATATAAATCAACAAAAGGATCACTGTACCATACATGAAAGGCATATCAGAAATGACAAAGAGACTGCTGAAAACCTTCGGAATAAGTGTTGCACACAAACCAACAAAATCCATACTATCAATCCTATACAAACCAAAGGATGAAATAAAAATAGAAGACAAACCAAATGTCATCTACTAAATAAATTGTATCAACTGCGAAAAACACACTACATCGGACAAAGCGGACGCTCTCTTCATCTTCACCTCCATGAACATCAATTAGCCGTCAAACTCCATGACATGTCCTCATTTATATCAATGCTCGTGGACAACTGCGGACACATATTCGACTAGAAGAATGTGGAGACTTTGGATAGAAGCAATTCCAAAAACACAAGAGAATTTTTAGAAGCTTGGCACTGAGATCAATCAGCAATAAACAAGCACATTGAAATCGATCCAATTTATCAACCAATTAGGAAAATTATGCACAAACACAGGAACAAAAATCAAACCAATGGGAGACGCAACCAAAACATAGAAGTAACTAATGACAGGTTTAAGGGCAACAACAACCAATCAACATCGAGGTCTACAGGACAAGCTGTGAACCATATGTGGAGAAGTTCGAATACATCACTTCTGCCTGAAGTTTGCTCTGATGACTTCGTTCAGAAGAACGATGAAAGCTCCATGACCAAAACATCCATCTCAGAGAACAAAACTCCATCGAAATCTCCCTTATTGCTTTTCAAAAGTAAATATTTTAATTAACCTACTGGATATGTCTTTAAAATAGTACGATTCCAAATTGACGTGAACGTAAAAGACCGGTCAGCTCATTAAATCCATTTTGTTGTCATGTAATTCCAGTATTAGATATTCAGTTAACGTTGAACTGATACTGAACATATCCTAATAAATTTAGATCGCAGCTATCAGTGGAATCTAAGATGAGCGATTCGTTGCATTCGGAACTTGTCTTTGGCAGTATATAATTGTATCACTGTGTTGGAACTCGAACCTACAACTTCTAACGCATTTCACTTCAGCTATTGAGTTCAAATAGGCAATATTTTGTTCAACGGTTATAAGATTTATCTGAATATCAAATTTATAGTGTCTGGACATTATCCAGAAGAGTCAAAACCCACTAGAGTACTTACTTTACACGAAAAGTTTAAGGAACTCATTCCAGTTCATCTTCTCTAGGAATAGTCACTCCAGTAATAGAGTGATAACAAAAATCTTGCTAAACACAGTAACAATGAGGTAATATAAATAAATAAAGACATAAAAATGTTATTGTTATTAAGAAAACTAATAACTAAAGAGAATGAAGACGTTTCAGTGAAGAAAATTTTCTTTTCGTCGATGTTATCTACTGAAATTGTACTAATATAGTACTAAATGTAGTAGTCTGATAATCAAGTTGTTGTCAAGAACTTGAATATTCAACATGAAGATAGATAAAGAATTATTATTGTAAGGGGTATTCTCAGTGTGTTCAGATCAAATGTTGTAATTGAGGTGAAGTGTAATCAAGAGGATCATAGAAACAGAAACAAATTAGTTGGGGGTTGAACGGTGTATAGAGATGAAGATAGAAGGGGAGTAGATGGTTGTGAAAGAAGGAAAGAAAAAAATTTACAAGAGATTAAGATCATGGTGAAAGAAGAGGTTGTCTAAGCTTCTTCTATGAATGTAATTCTGGTTGGAATAAATCTATATCATGGATCTTGGGAAATAATAACGAGATAGAAGTTTACTGCTCTCATGAACCTTCTACGTACTTTGCAGATAACAATGAATATTGAGTCCGTTTTGATTGAAAACTTTTGTTTACAAAGTTTTCCATTATAAAACTTTTTATTGAGTCGTTTATGACTCTTTTCATTCAACCTGTATTGTGTTCTCAATTTTGTTTTTGAATAAAATACTCCTCAAATCACCCATATATCTGGTTACACATGAATAGGTAAATTGATAAATGAACATAGAATTGGTCAAATCAGAGAGTTTTTTTGGATTCTTATCAAACATTGGTCGGCTGGAGAATGCCAATCACAAGGTTATTGCTAAGAACACTCTATTAAGAGAGTCTAATATTCTTCACTTGAGGATGCCTGTATCTATATCATCTTTGAAATCAACGTTTAAATAATAAAACTTTCCTTGGTATAGAGGTTATTTATACTTTAAGGGGTTTGAGTCTTATGTTCAATAAACACTGATGGATACCCGTTTCCGAGGAGGCACAGTTCACTTACTGTAACCACAGTACTATAAATTCTCGTATCCATATAGTTAGGAATATAATTAAATTACTCTTTCGGCTAATGGGGACCCAGCTATAAAACCTAATAGCTAGCTATTCCATGAAAGGTTCCAGTATATAGATCTTCTTAGAGTTCCATTGTGTTTTCCTGTAATTTCAACATGATTGCTGGGTGACAATTATTAAATATTAGTATAAGATAATTCGAATCACGTTTATTATCACAAATGATAACGGTATCATCCATGTACTTTTTATTATTAATTGTCGTTTTATTTTGATTGTTTTTCCAGATTGGACATAAAATAATTTACTAACAGTCAATATTATCACATCAGTCAGATATCAACTAGAAAACACAACGAACGTGATTTTGATTGAGTTTTGTTCTCTGAGCTGGATGGTTTGGTCGTGGAGCTTTCATCGTTCTTCTGAACAACATCATCAGCACAGACTTCATCCACCTTAGCTATAAATCTTCTCCACCATAACGAAGGTGAATACAAAGCTAACTGAGGTCAATAAGACTTATGAAGGCAGCCAATTTGAAAAAGATAACGGTTATTGGAGTGAAATCATATAATAGTTGTATAATAACTAGAAAGTTCACTTATACACAGAGTAGTCTCTGAAGATGTTCACTAGAACGACACTAAGATCTTAAATAAACTATTTAATTCAATGAACTCAACACTACAACAAAAAAATATTTTCAATAATATGAATTCCAGATTGACAATGGTTTTACTTCACTAATCGATTAAAAAAGAGGGAATACATACCAACAACCAATATACACTTAAAGTTACCATTTCATAAATGATTGAATGTGGTATAAAACATCGAGTCATTAAATTCACCTAGTGTTACTTTTACTTGTATCTTCCCATTGTTATTTAGGAGTGCAATTGATCAGTCTCTTATTGGCATATGTGAATACTGTGCGGATTGCCTCGATATAGCATTAAATCATAAGCATTATAAGAAAAGATGGATAATGGCTAGTAGTGTAATCCAATTCGATATATTTGAGACTCGTCTACTGGATATATCTGAATCTCAGAGTTGATGTTCACTTTGGGACTCGAACCAAGTGCCGTCCGCTTCAAACTCCATCGCGTTATCCACTAAGCTACTGAGTCCTAATAGCCACTTGCTTGTGCAATGGGATGAAGTTTAAATTCACTTGATGTTGTTTTTACTTGTATCTTTCCATTGTTATTTAGGACTGCAACCGATTCATTTATATCCAGCTGACGAGTGTCAAATAGGACGAAACGCGCGTCAAACTAAATTCCACTGCTAGCTACTATCCATCTTATCATTAAGTGATTATCACAAAGAATTATCAAAGTTATTACAAAAAAACTGATTGAAATATTTAAACAGTTGACAGATAAATAATTAAGGTACATTTTACAGACTTCGATGAAGATTTATTCTCTGATCTGGATGAATTTTATACTGATGTTATTGTTCAAAATAACAATGACCAAACTATTTAGTTTAAAGAACAAAAATGCATCAGAATTATCCAGTTGAATCATAAATCTTCCCTAACATCACATTTGAGTAAATAGAGTACTATATAATTGTTTGGGTATACATTCCCGGTGAATTTCAATATTACATAGTCTATACAACAATTCATATCAGAAGGGGTTTTGTGGGTATTGTAGTAATTTCAATGGTTGAGATCATGAATTAATTGAAGCTAGACTACCGTAGAAAACCTGAAAGTACTGCACTGCCGTTTCGTCCGATTGTGAAACTCCTCCATAGCAGTACGAATCCACGATCTTGTATCGCAAGATTGAAGTTAAACATTGTATGTTAGCCAGTTCAGTGGCCTAGTGGTTAAGCGCTCACTCACGTGTGAAACTTAATAGATCCTGGGTTCTAATCTCGTGATGTAGAAACGTGGATGCACATTGCGACTGAGAAATCCCACAATAGGACATAACACTCATCCAATACTTCCAAGTTTTCCACAGTGATCTAACTTTAACTGTCTCATAATCTCAACCATTAAAATTATACAACAATTATCATCTATCTAACTTGATAATATGAAATGTTGTACATATTTTCTTTTAATCTATTTAGTCTACAGATTCATTCAATTAGCAAATTGTTCATATTACGGATATCAATTTAACAATCATTGGTAAGTGCATTTCTTATTTAAATAATGAATAGATTTCAATAAAAAATAGAAAAATAATTAAGTTTTAATTATTATTTTTTTTTATTTTTAAAATTTTTTTTTGTTTTTTGTTTTGTTTTATTGCTGTAACTCAAAATGACGTAGTAACCATTTAAGCCTTTGATTTTCTTCTTTCTCAATCTACAAAAAAAAAAAAATTAAAAAAATTTTTTAATTTTGATGAGCGTGTATCTGCGTAATAATAATTTTTTTTTTAATTTTACATTATTGTTACATAATTCAATGTTAATGTCTAATATGAGTTTCTTGTTGTTGGTGGTGGTGGTGTTGTTTGTTTATTAATAGAAGTACAGATGTATCGGTTCTAAAAAAAAATTATTCCATTTTTATACAATTAAGAATGCTTATCAGATATATGAAGAATAGGATCTCATGACATTTCACCTGGAACTTTGAAGACAGACATAGAAGTAACTATAAAAATACTTCATGTTCTATACAACAAGATTTGGGTGGTAGGACAGTCAGCCAGACTGTCAGTAACAATGTAGAACTTCATACATACGTTTGTACGTACATCAGTTCAAGTTGCCTTACACTCCAACAAATGCAGGTGAAGACAATCAGTGTAGTAGAAGCGTCTGTATCAGTAGGCTTCAACATACACAAGGGAAAAATCAAGGTCCTCAAATACAATACAGAGAACACTAACCCATTCATACTAGATGGAGAAACTCTGTAAGATTTGGAAAAATTCACGTATCTAGGTAGCATCATCGACCAACAAGGAGGATTCAATACAGATGTGAGGACAAGTATTGGCGAAGTAAGGGTAGCATTTCTACAGTTGATGAATATACGCAACTCAAAACAACTGTCTGTGAACCAATATCAAAGTGAGAATCTTCATTACGAACGTCATCACAGTTCTACTGTATGGAGCTGAAACTTGGCAAACTACGACAATGATCATCGACAGTGTACAAATATTTATGAACAATCGTCTACACAAAGTACTCAATGTCCTTTTACAGGATACTATCAGCAGCTGTCTAATATTGAAGGGAACAAACCAGCTTCCAGTTGAAGAAAAATTAGGAAATGACGCAGGACATCAACGTATATCACGAGTCAATCGCCAACCTGGAATCTTGAAGGGAAACGGGAAAGAGGAAGACCAAGAAACATACTACATCGTGAATTAGAAGCAAACACCAAAGGAATGAATTTCATGAATTGGTTGGAGTTAGAAATTAACACCGTCCAATGTCGACTCAGTGATCGAGAGGTTAAACGTTCGTGCGTGAGATCAATAGGTCCTGTGTTCGAATCACACCACAATGCAATAGTTTTCATGGTTTCAAATCAATCTTCAACGTATTGATCCACAAGGCAGTGGAGCAATGTAAGGAGATACAGTCCCATGGTAGCAGGTGACCAACGATTGGCTCATACGCCATTTGTTCCCTCAGGATCCTGAGTTGCATGTGCACCATTGGTTTGGAATCAAGGTTTTCCAACTCCCCTAGATGGACTCCCCATGTTCATCAACCCGGTTAAAGCGCCGGACATTCGCTTTTCGTCCTCTCAATTTCGTAAACAACAGTGATTCCACGAGAAGGTAGTGAGTAGGGCTTCCCTGGCAGAGACTGTATACGCGTGGCCATGTGAGAGCATTTAGAGAGAGCGAACGGACTCTCCCCACTCTCGGCTGTACCAGGGCGTTTGGAGGCATAGTTAGACAAATGTTATAAACTTAGAAACACTAAACACCTAGTACGAAACTTCTCAATAGTTTACACTCAGCATCTCAAGTATAATCAAATACAATCTTTAAAATTTAACAAGAAGTGATCATTAACTCAACATTCAAAGGTTAATACATTGTTAATTTAATCAATTCAGTTTATCGTACAGACTGTTACTTAAGTTGTTGGCAAGTGATTATCTTACACTCTCAATGGTTTAAGCGTACAAGTCACAACTTCTCATATAACAACAGTTGAATGAATTTAGTAAACTTGAATAACTTAATTATCAATTTGCATTAAAACGAAAAGAAAACAACCTCAGCTTGGAAAAATAGTCGAAACTCACTGTAAACCTCATGGTATTAGTCACCATGGAGCACATATTATTTATCTTAAGTGTCCAGTCAAATAGTTTTTTTGATTTACTTGTAACCAATAGCGCTGATAGTAAATTCCATCTTATAATTATCCATATTTTGTTAATTTCATCTTATTACATTGATACATTGTAACCATGTGACCTGACATACATTTCTACCAGATTCTATTCAAAAATCGATAATTTTTACTTGGTTTCTGTGAAATAAGATTGTTTAAATAATAATTTTTTCTTGAAAATTGTATCTTAAATAACATTTCTTTCTTCGCATAGGATTATGAATAGAAGAATATGCTCTCACGTGTTCGAGTGCCAGATCGAAGGTCCTGAGTTCGAATCTCGTGTACGAGATCTAGACTATATACTGCTGAAGAGTTTCATACTTCGGACGAAACGATCATCCAGTGCTTCCAGATTTTCAATAGTAGTCTGACATTCATTAATTTATGATCACAATTGGAAAGAATTATTTAAAATTTATTTTGATGGTTGAGATTATGAATCAATTAAAGCTAGACCACCATGTAAAAACCTAGAAGCACTGGACGACCGTTTCGTCCTATTATGTGCGGCTCAATTTCGTGGATTAGTTGCAATTAGACAATAACACCATTAGATGCCAGCCAGCTCATTGGTCTAGTGGTTAAGCGCTCGCTCGCGCGTGAGACTGATAGGTCCTGGGTTCGAATCCCACAAGCGGGATCATGGATGCGCACTGCCACGGAGGAGTCCCACACTAGGATGGAACAGCCATCTAGTGCTTTCAAGTTTTCCATGGTGATCTACCTTCAATTGACCCATGATCTCAACCATTAAAATTACTCCAATCTTCATTGACCTAGATAAATACATAATTATCAATGACTTTGTTTAAATAGATAACTAGTCATTTCATATATTTATATAGATAAAACAATTTTTCATTTATGTATCTTCAAGGTTCAATATTATTTATGATCAATATGAGTAATAGTTGAATGAATTGGAATAACCTAATTGTTCAATGAGTTCATCAATTTGCATCAAAATGAGAGAAAAAAAGGAACAAAACCGGCTTGAAAAACAAATTCATTAGAATAATCAAAACTTATTGTTGATTAAAGCTTTAAAGTATGCAAACATCATTTCATTGTGAATAATACAATAAAGTTTAAAGTGAACAGTATTAAGTTCGAATCCCAAAGTGAACATCAACTCTGAGATACAGGTATATTCAATTAATATTTACTTATTGATTGTGTTGTGAACAGGGAAACAAGAATCCCTGACAAACTACGTAAGCTATTTTTCGGGACGTTATTTCATTTTATGCAAAGCTTGTAAAACATTAACATTTATTTTTGTCTCTAATTTACTCTACAGAACATGAGCTTTCGTTCGATGTGTGATTCATTGCCATACCCTTTTCTGTTACGAAGCTATTGTAATTTAAATATAATATTTTGCACTCTATTTTCTACGCTAATTCCCGGCTTCGGACATAATTGTACGTTGTGGCGGGTTAGTCGCCTAATTATTCATGTACCTTTATACACTAATCCGAAGATAATCAGGATATCGGGAATAGATCGAGTAGTGTTCCAGTTGTCTTGTCTTCTCTCATTCGCGTGCTTGTCAGCTAATCAGGTGATAGAATTGTTTTCTTATCTCTACCCCACTTCGAACTCACGCGTACTAGCTTCAAGTTAGGTCGGTCAGTCTATCACGCCAAGGTCTTAATCTGGATTAGATAAGTATCCTCAGCACCAAAAGTGGGTAGACAGACCAAAGGACATAACAGATTGACTACGAAATTTCATACAGTTGATTCTTTTTACGAATATAAAATTGAAGTGGAATGGTATGAAATTAGTTTCATTTGGTGGTTTCTCATCGGTTGCTGACAAATCTATATGTAACATTGAGATATACCATGAAATAATCGACATTGATGTTTGGAAGTATTCGAATTGATATTGAGCATATCATTGACATATGTCAATCCTTCAACACACAATTGTTCTTCACTTTAAACAAAGGTTGGACTAGATTGATATAGTTACCTTTGTAAATTCACAGCTTTGATTACAATAACCGCCAATTATTATTATTATTATTATTATTCTCTTAATGTGTTTATTTTGTTATACAATCATCACTGAACTAATCGTTATTCCATATGCATTAAAACCATATTTACTTCTTTCACATACCTGAACTGATGTAACCTGTTCAAATCTAATTATAATTTCAAGGTCTTGACGATTACTCTATCATTAATCTATGCCTACTATAAGTAATTCCGAAAATGGTCTAAAACTTGTAGCGTGGAGTCGAGTCGAAATTGACTATGAACACCGCTACAGAGAAACACGTGCCAAATGACTCCCAAAAATCCCGCGGAAGCCAAATATCAGAAGGCAGTTAATAGACCAAGTCGAGATATATTTGCTGGCGATCTCGTGGTATCGAAAGGATACCGAGATCGTGACAGGATACAAGCATGGTTACAGAACGTAACCGAATTCGCGCGAAGTCACAATCAAAGTGTGTGAATAATGGATGCTTTTTAGCACAGTTAAACAAAAGCACATTAAAACAGTCACTGGTATAATTGGTTACAATAATAATTGTTTTCAATAAACCAATCGTGTTCTTGTGATAAAGGTGAGTCACTACAAACTTATGTAAACTCTTTTGATCTTTTAAATTATCAGACGATTAATCTAATCAGTCTATGGATTCTATATAATTACTGCCTAATCTGACCTTATGATGTTTAGAATTTCATCTTCAAATAACTTTACTCTAGTTTATTGACATAAATAGATTGGTTCAATCATTCTTATTCTGGCGTGACTATAACTTTTGAATGAATCAATGAAACAGAAAATGGCATGTTTTAGATTTTGGCACAGGAATTCATTAATCATTATGGTTAAATATCATTTTGGCATATTAGTTGGTGTCAGTTCATGATGAATACCCGAACCTTAACTTCTATCTCTAAATTATAATCCTAATTCTTTATACTAGTTTATAACCTTCTTTTAGTTTTAGCAAGAAGGTGAATATTATCAAGGTCACTTGATGGTCATGCAAATGTTGTCCTTCAGTAATAGTCTCACGTATATTCTTTCTGTCATTATTGTCTACCATTTTATATTATATCTCAGTGTTACACTTTAATGTGAATACGCTTTGTGGGCAGCCGATGGGAAACCATGGTATAATAAATAATTTTTTCAATTGAGATCATGAACCCATTAATGTTAGACCACCATTGAAAACCTGGGAGCACTGGATGGCCATTTTATCCTAGTATGGGGCTCTTCACCCATCCATATCCACAATCCCGCTCAAACCGAGAGCATTCAGTCTCTCACGCGAACGCTTAGCCTCCATCCAACGGTGTTAATGTCTAACTTTAACCAATCTACAAAACTGCGTTACCATATTCCATTCAGGTAGATACCTGTTTCTACCCGACACGGATTAGCTCCACTGGTCACGGCTTCTCACTAGGACCTCAAGAATTCCCTCACAAAGCTAGTCACTAATGAGTAGATGGTAATTATCAGTATAGGGCTTGTGTAGATTATTAAGTTTTTAATTTTGAGATCATGAACCAATTGACGTATATTAATACATCTAAGTAAATTAATATTTCAGTGGATTTTGTTACTTATCAGAAGTTTGGAGCAAATCAGTAGGTTACTCTGGAAATGACTCACACATTTAAATTGTTTCAGTGCATATTTGATTTGTTCTCTATTTACTTTATTCTAGGTAGCTGGATAGATTACCAGCTTTCACAATTTAATTTTCAGTGAAAGGTGGTCACAACCTGACTTCTACCTCACAAATCCATTTTTCATTACTTAACGTAATATCGAGACAATCCATACAGGATGATTAATTGCAGTCCTAAATAACAATCGGAACATACAAGGAAACAATATCAGGTAAATCTGAACTTCACCCGGTTGTACAAGCGAGTCGCTATCAAAACTCAGTAGCTAAGTGAATAACCCGATGGCGTTTGAATCGAACAGTACTGGGTTCGAGTTCTGGAGTGAACATCAACTCTGAGATGCAGGTACATCCAGCTGACGAGTCCCAAATAGGACGAAACGCGCGTCCAACTGGATCCTACTTCTAGCCACTATACATCTTTGCCTAAAAAGCTTGTGACTTAAGGTAATACCGAGGCGATCGGTTTAGGATGAACATAGGCCAATAAGAGACTGATCAATTGCAGTCCTACACAACAATCGGAAGATACAACTAAACAACACCAAGTGAAGAAAATAGTTACTATGTAACTCATTGTCAAATGATATGTAATTTCTTACTAAATGTCAGTCATTTCAATCATAAGCAACCGTATTAAGTACTTAAAAACGTGTTCTACCTTATGTTTCTACACACACACACATTCACTAATATCATATGGAAAATAAATCAAAGGCCGTTAATACCGATGATAGTGGGGGAATTCGAGACATAAAAATTGTAAAATTGCATTGAAACTTAAAATCGAATAGAAGATAGAGAATGGATGTATCCGTCTGATTGATTTCAAGTCATGTTACCTAAGATCTTCGACCACTGATTACAACAATCATATAGATCTCAATTAGACAGTCTATGGTTGTCTACAGCAATGTTCAATATCTTTACAGACTGATGTCATGTATTCATGTCTTATAAATTTATTCTACTCTGAGTATCATTAACTATCAAGCTAGATAATATTGTGTTCCAAAAGGCAAAACTGTTATATTGAAGAGCTTTCATTATCGTTCTAGACTACACTGTCAGCTCACTACATTAACCAATACATCCAACCATTGAATATAGATATAATCAAATTTGGTTGCTATCGAAAATTAGATTGTATATGGAGTATCGAATCATATTGCATCACCACTTTAATTACTTCATATGACTAATGTCTTCGTTGAATCGATTTAATCTTTATGAAGTTCGATAGAGTAATGAGAAGATGGAGTCGATCTGAAGAAATGTGATGTATTTGTGCTATACATTTCAAACAATTTAGTCACACATGTGAACTATCAAAATGACTCAATTTAGTACACAAATTAAGAATGAACTATTTAAGCAAAAACAGTTTATGGATTCATTGTACTACATTTGGTAAAATCAGACACACTACCAGTTAACATTACCATGACTTCGTTAACTTCAAGGTGGTGGTCGGAAACAGTTGACAGGAAACCGTGGACCAAGATTTCTTGTTATTTCACATTCATCAGCTAGGCATACTTGATATCTTGAAGAGACTGACTCTCCCTGATAGGTTCGATCGCCAGTCACTTAGCTTCACAATCAGAAATGTTACCATTAAGCTATATGTACTGTAGATTTCTCTATCCGAAATCATATTTAACAAATTAATTGGTTATACCTAATGCTTTTTAATCATTGTATAATCGTATCTATTATCAATTATCACATACATATCCATTGATAAATAGACATTCGGATGATGTTGTTAAGCCAAAGTCTGACAGTAACATTTGACCCTTTATTTTGTATTGATTAGGTCACAGCACTGATAGGTTACAAGATGATGTCACTGTAAATGAACTGTAAAATAATAATAACTAATTTAACTGTTGAATTCATGAGACCACCATGGAAAACCTGGAAACACTAAACGGCCGTTTCTTACTAGTAAAGGACTCCTCAACTGTGTGCACCCACGACCCTGCCTCTCGAGATTCAAACCCAGGACCTATCAGTCTCGCTTGCGAACGAGCGCTTAACCACTAGACCACTGAGCCGGCATCCAACGGTGTTATTGTCTAACTTCAATCGATCCGCGCAGTTACGCCACCGTCCACTTTTAATAATTAATTTCAACAATTTAGTTATATTTGATATTCGATCATTTTGATGTTTGATTGTATTTCCTTGAAAAAAGCTTGAACCAGATTGCTAGGTGAAATGTTACATTCATTCGCTTAGATTTTAATATCTCATATCAATTCGGTGCACTAAATACTGTGAAACTATTCGATCAAATGTAGACACTGAGATATGGATATATCCAGTTGACAAACCTTAAATAAGACAGACAGCGTATCCTAAGTACCTCTGCTATTTACAATCCGTCTAGCAAAACAAAATGATGTCACTGTAAATGAATACATAAACTCAACAGTTTAGTTTCCATTGATCAGCTGTCTTTCTACTTAATTTTACCGCCCATTCAATTAAATTAAAACATAATCATGAATAATAAATATGATTTAATTAAACAATTGGTAGAGATATATATCAAATGTTGTTTGTAAAACGGTTGTTTTATCCCATTATTCAGGTATTCAGAATTAAATTTTAAGCCAGATAGATGTTAGCAGTTCAGGTATCGTCATCTAAATCATGCATATTACCTGTCATCAACCATGATGTTTCCGATTGTAAATTTTTGTAAATTTTACAACGAAAGGTTGTTAGCTTTTCACAAACGCACCTGAATAGGTGCGGAAATTAATTGATATAATGATCTGTTGAAACAAACAAAAGACAGGTAACTCGTTGAAATATCTACATGGCAGGAAAATGTAGCCCAGATATTCAAGCAGGCCGTCTAGTTGAATGATTTCCATGACAGATTAATACCAACCAGAATATCCTTAAAGCAATCAAGATATAGCTCGCTCTCTCGAAATGCTCTAACATGGCCATGCGTATACAGTCATTACCACAGAATTCCTACTGGCCACCTTCTTGCGGCATTACTGTTGTTTACGAAATTGAGAAAACGAAAAGGGAATACCTGGCAATTTAACCGAGTTAGTGGATATGGAGGGTCCACCTAGGGGAGTTAGAAAACCCTGATTCAAGAATAATGGTGCATATGGGTTCCAGGAACCTGACGGAACAAATGTCGGTCACCTTCTAACATGAGACTGCATTTCCTGACATCACCACACTACCATATGGACTAGACCTTCAGGTTGAGGGCTCCGAGTGTGGTCTCCTAATAAAACCACCAGTTTCGGTCTGATCACCTGAGAAGTATCACAGCCCACATACAAATCAGGTGACTTGTGTGGTGCATATATATTTAGTGCTCGTTTGTACCAATATTTGTGTGTTCAAATAAATAAATAAAAATAAACCAAGATGTAAAAGACAGTTGTTTAACTATGTGTCATAAAAAAACCCAAATTTATTAGAATCAAAACAAAATTCATTGAAAGGACTACTTTAAACAACAGTCCATTGACCGACTAAATTTCAAACAATATTAATCTGATAATATGAAAGGAATAAACAGGCATCACACCATTCCATTATTATGTTCCGATCAACATAACCAATACAGAATAACTAAAGTTTAAAATGCATTACAAGAATTAATAACCTACACAAACTGAATATCAGTCAGTCAGTTAGCTACAACACAGGACCAGGCGCATATATACATCGATCCAAGTTGCCACACCTCATTAGCACAACAAAATAAACACAAACCGAATAAACAAATCATGATAATAATAATAATAATAATAATAAATTGGTATTTTAAGAAAACAGTTACTTGTTAACCTCAATTGAAAAAAAGTCTTACAAGGACGTTATAATACATCTTAGTAAACAACGCTTAGTGACTATTTCTAGAAAGATGAGTTAACTACAAGAGGTCAATAAGATTCTCGAGGTAGTTAAGAGATCACACATCAAAGAATCTGTTCATACTACGTCGTAAACAAACAAAAGTATGAAAATTATATATGAATAACATCGATGAAATCAAAAAACGCCGCCATCTGAGTCTACATGATATACCGTTATGTTATCACATTTTAAAATCTGAATGTAGCGGTAAATCAACCTATTAAAGTGAATAGATCTGTAAGTGTTAGACACTGATGGTGACTTTATTTGTTTTACTCGACACAACCTAGTTGGTAGTACTCGGACAAGCATTCATACCAGATCATCATTGGGTACGCTGTACTATGTATTCCTCAAAATGATTAGTCTGCTTAGCTCATAAACTTATTGATCTTCAAAACATATCTTCGAACTGCTTTATTCCGGAGTTCTTGTTTGACTGGGCTCGGGATGTTACGGATAACAGAGTTCTCAAACTGTGAATGTCCCTGACGTCTTTATATATTTACCCATAATATCTTACATGAACAATCTAATCATGAACTCTTTAAAACTATGCATAAATTCAACCTTATTTACACTTAACGAGACATTATACAAGCAAACAAACAGATTAACAATGGGATCCCACGTTTCCTAGATTGTAGTCAACCTGTTTTTGTTACATATCGAATCAAATATTTTCGGCAATAACAATGAACCACGAATTAGGCTCAGATATGTCGATGATACTTTTGTTGTCATAAAAAAGATTCACTTAAGATCTTTTTCCAAACTGATGATTACACTCTTATCTCATATTAAATTTACGTACGAGAATGAAAGTGAACACAGTGAGCTACCATTTTTAAATTGCTTAGTTAAAAGAAATCTAAGTGGAACTGTAAATCTGAACATCTACCGAAAACCAAGGCAGTCAAATCCTTATATAAACTTTAATTCAGCACATCCGTTCAGGGCAAAAATCCCTTTAGGAGAGAAAACAAAATTATTACATCTGAAGTGGATAGACAAAAAGAGCGAAAGCGTATTACTAACATTTTACAATTAAGTAATTTTTCTATGAAGATTATTAAAAGTGTAATAAAACGAGACATTTTCTGCTAAATAATAATCGGGTGGAGAAAGTTATCCGGTTCAGACAATGGATAAAGGGTCGATCAAGGTCATAGATCGATTAAAACTAGACATTAGGACCATTGGATGTCAGCTCAGTGGTCTAGAGGTGCCTGACTGGAGGTCCTGGGTTCGAGTCCCTTGTGAGGGATCTTAGATGTGCACTGTTGAGAAGTCACATACTAGGACAAAACGGTTTCCCAGCATATCCCCGTTTTCAACGGTGGTTCAGCTTAGATCGACTCATGTATTTGACTTTTAAGAATACCATGGATTGATACTTTAATTTTACCATACTGCCATTGTACAACTGAAAAACTCCAAAGAGTCTTAAAACAACACAGAAATAGAGTATACTACAAATAATCGAACACCCATCGAAATGCTTTAGTTCTCGCAAAGGAAAAAATCCCATTTATTACAACACAGAATTGTGTGTACAAATTATGATGTGTCGATTATGATGCCTTCCATGTTAGAGAGTCATTTCATGACTCAAGCCAAAGAACATTTTAAGTACACAAAGAAACCGACCAATATTCCCATAAAAGTGGAATGATTCCAAATTAATTCGATGATGGCAGTTCACACCATTTTCTATAACCATCAATCCGATATTGAAAATATCAAAATAATACAAAAAGTATTTTCCAACTACAAAGAGTAACTGAAGCCTTCAATATTTGGCTTAATCCTACTATCCTCAGTAGAAAAGAAGATCTCACTATCCATTCGATTTGGACTATCCATCTGAGCTACCATATCTTATTTTATCCACACCGTACACCATGATCGTACAGGCAAATTCAATTCTATCCTTTTGTACAACAAATGTCACATGTTTTCATCCTTTAACATGCTTACATACACACAAATACACAAAAATACCTCACATAAATCACCTTGACCGGAATAGCATGATGTTGACTTAGTCAAACCTGTTTTTCATTGATAGCATCAAATGATCTTACTATGTTCCTTAATACTATTTACACTTGGATTAATTTAAGTTTACACTATGGGAATTTGTAGAGATTGTAGTATATTCATGGATGAATTCATGAGTCAATCTAAGCTAGAACACCAATGAAAATCTGAAGGCACTGGACGGCCCTTTCGTGTTTGACAGGTCCAGCGTATTCGCTATAAATACTGGCATTACATCTACTAACATCAAACAATGACAATTAAAGTCGACAGAAAAGTGGTTAGCTGTTTATGGAGACATTCTGATATACCAATACTTTCCAAAGTTTGTAATAATTACATCATAGCTCAAAGAGTACAACAGTGGTAAATCCTTCAACCTTAACAGCATATCATCTATACATTTATTGAACTTATATGAAATTAGTGGTTTGCATAATATGCAGTCACATTCATTTAGGAAAGTTAAACTTTAGTGAGATGATATTTGACATAATAAATAACTTGATATTTCCATTATATTCAATAATCGCTTCACAAATAATTACTGATTAAACCCTATACACCCCGTATAACATCATTATACATTATACATATATAGATGCCAGTCAACTACGCTAGAGCAATACTGTTTAGTACATGATATCATAAATAATCTATGTTATTACGTAATTATTGTACAACAAAAATTGTTACTATAAGAGAACATTCATTATATGAGTTTTACGACGTATTATTTAATTAAAACGCAATACAACGGATTATTAAAAATAGTCAATGTTCAAGATTTTTTAAATCAATAATTGAAAGTTGAATGTACAATATATACGACATTAAAAAAGCAAAATGTTTTATGCATAAATCATTAAAACACTTTAGTATTACACATGTTATGCAATGATTCCTATCAGATAAGCTAATTGACTAATTTATTGAATGATTGTTCAATATAGAAGTTTGTCTGGTCCACCACAAGTTAAATAGCTCCAGTTAGCTTAGTGATAACACTTATGACTATAAATCTACATGACACGGTGTCGAATTTTCTAAGGAGTATAAGTTCCATAAAGATTACAGATACAATTTGCTAATGGGTGTTGAATAGCATGGACTTCCTGTCGACAATCTATAATCATTATCTTAGAAAATCAAGTTTATCAGTGACTAAGATTATAAACCAAATAAAATTAAATTATAGAATTTAATCTTCATTTGCAATTTGATTCTATACTCAAAGTTCCTCAATGAAAAGTTTACAGACAACGTCAATAATGTAGATTGAGTAATGTATATATATATATATATATATATATATATATATATATATATATATATATATATATAACTTTGCAGTGTCATTTGTATTAAATAGATGTATGTTTTCTGAAATTTCAACTTTAACACGTTTATCCTATGAATGTAAGTGAAATAATCTAGTGATAACTTCACTTTCCTATCTTAGGAAGTTTAACATTTCAAAGTTAATGGTGACTTAACATCCGTCACACTTATAACAATCACCGTAATAAGTATATTTTCATTGTTACCTCAATCGAATCGTTCTATATTACGTAGGTTAATGATTGGCAGCACTAGAATTCTACAATGATTCGATGATATATATATGGTTTATTAAAACAAGATAAATACAAAGTAAAGTTGAATTTCGACACTGTCCTTTCTAAAGTTATATTTTCATGATGAGACTATAATTTACGGATGAACTAATGAGATTTAAGATAGTCAGTTTTGGATTGTGGCGTGAAGTTCATTCATCCATATGACTTAAATGCATGTTTACATCATAACTAGCATCACTTTGTGGTGAAAACACTAAATTAAATTTTTGATGGGGGTTTGTTCTCTGAGCTGGATGGTTCGGTCGTGTTGTTCGTTGTTCGAAAATGAGAGAATTTCGCCCCTAAAGAACAGGGTTCTACTGAAGAACAACTGTATTTTCTCCACAAGTGTATTCGTCAGCATGTTCTAACATAAAGAGTAAGATATAGACCTCCAATCAACTGCCCAATGGGATGGTGATCAGCTGAGAAAAGTGGAAGGAAGACAGTACATGTATACGACCAAACCATCCAGCTCAGAGAACAAAACTCCATCGAAATCATTCACCTGAGCTACAAATCTTCTCCCCCATCACTAAATTGAACTGTTAACCCTAAATTTTAACTGTAAATCCAAATTCTCACACTAATTTATCGATTTCTATGGATCATAATAAACAGGTGAATTTCCTTGTAATCACTTTAGAATCTCTGAAAGGTTGATCATAAACTACAGTCGCACTATTTTCGTTCTGTATTTGTTAAATACTAGAATAATTATATTTGTGTATCCATTAAATCAAGATCAATTAAAAGGAACCTCATGGTTCCAATACAATGTCTTACAATCATAATATGGGACTGATGAGGCAGCTACTGAAAAAAATTTCTCTTTGATAGACAAGTGCTCACACTGTAGATCATGTTATATTCCGACTAGAATTATGAATGAAAACTGTTGGGATCTATTTATGGACCAATACGATACATACATTCTTATTGTATAATTGTTAAATAGCTAAACTAAACATGTTCATGTTTCACTTATCATAAGCTTTATTTTAATCCATAGACTATTATTATACGATTTACCATCCTTGAGTTATACCCAGTCTGTCAATTACTATCTCCCACATTCACAGCCACTTTTGGCTAGATCTTGGTACAAATGTTATTTTCTATTTTTTGTGGTGCGATGTGGTCTGTTTGGCTGATGTATATAAACCCAGTATATTTGAAATACATGATTCATATTGTAGAGGCTGAGATTGGAGTTCTGGATGCAACAGGCATAGAAAAGGACTGATAAAGACTCTAGACTCAATATTTTTCAATTCAGACGAAAGTAAGTTACAGACACTTGATGAATATGGTGAGCAATCAACTCACATACGATCATATATAAAACGATCACGATTAACAAGCCAATAATCAACAAGTTGAAAATGTACCTTTAGAAGAATGAATAAATTGATTTATCTAGAAGTTAGAATAGTCTATATGGGCTTGATAACTCATAAGCTATCACAAACTTCTTTGAATAGTTACAGAAATGAAATGATAGAAGATCCATTCTTATCATCACATATCGATTTACAGAACATCTTTGTGTAATAATCAATTCTAACATTTATTTTGATATAGTTTTGTTCTTTGAGCTAGATGGTTTAGTTGTGGAACTTCTGATGATGATGTCGTTCAGCGAAACGATGAAAGCTCCATGACCAAATCATCCAGCTGAGAGAACAAAAACTCCATCAAAATCATCCACCTGAATTATAAATCTTCACTAACTTAACATTCATACATCATTCAACTTACTCAGTATTCTATGAATACTGAAATAAAATGATTTATCTTAGAGTTTTTATTGTAACCAATGTGAATTGGAATAGAAACTGATTAGTTCACGTGTTGCATATAACATTGGTTTTCACATAAACTAATGAATACTTGATACATTGATAATTTTCAGTTTTGCAAAAAGATGATAATAAAGGTATTTGTTTTGTGTGTTCTTTCTTTGTATGATAGAAGCGATTCATTATTATTTTTAGGTTTTCTACTTAAATGTTTGGAAATAATCTTCTTGATTCAGATGTAATCTTTTGAATTGGACCAGTTAAAGATGGGCATTCACATTGTTGGATGCCGGCTCAATGGTCTAGAGGTTAAGCGAGACTAATAGGTCCTGGGTTCGAATCTCGTGGGATAGAATCGTGGATGAGTACTGCTGAGGAGTCCCATACTAGAATTAAACGGCCTTTCAGTATTTACGAATTTTCCATGGTGGTCTAGCACCAATTAACTCATAAATTCAATTATTGAATGAATACTAAAAACAAAATGGAGTAATCTGTGTCCAATAGCATGAAGTTACATGTAAATGTCGAACGTATTTAAACTGTTACCATGATTACGGATCAATACAGTCTAAGCTAATGTACGTCGTCTTTTCATAAGTACATAAACTGAATTCACTTCGTATTGTTTTTATTGAATCTTCTTATTAATGTTTAGGTCTGAAATTGATCAATCTCTTATTGGCATATGCGTATGCTGTGTGGATTGCCTAAATATTGTCCTCATTCATAAGCATTATATGCAAAGATGGATAGTGGCTATTAGTGGAATCTAGTTTGACACGTGCTTCATCCTACTTGGAACTCATCAGCTGGATATACCTGTATCTGAGATTTGATGTTCACTTTGGGATGCTATGGTGTTTAAAGTGAACGGTATTGGGTCCGAATCCCGGAGTGGACATCAACACTGGGATGCAGGTATGTGAACTGAATTCATTTGTCCAATGTTCAATTTGTAATACTTATCGATTTTTATAAACTTATTATATGACAGTTGAGTTTATTTATTTAAATTTGTGCTATTTTATGATGGCGCGAAATCTAACATCAGTGTTTACGCGGTAATTTGATAGGCATATTACAAATGAGCTAAATATACTAATTCCAAAGAAAAAATTTAATGAAACACAATTTATGATTGACATGAAAAGATTTTTTGTTAAGAAAACATTATTACTGACTAAGCAGGAAAATGAACGCATGATTTTAACACGTTAGTTAATTGAAAATTGGCAGTTGTTATGCCTACCCAGATACAGTGAGAGAGAGATGATAATTTTGTTGCTATCGAGTTTTCTGTGCTAGATCATTTCATTGTACAGTTTTCATTTTCATTCTGAACAATGTTATCAGTATGTAATTTACGTCATAGTGAGACATTCAGTTATTTCCCAAGAGATGAATCAATTCATTTTGATGGTCTTGTTTCTGATTGATTATCATCATGGGTTTCATTTGTATTATTTGATTAACTTCTATTCGTTTAGTTGATGGAATTTTAACGTTTGAAGTGACGCAGACAGACTGGAAAGAAGGATGCCTCATGAAAATATCAAAGAAACAAGATCTGAACAAATGTAAGAACCTCAGAGACATCACACTATTGTCAGTACCAGGTACAGTTTTCAAGTGAGTGTTGCTGAATCGAATGAAAGACTCAGTACACGTCCAATGTCGAGATCAACAGGCTGGATTCCGTAAGCATCGGTTGTGCACAAACTAAATCACATCACTACAGATCATCGTTGAACAATCAGTTGAATGAAACTCGTCACTATACATCAACTTCATTGATTATGAGAAAGCATCTGACCGTATGGATAGGAGAACATTATGGAAATTTCTTTGACATTTTGGTGTGAGTAGCTGAGAAGATCGTCAACATCATACGGAATTCATACGACGTGCTACAGTGCAAAGTGTTTCATGGAGGACAGCTGACAGACGCATTCGAAGTGACGACCGAAGTCAGACAAGGCTGTCTCCTCCCCCCTTCTCTTTGTTCTATTATTATTATTATTATTATTATTATTATTATTATTATTATTATTATTATTATTATTATTATTATTATTATTATTAAACGCTCTATTCAATATTATAGTTTGAGCACAGTATAGTATTCTCAGCATCCTCAGATATCAAGGGAAGCACAGAATATAGTGGACGGCTTGCTTGTGATTAGGCGATTTGGACTTCAGACATCACTAAGCTCCTCCACCCCATACACGTCAATAAGTGCAGGTGAAGACAATCAGTGTAGTAGAAGCCTCTGTATCAGTAGGCTTCAACGTACACAAGGGAAAAGTCAAGGTCCTCAAATACAACACGAAGAACACTAACCCATTCATACTAGATGGAGAAACTCTGTAAGAGTTGGAAAAATTCACGTATCTGGGTAGCATCATCGATCAACAAGGAGGATTCGATGCAGATGTGAGGACAGGGACTGGCAAAGTAAGGGTAGCATTTCTACAGTTGATGAATATATACAACTCAAAACAACTGTCTGTGAACCAATATCAAAGTGAGAATCTTCATTACGAACGTCATCACAGTTCTACTGTGGTGTGTGGTACATATATTGACATAAGTAGTAGATGATGTTAGTCGTGAACAGAAGGTCTAGCAGCAGGGAGACAAGAGGACCGAACAGTAAAGAATGGAAACAAAATGCAATTTGTATGAAAATGCAAGAACAATGAAGTCTGAGTCATTATGAGACAATTGGTGGAAATTTTGCAAAATTAAGCATTTACCTTATGATTGTTAGATTTTCTTAACAAGTCCCGTAATTTTGTGTTAAATACATTCGATTGTCCCCACCCGTGTTCTGTTCACTACACTAAAACTTCGAGAACTAGTACAACCATCATCAAAAATGTGCGAGTATTTATGAACGATCGTCTACACAAAGTACTCAATGTCCTTTTACCGGATACTATCAGCAACAGTCTAATATTGTAGAGAACAAACCAGCTTCCAAATGAAGAGAAAATTAGGAAAACATGTTGGAACTTCATAGAAAACACATTGATAAAATCATCAAACTGTATCATGAATCTGATCCTAACTTAGATTGCTGAAGATTAAAGGAAAACTAAAACATATTGAATCATGAACTGAAAGCAGACATGAATAGGAAGAATAGAAATTGGAAAATATTGTCTAGGACGGAATTCGGTGGCGAATAGGGGTTGGCATCCTATGCTCCTTCACAAGTGTTAACAGGAGTAAGTAACCAAAGATATTTATAACAAACTATTTTCCTAGTACGTTGCCATTTCATTTCCATATACTACATCAAAGTTACATATGAAGTTGGTTCGTTAATTGTATTAATCAAAATACATTATTATTCTATGCAACATTATTTGTATATGAACATCATTAAATGCATCATTTATATAAGTAAGCTAAATGATAAGAATCATAAATCCCTGTTAAAGATTCTTTGAGCTGAATGATTTTTATTGTAAGGTTTTTGTTGTCATTCCAAACATAATCACCGACTCAGTCTTCTATTCTGACTATGGAATTAAAGAAGAAGAAGAAGAAGAAGAAGAAGAAGAAGAAGAAACAATTAATCATAATTTAGCCATAATAGGCGAATAGATACACATGTACACGTGTAATCTATTACAGAGAAAAATCTTTTAATGATTTTGTTTACTTAGAAAATCGTATGATTCTAAGGTGTATTTGTATTTCTGTGTATGTATAAATAACCTTGAAAGTATCTTTATATGATTCAGATGTAAAGTAAACAGTTTCCATGAGATTCCAATCATCTTATGACCTACATATCAATAAGTTGCATGTATATTATAGATAATAAATATTGATGAAATAGAATCATTGTACATAGATACAAGATAATAACTTAGTAATGATTTTTTTTCTGAATTATTGATAAATACTAAAATTATCAGGAGGGGTTTGTGGAGATTTTAGAAATTTTCACAGATTGAAATCATGAGTCAGTTGAAGCTAGACCACTATGGAAAACCTGGAAGCACTGGACGGCCGTTTCGACTTCAAGAGATACTCCTGGAGTTCTAGTGAGAAGCCGTTACCAGTGGAGTTCAACCAGGTCTGTTGTGAGATATCAGCTCACTGAAGACAATGGTATACCGTGGCGCAACTTCGTGGATTGGTTGAAGTTAGACATTAACACCGTTGGATGCCGGCTCAGTGGTCTAATGGTTAAGTGCTCACGCGCGAAGCCTGTAGGTCCTGAGTTCGAATCCCGTGGGGTGCGGGATCGTGGATGCACACTGCTGAGGAGTCCTGTACCAGGACGAAACGGCCGTCCAGTGCTTCCAGGTTTTCCATGGTGGTCTAGCTTCAATTGACTCATGATTTCAATCTGTGAAAATACTGAAATCATCAGAAAGGGGTTTTATGGATATTATAGGAAATTAAATAGTTGAATTCATAAGTCAATTGAAGCTAGACCATCGATGGAAAACCCGGAAGCAGTGGATGGTCGTATCTTCTTAGTATGGGACTGCTCAGCGGTGCTCATTCACGATCCCATACTCAGGAATCGAACCCGTAAACTTCAGTCAAGCGCGCGAATGCCTAACGTCTAGACCCCAAATGCCTTGGTACGGCCGAGAGTGGGGAGAGTCAACTCTCCCTCTCGAAATGCTCTCACATGCTTACCTGCATATAGCCACTGACAGGGAATTCCTACTCACCGCCTTCTTGTGGCATCACTGTTGTCTACAAAATTGAGAGGACGAAAAGCGAAAAAGGCGGTATTCATAATAATTGGTCACTGGATGTTAATCTGTGCTATATTTCCTTGCTTTGAGTATCTACCAAATCTACTCTCTTAGTTAACCTCACCGTTCTGATATGATGTGACACCTTGATCTGACGCTCACTTATGTCAGGCCTTTCGTTATTGCTGACCACTAACTTAGTTATTATTATGCTCGCTAAATGATCTCTGAGCTAATTAACTGAGATGCTCTTATAGTGGAAGTGACTCAATTTCTTATCTCCTTACCTTACCTAAGTTGCTTAGTAAATACTATGAGTTCTAATGTCAGTATGACGATTACAAGATATCCTCTATTTATTGACAAACAGAGTTTACTGTCGAGTTCCCTTATCCATGTACAATAGGCGTGTTGCTTACGAAATTGAGAGGACGGAAAGCGAATATCTGACGCACTAAGCGGGTTGGTTGATACGGAGGATCCACCTAGGGGAGGTCAGTCAGTCAGCTACGACGTAGGACCAGGCACATATATGCATCGGTCCAAGTTGCCATACTGCATTAACACAACAAGATGGACACCGGATTCATAAAAGTAGTTAATTGAGAGGTGGTAATATATAAAAGGAAGATTGAAATAAAGATATAGTACAGGAAGAAAGAATTAGTTGGTAGAAAGAAAGATATGAAGCAATTTTAATCTCTTAGTTTAAGGGAAGACAGAGTGTATACACCGACGCCATTGTGATCGATTCTGATCCATATCACCAAGAGTCTCCAACCATTGGTTACGATAGTCACGCGGACCCCAACCAAGTAGTCTGCATCTACCAACATGGCTCAGACTAGAAGTTAGTGATTTCAAGCACTGATGCCACGTTTTGGTTTGGCCGCCCCCAAACTTTCTTCCAACCATCTCCAATACAGGTTAGCATTGCACGTCGTGGTAATCAATGTTCGGACGTACGTAACACGTGGCCCAACCATCTCAGTCGATGAAGATTCACAACCTCATCAACTGATTTACCATCATTCCCTAATACCATGCGTCGAACCTCACTATTACTTACCCGGTGATCTCAGCAGACGCCAGCAATATTTCTGAGGCATCTGTGGTCAAATACTAGTAGCTTACGAGTGTCTTCTACTCTTAATGGCCATGTTTTGCGGCCGTAAAGTAGAACGAAACAAACTGCCGCGCAGTACAATCGTCCCTTAATTGATATATGGATATCTTGCCTTCTCCATGGGTGACCTAAGTCGGCAAAAGCCAAACGAGCTTTTCGAATCCATGCTGAGATTTCATCAGACACCAACCCATTAGGGCTTATCAAACTTTCAAGATAAGTGAAGTTGTCAATGCGTTCGACTACTTCACTCCCTATCCTTAGTTCGAATGTTGACGCAGACCAGTTCTGAAGCAACAACTTGCATTTAGAGGGAGAGAAACGCATCCCAAACATCTTGGCATTGTTGATGAGTGCTACCAAAAGACACTTCATTTTATCAGCATCTTCACCAAACAGGACTATGTCATCTGCGTACTCTAAGTCGATAAGTGGTGCACATGGACTCTAGGATCCTGAGGAGACACATGTTGTATTGACCACTTGTTAGTCACCGGCTACTATGGGAATGCATCTCCTCACGTTGTTCCACTGCTTTGTGGATCGGACCTTTAGGTTGAAGGCTCCGAGTATGGCCTCCTGAGAGAACCACCTGGTTCGGTCTGGGCACCCGGGCAGCATCACATCTCACACACAAATCAATTGACTTGTGCGGCACATATGTATCCGGTGTCTCTGTGTACCAATATTTCTGTTCAAATAAATAAATAAATAAACCGTTATATAATATACATTCTTAATTTTGAGCACTAAACTATTGTGTATTATGATATATTGAATGATCATTTCTAGACAATCAATATAAGTGAATATGTTATGTAATAACACAATTACTTCTAAAGAGACTAAGGTGCTCACTTGCTGAAGTTACTTCAAGTCTCTCAATTGTAAATTGTACATACATTATAGACTGAACAAAACTTACGTAATTTATGGATTTTATCACAATTGATTGATCACTGGGTGGCGATCAATGTCATACATGTCCAGTCCTTATTGGTGCAAACCGAATGCTATCGATCATGTTGAAATGTGGCCACCGGTCTAGGTGACTCGACACTGCGGGCACTATATATTGAGATTAGATGATGGTTGGAGGTAGTCAACAGGAAACCCTGAGCCCGGGTTTCGTCCTACTTGGCACTCGTCAGCAAGTTGTACCTGTAATCTTGAGGGAACTGGTGCTCCTTGGCGGTGTTGAGTCACCTGGACTGGTGGCCACGTTGCATGATGGTCGATAGCATTCCATCTGCACTAATAATAAGGACTTGGCACACATGACATTGATCACCACCCAGTGATCAATCAATCATGATTACATCTTAGTCCTACAGGAGGTTGGTCTCGGCCCGGATATCCCAGTGGCAACGTCTCTGATTGTGAAGCTCGGTGATACGGGATCGAATGCGTCAGGGAGCACCAGTTCTCTCAAGATTCCGGGTACACATTGCTGACGAGTGCCAAGTAACACGAAACCCGAGTCCAGGGTTTCCTGTCGACTACCTCCAACCACCATCTTATGGATTTTATTTCAAAAGTATTAGAGAGGCAAAGAAGAATACATCAGTCAATTTTAGTTGGCATCAGTATTCAATAAAAGTTCTGATAGGGGATGTATGAAATATAACATAAATTTAAATATGAAGTTAAGATTAAACAACTCAAATGTGTTCATCTACTGAGTTGTTTATTTGTAATGGATTTACCGGAAGTAGATAATTGAATGTTAAAACAAAATTCATCGATCTTATTATATTAAAATAATCGATAAGAACACCATTTCAAAGATTCGATCTGTATTGTTTTCTTTAATTGGATTTGTAATTAAAAGTAAATCTGTACTTGACTATGAACTGTACTTTTGAGGATAATGACTAGTGACAATATAGTAGTTAGATAGAACAGGGTTCAAACGTAGATAAGCATCGAATACACAAGCTTTACTAATTCATTTTGAATGAATTCCAGAAGGGATACAAGAAATATGTAAAATAATAACACAAAGGGTAGGATCCAAGGCTTCTAAACAAAAAGATTGCTCAGGCTTTAAATTATTGAATTGATATCTTAAACCTCAATTAGTTAACGGCTTTTAATCCTGGATATGATAGCGGTTTTATTTCCAATATTACCAGTAAAATTTCCAGACACTGAAATGATCTTCCACAATCTGTCTATAAGATAAAATCATTCCTATCCTTTTTTTCTCTACATCGGTAATTATTGTTCCTCTGAAAATGGTATGTCATATTCCCTAAGTGAGAATATAGGGACTTTGAATGTTTAATCGTTTTCATTACTGTGTGACCATCGTAAACAGTGATTAGAGAATCTTGGTGACATGGTTTAGAATCGATCACAATGGCATAGGTGTATACACTCTTTGTCTTCCCCTAAACTATGAGATTAAAATAGCTTCATATCTTTCTACGTACTAATTCTTTCTTCCTGTACTATGTTCTTATATGCAATCTTTCTTTTATATATTACCACTATTAAATTAACTACTTCTATGTATTCGATGTTCATCTTGTTGTGCTAATGCAGTATGGCGACTTGAACCGATACTCATCTGTGCCTGGGTTGTTGTTCCGTGCTCTCTGTTTGCATTTTATTTTCTCTAGTTGTACATTATTATAATCAATTCGTTATGGCGCAGGAAATGACCTCAAATGCACTCTTCATAGATCAACAGGACATCCAATTAAAAAGAGTTCCCGACTGATGCCTTTTATTGCTGTAGTATATGTGAAAAATGTAATATCTAAACAATTTTTGAACAAGAACACTTCAAAATAATCTAATATCTGTCCTCTACATTTAATATTACTATCTATATCAAGCTGATCATGCCTGTAAACTGGCATGAATTATGTCATTGTTATTTTCAGAATAATATTATTTATTAATGATAAAGCTTCGTAAGCCATAAGTTACATCTAGAATTTGGGAAATCAAACTTAAATCTGACAACTAAATACAGTACACAATTATAGTATAGTTTAGAAGTTTGTAGAGTTAGTGGGTTATATACAATATAGAACACAGAATATATCTACATCATTTCAAGTTGTCGTATGAATCAATGTACATGGTACATTCATCAGACGACATGAAATGTTCTCTCTCTCTCTCTTTCTCTTACATGGACACATTAATAACCAATTAATGGGGTTACGTTTATGTTATTGGCTTTATTCTATATTCTATTTTTAGTACACTATAGAATTTCAACAAGTTTACGTTTCTTATTTCTTGGTTGATCCTGATGATAAATATGGAGTGATTGCCAGTTAGATGTTAGCATTTCCGGAATCGATATCTGATTAATGTCGATTATTTTCGATGCATATTGTCAGAGACCAATATGTCCCTGATTGGGCCCTTCTGTAACTTGTACAGCGAATGGTCGTAAACTTTTTCATAAACACGCTTGAATAGATTATGTAATTAATAAACATAATGATGTATTGAAATAAACAAAAACAGATAACTTGTTGAAATATCTAAATGCCAGAAACAAGTAGCCCAGATATTCGACCAGGCCGCCAGTTGATTGCTATTATTAAATGATTAAATAAACGACAGTAGATTATGAAGTATCTTTAATATTTTCTACACAGTGAGAAGAAAAAGGGAAACGTAATGCCTTGGTAAGTAATTACAACTCCAAGTACTAAGTGGTAAAGCCACACCTAATTTGTGTGTGTGTGTGTATATGCGTGTATGTATGTATGTTCGATATCGATGAAGTAGTTCAAATTCAATGTTAACAAAACAAAATAATCATTGAAGTAACTTAAAATAGAACCAGATAACAAAAACTGATTAGATAATGTACTACTAAATAATAAGTTGGAATAGAAAACCAATTTATCATAAGATAATCCACTTTGTAATCATATGATATTAAAGAGTTGATGGCATCCCAATCAAGATATTGTAGTAATTAGTCTGAAAATTTGTATGATAGAAATTTAATTTAGAAGATCCTGAGCTTAATTTCATATGTCCATTATCAAATACTTCTAAATGAAGGATGATGTAGATGTTTCAAAGGTTCCCCAATTTCTGATAGTTAACTAATTGATGTTACTAGTATAGGGGTTGTCGAGATTACTAAGTTGTTATTTTATTGAGATCATGAACCGATTGGTGTTAGACCACCTTTGGAAACCTGGAAGCACTAGATGGCTGTTTCGTCCTATTGTGGGACTCCTCAGCATCCACGATCCCGCTCGCGAGACTCCAACCCAGGACCTTCGGTCTCGCGCGCGAACGTTTAACCTACTGGACCACTGAGCCGGCATCCAATGGTGATAGTGTCTAACATCAACCAATCCATGAAATCGCGCGACCAACTTCCATTTTACTGAAGTAGATACCTGTCTCTACTCGACATGAATTAGCTCTACGTTAGTTGGTCGCGAAATCTATGAGCAGGGAGACGGCTTTCCGAAAATTTCATACAATTAGTTCCCTTTATGAGTCCAAATAAAGCCAGAACAAATATTGATGCAGAATAATATGAATTCATTATATTTCATGGTTTCTCGTCGGCTGCTTACAACCATATATGTATTAGGGACCCTACTTTAATTATAGTCAAGCCAAGAGTATATTTCAGGAACAACTAGAAAAACAGTCAGGCAGCCATGCATGTGATGCCCACCCCGAGGCAGCATGGAATGATATCCGAAAAGCTGTGGAAACAGCAGTGATATCTGCTAGTACGGTAAACCACAAGGTTAGGGAGAAACACTGGATCTCAGCAGCCTCTACCACACTGACAGATGCTAGAAAACTCATTCGATCTGGCTCTGAACATAACGAGGAGCGGAGTCAGCTTAAGCACAAGCTGAAAAGAAGTCTACGCAATGATCGCGAACAGTGGTGGGTAGTGAAAGCAAGAGGGATGGAAAAGGCAGCGGTAATAGGTAATAGCAGACAATTGTTCAGACTTGTTAAGGAAGCCGGAATTAGGAACCCGACCGTTAGCGAAACTATCTCAGAAAAAGATGGAAATATTACACATTATCAGATCAGGAGATTGGATCGATGGGCAGAACACTTCAGAGTTCAGTTCAATTGGCCTTCATCCACGCTTCGGTTCCCCACGATCTCCAGTCAACCTGAATGGCAAGTTAATGTAGGTCCTCCGTCTCTTTACGAAGTTGAAAAAGCTATAGGAAATCTGAAGCGTGGGAGAGCAGCACACCCTGACAGGTTTACTCCTGAGATTTTTAGGGATGGTGGTTCAGTATTAGCAGTGAGATTAACAGAGTTCTTAGGTAGAATTTAGGAACTGGACGTAATCTCATCTGATTGGTCTCAATCACTGATTGTGCCAGTCTATAAGAAAGGACAAAAGACCTCTTGTGACAATCACAGAGGAATTAGTTTGACTAATATAGTGTTTGAACTATTAACTTCAATAATACTTCGACGCCTAACTAGAGCTCGTGAACATCAGACTAGAGAAGACCAGGCTGGATTTCAACGTGGTCGTAGGACAGAGACACTGATTCAGACGCCCTACAATCGTAGTATTTCTCGGCCTTAAGGCGCCATTCGACTCTGTTGATCATGAGGTTCTGTGGTAGTGTTCGTCACTGAAAGGAGTATCAAAGAAGTACATTAACCTTATACAGGCTCTCAACTCGAGTACATCTGGTCGAGTGAGATCTTATGGCAAACTGTCATCAGAATTGATTACCTCAAGTGGTGTTTGTCGAGGCTGTCCGCTCTCTTCATTCTTATTTAACTTTGTCGTCGACGTCCTTTTTGGTGAGGACGCTGACAAAATGCAGTCTTCCCACCACAATGAAGGCATGTTCCTCTCCTCCTCGAAATGCAAAATGTTGCTTCAGGATCGGGTTGCATCAACATCAGAATTAATGATAGAGTGTGAAGTAGTTCAGCTTGTCGACCGCCTCACTTATCTGGGAAGTCTCATCAGCCCTTGTGGACTGGTGTGTGACAAAATCCCAGCACGAATACAGAAGGCTCGACTAGCTTTTGCCAACTTACGTCATTTATAGCGCAGGTGAGATATCCGTCTATCAACCAAAGGACGACTTTACTGTATAGCAGTTCGTTCCGTCCTACTTCATGGCAGTGAAACATGGCTGATAAGAGTAGAGGATATTCGTAAGTTACTAGTATTTGATCATAGGTGTCTTCGAAACGTTGGTCGTATATCCCGGGACTATCGAGTAAGTAATGCAGTTGTTAGGAAACGGATACTAAGTAAGGATGGCAAATCAATTGATAAAGTGACACTTCATCAGTTGACATGGCTGGAACACGGATTACGTATGCCTAACCACCGACCGCCCCGACAAGTGATGTTTCATGGTGTTAGGAGTAGGTTGGAAGAAAGCTAGGGACCGCTACACCGAAACATGGCACAAATCCATGAAGTCACTGACAAGTGGACTGCACCATGTTGGTAGATGTAGACTACCTGGTTGGGATCCGCGAGATGATAGCAACCGATGGTTAGAGACCTTGAATGACATGGCTCAAAATCGTTTGCAATGTCGCAGGTGCATCCACTCTTTGTGTTCTCCCAAATTCTAATCTTCTGAATTCTTCATACTCCTTTCTTTGTCACTATCCAAATTTGTTTTACTGGATTATACTACTTAAATAACATCTTCAAGCTCTAATGTTTCCGATTACTGCTTATACTCTTACTAACTCTACCACGATGGAATTTGAATCGACAACTGCATCTCTGTGCTATTTTGATATGGCAACTCGAACTGATTTACGTACGTACGAAGTTCTACGTTGTTCTGACTGACTGTTTTTTCGGTTATTAGTTTTATTCCTCTCCCATTACCGAATTCTTAAACCATCCTTTCGTCCACAATTTATCTTATCAGTCTCTGAACTCCACTTAACGTATACACCACCCATTCGTAATCTTTCCTTAATTCTAACACCTAATAACCTTTGACCTGTTCTTGCATATATATATATATATATTGATAACCTTTGTCATTCCAATCCTTTACATTCACTTGTCAATTGATTTCACACTATATCTTATCTCAATGTAAAATTCTAATACATATTTGGTTGTAAGTAGCTGACGAGAAACCATGAAATATAATGAATTCATATTATTCTGCATCAATATTTGAACTGGCTTTATTTTATAAACTAGTTTACGTAACTTTCTTAGGTTGTTCGAGTCTGCTACTGAAATATACACGAGTCAAAACGGCTACACGATTGAATCAGGAGTAGGAATCACTTATTAACTAACCGAATAAAAATCATATGCATAAACTCATTCATAAACCTGTATTCTATGTTTACTTGTATCTTCCTATTGTTATTTAGGACTGCAATCGACTATTCAATATAACTTCACCCCATTGCACAAGCAAGTGGCTAATAGGACTCAGGAGCTAAGTGGATAACACAGTGGTGTTTGAAGCGAACGGTACTGGGTTCGAGTCCCAGAGTGAACATAAACTCTGAGATGCAGGTATATCCAGCTGACGAGTCCCGAATAGGAAATGCGAGTCCTGGATCCCATTGCTAGCCACTATCTTTGCCGATGTCAATTTTCTTCAGAAAACCAAGGATCTTTAGCCTATTGGATGTGCTCATTTTCTCGGCAATTTAAGCCATATTTCGACCAATATCATGAGTCCATCAAGATCCCTCACTTATTATTTGGCTTATACCTAATCAAGCATAAACAACAAGTTATGAAAACTCAGAAGTGCGTAATATTTATTGAATAAACTAATGAGAATTATTAAGTCTGTAACCATGACGTAAATTACCACTTGAATCCCATACTCAACAATAAATATATTTTTTTTCACAGATTGAAATCATGAGTCAGTTGAAGCTAGACCACCATGGAAAACCTGGAAGCACTGGACGGCCGTTTCGTCCTGGTATGGGACTCCTCTGCAGTGCGCATCCACGATCCCACACCCCACGGGATTCGAACTCAGGACCTACTGGCTTCGCGCGCGAGCACTTAACCACCAGACCACTGAGCCGGCATCCAACGGTGTTAATGTCTAACTTCAACCAATCCACGAAGTTGCGCCACCGTACACCATTGTCTTCAGTGAGTTGTTATCTCACAACAGACCGGTTGAACTCCACTGGTAACGGCTTCTCACTAGAACTCCAGGAGTTTTTCTTGAAGTCAGTCACTAATGAGCAGTTGATTATTATCAGAATGGGTTTTGTGGAGAGTTTTAGAAATTTTCACAGATTGAAATCATGAGTTCAATCTGTGAAAATTTCTAAAACTCTCCACAAAAACCATTCTGAAAATATATATATATTTCAATAGTTGAGTTCAATAGTCAATTGAAGCTAGACCACCATGGAAAACCTGGAGGCAGTGGACGGCCGTTTCGTCCGATTGTGAGACTCCTCATCAGTGCGCAACCACGATCTCGTCCCGAGAAATTCCAACCCAGGAGCTATCGGTCTCACGCGCGGACGTTTAGACCACTGAGACGGCATCCAATGGTGTTAATGTTTAACTTCAACCAATCCACAGAATTGAGCGACATATCGACTATTATCTTCAGTGAATTACTATGTCACAACAGACCAGGTTGAAATTCACTGATCACTGCTTCGCACCAGAACTCCGGTCACTAGCGTGCATATGTTGATTAGTATTAGAATGTGTTTTTGTGGATATTTCAATTCCAGGTTTTCCATGGTGATCTAGATTGAACTGATTCATGATCTCAACTATTGAAATTAACATAATATGTTTGAGATACTCTACAACAACCAGGGATTATTCATCAGTAGGCTTTGCTGTTAATACTATCATAATATAAACATACATTCATAATTGTGATAACATTGAAAGGTTTCTTTTCCCGTTTATCCCAACCTTTTTCAACAAATAAAGATAATATGCATGTGATTCATATTTAAATTTTGCAATTCTATAAAAATTAAACATTTCATGCAAATCCACATATAGGTAATTAACTGTTCTAAGCAAAACGTCGGCGAAAAAGAAAAGGTGAAAGAAGATACACAGTATGTGTGTGTGTGTATGTATGTATGAACTGATCCACATATATGAATCTACACTAATAGAAATAGTGTACTTTTTTGTTTTCACTGCGTATAAGACAGAAGGATAAAACTAATGTATATCATCATTATCAAATAGATAACATGAATTAAAACTATACAAAATTTCAATAATTAAATATTGTTTCATTTCTTCTTTTGCCTCCCCCCCCCTCGTTTTTTTGTTTCTAGGTTTTCATTAAATTAAATATGATAGATAAACAGAATGACAAAGAAAACAAAAAGAAGAAACTAAACAATTTTACATTATTCTTATCGATTTGAAGCTTTCTCTTCAATTTTACGACATATTTCTTTAGTATATTGAGAACAGGTTGAACGACCGCCAAGATCCGCCGTAAGATACTATTGAAAATAATAAAAATAAAACAAACAAAATGAACCATTGAACAATATTATAAAAAAAATTAATAATTACTGACAGAAATCAATAAAGGTTATAGGGTAGATATATGAGTCGATTCAAGTTGTTGTAATACAAAAACAGATAAAATGATTAAGATGAGTAATAATAATCCAGTAGTAAACAATGAATAAGGAAGAATAAACATTGAAAATATGAGTTGAAATACTGAAAGGTAAAATCTAGATAAACAATAAATGTATTAGAGTCATTGTGATCGATTCTGATCATGGTGATTTTGTGAACTTCAACTAGGTATAGCCTGCATCTACAAACACGACTAAGACTAATAGTCAATGATAACTACATGGACTAATAGAATGTTATTGATTTGGCCGCTCTTAGCTTTCTTCTAACCTATTCATACACTAGGGAACAGAGTCGATCACGGTAATTCTCAACAAGTGAACGGTTGAAAGTACATAAGTAAAAACATGTCCAAATTGTCTGTTTCTGAACAGATACAAAACTTATGGTTACAGAAAATGAAGAGCAAAAAATCTACACGAGCTCGATTCTGTATGCTGAAATACTAATAGCTGATACGGACAAAAACAACATGTTGGCAGAACATATTGGAAAAATATATGTACCCAGCAGCATGTGGAAATCGATCCCCCCCTCGAGTCCCAATATAGAAGTTGGAATCTATGATGATCGGTATACTATAGTCAAAGAAATAAATCAATCAATATTTATTCAGATCCCTGAGAATAATGGAAGGTTTTTCTCGACTTTACAGATATATGCTTTACTGATGGATTCCAGATACTTCGAAACAAATTAGCTGCAATTCACTTTTTAATAATTGATTTTTTGATCGATTACCAACACTTAAAGTGTTACAAGATGTTGTGCATATCTGTTAACTCAATGATTAAACTTTAAACTTGATGGGAAAAGCTTAACCAATATATATTACAGGTTACTAAATTTAGGAAGATGGTAAAATTTCAAAATTGCATTATAAAGTAAACTTGTAACCATTCATTAGACAAAATCAAGAATTATTCTACGAAACAAGTTAATAGAATGTATGAAAAGAAATTTAATTACGAAGGTTAAATTTGATAACTGAATGTAAAGATAAGTTAACATATGAGGAGATATCTATTGTTGAACAATAAAAGAGTTGAACATGGAAACAAAATGTGGTATTTGGAACTTGTTCAAAGTTTCCGTTAACATCCTTTAACCCATCATTTTACATCTGAACACAAAGCATGAGATATCAAGTCACTTAGATTAGTGAATGCATTGCAGCTTGATCGATAAAATTTGATCAGCACTAAGAAGAACTTTATATAACATATAACACTAGTCACCACAAATCAGTGATTAAACAATATTGAATGCTGCTAAGTCCATTAAGATTATCTGACTTTGTATTTACAGTCAAAGTCTCAGCTTACAGTGGTTTAAGAGAACATTCCCTATATTTAATATCATATATATGTGAATATAATACACAAATAGAGAGAATACTATGGACAAATCCCCATCTATTCATATATCATTTAACACAGTTGCTAAGTGGACAATGTAATGACATTTGAAGCGAATAGTACTAGGTTCAAGTCCAGCGGAGTGATCAACAACTCGGAGATGTAGGTACATCTACCTGACTTATCCCAAATAGGACGAAATGCGCGTCAAATCGGATTCCACTGTTAGCCACCATTCATATCTTTGTTTAATTTAAATAGTTAATCACTATTAAACTGTCATTCATATACAATTTCGATCGATTTTTGTTCCTATGACCATTATTTTCACATTGTATGATGATATATATTACATTATATGTCTACTGAAAACTATCATGATAGTGTTTCCGAATAAATTTTCTAGTAAGTTTGCCAATATTGAGCCTTTTTTTGTCAGCAAAAAAGAATATTAAATTATGCAAATATTTCAATGTGACAAACAAAATATGTGGTGAGTCAGTTAATGGTTAACCTACAAGTTTTATGGTAACAGTTTGCATAGTTGAAAGAAAAAACAAAACTAAATAGCAACTAGGAATTTAGATAGTTAAGTGTTTATATATATGATATTAAATAGGTGTTTACAGAGCTTAATAATCCATTATACAATTCATTTAACCAGTGACTATAATTAAACAATTGATGAAGAAATTTTAGCGAAATGCAAAAACATGAGAAAAGAATAGAGAAATGACAGTGTTGAATTATAGATAGAAACTTGAAAAAAAATAAGACGTTATAGCCCCCCCCCCCACTTTTCTATTTGAAACAGTGGATTGATTCGAGGTAATATAGTTACCATAAATTATAGATTGGCTTTCCTACTTGAATGTATATCAATATCACGTGGATCTAAGAATTGCTTGATATTATGTATAGGTATATATTATATTACAATATACAACTATTTATGAAGTACACTAGACTACCACCAATCATGGATCAGCTGATGTACGCACACACACACACACACAAACTTAAGTTGTATAGGATATACATCTTGTGTAAACAGGTCTACTAGTGCTACATAAAGAAGTAAAATATAGTATTAAGAAAATAATACAGATTTGGTCAACAAAGCCACCCGTATGTATGATCATATTACTTCGATTGGAAGTGTTATAGTTTGACTTATTCATTATCGTTTATATCTATTCATTCTTTATTGAAAAAAGTACCGAGTCATTCGAATGTAAAGTTATGTTCGTTATTCAACTTTGATAGCACCAAGAAATGTTTCAGTCTTAAAATTACATCGATAATTATCAATTATAATACAGTAATAGTAACCTTTTATACTTCACTTATATAGTTAGTTTTATATGAAGAGTAATGAATGAAAATTGTAAGAAATACATAAGACTATTACTATAGTTATCCAGTCCTATATTGTTTATCATGGAGAGATTTGAAAAAGGAGTGAGTAAAAGAAATTGACGGATTCACTACAATTGTCAGTGGTATATAAGCAAGAGGAGAAATATTGACATTTCAATGAATTTTCAGTAATATCTCATTATAATGTCTTTTTTTTTTCTGTTTTGCAAACAAAAACAAACTTTTAAGCAATGAAATCTAGGATAAGCGTTTCGTCCCATTTGCGACGAGTCAACTGGATGTAGCCGCATCTCAGAGTTGATATTCACTCCGAGACTCGAAAAACAGACTTATTCTACAAAAAACTGAAAAACTATATCTACAAAAAGAAAACTGAAAGAGAAGTTACTCTATTCTATACACATATATGTTGACCTAAACCATTGATTGAAAAGTGAACCCAAATGACTTCAACACTAATCACACATCTAATGGGGTGAAATGTAAACATCTACAATTCCGATCACAGTACAATGAATCAGAATCAACTATCTAATGTTATTTGCTTTATGCAAAGCTAGTTCTATGATTTTGAAAGGTCCCTTATCAACGGTTGATATAACAATTTGACCGTTTTATAAACAGTCAGCAATAACGTATTTATTACGCCATTTTCAGCTTAGTTTTAATAAATATGATTGTTTTATTTAATGTAAACTGTTATTAGTATTGACCTTTTCTAGTGACCGATTAGATTAAATAATATACTTTTTTAACATCTATTATCAATTGTATCGTACGACGACGGTATGCGTAATATCTTGTTAAACATAATTCAATATGACTGATTGAAATAATTCTGTAAAATATGTTTGCAATACATAATTCTATATAAGTAGTATAAAAGGATTGTAGAGATACGAGAAACAATAGAGTCAAAATGACTACGTGTTTTCAATGCACCAATCAAGCTGATGAATCCCAAATAGGACGAAACACTCGTCAAACTGGATTCTACTGCTAATCACCATACATTTCTTTTTAAAATGCTTGTGATTTAAGGTAATATCGAGGTGATTCGTACAGAATGCACGTATGCTAATACGAGACTGACTAATCGCCGTCCTAAACATTAATTGAAGGATTCAAACAATCAATACGAAAATCAGTTACTACTTATTATTAGTTGAAAATTGGATTATTGGATCACTGAGTAACAGTTTCATTGTTAATACAAAAAAGAGCCAAATTTAATATCATACCTTAAAAAAAAAACAAGAATCGCATTCATAAAGACCGATTATGACAAATATACTCTCTCTTTCCTCTCATTGACATTATCAGTCGTACAAGTTTAATCGACTAGTTTCATTCACTTGAAAGTTGAAAATAGTCTAGTAGTAACAGAAATCATTGTACAATCAATATATGATGTATGGTCTTCTAAACAACAATTACAATACATACCCAGAACAATATAACACAGAACCAAATTTTATTTATGGTAAACTACAATTATAATTTGTAACAAATAAGTAACAGACAACAATGATTACCATTGTAAGTTTTATAAGTAATAATTGTAAGTGAACCTATTGCACCTCAGCAATGCGTATCCACAATCCCGTTCGTGAGATTCAAACCCAAAGCCTTCAGTCTCTCACGCGAACGCTTAGCCTCCGGACCACTGAACCGGCATCCAACGGTGTTAATGTCTAACTTTAACCAATCTACAAAACTGCGTTACCATATTCCATTCAGGTAGATACCTGTTTCTACCCGACATGGATTAGCTCCACTGGTCACGGCTTCTCACTAGAACTCCGAGAATTCCCTCACAATGCTTTCACAATTTAATTTTCAGTAAAAGATGGTTATAACCTGACTTCTACCTCACAAATCCATTTTTCATTACTTAACGTAATATCGAGACAATCCATACAGGATGATTAATTGCAGTCCTAAATAACAATCGGAACATACAAGGAAACAATCTCAAGTAAATTTGAACTTCACCCGGTTGTACAAGCGAGTCGCTATCAAAACTCAGTAGCTAAGTGAATAACCCGATGGCGTTTGAATCGAACGGTACTGGGTTCGAGTTCTGGAGTGAACATCAATTCTGAGATGCACGTACATCCAGCTGACGAGTCCCAAATAGGACGAAACGCGCGTCCATCTTTGTTTACAAAATTGTTATTAGTTTCTCTAATTAAAAGAGTAATGTCTTAATGTTTTTGTTTATTCTACTTCACTGTTACCATGTTGAACAGAATTTTATTATCATTATTATTGTAATTATTATCCGCCTGAAACAATACATATACATATTTAAGATTGTACAGCTTTGAGAATGGATTCATCGAATAAAGAACCTTTGGCTGAACCACTCTTATTTTATGTAGCAATCGATATATTCTATTTACATATATGACAAAAGAGCACCAGAATTTAGGAAAGATATATGCAATTCTCAATTGATTCTATACAACATGATAAAAATAATTATCATAACCGATCATTGAAGATATTGAGTCACATGGCTTAAAATTGGTGGTAATGGAGCCGATGCATTCACTTCACTATCATGAGATTTGTTGAAATTATTTTATACTTTTCTATTTCTAGAATTCAGTCTTTTTTTTCTTGAATAACATTTTACATATAATTAATCTTTTCTACTATCAATGATATTATTACTACTTCTACTTTAGTGAAGAACGCAATGGCGTGAACATCAATTTTGTGATGAAGGTACATTCAGCTGACGAGTCTAAAATAGGACGAGACCTGCGTCAAACTGGATTCCACTGCTAATCACAATTCATCTTTGCTTAAAAATACTCTGGTATTTGTTTTGATAGTTTCATTTGGGCTGAATGGATATGATGTGACCAACTTGATTAGATGTACATTTATGTCCGATTTTATGTTACTTATAATCGACTAAATAAAAGAATATGATTGCACTACAATCAATGTTTGTTTTATAAAATATAAAGTTGAAGGTGGCAATGACTTACACACACACACACACACTTTATCGAATCTAATTCATACTAACCAAGTATTGAATATATCACACATACAAGCTATTTTTAAGAGTAAGTTTAATTATCGGAAAAGGAGATCATAATACAATAAGCTAAACACACATTCATAAACCAATTGATGAATAATGCATGAAAAGTTTGAATAGGGTTTGAGTTATGAAGTACAGTAATAAACTAATTTTGATCTTAATCACACCATTTTTAATTATAGAAAATTAAGTTTAGATGTATATTATTAATAGAATTTCGTTAAAAACGATCATGGATACAAAAAAATAGGCTCAACATTTTGTTAACTTGTAATAGAAACAAATAATGAATAATAGTCAACCTGGAGTCCCTCTGGGGCTACTACCAGTCCAAAGTTCAGATAAACGAGGAGGGTTGGGTATAGGGTTAACGACTCCATCCCGTAGAAAATTAACTCGCTAGAAAAAAAAACACTAACCAGAAAAAAATAATTCAAACCATTTAAACTCTACCTTGAGAGTTAGAAGATCTACATTTAGAAGAGTTATGACGTCTCATGATGAAAGCCGAGTTCATTCGGAAATCATAAGACTGATGACCCTTTTGACAACCAGAGCAATCATCAATTTATTTTAACACATAGATATTAGTACAAGTAGGCACCGAATACATATGCGCCACATAAATCTCATTTGATATGTTTGAGGGTGCCCAGACAGAAGCAGGTGGTCTTCTTAGGGGGCCACACCCCGAGCCTTTGACCTAAAGGTCTAACCCACAAGGCAGTGGAGCATCGTAAGGAGATCCAGTCCCATGGGAGCCGGTGACCAACAATTGGTTCATACGCCGTTTGTTCCCGCAGGATACTGGAGCCCATGTGCACCATTGGTTTGGAATCCGGTTAAAGCGCCGGACATTCGCTTTTCGTTCTCTCATTTTCGTAAACAACACCCGTGGTGTGAGAAGGCAGTGAGTAGGACTTCCCTGGCAGAGACTATATACGCGTGGCCATGTGAGAGCATTTCGAGAGGGAGAACAGACTCTCCCCACTCTCGGCCGTACCAGGGCATTTGGAATGTAAATAGTAAGAAATGACAAGCAATTATTACTTTTTAAAAAAAAGAATAGTGTCCATAAACTGTTGAAACTATAAAGAATAGCCTAAATAATGGTACTTTTTTATACTTAATACTGCTATATGAGTTTTTAAATTATTATTGTACGAATTTACTAAATTAAAGTTGTAAAATACTTCAATATGAGTTTAAAGATAAAAAGTTTTTTTTTCCAGAAACACCCAAAGATTACTGCTTCAATTCAATATGTGGAAAGGTTGTGTATGTGTGTCTCTATGTGTATACCCCTAAGAAGTTTTAGATTATAATAAAATAGTTGTTCAGTGATTTTGTTTTGCCCAAATTATCATCCATACGAAATCAATGCATAATGAAAAGCATCACGAAAATTTATATGTTTCATTATAAATGAATAAACTTATCTTTGATTAGAATGTTTACAAGGTGTATACGTTTGATCCTATATTATCATATTAATATACATAAGAAGATAAAACAATATGAAAGTTATGAGAAATTCAGATTATTTATTTAAACACATAAACATTGATACAAGAAGGGACCAAATACATATGAGCAACACAAATCGTTCGATATGTGTGAGTGATGGAATACTGCCCGAGTGTTCAAACTGTGGACGCAACCCTAAATTTAACTCTGTATATCTGAATTACAGATTGACCGAGTTGAAAATTATTTGAATTAGTGGTGAACAGTTATTTTTTGGCTAGAAAACCTATTTGATAGTAAAGAGAAAAATACACTTTTCAAGTACATGCTCAGTTGAACTCGTGAAAGAGATAGACAGTCTATTTATAGGATTATAGTTAAACAATTTCAGGCACTTGTGATATTCGTTTCACAAATAATGTTACACTCATGTTTGGAATTGATTATTTATTGAATCCCTCACTTATCTTGTTAAATATTTGTATATAAAGTTGAAGCTTAACCTAATTATTAGGCACAACTTACGAGATATTTATTATTGTAGTTACCTAAACCAAAAAAGCAGGACTCGAACCAGAAGCATAACAGCTAGATGTTGTAATAACACTCTTGACGTAATAATAGTTTTGTGTTTCTTTATTTTGATAAAATTAAATAATAATGTGGTTCTTTCTAGTCAATCACAATCATAAACTTAGCTTTTAGTCATGCTAGTTTTATGACGTCCAGTGATACGAATCAATTGACAGAAATGAAGTTGACAGAACCGATTATTATTATTATTATGATCCCCATGGTATTCGACACGACCTTTCGTGACTGTATTAATCTGCTAATTAAATTTTATTGTGGAAAGGCTTTTATAAAATAATTTTGAAGGTAGATCTATTTGTAACGAATAGTAATTGATTTGAAGACTACTGGAAACCAGGTTTTATTATTTGAACATCCATTTCAGTCACATTTCACAGTCAATACTTTCATAGTTTACATTTAGTATGGTAACTATAAATCACTGAAATGGAATTCAATGGTCTAATCTGGTCAACTCTAATTAATTTCTGAAATATTTATTAATATATCAGTAATTTTCGTTCAAGGTCATTCATTCTTTCTATTCAAAAGCACAACACATGATCCATATAGTCTCGCCACTTTATGAAGTTATATGCATATTATCATGTTAATATATATATGATTCGATAATTGTGTACATGTATATAGCTTGTACGGTTTATTCGAGCGCACAAACATATATTTAAGTGGATGGAGTGGTAGATAAGCTCATTCTTATTACGTGATGATCCTGAGAATTTGTGTTATGATCAAGCGGTATATTGATGTATCCAGAGAACAAAAGTTCCTATTTCTTTTGAGAAAAGTCACACATGCATACACACACTTTGAAACACCATGGGGTACAGATACACACACAGAGAGAGAGAGAAATACTTAGTTATTAGAACTGTAAATAACATTACTTGAAACAATTAAAATGTTTGGAACATTATTCACAAACTATACCACAGAATCATACGATAAGTTAAAATATACACATAAATACATTTATAGATAAGAGATCATATTTGACATTAGATTGTGAGACCATTACATAATAAATGGATAGGTTGTATAGTAAAAACCACTGAATGACTGAATATTACAAAAAAATATTTAAAGTAGTCAGTATGAAAAGATCATCATCTCCACAACTCATTTGTACGACTGTGTTAACATAAATATGGATAAATAAATGAAATCTAACCCTAGGTTAATTGATCAATAAGCATTTTTAAAATGTCCATTGTTTAATACTGATTGAATTTCATCAACTGAACTCACCAGTGTTGGACATTTGGTATAGCATGCCTGATGTTTTCATACTATATGATTTATGGTAATCGATAGGATCAAGGATTCGTATTAGTTGGATTTCATCAAATAGACATATATGACATTTCAATGGTTAAGATCATGAGTCAGTTGAAGCTAGACCACCATGGAAAACCTGGAAGCACTGGACGGCCGTTTCGTCCTATTGTGCGGCTCCTCAGCAGTGTGCATCCACGACCTCGCCCCCTGCGAGATTCGAACCCAGGACCTATTGGTTCCGCGCCCGAGCACTTAACCACTAGACCAATGAGCCGGCATCCAACGGTGTTAATGTCTAACTTCAACTAATCCACGAAATTGAGCGACACATTCACCATTGTCTTCAGTGAGTAGGTTTTCCATGGTGGTCTAGCTTCAACTGACTCACGATCTTAACCATTGAAATTACTACAATCTCCACAAAAACCCATCTGATATATGACATTGGTTACTCTATTCAGTAATCGATTAATGTAGATAACTTAAACCTACAAAGTGTCACAGTTAAAGACTGAATACCATGTTACTAGTAACGTCTCAGTATGTGACCTTGATAATATTGTTTTACACCATATGTTTCTGTTTGTCTGGGGAACCGTCTGAACAAACCAAACATACAAGGTCAGATTCCAACCTGTATATCGGTAATTAAAATTCCAACCACACATCAGTCAGAGATTGAGAGCATCTAATTAGCTCGCTTTCAGGATTAGATTTGTTCAAGCATAACTTCAAACAACGTAGACTTTCGGTAATTGCTTAAGTCATATGTACTTAATAATCATAAATTTGCAACATGATATCAATCGTAATTTAATACATAAAAAGCTGGTACGATAAATAATGAAAGATGGGATATGAAAATAAAATGTTTTATGAGAAGAAGAGATGGATAGTGATTAACATTAGAATCTAGGACGCGCGCTTCATCATATAATAAAAGCGACTGATCAATTGCAGGACATAACACCAACGAGAGGATTCAAACAACCAATATAAATGAAGCAAAATTAACCCCATTGTTATACAAGCTAGTGGCTATCTGAACTCAGTAGCTAAGTGGATAATGCATCTGGTGTTTAAAGGAAAAAATACTGGGTTCCAGTCTCGATATGACCGTCAGCACTAGAGTGCAGATACACGAGATGACGAGTCCCAGATAGGTTAAAACTCGCGTCCAGGATTCTACTGCTAGCGACTATCTAACTCTGCCCAAAAAACGCTTGTGACTTAAGGATGAGATTGAGGCAATCCACACAGAATGTACATATAGCAAAAGAGACTGATTAATTGCAGTCATAAAACACCATTGGAAATATTCAAAGAATCAATACAAATGAACAAAGGCAAAACAGTTTTAATTAATTGATAAATATTGGTAGTAAACTGTCATATATATTTATTAATTGAAAGATAATGCAACTAGATCAATTATTATGAATAATAAACCTAGTATGAAGTGATTAGTCAGGTTCAATAAACACGGTATTCAACTTTCAGCCACAAAGTCGCAGGTTCGAACCCTTAATTCAGTTTGGATAACCAGCATGTAGTACCGCTAAACATTACACATTCAAAATGTAGCTCACAGTTAAGTGTACAAACCTGAATCCGGGTGAGTCAGTAAATATTATACATTATAAAAAGCTGGAGACAAACTATAAAGAGTTATTGTATTACTGTCGTCAGACATTAGCTGATTAATATTTAAGAACAACAAAATTCCGTTACCAATGGTCACATATTTTTTTAAGAAAAAAAAAAGATGAAAACTTTTTGATTATTAATAGTAAGTAGCAAATCACTTTAGTTGTGCCGGTATGTAACGTGAAAATCGTACCAGGTTTTCATTTATTACTTTTTGTAATTAACAATAAATAGGTCAATATAAGTGCAACAGATGTAATCTTTATTTATTTATTTATTCACATTTAACAGAGTTCTATGGATTATGATTTTATTATTTAAGTTATTGTATAATGTGAATTAACGAGAATTAACAAATAAATAAAAATTAATGGCTTAAGGTGTACACAGTTGATTAATTGAACAAACATCAAAGTGGACAGGTCAGTAATGAACAACTGACAACAAAATAGAACATAGTTTATAATTTACATTTAGAAAACTAGTGTAGTATACAACAGGAAAAATTGATTCCAGGAGGTGAGCAGTAAAATTCAGCCATGTTAAATGTGAGCAATGATTACTCAGTATCGTGAATTGATTCAATATCAAACATGTAAACCATTAAGTCATTACTGAATGGTTCAAGTGTTAGACGCTCGCAGCGAGATCTCGATTATCCATGTTCGATAAGAAGTGGAAAGGGCAACGCATACTCCTGAAGAATGTGATACTGGGATGAAACAGCTATTTCATGCTTACTGGTTTCAATCGTTGTCAAACTAAGGTTAGTTTAGGATATAAATTATAAGATTAAAAAAATCCCCACAAACTTCTAAAATTAATAAACATACAATATACCTCAAGGTACAACAGTATTCGATTTTATAATCGAGGTTAAGTGCTAATACAATTAGCTTTTACTTGAAATATTGTGTGTGATACCAGTCAGCTTATTAATTAGAAATAGAAAGGAAATGGTTTAAGCTTTAGATACAATGGGTGCAAGTTGAATATTTTAATTTGTCTTTTTCATTAATTGTTATGAATTACTACGTCGATGTAATATGTTAAATGAAAGAACTAAGACAACTTCTAGATAAGATGAAATTATCGACAAACTTATTTACTCTTGATTCGGTTAATATGCATCGACCAACAAGAAGTATTGCACCTAATCAAATAAGTACTAAACGCATGTCGACAATTCCTAGACGTTTGTTCAAAGTATGAAAAACACTACAAAAAGGACGATATAGTGGTTCCGCTGTAGTGAGCATCCATAACCCTTCTAGAAATCAAATTCATAAACTTCCGATTTCATGATAAATGATTCATTTTTAAGCTATCAAAGTGAAATCTAACAGTAATCATCGATAGGTAAACTGCTTAATACTGGATAGTGAAATTCATACAAATTTATTTCCTTCCTCTTACAATTAGTCAGACAAAAATGTACGTTCAACTTCATATACCACTAGCATGGAGAAATGAAATTAACAAGATGACTAGAAAACGAGTAGAAACATTAGTAGTATAAATGGTAATAGAAAACACTGATTATTGTGAAGAATATAGTTGGGAAAGAATGAATCCGTGGGATAAAATGCAGTTTTTAAAAAATACTGCAGCACAAAACTACGGACAATTAAAATAAACTGTGAGTAATGAAGCTATCAAGTAATCGATTATGTACAAATACGAAACAGCATTGCATTTAACTTATAAGCTTACGAGAAAACATATTTTTTAAAAGCTAAGAAATAATGTGAAATATTGATAGATATTCAGTATTGATGTAAGAGCGGGGGGAGGGGGATATCTGATAAGAGATGAAAAAGAAGTAAATAACAATCCTCAAACTGATAGTTTTGAACCTGTATAATTTACCATTTGGTACCAAATTGAAAAGAATTGTCTCTAACCAATGTACATACATATATACCAATTATTGCAATCAAACTTTTAAACTAAAAATGGTAGTTAACAAACAATATGAGAACTGGCAAACTACTTAATCTTACATTAAATTCTCATCAAGCATAATAGTGGTAACGGGAAGAGTATTGGAAAAGTTGAACTTTCGGAATCGTCTCCTACTTAAAATTAATGTTTACATCTTTGTTCATTAATGATTAATGAACTAAATGATTGTATATTTACATGATCCTATTTGTAAGCTTTCTCGTGATGCATAAACTAATATTGTTTGTTGTGCCTTCCTTAATTTACTGTGAATTTATCACGAACCAGTGTATTATTAAAAAGAGTATATGAAGTACAAATATGTTCCAGTCACATTTTAGTTGGCGATAAAGAGATTTTCGGATATAATAACTGGTACTTTATTTGAATTTTCCTGGTGTCTATAATGTCATTTAGTCACATGTATTTGGTGTTGGACGCGAAGAATAGTTTGGCTGAATTTTAGCTACAATCTATACTAGGATAATGCAGGTACATCCAGCTGACGAGTCTCAAGTGGGATGAAACGTATGTTCTGGTCATATTTCCAATGTCCATTTAAAACCTCACTATCCCTTATGCAACCTCACATCATAGAATATCAGAGAAGATGGGAAAAAATGATCGTATTGCTTTGTTTGAGTTCATACAGAAATTTTAATTTCCGGACTACAGAAGACTACACAACAAAAGTTTATTAAATAAAATACTGACTACTGATAAACGAAGTAAGTAATATAAATAATCGTGAAATTGTAAAAACAACAACTAGACATACTTTCGCTTCACGAATTGTAGCCAATACAGCAGATTCAATCAAATCTGCGTACTTATTTAAATTCATATAACGAAGCATCATAATGGCTGAAAAGAGTAGAGCAGTTGGATTGGCACGATCTTGACCAGCAATATCAGGAGCGGTACCATGTACCTGAAAATATGTATAATAGATATTACTTTTACGAAAAAGTAAAAAAAATTCTAATCACATGACACAAATTTTCCAGGATAACTACAGTTTAATACATGTTACGTCTGCGGGATTATGATCCACAGTTGATAAAAATCGACTTAAATCAGCTCTTAAAAAGTAGGAAGGCGCCATTTCAAGATCTTAAACTAATCGAGAGAAAACTTGTATGTGATTTGTCAGAAGCTGACATTCATAACAGTTGATCCTGAAACACGTTTCAGCTTATTCGATAATCATCCACATAGTTTCTACTAAGATAGGACAGGAGTAAACTACCAAGGTGTTTTGAATAAACGGAATATTTGACACAAAAGTACACATTTAGAAAATCAATCTGAAACGCCTATAACTTTACGATATGAGTTTGATAGGAAATTTATTAACTTATGAAAATTAACAACTAACTATGAGGGTTAACTCTTGTCCACCATATTTCCAAATGCCCACAAAACGATGTAAGTCGATCACACCAGATAGCCCTGTCCGCTGAGATAGACGATGGTTGGATATATATAGAGGATATACATTCACAACCTCACAAACAGATTTATTATTTTAGCCTAATTATTTGTTCCTAATCTCAACATCAGTCCCTAGGTCTTTCAACAATACAGGAGCGACGATTCGGAGATACCTACGTTCAAAAACCAGTAGCCTACGAGAGAGTATTCTTTTCCCATAGGCCGCATTTCACAAACAGAATATAGTACAGGGAGAACTGATGAACAGTCAAACTATTCGTTCTAATCTTGACGAATATTCGTATAGAGTAAAAGTTATGCTTCGAAAAATACATGGACAAATTGTTTGCATCACAAGTAACGTTAGTTAAATATTAATACAAAAAGTTACTAACTTACTGATTCAAATATAGCTCCAGTTTCACCAATGTTACCGCTTGGTGTAACACCTAGACCACCAATTAAACCAGCGGCTAAATCACTCAATATATCACCATACAAATTTGGCATAACTAATACATCGAAACGAGTTGGATCTTGAACAAGCTGATATAGGAAGAGAGAGAGAATTCCACTCAATGTATCCATATTAATAACTGTTATTTTAATTATTCTCACGGTTATAAAACTAATCATAACAATAATAATAGCTTTATTCAGTATTAAAAATTTCATTACGGCAAGGAATTTCTGCGTAACAAGTAGTCAAACTATAATTATTTCATAATATATTTTATAAATATTTTTAATGGTCAGGTATTTAGTATTTGTCCTTAATTGGGAAAATTTTCTACCAGTTCAGATGCTACGATCACTGTTTCCGTTTATCATATAAAAGAAGCACGAGTTGTAGTGTAGTTGTCTCTGATTATTTTTTTTCAAAGAATAGACAGTGAATCAAATACTCCAACAAACTCAGTGTTTCAGTACATAGATTCGCAACAATTTAGAACCCTTTCACAGAAGGGCCTCAGTGCATACAGCCAACACTCATAAGTATTTAGTTCAGACAAATCCAGAACAATTGCAGGAGTTCTGTTGAGAGTTCGTGTAGACCAGTGTAGCTGAACCGTATCGGGTGTGAGATAGTTACCTACCACAGATGATGGAAGATGGACACACAGTGGAATGGAATAATTAAAGTTAAATATTAACACCATCAGGGCGTGCTGATTCAGTGGTCTAGAGGTTAGGCGTTCGCACGCAAGGCCGAAGATCTTGACCTCGATTCCTCCGTGCTGGGTCTTACATTAGCACTAATGAAGAAACCCATACTACGACGAAACAGCCGTCCAATGCTTTCAGGTTTTCAATATTGGTCTAATTTAGATCGGTTCATGGTATCAGTGAAATTCAAAACAGATGGATTAAGTGCAAGATTTGCACAGTTAGGAAATAAATGACTCAAACGTTTAAATCGGTCGCTTGCTCACTGTTTTAAAACAACAGAAAAAAACAATAATAATGATGATCAACGAAAGAGAGAACTTTTTAGAATACATCACTATCACTGTAGCAACAAGTGAGTATCATATATGGTAGTCATATAATTATTCGGTGGCATACAGTATTTGCTGACTAGATTGTTTTACTAATTTGTTATACGCCTTGCTTGAAATAGAGGCGAATAGTTTTTTTTTTAAGTTTATGTCACAACTGTTATAACAATTTATTCATATAACTTGGAAGTTTTAAGAGATCCTGTTATCTTCCTGTTGGGATATTCAGAAAAATATCCCAAAAATTATCCTGTTAAGTCTAATGCTATCCTTGGACTTGAAATAGCATCATTTTCCTATTGGCCAATTTTTATTTCATGTTTCGTTTCCCTATTGGGCAACATTTATTTCAAGTGTCATTTTCCTGTTGGCCAAATATTGTACAAATGTTATTTTCTATTTTATGGTGCGTTGTGGTCTTCTTGATTGGTATATAAACAGAGTATGTTTGAAATACATGATTCATATCGCAGAGGCTGAGACTTGTGTTCTGGAATTATCTGGCTGGGCTAGGCGGAAAGCAGGGCCAATCAGAACTCTAGGCTGCGCATACGTGTTTACGCGTCTTTGATTCGATCGATAAGTCACTGCTCATTAATTAGAAGTCACAATTTATAACACTTCCTGCGTATTTCTCACCGTTAACTTCAATACAAGAAAGAAACAAAGATAACTACTAATTAAAAACAAGGCTATTAAAACAAATTGATATAACTATTCGATAGCTTCATCTTTTACATGAAGTATGCATTGTATTTTTAACGAATACACATAAAGAGACAGTTATGCTTTTAGAATTCGGTGATTAGTAAAAAAATAAGATCACAGATTATAATCAGTTAATGTTTGTGAATCAATGAATGAATGAATCAGTCAGTCAGTCAGCTAGTTGCAATCAGCACAAGAACTGGTATACATATGCACTAAGTTAAATACCTAAAACACATTAACACAATAAGATGAAAAAATGAATAATGTAACATTTGTCTAGTTCTTAGTAGTTATCGAATTCTATCAACCAAGTTGTATCAGGAGCACTTGTCTAAGTGACTCAACATCTCATATACTATGTTAAGATAATTAGACAATTGTAGGTAGTCTGTAAGAATTCCTACCTACAGTCAAATGAACAGCAAAAGTGTAGCAGTATTAACAACAGTGGGAAAAAGAATAAACTTTCAAAGTATGGTTTGGAGAAGAAAATGTATGCGACCACCATGTATTTTATCCAAGGTATCCAATCATCAAAAGAGAAAAATATTATGAAAAAGAAGTTGTGAATATCTAATAACTTCCATAAATAATCTTTCTTTTATTTAACTTACATTTAAGCAGACAGTATCCAAAAACATATCACAAAATTCAATCTCCCTATGGTGTGCAGCTTCTTCACGACATACTCGAAGGAATAGACCATCTGACATTCTCCTTTTTATTCAGGAGAAGGATGGAAAGTAGAAAAAAATTATAGATCAATTAATTTATATTACCTTCCTAAAATATCGAGTTTTAACAATCATAGTATGTACTATACAATTTGGTAGTGATGATTTGAAATTGTTTTCTCCACGATTATTTATGAGCATCACTATGTTATATCCGGAGAAGATTAAATTATGTGTAACTTCTAGGAACCATTTATGGATTATTATTACATATATCTCTTGCTTTATAATTGTTAAGTACCTAGATTATGTATATTTATATTCCTTTTATCATAAGCTTTCATTTGACCAATTGACTACTATCATACGATTTACCATTCTTGAGTTATTGCCAATTTATTAGTTACAGTCTCTCACCATCACAGCCACTTTTTGGCTTGATCCTGTATAATTGTAATTTTTTATTTTATGGTATGATGTGGTCTAATTTGCTTGTATATGAACCAAGTGTGCCTGAAATATATGATTAATATAGTGGAAGGCGATATTGGTGTTATGGACTCAACTGGCAGTGCTAGACGAGAAGGACCAATAAGGACTCTAGGCTGATTGTACCGGTTTTTTCGTCTTTGGTCTGATCATACAAGTCGGTGTTCTAATTGGCGAATAAATCATGTGATATAACTAACAAGCCACAGGTCATAACATAATGTAACTGGGACACTATGATCTGGGACTAGAGGTTATCTGCTATAGTATCGTGAAAACTCGTTTGTCTTTGTATTCGAGACAGAAACTGACCAAGCATTCAGTAGTGCAGACTACAGATGCCATTTGTATGTTGAGTTAGTAGCAGTCATTTCAAAGAGGAAAACTACATTACTAAAGTAATACATAATGTGTAAATATTAGGCAGGAGTTTGGAACACAGACCACAGTCTGTAAATTTACTACTTAAACAAGCATTCCGAACTAGCGACCTCCATAAAATAAAATGGTATACTCCGAATGGTAGTGCAGTAGGCTTGGTGAAATATCTGTGTGTAGGCTGTGATACATCCAAGGTGTCCAAACCGACGCAGGTGGCCACTTCCCGAGTCCTTGACCAAGAGGTTCAATCCATAAGAAAGTGGAGCAACGTTAGGAAATGCAGTCCCATGGCAGCTGGTGACCATACGCCATTTTGTGTCTCAGGATTCTGGAGCATCATTGGTTTGGAATCAGGGTTTTCCAACTCTCCTAGGTGGATTTAAAAACCGGATATTCGCTTTTGTCCTCTCAGTTTTGTAAACTATAACCACCCATCTCCCCTCCACGAGTAGGTAGTGAATAGGGCTTCCCTGACAATGGTTATGTACTCGTGGTCATGTGAGAGCATTTTGAGAGGTTTATCCCTGACCTCGGTCGTACCAGCGGAACTGAGGGGCCATTGATTAATAAATATTTTTTGGCTCCACTTTTTATTCAACGCTCAAAATTAGTTACTCAATAAACAGTTGAGTGTTCATAACAGACAACGAAACATTAAAATTTGGAGCTCATTTAGTGGAATAAGAATGTTCACGAAAGTAACTTACATAATATTAGCTTTATGCACAGCTGTTACACTACGTCGACCATTATCTTTTGCATATTGAAATGCATATCTAGCAACACGTCGACTTGCTTCTTCAGTGATCAATTTAATACTTTGTACAACACCATCCACAATCTATATACATACATATACATAAAGTGTTATATTAACAATAATAGTTTAGTACACATGTAGATGACAATGAAACAAACAAAAATATCATGATATGTTAGAAAAATAAACATACTACTCACAATTCCAAAAAGAAATAAAGAACTCTTAACGAAACGACGAAATGATTTATACTTTAACAAAGATGAAAGAATATTTTCGTTTCCTTTTCTGTTTTATATGGTTAAAGTGAATAAGTTTAACTTTGGGATTAATGATAAGCAAAGCAGTTGGACGAGAGAAAGAAGAATTCAATGTAGAGATTAGAATGTTTACAAACCTATAGTTTATAGTTTAAACTGTTTACGAATAAGATGACATACACATGCATGTTTGGGAGACGATTCTCTTGCTCTAAATACAAAATATTGCTTCAGGACCGGTCTGCGTCAGTGCCTGAATTAATGATAGGGAGTGAAATGGTTGAGTGTACCGACCACTTAACTTATCTTGGGAGTCCCACAAGTCCTGATGGTCTGGTGTCTGATGAAATCTCAGCACGTATTCAGACAGCTCGATTGGCTTCTATGAACTTGTGTCAACTGTGGAGTAGACAAGATATACATCTGCCAAAGGAAAGACAAGAAGCTCCCAAGCCAAAACGAGGCGCCAGTCCATGATATCATTGACAATTGGGCTGAGCCATGTTAACAGGTGTAAACTACCTGGTTAGGGCCTACTTGTCATCGTAATTAGTGGTTAGTGAGTTTAAATGACATGACTCAAACTCGTATGAAATGACCCAGATGCATCAACCCTTTGTTTTCTACTGAATTCCTTGTAGTTCTTTTAAAATTTAATTAATTTATGTTTTCTTGAATCGTATTTTTGATGCTTAATCTTTTCTATTTTCACTGATACTGTTACTACCTCTACTATTATGGGATTCTCCCTAACAATGTCATCTTATTGTGTTATTAGGGTAAGACAACTTAGACCGATGTACATACATGCCAGGTTCTACGTTGCGTCTTAGTGGCTGACTGACATATTCCTTCGTGTATGGTAATTAAGGATAGTGATCACTGATCAACAATCAGTCAAATAACGTAATATACATCACTTTTATTCAGGTCAGAACGTTAAAACACAAGTGCACTTTCAACCAATAAGAACCTCAGTAATCATCAGGCAAATACACAAACATTATTAAACAACATGAAATTTGGCACGAATGTTTAATCAGTCACACTTTTTAAAAATCACCCGTAAAGAAAGCGAAGAAGAAATATACAGAGTTTAAATGAAGAGTGTAAAATCGAAGATTGAAAAATGTATGAAAATAATACCAAATATTTCAAAGTAAAACGAAAATAGAAAAAAAAGGAATCCAAGTTAATACGGCCATAAATCAAAATTATTTGATGAAACTAAACTAAGAAACTATACAGGCAACAAATCGAAGTAAAAGAAGATAAAATAGGATGTCAGTGTACGCATATTTAATCATCACAACTGAAATTCATATACTACCCAGAAGTCATGAAGTTTGCTTCAGTCCTCATGTAAAATCTTATCAGGGTTTCCAAACAGACAATAGAATGATGTGTCAAACCCAGCAAACTAGAATGGAAGATTATCCGTAAAGATGGTGCTGAAAAGCGAAAAACTGAAAGCAACCAAGATAACAAGAGGAATAAAGAAACAACGAAGCTTTTGCAAATGATGTATTTGACGTATGAGTTTCACAGTTTACTGAACCAATGTGTAATTGTGCATTAAACAATACATTGGTCTTCCCTATCGAAGTCTTCGTTCAATACGGTACTATTATCATGAAATTACATAAAATACATTATACACCTCAACTCATGAGGTATCTGCTGTATCTACGGTGTTTATGTACAATAACAGGAGAGCAGTCCCCAAAATATATATCTTAACTTAGTTACAACAAAATAACCATATGATAGGTAATGGCTATGTCGAAATCACAGTGGCAAACTAGATCGAAACAAGAACGAATAACACCAATCACTATATGGAAACTGTTACAAATGAAACAAATATTTAACGAGTATATTGGAATTAAAGGCGAACACTAAAAATGTTATAGAAATGCAGTCACAACAATGAACAAACTGAGTGTCATCAGTTCACGTACATACGATGTTCAAGTTATTAGAATTACAATTGGTTACTGAATATCAAGAAGTAGTATAGAATAATACAAAAAAGGGAGCTGAGTAAAAAGAGAAAAAAACGTGAACAAATATTTAAAAAAAATTTTTATTACTTACCACATGTTCTATACCAGAATATTCACCTTCAGTATTCTCTCTAACTGTAACCAAATCAACATTTTTATAAGGAGTTTCATAGCCTTCAATAGATTTACATGGTCGAACATTGGCATAAAGATTGAACTCTCTGTAAATAAATTATGATAATGCGAACAGAGGAAGCTAGTACGATAAATTACTGTACATTTGTGAGGAAGCGAACAGAAATTTGAACTATCTAGAAAATTTTTAGGTGTCAATGCTACGATTGAACTTCATAGTTTGAAATAAATTGAGCATTGGGTAGAAAGTTAGTAATAAATATATTTCTTGTTATATCGCAATCAATAGAAAAATTGTATTCCTAACGTTTAATGACTTGATGTTAGCCACTTCTTCAGAGTGAATAAACAACCTTACGGTTTACTGCACACCCTAAACCCAACACTATATCATGATTCTATGGCTTACCAAATATTCAAAATCCTGATATTCCTTGAAGACCCATAGCAGACCCACACCGGATTCATAGAAGTAATTAATTCAGTGATGGTAATATATAAAAAAGAAAGATTTTATGTAAGGATATAGTACAGAAAAAAAGAATTAGTTGGTAGAAAGAAAGATATGAAGTGATTTTAATCTCATGGTTTAAGGGAAGACAGAGAGTGTAAACACCGACGCCATGGTGATCGATTCTGAGCCATTTCATCCAGTCTTCAACCATTGGTTATGTTAGTCACGCGGACCCCAACCAAGTAGTCTGCATCTACCAACATGGCTCAGCCTAGAAGTTAGTGATTTCAAGTACTGATGCCACGTTTTGGTTTGGCCGCCCCTAACCTTCTTCCAACCATCCCCAACACTAGTAATTGAGCGTCGTAGTAATCGGTGTTCAGGCATACGTAACACGTGACCCAACTATCTCGGTCGATGAAGACTCACAACCTCATCAACTGATTTACCATCATCATTCCCTAATGCTCCTACGTCTAACCTCACTATTACTTACCCAGTGATCTCAGCAGATGCGAGCAATATTTCTAAGACATCTGTGGTCACATACTAGTAGCTTACGAGTATCTTCTACTCTTAATGGCCACGTTTCACAGACGTGAAGTAGGACAGAACGAACTGCTGCTCAGTGTACTTGTCCCTTAATTGATATACGGACATCTTGCCTTCTCCATGGGTGACGTAAGTTGGCAAAAGCCAAACGAGCTTTTCGAATCCGTGCTGAAATTTCGTCAGACACCAACCTATTAGTGCTGATCAGAGTTCCAAGTGAATTTGTCGACGCGTTCGACTACTTCATTCCCTATCCTTAGTTCAGGTGTTGACACAGACCAGTCCACTTTTCACTTTCAAAATGACCCTATATAAACAAACAAATGGAGTGGCTACAGGAATTCCAGTACCTCCTATTGTCGCAAATTTGTTTATGTTCCATATTGAGTCGCTTAAAAGAAGACAAAACTTCTGTGTCCACCAACATCTCCGCCACGAGAAGGCAGTGAGTAGGACTTCCCTGGCAGTGGCTGTATACGCAGGGCCATGTGAGAGCATTTTGAGAGGGAGAGTGGACTCTCCCCACATAAATATTGGTACAAAGGGGCACCGAATACATATGTGCCACACAAATCACTTGATTTGTGTGTGGGATGTGATGCTGCCCGGATGTCTAGACCGAACCAGGTGGTTCTCTCAGGAGGCCACACCCGGAGCCTTCAACCTAAAGGTCCGATCCACAAAGCAGTGGAGCAACGTCAGGAGATGCAGTCACATGGTAGCCGGTTACCAAGATGTGTTTATTACGCTATTTGATTCCTCAGGATCCTGGAGTTCATGTGCACCATTGGTTTGGAACCAGAGTTTTTCACCTCCCTAAGTGGATCCTCCGTACCAACCCATCCGGTTAAAGTGCCGGTCATTCGCTTTACGTCCTCTCAATTTCGTAGGCAACACGCCTATTGTACATGGATGAGGGGAATCGACAGTAAACTTTGTTTGTCAATAAATAGAGAATATCTTGTAATCGTCATACTGACATCAGAACTCATAGTATTTACTAAGCAACCTAAGTCAGGTAAGGAGAGAAAAAATTGAGTCACTTCCATCATTAGAGCACCTCAGTTAATTAGCTCAGAGACCATTTAGCGATCATAATAATAAGTTAGTGGTCAGTAATAACACAAAGCCTGACGTAAGTGAAAGTCAGACCAAGGTGCCACATCTTATCAGAACGGTAAGATCAACTAAGAGAGTAGATTTGGTAGATACTCAAAGCACGGCAATATAGCCCAGTGACCAATTAATGTGAATACCGCCTTGTTCGGTTGAACTAGATATTCTCGATTTTACATTATGACTTCAACGATTTCCTCATATTTAAGTAATAGACTGCAATCATTTCGAAACAATTAGCAATAAAATAGTGCCTAACATAGGGAGTACTAAAAGTATCGTTCTAATCATGGTTAAAGCATCTGAATTCCAACTACAGGGATACAAGTCCGAACCCAACCCTAGTCTACTTTATTTTGACAAGCTGGCAACTGGCGAAAACAACAAAATTATCCCCAATCCTACAAAATCCCTGAAAGGTGGTAACCGAACGCATATATTTACCTTTCGCAGTGTTTGATTGTTATCGATGATTTTGTTAATTTTTCTTTTAAGTAATTTCCAAGGCCGAAACTCATGGATTCATATAACGGTTCTTAAGTATTTTGGGTCGAGTCTTAAAAGTTGATTGATTTTACTTGTAAGACAGCAGAGTTAAGTACGAAATATAAAGTGATGAGACTACATGAGTAAATAGAAAGGTCAAACAAGGTCACTAATCATACAATTTAAGCACAGTTATAGAACTGATCTAGAATACAACTTTAAGTCAAACAACGAGTACAGGAACTAAGAAAAACTACTTATAGATTACTCATATACAATGTTTTATGTTCCAAATCGCACATCTTCAAACCTACAGTTATATAGTGTAAAAACGAGATTCTGAAACGTATTTCACTCCAAACGTGTTGACAGTTTTAAAAACTGCATGTTTTAAACAAATTTTAGGAAATCCGAAACAATATATAAACATGACCGGTAGTATGGCAACTAATCCAGTTGGTTTGGTCCCAGATCTGAGCCTTGCTCTAAACACTTCGGGTCTGAGTATCTAAGTGTTATATCCGTACGAAGAACAAATGAATGGTAACTGCTAAGAATTCTGTATGGGCTATTATTACGTATTTTTCTATTGGATAACTATTAAGGTTCAATAAAGTTTTCCCGACCACGTAGTAGCATGAATAGAAATGTGGAGCCGAGAAATTCCTATCTGACCACCCAACGACCTGAAATATTACTTCTGATTTGACTAATTCTTATTATTACCAATGACGATTTTCGTTTTAACCACAATCCTCGGATGTATTCCAAAGAAACCACTACTACTTAGGAAGAATGTGGTCTCATGTCAAGAACTATATATGTATTGCTTCATTCGGTATTTTAATCGAAACAAAAAAGCTTCGGTCTCTTAACTATCACATCATAAGTGGTTGTAAACATTCACACTACACTCCTAAACATACTACTGTTAACTAACTAGAAGACCAAGAAATTTTAGACATCGTAATTTAGTCCCTAGAATGTGACAACTTATTGGTTACTACTCAGCGATCGATTAGGGCAAATTTCCCAATCCTACAAGCTAGTAGCGGGCCGATTAGCTAACATCCCAGCCGTTTTACGATTGGAAAGGAAGCATCAGATATACGTCTCTAACGAGTACCAACTAGAAAAGAACCTAGGTCTTAGGGATCTTAACAATAGCCTTCAACCACCTAGCAGCCATCACTAAGTCCTGATATTTCCAGTTGGCTGAAATAAATGGAAGTAACAAATCAAAAAGCCAATTTTAGTGCATTACAGAGAAATAGAACTCACTTTCGTAATGCTAAATTTAAAGATTGATGACCCTTCCCAATTGGAGTAGCTAATGGACCTTTTAACCCAATTCCATGCTTGCGTATAATATCTAGTGAAGACTGTGGCATACGAAAGCGACCGTCTTCTGTAAGTCGAGGTGTTACATCCACTGAATCCCATTTAATAGGAACCTAGTATTTTCAAAAAGAAAAAAATTATGAAATGCCAAGCGATAAAACCAAATTACTTTTTTGCAACGGATTGAAACCAATAAGACTTTCGTAGTAAAAGCAAATACGTCAAACAGATGTGTCACCATGATAATTAGGATTTTCTGTGTTAAAAACTCCAGAATTAAATTCAAACAGATTATTTTCGACTCTACAGAAGAGCTTGGGTTTGGGCACCAGGGCAGCATCTCATCTCTCATACAAATTGGATGGTCTATGTAGTGCATATCTATTTGGTTCCTCCTTAAACTAATGTTCATGTTTGAATACATAAATAAGTAAATAAACCACAAAGGTGGGTAAAAAGTAGTTCTGATGTTCCACACAAGAAAGCCAGAAAAGTATTCTTATTCACCAATGTACCACTGTTTTTTTTAATATTATGAGAACTCTAAACACAATCGGAAAAATAATTCATATGTTATTTAGACAGGCTGAAATTACTAATCAGTTAAACATAGACAATTAAGGTCGAATGATCTAATCGTCTTAATGATTTGGCTCCTTATAGTAATCACAATGCAGTAAACTATATACTGACTAAGATACTTTGATTATTGGGTCCGATGGTTATTGGAATTACGTGCTAGCATAATTTTAGTTAGCGTTAATCGTAATGACATACATTTATACAGATGGAAATCCACAAAAAGGCAAGCGCATATAAACTGGAGAAACATCTAATTTGCATGACTATTGATGTAGTAATCAAAAATGAGTTTTAGACTAAGACATAGTAATTTGATGCGGAAAAGTAACTTGTAACACTTGTGTTACATCGATTTTCAAATCAAAATTCGGAGATTCGGACCAAACATTGGTTAGTAAAAAATGAGTTAATCTTGAGTTCGTTTGGTATGGTAAAGATGGAAAATTATGTATAAAACGACGTCTTATTAATATAACATACATCAGCAAATTTGAAAATTTCCTGAACAGCTGCCGATATTTCTGGACCTATACCATCACCAGGTATAAGTGCAACTGTTTTTATTGTGGTTGAAGATGACTTCCTGAATAAGATAAACAACCGTGAGTGATTAACAAGCAAACCTATTTACAACTCCAAAAATGCGCGATACGGAGCTCAAGAGTCGCATTTTCCGCGTCTTGCAATTGATAGATTGGAGTATTTAAACACAGTTTGTGTTTAAAGAAATAAAATTTGACATGTTGTCATATTGTAAATTTCTCTTTGTGTGCTAAAATTTCAAAATAAATGAGATGAGTACAAGTTCTTCACTAATATATTTCATTCACAAATTCCATGAATCGAATCTTCGCAATAAACGATGTCTAAAAAGTAATTGTAGAAGAGTTAAGATGACTACTTGGGTTAGGGTGGATTGTGCAAGTTGTTGGATTTACAGTCATAAATTATTCGCTGACACCATGCCCAACCATACTCTTAACCGGCGCTTGTGACTGACAGAAATTTTGACGCCCCTGGAAAGCATCATCGATAAACAGGGAGGATCTGATGCAGACGTAAAGGTCGGGATTGAAAAAGGGAAGAACAGAATTCCTGCGATTGAAGAACATATGGAACTCAAAACAACTGTCAACCAACATCAAAGTCACAATCTCCAGTGTGAACGTCAATACATAGGTGAAAATTGAGAACTACCACAACCATCATTAAAGATGTACACGTATTTATGAACGATTGTCTATGTAAGACACTGAATAATCGCCGATCGGATACCATCAAAAAACAGCCTAATGTGGGAGAGGACAAACCAGCTTCCAGTTGAAGAGGAAATTAGAAAAAGGCGTTGACGGTGGTTAAGACATATATTAAAGAAATCATTAAATTGAGTCATGTGGCAAGTACTTGTAGTGTCAGCCATTATTTTAAGCCCATATATCTCATTTTAGTTTCTGGACAAACCAATCTATTCATTCTACTTGAGTCATTTTGACCTTGTCAATTATTCGCTTGTCAGTCTTGATTGTTTTTATATGAGCGTATATGTGTGTGCCCTTCTTATTCCATGAATCACATGTCTGTAGCTTTATTTTGTCTGACTATAAATATTGAGTAACGCTTGAATAAAATGGAGTTGGCTTCCTAGCCATCTTCCCTGCGTGTCATTTTGCTTTGCTCTGTTTCATTCGCTTCATATACAAAATATATGTATGCACAGGTTGATTCTCGTTATTTGACTTATTTAATTCCGTTACTGACAAACGCGATTTAAGTCGACGATTATATACGAGAATAGGCGAAAACAAACATTCGTGCGATCTAAATAGGAGTCAGATCCATGGGCCACTAAATACTAACTTGAAATCCCGAAAGTAAACGAAAAAGGAAGAAGGCCGAAGGACACACTACGTCTGGATCTGGAAGTAGACAAGAAAAAGATGAATAGGAACTGGAAAGAACCGGGAAGGATTGTCTATAACAGAGTCGAATGGAGAGTGCTGATGAGCGATCTGTGCTCCACGACGATGAGTAACAGCAGTAAGTAGGTATACTCCACTCAAGCATCTCTGGAAGCCAACAACTTAAAACATCATCTACCGTTATTCGCAATAATTATGACTAAATACTAAATCCTTGAGGTTGAACTTCAAATACCTCGCTTCCTAATACGACATATTTTTATTGTGTGTGATCTTATGCATTATTGTGCATGCGGAAGTCCGTTTATTTGAAGAGGGTATTTGACTGGAAAACAATATGTATTAAATCTTTGTTAATGAATATGCGATAAACTTCTATTCCGTTCTATTACGTTTTCAATAAATGTGCCTTATACGGTCCTAACGTTTCTTTAAATCGTACTACATCAAAAGAAGTTTCATACTACTCTTCCAACCTGTAAACTGTGGTGTTTGAATGAACCAATGATACCTTTGTACTTGTTGAATGCTTGATTTCGAATTCCAAATACAATACATTCGCTTGTGCTTGTGTCTTACTTATTAATTCAATTGCGTTATTTCTGGGACTCTTAGTTCGTGCTATAATTCAAATAATTCTAAACATTATATTGGCGTCGCGAGCAGGGTCTGCAATGGAAAAGTTAGATATTCATTCAACTCCTGAAGCTTTTGAGGATTACTTGGAAAGGTTCGAAATCAAGCATTCAATAAGTACAAAGGTATCATTGGTTCATTCAAACACCACATAAACTTAAGTAAACAAACCACAAACATCGTAGCATTATAATATGAGCTCATTTACCTAGTGGATTCTCCTCGATCGTTTACAACACTAAACTGTAGTTTTATTCATTAAAACGAATATCTTAAATAAGTTGAATCAAGATCCAGAGAAAAAATAACAATAATAAAAGCAATAATGCATTGCAATTAACGGTGTTGAAACGTTCACTCATTTATACGTCGAATGCACAAGTATTTTTGAAGAGAATCAAAACAATGTTCCGCGGAATCTAAGATCGATTGGGCGATGTTCATCTAATAATATTGATTGTGTGGTGGACCACACAGTTGGACGAGCAAATCCCAAAACTGAGGAGTAAAAATGTTTAGATTTGTAATTAAAGTTATGGAAAAGTCTTACATCATAAAAGCAAGGACATCAGAGCAAAACAATCTTGATAACTGTATTTTATTGTTCACGCAAATTCGATTTAAGTCTTTGTGTCAAAATAGCTTTGTTGAAGTATAATGAATTTATATTCTCTGTTTAATAAACATAACGAAAGATTTCGAAGCGTCAAAGTTATTTCCACTGTCGAACAAGTGACGAACATTTGCACTATGATCCATTCACTCTCAACGTCTGTGGTATATGTTAACAGACGAGGACACCGTCCTTTTCCGTTCTTTCGATACTTCTCGTTTAACATATTCATGTTGACTGGTAAACAACTGAAGACAACTTAAGACGGGGGTTTGTCTGCAGTAGGCATAAGGCTTGGTACAGAGACCCCAGGTTGGGTACTGGTAACATCTTTTTGGTGCATCCTTCAAGATAAAAAATATAGTAGGGCTACGACTAATGGTTAAAGTACATCGCTAAACTTGTCATATTTATTTTGATCTGATTCACAACCTGGCTCTTTTCAGTTAAAAGGCGCGTAAGAACACGAAAATAACACTGGGACCAAGCCAAACCATCCTTCAAAGTACAACAGTTCTGCGTTGCAGTTGAAAGTCAAACATTTTGCGCAACACCTTCCAAACCAACGGTGACTTACAAAAATGGGTCAGTCAACGCTTTAGAACTAGAACCTGTGGTAATCAGTCGCTTTGCATATTTCATCCACCAACTACAGTTGTCTACTCGTTCACAAGTTAACCCAACAAACATGATTATCTTTACGAAATATTTGAGCCGAAATTTGCCAGTGGCTCTAAAGCACAATCCAGGCACCATAACGTGAGGAAAGAAGTCTTACAGGGTTAAGCATCGAAAACTTAAATTAAAAATTGAGTACGTATGTAACTTCTTAGCTTGCAGTGTCTGTTATTATGTTAAGCCCATATATCTTATTCGAGCTTTCGGACAGCTCAATCTATTCATTCTACTCGAGTCGCATTCTGACCTTGTTAATTACTCGCTTATCAACCTTGACTGTTTTTTTATGAGCGCATAGGCGAGTGTACACTTCGTATCCCATTACTCATCACATGTATGTAACTTACTTTTATGTAACTATAAATATTGATTAACGCTTGATCAAATGAGAGTTGGCTTACCAGCCATCTCCACTCTGCGTCGTTTTTCTTCTCCCTACTCCATTCGCTTTATAATACAAAATATATGTATGCACAAGTCCATTCTCGTTATTCGACTTATTTAATTCCGTTATTGACCAACGCGATTTAAGTCGATGATTATATGCGAGGATAGGCGATATATGTATTTCAACAAAAAACATTCATTACGATCTTCTTGGAGTCAGATCCACGAGCCACTAATGTGGAGAGTCCTTTGGACAACATCGTTCGATCTAAATGACGATTAAATAACGGGCCCCCACAAAAAGCTCAAGAAGAATTCACTGAGTAGCTAGCATAATTTGTCACATTGTCTGGGGGACGAAAGTCTCACAAACTTCAAAACGAAACTTCTACCGTTCGTCCGGTGGCCAATCATAATTCATTGGCAACTCGAACTCTTCCGTGTAGTAGCCAAAAACTTTTGGATAAATAAATAATTGTAACACCTGGACTAGAAATAGAAACACATACGTAAATGCAACCTAGTATGAAAACTCAAGATATCTGACAAGGGCTTTGAAAGAAGGTTCATCACCCACTAGATTCACATTTGATCCTTTATGAGTGACCTGTAGAAGTCCTAAGTTAAAGAAAACAAGAAATATTATCTACATTGTCTGATTCTCTCTTCGTATCACCATCATTTGCAAAAAAGCTAGTAGGTAACCAAATATACTCATGAACAATAACGTCATACCACTCGAAGCCCGACGAGACTCTATTAAAGTGCAACTCATTTGCTCTGAAAATCTTATGGGCACGAAGTAACTAACCAGACTGTGGAAAATGGAAACCTACAAACCCTAGGATTCCATTTAGGAAAGACAACTAGCGTTTCTCATAGAGTAGCACTAAGGTTTTTCTATGAGGCGAAATTTAGGATGGTAGAAGCACTCGGAAAGTACAAAGCGGATTAGCTAATACTATTTAGAGGTGGGATTCTGTATGGATTGGTTTAAAATGAAGAGAGAAATTCGAGTAGTCTAATCTCCCCCTTAATATAAAAACTGACTGAAGATAGCTGAGTTTGAGAAAGGTTCTCCCATTCCATGAAGTTCTGCATTTTCGCTGTTACAACTCACCTGTAAAACATGTAATTTTTCAAAACTTTTACATGATCTGCTTTCATTTTTGCATCAAAAGACAACTAAAAATAATTAGCCACGTAAGGAAGGTTTACCAGCAATCCTAAACAGTAATGGCACTGGACATGCATATCTATTAGTAACCGTGAAACTTTACAGCTTAAGTTTAATTTCACTGAACTCTAGCTAAACTATCTGTCAAGTTGATTCCATCCATAAAAAAAGACTGGTGACTGAACGCTGATGACTAAAGAGGGTTGACCAATCAGTGGCACGATTTCTGCATACGATGGAGCATAGTCTCAATCTATGTTCATGAACTCTCGATAGTCTGTTCTGCTTATTGAGTAATTTCACTGGTAGTATTCTACCTATTTGCCATAGACATTAAGGAAGAGTAATATGCTGTTTGATATGCTGAGGTAGGTCAGGCTAAATGGTCGCAATATAGTATGACTTAGATTTGAAAATACCAAAGTTAAGCAGTCACCTCACTCCTGTTAAACTTGAATGGATAGAAGATATGAATTGAACGATATGTGTAAACGCTTCATAATAATCATTTTCCGGATATATTCAATCGATCAGATCGTAATCCAACTATTTTAAACATTTTGTTATCTATTACCGTTCTTTAATAAAAGTATCAACAATATAACTATTGAGGTATTATTGAAAACACTTTTTTACTGCTCACAAATCCCCCCCAAATGAAATTAGACAAAAAGAAGAAATGCATTCCTGATTTATAAACAATATTAAACAAAAGAAACTCTTTGGATGAAAAAAAAGAAGTAGGCAGTTATCCTTTACTCATATTTATTCATTTATCTGGATTGGATACATATATTGATTGTTTGTATATTCATGCTCAGGTTTTCAATAAGCAATGGCAATCAATGTAATTGTTTATCTTCTAAATTTATAAATATATTTGTGTGTGTGTGTAAATTTGTGTACATATGTGGTCACTTTTAACTCCATATACGAGCTATTCAGTACAAATTATTGATTTTGTCAAATCTCTCTCCCTCTCTCTCGATATATCTATGTATAAAAACTTTTATACACTCGGCGAATATTATTACAGAGAATATAACTCAGGTCATTAGTACATAAATAATAGTGAATTTATAGAAAATAGGCGCTGAGATATTACAATCTGTTTATCCGTACTTTATCTATGTATGTATGTATACGTATGTAAATGCAAATCTCTTGAGAATTGTTTGAATGCACTTAGAGAGAAAGAATTAAGCAAATCATCAAAAATACTGTATTGGTAACTTCGTACTATATATCATTTCTGTCTCTCTCCCCCCTCTCTCTCTCTCTATCTCTTTCCCTGCGGATTATTGTTTATAGTAAATAAATAGTTTTGTTCCTGATTTATGTCCTTTTAATCTATCAGTATTGCTCATAAAAGAAAAAAAATATGTATCACTATATTACTGATATCTTGAAATATATAAATATGTTAATAAAATCATTATTATTCTCCATTCTATTGTGCTACCGATACAGTATTATCATTCTCTGTAGTAGCACGATATTCAGATTTAGCACGAACAAACTCTCTGGCTACATCATCTGTATTAACACGTTGTGAAAGTACACGTAATACAGTCCATCCAGTTTCTGTAAAATGTAAACGTCGTCCTAAAGGAAGTCGAATTGGAGTTGCACCAAGATTTAATGCTCTAGATAAAGATAATACTGTGACACCGACAAGACGATCAGTTCGTCCAAAACAATAATCTTTTACAGATAAATGTAATTCATACCATTCAGGATCACTTTGATTAGATAAGAAACTGCAAAAATGTCAAATACAAATTATATTCAGTGTAAGATTTTTTACCTTAGGTGAATGCATTTAGTGATGTTGTATTCTCCAAGGTAGAAAATTTAATCATGAAGCTTTCATTGGTATTCTGGACATTACTTTTAACGCCCATTTCAAAGTCATCAAAACAAGCTGGCACAACGCTTTCAGAAAAAAACTGAAAACCCCACTTTTACATAAAGTAGGCACAGCTGATACTGTCCAGAATGACATTTATAGCTCTACAATTAAATTATCTAGTTCAAAGAGCACAACACCACCAAAATGGAAACATATATTAAGATATAAGAATATATACAGGAAAAATGAAATCAACTGGTATTACAAACATTCTATCAGTTAAGTCATAAATGGAGGTAAATACTTGAACAATATAAATCGACTCACATCAAGAGATGCAAACTTCATGAGTGTAGCGGGCTAACTGGTTATAATCTATGCTCAAAAACATTAGATAACATAAGTTGAATTTAGATGACAGTAACTCTTATAATAACTCCGCCTGTAGCTCTTCTAGAGTTACTGCCGGTCCCAAGTCCGGGTAAAGAAGGAGGGTTAGATATGGGGTTAGCGACCCCATCCCGTAGAAAACTAAGTCGCTAAAAAAACGCTAACCAGAAAAATAAAACTCTTATAATATTAACTACTCAATTTTATGTTCTTATATTGTTCTTCTATTTTATATCTGGAATACTTTGAATCATCTCAAGAATTAATATTCTAGTGTTTTAAATTCTACTTTTTATGTAAATAACACATTGAAGAAACTTGTTTTCTTGATGTGGGCTATGTGTTTCAGAGAGAACTGTGAAAACTACCAAAGTAAATGACCTCACTCTCAATAATTATCCGATATACTATGGGTCTTTGCTCCATCTTAATAATAGGTTTATCTTCACTGATTTCGTTAAATTATCTCAACTTTATTTCAAATCTTTAAGTAGTCAAGCGTCAATATATACACACAAGAAATCATATATCTATATCATTTAACTGTAATCATTTTAAAATGAAATATCGAATTTATATTAAGTATATAAAAACATCCACGACCTCGCCCCCTGCGAGATTCGAACCCAGGACCTACTGGTTTCGCGCCCGAGCACTTAACCACTAGACCACTGAGCCGGCATCCAACGGTGTTAATGTCTAACTTCACTGAAGACAATGGTGAATGTGTCGCTCAATTTCGTGGATTAGTTGAAGTTAGACATTAACACCGTTGGATGCCGGCTCAGTGGTCTAGTGGTTAAGTGCTCGGGCGCGAAACCAATAGGTCCTGGATTCGAATCTCGCAGGGGGCGAGGTCGTGGATGCGCACTGCTGAGGAGCCACACAATAGGACGAAACGGCCGTCCAGTGCTTCCAGGTTTTCCATGGTGGTCTAACTTCAACTGACTCATGATCTTAACCATTGAAATTACTACAATCTCCACAAAACCCATCTGATATATAAAAACAGTTGATACTTACAATACAAAGGTTTCGTGATAAATGGGCATTGTAGTAACTGATTTCGATTTTGTAGCAGCTTTACGTTTACGATCAGATAATAATGGTCCAAAAATATAAACTTCTACAAATGGTCTAAACATTCCAGTGGCAAGAGACCAATTCAAATCTGAAGCTGTATGAACTAAACAAAATATATATTGTATGTATACAGGTATTGATAGTCACTGAATGATAACTGGATACACAAATTACTTTAATTATATAACTGTATATTTAAGGGTATAACTGTTGAACGTCTAATACTAGTACATGTATTTAATCTAGTCATTCACAGATTTTCATCCCATTCACATTCAAGTTTTGTTAGATGGTTGCATGTGATACTGTGTGACTATGATGGAGTTTTGTTCTCTGAGATGGATGGTTTAGTCGTGGAGCTTTCATCGTTCTTCTGAAGTCTCCTATTTGAAGTTTGTGCTGATGATGTCGTTCAGAGAACAAAACTCCATTGAAATCATCCACGTGAGCTATAAATCTTCTTCACCTTCTCAATGCTGTGTGACTCAACGATTAACAAAACATTCTGTTAATTGTCTCTTTATTATTTAAAGAACCAACACTTTGCCGCATGCCAACCTATTTTAAGATTTTAATTACGTCTTCTTGACAAGTGTTAAATGGATTATACAAAATAACCATTCCAATATTTTATATTTTCCAATTGTTATCCAGTTTATTCCTTCCAAAAAATCAACAGTTTTTGAGAAGACCTTATAAGGACAGACATTCAATGAAACAATTACGAATTTTTCATTTAAGGCTAATTAATTTCATGTTATTAATATAGAGTTAAATACACTGACTGATCACTGACTAATGATCATGTTTTGTTGGTGTAGTCTTTAGTTATGACAATTCTGTTTATCAGTTTACAGTGTGTCGATTAATCTAAGTGACTTGGCATTACGGTCAAAATACAGCATTCGTAGCACCTCAGACAGTGCAGCTGACTAAGGTTTCAATTCAGCAGGAAGCATTACTTCCCCTAAGATTACAAGCACGCCTTGTTGATGAATGCCAGATTGCATGAAACCTCGATCCTGGATCGTCTATCAACTACCTTCAAACACCTAACTTGTCTGTATAAAAATTAAGTTTGTTTAAATATTTTTTCAATCTACAGTGAATAATACTAAGTCATTTTCAAAACGAAACTTAATTTCCCATAATAAGAACTAATTCATTGTATCGCTCCAATGAAAGAATAGTGATTACATTGAATCTATGTTTAAATGTGTTTAGTGTTAACTCGTATGGTTGCACCGCTTATTAAATTATAACCAATTTAAGCTCTTTTGTCCAACGGTTGTATAGGAGACCAAGTTGACAAATGTTGTAATTTAGTGATAGGAGTCTTGTAGAGGTTGGTTTAGTTTGTAAGTCGTACTCATCACAGATATCATTTGAGGTGCAATTAACAACCAGGAAGTACTCCATAGCTATTTTTTCCTATTTTAGGACTTCTAAACAGGGTAAACTCTAAACTTTATCAGATATTAAACTCAAGACATTTAGGTTTTGTGGCGAACAATTAATCTTCAAATTGTCTGAACATATCACAAACTGAATGAAGTTCTATTTGTAAAATCCCGTTCCAATCCATTAGTTCTTACGGTTAAGTGTTTGCCTTAAGACCCAAAGGTTGTTACTTATAACCGAGGTGAACTTGTGAGAACCTCGTAGTTGAAAAATCACATACTAGAACGAAATAACAGTCAGGTTTTCTCTGGTTTTCAACAAAACCCTAATTGAGGTCAAATTTTGTTGAGTATAACTTTAAAAAGTTATAATTGTATTGTTCATAATCATCGAATACTATTGATGATCGAAAAGTGTAGGTAAACAGTCAATAATAATAAATCAAATCAAATCATAAAGTTCACATTATTGCTCATTTAATGAGGATATCATCAAGGAAAGTCCGTAAATGGATAAATCATGTGATATGCATTGAGCATTTCAAAGAACTCCAAATTATAAATACAAGTAGATCACAAGTATAAGAACCTTTCACTCTCCTACTTTCTAGCACATGGATAAGGCTCAAAATATAGTCTTTTTGTTGAATTGTTCAATCGGATCCTATGATGCAGTCATGAAAACACACAGCCTACTGAATATTTACATAATGGGATGAGACAGTATTTTCAGGTCCTCAATGGTTAACAAACTTAAATCGGTTCATGATCTAAATAAATTTCGAAAATCTGCACAACCTTCAGACACATGTATCTATGTTAATAGATGTTTGAAGAAAACTGCTCCTGATGATACATTTTTCACCGTCATCTGTGTGCATTTCGTTTGTCAATGTGATATATGCTAGTGAGCTATGATCATCTAGTTATTAAAGACATATGTATCTAATCATCTTGACAAATGGAAATATTTTATATCTAACTCTCATTCAAGACCTATACTGAGTGACTCCTTATACTTTGTGTTAACAAACTTATCTAATTTAATCACTTGCTGACCAGATACTGTGTATGCTTCTATCATGTAACATACCTTAGTGATCTGTCTAATCTATCAAACCTATTATCTACATATAATGTCAGTAGTGTATTTATACTAAACCCATACTTAAACCGGTCGTACTATCCTGTGGCGAATAGCTAATCTTTTAATGTTTACGTTATATTCAATGTGTCATTGCATTACCGACATCTTATAGAAATATTTAAATTCAAAACCTTAAGAAGGATAAACTTTCTTAGAACTATTTGAAAGACATCATCACTTTTGTGTAGCTATCTCTAATTAATAAAATATATGTGTATATATTGTGTATTAAAATTTCGTAAGAGTATCAGAGAGCTTCAATTATCCTGTCAGTATTTTGAAGAATACAATAAACCAACTATATAAATTTATGGTTGGCTGTGATATTATGTTTTCCATTTTTCTAGTATCGGACTACTAGTCAGTGTGTATACTCAGTTTTATGTTGATCCATTTCTGTATTTGGACACACAGTATACAATTAACTACTTGGAATAAGATAAATTAAAACCATTTGTATCTCCTAGCAATGATATATTCAGATTTTCTACAGTGAACTCTAACAACATCTGGATACCTACTGAGGTCTACTGGAAGTTTAAAAATGCGATAAGTCAAGAGATCGGATTATATGCTTAATAATACCTCGTAACGAAAGAATTTCGCTACAGATTTGTTAACAACAAACTTTGTGATTGATGATATTTTGTGATGGAATTTCTTTGAAATGGGGAAATTTAGATCATAACGTCTACCTAACACTATCCGAACAACGAATATATTTACAGATACTGACCAGGGTTAGGATAGTAAATGATATTAGAAACCATACATATCTGGAAAACATGAAAAAAAGTAATTAAAAGCTAGTAATATTTGTCAAGACAAGTATAAGTATGATTAAATGCGTTTTCCAACTTTTCCTTATTGATCTTTTGAGCTTCATGTTATACAATCATAAGTTAATCATATTTGATTGAGTGTGGTGTTTGAATGAACTAATGATACCATTGTACTTGTTGAATGTTTGATTTCGAATTCTAAATTCAGTACATTCGTTTGTGCTTATCTAGTACTTCTTGATTCAATTACGTTATTTCCGAGACTCTTAGTTCGTACTATAATTCAAATACTTAGAAACACTATAGTAAGTTCAATCCAAATGAGTCTTTAATTCTATTTCTATACACCTCAAACTATGAAAAACGAATACTTTAATCATTTCCTGATTCTGATTACATTTCACTCAGTTACTTGTTTTGATCAATAATGATTGTTTCCTTCATATAATTAGTTCCCTTTTCCATATATTTTTGTAAAGGATTTTATTTTTTTCGTTAACAAAAACAATACAAATAATCAACTGTTATGCATACTAGGCTGACGTTTGCTAATAGGATTAGGAATGAAGTTGCGAGGAGACTTGTGTCATCATTATATCCAAAACAACTGTTCACAGTCAAATGAATCTCGTATTATCCAAACTGATATACTAATAAATTTTTCTGCTTCATTTTAATTGGCACAGAACAATAATGACTGATACCATGTTCAATTCACCAGCCATTATATGCTACTTATGTTGACATAAGTAGTATGTAGCAACAATCAGAAGTGGAATGTATGCCAGTAGAAGATTGATTAGATCGAATTGAAGAGAACAGAAATATATACTGTGAGTAATTGTAATAGAAACAAGAACAAATGAAGGATGAAATTTTTAGGAGACAACTGATAGAAGATGTTCAAATGAAGTATTTAATATTTGGTTTTCATATTTTAGTAAAACACTTTATAATTTCACATTATTTTTTATAAGTTGATTTTCCCCTCCTTATCCTTCGTTCACTAAATTACCACTCATCGACAAAATGAGAAATACAGTGATAATGAGACTTGACTTACTTTTCACATTTACTTTATATTCACCGGTACCAGGGTGCTTGAAAATTTCTACTTGAAGTGTTAAGTAGCCAACTGGTTCCTCATTGGCCAGATAATCTTTAGTGAATAATAATAATTTAGAAAATACAACAAAAAAAAGGGAATCAAAATCGTTTCTGTTTATTTTATATATATATATATATATATATATATATATATATATATATATATATATATATATATATATATATATATATATCTTTCAAAATGTAATAATAAATTTAACTCATTAGTATGTGTGATTTATGGAGCTTGTTCAACCTGAGAATAGTGTATACAAAAGGTTGGATAAATCGAAAGTATCTAATATACCCTCAGGTTGAAAGGTTCTTCCACGACTTGTCAGTACTTGAAACGTATTTGTTGCCTATAAACTACTAAGTTGCAACTTAAGTAATTTACAGACTACAACTTAAGTTAATCTATGAAGATGAGCAATCACTATCCAATGCTATCTATGGGTGTTCTCCTCACCCTCAACATGGCTTAATGCCATTTGTCGTAGATTCTAATTTAAAACTTCAAGGAGCTCTTACAAGTACAATTCAGAAACAAATGAGTGCTTTTCCAGTTTAACAGATATTTTAGTCACTGGTTTGAAATCTACCAAAATGTCCGAACCAGAAAATTCAATGCTTTTAAAAGTAGACTTGTTTCTCATGTTCAGTTAACAACATGACTATGTGATTGAAAGTCGATCAATAAACATTTTAAATAGGTTAACAGATGAATCCACTTTTTAATTACTGAAATTTCTAATCCCAAAAGTAATTGTACATAATAATCATTTTGATGTTAGGAACTTGGAGTTCGTAAGCAAAAAACCTTGGAAGTGGTTGTCATATTAATTGGTATTCATCAGCTAAATGTATGTGAGATCTCCAAGAAATGTGAAGACTTGGTGAGTCTCACTAATCACCTTAGTATGATTGAGATCATGAACCAATTGACGTTAGACCACCACCTTTAGAAACCTGGAAGCACTGGACGGCCGTTTCGTCCTATTGTGGGACTCCTCAGCAGTGCGCATCCACGATCCTGCTCACGGGATTCGAACCTAGTGCCTTCGGTCTCGCGCGCGAACGCTTAACCAACTGGACCACTGAGCCGACATCCAGTGGTGATAGTGTCTAACATCAACCAATCCACGAAATTGCGCGACCAACTTCCATTGTACTGAGGTAGATACCTGTCTCTACCCGACATGGATTAGCTCCACTGATCACGGCTTCTCACTAGAACTTCGAGAATTCCCTCACGAAGCTAGTCACTAGTGAGCACATGTTGAGTACTAGTATAGAGGTTGTGGAGATTATTAAGTTTTTGATTGAGATCATGAACCAATTGATGTTAGACCATCACCTTTCAGGTTTCTAAAGGTGGTGGTCTAACATCAATTGGTTCATGATCTCAATCAAAAACTTAATAATCTCCACAACCTCTATACTAGCACCTTAGTATGAATTAGATAGTTGGTCATTCAAGTCGATTTGGTAGATATTCATTGAAATTATATAATTTCAAACTCTGAACTAAAGTAAACAATTAATGTAGCCATAGTTTAATGAACAATTCAGTTTAAAATAATTATTTATTCATCATAAGTAAAAAATATTTTGTCTGTATAAAACAAGTCATTACCTTGTGAAGTTTGTGTAGCTATAAAATCTCGAAGTAATTCATCTGTAGCCTGAGAATATAGAGCTAATACTTGTCGTAAACTATGTAGTTCTGGACTTCTATCAAGAAACGAACGTTTCACACCACGTCCACCAGCATGAAAATATACACGAATTGTATTCAAGCAAATACCAAGTAATTCACATTGATACGGTGTAAGCCCTTTTTCAGGTTCACGTGTTGTTTCCTACAATACAATATAAATGTAAGTTACATATCAACTCGTTTCACCTATTCAAAATTGATAAGAAGTGAACTATCTAAAATCTATAAGTCATGGTAGATCATGTCTGGAGGCTAAGCCTCCACGCACGAGACCGAAAAACCTGGGTTCGATCGCTACTTGAGGGATCGTGGATGCTCAGTGTTGAAAAGTCTAATACTAGGATGAAGCGGGAGTCCAATGATTCCAGATTGTCAAAGGTGCTCTTACATTAATCGGTTCATGATTTCAATAGATCACATGGTTGAATTATAACAAACAAAATCCTCCAATACCACCACCTCAAACACGCGTTTGTTCATGTGAATTTTGTAGTCAAGGTAAACATGAAAATAGAAGAAATTGATAAGTCCCAAATAGGATGACACAAGAGTCCTGAATTCCACTACTAGTTACCATCCAAATTTAAAATTAGATTTGGTTATCTTACAAAAGTGAAGTGTTATCATCTTGTTAGTCAGCATATGGTATTGTTTAATATTCACAGTTGAATTCCAACTGATAGTGCTTTTGTACTGAATTAGTGAGAACGATAAATTAGGTCATGCCATTCAGTTATTCATAAACAGTACCGGACCTAGTACAGATGAGACTCAGATTAACTTTATATGCTCCACAACATACCAGTGTGTAAGAGAAGGAGAGAGAAAGAGGTACAGAAAAAAATCCATCAAATGAGAATAGCTTAGGTCGTAAAACCACTTACATCGATGGCAGAAGAAAGATCTATCACTACTGAGACGCCAGATATGGAGAGAGATTAAGAGTGAATACATTTGGTTGTATTTGATTCATATGTGAATTAAGTAGCGAAACAATTGATGACTTATGAAGTAACTAAGGTCAACACTAACTGGAAAAAACAAATTCCACTTCAGATCTACACGACATAACAACAAAATGTTAAATAATTGTCCTCATAATCTTCAATTGTTTCATTCAGCTAGTGATTTGAACATTGAAAAATAAACCAATGAATTTAGACTTGACTTATTAATGAATAATGATTCTTCAAATACTTGTTTGTATTATTTTCCCTGTCTTACTATTTAATCATACCATTTTATAGGCAAACTTATCAGACTCCATTCACATTTGATCACTGGTTAACTTTATACATTTCCTTATATTTATCTCACAGTGTAACAAGTTCATTTGACAACACGATATTAAAATTCCATTGTAATATATTGGGAATGTTATTATTAAGTCTTCCAATCAAAATCTCGATATGATTTCCTATCCACTTTTAGTAACTCTGGACTAAATATAAACAACCTGAACACAAGAGAAAAGGTCGAAAGTCCCTAAAGAAGTTTTACTCCAGTGTTAAGGTACACATAGAAGATCGTGTGTATTTATACCTTTTAAGGTGAACTTAGTCATCTAGAAAGTTCTAGGAGTATACTAAATATACCAGAGAAAGATCATTATTCAATTAAAAACATGACATGTGATCTGTCACCCTTCTAGAAGTTTCAAAAACACTTTTATTCAATACAGATTCAATAAAATATTTCACTTAACAATGATATTTCATACAAGAAAATGAATAGGTGAATTATGTGATTGAACGTATGGATGAAGTTCGAATTAACTTCATTATTAAATCTAACAGTATTTAGATTAATAGGGATATCAAACAATGTGTGAATTATTGAATAAATTTACATAGAGTTCATTGACATGCAAAGAGATAAATAATCATGCATCTATACAAAAAGTGCATACTGATAATTAATCATCTCTGTCACTACCTGTTATGCCCCGATAAGCATTATGAATGGTAATTTTGGGATCCATTTATGGACCAATACTATAGGGATATTTTTATAGTATAATTGTTAAATAACTAAACTATTCATATTCATGTTCCTCTTATCATGAGCTTTATTCTACGATTTACCATTCTTGAGTTATACCCTGTCAATTAATCACTACCTTCCATACTCACAGCCACATTTAGCTAAATCCTATACAAATGTTATTTCCTATTTTATGGTACAATATGGTCTGTCTGGTTAGTATACAAACCTAGTATGCTTAAAATAAATAATTCATATCACAGAGGCTGAGATTGGTGTTCTGAACTTAACTGGCTGGGCTAGACAGGAAGCAGGACCGATAAGTAATCTAGACTGCTCGCACGGTTTTAGGCGTCATTGTTTCGATCGATAATTCACTGTTCGTTACGTTATATATTCACAGGGCACACAGGCCACAAGTTATAACAGTAACCAGTAATGATTAGAATATTAAATGACACATTTAATATTCAAATGAAAGCTGAGCTTTTATAGGCCATTGTGAATAAACTAGATAATCAATTGAATTCAACTATTTATCCTAAATTTCATGATTAAGAAAACTTACCAGGAAGGTATAGATCAGTAAAAATTAATACTCATGAAGCTAAGTGAATCAGTTTATATATAATCAGATTTAGGGTAACAGGTCATGGATCTTAGCATAAAATTCATCCATTTATTTTGGCATTTTAGTTTGTCGATTCGTGATGAAAAACCTAAATCTAATACCAAACAATAACCGTCAGCTTTAAATCATAATTCTAATTCCTCAAACCGGTTGATAATCCTCATTTCGTCGTAGTTAGTAAATGGACATTATCAAGGTTACTTTAGCGTCACCTAAAGGTTGTCCATAAATTATAGTTTCACCATTTATCCTTATTGTAGTTTTTCAATTAATTTTCATTTTACTGTCATATCATCTTTCAATCATTCAGAAATCACACTTAATTAACACTCATCTTTCCTTGGTCCTAATTCCTTTAATGGAACCTGCAGGTAAACCATAATAAATTTGTTACTTAATTTCAGAAAAATTTCATCTACAGTTTATTCTAAACTGGTATGTTATGCAAAGAATTAAGTAGATTTTTGAGTCTAAATAATAATAACACACAAGAAATCGTACAAGATCAAATATACGGAACTCAACTAATCTTTACAGTGTTATGATGAATAGTTTTAAGGAAGGATGAATTTTATCTGCAAACTATCGCATATTTTGAAATACAGTTTTGTGTAGAGTTCATGGATTGAGCGTTGTTAGTCCAGGTGGAAATCAAAATACACCAGACAACCATTCTTCTTCTCCTTCTTCATGCATAGATTAAATTTTCAGATTTTAGGTTCTTTATCTGATTGGACACAGTTCAGTGGTTATGATTCAATTCAACCTAGCTTTGTTGATCTTTTCGGGTAAAAAAGATAATTGAATCACAGAAGGAACAATTTCAAACCCTCCCACAATGTTTCTAGATTAAATACCTTGATATCTTGATCTCTACTAAATAACCCAATGTTAATAGCACTGAACAAGAGTTCTTTCTTTAAACTAATGAGAAACTATGTTGTTCAAAATTTAAGTGAACTACAGGAGACTATGATTTCACAAAAACAAAGTTATTCAACTTACAGATAAAATTTTCCCCTGTACAACTTGACTACCAACATGACTTAATAGGCTTTGTGCCCCACCAATTAATTTCGCTGATGTATTTGAGCTTAAAAGTAATCCCGTAGCCAACTAAAGGGAAGAAGAACACAATTGTATTTCATATTAGTTAAATGTTAACAGTAAACTGGTAGACTGTGCTGTTTCAGATAAATAATATACCTTTGTTCACGTGTTATCGTAAGGATAAACTACAGGTGAGAGATAATGAAGAAGACAAGCTATTAAATAAAGTCGATTATACACTTGTCAAATTCGTGGCTTAAACATACTTGTCTAAATAAATGATTTGTGTACACTTCATTCGGTGTCCCAATTATAAACTTGAAGATGTTTCTTCATGGTATGAACTTATTAACAGTTATCTTGTTCCATGGATTTCACTCAATGATGAAAAATAGAGATATAAATTCAGTTTCTCTCTTTCCGTTATCGAACTCACCTAGTGATTTGTGGTGATTATATTTAACCATAGAAAAGATTACATGATATAAAACTAAACAGATCCCCCTTGGGAGTTGAAGAATAAACATCGGTTACTAACTAACCATTATCAACATTCATTAAATCTAACCGAACTTTATGAGTCAAATTTGAAATGCTTAGGGTAACATGAAACAAGGGTACAAGGCTTCATAACGTTTTCACACAACTAAAATCAAATTTTAATTCACTTAAATATTGATTCACCTGTTATAGTGGCAGCAATGTAAACTTTCTTCATAGAATTCTGTTAGCATCATAATCTAAACATTAAAATAATAATTTAAATGGTTGAGATCAAGAGTCAATTGAATCTAGACCACCATGGAAAACCTGAAATCACTGAACAGCCGTTTCGTCCTATTGTGGGACTCCTCATGATCTCAACCATTGAAATCATTATAATGTCCACGAAAAAACCCCTTCTAATATTAAGATATTAGTTGATATTTAAAGACTAATTAGAACATGTCTCTATTTTTCTATGAGCAAACGTTTGACTATATTAATAGAAATTTTATCTTTGAGGTCTTGAATGAACAGAAAAATATGAAGGACCCATGTCAATCTGGGTTTACTGTGAAAGCAAATAAAGTAATCCAACATTTATTTTGTTTAAAAAAGGTATACGCTGAAAGTCTATGACATTCAACACAAAGTTTATACCAGTTGCACAAGCTAGTGACGATTTGAATACAGTAGTTTTAAAGGGTTGCAAGTTCAGCATTTGAAGCAAAAAATATTAAACCCAAGTATCGGGGTGAACACGAACACTTGCATACAGGTACATCTAGCTGATAGGTCTTAAATATCATGAAGTGTATTCTGCATCCCACAGCTAGCCACTTCACAACTTTATGATGTTAACCTATTCTTCATTATATTTGCTTAAATTCACTTCTAAAAGACCAAGTTCACAAAAAGAAATAACTTCTTAACTCACCGACATGTTCGAAAGACTGATTTTGCGTTCAGAGCAATTTCTAACCTTAAAACGAGATTCTTCCTGATGAAATCCAGTTTAATTTAACGTCTAGTAGCAGTAACCATTTTTCACTTCCTACTGGTTACTGAAAATGATTTAATGTTATGAACACAACAAGTCTATAAAAATTCAAACATAGCATATTCCGAATAGTGACTAACAATGTAATTAGAGGCTCGGGTTTCGTCCTGTTTTAGACGTCATAACGAGATTTGTTTATATTTCACCTTTAGTGTTTACACTTAGATTCGGATTAAGTAACCATTTGTCCAAATGCTAAAGTGTTAGCTACCAAGCTACTGAGTCAAGTTTGATGCAATGGGCACTGGATTGAAATCTTAACTTGCAAACGAACATTGAGATCCAAGTACATTTACACTGTAAGTCCTGTGTAGAACAAAAGTTCATTCTTCATTTTATCACTAACACCTATCTGAAACTCACTTAACTTGTGACTGAATATGATATCAAGAAATTTGTTCAAAGACTATGAATGTCAACAGAACAGTATCAATTATTTCCTGAATATCACGAAAAAATAATGTTGCTCAGAATTTATGGATCAAACAAACTAATAAATGATCGTTTCTCTTCTAAAAATTCCAGAAGTAAACGAACACAGATTTATGTAACATTCAATCAACACAGAATGTACACATAAATTAAAATATGAAGAGGTAAGAAAACTATTTACCTGTTTTTGATCAGTAACTGCGGGCAGTACAACAAGTTTTTCTAAATTACACATTGTTATTCGCCATAATTGCTTGAAAAAATTAATGTTTGGAAATACAAACACAAATAATTAAACAAAAACGTTGACAACTATTCTAATGTACTGTTTGGTATAACATGTATGTATGTATATACAAGCTTTACATTATCAAAAAAAAAACAGTCTAAGAAGGGTACACTTATATGTGTACTTATTTGGGGAAAACGAATGAGTAACGTAGGGAAAATGGGCAAAAATTAAGTAAATTTTTCTTATTTATAAAAAGCAATACAATTTACTTATGAATAAACAAAAAAACTTTGTTCAGTGTAATTAGAGTTTAGAATATTAAAGATTCCCATTGTGAAAATTAGAACAACACATACATAAGCGAACAATATTGTTTTCAATTCACAATTGATTGATCACTGGGTGGTGATCAATGTCATGCTTGTCCAGGGTTTCCTGTTGACTACCTCCAACCACCATCTAAATTGTTTTCAATTAGATCGTCATCAGGCTTTACTTTAATATACATGAATGTTTATACGAAAACGTAAACCAATCAAGGCAATATAAGTCAATAATCACAATGAAATAGAATAAGTCACTACACATAAAATAGGTAAAAGTACAAGTTGATAGTAGTAGGAAGACAGGTGAACAGATAGTGGTAAGAATAATAAACTACAATAACAAAACTCTTATCAATAGTTAATCGTTGGAAATAGAAGGTCAAATAAACATGGGTAAATACACTAGGAATAGTAATCACAAAACCTTAATAATCATTACGTAATAAGATGTGTGCAACTAATTAGATAGTGAAGAATACAAAGAGGCGGATAATGACAGAATAAAATAAATAATGATAATAATAAAATTTAAAATAAAAAAATGTTAGTTAAGTTATAACTGGCCATGGAAGGGATAGGGGGGTCACGTATTTCTTCTGTACACATAGATTGGGGTTATATGTACGAATTCCAATGGCTTCAGCTATATATAGGAGACGGGAACGGACTCCGTCGGGAAATGATGGAGGTATACGATAGATAACTCGAAATGATTTCGATTTCTCTACTGCATGACCGCTATCAATAAGATGTGCTAGTATAGAACTGCGAATAGTTTTTCTCTGACCCTTTATGTACCAAGATGGTAGATGTTCACTCATTCGTTGGTTAAGTTGCCTGGTAGTACGCCCTATATAGCTATCTCCACAGGAGCAGCTGAATTTGTAAATGCACATGGAAGAGGACAACTCAGGTAACTTATCCTTCGTTTGAGTAGACATCGCTGGTCGACAAGAGAAGGTCAACGCAAGATTGGCTACGTAGAATGTCTTGGTGATTACTTTGGTTAACCTATATTTCAGAGTGTCACTAGCCACATCCCCGTTGAATTGCACTTTCATGTATAAAGGTTTCTTACGAACAGTCGAAATCTCCGACTTCTTTATTATATCCTGCATGTATTTCTTAATGAACGCGCTGGGGTAGCCGATCTCGGTCAGTGAGTTGTTGAGAAATTCAAGCTCCTGACTTAGAGTGTCTACTGTACAGATCTTTTTTGCTCTGCTCGTGAGACATCTGACTAAATTTCTCTTGTACCGGATGGGTGTGAAACTGCAGAAGTGAGTTTATTGGGATGAAGAGGGGTTTCTTCTATACACGCTTCTACTTAATGTGCCGTCACTTCGTCTGCTTAGCGTGACGTCAAGGAAGCTCAGCTTCTTATCATGCTCGCTTTTACCTATTATGTGTAGTGACTTATTCTATTTCATTATGATGATTGACCCATATTGCCTTGATTGGTTTAAAATTTCCGTATAAATATTCATATATATTAGAGTAAAGCCTGATGACGATCTAATTGAAAACAATATTGTTCGCTTATATGTGTTGTTCTAATTAAAGTTTAACAATAGGATATTTCATATACATAGTTCTCTTTATTATCTTAAAGAGAGCAAGAACAAATACTGGTACAGTATATGTGGGGCAAACGAGACCCACAAGGTCGTAAGTTATTGTAAGTAGAATTATCGATCATCGTCTTCTTCAAGAGATCTCTGAGTACTTTCATGATTCTTTTCTCAGTGGAATCAGTTAAGTCTTTGTTACTTTTTTCTAACTTCTGTTTCTATCTGATTTAACTTCACTGTTGATAGATTATAGGGAGAATTTCAGGGGTTTTCCGGGTAACCAAAGCCTAATTGTTCCTTTGACAAAGATTCTTGTATATTTTGCTTTGCAAATCTTGGATAAAGTTGATAAATTTTATGCGACATACGATACTTAGATAGTTGACTAATTCATCAAAGGCATTAGTTTTTGCATCAATCTTTGTTCTTGCTCCCTTTAAAATAGGATATCTGTTAACAATCTCGTTTAAAACAAATTTATATCCCCACTATATAGTACAACACACTTATCACTGATATTCATTATTCACATTCGATATACTTTGTACATGAATGTTTGACAACAACTTCTAACCTCTCCTGAACTTCTTACTAATCTTCTACACTTCAGCCTTGAACAGAAGACAAAAGGTTAAAAGTATGAAAAGATGCTTCACATCATAGGTTAGTTTACATACGGAAAACAAGGATATTTATGGGTTTATATGTGATTTTAATATTTTAAGAGTTTTCTATAGTAATAATTCACTAAACTTTAGTCGGATAAAAACGTTTTTCAAGCATTTCCTTAGATTCTGTAAACTTTCTTGAGAATTTTATCTTAACTTTCAATAAATTTTTGTAAATCACAATACATACCTTTAATATTCTTTTTAATACAGTTTTATCACAGACATTTGCTAGTATAGATAGAATACTTTCAAAATGATCCATTAGCGGTTGTAAGCATTCATTTGCTTCATCTTCTTTACTGACACCACGACCAGTTGTATTATCTGAACCATTCGATGGTCTACACTGTTAGAAAAAAGTATTATTATTATTATTACTATTATTGTTATTACTATACAGACTCAAAACCAAACGCAGTTAAAAGCATTTCAATAGTCATATATGTTATAACAAAATTAGGCAAAGTTGTGGTTCTCAATCCAACTCAATACCAGATCACTCGATTATAGATAAATGTATCAGTAGGACTATGCATGAAACGGAACAGTAGATCAATAAAAAATTTTTAAATCAAAATACTTGATTAAATGATACAGTCGATTCAGTTATCTGATCAACGATCAACAGTCGGATATAATTGAGAATGAATAGTGAACAAATGGAGTCAGAATAGAAAAAAAAATTAAAAACACTTTCATACATGAAACAGTCTTTTATATTTAATGTAGTTGAATATGTATACAATAGATTATTGACCGATTACTTGATTATTTTCATCTGGCACATCAATAAATTACATAATAATGGAAATAAAATAGTAGATCTTAATGAGTATTAGTAGTGATATAATATCAATAGTTGAAATCATGAGTCAATTGAAGCTAGACCACAATGGAAAATCCGGAAGTACTGGACAGCCGTTTTATCCTATTGTGGGATTCCTCAGCAGTGTGTAAACACGATCCCATTTCGCGAGATTCCAGCCCAGGACCTACTGGTCTCGCGCGTGAGCGCCTAACCACTAGACCACTGAGCCGACATTCAGTGTTGTTAATGTCTAAATTCAACTAATCCATGAAATTGAGCGACACATCCACCATTATCTTTAATGTGTTACTATCTCACAATAGACCTGGTTGAACTTCACTAGTTACAGCTTCTTAATAGAACTCCAGGATATACCTCTTGAGGCCAGTCACTAGTGAGCATATGTTGATTAATATTAGAAGGGGTTTTGTGGAGATTTTAGTTATTTCAATAGTGATATAATAATTGAGAAAAAGGCATATCACTGATCTGATATTCATTTTTGCACTGATAAACGTATACCAATACATAACTTATTGACGCATTTAAAAGTAATAAACATGAGAAAATGAAGAAACACGAATTGTGATTTCTGAATAACCCCACGCAACTAAAAACGTCACAAAATTTGAGAATAAAGAATTAACTGCCTAAGTAAATGAGAATGTAAAAGTACGGACAATTTTTTAGCTTCTCTACTGAAATACTTTTATTCTTCACCAAAGTTAATTTCTTGGATGCACCCATATGGTTACAACGCACTCTATAACGTTAGTCTTAAATCTAATCCCCAAGTCCGAACCCTAACTTCAAATCTTATCCTAACCACATCTTGGGTTTTTGAAGCAATAAAATATCCTTTTTTATCATTTGCATTCTGATTGACTAAAAATAAAACGTAGTTTCTCGATGTATTTTAAAGAGCTATTAAATGTCGTTCCTAAAGCTACCATTAAAGATTAACATCTTTTGTTCATTTTTAGAGATTATCAACATTGTATGGTAACAGTTTACATCAGTTATTCATTATAGGCTTACGCCAATTCATGAACCAGAAAATGACCGATTAAATCAATTTAGAACAACATAGATATAAGCGAACAATATTGTTTTCGATTAGATCCTCATCAGGCTTTACTCTAATATACAGTAATATTTATATGCATATACAAAATTATTAAACCAATCAAGGTAGTTTATAAGTCAGTGATAACAATGGGAAAGGATTACATAATAAGTAAAATGTGAAAAGTACAAATGGATGGTGTGACAACAGGTGCATTAGTTTTTGATAAGCAATAATAATAAAGGTTCAAATCAATGTTACATAATCGGAAATAGGTCAATGATTAGGAGAAAATATAGAAACTGAGATAACAATTATAAAATTATAAGATGACGTAATAAGAAACGGTCAGATAATTGGACGATGAAACGTATAGTTGAGAGGAAATAAAGTGGTAGGAGGGTGTGATGGAAAATAATAAACGAAGAGACAGTCAGAAAAGGAATAAATAAATTCATTTATTACTTAAGGCCAAGGGAGAGATAAGGGAGTTACAAATTTCTTCCGAACACAAAGACTTGAATTGTTGACTCGGATTCCTATAGCTTCTGTTATATGTAAGAGACGAGATCGAACACCATAAGGAAAATTAGTGGGAATCCGATAAATAACTTTGAACGATTTGTTTCTGTTCACTATATGACCGCTATCGATCAAGTGTGATAGAACCGAGCTGCGTATTGTTCTAATCATTGACCTATTTCAGATTATGTAACATTGATTTAAACCTTTATTATTATTGCTTATCAAAAACTAATGCACCTGTTGTCACACCATCCATTTGTACTTTTCACATTTTACTTATTATGTAATCCTTTCCCATTGTTATCATTGACTTATAAACTACCTTGATTGGTTTAATAATTTCGTATATGCATATAAATATTACTGTATATTAGAGTAAAGCCTGATGAGGATCTAATCGAAGACAATATTGTTCGTTTATACATGTTGTTCTAAATTTGCAATATGGGAATATTTCAAATTTTGAATCAATTTAATCAGATATAAAAACTGAACTACTGATTAATCATTTTAAGTAGTATGGATAAAATAACGAAATAAACGGGCAGTTTTTTTATACAACACATTGAAGTGTAGGCGTTAATGAACAAAATAGAATTCAACACAAATCCCTGCCAACTTAAGGTATCACACTTCAAATCAATTACAGTGAAAGAAATTTGACTAAGATAAAAGAGGAGAGGTAATGGTGGCAATGCACCAAGTAATGAGAAATCAATAACAAAGAATATTTCAGAAGAAAACATGAATAACATTAGATTTAAAAGTAAGTGACAGTACTTAGCTCAAACTTTTTAAAGAAAATACAGAACAATTATTTAAAGCTATGTTAACCAGTGTTTGAATTCAGGGGATTTGCATTTTACAAAAGAATTTAAGACACTAATCATTAATTCCATGTGATAATATCGCCTTGCCTAGATCTAGTTCACTCCTGGCATTATTTTGAACTTATTCTTTTATTAACCAGAGAAAATACAATATGGGGTTTGTGTTCGTTGAGCCTGAACAGTATATTGCTAGGTTTGACATACTTTTTGTGATCATCCAAAAATATGTTCTTTTCTTTTTCTCTTTCTCTCTTTTTCTCGTTTTTTTAACTTCATATTTATTTTAACTTTGTATCAGGGTAATTTTTCTCTTACCCCTAGACATACTTCATAATGTAAACAATCTTTTGAAGTCTGATCCAAACCTTTAATCATCATAAATTTTCAGTTTCCTAACATCAAATGGATAGACCAAAATACAAATTTTTTTTCAATGAATCAACTAAATTTTATTAAAATTATTACCATAGAAAATTGTGCAAAAAGCCACCGTCGAAATCTTCAACTAGACTAGTCACTAAACTAGCTTTCACATCATTCCAATTAAATCTATCCAACAAAATTGTGAAATCTAGATAGTAAACAACGTTTAGAAGGACATGCTCAATGGAACATTAAACTTCAATTACACAAATAGCAATCAAAATAGTAAGAACTCAGTTTCAGTGAGATTTATATATGTATATATGCATGTACAATCAATTAACCACTGAGTAGCGACCGGTGTCATATTTGTCTAGCTCTCTGATGTTGATCGTAGGAGTGGACAAAGATGACATCGATCACTACTTAGTGATCAATCAATTGTCGTAAACTGAGTGAGTGGCTGCTCGAACAGTTCAAGGGTAACACATCACTACGTGGGACTTCAGGACGTGAGTTCAAATTCATCAGGAAACATCACCTCCCGGGAATACTATGTTGACCAGTGCCAATTAACGCAAAGCTTAGGACCAAGGTTTCATTAAGACACCACCCACTTCGAGTGAGCGGTGTCAAAAACAATGAATAATTTGTACCAAACAGAATTCTGCTATCTCAACTAACCTTCTGTAAAAGTTTGCCACATTCACGTGCATGTGAACGAACCCCAGGTTCGAACTGATCAGTCAGTTGGATAGCTAATTTATCAACTACTTCATTTAATCGACCTTGAAGAGCACTTAAACGATCTCGAGTGTTGGATTCAAGACTGAAAATTAAAAGAAAAAAAAACGTGAATTGCTTGAGATTAAAAAGTTTACTTCTAGTCTTTGTCAGTAGTATTTGTAATATGATAATACTGTCATTGCAACAGAATCAACAGTTAGAAAAACATTATTTTCATCATCCCGTAACCTTTTAATTATGCTGAAATTATAAACGATGAAGTTGGAAATAAACGCGATTCGATTAATTATTCATAATCAATGTGATCCTACACTCAATCTATCAGTCACTTAAACTACCGTATTACTGATAAAGTTAAATTACATAACGATATCGTTTATATTATTTAATGTAGCCGAAATTCCTAATGTCAAGTGATTTACTTTCAAAAGTGTCATATTAAGGCACAACTTCATGAAGAATGATTACAAGATCTAAAAAAGTTCTTTCTGATGGATAGACACAAGTTAAACTCTATCAATAGGCATGAGTACTATCAATATTATAAGTAGGCTTTGCTGACAAGTGCCAAATGGCATGAGACCTAAATCCAAGGTTTCTTGTTAACTATCTTCAATCATTTAACATCACAGAAAGGTAGATCTAGACAAATATTTGAAAAGATTAATATTACGAAAACAGGTATTTAGTCTATTCCGTTTTCTTTTTTGATGATATCAACATCCATTGGATACTACTCTCATATTGAGTGTATCAGCATAAACTATCAGTTTAACTGAAACCTAAATAAGTAGGTTCGATTTCATAAATGCTGATTATGAGCTACTCATTTTAAATAAGTTTCAAATTTTAAAGAATAGGCTCTCTAATGATCTCCTTCATTACTCTATAGTTATACTATCAATACAGGCTGGTAATTAGAATTTCATTTCAAAACAATTAATTATGAAATTAATGTTCATAATGATTTGGTGTAATTTTAAACCAGCTACTAACAAACTAACTAATCAGAAGGGATTTCATAGGGATTTTAGTAATTTCAATAGTTGAAATCATGTGTCAATTGAAGCTTAGTTGAAGTTAGACATTACCACAGTTGGATGCAGGCTCAGTGGTCTAATGGGTAAGCGTTCGTGCATGAGACTGATAGGTCCTGGGTTCGAACCTCGTGGGGGGTGGGATCATGGATGCGCATGACTCATGATTTCAACTATTGAAACTGACTAATAAAAAGTGAAGTGCTCATTGGTTCTCTGTTCCATCCAATTTAATTTCCCTTGAAATAAAAAAAAGAAAAAAATATTTTTCTTTCAAATAAAAAACCGGCCTAGTAATAAAAACATGAATTGATTTATCTACATTTTGTCAGATTATCCGGGTTTATTTTCTATTTTCTCAATTTATAATCCTTTTTTCAAATGTAGAAAACCATTATCTTTTAACTAATTTATATTTGATAAATAAATAATGATCTAACTAGGCAAAAAATTTTCTCGTACAATTATCAGTATAGGGTTTGGGAGATTGTTAAGTTTTGATTGAGTCGATTAGTTTTAGACCACTATTGAAAACCTAAAAGCACTAGACCGTCGTTTCATCCTAGTATGGAAATCCTCAGTAGTGAGCACCACGACACCGCACCTGGGACTTGAACACAGGAAATTCGATTCTATTGGCCTAGAAGTTAAACGTCCGAGCGCAAGACCTCAGATTCTTGGTCTGATTACTATATGAGGGACCGTAAATGCTCACTGCTGAATTCTCTTATACGGGGACAAAGCTGGCATCCAGTGATTTCAGTTGTTTAATGGTGCTCTAATTTTGACTGTTTCATGGTCTTCATTATACAATTGTCATCAGAAAGTTAATTAAATAGGAAAAATGAAAAACTAACCTTTCACGTGCCATATTCTCATAAACTTTTTCTAATTGAACACGAAGTTGTTGTGTATTATTCACTAATATACAAGCTACACGTTGATCCGTTTTGTATGTTGAGAAATCAGCTAACACACGATCAGCATAAGCAAGGAGAACTTTTTCAACAGTCTAACAATTTTAAAATAATATAGACGTAAAAGGATAAATAACAACAACAAAAATGAAATAACGTCGGATGAATGAAATCTTGTTGATATAAGTCAGTGATAATCAACATAGAATATCGTACACATTTGAACTACCTTTAATTACCATACCATATTAGCATGACGAGATTTAATTTACTAGATGAATAGTAAATGAATCAAAATAATGCAGTATTAACGGTAATGAGAAGGACTAAACATCGAGAATATATTTCGAAAATAAGAATGAAACGATACAATCTGTATGAACGAATAATGGAAATCAATATTTAAGGTAGAATAGTGAGAGAGTGCGTTTAGAACATTGTGATGGACTATAAGGAGTGTCACATAACGTTTCCACTCATTAATTGTAGTTATCACAATAGCCTCATCCAGGTAGTCGAAATCTACTATCACGACTTAGACTAACAGATAATGACGTCATAGACGGACTCAACGTTTTGATTTGAAGTTTCTTTGTTTTATTCGAAAATAATCCTTTATGAGCCGAAATCGGGCATTGATAATAAGCAGTGATCAGGCATGCATCACATACCCAACTACCTTGGTTGATGAAGGTCAACAATCATATCAGATAATTTATCATCTTTTTCAAGTACCTCTACATTCATTATTGACGGTATTATTATCTAGAATTTTCACAAATTGAAATCATGAGTCAGTTGAAGCTAGACCACCATTGAAAACCTGGAAGCACTGAACGGCCGTTTCGTCCTAGTATGGGACTCCTCAGCAGTGCGCATCCACGATCCCGCACCACGCGGGGCTCGAGCCCAGGACCTACTGGCTTCGCGCGCGAGCACTTAATCATTAGACCACTGAGCCGGCATCCAACGGTGTTAATGTCTAACTTCAACCAATCCACGAAGTTGCGCCACCGTACACCATTGTCTTCAGTGAGTTGTTATCTCACAACAGACCGGTTGAACTCCACTGGTAACGGCTTCCCACTAGAACTCCAGGAGTATCTCTTGAAGTCAGTCACTAGTGAGCAGATGATTATTATCAGAAGGGGTTTGTGGAGATTTTTAGAAATTTTCACAGACTGAAATCATGAGTCAGTTGAAGTCCAGTGCTTCCAGGTTTTCAATGGTGGTCTAGCTTCAACTGACTCATGATTTCAATCTGTGAAAATTTCTAAAAATCTTCACAAACCCCTTCTGATATTATCTAGAATGACAATGATGGCTTCACCATCAAACTTTCTTTTTTAATTTCACAGAATATAAAACCTCAAATAAAAGTATCCGCCAAAACTATAAATCCTTATCGTTATTTCCTATTTTCATTTTATTGTTTTCATAATCACTATCGTTGAACTAACCATATACACACACACACACACACTCTCTCTCGCTCTCCCTTTATCTCTGCATACCCAAACTTAATTCACTTCTTCGTCTTCATTTTCTTCAATAACTCTACATGAATAGAAATCTTCACTTAGTGATTCACTAATCTAACTACTGAACTTATCAATTTGTTAATTAGTTAATTTTTAATAAATCACTTTGTTCTACTATGAATGATGTTGTCATTTCTATTCTTTATTCAATTACAAACCATAGAAATGTATCAATCAATTTATTTTATTTATATTTGTTATTAAATAATTAAATACATGAAACAATATGTCAAATGAAGAAGTGTTTTCTGTTTTGTTTTTGTTTTCATTCTTCTAGATGAAGTGTTCCTTTGGTTGAATGTGGTAAAAACAAAAGAACATACAAAGCTCAATCAAAGACTGGTTATAATTAGGCATATTAACTATTGTACATTCCGACTATATAGCTGAATTATGTGATAATATTAGGTGTGAAGCATTTTGAATAATTGAAATCTCTCTATCGGTGATATGAACAACAAGATCATGAGTTTGTAGTTCTAATGAATCATAGAAAAAGTAAGACAAAACAGTTGTAAGGTGATTTGATGTAGTCGATAGGACCTTGAAGATGGACCTAGCTTTCTTATCATTATAGGTATCCGTTAACAGAGCGCATTGCTCGAATCCACTAGAGAGCATAGTGTAAGCGATATCGAGCCATTCAGACTTCTAGTGGCATTGAAACTTAGGCAGTAGCAATAGATAAGCATTAAAAGACTAGACCATCATGACATTAATCAATACTTCACGATCAGTAAATTGTACATGTTTCAATCCTGACAGTAATCACTTGTAATCTGAATAGCTCAGTGGTAACGACACAAAATGCAAGACTGGGGGACAGAAATTTAAGTTGACTCGAGGAGCATGATTTTATTCAAGATTACAGGGACACCCTGGTGACACCAAAGTCAGGCAGGATTTTTAGACAGTCAACTTTAATCACCTAACATCTTAACATAGTTGACACGATATCGAGTCACTTAGACTAATAGCCACATTGCAACTTGATAGAAAGCACTAGCGAAATAGGACACTAGTCAGTAGTCAGTGATTCATAATTTGAAGATAAAACTAGTTGTTTTGTACTTTTTGAACTTCAACTATTTTCGAGTTTATGTTCATTTGTGTGATGAACATTCTGTTGAATGATCAAACTTAACTATTTAATTAACTTAACTAATCAAATATAAATTTTGAGTGATTAATTGTATAAGAATAAAGACTTATATAAATCTTAATGGTGTTCAAATCAGAATCCTAACTTTCTTTAATTAGTTCACCTAAATCATTATCATAATTGTTAATTAGTTTCCATACAAACAATCCATTCAATTTTCAGTGTATTTATTTACTTAAAACTGACTTCACAATTATTCATCGTTATCACTAAATGATTATACATATATACACATATGGAGAGAGGTATTCTGTTCAATTGACATGTATTAATTTCCCTCTGTTGACCAGACAATATATATTGTGATTAACTGATGGGCTAGTGACTCCTTTCTCTCACTTCTTCATATCCACGCAATGACAACACAGATCTAGCCTATTGAAAACTGGATGTGAAATTGTAATTTTGTATAAATTGTCATGATTGACAGTTATATAAGAGAAGAATTTCTTTGTATAAAACTTACCCTGTCTATTGTGACGTAATCAGTTGTATACGTTTAAACGGTATAAATCGTGTACTTGGCTTTAAAATAATGTTAACCAGGTTAGAAACAGTTTGGTAACTAGCTCGTTTCAGTACATAATTATTTGATGAAGTTAGCTGTTGAAAAAAAGTTTTTATTTCCGTAAATTTGTTTACTCACTCATGTAGATCCAATAGTTAAGGAATTTACTTACCAGTGAGAATCTATGAAAAAATTGTCCTTCAACTTGTTTATCTGGACATTCAAGTTTACGTATAACATCGAAACATTGATTCAGTTGAGTGAATACATCAACAACAGAATTTGAATAGAGTACATGTTCACTAGAACATTGAAAACCATCTTGTTTGTCACGATCATAAGCATTTCTTAAATAATTTGCAGATACTTCATCATTCTCAGCTAGCCAAATCAATACGAGACCTTCAAACCAACTGAAGTTTATGAAAATAATGAAAAGTTACAGAATGAAAACTAAATTAACCGAATATCAAAAACTGTAATAAACTCTGTAGTTATGCAGATATAATGTAAGTAAATATTGTCTGGTCTTATTGTACAAACTAAAAACCAATGATCACACTAGATACCAGCTAAAGGAACAAATATAGCACCTTAATTCTACTTTCAGAACATAGTTACTTTTCAAAGATCTTCAAGGATTTCAAAAATAATAAAGGATCAAACACTAAAACACTTTGAACAGTTGAAAGGTATTCATTCTCCAAATAACGTTAAGTACAGGAAATTGCATTTGATTTTTATACTGTTAAGTTTGTCACGTTAAACATGTTGCATTATCGAACTTATAACCAGTTTATAGACTTGCACAAAAATCAACGATCCTTAAACGTTGAAGGAAGTTAGAAGGTGGAAAAGCGATAGAAATTTCGCTTCAGAAATTAGATCAGTTAAAAAGATCAAGTCAGAACCAATAATCCAAAGATTATGAAAGCTTCAAGTAAAAACTTGTACTTAATGATTCCCTAAATGTTTAATTAGTCAAACTGATCAAAAACAGTTTAACTGTTACTCGATCTTTTAGACTTTGTTAGACAGATTTCTTAAACTTCCGACAGATTCGGTCAAGCATAGTTTAATGAAACAGGTGTAACCACTATTAGGTATAATATTAGTACGATCAATATCCATAGGCAAACAGGAAACTCAGTATTGATTATTGTAATAGATAACGGGTTCAAGTTTAGGGAAGACTTAAAAACATTCAGTTGATGGATCTTAATCAGACAAGATAAAAATGTGGATTTTTCGAATAATTAACTCCTTTGTTATTATTATTACGTTACTGCTATTTCATTCAATCTACAGTTTGTAATTAGCCAATACTGAATAATTTTCTGTACAAATAAACCACCAATGTAGATCATGACAGAACGACCTAATTCGATATTAAATGTCTATCCTAGTTTCAGTTGTACTAAATACAATTGTGGAATATCACAAAATTCAAGAAGTCTACAAATAAAGATGTTCTTATTCTGAGTTAGAAGAATATGTAGGTCATTCTGAAAAAAATAGTTATATATTCTTGTGAGTTTTATAGTAGAATAAATGAGACGATATTAAGTCCACCTGTTCAATGCGCAGAAACAATTAAAGACATAGCACATATAATCAGCAGAATATAAAATAATCTAACGTTCAACCAATGTCTAAGAAAAAAAATGCTCCTGTGCTATAGAAATAGATCATGAGTCTTTACAATCAGAATTTCAACTCATCCAACTGTCTTATTTGTCAATGGTAACAATGTTCATGCCAATCAATATCAAAGTATTCTATATTACATACTGAAAATTATTTTTAAAAAAAACCCCAAGATAAATTGAATAATTACTTCGACCAAGTTTATAATGAGCGCCTAAAACCTAGACAAGAATTGAACGGTGCAGTAATGGTTAATGCATTTGATATGCAACCATTTAGCCAGTTGTCTAAAACCCATTCTACTTACTTCGGTTTGGAGTGAGTGATCAGTATCACTAGCGTTCGAAACGATGTATATATAAATCTAGACTTGGTAAATGAGTCACATCAATGGAATGTTTAAAGGTCTTAACGCAGGACCATTGAACTAACATCAAGCAGGTCAGTTCACCGTTGTTTTTTAAATGATGTAAACAATTGTTAAGTTGATTAACCGTCAAAAGAGATCTCATCTAACTTTGAAACATCACACATCGATAACATTTCTCATATCTTTTCATTCTCAATATATGGATTTAACGTTTGATAGAAACAACTTTTCACTTTATTTCAAATTAATGAGTTAAATGATTCATTTTTAGTATAGGAGATTTGTGGGGATCTTTAAATCTTATAGTCTACATCTAATATATGAAGTAGTCACTTATCAGTGTCACTGATAGGTAGTTATCCAATATGGTGGATTGACTGAAGTTAGAATTGTTAACTACTGGATCCTAACTCAGTGGTCTTAGAGTCAAGTGCTCAATGAGAAAAGTGATGCTCTCGGACTTGATCTTTATTACGTTTATGGATAAACACCTCTATATAGTCGAAGACTGAGATCAAAGAGCTATTCAATGCTTTAAATGAGATCATGAACCTATCAATTTGTAGATCACCACTGAAAACCTGGAAGCACTAAACGGCCGTTTTGTTCCAGTATGGGACTTCTCAGCAGTGAGCATCCACGATCCCGCATGAGGCAGTCGAACCCTAGATGCGCACTACTGAGAAGTTCAATACTAAAACTAAACGGCCATCCAGTGCTTCCGGGTTTGATCAATTCATGATTCCAATTAAAACTTAACAATCCTCACAACACTACTGTTTTCTGGTTTCTAACGGTCGCTTAACTAAGATCAATCCGTGATGTGAAAAACATTACGTCAATATTAGTCTTTACTTACCGAGGATAATCAGGAACTGAATTTTTAAATCTTGCCAGTGTTGCTATATAAGTATTATAAAACCATTTCACTCGAAAACAAAGATTCATATAATCTGAAGATTTGATTTTATTCATTCCACTTTTTAAGACAACTTTATCTTGTCCAGTTGACTTAGATGAATCACGCAATTTATTCACTTTTGATAAACTATCCAATATATTCTCTTCAGTATTATTGAAATAATATTTAGCTGTAATTGTATGCTGAGCTAATCCATTAGCTAAATCATCCGATAAACATTTCCATATCATCTCAGCTGACATATCGCCTAGATTGATTTCATGTGGAAATCTGATGGACAAAGTGAATAAAAACAAAATGAGATGACATAATTCCTAATATCATTAAAATAAATGGACTTAGAAATTACTTTTTTTTCACCGTAAACAAATATATCACTGAAGATTAATCTCTCAACTTAGTCTTAAATCATTTTATAACACTTCAACCTATCATATACTATAGACTGCATGTTTTTTTTTAGCCAAAATCTGTAGTTGTTTATCTTTCTTTTCTTCAATAATTTATCATCGTGACCTTGTTATTCATCACTGCTCATTGGATTTGATCTCACTGATATACTTCATGACTCTTGGGTTCAAGCACTTGGAAATCGTGTAACACAGGGACATGATACATGAAGTAAATCCTGAAAATGTTGTCTTGAGTGACAATAGAAGCTACTCCATCCATTATACCATTTAGCCCAGAAGACATAACGCCAATAAAATTGTCAGATAATGATAAAAATATTGTGGTGGTCTTTCTGTAGGTTACTATTGCACTACTCTTTATAGTAGTGAACAGAGCTTCCTTAACTGAAAGAAGTGTTTGTCAGTTGTATTCCTAATTGAACTGTATTTCTTATGAAATATTATTTCTGTTCATTTCGTTATTAAGTATACCATCCCTCTCTTTTATTTTTCTTTACAATATTATTCCTCTATTTCTTTGGAGTATGCTTTTTTAGTCCCTTATTGTATCAGGATTTCTACACTTAAGTAAAGACTTCACTAGTCTAGGTTAAGTTGTCCTCACATTTACCCAGGACGATTCTTGCATATTTTCCTGTTTCGTTTTCAAGTGAAAGTCAAAAACATCGTTAATACTGATAAAAAGTTACTGAGTTACATATATGGAGATCTGTGAAATCTTAAGATGGTTTCAATCGAGAACTAACATAATACACCCAGATGTAGCTATCTTAAGTGTAGATTTTCAATGTTCCAATGAGAAACCATGACATTTAGAGTCAGTTAAGTTGACAGTGTCAAAGTATCTTGCCAATGACATTGACTAAATTCAAAAATATAGACCGATATATTCCAACTCCACAGATTAATCATACCGTATAAGCTGAAAGATCTAAAGGTTGTGTATTCGATCCTATATCAGTGAGTATAACTCTCTTTCTCATTGTCATTCAACTCGAAATTAAAGGAGAAAAACTTCTGTAATCATTCAACTTGTAAACTGTTATTAAATAACACAATAGATCTACACTGTAGATCATTTTAAAATGTTATGCGGAATATTAATAAGTCAAATTTATCAGCGCCCAATTTAATTTTCCTTTTAAAAAAATTAACCCTTCAAATTTACTGATTTAATACTGGTGCATAATGTTTTCGATCATCTTCAAGAACTGAAACAACCAATGTGATAAGACGATGCCAATAGGTCGGCGATCGCATACCATCCATTTGATCTAATTCCCCAATTAACGATTGTCCAGCTCCACTATTCATATTATCAGATACAAATTCAGTATTCCCAGATTCTGTATTGGTTGCCTTTATTTAATATAGAATAAAAGAAAATAATCTTGTGGACTAATGACTATAAGCAAATCTAGTAAAACTAGTCTATTATATGGTAGATGTGAAATCAAATTGAGAATGTCAGTTATATCATAAATTAGGCTCATTAAGAATACCTAACTACTGTGTTATCTGATACAAATCAGCACAACACACATAAAAAATCTTGGAAAAGCAGATGCTGTGTATTTGAACCGAACAAAAGTTACTCAGCGTTACTGTGTGAGAGACGGCATCAATATGCAATCCAGTTTGAACAGAGTAGATCTGATGCTCCACATAGTTGATTTCTGACAACCTAACATATTTTAGATCGAGATTTCATGTCATTTGAACTAATAGCCAGTTAACGTAATGTCCTTGGTAGAATTGAGTGACACCTAATGACAAGACGAACACGAAATTGCTAACTACCAGAGATTACTAGGAATCAGTGTAATTGTTTTTTTATATTTCTGGTAATCGGTCTCTAATAATCATATTATCATCACACCTGTTGAACAAGTCAGTGGTAGCCTAGATTCAGTTGTTCAGTGATGTTTGAAACCAAGTTTACTGGGTTCGAATTCCCATGTTAACATCAATACTAGTGTGCATGTACGTTCAGTTGATGAGTCTCAATATGAATGAAACGTACATTTTGGATGCTACTACTAAACACAATCCATTTACTTTATGTCACTTTAGAGTTAATCAATAACTCTCCGGTGTTATTTCAAGTTAGTATTTGACTTACTCAATGATAGATAAATAACTAGATGATATTTCTAAAACCTTTTTCTCAAGAAAAAAGAATAATCAATAAACATTTACCATGGTAACAGTTAAACTCTATTTTACTTCCACATATCATATAAAAAGGAGAATTAGCAGGATACAGAGAACGAAGAAAAGAAACATTTTGTCTTTTACTGTAGTACAGGGTATGATTATTATTAATAATAATATTATTATTATTATTGTTATTATTACTATCATTACAGTGAAACAAATTGTATTCAGTATTGACAAGGACAATCGCCAGACCAAATAATTATTAGTTATAGTTTTGTTTTCTCATTGCTATTTTGTTCCAGGAGTATGTTAATAAAAAAAATATTGTTAATTATAATTATAGGTATACCTGGATATCTTTCATCATAATAAAACATTTAAACTGAATGATTCTTTCGTTGAAATGAATGTTTTATAAAGAGTGGGTGTTCAGAAACATCTCAGCATGTTAGTCATTTGTAGTTTTTCGGGAGGAAAAGGGATTGTGTGATGTACATAGTTTTCTGAGTGTTGGCATTAATCATAGGGAAAATTAATGTACACTTCACTGATTTGGTTTAGAAGTAATTGATTAGTTTCCTTTAGGTACGCTTTTACTAAGATGATTAAGAGGAATTAAACACAATTTAAGAGTTTCCTAGTGATTAGTGTCCATCATTAAAACGATAAAGTAAATCCAGCCGTAAAATTACTCTACTTATTTGAACAACTTCATTATACCGCTAATAACCCACTTAAGATTCGATCGCACTACTGGTTTAAATTAAACTGTCTGAATATTATTTACAGTACTACAATTGACTTGTTCAAACCTGTTTTTGATTGACGGCACCTAATATTCTTGCTTTGTTCCTTTGTATTATTTAAACTTGATTTGCTTATTTATTCTCTGAAGAAGTGGCTTCCACTGAATAACGAACCGTCAGAAAACCTAATTTCCCTACTCATTGGGATATTACAAACATTTTTTTATTTAGATCAATCTACCTAATGCTCAATTGATTTGAAATGACCATGTCAAATCTTGATAATGATAGCTACAAAGTACCACTATTGCTGAAAGTCAAAGTTAATTTTCATGACTATTATTGAATAACTTATCAACACCGGTTTAGTGCAGTATATATTTCTATATGCTATTGAATATTAACCAATTAATTAACTTAATTAATTAAATAAACTAACTAATTATTTGCTTACCTGTAAACTTTTCCCATATAAGTCATGTACATTTTCACAAAGGCACTGATAGGTTGCATGAATACAAGCTTCAATACATTCACGTAATATTTGACCTGTTCTTGGAGGTGAACTAAGCTCTTGAACCTATTTTCAAAGTGTAAAGGAGAAATAGAAGAATTATGAAAGAAAAAAAAACAGGAGGATTTGGTAGAAATCAGTGTAAATGAGAAAAAAAATGTCACCGGCAATTTTCTTTTTCTTGTTTTCTAACAACTCTTGAATCTTTTAGAACTGAGATTCCACTGAAACTTGTTGAATTTGTTACCTAATAAATTTCATCTCACAGTACTTGTGTTAGGTTCAATACTTTCAGTGAATCGATTGGTTTGATTTGAATCGAAAGTTTGTCCAACACTAAGTATAATACTTATTAAACCATGTTTAATTATTGTATCTAGTCAACTTTTGTAACAAATCTGTCCAGTTGAAGAATATTGGCAGCTTCGGACGAGGATTTTCAAGTTGTGTTGTGTTTTCGGAGGTAAATTATTCGGTCATAAAGATTCTATCAGCATTCTAAACAACATCATAAGCACATAATCGTTGTGAATATTTTCTACCTCGACCTGATCTCTGATTTTGAAGTTGTTTATCTTTTTTTATCGTTTGATAGATTGAGTCAATTTCTATATGTCTACTGATTGAGGCATGTTCAGTATTGAGCGATCGGTGGGCGGCCTGCTTGAGCATCTGGGCTACCTGTTCCTGCCATCTAGATATTTCAACAAGTTATCTATTGTTGTTTGTTTTAATATATCATTATGTTTATTAATCACACAACCTATTCTGCTGCGTTTCTGAAAAGTGTACAACCTTTCGTTGTCAAAGTTACAGAAAACTCAATAAGAGACAATATGGTTGCTGGCAATGTACAATGAAAAGAATGTACATTATTCAGTTGTTCATTCACTGAAGTGCTAACATCTAACTGGCGATTCCTCAATATTTATCGCCAGGACCGACGAAGAAGAAAGAAACGGAAACTTGTTGAAATACTTTACGCTGAGAATTCTATATTGTACCAAAATTATAATATTGAATAAAGCTAATAATAATAATAATAATAATAATAATAATAATAATAATAATAATAATAATAACATTCCCTAGATGTTAATTTGGACGTAGACTAATAAGATGGTCATTTTGCCCTGTGTGATGATGCTCTTAATTACTGCATTTCATTTTGTGGACAGTGTTTGGTTTGTTTTGTCTACCATCTTATTCAGTTGACTTCAATAGTGGTGACTGGAAATATTTAGCAGACCAATAATATAAAATTTCGTAAACGCACTATACTAACCTAAATGGATTGTTGCATCGAGATAAGGATATGTGAACTAAAACATCCATCTATATACCAAATATCTTGGTAAAATATGTCATTTATTTAAACGGATTGTACATTTAAACATATTTAAAAGGAACGAATTAATTATATAATTATGCAATCTGTATTTATTCTTTGAGTAGCACAACTTAAGAGATGTACTTTGACAACCGGATTATGAGTGGATTCAAGGTAAACAGATTAGACAATCTAAAATATGAAATCAATAATGCGCTGGCTTGTACAAAAGCACGAAAGTTTGTTTAGGGTGGGAGCTGTCTTCTACAATTCTTGATATATTGAAACATTAATGGCTGTTAACCCACAAGTGTACTCAATGAAGATATTGATCACTAAAGATGAGCATTCAGTTCATCAATACGTCCGACAAAATTTGTATATCTTAATATTCAGTTCTGAATTGTACTACTTAAATTCTATCACTTTCATTGAAACGTTCTTCCATTTATAAAGTTGTAGAATGCTAAAACTCATATCGGTGGGTCCTCTCGTACCCCATTCTACTTAGTTACATGTTTTCTGTTCGAACATGTTGAAGTTGTAATTATAGAAATGCTATTAAAAGTATAGTTGACTGACTTGCCTTCACAACACTTAGCGAACCAAACTATTCACAAAGTTATTTCATTCTCCCTTGAACAAAATGATTTTCAAATCAAGTTACTTGGCTCAAACCTCTACTGAATGTGTTGTGTGTGTGTGTGTGTTAGTGATTCAAACGGAAATTATGTTTGATGCAAACCTCTGATAAACGGACAACTATTATATTGATATTTATTACCAAAAAACACCATATCAAAAGAGATAAAAACTTTAGACTACATCAGTACTATAATTATTATTATTACTACTCTGAATAGATCTGTTGAAACGTGACTCACAGGATTGACAATAATACAGTTAAATTTTTTAGAAAAATACTAACAATTTTGTTCACTAAGTGATAAACTTACTTTGAGACGGAAAAATGTGATACTTGTAAGAAGATCTACGGTAGATTTCAAATCAATCAATCTTTCTGGTTGTGATGCAGGGAATACAGTCTAGAAAATGAATAAACGTAAAGAAAGAGAGGGGGAAAAATAGAGATAATAACTTAACCTGTGTAAATGTGGTAAGTCTTTGGCACTGTAACTTTATATTAACAAGTATTTCAAATACAATCATCATAATAAAAAATGTGTACATGAAAAAAATTTGATGATTCTATTTGTGGTAGTACAACTAACAAAACATTTGTAAATGAACTACCACTAACAAATTCTTGAATATATATGTACTTGAAAGGTAAGTTAAGTGCAGGAGATTAGTATTCAGCCATCAAAGCACCCGGATGATAAGAAATAACTAGATTTCAATCTATTAGTAACCAAAACAAACTGCTTCAAACTATAGATATGACTAATAGACAAGTTAACATTTACTCTACACCCAGATATATTCAAAAATCTATCGTAATCATAGGTATTTCATTAAAACACTTGGGTTTTAAGATATCATCCACCTACTATGATCGATTGTTAATTTATTAAACTTTACACAGCTTTCTGTTCACAAACAGAAATCTTTTTCATTGTTGTAATTATCAACACATTATAATCTAGTATGACAACTTTCCTATGATCTCATATTTATTCACTGTTTATGTTTGCTGATAGAAAATCTCATATATATATTTGTTGAAAAGAGAACCCTCTTGCTGCTATGTAAATAATTATTTCTATTAACAATAATGATCACGTCGATTAACTTCGTATGTTTGATTACAATAAAGAATTCCGAGAACGAAAAAAAAGATTGGAGTTAGACACTAACGTTGTTGGACTCCGTGCTAAGGGTTTAGAGGTTAAGCGCTCGCATGTGAGACCTAAGGTCCTGAGTTTGATTCACAGATATGAAGTCATGGTTTTCCGCCGCCGATGCCTATCATACGAGGACGAAATGGTCACCCGATGCGTCCAGGTTTTCAATGGTAGTATAAGACTAGGTAGTTATGTGAAGTCCATGAAAATTCTACAATCTGCCCCCAAACCCTACATTGATAAAAATACAAAAAATGTGCAACAAATTTCATTTAATATATTATGTATGTTTCATTAAGTGTGTTTCATTCTATCTATGAATCATCAGATAGATGTGCTTGAGTTTTGCTTAGTGTTGACTTTTCCATTAAGAATTGACCCCAGTAAAATTAAATTCTATTTAATTGATGAATATTGAAAATAAATTTGGATAAGTATTTTTCAAAAGTGTCATGGATACTGATTTTTATCTGCCAACTTTTTTGATTGGTTCTGTGCCTAGAAACTTTTATCCATCTCACAAATGATATTTACCACATGAATTTTATCAAAATCCCCAATCGTCCCCCCCCCTTAAAAAAGCAAATAAAGTGGAACACACTCACTCCACTTTACGAAATTGGCACTGCTTGAAATCTTTGGTGATTCATTTCACAATAGGTTGTTCATGTTTCTAACCGAATCATGTGAGTGTATTATGAACAAAACATGCATAATTAATGAGTGATAAGAAGTTTTAAACATGGAAAATACATTGTGATATTTGCATAGTTGAAAAATATATACCCTGTAAGTTTGAATAGATCTCTCATGGGTTGTTTTTTTTTTACAAAAAAACACACCAACATTTGATTCATTCTTGATGATATTCCAAAAAAAGATAATCTTTACAGTAAGCAAGTCGTTTTCTGACATTTATTATTATTATTATTTTCAGCTTAATCTAATTGAAGCTAATCTGTATAACACTAATCTATTCAATATTAGATCAAGTGTCAGCTAAACTTGAATTGACAATTAGAATATACTGTATGTGTATGTGTCTATGTGCCAGAGCTGTTGTGTCTGAATGCTTTGCAAAACTGAGAAGAAAATTATTTGAAAAAAAACAAACGAAAACAAATTATTTTCACACAGATTCATCTCATCATAATTTGATCCAACAAATCTTGGTTCAATTTCTAAAACAAAGTCTGTTGTTATTATCACCATTATTTATTGAACTAATACAGGACAGTTTAATCTTGTTCGACATTCGTTTATTCCACATGGATGTACACACACACACACATACATACATACATACACATACACAATTCTTTAAACAACTAACCAACATTCAACTTGGATACATTTCTTCAAAAAAACAAAAAAACTTATTCCTGGATTTTTATTCTGTTTTCATCTTATTATTTGTTTTTTTATGCTTTCATTTCCTTTAGAAAACAACAACACGGATACATTATTGATGAGTTGACCATAGGAAAAAAAGTGGATAGGTTTTACAAATTTTTGTATATTTATTTGTATGTGTATTCGTTTACATTTTCGTAATCGTGTCTTAACAAACACATCCGTTGTTCATGTTATCACACTAGTCTAAGTTACTAATGACAATCTGTTTTGTAAAAGTGCTGTCGTGTATGCTACTTATATTGACAGACACAAGTAGTATGTAATATCAATTGGAAGTGGAAACCCTGATAGTAAAAGGTTAAAAAGATCGATTTGAACAAAATAAAAGGTAAAATAGGAAGAAATTATGAAGTGGAATAATCATGTAGAATGTGAAGGACAAAATGATGGAAATTTGCAATGTATGGTTCTCATATTTTATCAAGATATTCTGTAATTTCGTATTTATATACACTTGGTCGTCCCCACCTATGTTTTTATTCATTACAGTGCTAATAAACTAATTAATGTTTTACTGATAAACAGAAGAAAAATGAAAAAAAAGTAAAATTTATTAAAATTATAGAAAGTAATGGTAGAATGATTTAAAACTATCAGAATTTTTGATATACCGGTGTAAAAGAAAATCTTGAAAAACAAATTGTATGGTTTGTATCTAGCAGTGAAATTCACGATGAATATTACGTCTTATTTGGAACTAGTCAGACAGTTGGATTTGCATGCTAGTTTTGATGTTTACCGTAAGATTCGAACCCAATATCTTTCATTTCAAACATCAACGCATTTCCTTAATGAGTCTTAATATGAAGATCAACGTTAGGATGTAGATAAATCCCAAATCGGACAAAATGTTCACACTGTATTCCACGGCTGATCACAATCCATCTATTCTGAATACACGTGATAATGTCGAAATAATCAGTACATAATTTACATATACACTAATAAAGACTAATAAAGATGCAGTCCTGAATACTAACAATGGAACAATCCAAACTATTATTAATAATGGTTATTAACAATCCTCCAAATTAAATTTGCATGAAATGCTCGTGAACAACCATGTTAAATCAAAAAAATAAAAATAGAATAATTTACGATGGATTCAATTTATCAAAGTAAAGTACAAATCAGTAGTCAAATATCGATTGTGTAAGTAACATTCAGCTGATAGGTAGATTAATTATGACTTAAGTAAATTTAACTAGTTGGAGTTATTATTGTCATAATGAACTGTAAGCTGTCATCAACCAAAGAAACTGAGACCAAAAACAGTTCGATTCGATTTTAATCGCTCAAAGAATATCAACAGATGATTCAATCAATCAGAAGTACATTGAATAACTAAACATCATAAACCATTGTTGACTAAACAGATTAACCTTCTTCAAGGTTTACCTCAAAACAGTAGCATAAATAATCGTTCAATAAATAATATGACCGAATAACTGATTGAATTAACATTGGATAGAGTACAAATGCATCACAAATTATACGAGTTAAGTTGCTTCTGATATTATAAGAAATGGTAGATGGTGGCTAGCAGTTGAATCCAGGACTGGCGTTTCATTCTAATTGAGGCTCGTCAGTTGGATGCATCTGCATCCCAGAGTTGATGTTCACTCCGGCACTCGAACCCAGTACCGTTCGTCCCAAACGTCATCACGTTATCCACTTAGCGAACAAGTCCTGATAAGAGATACATCCAGCTGACGATTCCCAAATGGGACGAAACGCGTGCTCTGTATTCCACTGCTGCCCACCATCCATCTTTGCTTGCGATACTCGTGACTTAAGGCAATATCAAGGCAATAATGGGAAGATTCAAATAAACAATACAAAGTGGATCGCATCTGATATTCTTGAGAATTTAAAGTTAAAAATCACTGATCTTCACTGAGACAACTAAAATATAAATTTACATAGACTGATAAATTAGTAACTCAGTTCACTAATGAGGCTATAAAATTTTATGGAATGAGGTGGTTAAGACATTGGTTACTTTTAACTAACCAACATCTAACACAATGTGCAATCTAGTCTGATATAACAGGGACTTGGAAAAAAGATAGAGGTCATTTCACGAAATCACAACATTTTGATGTGAGCCACGTCGTGAATTTTCAATTTCTAGGTTAGAGCCCACTGAATAATCATAATCAATTAGTGAGAACACTTAGGAACATGGAAACAATTCAGTCATATTCACTCAATTGTAAGTATTCTCTATCTTCCGTTACACCTTTTATCGACTATCATTCATGACTTTCCAATCATCGATCACATCTATTCCTTCAAGAAGGTATTATTTTATCAATAGGTTTCTTGTATAATACCAGTCATCTTTTTGAATTACTCTCGTTCAACTGATGTGAAGTGCAACAACATGGAATGATACATGTAAACATGAGGTTCGACGTTGATAATGATCAGTGACAGATTAACTTAATTATGGAATTGTCAACAGAAGAAAAACTGTTTGAATCCTATGTGGATGAGGGATAATAACATGCTTTCTGAATTACAGTCTCACATCGTCTATATGGAATCTATGTGATCTTACAACCAGATGGTTTCGGTAAGAAATCCATGGTTCTGTAAAAGTAATCTGTCACTAAAATTGCTGCGTGAATTATAATATCAAACAAATCAGAAACCATCATATACGTTTTATTAAATTATAATGATTAGAAGTCGTTTGAAGGAAGCCATAGGCCTAGGTTTCATGTCATGAAGGTCAGTCAATGTCTAAATGACTCATTGATAAAATCGTAGCCTATAAAGACGGTTGCTAACAGTTTGAATCTACCAGCAAGCATCAGTTCATCAAGATTCCGAATGAACTTTGCTGATCAGTCCTAACTAGCAAAAGCAGGGTTTTCTGTCGATTACTTCGAATCACTTAATATCTGAATATAGTGCATGTGACGTTAAATGTTTTAAACTGTCAGGCATATCACAATTTCATCGATAGAATTCGATCAATGTTAAAAGACAAGACAAACATGACATCAGGCACTACTCAATAACCAAACAGATTATTCTTTCATGTTGCTGACTTCCTTCTTACAATGCTTTTTCTCTCTCCATGAAATCAAAGCATAATCAATACTTCAATGATCATTATGAAAATAATTATCTTTTGTTACTGATACAAAAATAAACTATATGAATAGATGTATATAAGTGTGCCTATGAATGGAGTTAATTCATTTATGTTCCATACATTGTACAAATATATTTGCATCATGAAGTACTAATCTATTTGATAACTTACTTATCATTGTATTGTATTAACCAATTAATCTTGATAAACATATATAGTATTATATGGGTGAATTTAATTGAATAATTAATTACATCATCATTATCAGTGAAGTTAATTTCAAAATGCAATCGATTGCTTAATATGTAATGAGCTAAATTGTAATTATATCTTCTTATATTATTAATGTTATGTTGATACCAATACTACTGACGACATTATTATTACTATTATTATTATTATTACCGGTTAAACTTACCTTTGTGGCAAAACTCTTTCACATGAATCGTCGTTATATAAATATATATATATCGAAATGGGTTTTGTGGAGATTTTTAGAAATTTCACTGATTGAAATCATGAGTAGATTGAAACTGGACCACCATGGAAAACTTGGAAGCACTGAACGGCCGTTCCGTCCTGGTATGGGACTGTTTTGAGGTCTGTTGTAAGATAGGAAGTTACTGGAGACAATAGTGTACGGTGGCGCAACTTCGTGGATTGGTTGAAGTTAGACATTAACACCGCTGGATGCTGGCTCAATGGTCTAGTTGGTTAAGCGCCTGGCGCGAGGCCGATAGGTCCTGAGTTCGAACCTCGCAGGGTGCGGGATCGTGGATGCGCACTGCTGAGGAGTCCTATACTAGGGCGAAACGGCCGTCCAGTGCCTCAAGGTTTTCCATGGTAGTTTGGCTTCAATTGACCCATGATTTCAACCAGTGAAATATATACAAGTGTCTATATAGAGATAACAAGAAGTGAACAGAATTATATCCACAAACACTTACACGATATTTTGATAAATCAATTCTTATGGCGATATATAAATTGTCCAGTAATTTAATGAATTTCTCTCGCTAGTAAAAAAAATTGTTTTTTTTTAATAATTAACATAAAGAGAGAGAAAAAAAAAGCGAATATACAGAACAATGTAAACAATAATTAAAGATATGAAATAAATAAGGGTAAATGAAAAATTGTCAATAATACATGCTCAACAATTGTACTTTAGAATCAAGCAAGAAAAATAAAAGTCAGTCAGTCAGTCAGTAACGACGCAGAACTTCGTACGTATGTACATTAGATCAAGTTACCATACCACATTAGCACAGAGATGCAGTTGTCGATTCAAATCCCGTAGTGGTAGAGGTAGCAAGAGTATAAGCAGTAATCGGGAAGATTGGGGTTTGGAGATGTCATTCAAGGAGTATAATCCAGTGAAATAAATTTGGAAAGAGGAAAAAAGGGACATGAAGAATTCAGAAGATTAGAATTTGGGAGAACACAGAGAGTGGATGCACCTGCGCCATTGCAAACGATTTTGAGCCATGTCATTCAGGGTTTCTAACCATCGGTTGCTATCATCTCGCGGTCCCCAACCAGGTAGTCTACACCTACCAACATGACTCAGTTCACTTGTCAGTGACTTCATGGGCTTGTGCCATGTTTTGGTTTGGCCGCCCCTAGCTTTCTTCCAACCTACTCCTATACCACTGAACATAGCACGTCGAGGCAGTCGGTCGTTGGGCATACGTAACACGTGTCCCAGCCATCTCAACTGATGAAGTTTCACTACTTCATCAATTGATTTGCCATCCTTACCTAGTACCCGTTTCCTAACAACTATGTTACTTACTCGATGGTCCCATGATATACGAGCAATGTTTAAGAAAAATAAAATAAATTAACAAAATATCAGTTAAGTTAGTCGGTCAATTAATCATTCTCAACATAGAACGTGGTAGGTATATACATTGGTTTAAGTTGCCACAACACATTAATACAGTGAAGTGAAATTATTAGAACAAATACCAGAGTAGTAGAGATAATAATAATATCAATGATAATAGAAAAGTTTGAGCGTCAAAGATACAATTTGAGAAGAGAATATAAATTGATGAGATAAAAAATTTGGTAGAATTCAGAAGCTCAGGATTTAGGAGAAAACAAAGAGTAAATGAACCTGCTTCACTGTAAACGATTTCAAGCTGTCATTCAAACTGTCTGACTGATGGTTACGATAATACCACGAACCCTATCAGGTAGTTTACGCCCAACTACATAGCTCAGTTCAAATGTCCGTGTCTTAGTAGATAGGCTGCAGGTGTTAGCTTCATCACTCTTAGCTTTCTTCTAACCAGCTCCTACCCCAGACAACACCGTCTTGGAGATAGATGATGGTTGAGCATACGTAACATATGCTCCAATAACCTCAGTTGATGAAGATTTGCTACATCATCAATCGATTCCCCATTCTTACTTGACACGCCATTCCTAACCCAACTATTGCTTACGCGGTACTCTCAAAATACTCAAGAAATACTTCGAAAACACCTATGATATAATTCTAACAACCTACATATATCCTCCATCTTTAGACTAGTACTTTAGAGGTAGACGGATATCTCGCCCATGCTACAACTGACGGAAGTCATACCGGCGTTTCGTCAGACACTAGGCCATTGGGACTGAGAGACTCCCAAGACAAGTGAAGTTGCCGGTATGGTCAACTACTTCACTGCATATCATTAATTCAGGCACTTCAATTAAATCACAGCTTCATTTATCAATATTGATAAAATAATGATATAATGTCAAATTCAGAAATTCCATATAAGCGCAACGATATATCCAATAAAATAATACTCGTTATAATGAATTTTCACATCAGGTTCTACAACTGTAGGTCGAAATTCATTATCAATCGAATAGTGTCTCAGTGATTTCGGTGTTTTCAGTTGCAAACCGCACTCCACCTACTTTACAACAGTAATCGGTTAAAAATAGCAACCCTCGCACAAAGAGTGTAGCTCCAAGCTGAGTAAACGAATCCGTAGCTGATAAATGAGTTGTGAGAAATTATTTACTGGGTAGGACAGTAAATTTTAATTCAAAATCCTCTCTGAATAATTTCTCATTTTTACATTACTTCTACTTATTAATTCCTTTCTAATATTTTTTTCAAAACTTCATTTGACTTCAAGTTGGATTCAAACATGCACGGGATGTAAATTATTTTCATATTTACAAACGACTATGAATTGGGGTATTTTAATGTTTAAATATTTAAGGTTTTGCATTCTCAATTGACCTTGATTAAATAACTACTTAAAAGTTAGTAGCACCGATAAGCTATTTTGTCCCAGTATGAAACTCTTCAGTAGTGAGCACATACAGTTTCAGCAGGGAATAAACTCAGGAACTTTAGGTTTAAAGCTATCCGCCATTCTTTCGAATTCCTTCGTTTGCATCTAACAGAATACATTTCGAATAATGTGATAGCCTCACTGTTTTCAATGGCTAATTCTAGCTAAATGCAGATATGTAAGGCAAACGGATACAACCAGTCATAGACAATTCTGTTAGAATGAACTGGCAAAACACTTGTCAAATAACTAAAATGCTCATTTTCAAGTAAAGTAGACGCTAGTGATGTTTTGTTCAGAATTACAATGAAATCACAACAGTTAAACCGTTTAGCTCGGAGAGCACGACATCAATAAAATAAGTAAATTCACCCATTAGGACACTGAGTTGAGCATCCATAATATTCACTTTTATAAAGCTTCATTCATCAACATATAGAATAACATAACGCCCTAAACCTATACCAAAGCAAGGGCCATATTCTCACCATTGAAGAACATATGGAACTCAAAACAACTGTCAACCAATATCAAAGTCACCATCTTCAATATAAACTTCAGGACAGCTCTATTGTACAAAGCTGAAACTTCGAGAACTACCACAACCACCATCAAAAATCTACAAGTATTTATAAACAGTTTTCTACGTAAGGTACATATATCAGTTGACCGGATATCATCAGCAACAGCCTACTATGAAAGAGGACAAACCAGCTTCCAGTTGAAGAGGAAATTAGAAAAAGACTTTGTAAATGGATAGAACGTACATTACAGAAATCATCAAACTGCATCACGAGGCAAGTCCTAACTTTGAATCCTGAAAAGAAACGAGTGAAGAGGAAGGTCAAGGAAGAAACCACGTCGGGAATTGGAATCAGAAATGAAAAGAATGAACAGCGACTGGAAAGAACTGGGAGGGATTGTCAGGACAGAGTTTGATGGATAGTGTTGGTGGACGCCCTATACTTCTCCACGAGGGGTAACAGGCGTATGTAAAAAGCTAGTAAGTTTAAACCTCTACGGTGAGCTTATATGAAAACCTCTATCAAATAATAAAAAAAATCTGATAAATAATGGATAATATGTAGTTAATAACAAATTAACTTACTCCAAAATTACTTGCACTAAATCGTTCACTAGCTGTCTGACTATTTGATGATGTTGTATGTGCATAAAATGCATTTATATTAGCCAAAAGTACAGATAACTGAGCTGGTACACCAGGGCAATTATATTTCGCAGTTAAGCATGCAAAATGCCTGAAAATATTGATAAATAATTCAAGCATATATTTAAACCAAATAAATAATGAACAACAAATTGTGTCAAGTAATATTAACTATGGAAAATCTAATGATAGTCACCTGAAATTTTCAAGAAAACAGTAGTGTGAAACCACAGATTTGATGGAAATACTTAATGGCTTAAAACCATTTGAATAAAATTCAGGTGTGGTGTGGGTTGCTTATATTCACATAAGTAGTATATAACGGTGGTAAGGCATAGAATGTATTTTAGCAAAAGATCGATAAGGAAAGAACGGAAATGGAACGCGATTGGTATGAAAAGGCATCTACAATGAAATCTGAGACAATCGACTGATATTTACAAAGAAACAGTCAAATTTGAGACGATGGGTTGATATTTTACAAATTAACGATTTACTATATGGTTTTCAGAGTTTATTGAGATGCTCTGTAATTTCATAACAAGTACACTCGATTGTCCGCACTCGTCTTCTTGTTCACTACACACGTATCCTTAGAAGCGATATGAAATGTTAGAATTAATATTTTTTGTAAAATATGTGTGGTTTATTTGATAAGTTTTTCTATGAAGGACTTTCGAATGTAGAACAATAACATTAAACAACTTTTCAGTATCCTATCAGAAACGGTGCGGAAACATTTTTGGATTAACTAGAAGAAATGACAAACCATAGGATGATTCAACAGTTTCCAAAAAAACAACAGTTAGCTATTTTTATTCATTTTAGTAATTTAGACCTAGAATTATTGAGGTCCAGTCGATGACAGCCTACGTGATTCTCTCATGTATAAATTCTTTTGAACCTAAACACCATTGTTTCAGGAATTCATCAATAGTTCATGAATATGTTGACCGCGATGGACTGATATGGCTCACAATTGTTCAGAGAGGAAAGAATTATTCACTCACTATCTTCTTGTCAACCTTGAATTCGAGTATCCTTTCATAAATACCTTTCCTCTTCATCCTTTGAATCACATTTGCGAAGTTCAGTGCCATTTTTATCGACGGAACTTTATTATTACGATCTCTTTTGTTATTGTCACGTTGTTATGCTAATTAGGTGTGACAATTTGGGTTACATACAAACATTCATCGGTTTAAAAAAAATATTTTTCAATGTTCTATCAGTTTAGTAGTCTGTTGTCCACTGACAGTAATAATTGACACATCATCATGAGAATTATATTTTTCGGTATCATTTAATGAGAATTCTCAAGACTTATTTTTTTACAAACAAAATCATGATTCAATGTTTTCTTTCTAATAAAGAAAAATAGTTGAAATCACGAGTCAGTTGAAGCTAGATCACCATCCGGAAGCACTGGACGGCCGTTTCATTTCAGTATGGGACTCCCCAGCAGTGCGTATTGACGACCTCACCACCCATGGGATTCGAATCCAGGACACATCGGCCTCGCGTGCGAGCGCTTAACCACTAGACCACTGAGCCGGCATCTAACTATGTTAATGTCTAACTTCAACTATTGAAATTATTATAATCTCCACAAAACCCCTTCTGAAAAAAAAGTAGTTAAAATCACTTGAAGAGGGAGAAACTGAGAGAGTGGGAGAGAGAAAGAGAGAGAGAGGAAAGAAAGAGCGAATGAAAGAAAACAAAGAAACCAAAGAGAACAATCAACTTTTTTAAATCAAATCAAACGACTTTTTTGATTCATTCCAATTTTTCAGAAATTATTTATCAAAGTAAATTCAAGACAAAATCCGTCAAAGTGTATATTACAAAATTAATATAATTCCAATTGAGAAAATAAAAGTTCATCATTCGTGACAGTGATAAGGGGACTAGATTGTTGAAATAAATATGTAACGATGATCAAACGAATGATTGATTGATTAATGAAAGCAAACGTAATGTTGAAAGATTCATTGGATAAGTTTATTATATAGAACTTGGAAAACCGATTGAATTAAAAGTAATGGAAAAGAATAACATAGAATGTTAGTGAAATAGTATGCATAAAAACCAAACAATGGTATTCAAAATGTCAGTGACCTTCATTATGAAATTATTAATATATAGTTGTGTATAATCGTTGAAGTCTTTACATTATTTATATAAGCCAGTCAGCTACAACGTAGTATCAGGTACATAAATGCATAGTTTCAAGTTGTCACACCTCATTAGCACAACAAGATGAACACTGGATTCATAGAAGTAGTTAATTCAATGGCGGTGATATATAAAAGAAAGATTCCATATAAGGAAGAAAGATTTAGTACGTAGAAAGAAAGATATGAAGCGATTTTAATCTCATAGTTTAGGGGAAGACAAAGAGTGTATACATCTACGCCATTTCATAAAATAACTTCAGATAAAAAAACGTTTAGATCATAAATCTCAGTTTTTGATGCTAAACGGTTGGGGGCAATTGATGTAAATCTCTAAATCTAGGATTTGATGATTGTTGGTACTTGTGTGCAAGGCTTGTGCACAGTTTTGAAAAGACCAATGCTTCCTATTAAATATGAACTTATATTAATCAATGTTGTTATACTTAGAAGTATTTACAACCGAGTGATTTAGAAATCGTCTAACTATATTCTTAAACAAATCAGTAAAATCCAAAGCTTCATGAAAAGTGGCTCTAGATATCTAAGACCAAAACATAATGTGTTTAATGTCTAGCCACTTACACTAGTAATTAAATTTTGACTACTGAAAGAAATCGATCAGCAACAAGGATTTGAAATAAATGACAATAATTATTACTGTATGATCAAAAAATGGAACCAGCTTTCTATGTAGCTAGGTGATGATGTTTAAAGACTAGTTTGATTTGAAGATGATTTTTGTCACAAACCAAAAGTCAGGTAACTATGTGCAATTGTTGAGATATATTCTGGCACTTAATAACAATAGTCGACCCCGTTCATTGTATACTGGAGCAAACCTACAAACCATGGATCTCTCCATAAATAAGATACACTTATTTGCTTGATCTGGAATCAAATAATTTAAGATATAGCACAAAGTTTATTCTTTGTCACCTGAAATAGTCATCTTACTACCAACACGATTGAATCCCACTAGAAACAATTTCACGCAATAATCTCAACATCCAATCAATAAACTATCTGTTTATATATGAACACTATATACTAATACTCTTTGGCTCTAGGCCTGAGTAAAAACATAAAGACAATATTAGTGATGGTAATAATAATAATAATAATAATAATAATAATAATAATAATAATAATAATAATAATAATAATGGAAATAATATTCTATATGAGGCCAAAATATCTAGATTAAAAGTAAACATATTAGAATCAAACACTTAATTGAAAGAAATGTTTATGAATTTGTCGACACTTAATTAATTCCTGTCCAATAATTAGTTTATAGTAAAAACAATGTGGACATTAATAATAATAATAATAATAATAATAATAATAATAATAATAATAATGGTAAAATAAGACAAGCTTACGTCATTGCTTGAAATATTGGTTCAATACCATAACGTATAGCAAATTCATCAACGATTTCCTGTCCTATTGGATTGAAATACACTCGCCATGCTTCATTACCCTACGACGATAAGGAAATGTGTGTGTAAGGGAAGGGTGGGGGAGGAGAGGACACTTGAGATTAGTATGGAATAGAACTATTACTACTATTCTAAAAAATCGAATAAATGCAGTTCCGTTGTTTACACTCTTAAAATATTTCAGTCCCCTTCTATCATTAACTAATTCATTGAATTTTGAAAAATTTAATAGTTTATGCGGCGTACAGCCTTAATATTAATTTATTTAAAAGCTATTTTTCAAACAATCATGTTGAAGGCTATTTATTGAATGTCAGTTTGCAAATGATTTTTGTCTGCCTATTTAGATAATGTGTTCATCAGAGTATTATATCATTCATAAGTATCAATGCCAAGATTGAACGTGATAGTTCCGAATAGGTTAAGCACTGGGTAGAAAGTTAATGGTTAAATAGTTCCTACTTAAACTTGTAACTTTGCCTGTATCTCTTCGAGAGTTACTGCCGGTCCCAAACCCAGATAAAGGAAGAGGGTTGGGCATGAGGTCGGCAACCTCATCTCGTAGAAAAAAATCTTGCTAAATAAACGTCAACCAGATTAAACAAATTAAACTATTTAAACTCTGTTCTTCGAATTGAAGGATCCAGGATCATCAAAGCATCATTCAAAACAAAGAAGGAGGGAATTACAGTGAATGTTATCTAATGTTATGCACCCACCGATGATAGCAACGATGACAATAAAGATCAGTTCCATGAGAGGCTTCAATCTGTCATAGCAAAGTGCCCAAGAAAAGATCTCAACATCTTGATGAGAGACCTAAGCGCTAAAGTCTGAGTAGACAACATCAGATATGAAGATATCATGGGACGACATGGACCGGGAGAGAAAAACGAGAATGGCGAGAGATTTGTGAACCTATGTGCATTCAACAAATTGGTTATAGGCGGCACAAACGTATACACAAAGCTACATGGGTCTCACCGGATCACACCGCGGAGAACCATATAGATCATATTTGTATCAATAGAAAATTCAGAAGATACATGAGGGATATGAGAACCAGGAGAGGAGATCACGTTGCTTCATATCACCACCCGGTTGTGGCCGAGATGAAATCGAAGCTAAAAAAACACTGGACAACTGGGGGAACAGCATCATAAAGATTCAATACAGCCTTCCTTTGAGATACTAACAAACACAATGAATTCAAAATAATTCTCAACAACAGCTTCCAAGCCTTAAAGGATCTGCTGAAAGAAGATAAAACTACTATGGAGGACAACTGGAAATGGATCATAGAAGTATTAATTTCATTGTGTTAATAAATACTGGGTCACAAGAAGCTTCATCATAAGGAATGAATCTCCATAAAAACGCTGGACAAGATTCAAGAAAGGAAGAACAAAAAGACAGCAATTAACAACAGCCGAACAAGAGCCGAGAAAGTCACGGCACAAGCTAAATACACTGAAATAAACAAGCGAGTGAAGAAAAAAATCAGAGCTGGCGAGCAGAAATACGTAGGAGAGACAGTAACAACAGTGGAAAAAGTTTCAAGAGAAGAAAATATAAGACAGTTTAGGATACTACGAAGAAACTGACAGGAAAATATAGTAAACCAGAGAGCCGGTCAACGACAAGGAAAGCAAGTCAATCACCGAGATTCAAGAACAGAGAAATAGATGGGCAGAATACTTCGAGGAACTGTTGAATAGACCAGCTCCATTAAATCCAATGGAAATCAAAGCAGCACACACAGACCTTCCTATAGATGTCACTCCCCAAACTATCAAAGAAATCAGGATGGTCATCAGACAAATCATCAATAGGAAAGCAGCAGGACCTGACAATATACCAACTGAAGCACTAAACTCAGACATGAAAGTAACTACAACTATGATTCACCTTCTCTTCAGGAAGATTTGGGGGGAGAAAAAAGTGCCACCGACAAACCGGAAAGAAGGAATCTCATCAAGATACCAAAGTAAGCAGATCTGAACAAATGTGAGAACTACAGAGGAATCACACTACTATCCGTACTTGGAAACGTTTTAAATAAAGTGTTGCTGGACCAAATGAAAGACTCAGTAAACGCCCAACTTCGAGATCAACAGGCTGGATTCCGAAAGAAGCAGACATGCAAAGGCCAAATTGCGACACTACAGATCATTGTTAAACAATCGGTTGAGTGAAACTCGTTACTATACATCAACTCCATTGACAATGAAAAGTCGTTTGACAGTGTGGATAGAAGAACATTATGGAAACTTCTTCGACAATGGTGGGCCTGGGAAAATCCTCAACATCATCAAGAATTGATACGATGGACGACAGTGCAAAGTCGCGCATAGAGGGCACCTGACAGACCCATCCCAAGTAAGGACTAGAGTCAGATAAGGCTACCTACACTCTCCCTTTCTCTCTCTCCTGGTGGTCAAATTGATTATGAAGATCTCGAAATCTGAGTGGGAGCGCGGAAGATAATGGACAGCTCGGAATTAATTGGACGATTTGAACCTTACAAATAACCTAGACGTCCTATCCCAAAGACACGAAGAACTGCAGATAAGGACAGCCAGGGCAGTAGTAATCTCTGCATCAGCAGGCCTCAACATACACAAGGGGAAAACTAAGATCCTCAAATACAACACGGAGAACACCAATCCAATCACTCTTGATGGCGAAACTCTGGAAGATGTAGAATCCTTCACGTACCTGGGAAGCATCATCGATGAACAAGGAGGATGTGATACAGACGTAAAGGTGAGGAATGGCAAAGCAAAGCAGCATTCCTACAGTTGATGAACATAAGGAAATCGAAACAAATTTCAACCAACATCAAAGTCACAATCTTCAATATGAACGTTAAAACAGTTCTACTGTACGGAGCTGAAACTTATAGAACTACTGCAACCATCATCAAGAATGTACAAGTACTTATAAATAGCTGTCTACACAAGATATTCAATATCCATTGACCGGATACCATCAGCAACAGCCTACTATGAAAGAGGACAAACCAGTTTCGAGCTGAAGAAGAAATTAGGAAAAGACGATGGAAATGGATAGGACATACATTACAGAAATCATCGAACCGCATCACGAGGCAGGCCCTAAATTGGAATCCTGAAGGAAAGAGGAAAAGTGCAAGGTCAAAGAACACATTACGTCGGATAATAGAAGCAGAAATGAAGAGTATGAATAGAGATTGGAAAGAACTGGGAAGGACTGCTAGGAAAGAGTTGGATGGATAGTGTTGGTGAGCGGCCTATACTTCTCCACGAGAGGTACCAAGTATATGTAAGTAAGTCAAACTTGTGTGAATTTTATTTTAGTTACTTACTTACTCTGAAGGAGTGGCTTTCATTAAGTTACGAAATATCAGAAATACAATTTTATACTCATTGGGATATAACAACAAAATATATATTTACTATTATTATGTCAGTTAGATATACTTAGTAATAATAATTCTTGATTAAAATTTTGACATTTGGCTTACAGTAAAATTTAGGACACACGTTTCGTATCATTTCTGTTTTCAGTCTTTAATAACGAAATAAAAACTCAAACTTTCAAGTTATCATAGACATTTTCTCACAGCCCATTCGATAGTTTTTTCCTTTCAATACTGTATGAGATAGTATCAGAAAGAACAGGACAACAATTTTCCATCAGCAGATTAATAACTTGTCAATATATGTTACTGATAATAAAGTTAGTAGTAAAGAAGAAATAGATAATGCACATATCGTGGGCGTGAAGCCGATGAAACGGATATGAATTACAGTAACATGATAGATGATTATGCAACTAGATGAAAATAGGCAGCCTTTTTCATCGATGATCCATCCAGGTTATATTTATCAATTATTACAAAGTGGAAACAACAATGATGGAAACGAAGAAGTGATAGTTAAATCACAGTATTGACTAAAATAGAATTTTAAATAGAGCAAGAACAAAGATTCGTGCAGAATAATATGAATTCATTTTTTAGTTCGTTAGGTTCTCATCAGCTGCTTACAACCTAAAATATTTAAAATTCAACATTATTACAGATATTGACATATTTATACATAAGAGTGTGATTAAGGATGAATAAATGTATCATGGTGTAGCGAAGATTCCGATAGGGTTAATGAGGTCATTAAATTTTGTCTGGAAAAAATAGAGTTTGACAGAGAAAGTTCCGGAACATTGAAGTAGTGATTAGAACTCATGAAAATAGATTAATGATAATAAAGAAAATATGAATTGAAATCAGAAAGAGTTGCAATAATGACGCAACAATTAAATAAATAGGAGCAAATGAACAGAAAGGGTGGCGGTTATTGTTACCAGGGCAAAGCAAGATTTATTACTGTCTCTTTTTGTATACATAGGTCTGGTTTTAGATGTTTGATTGCTAATGCTTCAGAGAATTTCAAAAGGTTGGAGTTTGATTGTTTGTTAATCACCTTAAAGGACTTCAGTATATCAACTTATTCGAATCAAACATTTTATGAGCTCATTAACTCTATCTGAATCTTTGCTACATCATCATACACATGTATTGATCCTTAATCACACTCTTATGTATAAATATGTCAATATCAGTAATAATGTTGAATTTCAAATAATTTAGGTTGTAAGCAGCTGATGAGAACCTGACAAAATAAAATGAATTCATATTATACTGCACCAATCTTTGTTCTTGCTCTATTTAAAATAATAAAGGGAACTATGTATATAAAATATAATTGTAGCACGTTGGTTTCACTCTATTTAAGACTCGTCGGTTAGATGAGTCTGCTACATCCCAGTGTTGATGTTCACACCAAGACTCAAACCTCTCTGTGAAAACCTCCAACGTATTATTCACTGAGCTATCGACTTCGAATAACCACTAGCTTGTGCATTGGGTGCATTTATCCCATTACACACGGATACATTGAATTCCTTAACGTGAACAATGGGTAAATACAAACATTTACAAATTAAAATAAATAATAAATGGTTTTGTAATAACATGTAATCGTTTTTTCTACCTTTTTTTATCTATCAAGCACTTATTAACAAATGGAAAATAATCAGACTTTACTGAAAATTGATGAATAATAAAAGTATAAACTATTGGAATTCGACTCAATGCCCAAAATAGGTACTGTTTAAAACTTCATGTTAGACCAATAGGACGCGAGATGGATTCCTTATGAGATAGTGAGTTTGAATTAATGAAAAATTACAAATAGTAATGAAACAGTTATCTAGTGAACCCTGTCTGTAACTATAAATGTCATCTTAAAAGTCTTCTGGTTATGAAATAGGTACCAGGAAAATGTAGTGAACAAGAACACGAGTGGAGACAATCGAATACAATTTGACAAGAAATTACAGAGCATCTCAATAAACCCTGAAAACCATATAGTAAATCGTTAATTTGTAAAATATCAATCCATCGTCTCAAATTTGACTGTTCCTTTGTAAATATCAGTCGATTGTCTCAGATTTCATTGTAGATGCCTTTTCGCGTCCCGTTTCCATTCTTTCTTCATCGACCTTCTGCTAAAATACATTCTATGCCTTACCACCGTTATATACTACTTATGTGAATATAAGTAAACCACACCACAAAAACCATATAAAACTACCGTTCTATTCATCAACAAATAATAACACATCCGTCAAAATTAATCGATGAAGAGTTGAGATGAGTTACATTGTGTTAAACTTATTAATTATTAAAATATAATTCACTAACACTTACATTATTTTGTGCCTGAGTGATATATGTTTGATCCGGTAAAAAAACTGGTTCATTTTCCTGACATAAATAACAAAATATACTCTGAAATGGAAAAAAAATACAATGAACATGTGTTGAAGTTATAACTTTGATATTTAATGGTTTAGTTTACAAACATTATCATCGTTTTATATTTCAAAAAGAAGGAAACTATTAGGATTTCTTTACTATAATTGATTAACAACTTAGTCTATTGATCTGAAATTTGATTGATTAATGTCCATAACTCTGTGACATTTGTTTTTGTGTTTACTTTGAGTAGATCACTGTTTTGGAGTCATTCAGTATTTTTTTATATTGATTGATATAGCAGGTCAGTTGAGATATATCTTTCGACTGACACGTGATCGAAGTGCCAAGTTTCTGAAGATTCACTGGTCCACTATGTGCACCCTTTACACAATGTTTCGACGTCCACATACTTGACTACAAATACTTCTTGTTGAAAGTTTTGCTGATCATATTCTCAAGAAAGACAGTCAAAGCTTCATGATTAAACTATTTGTCCTAGAGAACACAATGTTTTTGATATTGGATAATTGTAGGTGGTCAATAAGTAGACTATACTTTGAATGAAGCAGTCTTGAGGAGGTTAATTTATAAGTGATATTCGTCATTGATTACTAATCTTAGTTAAAGTGCTATTGATGATCGAAGAGCGCCAGACAGCTGTTTCATCAGCGAGGTTGTGTATGCGCACTGTTGTGGAGTGACATACATGAACAGGTTTTCAACTGCGGCTTAACCTAGATCGATTCATACTCTCAATGACTGCACTTTCATCGTTTAAGATACTGGGAAATGAGATAGAAATATTTCTGCTTGAGATTTTCACTCACTGTCACATAGTTGGAACAATTTCATTCGATAGTTTGCTCAGTTCACGAACAAATCAACACTTCATTTAGACAAATACGGTCTTTTATTCTTAATACTTACACTGCATAATCTAGTATTATAACGATAGTATATTACATTATCACATTTATTCATTGTACATAAGTCCTCACAAAATTCATACTTTCAAAAAATTCATATATGCTTATATATACGATTGTACCTGATTGATAATAAAGAGATCCTATCACTAAAATTCGTGTTAATGTTTAAACAAGGATTATCCATTTATAATCAAGAAAAATAAACATTCAGTTACTGTCCCATAACTTGATTTTATCCAAATATAAGTAACCAACTAGGCTGATTGTCACCAATCACCTCAGCTTTGATTAATTTATGATTCAATTAATATCTATTGTTAATAGATTTTGTGACAACGATAAATCCAATTTTTCTGGTCATCTAGACTACATTTTGACATCATTCTGATAATAATCAACTACTCACTAGTGACTGACTTCAGGAGAAACTCCTGGAGTTCTAGTGAGAAGCCGTCACCAGTGGAGTTCAACCAGGTCTGTTGTGAGATATCAGCTCACTGAAGACAATGGTGTTCGGTGGCGCAACTTCGTGGATTGGTTGAAGTTAGACATTAACACCGTTGGATGCCGGCTCAGTGGTCTAATGGTTAAGTGCTCGCGCGCGAAGCCAGTAGGTCCTGGGTTCGAATCCCACGGGGGGCGGGTTCGTGAACCCGCACTGCTGAGGAGTCCCGTACTAGGACGAAACGGCCGTCCAGTGCTCCCAGGTTTCCAATGGTGGTCTAGCTTCAACTGACTCATGATTTCAACCTGATAAATCATTAGATTTATCGAAATTGCCGTCAACCTTTCATTCATATGAGAACAGTTATCAATCACCTATAAATATGTCAATGCGCATTCATCGATTGTTTTCACCATAAACATTAACAAAACTCATAATTCCCATCATGCCATTCAATAGTTCAAATGAGTTTATTGTTGAAAGTTTTATCTTAATGAAAAAATGAGAGAGGGAGTAGATGTTTTCGATTCTCAAGTTTACTATTTCGTGAAAATATGTAATTTACAGTTGGTTTTTTAGACGAACACAATTACTTGAGTAAGTGTAATTCCCATGATAAAGCTAATTTACTCTTTATAATTACGATAATTAGTTTCTTTTGTAATCAACAAATATTCCATTGTTGAATCAACATACAAACATATTAAACGAGTTGAATGAAGTAAACTAGAAAACTGTCCAGATAAATACTTGAAATAATATTTCAGTAATTCAGTAAGCTTTTGATGGAAAAAAGAACTTAGCAAACTTCAATCAGTATCCGCCCAGTCCAACTCACTCCACCCCCTCAAACCGGTTATATTATTAACCCTTAGTAGAATTCAATCATAAATTTAATAAATGCTGGCCTATTATGGAAAAGTAATATTTTATATTCTTGTCTACAATTCATTTATCAGACAATCAGTCATATACAGTTTATGATTTGCCAGGTATGTTCATCAGTCCATGTTGACATGATTGCATGAACTGAACAAAATGAAACAATCAAGACAAATAATGGAGTATTAGAATTATTAACTGTATCAGTTTGAATGACATTAACTTTCTTCCAACCTACCCCTACGTTGGATACCATCTTGAGATCAGGTAGTTGGAGAATAGGTATATGTAACCAACTCAGTCGATGAAAAATTTCCATATTTGTCAACTTATATCTCATATTTACCTAGAGCTCTGTGTCCATTCTAAACATTGTTCATATCACCATACCTTTGTAGACAAAAGTAATTTCACTATAGTCTGTAATTTGTTACAAGTAAAGAGTGATTTTTTAAGCGACATTTTTTCTGAAAAGTGTACAAACTTAACTTGAGTAGTAAGGAATGTGGCAATCTAATGACTATACACCAGTTACTGAATTTGATGAATGTTAGAACTGACTAACTACAAGTGGAATACTATAAAATAATAAAATATAAAATCAAGGTTGCATATAATCAAATACTGAATACATTTCAAGGTCTACCGAGAAACACTCACAGTCTAGCAGTAATAAATTTGCTAAGATATTGAGTAAGATAGAACCTCTCATAGGAAAACCAAGTAAATTGGTTATTAGTTAAATTTTAACAATTCCTATTCAAAAACGTTTCCATCTTCTTATCGTAGTTTGAAGGATAATGTATTCGAGTTTCACGCGTAAGATGCTAGGTAAAAGTCTGAATAATGTAATCAAAGTATTCCGAATTGACGAGTCCCTAATCGAGTAAAAAACAGGTTTTGGATTCCATTGATAGTCAGTATAAAACATCCTTTAACATTTTCTTCCATCAGAAGTATCTCAAATCATATACATACTTCTGAGACGCATATACACACATAAACATACATGCCTAAGTTGGTCATTTTCGGTGTTACATTATTTAAAATACACCTTTTTAAGTAAATTTTTACTAGTTGGTTACAGCTAACAGATAAGCTAAGACGCATGTATAACATCTTAATCGAGAATTTCTCTCCCCCCAGTTATTTATCTGTTTATCGATCTCCTTTTCGTTATGCGAAACGGATGTCTACTTTGAAGGTGTAATGAAATTTCGAAAAAAGTAAAGTCAGGCAAATTTTGACTGACATGCCATGAAAGTACAAAAAATGGACAGTCAGCAATTTATTATTAAACGATAAGCAATAAATATTTATGATAGATAATTTATTAAAATCAATATCTCCACAGAGGATCGAACCCATGACTTGCAGATCTCGTTTTGAGCGCCTAATATTTTGATCATAGGGTTGTCATCCAGTGGTTTACGTATGTAATGCCAATATCACTGATAGACAAGGTCTTTTCCATATTAAACATAGTCAAACTCCATTGGTCATAGCTTCTTACTAGGACTCTTACAATCGTCACTCAAAATTCGCCACTTCAATCATTTTTCACAATTTCCTAGTTGACGTTTTTCGTCAAGTCTGAGTAAGTAGAAATTAATCTTAACACTATATCAATTCACTTGCAAATGATGAATATTGATCTTGAGTGCTGTTATAGGTATGAGGGCGATTACCACTTTTCGGTTTCCCACACCATGAGAGGGTTCTTCTAGAGGTACCTGAAAAAGAAACTGGGTTAGAGGTGGTCTTAGTGACCCGAGAGCATGAATGCAGTGCCCGAGGGACAACTGCTTGAGGTCGGTCACACACGACGTTTTGTCAGTAATTTTCGTGTTATCTCCGTACTTGTTGGGACCTTACCGCCAGAGACGGATATCCATGGGACAAGGTGAGGTGTGCATTTTCAGGGTTGATCTTTTCTAACCCCATTCATTCGTTTGTGAGAAGTCAGCATTATTGTTATGCTGATGATGCTGAACACACGAAACTAACTGTATTATCACGTTTATTTTAATGTCCACATTTAACAGAACAATGAAGCTAGCAACTATATTAGATGATAATGTTAAATGCCCTTTCTTGTATATTACAATTTTCTAGAAAGAGAAAAAAGTAATTTCGAGTTTAGCGATTGATTGAATGCTGATTTTAATAATTCCCCTATCAAAATATTAAAAGATTCTTAGAATAAACTTTAAACTTCACACTATAAATCCACAACCCACCACGAAGGATCGACAGCAAGATCTTCAGTTCTGGACACGGAAGAGTCTCATGATAGGAAGTAACAGGTGCACAATGATTCCTGGTTTTCGACGGTTGCCTATCTAGATTAATCTCTTTATCTATGTTACACTCTGATTAAAAAAGAAAATGGATTTAAAGTTTGTGGAATTTTGTAGAAAATATAAGTATTCTTCACCTCAATTTATCAAAATGAGGAAGAAAGTTTGTCGCTCAGGTGAATTCTTCTTCGTGATGTAATATTCTCTGAGCTAAAAAAGCAGTGAAAGCTCGATAATCAAATTTTCTAGATCACCGAAAACTCGATTTATTTTTCCAAAAGCCTCATACATCTACACAAACAAACGAAAATAATACTTACACCGTGTAATGCTGTATACTGTACATGAAATGAAGCCATTTGTTCTTCACCTTTTATTTCAACAGAAATCAATAAACGAATAGCTCCAGATACTGCTGATTTATCTGTCCGTTTCTCTGAAGTTTTGTTTTGAGAATAAAAGAATAAAATATGAACAACATTAGTATTATTGTTAGAAAGGCATTGAATTATCTTATTGTTCATAATCAAGATTAAATAATGATCAATTTCAATTGACACATTTGCATTTTGAACGGATTATCTCGATGCTACCATTTTGTCACATATTTTATGTAGAATAGACGAACTATAGTTAGCAGTGGAATCTAAGGCACGTGCTTCATCCTATTTAACACTTGTCAGCTGGACTACTTGCATCTTATAGTTGATATTCAATCAGGGATTCGAATCCACTAACTTTCGTCTCACAATTTTAATCAATTATCAAAATAAGTATTAATTTGATCGGCGAATATGATGCGTACATTGTTTGAAGTATCCTGGTTATTTAAACTCTTTCTAAGATTCTTAATTTATAACATTTAAAGTATCTAGTCGTCGGAATTATTCTAACAATTAAAAACTGAATTTTATTTAAAAAATCAATTTGTTTTACATAACAATAGAAGCGTTTTTTGTTCATTTCTATTTGTCAATAGATACCAGTTTATAGAAGCTTCGTTTTTAGTACTAATCGAAATCTCAAAGAAGTAACAAGTCATAGCATCCTTAAAGCTTTGATTAATAGATATTCAGCATAATGTACGTCCAAAATCAACTAATTAATGATTAGTATCAGAAGAAGCTTTGTGGATATAATAGTAATTTCAATGGTTGAGATAATCAGTCAGTTGAACCTAGACAACCACAGAAAGCCTGGAGGCACTGGACGTCCCACTGTGGGACTCCTCGGCAGTGCGCATCGACGATCCCGCTTTGCAAGATTCCAACCCAGGATCTATCGGCCTCGCGCATGAATGCTTAACCACTAGACCACTGAACCGGCATTCAACGATGTTAATGTCTAACTTCAAATAATCCATGAAATTGAGTGACACATCCATCATTGTCTTTAGTGAGTTACTATCTCACAACTGACCCGGTTGAACTCCACTGGTCACTACTTCTCACTGGAACTCCAGGACATATCTCTTGAAGCCAGTCACTAGTGAGCACATATTGATTAGTATCAGAAGGTTTTTGTGGACGAAACCGCCGTCTAGTGCTTCCAGGTTTTCCTTCGTGGTTTAGTTTCAATTGACCCACGACTTCAACCATTATAATTAATAATTGTTGTATATAAACAATAAGAATTTTTAAACTTTGGAACAATCATTTGAATGGAATTCATCACTACATCAACTTCATTGACTGCGAGAAAGCATTTGATAGCGTGGACAGGACAACACTATAGAAGCTTCTTTGACAGTACGGCATACCTTAGAAGACAGTCAATATCATAAGGAATTTCTTGACATGGATTAAAGTGCAAATTCGTGCATGTAAGACAATTGACAGACTCGTTCGAGGTAACTACCGGTGTTAGGCAAGGCTGGACTACTAGAATGCAGCTGGATGATCTAGACTTCGAGGATGATCTGGCTCTTCTACCGCAAACGCAACAACAAATGCAGGAGAAGACGATCAGTGTAGTAGCAGCCTCAGCAGCAGTAGGTCTCAATATACACAAAGGGAAAAGCAAGATTATCCGATACAACACAGTATACACTAATCCAATCACAATTGACGGAGAAGATTTGGAAGAAGTATAATCCTTTTCATATCTGGGCAGCATCATTGATGAACATGATGGATCTGATGCAGATGTGAAGGCAAGGGCAGTATATTTACAACTGAAGAACATCTGGAACTCAGAACAACTGTCAACCAACACCAAGGCAAGAGTTTTTAATACAAATATCAAAACAGTTCTACTATATGCGGCGGAAAGCTGGAGAACCACGAAAGCCATCATTCAGAAGATAAAGCTGTCTACGCAAAATACTTCGGATCCGTTGGCCAGACACTATTAGCAACAACCTATTGTGAGAGAGAACAAACCATATTCCAGCCGAGGAGAAAATCAGAAAGAAGTACTAGAAGTGGATAGGACACATATTGAGGAAAGCATCCAACTGCATCACAAGGCAATCCCTCACACACAATCCTCAAGGCGAAGGGAAAAGAGGAAGACCAAAGAACATAGTTCGGTGAGAAATGGAGACAGACATGAGAAAAATAAACAAGAATTGTATACAACTGGAAAGGAATATCCAAGACAGAGTGAGTTGGAGTATGCTGGTCGGTGGCCTATGCTCCATTGGGAGTAACAGGCGTAAGTAAGTAAGTAACACTTTTAACACTTTTTACGACATAACAGGCTCATTAATGACTGGTTTAAGGGTAAATTTCAGAAATCCCAATAAGAAATTGTTTCTAATTGAGTTAAATTATGTCAAGTAAAAGGACGTTAGTTACTAAGGTATAAAATTGTTATACTATATACCGAATCGACTGAACTTGTAAACACATGGATAAGTGAACGATAGTTAATTACTTTAAGTATTATGTGTAGATCAATTATTGAAATGTCTCAATATTTGATTATCACATTCAACATCATCATAATCATTATTGTGCTTATATACAGACAAGATGAAATTATTTCAATTCACTTAAACCACTTACCAAGATTATACCATACATCCATTTCACCGCTTAATGTTCTTACTTCAATAATTGTCTGACCAAGAAAATCATCCGATTCTCTAGTGAATTTTTGTCGAATTTTCGACTTTAAATCATTATCTTCATCCCTGTAGGGAAAAAGTTTTAAAAATGTGAAAAATATTCAAAATGAACATGACCTTTCACAATGTCAGGCACTGTGTAATTTTACATCAAACAATAAATTGTTTATCATATCTGAATTTCTGCTCATTACAGACACCTAACATTTTCATCTTGACTGAAAATTATAAACAACTGAATAAAACGCAAGAAATCTTTTATTACAATATCAATCCAACATAGTTAATGACAGTTCATTCCCTCTAGATATTCATTTCTGTGGTTAAGAATTGAACGAATCTTCAAACCTACTAAGAATAGCAACATCAACAATGACTGAAACAGACTATTCCATGAGATAATAATAAAAACCAGATTTTGATGACCATTGATGCGAACAGATGTCTCACACATAGAAGTAAACATCCGATAGAGTTGACCATTTATGATTGACTGAATAATCACGAATATCACGTTTATTCAACCCTCCAGTCAGTCAGTTAGTACATCCGTACAAGTTGTCATACCTCATTACCACAAAGAGATGAAATTGTCAAACCAAATCCCAGACTAGTACAGCCAGTAACATTATCAATAGTAATAGGCATCAAATATGCAATTCAAGAAGAAAACATAAATTAGTTAACTATAAAAACGTGATGAGGAACTCAGAAGCTCATCATTTGAAGGAAGATAAAGAATGGATGGACCTGCGTCACTGTAAATAATTTTGAGCCATGTCATTCAAAATTACTAACCAGTGGCTATGATAATCACGCGAACCTCAACCAAGTAGTTTACATAAATTAACATGCTTTAGTCAAAATGTCAGTGTCTTTGTAGACCCACTCTCATGTCTTGATTTGGCCACCATTAGCCTTCTTCTAACCTACTCCTACACCAAACAGCATCGTTCTTCGAGGTAGAAGATGGTTGAACACATGTAACACATATCCCAACTAACTCAGTTGATGAGGATTTGCTGCTTTATCAATTGGTTTCTTATCCTTACCTAGCACCCTACTAATTAGGGATTGCTGATTAGCTTCTACCTACGATGTTGCAACGTAGCAACTATCCTGAATGACTGGGCATTATGTGCACTTTGTTGAGATGTTGGGTGGTTCAACATAGCCTAAGAGCAGCCATGTTTAACCTGAGTTTAATGTAAGTTGGTACGCACCAACCAGGTACCCCTGTAATTCAATGGGAACCGATGCTTTTCGGTGGATTTAAACTGACATCGCCCACTTGAACAGAAAAATATGGTCTTAGTATTCAGATGTCGATCAGTTATAGATATATCGGTTCTGCAGTAACACAATAACGACTCAAATAGCTCGGTGGTAATGTCCCAAATTATGAACCTGTGTGGGGATCTCATAGAGGCTACAAATTCCCTCACGATAGCAGGTATTCCTAGCTAAAAATTGGCAAACAGCATGAAACCTAGGTAAGGCAAATTATTTGTCAACTGCTTTCAACCACTTGAATAAAGTTTACTACAATGTTCAGGTATTCAGATAAATGATCATCAATAAAAATATGATTGATATTATTCAATCAGTACTCATGATGATATAGGATGCTATCAGCTCTAACTATGTATTTTCATCAGTCAATGAACTTCTTAAAACCCAAAGAATAAGGTGTGTCACTATTCTAGGAATGATGTTTTCAATCAATAAAATAAACGAATTTTTCTTCTAATCCCTATTTAGCTTTGCATCTTTACTGAGTACAAATGTGCATATGGTCTATTGTACAAACTCTTAAAATTTGCGATAAAGAAACTAACTAAACTCTGTTTTCCGAATCATTGAATTTAGACATTAACGCCGTTGGATACCGGTTCAGTTGTCTAGTGGTTAAGCGCTCGCGCGCGAGACTGATAGGTCCTGGGTTTGAATCCCGCGAGGTTGAGTCGTGGATGCGCACTGCCGGGGGGGCCCACAATTGGACGAAACGGCCATCCAGTGCTTCTGGGTCTTCCATGGTGTTCTGGCTTCAATTGACTCATGACCTCAATTATTGATATTATATCATGATAATATTTGAATAAGAATGCTAAACATTACATATCATTGTAGCATATTAAAATGAATTTAAATTTTAAGAGAAGGAGTTACCTTTGTGATAACAAACTTATTTAATTCATTCATATTTTATGTTAAACACTTACAATAATTTGTGCATCACAGACTTTCATGTATTGTCATCTTAGTTAATGTTAGAATTCTTTTATGAAACGGAACTATATCTTTCTTTTCACTATGCAAAACTTATCATTACATAATATGTTGTAGTGTCAGTTATTATGACAAGCCCATATACCTTATTCGAGCTTTCGGACATCCCATTCTATTCATTTTACTTGAGCCATACATTGACCTTGTTATTTATTCGCTTATCAATCTAGACTGTTTTTATATGAGCGTATATGTGTGCGCCCTTCTTATCCTATTAATCACATATCTGTAGCTTTATTTTGTCTGACTATAAATACTCAATATTGAGTAACGCTTGACTAAAATGGAGTTGGCTTCCCAGCCATCTTCCATACGTGTCATTTTTGCTTTTCTGTGCTTCATTCGCTTCATGTACGAAATATATGTATTCTCAAGTCAATTCTCGTTATTCGACTTATTTAATTTCGTTATTGGATAACGCGATTTAAGTCGACGATGATATACGAGAAAAGGCGATAACAAACATTTATACAATCTAATTGGAGTCAGATCCACGGGCCGCTAAAATGTCACTCAATATATCAAGATATGAAATGAAGAAACATCTTTTGTTAAATGGAGTTATGTTGTTAGTGTTTTGTGTGAATGAATCACGATGGTATGATTGAGACTGTACAGATGTTAATCAATGTAAGAGAGCTTTGTAGAGATTATTTGTATGTGAATATTATTTCTGTTACAAAACGTCATCAGTCGGGAAAATCTATTGGAAATCACGAAACAGTGAACAACTAACTGTTTCTACTTTGAGAGTATACAGATGAGCACACCTACAACCCATTAGGAAATAAACCTTAAACAATTAGTAATCATTCCAAGTGTGTGTGTGTTTGAAGGGAGTATCAATCGAACGATGCATTTATACTAAAAAAAGGCGGAAATCCAACGTTTTCTACTGGGCGGCTTATGAGATAGTCTCTTTGGACTCATGTGGTCGTACGCTATGTGCAATGTGAACTGTTGGTTAATGATTATCAGAAAAGTACACTATTCGGATGATAATGAACATGTGAACCGTTCTTATATCTCAGTGAAGTTACTGACTATATCAGGGTCATCCATTTATGTTATCTGTTTACTTACGTATAATAGGCTATATCTGTGTGTATCAGACCTAGGAAAGTGAAGATAACTCATACTGATCTATCAGACATCTGGATTTCTTTATCTTAGCTAAGTTCACTATATTTGATTGTTATTTTTTACTTAATGAGTATTTCCATGAATAATTCCTATAAATAATTCAGAACAATGATGCATTCCCCGAGATGTGATAAGGTCTAGTTGAAGAATTCAAAAGTAACAGCTCATCATAGCCCCATGAATTGATATCTAGTCCGTTATTCTATTTAAATAGTGATTTATTAAAACATAAAACATAAAGTCGGTTAATCAATCGAGAACTGATTATTATATCAAGCTTTTTCTTCAGTGATAAGATGCAAATGGAAACCATGTCATAGCAACTATTTAAATAATAATATTTCTATATCTATAATTTTGCGAAATTTGCACTTCTCTCACAGTATCAATATCAGCGATTAAGTCATTGAAAACAAGATCAGTCAATTTGTTTACTCACTTATTAGAATACACTTAATTAGTCAAAATGATTAATTGTTTTACACCAATACAGAAAGGAGTGGCTAGATTATTCTCATAAAAATAGATTGATTTATTTAAATAAACAATAAACTAATGGTGAGAAAGATAGAAGTAATTTATTTTCATTCAATAGAGGACATTAATCAGAAAGATTTATCTATACATTTATATTTTAGCTTTTACTAAAGTTTTGTTCGCTGAGCTGGAAGGTTTGATCGTGGAGCTTTCACTGTTCTTCTGAATAACATCATTAGCATACACTTCAGGTAGAAATGAATTGTTCGAGTTACGTCACATATGACGCAAAACTTGTCGTGGGTTGAATCTTTATTGGTTACTGTTGACCTTTAACATGTCATTGTCTACTTCTTTATCAAAAAGTAGGTTACTGACTTTTCTAACCTTGTATCACCTTTTCAATCTTCAAAGTTTACAATGAAACGTCTAATTCCCATGATAACAGCTGTTTTCCATAATAGAAATAGATCTCAACATTTTATTGCATTTTCTAATCGTTCTTCCTACAGTTTACTATAATAAAATGATAGCTTATTATGCATCTTTTCTGTGGGCAAATCATACATTATAGTGTTATTAAACAAAAGTAAACTTACCAAACACGAAGTTTAATTCGTTCCAAGGCATTATCACACTCACTAGAAGCAAACAGAAGGAAAGTTGTGTCATTCGTAATATATCGTGTTTATCGAATTCTCTTATCAATATAATTGCGATTTGATGAAAGAGAATTAAATTAAAAAAGTGGCATCAGTTCATGAAGTGGGTGCATACAACCGGATTGTGGTTGACACTAAAGCTGTGATAAGTGAGTCAAGACTTTAAGCAATATGGCTTAGAATCCGTCACAACAACTAAGATCCATTCAATATTTACCTTGCCATAAATTTTAAGCTTCAATATAACGTTACGTATAACTTTTGTTTCTGTCTTCTAGAGTTTTATTTCCAATGGTTAGCCTTTCCCATCAACATTGCTACTACATTATTTGAACTCGAATCTCGTCATGCTAATGTGGCGCAGAAACTTTATCCATCACACATTTATATCACATTATATGCTAATTTACCACTGACTTTAAGTATGTTTACGTAACTTACGTTATTAGTTTGCGCAACTCCTAGAATTTATATGACCCACTTCTAAACTCGTAAATTACCTAAATGAAATGTGTTTGAAAGTATATTGTGTGCTTAATAGTTCAATACATTGGAACAACGCAACACTACAGTCTCTTCGATTGCTGTCTCTACTCAAGGTTCATATAGACAACACACGTTTTTTTAAGCCTCAAACATTTGATACTAATAGTCAATAAGAAATATTCAGTTAGATCGTCTCTATGTAATTGGGTTTCCATTCACTAGAGGAGATATCATTTTCATAACGTTTACTCGTACATATTAATAATAAGTAAAAATAAGTATAGAAAAGTAGGGTTTCACTTAGATAATTGCTTTACCACAGAAAGATTATTCAAAAATACACAACAATTCGATTAAAATAATTTTACTCTAAAGTACATACAACAGAAATTTTTCATCCCATGTTGGATTCAATTCTTGCAGAACTGTTTTAGTACGTTTACGTACTTTACCAACTTGTACTGTCACATATGGATCACTTCGTCCAGTTTTATCTTTACCAATTAAACCTTGAGCAGATTTCACTTGAAAACAATAAAAAAGATAATAATAAAAGCGATAAGAATAATAAACATGAAGGTACTAATAAAAATCAGTCGAAAAATATGACTGTAAACACATATTGATTTGTATAATATTAAATTCTATATACACGAATATTCGTCAAAATTAGAACGATTAGTTTGACAGAAATTGGGCGCCGAGTATAGAGAAGTCATTATATGTGAAAATTATATTTGAAATAATCTCAGCGATTGAAATTTGAGTAATTCCAACGTTTCGTCCAGCTAACTTGTCTGGACTTCTTCAGGATAATAAGCAAAATCAAAATCATCAAAGAAATATATAGCTTGTTAACAATCATCCTATATGTTGAAATAATTCAATTGTTTGATATAAGACGGTTGAATTGACAGATATATTCACATAATCGATTCCTGAATTCTGAAAGGATAAACTTCAAAGGACAGTCACCACTGGCTAATTATCTCAATATGTGAATACTTACCTCAAACAATTAAGACTATTATTTATTAATGAAAACTCAGATACATGATTGAGGAATATTCTTTTCCATGAAACCTCGTCATATTTGAATTTAATAATCAAAATGAACAGCCAAATACATGACAAATACACAATTTATACGACTGTAGAATATGAATTCATTATTTATTCATCGGTTGATCCTTGTAAATAATACGTCCTCAACAGTAATATTAATTATTATCATTCAATTGGTGTTGTTTTACTTGTATCTTCCCATTGTTATTTGGTCTTATGTTGGCATATCTTCATCCTGTGCGGATTGCCTCGATATAGCTTTAAGTCACAGGTACATCCAGCTGACGACTCCTAAATAGGGCGAAATGAGCGTCCTGGATTCCACTGCTACCCACTTTCCATCTTTGCTTAAAAAGCTTGTGACTTAAGGCTATATCGAGGCAATCTGCACAGGATGCACACATGCCAACATGAGACTGATCAATTACAGTCCTAAATAACAATGGGAAGATACAAGTAAAACAGAACCAAATTAATTTAAACTTCACCCCACTGCACAAGCAAGTGTCTATTGGGACTCAGTAGCTAAGTGGACAACGCGAACAGTACTGGGTTCGAGTCCTGGAGTGAACATCAACTTTGGGATGCAGGCACATCCAGCTGACGAGTCCAAATAGAACGAAACGCGCGTCAAACTGGTTTCCACTGCTAGCCACTATCCATCTTTGCTTACAAATTATTATCATTATTAATTATACAAAATACTGAATCAAAACCATGTGACTGTAAGATACTTTTAATTTCGCAATTATGAGTAACAAATACAATACGGTGACCGACGTTCACAATTCTTACAGAATGGATAATTCTATCTATGATCGATGCTTATTGATTTATTGAGTATTATGATAGTTGAATAGTAACAGTCTCGTATAAGCCAATAATATTATATGATAATAAACTCTATTCGATGCATTATGTAACTCAGTGATCCAGAGTCTAGGTAATTTCCACAAGACCTAATGGTCCGGGATTTCATCTCTGGTGAGATCATAAATATCCATTTCTACAAAGCCCCATACTAGAAAGAAACAACTGACTAGTGCTCTCTGGTTTTCAGTAAATGTCGAACTAAAAATGTTCTTGATGTAAATTACAAACTGAAAATTCCCTATAAACCTTCGTCATTAGTAGTATATTTAATTGAAAGCTGTAATCCTTAGTACAACATAGACTATACTCCAACATATTACTTATGAATATATTTCTACAAAATCACTAAATATTTGCTTAATTATTAAATTAGTGCATATCTTCCATTTATGCTCAATTAAATGGACTCTGGATCAGATCTGGCCTTATAAGATTTTTCATCTTAAAATATAGAGATTACAAGTAAGGCATGTTATAGCCTTTGTACTGTTGTTTACATGTGTGAATTTCTATGTAATCATATTTGCACTTTCAACCATAATATAGGTCAAGTGGAACATATAATAATCATTGAAATATCCCCCCTGTAGGTTTCGAGTATTTAACATGACAACAGGCTGTATGTTTATTTTATAACTTCAAGCATTAAACCATTCAGACATGATAGAAAGTAGAGTACACAAACGTAGAATAACCTGCGAAGAAATAGAATGAGTAAGTATATGTGTACCATTTCATTCATTATCAAATGACATTATAGTATTTTCACCAGTACTAAATACCGGGATCTTGAGTTATAACAGTTAAACAGATTAACATTTAAAATATGAGTTGTCCGTTAGTCATTTCTGTCTAGCAGACCAGGAACCTTTAAACTGTCAATCATTGCAGTTGATGGGACATCAATATAATTTTCACTCTCAGGCTGGATAAAATTACAGATACATAGACTGATATTAACGAACTCCGACTGAATTCAATGTTTAAAATATAAAAGTAACAACCGAACTGGGAACAGATCATTTTATCAAGATTATTTTTAAATTAATTTTATCAAACTATACAGCATACAATTATATAGAAAATATACTGACGAACAAATTACTCGTTGGTTGTGTCAGTCACAAATAGTAAATAACCATCTTATACAATTTTCTCCATGCTTCACACATTACAATTAAACAGAAATTATTTTATTTTAAAGTAGACGTGAAATACAAAAGCTTTCAGAATATTACATGACCATTAACGACTATCTGCGGTGAATAATTGTTTCACTCCTAATGGTCACGGATTCTCAATACAAATCTAGGAATTACATCTTATAACCGTTCATTAATGGGTATATGATCATTATTAATGTAGAAGAGTTTATGGAGATTGCAGAACTTTCATAGATTAAAACAAAAATTGATTATAGCTAGATCACCATTGAAAATCAGAATACTTACGCAATATCATGAAGTAATTGAAGTTAGAAATGTATACCATCAGATCCGGACTAAATGGTTCAAAGGCTAAGCTCCCAAACGTTGAACCATAGATGCTCAGTGCTATAGAGTCCTATATTACAACAAAATGGATGTTCAATACTTCCAGTTTTTTCAATGGTGATCTAACTAAGAATGGTTTAGTGATTTAAATTATGAAAATTCTATAGTCTACACAAATCCTCTTATAATAATGAAAACTTTGTTTATCTTTTTGCTCAAAATTACTTTCATCTGCAATAGAAAAAAAGAAACAGTTGCTAAGACGAAATAATCGTCTTATGACTAAAACAAAACTAAATCATGATAGAAATCATTTATTTTTATTATTGTTTTTTCTTCTAGCTATGCTCGATTGAATTTTTGTACATTAATTTTCACTCAATGCCTTAACTAAATCTATCATAACGTATTATCTTATCCGTTTGTTGGAGAAAATAATTCAATAATAATAATAATAATTTATCACCAGGTATTCGAAATATTTTTTCTGGTTAGTATTTTTCAGCGAGTTATTTTTCTACGGAATGGAGTTGCTAACCTCATGCCCGACCTTCCTCCTTTCCCCGGGCTTGGGACCGGCAGTGATCCTAATGGTGCTCCAGGGGAAAGCCATCATCTAGAACATACAGGTGTTTATTAACAGTTGTCTATGCAAAATACTTCGGATCTGTTGGCCAGACACTATCAGCAACAACCTACTGAGATCCCAGCCGAGGAAAAAATCAGGAAGAAGTGCTAGAAGTTGATAGGACACACATTGAGAAAAGCGCCCAACTGCGTCACAAGACAAGCCCTCACATGGAATCCTCAAGGCCAGCGGAAAAGAGGAAGACCAAAGAACACATTACGCCGGGAAATGGAGATAGACATGAGAAAAATGAACAAGAATTGGATACAACTGTTGGAGTATGCTGGTCGGTGGCCTATGCTCCATTGGGAGTAACGGTCGTAAGTAAGTAAGTAAGTCATTACAAGCAAATGGGAATAACGAAAAGATACAAAGAGATATACAAAGGAAGACACAGTATATGAAAAAAGCATGTCATTTTATTCTTTTGTAATCTCTTTTATTTCTTGACGTATTTTTGCCGTTATTAATGATGAAAGTCAATAAAAAAAAGATAAGTGAGAAAGGAAGAGAACAACAATATCAATGTAAACAATAATTCCTTTGATTTGATTACATCACACCCGACTTTGATTTATATAAATACTGATAATACTTTTTTACTTGCATCTTTCATTTGCTTCAATTAAATAAAACATAGAATTAGATAGCACAATGAAAAAGAAAAACAAAGCTGTACTGAAGGCATAACGGTGTTGTTTGTCTGATTTTTACTTGTTTTTTTTTGTCATATCACCAACTGGTATATTCAACAAAGAAAATGATGCTTGAATTCATTTAGTTTAGAATAGATAAGTATACTCTGATTAATGATATTCCTTTTCATGTTAATTTTATTAGACTCAATGTAAACAGGAATTGGAATTAACGTATCACAAAGACAGAAGATATTCAGTCATAACTAACATAAAACTTGAGATAAATATGTATTACGACAGAATAACATTGAAAAGATATTTGATATTTGTATCAATGGATTACAAAGAATTATACTGTCTCCTTATGTTACATTGAAAATATGGTTCAATGCATACTGCTCCTCTGAAAATGCATTAAATGTTCTAGCATCTGTAAGTGTATCTTATTCCACAAGTGAGACTATAGGAATAATAAATGTTTAGTCATTCTTATTAGTGAATTCCCTAAGTAAAACCACTTACCTGCTGTTGAACAGTATATCACTGAGTCAAATGACAGATGCATTATGGTAGACCTGATTGACATATTTTGGTAATTATTACTTTGTTTTCCAGTATTCTCTGTTTTCGTTTTACTTTTTCTAGTTGTAGACAACTATCATTAATTCGTTCTGGCAAAGGAAATGACCTTAAATACACCATTCGTAAATCAACAGGCTATCCATTTAAGAAATATTAAAAGTTCCCGGCTGATGCATTGGAGTGCTCTAATACATGTCATAAATGTACTGCCTAAACAATTACTGAGTTAAAATACTTAAAACTGTCTTACATCACATGTTTGTTCTCTTCATCTAATGTTACTATTTATATCAAATTGATCATGCCTGTAAACTTGCGTGAATTCTGTAATTATTATTTTCAGAATATATTATTATTATTTATATTAATAGAAATAAATAAAAAGTATTCATCAAGGAACAATGGAACTCAAGATCCGGAGGGAAACAAAGAAATGACCATTGTGACTGATTCTGAGTTATGTTACTCAATATTAAAACAAGTGAAATAATGAAAATGTTAGGATATTTTCTTTGCAGTCTTTCCTTTGAAAAAAGATAACAGACGACTACACCGTAATTCAGCCATCTCGGTTCACAACAGAAAGGAAGAGAACAAAAGTGACTATCAAAAGGGAGAGTGAAATCAGTTGAACATTGATAAGGGTAACCATCAAAAAGGCCCACATTAATAAAGCTGAGCACTGAAAGCAGGAATAACATTCTTAATGGTATGAAATATGTTTGATTCTTTCTTTGTTGTGGAAGAACTTCCCAAAACGTACAATGCAGGAGTGGCATTGAGGCGTTAGCCAACTTATTAGTGCAGCTTATCCAAGTATATAAAAAATTATTGATGCTCTAAAGAAGTAACAAAATTTAAATGGACTGAAAATCGAACGGTCGGATGCTGGAATCAAGGAACAGTACTTAGAAGGAAAGTGTAAACAGACAGCAGTACGCATAAAACTGGTCGTAGAAGATTACAAAAACAGATCAACACTAGACTATCTATGTGGAATAGCGCATTTAAAAATCCCAAAATGGTTTAGGAAATTTTTATAATGTACGCTATACTTAAATCTATATTAAGTTGATCTTACCTCTTTTTGATACTCTCTTTTGATGAATTGTATCCAGTCAGTTAATATAGTTCCCAGGATTATTTTATCGCAACAATAAATCGCCCTTAAAAGCCCAGGAGTTATCAACGTGTCGAGTAGTCGGAATCCAAATTCTAAATGTCTATGTGACTTCCTTACTTACCAACTTACTTACTTATGCCGATTACTCCTCTTAATCCGTTGAAGAATATAATCAATAGTGCACAACTTCAAGGGTTAAAATAAGATCGCGCAAAGATCAGGAGTTAAAAGAAAATTATGAGATAAAAACCAAATGTGTGAAAGATAATTATCTAAATAAAGAGCATGAGAAAGATGAAGAGTAATTAAAGCCATGAAAGTGATAATAACAAATGACTGGAAAAAATAAATTATAAATAATCAATTATTTTTTCTGATTACCAACAATATTTTCGGGAACACATAGAATAAAAAATACCGAGTATGAAAAGGGCCACGTTTTTAGCATTCATTAAACATTTTTCAAGTATTTTCGAAACAGCCCTCTAAATAGACTACCTTCTAGCTGTTTTATTAAGACTTAAGACAACATAATTAGCGTAATGAAAATAACAATTTGTCATCGAATTGGAAGAATTAATATTTATCCAAAGTGAACTCTTCATTAGACGTTTAGATAACTACATTTTTGGTTGGTCGTAGGGCTGAGAAACAAAAAGCAAACTGAATATATTTCACACCACTGAAAATTTTATTCCTCCTTTCAATGCTCAACTTTATTAATATGATTCCTTTTTATAGTCGCCTATTCGATAGATGCCTTTATTAATGTATGCCCTCTTGCTCGACCCTTGTTGAATGGATACTATACGTCTTACATCTACATCGTCATTTTCACCAACGACTAAAATTGCCTTAATTCTTTCTTCCTGTATTATATCCTTCTGTGTAATCCTTCTTAAATTAACTACTATGAATTCGGTGTTCATCTTGTTGTGCTAATGAGGTATGGCAACTTAGACTGATGCATGTGTATGCCTGGTCCTACAATGTAGCTGACTGGCTGATTGACAGTTTGACAACGATCAATATGGACGAAGTCGAAAAATACAAACTTATACCTGATAAACGAGTTACACTAACATTATGTTCAAAATTGCTGTGAATTCATACATTATATGCACTAGCTTTAATCAAAATACTGTAAAGCCTCTATAGATGATCGACAAATTATTATCTTGAACAACTAAACTATTATTATGAGTAATTAATAAATTATATATGCTACTTGTTATGATAAGTAGTATTTATCAGTTTTCAGTATACGTCATTGTATTTTGTTACTTATACTACGGGTTTTACCCTTATGAAGCAAACTGTCAGTTATGTACCACAAAATACAAGACCTGAAATGACCCGACGTAAACATTAAACTTCACGGTATACAAAACCAGGATATTCGTTGTATAAGTCTAAATAATAGATTTATAACTAATTTAATGAAATTCGTGAATGCAAAATAGATAGCGTTGACAGCCAATATATGTCAAATGGAAGCTTACATATCAGGTAACATAATAATTACATATTAAAGATGTATAAACTAATTCACCGTGGAATATTTTACGAAGTTTCTCATCTCCATTCATTCACTCAATTATAACAGTTTAATCATTCAGTATCAACGTAGAACTTCGTGCATACTTACATCAGTTGGAGTTGCCATACCACATTACCACAGAGATACAATTGTCGATTCAAATACCATAGTGGTAGAGGTAGTAAAGGTAATAGCAGTAATCGAAAACATCATGGTTTGAAGATGTTAGTCAAGGAGTATAATCCAGTGGGATAAATTTGAAATGAACAATGGGAACATGAAGAATTCAGAGGATTAACATTTAGGAGAATTGATTCTATTTGTATTCAATAGTAAAATATCATGAATGCACATATTTGTAAATTTTACCATGATTTGTATTCTATCTTGATAATAACGACTCATGTACCGAGGGTTTCCGATTAACCTATAATACTTGTGAATTAACGAATGATTAGGCTATTCTTATATAAATGGTTCTATGGTAAACTCGATAACGTCAGCTAGTATACAGAACGTTAGAATTTAGCCGCTAACAATAGGAAGAAAATAGACTGTAAAACTTGTTCATCAAGCAGAACAACCTGAAATGATAAAACTCAGTATATGTAGTAACAAAAGCACAATCTTAAAGCATACAGAAAATTAGCTAACTAAAAGTAGAAGCCACCAATCTGAAATCGAAAGCCAAGCAAAAAATCGAATCACAAGAAAATAACTCGCGGTTGAGGCGATTAGTAAGACTGTAATATTATTAACAAAAATTGAGTGGTCGCATTGGTGGTTTAAGTATAATCACTATCATTAATTTGTATGAAACTTATCACTTGAATGTGAAACAAACAAAAAAAGACAATGTTATTTACAATGCCATTGATAGAACTAGATACTCTCGCTAACTGACTTCTAATAATACACATACTTCTTAGTTTCACTCGACCGAATCTGTTCGATTTATAAATGGAATATATATCTTCCAAGAGTACTACTAAAGTCAACCTATGAATTGACTGAGCTTTTGCTCCCAAGCTATCTCATTCGAGAAAATTTCCTTTTCAGTTGATCTCTAACAATTAACAATTCAATTTACCACAGTTTAAACCACCAATTGATGTTAATTAGACTACCGTTTAAAACCTGGGAGCTCTGGATGACCGTTTTATTATAGTATGGGACCCCTTAGCAGTGCTCATCCCCAATCCCACATCTTGGGATCGAGCCAACGACCTACAGTTGCTTTTGGTGGAGTTTTGTTCTCTGAGCTGGATGGTTTGGTCGTGGAGCTTTCATCGTTCTTCTGAACGACATCATCAGCCCAAACTTCAGATAGAAGTGAAGTGTTCGAATTTCTCCGACCTACAGTTGCACATGCGAACGCTTAAACTCGCAACTATTGACCCTTAATCCAACAGTTTTAATGTATAATTCCAATCAAGTCACGATATTACACAACTATGATCTATTTTTCTTCGGTGAATCTATATCTCACATGCAACATGGAAAGTTAAATCATTCAAAACTTAAAAGAAAAAAACAGATTGAATAATTTAATACTAAAAAAAATAACAATTTACCAGTGATTGCAATTTTAGCTGACCATTGACTTGCACCGGCTACAATACTTTTTTGTGCAAATTCTAAAGCATTTAAATGTGTCATTGAATGTACATCAATTTGAAAAACATTAGCTAAAAATTCGAAAATATCTGATCGTTCAGTAATACGTCGTTGAATCAATGCACGTATTGCTTCCATAGCAGCTTGAGCTTTATCTACAGCACCATGACGTAAAGATTTTTCTGCAGCTCCTATTCATTTAAAGATAAGAATTAGAAAGAAAGAGGATATTTATTAGTTGTAAAATAAAACTTATATGTTATTCAATTTTACTACAGAAACTATCCATCTATAGTCCTACAACTCTACTGATTACTCACATTCTGTAAACAATTAACATTTAATGGATATGATAATCATCATTTTTATATGTCAAGCTTTATCAACATGAATTACATTTATGTATCATTAATCGTAAGTTAATAATCAAATGCATTTTTTAAAAATGTTTACTCATTTTGTTACTTATCCAAATGGGTTACACAACTTCACGATGAAACCCATCAGTGTTATTGTGAAGCTAAGTAAATAGTTAGTGTAAAGAAATAGAGTATAATTTAAACACATAGATTGTCTGCGTCTATATGGATTTATGTTATTTCCTCTATAGGTGAACTATATGATAAACTGAATCATTTAGATAGATAACACTGATAAAAAGCTATACTGAAAGGTACAACAAGGTTAAAATATCAACAAAAATACCAAAACAACAGAAGTGGTAATGGTAACAGTGCTAGTAAAATAGATTATGTATGATTTGAGAAAAACAATTTCGTGGAATTAAAGATATTATTAACTAGAACTCAGTATGCATAGAAAAACAAAGAGTGAATACTTCTGTAACACTAGGATTTGTCCAGAGCCATATAATCAACATCTCCAACCACTGATCGTGTTTTCTTGTAAATCTCAATCAGATGATCTGCATCTCTGAACATGGCTCAGCTCGACAATCGATCATTTTATGATTTTTAACACAAGATCTTCCACTTTTCCTCACTAGCTTACTCCTACACCGGCTAAGAACTCGCATTGAGGTAGACCGTGGTTGCATATAAACAATAAAAGGTTCAACTACCATAGTGGATGAAAAAATATTGTCTCACTAGTTCATTAGCCTTTTTTTCTAGTATTGTGTGTCATACAGAATTCCCCACTCAGTAGATACACACATACGTCATAAAAGCTTCGGAGAAACCTATGATCAAATACTAGCAACATACGAATGTTTAGGTGTCAGTCATAAAAAAAACAGAGAAAATCATTGCACATTGTACATTCTCCTCCCTCGCCAGACATCTTGTCTATCTTGTCTAGGCCGAAAGTGATGCAAGATCGTAAAAGCCAACTGAAATTTCCTCATTTTTCCCGAGACTTCATCAAACACACAATCACCTAGACTGACAAGACTTCTTAAATATCACCTATGAATTCATAATAATATGGGTCTAATTGAAAAAGAACCTATTTCTTCAATGTCTTAATACAAACATCTCGTTTCTTTTTCGTTTTCATTCATAGGTTATTGCTATTTCAACCGTTTTTGGATCAATATTTAATAAAGGATCATACTACTTGATCATCGTGCTTGAAAACAATTCAAACAAATATTGAAAAACACTACATTTCTACTATAACGATATTACTATTTAGTATAAATTTCTTTTATAGAAAGTAATAATCAATCAAAGTATAACAAATAAATAGATTGCCTGATATACAAGATAATTCAATCATCTCTGTATACAAGTGAAGTACCAACTTTCAATATGAAACAATTCAATGATTTAATTTTATTTAAGTTGATAAGTTCTTTTTCAATGACAGATGTTTGTGTAACAAAATAAACTGTAACGTTTCACTTGACAATCTATCTAATTCTTCCGGGAAAAAACAAACTAAATCGAAGATAAATACAGTAGTCACTTAAATAAATCTGAGATTTGGAGTGAAATGTTTAATTTTTAATTTGTAGTGTCAATGTAAGTTATTTGGTGGTCTTGAGTGCCGTTAGAGGTATGAGGGCGATTATCACTTCCTGGTTCCCCACACTATGCAAGGGTTCTTCGGTGGTACTTGAAAATGAAATTGGATTAGGGGGGGTCTTAATGACCTGAGAGCGTGACCGCAGTGCCCAAGGAACAAGTGCTTGAGGTCGGCCTAACACAAACTTTTTGTGAGTAATTTTCTTGTTAGCTTCGTACTTGTTGGGACCTTATCACTGGAGACGGATATCTGTGGGATAAGGCCAGGTTCACATTTTTAGGTTTGACGTTTTCTAGCCTCACTCCTCCTTGTGAGAGGGCAGTATTGCTGTTATACTAGTTGTCTGAAGGAAACATCTTACTGTCGTCGCAGCTCTGTACATTTAACAGTACGACTCCGACCTAAAAACTTGAGTTCGCTGCTTTTAGTCTCATTGCTCTTCAGCCAACCTATCTGGCATCATAGGGCTTCAAGGAACAATTGTTCCAGTCAGTATAACTCGAATGGTTCATCACAATAGGCAAGCCCGACCACCACTTCAAGGTAGCAACAACCAAATGTGTTCAAATTCTTCGCGCGAAGACGTATATATGTGCATATTTATGTCAATCTTATGTAAATCTATTGATCATATATGGCCTTAGGCTATTATCAGGTCAGGTTAATGAGTTTGAGAAATTATATAAAGTATAAACTCGATAGTCAACCCCTGTAATATAATTCTTTGAAACTTTTGACTAAAATTGTAGCAGATTTAAGTAAATACTAAACCTTTCCGGCTGATGCATTGGAGTGCTCTAATACATGTCATAAATGTACTGCCTAAACAATTACTGAACTAAAATACTTAAAACGGAGAACCGAAACTTTCAATCATTTATATATTAAAGTGATATTAAAAGCTGAGGAAAGAGTTCCATCCTCGTGACCATTGGCTCTGCTAGAGAAATGTTACTCACTACTTCTATGTAGAGTGAGATTATTTTCACAAAACTGAGAGGTCAAAAAGTGAATGTCAGAAGCTTACATCAGGTTGTTGGATACTGAAGGTCAATTATGAGGAGGTGAAAAACTTTTATTTAAAACCAGTGATATACATGGAATCCAGGAAGCTGAGAGAATGAATAGTGTACAAGACTATTCTGATTCCTTTCTAATATTACATTGTAATGTCTGACAGTTGTCCACTACACTATGGTTTAGACCTTTAAATTCAATTTTCGGAGAATTGATTTCCTGAGGAAACCACTTACTTTGATTGGAGTCCCTAGTCAATATCCTATCCCACATACACACGATAATGTTAATAATGTACAAATAAAAGTACAAATAACTATTGAACGTATTCATTTAAGATATATTTAATAATAGATGTTTGTTAAAAACCTTCACATTGTAGTTATGTTTAAATATTTTACTATTCATATAATTCTAACAAACATCTTCACAATACATTGAAGCAGTTGTTTAAACAAAATCTTCATCATGAAGAAAAGATGAATTCATTTGTTTGCAAATATTATTTCAAATGATAAAACATTAACAACAAAGATGTTTTTGTTTTCATGGTGATAATGTTAACTACCATCTTTGCTTAGATTGTTTATGACTTGAAGCAATATCGAGGCAATCCCTGTACAGAATGCACATATATTGCCAATAAGAGCCTAATCAATTTTAGTCTTAAACATTAATACGATAATTCAAACAAACAATATAAAATGAATCTATCTATGTAATGTATCAACGCATAAATAGTCTTGAATGAGTGTCTCTTTTAAATAAAAGTATAATTCATATAAACAATAATTAAGTTATCCAAAGTTGGTAGACAAATTAATTGTGATTGGTTTATTCAAGTTCAATCAACAACTGTTGCCATAGTGTATGGAAATAAAAGGAAATAATTTTCCAAGGTTTACTGTCTTTAAACAAACAGAGTTTTTATCAAATATTTAGTCTCAGTTGCTTATTGGATATGTCACTGGTTTTCAAAGCTTCAGTAAATAGGTTCGATTCTCCATGTGGATATTAACATTGGAATGTAGGTTCATTCAGATATCAAGTTTCAGGGTGAAAATACCGTTCTACTAGTCTCAGACGAACTTGTAATTACAGACAATAATCATCCAGAATGTCCATATCTCAACTCAGGTGATTCCAGCTTACCTTCATCTGTTGATTCTGAAAGCCTAGTCTGTTTCTCTACTCATTTTCTTCTAGTTTTACTAATAATGTAGGAATATATGAGACTCACAAAGGAGCTTCTTCTCTCAGTTCTAAACTCTGTATAATTCACTTTCTTTCCAAAATACGTTTCAAAGCTGAAAAATTCACTCTTTTCTACCAAACGATGAAAGTTAAATCTAGGGACTACTCGTAAGGAAATATCTAAGATTTGAAGAACATTTTTTTTGGATGGAAAACTGAGATTTGTTTATGAATGACTTGTTGAAAAACATTACTGATACAATCACTTATTAGCTTAATTTGTGTTATGACGTTTATTGTCCAAATAAAACAATTTTTCCAAGTTTCGAACGCTCTACTTCTCAAAACATTAAACGATTGAGGGGAGAAAGCAAAAGACTCTACAATAAAAGGCTTCTGTTGACATTTGGAATTCGAATTGTTTGGTGAGTTAAGAACTTAACATGTGCTCAGAAAGTTGTAAAAACTCTTTAGCTATTGAAACTAATTGGGGAGCTAACAGGCAAAAAACGGCTTAGTGATGATATGCAATTATATGCTTGTCCTTTAAAAAAAGTCTTTTTACAGTTCGATGATCTGATGTTATATTTTCCATTTCTCCAAGTTCGTAGGAAAGTCGCACCGATGTTTTAAAATGTCTAAAGTTGAATAACTCTTCTCCATGTTTAGGATTTGATTGCATTTAAACCATTTTTAAGGGGTTCTGATATTCTGTACCACCCACTAACGACCATTTGCAGTAAATCGTTTTTAACAACTTTCATACTAAAAATGTGAAGTAGAATAAGGGTAACTCTAATATTGAAGAGCATGTTCAATGTTAAGAATGTCAGTATCTTTTATTTGTACAAAATTCTCGGAAAGTTATTACCACTTACACTTCAGTCTTCAATAAATCAAGCGTTAGATTACGAATTTTAAAAAAAGACGCTGAATAATGCATCTGTGAGAAGTATTTTCGATACACTTTTGCAACTATAATTCATCTTTGATTCTGTTATTTAGCTAGTCTGAATGTCCTAACATTTTTGTACTGAGTCATTAATTGAATATCTTTCTTTTCTATTCTCGAAGTGAAGATTATACAGTGCTTGGAGGGAAGTATTCTACTTCTTTATAACCAGAAGTTGGTCTATTTAATTAAGCTCTCCCTTTTCCTTGTTTTTATTGTACGATCTGTCTTCTCTCACTAACAAAAAACAATGCGTGGATGATCCTAGCGTGTGGATGCCAGTCTCTCCTATCATCTTATTCTGTTCTCCAATATCTTTCCCTCTATTTTTGAAAAAAAAAGTTGCTCTGTGCTACGTAGTTTATTAGAAGTTATCATTAGGATAAGTGGTTAATATTTTGACATTCTTACGAACCTGATTGTTGATAGACATCTGAATTCTTACAAACAACTGGAAATTATTACTACATCAGATACAAGAAGTTAACTCCATTCATATTTTTACCCGCCTATTTCTTTTACCAGAAATAGAAATTCATGAGCTCAAGGAAAGATATAAAACCTATAAACTATACACATTAAAAAGTAGACCTTGTAAACATTGATCCAAACTCATTTTATTCACTTTTGTGAAGATTTTTTTTTGGACATATTATAATAAATAAAATGATTGTTATCCTTATTACTATCATATCCTAACCAAGATTGCTGAAAAATGAAATGAACAAAACTGTGATAGAGTGAGAGGAGGGGGGATAGGGACAACAACAACAACAAAAAAAAACACTAATCCCTAAGAGTAATCTAGAGAGTTTGTTTTAATAAACAACATTGTTCAATGATTATTTGTCAACAGTTTTATAAAAAGAATCAATTATTTTTACATCCTGTTTTTGTCAAGTATATAGATATATCTGTGTAAAAATGTGGAAACAAAGTATAACAAACAATCAGATTGTTCATTTCCTGCTATTATCTTTTATTCATTTATTTCTTTATGTATTTATTTAATGATTACCTATAATCTAGGTCATCTGTATTCTAATTAATTCAACTAGGAATTATATGCAGATATCATGTGAAAAGAAAGAGAAAAGAAAAGAGAAAAGAAAAGAGAGAAAAAAAAGAACTTTTCACAATTTTCTTTCTAATATTTAGTTGAAAACTTTGCACTAATAAGTATGAGAACAATGAATAAATAAAGAAGTATTTTATTTACCAACTTAGTGAATACAGCATTCTTAATGTCTAACTAATTAGTATGGACTATAATTGTGTACTTATTAAATTGTACATATGACTGTAGCATACAAAGTTTGATTGCCTATTCTGTAATAGTTTTTCAATAAGTGTCAAATGTAAGTTAAACTCTTTAACTCACTAATCAAGTGTATAGGTTTATGGATTGACGTTTGACGATTATTGATACTAGCCTCGATTCTTCAATATGATATAGGTCACAAAGAATCGGAATAGAGAACTTAATAGGTGAATGTAAAGGATAAGGGATAGTGATGGAATAGTAGTGGAATCCAGTTTGATGCACGTTTCTTCCTATTTGGGACTCATCAGCTGGATATGTCTGCATCTTAGAGTTGATGTTCACTCTGGGACTCGAACCCAGTACCGTTTGCTTAAAAATCCCATCACGTTATTCACTTAGCTACTGAGTCCTGATAGCTACTTACTTGTGTAATACTAAGTGAATTTCATAGCTGAATGTTTAATCTAATAATCAACCATTATTGTAGACATTAATCTTTGAAAAAGAGAATATTTATCCAAATTATTTTATAAAAATATCATTTTAATAATGATTACTAGGAGGTAGATACAGAATGATGTTTTTCCAATAGACAGTTTATGAATCTAACATGAATAAATTATTCATCATTTCGGAATTATATGTTCAGTAATAATATGATTTGAATATATTCTAAGTGTAAGCGATTGTATTAACAAGCTTCAACTGATTTCACTCAATTTCTAATTAAAATCACTTGTTAAACTTATCTGTACTCTTGTACTAATTTGATTACAAAGACTTAAAAAAAAGGAGTATAATCCAGTTCAAAAGTGTGATGATTGACATGTTAGAAAGACGGGCAAACAACAAATTCGAATCAAGTTGAAAGATCAATGAAAATTCAGAATCTCTATATAGGTATTTACAGAAACTTCAAGATTTCTTAGACAACAGAAAGTAGTGACTCTTATCAGGATGAAAATCCTTAAGTTTCAAAATGTGAATATTACCCCTAAGAATAACTAATTCAGTTTTAATACTAACATTTTGAAATCATTCATCGTTATAAAACTTAGCTGCTATTAAAATGAATCAATTTGAAGAAAGAATATATCAAACTGTAATTTTTCAGATTGGTTACTGGCAAAATCATGAAAACCACCAATATGATGACCCGTCATAATGCACTGACTATTCAACTAAAAATCAGATATGAAAGTAGAACTATAGATAAAGCATCGAGAATATATCTTTTATTTATCGATTTATGTGATACAGTAACATTTGATTAGTCAGCTAGGATTTTCTTAAATAAAGTTCACATCCGGATATTTAAATTTCAACGAAACGATCTGTAGAACTTTTAGTTTGCTCACAATAGGCAAATAGTCCAATTGATTGATCAGAGTATTTAATTCTAATGGTGGGGATAAACAATCTGTTGTTTAATGCAAAAGTAAACAGTGATTTCCTAAAATATGAAAACCATACATTGAATATATTATTTGTACATCTTCCTTCAGTTGTCCCTTACACGTTTCATGACGCTTTCAATTACATTGTTATTGAAATTACCCTCTGATTTCTGTTTCCATTCTCTCTAATTCATTATTACCAATATTCTGTTAGAATGTATATGAGCTAGACAAATGTCTCGTCCTCATTAGAATTTTCTGACCACTATTTTGCAACTTATTGACCCAACAGTAACACTTTCACTCTGAGGCTTAAAGTTGATGTTTAAATTCATAAGAGAGCTGTGGATGCACACTACTTTGTGGTCTCAAACCAGGGCAAAATAATTATTCAGTACCTACCGATTTTCAATACCTTTTTATTTGAAACCAGTTTCTAAGAAATTCAATGTAACTACTAAAAATCTATGGCAAATGAAGTAGCAATCATCACGTTGATGCCAGCAAATTCATAATTAAAATAGAATACAGAATCAATTCAATTATATCAAATCATTTAAAATTATTTCAATGCTATCATTAAAACAATAACCTCAATCCTATAGAATATCGCATTGAAATTTCAATTGTTAAACATTGTGACTTGTCATAAATGAAATTATTTTGTCAGTCGATTCCAAATGTCTTAAACATAGATTAAATATTAACAGAATGGGTTTTTTTGTAGAGATTTTTAGAAATTTCACTGGGTAAAATCATGAGTCAATTAAAGCTAGACCACCACGAAATACCTGGAAGCACTGGACGGCCGTTTCGTCCTGATATGGGACTCCTCAACAGCGGGCATCCACGATCCCACGGGATTCAAACCCAGGTTCTACTGGTTTCAAGCGTGAGCACTTAACCATTAGACCACTGAGCCGGCATCCAACGGAGTCCCATACCAGGACGAAACGACCGTCCAGTGCTTCCAGGTTTTCCATGGTGGTTTAGCTTCAATTGACTCATGATTTCAACCAGTGAAATAAATCAACTAGCTAATTAGTTAATTCATAGTGAATCAATAAAAGTATTTATTGAATGTCAAATTATTAGGACAAGCATACTACTAAATTATATAAATAAGTAAGTAACGAAACTAATTGATAGATTATGCATTAATGCACTCAGGAAGGAAATTAACGTACATATTTTATAGCTTAAAAATATTAATCTTCATCAGATAAATATAACCTGTAAATAAGAACTTTTGTCTAAATTTGAACGAATAGTTTCACAACATTTGGGCGCCGAGTTAATGTGAGTCATCAAAAAGAGGAAAAAATGTACTTGTAAAATCTCAGCGATAATTTTGTTGTTTGATTATATTTTCCTTGAAAAAGCTTGGATCAGATTGCCAGGCGAAACGTTGGATTTACTTCAAATTCTTTCGCTGAGATTTTACAAATATATTCTTCCTCTTTAAATATAACCTGATTTCTAGTGAATTACTGATGAATAATATCATCCAATCAAATTAGATCGCAAAATACCCTGGATACAAATTACATCGGTTTTATATTGCGTGCTCACTGACAGTTGACGATTATCGTTGAGAGTAAAAAATAATCCTAGCTGTAAATAACTTAGTTCTACTAGAGGTCCTTCACAACCCAGATAGTTCAGTGGTAACATCTCAGACAGTAAAATCGGGTATCCTGCTACACTACAGCTTCAGTCCCCTCGGGATTGGTAATATGTTTTATTGAAGAGCGCCAAGCAGGATAAAATCTAGATGCAAAATTTTCTGTCAACTACTATCTCAACATAATTCACGCAATGTCGATTCACCTAGACTAGTATCCACATAGTAACTTGGTCGATAAAACTCGTTAAGCACTATAGGTCACCTAATATTAATGATTAAACGTTGTGTGCAGTGTCTTTTATTGTTAGACAATTGAAGATAAGCTACTGATAACCCTAAATCTGGGTTTTGAACTGAATGCTATTCGTTAGCAAGATTTATTAACATTCTTGAGAGAACCGATGCTCTCCATGAAATGAGAGCAGACATGACCCATAGTCACAGTCTGAGATGTTATAGCTTAAATGTTATTGACCACTTCCTTGTCATTTACCAGTCTACCAGACCTTGTTCCGTAAAGATTGCTGTTCTTACATGTATGACAATATTGTAATAACATATCGAAAAGGTTTACCCATTCGGAAGTCAGTAATATAGACAACAATTGGTTGATCAAGCTACATTCTCTTTACGATAAAATGTTTGATTGATCAGTCCTACTCATCAGTTAACTATCTTACAAATCATTTTACAGTATCAGTGCGATTGTCCATCCATCAAAGAATCTCACATAAAAAAGAAAGATGTTCAGTACAAAAATCTGTTAATTTCCGTTTCTGATATTGTATATCATTTTCTAATACTTTAATTCATCAAGTTATTTAGTTGAAAAATACTGAATGTGATGTCATTTAACATCTGATTGTTACTGATTAAATCCTAAGTAAACTGTTCCTTCTTACATTTGAAGTCAGTCAGTCAGTCAGTCAGTAACAACGTAGAACTTCGTACGTACGTACATCAGTTCGAGTTGCCACACCACATAAGCACAGAGATGCAGTTGTCGATTCAAATCCCGTAGTGGTAGAGGTAGCAAGAGTATAAGCAGTAATCGGGAAGATTAGGGTTTGGAGATGTTATTTAAAGAGTATAATCCAGTGAAATAAATTTGGAAAGAGGAAAAAAGGGACATGGAGAATTCAGAAGATTAGAATTTGGGAGAACACAGAGAGTGGATGCACCTGCGCCATTGCAAACGATTTTGAGCCATGTCATTCAGGGTCTCTAATCATCGGTTGCTATCATCTCGTGGTTCCCAACCAGGTAGTCTACACCTACCAACATGACTCATTCCACTTGTCAGTGACTTCATGGACTTGTGCCATGTTTTGGTTTGGCCGCCCCTAGCTTTCTTCCAACCTACTCCTATACCACTGAACATAGCACGTCGAGGCAGTCGGTCGTTGGACATGCGTAACACGTGTCCCAGCCACCTCAACTGATGAAGTTTCACTACTTCATCAATTGATTTGCTATCCTTACCTAGTACCCGTTTCCTAACAACTGTGTTACTTACTCGATGGTCCCATGATATACGACCAATGTTTCGAACACACCTATGATCGAATACTAGTAGCCTACGAATATCCTCTACTCTTACCGGCCATGTTTTACTGCCATAAAGAAGGACGGAACGAACTGCTGCGCAGTAAACTCGTCCTTTGGTTGATAGACGGATATCTCGCCTACACCATTAATGACGCAAGTTGGCAAAAGCTAGTCGAGCCTTCTGTATCCGTGCTGAGATTTCGTCACAAACCAGACCACAAGGGCTGATGAGACTTCCAAGATAAGTGAAGCGGTCGACACACTCAACTACTTCACTCCCTATCACTAGTTCGGGTGTCGATGTAACCCAATCCTGAAGCAACATTTTGCATTTCGAGGGAGAGAATCGCATCCCGAACATGCTTGCATTGTTGCTTAGAGTGGTCAGAAGACTCTGCATTTTGTCAGCGTCTTCGCCAAATAAAACTATGTCATCTGCATATTCTAAGTCAACAAGTGAACCTCCCGGTAGAAGTTCAACCCCTGGAAATTTAGATGAGGAGAGTGTTATCTCTAAAAGTACGTCGACCACAAAGTTGAACAAGAATGGGGAGAGTGGACAGCCCTGACGAACACCACTTGAGGTAATCAATTCTGATGACAGTTCGCCATAAGCTCTCACTCTACCAGTTGTGTTCTAGTAGAGAGCCTTTATAAGGTTAATGTACTTCTTTGGTACTCCTTTCAGTGACAAACACTGCCATAGAACCTCACGATCAACAGAGTCGAATGCCGCCTTTTGAAACGTAAATTTATAGGGAATGGTTGAATTCTTTATGGGTTAGTTGCTAATAAAAGGAAATAAGAAGTAGTAGATATAAGCAATAATTGAATTTACATGGAAAATTATCATACTGTTTTCAGCACATATTTCAATGAGACAATCATCCATTGTAGATCTTATATTTTTAACCACAAAGACCACAGTGTACTCTGAGAAGAAGAAAAGTAACTTTTTTTGGAAGGAGAAAAAAGAAGAAAGCTATTCTATAATGTTTATGAACAAGTAGATATTTGTTACAATAAATTTTCCTTAAGGGAATGGATAATGTTCCAAAATTAGATTCATTCGAGATTTAGAATGATATGGTCATCAAGACTATCACTTACACACCGATACACATATCATATATTGGTAATAATAATAAAAACGTATCGAGAATGAAACAGTTAAAGAACATATATGTGAAAGCCTTTTACGATTCTATTTCGTTCCAGATTATTTTATCTCTTTTGTGTTTTTTGTGTCATTGAGCTGATATTTATGTCATATTACTCGAGATATTTGGTAATAACGCACACACACACACACAAAGATTTATACTTACAGCTGGCCTAATTTTAAGGTTAACAGTAGAAAAGAACAAATCAGTTGAATGTAAGTAGGATTAAGTGGAATTCATTAAAGATTTTCAATACAGTTTTCTAATGATATCTACTTATTTTGTTGATTCTATCATGGTCAGTTTTTGCTTTTAGTCATGAAAAATTAAATATGTCTACTTTAACTGGCGGCCTGCTTGAGTATCTGAGCTACCTGTTCCTGCCATCTGGATATTTCAACAAGTTATCTATTTTAGTTTGTTTTAATACATCATTATGTTTATTAATGGCATAACTTATTCAGGTGCGTTTCGCAAAAGTGTACAGCCTTTCGTTGTCAAAGTTACAAACAGACCAATAAGTGATATTGTGGTCGCTAGCAATATGCAGTAAAAAGAATATACATTATTCAAATGTTCATTTACTGGACTGCTAACATCTAACTGGCGATCACTCAATATTTATCGTCAGGATCGACCAAGAAGTAAGAGACGGAAATTTGTTGAAATACTTTGTGCTGAGAATTCTATATTGTACCAAAACTATAATATTGAATAAAGCTAATAATTTTAATATTGTAATAATTAAACTATCAGATAGTTCTACTTCATATTGTTTTGATTACCATTGGAAATTTCGCAGTTCCGAGGTTCGACCCCATGTGAACTAGTGAGACGTCATAGAAAAAAACTAGCACAAACCATTTATCCATTCATCATTTATTTCACTGGTTCTTCAAGATAGAAACTAAATACAATAATTTGTACGAACATTAGTCAACATTCATCTTTTCTTCAAGTATAGATATGAATATACATATTGTTTTTCAAGAATCATAAAAACGATTCAAAAAGAGTGATTAGTGACAGCCTACTTATGCAAACGAATTTTCAAAGTTTATTATAATAAGCATCAAACTAATCGTATGTTAATGAATTACTTGGATTCTGATTTATTTAGGTGGCACACTTACTTGATTGTTTTCTCATCTCACTTAAATATAAACATAAATATACTACTGTCAACTTTCAAAGTCATACAGCAATTATCTTCCCAAACGTGAAAATTAATCACTTTATTATGATATATATGTATATGGAAATAATATACTCACTTTGTAAACAATCTGCATTTAATAAACGTTTACATTTATCATGACATTTAACACCACATTCAGTACATCGTAATCCTTGCCTGGCTACACCCCATAATAAGCCTTCACATTCATAACAATAAGTAGGACTGGTAGCACTAAACAATTGAAAATTATGCGGTGTATTACTTGATATGGGATAAGCCAAGGCTTGTAATGTTTTACGATAAACATGCATTTTCTAAAATATAAGGAAATATTCAACAGATAATTAGGATTATTTTGACGAATAGTAGTAAAGAATGATCTATAAAATAAATATAAATATTTTCAGTATGTGTTTGTGGAAATTACAGAATACAGTCGTGATCTGTAGCTATTCTTCATAATGTTGTAGTACAAATGAGAATAGCAGGACCTGACAATATACCAACTGAAGCACTAAACTCAGACATGAAAGTAACTACAACTATGATTCACCTTCTCTTCAGGAAGATTTAGGGGGAGAAAAAAGTACCACCGACAGACCGGAAAGAAGGAATCTCATCAAGATACCAAAGTAAGGAGATCTGAACAAATGTGAGAACTACAGAGGAATCACACTACTATCCGTACTTGGAAACGTTTTCAATAAAGTGTTGCTGGACCAAATGAAAGACTCAGTAAACGCCCAACTTCGAGATCAACAGGCTGGATTCCGAAAGAAGCAGACATGCAAAGGCCAAATCGCGACACTACAGATCATTGTTAAACAATCGGTTGAGTGAAACTCGTTACTATACATCAACTTCATTAACTATGGAAAAGGCGTTCGACAGTGTAGATAAGAGAATATTATGGAAACTTCCTCGACACTATGAAGTTCCTGAGAAGATCGTCAACTTATCCGGAACTCATACGACGGACTACAGTACAAGGTCGTGCATGGAGGACAGCTGACAGATGCATTCCAGGTAAGGACTAGAGTCGGATAAGGCTGTCTACTCTCCCCTTCTTCTTTCTTCTGATGGTCGACTGGATTAAGACAACCTTGACGGAATACAATGGACAGATCAGAACCAATTAGATAATTTGGTCTTCACAGATGACCTAGCCCTCCTGTCTCAAAGACACGAAGAACTGCAGATAAGGACAGCCAGTGCAGCAGCAATCTCTGCACCAGTAGGCCTCAACATACACAAGGGGCAAACCAAGGTCCTCAAATACAACACGGAGAACGCCGATCCAATCACTCTTGATGGCGAAACTCTGGAAGATGTAGGATCCTTCACGTACCTTGGAAGCACCATCGATGAACAAGAAGGAAGTGATACAGACGTAAAGGTGAGGAATGGCAAAGCAAAGCAGCATTCCTACAGTTGATGAACATAAGGAAATCGAAACAAATTTCAACCAACATCAAAGTCACAATCTTCAATATGAACGTTAAAACAGTTCTACTGTACGGAGCTGAAACTTATAGAACTACTGCAACCATCATCAAGAATGTACAAGTACTTATAAATAGCTGTCTACACAAGATATTCAATATCCATTGACCGGATACCATCAGCAACAGCCTACTATGAAAGAGGACAAACCAGTTTCGAGCTGAAGAAGAAATTAGGAAAAGACGATGGAAATGGATTGGTCATACATTACAGAAATCATCGAACCGCATCACGAGGCAGGCCCTAAATTGGAATCCTGAAGGAAAGAGGAAAAGTGCAAGGTCAAAGAACACATTACGTCGGATAATAGAAGCAGAAATGAAGAGAATCAATAGAGATTGGAAAGAACTGGGAAAGACTGCTAGGACAGAGTTGGATGGATAGCGTTGGTGAGCGGCCTATGCTCCTCCACGAAGAGTAACAGGCGTAAGTAAGTGAGTAACAAATGAGAATATCCATTCCTGAAACTCTCTAGTCGACTTCATATATATCAGTGAACTATGATATTTTCAACTGTAATCATATGTTATTTCATATTTCTGCTTTGTTGTCTTGATATTTAAGTCGACCACCTGTTATTCAGATGTATTCCAAACGAATCAGCATAACTACTCATGTTCTTCTTAATGATCGATCCGAATAAGTTAACTAGTTCGGGGTCTTTTATAGCCATCGCTTCTTAGAATGGATGATATAAACATATGCAAATTTGTTTGCAGTTTATCTAGTTTCACTCACGAATTACTAAAAAACTACCATTATCTAACATCGACCAGTGTAAGGGAATCCACAGAAAACATGAGTCAAATTATATCCCAATGAGTATAAAAAATTGTATTTCTAACGTTTCGTCACTTAATAAAAGAAAAAATTGTTTCCTTTGAAACTTGTGTTAATTTAATACCGTTATTTATCTACTCTGAAGAAGGGACTTGCATTAAGTCACGAAACGTCAGAAGTTCAGTTTTTCTACTCATTGGGATATAATAAAAAATAAAGTTACCATTAACTTTCTACCCGATGCTCAAGCGATTCGAAACTACCAAGTCCAACCTTGGCATCGATGATTCAAATTACTTTTCAGATAATCTACCTAACATAAGTAGTAATGTCATATAAATAATAGCGCAATATCCTAGATTGATTGAGGTTAAGCATTAATACTGTTGGATTTCGGCTCAGTGGTCTAGAGGTTGTGTTTGAACGTGAGTGTGAAGACCCTAGGTTCGATTCCCACGTTTGCGATCGTGTTTATCTATTGCTGAGAAATCTGATACTATGACAAAACGATCGTCCGCTGCTTCCAAACTTTCAATAGTGGTTTAACTTAGATCAGTTAATGATTTCAATGAAATTCAATAATCTCTGATGTGTGAGCGAGAATGATAATGATTGGTTGTTTGCTTAGTCAGGCATGTAGGTAGACTGACAGGTGTCACATGAGTTATATATTCCCCTATCCTTATTATTATTAATCACTTATTATTGATTGTTCATTGTTGATGGGTCGTGTCGGGTTTTGGTGTGGAAATATATTTACGTTGCGGTCAGGTTAATCACGTGTTCTTGATTTGAGTTGTGTTGAAGTCCTGTAGAATAAACACTGGGAGGGAATCTAGTGTAGATATTCGTCTAAGGTCAATTAACGTCCCATACGTGTAAACGCGGAAACCGAACCGTTATAACATTAGACGAAGTAAAACTGTGCGTTATAAAAATCTCCATAACTCCATACTACATATAACATTCTGTTAGTTATCTACTGATATCTCCCATGACTGTTTATTTGATTGAAGTCGTCTATAGAAAAAATGAGTTGATTTAGAGGTTTCAGATTACCTAGATTCGGTAAGCAATATTCTCGTCCATTATAAAAATCTGCCAATTACCTACAAAGTCAAGCATTTAACATCAAGCACTATTGTAATCAACCTGGGTAGGGACAATGAAAACTTATTCAAATAAATTTTTGTATGAATTGGCCTAATTCAAGCTACGTATGCCGTCCAAAAAAGTGTGATCACTCCAATTCCGGTTGCGATATAAAAAGAACTATTATAGCTTGCATCATTGACTGATATTAGTTAAATTACAGCTGAAAACTGCGAAGCACTGGGTAGTTATTTCCTGCTAGTATGAGACTTCTCAGCAGTACACATACATAGACTAACCAGATATCAAACTCAGGGTTCTCAGGTCCCATGACAAGAGCTTAACAATTATCAAGACGCAGTAGCGATGCAGTGCTACCAAGTTTCCAGAAGCTTTTTAAGATTAATCTTTGATGTAAACCATAAAATTTAACAATTTTCACAAATAGTCAACAGAAAAACAATTTATTTAAAATAACTTCCTACCAATTCTTGATCTGTCAGTGTCCAACTGGTTAGATTAGACGACAAAGATGTTAATGTACGTTTCTGTGCCATTGTCTAAATTAGAACAAAGGAAAATTGGAAAGTAAAGCAAGCTAAACTTTGAACTACACATCACATTAATGCACAGAAAGCTATGCAAAATAAAGTTCAAATTTGTTTTTAACATAGATCACTTATCGAGTCAGACTATTAGATGAAAATTTCATCTTTTTCATTCCCTTGTACTTAGGCGTTTAACAGGTTGACATTTGAATGATATTTCATTAGATAACTAATTTATCCATCTTATTATTTATTCAAAAGTAGGGAATAATAATGACTTAGTTGTGTTTCTGTTTTGGTAATTCAGTATGATTACAAGTTCTGTTAGCATAATTGTCAACTTTTCTTCTGTTCATGTTAATAAAATCTCTAATTTTTTCCTTTTATAATTTATAGTAATTAACTACTAACACTTGTTTATGCAGTTTCCGACTTCCAGTGATGTGTGGAATAATTGTCATTCGACCTAGTGGGTTTGATCTTAACCGTCATGTACATCTTTCAGTGGTAGCACAGTGACTAAAACCATTGTCTATCTACTACTAATACTACTGTAATGCACAAGGATGTATGTAAGTAGTGTGTAGCTAAATGGGGTGTCGAAGTTGCAATTCTTGTGATGACATTCAGTGCATCGAAAGCACGACGTTGGCAGAACAAATGGAGACCAGACGAGAAGATAGTTCAGATGGCAAGAAACACTGAAAGATGCAAATAGATGATGGATACTGTGTATATGTATTACGTAAATACTTTGTAACTTCTTGAAATAAACGTATATTCCTCCAGCCTAATGTCGTGTTTTACACTACTACTGCTTGAGCATCATATTAGTAAGGAAAAACCGTCACCCAAAACACAATGCTTAAAATCACCTTCTTGAAACAGTACATGTTATGATGAGTCTTGTTTACTTCCCAATGAAGTGTTATTGACTTTGATATACCATTAATGAGCCAGTGCAGAACTGCTTACAACAAGAAAAACAGAAAGTGCCTGTTTCAAAAAGGGCAGTGATTTAGTACTAGTCGTGGTTAACTTGGCTTTTGTGTAATTGTTGCATCCAAACTATGCTTGGTCTACATTGACTTGAATTATTTCGGTTAGGGTTTGGGATTCTCCCAAATCCTCCTCGAGGCACTTTTTTCTACCGAGTTCTGGCTTTGGCCTTCAAGAAGATTTACGGTGACTGCACTGGTAACACGAATACTGGCAGCAAAGAATTTATCAGTGTTGTGCATGTTGTTGCGGAACTTGCCAAACACCCGAATGTGATTCACGGAAAAGTAAAATCTCCTTTGAAGCTAATGAAGAGTGAAATAACACCTAATGTTTGTATTCATGATTCTAAAGAAGAAATTGAAGACCCCGATAAAACTGTCAGTGTTCCTAATGGTTCCGATGAGACTGTCTTGTGTGACGAAAAATGGACAATCATGCGGAGATAGAGGAGAGAGAGAAAAAGCCACAAGCAGTACCCTCTTGGTTGGTAAGTCTCCGGTATACTCACATTCTGAGTCACAAAATATACTGCGAAAGTCTAGAAGTAAGGCGGAAATTCATCATAGCGTGGCTGGAAAAAGCTGAGTCTCATAGAATATTATTGTAAGTAAATTTCTAGAACCAAACGACCGTGATCCAAAAATCAGACACACTGACGATTTGGAATAGGTCAGAGCATTTATTTATTAACTGAGCCTTGTCTGTTTAACCAATGTTTTTTCGAAAAGAATGAAAACCCTATAGACAGTTAAACATCGATTAATTACGAAACTTTTGACATTATTCTGATTAAATTGATATCACTTCTAATATTTTATTCCATACTAGAATAGTGATTGTTAGTTGAAATCAAGTAAACTGGTCTCCTCCTCTGTTAACACAACAGTTCAACAATATTCGATTATTTGTTCCTGATTGAAACTGATCGAACGGTATAAATATCTGAATTTCTTAGTGAATAGATAATCATCGAATTAGTGAATCACCATATCACCGTACATTATTCCTTCAATTATTCAATAATTTCTCAAGTAACCTATGTTTGTCTCATTATATTTCCCACACACATTTCCATACAAAGAGAGAGAGAGAAGGGAATGGAAGGTGAAAGAAAATGCAAACCTACTGTGAAGAAAAGTATTCTATCTGAAGAGATAGGTATCTTTACTTGAACAAGTATTTTTAATGGTTCATCAATTAAAAAAAAAGAAAACAAATTTCAATTAAAATAAACCGTAGACAAACAAGGAGGGGAGTGTGGGTTTTTTTAAGTGTCTATTCATTGTTCTATTTCAATCCTTTTTTAGATTGGAAGAAAATGTTACTTTTATGTTACATTTTTTATTATTTTAACATTGTAGTTTACATAGTTACTAATCGTTTTAAGTAGTACAATTGAGAATTGTATAAACTGTAGATGTTTTTATCCCTTGAATTACTATTTAAAACTATTTTTTAAAAATTTCTGCATGTTCTTTTGTTTAAATGTAAATTATATTGAATTTCAAAAACAATTTTGAATCTTGATCATTATCTCACGCTCTGAGCCATGTTGGTAGATGCAGACTACTTGGTTGGCGTCCGTGTGACTATTTTAATCAATGGTTGGACACTCTGGGTGACATGGCTCAGAATCGATCACAATGGTGTCAGTGTATACACTCTTTGTTTCCCCTTAAACCATGAGATTAAAATCACTTTATATCTTTCTTTCTAGCAACTAATTCTTTTTTTCTGTACTGTATCCTTACATAAAATCTTTCTTTTTTAGATATTACCATCACTGAATTAAGTACTTCTATGAATCCGGTGTTCATCTTGCTGTGCTAATGAGGTATGGCAACTTGGACCGGTGCATATATGTGCTTGTTTCTACGTTGTAGCTGACTGACTAAGAAAAATTTATTTCCATGAGATAAAAATGCCGTCTACACATAACCATTAAGCTAAATTTCCATAGAGTCAAGACTCATGAACAAAATGAACCGAAAGAACTTTCAAAGTACTAAGTTCAAAGCGAATCCTTAATCAATCTTATCTGCACCTTTTTGAGGTCATTTGTAGTTACGTTTAGAAACTGCGCAATATTATGTTCTGGTATTTTACTAAAACTCTTGAAACGTTGACTAAAGGTTCAAGGACGTGAGAGTTTTTTCTTGTCAATTGTGGGATGAATACGGCAACAGAATTAGCGGATCTTTTATAATACAGAAAAAATTTATACAATCATTAAACAATTTACTTAGACAGATTTTTCCTTTAGTGTATGAATATTTTCGTCTTTGTAGTCTTAATTAATCAACGCTAAAATCAATCCTAAAGATTACAGGCACACCTCGCTCTTAAGTTCTAATTAGCCTGAAACTTAGTTTAAGCAAGTTTTTCTGTTGACTTCTTCTATCTCAACATGATAGATTCAATATGAAGTAACTTAGACTAGTGATTACATTGTAACAGACTATAGAATTTGATCAGAAACATGAAAAGACTAGACATACATAACACTGGTCACTACACAATGGTCAATCAATTGTAATAAATTATTTAACATATTGTTATTTAAAATGCAACATAAAAATGTTATCATTGAATGACTTGAATGTGTTATCTTCCAACAACAAGTATATAATATAGCTAATCTTAATTAGGCTTAAGATAAACCTATAAATAATGTTCACAAAAATAACACATTCATTATCGAAACAAAACCAATAAATACACAGCATAATATAGACAACAGATTGTAACTTACTCGTAATACCTAGTGTTTGGATAAAATGAAATCAAACAAAAATGAAATTAATTGATGATAAGGGAGAGAGACGAGGTTAATAATAATAATAATAATAATAATAAACAGGAAATTCACTTGGTGTTGTTTTACTTGTATCTTCCCATTGTTATTTAAAACTACAATTGATGTCACATGTTGGCATATATGCATCCTGTGCAGGTTGCCTCGATATAGCCTAAAGTCACAAGCTTTCTAAGCAAATATGGAGAATGGAGAATGCGATGGCATTCGGAGCGAACGGTACTGGGTTCGAGTCCTGGAGTGAACATCAGTTCTAGGATGCAGGTACATCTAGCTGACGAATCCGAAATAGAACGAAACGCTCGTCCTGGATTCCCCTGCTAACCACTATCCATCTTTGCTTATAAACAGGAAGTGCTCGTTAAATTTAATGCAAAACCATCGTGTTTTACCCTTTTCCCTTCTAATATTCTTTACGTAAAATGACAACAATAGTTCATTGAATTATTTGATGTTATTAACATAAATTTTTAATTTATATTTAATACCATGGTTTAGTAATAATGAAATCTTCAACTGTATTGATTTTCAGATATTTCAAGGATTTAACTGAAGAGATTTTTAATGAAGATTAGTTTAAATCATAGTTTGATTTAGTTACAGATGATCTCTGTAAGGATACTATTGGAAATCATGGAGTACTAAACAGGTGCTTAGTCCTGGTAATGAAGCTCTTTAATCATATGAATTCACGATTCTGCTTAGGATAAAACTCAAAATCTCCAGCTCTTTCAGCAAACTTTTGAACATTAGAATGACTGGGTTGGTTTACGATGTTATAACTTCAACGTTAATCAATTTATGATATAGTGTAGGTGTTATAACGAGACAGATGTTAGGAAAGTTGAAACTTTCGCAGCGGATTGATTGATTGATTGTCACTATACGTTTTACTATTCCTTACTTATTTCTTATTAATTATGTACTGTTTGTTTAATACTACCACTTATGGTATGATTATCGTTAAAGTATGATTTCTAATACGGTGTGCTGTGTGATCAGCAAATTCAAGCCTGTTATTGTATGCGCTTTGAGTCATGAATTGAAATGAGTACAAAAAAGATTTATTCTGCTTTTCGTCTTAGTTTTTTAATTGACTATTTCGTTAGAAGGAGCTCATGGTCCGATGAGAGTTAATCTCATAGATTATTGTTCATTGCTCTGTGTGTTATTCGATACATAGGTCACCGGCCCTACTGAAGATATGATACATAATCTTGATTAGTGTCTCAAGCCATAAGAGTGAAGAACATCCAATACGACCTACAACATCTGTTTCACTCCTGACCCTCGGTCGGGCGATTTCGTGAATTGATTGAAGTTGGTCATTAACATTGTTGGATACCAGCTCATTGGTCTAAGAGTTAAGCTTTCAGGTGTGAGACCAAACGGTTCTGGATTCAAGTCTCACGTGCAGGACTATGAATGCGCACCGCCTGCACACTTGGATGAGGCAAACGTCAAGTGCTGCCAGGTGTTCACTGGTAATCTACCTCATAATTTCAATCAAATTCAAAATCTCTAAAGATTATCCATTACATTAAAACACAGATATATAAACAAAGAATATCCTTTTCAATAAATCATCTTCAGTTTCCAAATTAATAATCCAAAAAGGTGCTCAAGTTTAGCGAAAAATACATCGTATAAAAATTGTAGCATATGAATTTAGAATTCTAAAATAAAATAAAATCAATGATGCTCATTTCTGAGGATTCCCATACTAGGACGAAAATGCCGTCCAGTGTATCCAGGTTATCAATGGTAGGTTCACAAATTGATCAATTCATGATCTTAATCAAAACTGAACAATCTCCATAACCCTATTCTGAAAATCGCTAACGTTGGATGACTAATATGAAGCGTTGACTTGAATAAATATGGTCAATATGGGATAAGAGAGATATTAATGTAATTACAAATTAAAAATCATGTAATATGTGGTATTATATAAATTACGTACAAATTAATAAATAGACATGGATACCAAATAAATTTCTCAAAATATTTGCAAGTATTATACAGATAATAAGAATATGTGACTAAGATAAGTTTAAGCTATGAACATACAAAAGGAAGTTTATATGAACATGAATCGAATTACGTTAGCATATCATCAAATGATCATTATAACCTATTAGATCAAAAGTTGGCCATGGTAAAAGAAGCGATTAAATATATTTTTAAAAAATCCAAATAGCTATTGTTTCAGTCGTCTAAAAGATTCTTAATCTGATGAATCGAGGTAGATTGTTGTTAACACAATATTATTACTGTAATTGATTGCTCCATATTGTCTACATAACCGGTTTATACTAAATCTACTAGAATCAAGTTGTCAACAGTTTTAACTATCCTTTTCCTTAATCAAACTAAGAGGTGCTTACAAGAGAATGTAAACACTTATAATACACAACGCATCATTTATCTATTTTAATTTTAATTTTAATTCTTCCAATGATAATTGAAACTTTTCATAAATAAGAAGAAGAAAACGAAAAAAAATTTTTTTCTCATTTGTTACCAGTCATAAAAACATTAATTATTTTTCTTAGAAAATTTATCACAGTTGACAGGAGTATTTGAAAGTTGGCGCGGTTTGTTTTTTTTACAAAAAAAATTTGATTAGTTTAAAACTCAGTAGGAAACAAAAGATTCAAGGGGGGGGGGAATTTATTACTTCAGTTATTATTATGATGTAATAAAATGAAGGGTATATCACGAAAGGATTATAATTTATGGTTTAAAATAATAAGATTTAAAGTAGCGTTTGTATGATTTTCATTTATTCATAGGATTAAAAAGTATTTTATACCATTTTATTGATTAAAGGGTATGATGAAAATCCTCGATTTAATTCCTAATATGTGTTACTAACCCTTTTTTGAACGTAATAAAAGGCGGCCTGCTTGAGTATCTGAGCTACCTGTTCCCGCCATCTGGATATTTCAACAAGTTATCTATTTTAGTTTGTTTTAATACATCATTATGTTTATTAATGGCATAACTTATTCAGGTGCGTTTCGCAAAAGTGTACAGCCTTTCGTTGTCAAAGTTACAAACAGACCAATAAGAGATATTGTGGTCGCTAGCAATATGCAGTAAAAAGAATATACATTATTCAAATGTTCATTTACTGGACTGCTAACATCTAACTGGCGATCACTCAATATTTATCGTCAGGATCGACCAAGAAGTAAGAGACGGAAATTTATTGAAATACTTTGTGCTGAGAATTCTATATTGTACCAAAACTATAATACTGAATAAAGCTTATAATAATAATAATATCAATAATGAGATTTCTTATGGCCATTCAAGATTATCTGTAAATCATAGATTCACTTATCTAAAAATTAAAGAAAATTGTTTATAAACACATTGAAAACTTCCTTTAATGGAGGTTTTAAGTTTCGATGCAAACTATAGACTTGTCAATATATAAGAGAAGAAAATGAAAACTTGGTTATAATTTTGTAATAGTCATACTATAATTTGATTTGATTAACAAATCAAATATACAATTGTGTAATTCATTCATTCTCTATATTCACTGGTGGCTTGTCTGTTGATTAGCACACATTCCCAATATATTTCATATTAGACCTTTTAGTATCATCATATGATGAATTTGTCACACAACAGGATCTGTCTACGTATATGTACAACTTGTTTGACGAGATTCACATGGGGCTTACAACTTCTTTTCACAACCATTATAGTAGTTATTACTATAAAGAAGTAGCCATGAAAAGTCGACTAAAATTAAAATTAGTTATTAAGCAAAGATGGATAGTGGTTAGCAGAGGCATCCAGGACGCCTGTCTCGTCCTATTTAGGACGCGTTAGCTGGATGTATCTCCATTCCAAAGTTGATGTTGACCCCGGGACTCGAACCCAGTACCGCTGGTTTCAAATGCCATCGTGTTGACCACTTAGCTACTGGGCCCTGGTGGCCACCTGCTTGTGCAATGGGGTATGAAATTTATCGTTCAACTATAAAAATCTCGCCTCGGTGAATAACATTAAAACAAAAATTGAGAGATGTAAACCGAAGACTAATGAACTTCAGTGATAATAATTGATTTATATTAACACTAACAATAATTCGATAATGAAATTCAGAATGAGTTAGAACAATGGGAAACTTTATTTTCTATCGAATTCAAATGAGAAGACACATAATCTTCAGTATTAAAAGTTTACAATAAACAAACATTCAAAATTAAATATATAACTTACTAATATTATTAATATTACTATTATTAGTAGTACTAAAAGTACTAATAGGAGTAATAATAATGTGATTGAACTTTCATAATTATTACCTAATTACATTTTGTTTTCTCTTATAATTAAAATTATTCAACTCATATACTAGAAATAGACTAAACAATAAATGAGATCTTATATAGTAATTATTGTGTTTTTATTTTCTTGCCAATAATTACTATTTCTAACTGTCATAATGAATTTTGTGTAGTGAACATTGAAGCACATTCATTTAGTTTTCACCAAACTGAATTCTTTTTTAACTCAATAAAGTATTATCTTTTTGTCTAAATTGAATTGAATTGATAAATTTTGATTATGGAAATAAATGTTGAGGAAATGTTGAACTGGTGAAAGAATAAAGAACACTTAGCCTAACTGAGTTTATGAACACAGAATGTTAGAACAGATGATCTCAAGCAGTGTGTATATAGCTAAGTGGTCGATTGAATTCGATTAGCGGTAAAAATGAAACAAAAATGTCGTGGGTGACTACTCACTGATCAATAAATGTGTCTCAGCCTTGTAGCAGATTAGTTACAGCGCAAATGGTTCAGTGATAAGATAGCTGACTATAATACTGGATTGCATGAATTCAAGTCTCATAAAAAGCATTTATCCCTACGAGATCCTCAGCAAAGCATTTTGATAAGTGTCAACCGGCAAGAAACTTAAATTTACAGATTCTTCTCAAATGTTTCTAACTACTTAATGGACAAATTGTTTTCTTTTCGAAATAACAATGGAATGTGAAAACCGGTGAACACTCATGAGGTCTCCTTTATTAAGACGAAATAGCTATCCACTGCTCCTTGATTTTCTGTGGGATCCCAAATGAAGTCAAATATTACTAACAAATTGAACTGGTTTCCACGAAATTTGTACATGAAAAAAATAAAATTTAAGAAACTCATGAGTTACTGGCAACCTTACATAGTTGTATAACGTGTAATTTAACGGAACAGTTAAGATACTAATCCCCTCTCCCTATATATACTACTGAACCGTTTAGCTATTTGAAAATCAACTATGCTCACAAGGTGAATAAAATTGTATTCTTTATTTGAAGATTAAACAATGTAATCCAGGCACTTATAATTAAATATACTTTTAAGAAGGTGAAGCTTATCGATATATTAAAATTGGATAATTAGTCTATCAGTAAAAGGTTTTGATAGGTAAGAACGAAACCGATATGTCTGCCACTCGAACTCTTGATACTGACTTCCTAAACGCTTACTATAACCCAAAAATATTTCCATGATTTAGCTCCGAACACCACAGAATAGGCAAAAATAAGAAAGGATGCTTTACTTCAAGGCTAATTAGTGTACAGAAAACAACGGCACTTCTAAATTTATTAGTGACTGTGATTCTCTGAAAAGTTACACTAGTGTACCAAATTTGATAACAGAGTAAGTAATCATCCAATAAAAGTATAACAAATACTTCGTCAATTTCCTAGACGTTTTATCAGCACGTGTGCTGATTATACAAAATGTCCTCAGTCTAATCCTGGCTCTTGATGACGTCATTGAGGAATTCTGCAGAGAACCCACTTAAAAAATCTTGATTCAAAAATCATTGAACGGAATTCATAAATCAACCTACTACATCTCCATGTTCTGTTTGTTAAGAAAAGTTACTGTGTCAATATAAAAATGTTCAGATAACATAACTTGACTTTTAAAATTTTCGGTTTTTGAAAATTGCTTCATACTAATTCAGAAATGTTTTCTATGAACAGTGATAATCGGCATGTTTTAATTAACGTTCCCTGTAAAATTTTTAAAAAAAACTCAACATTTTACCTTAAGTCTGCTTTTACGATTAACCTAAAACCATAGATAATAAAAACCATGAACCTAACCAACTAGTTCTCCGGTATAATCTCATACTTGATGATTTTCTTTTTTATGTTTCTTACAATTGATAGGTTATACATCCGATTCCACTGCGCTATATCAGTCACTTTGTAAACTCGAAAGGTGACTAGCTTTTCCTAAGTGAATCTTAACTGAATCGGATGTGTAACAGTCACTATATATTCAAAGTGGATAATAATAATAATACCACAATATCGAGATTGAAGTTATAAATTTGAACCATCGAATTACAACCCATTGACCATAAAGCGATGCGCTTATAGAGTAACCAAACATTCTGGGTTCGAGTTCAGATGACTTCGTATCTTTGGACTACCGAGTAGTTATATTCTAGGATGCAACAGCCATCCATCAAACCTGGTCTTCAGTAGTTATTCAATTAAAGTTATTTTGTTACTATCTCTATGAATTAGTCATATGTTCCATTGACGAATCTTAATATATCAGTGACTCTCTAGGTTTTCTGAATAAATTCGACATAACTAAGATAAAAACCAGGTCACTAAAAAAATTTTTGTGCACACATTTTCCATTCCTAATAGCAGAGTATTATTTACCAGTATTATCTACATAGTTTTTAGGCTTTAACTACACAAAACTGATCATTATTGAAAACTAGAGAGTTAGTTTTTATTCTGTTTCACTGAAACTATCGACAGATGGGTTTATAATATCTGCCTTAAAGTCTTTGCTTTTAATCGTTAAAAGATGTATGTGAAAATTATTCATGATATTGTTTACATCACTGAATTAATTTAACTAGACAACTATTATATGTCTGGAATGATTGAATGATTTTTTAATCCTGTTATGAAACACTTCATCAGTGTGCATATCCTATCTCATATCATTTTGAGGTAACAAACTTCAAGTCCTGGGGATAGAATATCATCTGTCAAACTTCTGACTTGTTAACTTCAGTACAGCTGTACAGTGTTTCCTAGTTTAAGCAGTTGCTCAGTTAAAGTCAGTTCATGATATAAATATAAATTGAACTTTTAATTCAAGACTATATATAATTGTAGCATTGAACATGAACTGGCGAGACTATAATTTATGGACGAACCAATCAAGTATAAGATAAAAGGTCACAGATTTGGGCGTGAAACCAACTCATCCATTTGGATAAATAGAGTTTTGGCATTACATCTGACGTCAGATAGTGATAAAAACTCGAAATCTAATTCCTAAACGTATTATCATCAACTGTAGTTTATAATTCTAATTCCTCTCACAGGTTTATAATACTCATTTGGTGCTGGTTATTAAGTGTACACTCTCGAGGTCAGTCTAGTATCGATCGAAGATTGTCCATTAATTATAGTTTCACCTGTGAACTTTATAATTGAAAAATATTCACTCAGATTTTAATAGTGGCTGTAGGTAGTTCTGAAGGATGAAGATGAATATCTACATGAACACATATATATACTCACTCACACATACATCGTTATAAATTCATCAGCAGTCTACTGAAGTGAATGATTGCAATTTTCAGTGAAACATGAAATGCAGTATAATTTGATAATGAGCTATATTTCTTACTATTTCTCTCACTCCTTTTAAATAAATAAAAGATACAGCCCAAATTGTAGTTTAATAATTGACTTATAAAAACTAAACTACTTTTTACGAATGATTAGTTCGATTATTTCTCTAATTTATTATTGTTCCGTTTTAACCCTAATGATATTTGACTATGTTATCAGCTGAGGAGGCTCACATTAGATTGAATAAATTAACTTTTTAGATCAAAAAACTCAATCTTAGGCTACTTGATTTTATGGACAACGTGTTGTGTTTCCCCTTTTCATAGTTTGAATAGGGTATTCATCATGGGATCATTAAACCTATAATTAGAATGAGATAGTTTGCCAGTGCTCCTTTATTCTTATTGATTCCCTTTCAGCTCAAGCTAAATTGTTAAAATAAACCTCCTTACAAACTATCGAAATTAAAATTAGTTACGTACTCATCAATGACTTCTCTTACAGTGGATGGCTGAGGTGCTATTATGAAGTTGCGACCTCCAAAGATTATGTCGCCGAAAGTTGGAAGGTTATTACTGATGGTAATGGATAATTATCATGCTATTTGGAGTATCCACTGAGATTGAAGATTGGGATTAGTGAGTTTTGACTCAGTACTCTAAAAGCATAACGTTCATTACGAGATCAGATATCCTTAGTTTCGTCTATGTAAGAGTTATCAGTAAGGTAGAGTTTCAAACTAAGGGAAAGTACCTATTCAATGCTTTTTAGGTTTGAATAATTTTTTTCAGCTGATACACAGATTAGCTACCTTCAATCGTTTGAATAAAAACTGATAAGCAATAAGTTACTCTCTTGGTACATTCATTTATCCTACGATTCGCATGTTTCAAGTCACACTGTGTCACATTAAATCATGCTAACGGTGTTAATTACTTACCAAATCACCAACCATTGGAATTGCTTTCTTACCCCATGGTTGTTGTTCAGGTTGACTTTCGATAGATCGATAAAACCTGTTGGTGAAAACAGGAAAAAACAAATTGACAACAACCGATCGATCAATTTTGATGTATAGAAAAAAAGAATTTATGATAGTTACAAATTTGTTTCCAAAAAAAAGCAACACTAGTTTAGATATTGTTCCAGTCTTCATAATGTGAAAATAATGCATGGATATTTTTTGTATTGAGTGACAAACGATAGGATTTCAAATGAAAAGTCTTTAGTCTAAAACAACCGATTGATATACATCTAAATAGTGTATTTAAAATGGGAAAAATATGGCATATTTCTTTGAAGAATTATCTCACCAGAAGTCATTCAAACATATACACGACATAACCAATATCAGTTATTACTCAGTGATTATTAAGCGTATTTATCCTAGATACATTTTATACTTTAGGCTGAATGGTGATCATTTTCATGTAATGTTATTCTAAGCTAGATTGTAATTCATGACTAAAGAAGTACACGATGACAATATACTTCGTAGAGATGAAATTAATTCAAGTATTTCCTATTATTAATGGTCACTTTCAGTAGTACTAGAAAATAATCAAGAAACTTAAATTTCTAACAATTCTTACATTCATCATTCATGTAATAGTGATACGGATCGTAGATGCGAACTTCTGAGGAGTCTCATACTAAAACAAAACAGTCATCCATTTCTTCCAAGTTTTCAATGATGGTCTAACATTAATCCGTTCGTGATTTCAATTAAGACTAAACAAACCCACACAACGTTATGCTGAGAATTATCATATGCTCATTGATGACTGGCTTCGAGATGAAATTTCTGGAGTTCTAGTGAGAATCCGTGATCAGTAGAGTTCAACGGAGTCGAACATGAGGCAGTTATTAACCAAAAATAATGAAGGTTAATCGTATAACATTTTAGATTTATTGAAGTTAAACACTAACATCGTTACATAGTTTGTTCATTTTTACTACTGGTAACAATTATAGCATTTAATCAATGTATTTATTCTTGTCGTATTAAATTTTCTAATCGAAGAATCATTTTCGAGAACTATTGAATTGCACAGATTGTCAAATCTACGTTAAAGGCAAGTGTTATTCACTAATAAAGTTAATTTTCGGTATAGACCGGTAGATTCTACTAAGATCACATTGTTTGTCTCCCTCTATTTTCCATCAATATTTTCAAGACAATTATGGTATCATCCACTGGTCAACTTGACATCTTGACATCAATTACAATTTCATTATAATGGGAAATTATTTACCCATCTTAATGAGTAGTCTGTAAAATTAAAGTTCCAGAAAAGCAAATTCTTTTCTAAAATTGTCTTTCGTACATGTTATTAGGGAATAAATCTTGTTATACTGTGTCGTTGCTGAAAATTATTGAACCTGAATTTTTCACATCACTGATTAAATTCGTTTAGACAATCAGAAAATTTCAACCTTAAGGTGATTACTTAACTTCCAGATCACTGGATTGGTATACAACGGTTTATATTTCTAATTCCAGTTATATCATATCAATATTTTAGGTTTTCCTATTATATCCTGATTATAGCTTGAGAAATCACACTATAACATATCTCTGAGGAATGTTGTAGATGAATTAGTACTGAGGTCACATTGATATTACCGCCTCAGACAACCTGTACAAATATTCAATGAACTGGACATCCAGTTCACTTCCCTATCTTTGTTTTTCTACTTTATATTTTCGACACAGCCATTTAATTATTATTATTATTATTATTATTATTATTATTATTATTATTATTCACTTGATGTTGTTTTACTTGTATCTTCTCCATTGTTATTTAGAACTACAATTGATCAGTCACATGTTGGTATATGTGCATCCTGTGCGGATTGCCTCAATCTAGCTTTAAGTCACAAGCTTTTTATCATTACTATTATTATCACCTCTCACGTTCATTTCTACTGTTCATGTACTATTTACCCAAGTGAAAATTAATAAAGTCCTTAATAATTTGAGAGAGAGAGAGAGAGAGCAAAAAAGATAAACATGTTCACAACAATATAATAACCATTATAATTAGATAGATATGTTATCATCACGTTACATGTATAACATTAAACAAAAGCTATTTAGATGAATAGAAATGAATATCCATGTAAACATAAAGATCTCAAAGAAACTGACCTTAATAAATTGATTGGTAAAACGTTTTTGTCTCTTCATCTAATGATTTCATAAAATCGATTAGGTATAATAAATATTTATTTTTAAGTATGGAAGATAGATAGATAGATTGTTGAATTATTCACATGGGTGATAAATATGATCTTAGTAGTTTCGGATTATGATCAACAGTAGAATGTAGAATATGGGTTTGAACCCATTCTGATCTCTACACAGGTGAATCCACTTGAATTTTAGTATTGATTGTGTCACACTGAGAATCAAACCTATTACCTATCACACCAAATGCTAATGTTTTATCTAGTCAAAGGCTTGATTATGATTGCCACCAAACTCTTTAACAGGTTTAATGTCAATTCTTCAAAGTTTATAATTATCCCGTTGTTAATATTCACAATTGAACCTTGACCACGAGTTTTTATAAATCAAGACAGTGGCTATCTGAACTTAGTACCTTAGTGAATGACGCGTTGGCATTAGGGAAGACTGCTACTATACTCTAGTTCAAATATGGACATCAGTATTGGGATCTAAATTCATCCATCTGATAAATATTAAAAAAAATCGAGACGCAAGTCCTGGACTTCATTACTAATCGTAATTCAAACGCAACTATTGTTTTAAAGCAAAAACAATATTAAAATATCTATTCAGAATTGACAAATGCTAAGATGGATTATATTACAGTCCTCAATGTCAAAAAAGAAATAATATACAAATAAATCTGGTTATGTAGACATAATCTACCTATATCTATAGCTAATATTTCAAATAAATATGTAATATACAAATTATTAATAAGCAAAATCTAACCAGCTGGATCTACACGTTAAAGAATTCCACATAAAGATATATTCTTTGAACAGTTGAGATCATGAGTCAATTGAAGCTAGACCACCATGGAAAACCTGGAAGCACTGGACGGCATTTATTACGCATATGCCATTGAAGTCTATCATACTTAAAGAGTTTCAAACTATTCAGCTCATCACTTTTTTCAAATGAATTGTGGTTTAACGTAACAAAATTGTTCAATGAGTTTTCTTCTACATTCCTAACAAGAAAATGAGTAACTGATAAGCTTAAATTACAAACTGATGATATGTACCTATTTGTTGTCATTCATATTCAAAGAGAAATTAATTGACTTGATTCAGCAGTGACCGTTCCCTACAGAAATATATATGAACAAATTTTACATTCTCGAATCAATTCCTAGTATAGGTAACTACCTAGCACTAAAAAGCGTTATAGCTTTGATAAAAAGCTTAAAAAAATCTATGTTTTCAGTACAATGTAAGCAGGAGAAATTGACAGATTTTTGTCTGTAAAAAACTAATTTATATGAAAAAGTGTACTGTTCAGTGGTTGAAATTTATCACTGATTAAGAAACACTTCTCGACTGATCACCTGAATCATAAGTTAAGATCACGAGTTCATAGGTCATTATTTTCAGTACAGTCACAGAGAAATGAATAGATCTCTAATCTGTTCATGAGTCTCAATAAGTTAGGTATTCTGTTTATTTCTAATCTCATTGGTTGAAATTCAAAACCTAGGAGATAGGATGTGTTTGTGAACCAGTAATCTGTCTGCTCCTCGATTGTCAATGTGTGCAAGATCTAGCTTTTTTCTGTTCATTTAGTGATTTAATGCCTCATGTAATAGTATAATTTTCACTGAGGGTTTAATTTCAAGCTCTAACTTCTCTCTTTTTTTCCTTTCCCATCAGGTAAGCTGATGTGAGCTACAGTAGTGTAATTAATTAAAAATATATGAAGGCATCTTTAACTTATCCCCAGTAAGAATAACACTTTTATGCATCCCTAACACACTTTATGAATGTTGAAGAAAAGAGAACGAGAACAGTAATTGATTGGTGTGGAAATGAAGGGACAGTGAAGACTGAAACGATTGATTGACATTTTGCAAATGAAGTATTTAATGTATGGTTCCCAGATTTTACCAAGATTCTGTAATTTTCTATTCAAATTCATTCGGTTGTCCCCACTTGTGTTCTCATTCACTACAATACTTTCGTTGAAGGTTGAAAAAGGACAATTGTCCTCGCTTTAAACCAGCGTTATATCTATCTCAATCAGCAGTATTTCACTCTAATTAAATGCACGATCTCCTTATAGTAGGACATTACTGGATAAAAAAACTAAGTGTTGAATACCACTGAAAAGCACTCAGAGTCGGTGCTTGATATATCCTTCACTAATATATGGCATAGTGTGTTCATATGCAATCTGTAATTATGAACAGACGCCAGTTTCCCAGCTGGATAAGCACATATTAACCAAATGAAACAGTGCAAAAAAAGTGTCTACTAGACTTCCAATCATCATACCGTCAATACAAATATACAATAATTATTTCAACCGTATTACAAACTTTAAGTAGTGAATAGATCTGTATAGCCATTCATAACCAAAATACATTGATACATCGATTCTTGATACATATTGATGGCTCATTCACTCAAAATAATAAATGTTATTAGTAATCTAGCCAGATGAATCCCTATGCTTAGTACATCAATAAACAGAGTATTAAATATTTGTTAATCAGCTAAAATATCTTCAATATAAAACAGAGAAGAATGTATTTATGAATTTTTCATCATAATCCATCTATAATCTGTTAGGATAATTCAACTAAGAATTAATCAACATTTCTATACAATAAAATATTGTAGCCTAATTTGAAAAAAGACACCATTATGTCAGATATTTCTTTATTATTGAAGATCAGTCGGTGAGACTATAATTTATGGACGATCTTCGATCGATACTAGACTGACTTCAAGAATGTACACTTAATAACCAGCACCAAATGAGGATTATAAACCTGTGCGAGGAATTAGAATTATAAATTACAGTTGATGATAATAAGGTTAGGAATTAGATTTCGAGTTTTCATCAAGATCTGACGTCAGCTATAATGCCAAAACTCTATTTATCCAAATGGATGAGTTGGTTTCACGCCCAAATCTGTGACCTTTTATCTTATACGTGATTGGTTCGTCCATAAATTGTAGTCTCGCCGGTCATTCGACTCATAAACTTTTCATTAGCACACAAATATGAATATCATGAAAAGAAATTTTCTATTACTGAGGGAACTGTAATATAAAATGCCTCTTTATATAGAAATTTATTTCTTCTCTCATTCAATAATAACAATCAAATCTGTAGTTTGTCGACAAAGAAACAAACATCAAAAACCGATTGCATAATGTGAAATTTCTTGATATTAACCAGTAAACACATTTTTTAAAAACGTAAACCATCACCACCAACAAAAATAAAGCCTCCTCTGGTCTTTACATTTAACACACTTTTATTCCATATATTGTCTAACTGCCTCTGTGTATCGTGAAAAGCTTAAGAACTGTTCTTTTTAGGAAAACTTTTAGAATCATACTTCTGTTTATGTGAATCGAAATTCCCATATTAGAATTACTTTTGACTATCATGTTCTCAAAAGAACAATTTGATGGTTTTTGAAGCGCATGGTACTGGGTTCGAGTCGCAGAGTGAACATCATCTGTGAGATGCAGGTACATCCAGCTGACTAGTCCCAAATAGGACGAAACGCGCGTCCACGATTTCATTGCTAGCCACTATCCATCTTTGCTTATAAAGCTTGTGAATTAAGACAATATCGAGGCAATACGCACAGTATGCACATACGCCAATAACAGACTGATCAACTGCAGTCTTAAACCTCAATGAGAAGATTCAAGCAAAACGATACTAAGTGAATTTGATATTTATGCTATCAATAAATTACTAAATCCTTTTCTGTGGAAAAAGTCCATAGTAAATTGTAGTATAACATTCAAGAATTAAATTTTTGATTTACTTTCTAACTCCAATTAGCAGTTGAACTAATTTCTCAGTACCTCGAAATGATGAAACCTCAACTTCTATACATTTCAAATGATAAGTCTGTATGAAACACAATAATTGGTCGGTCAGTCTTAAGTAGCTAAGATCCTGGTGAAAGACTATGCGACAAAACACCTAACCTCTCCAACTATTGGTTGTAACGATCAAGCTATTCCCGACTAGGTAGTCTACGCATACTAGTATATCTTAATCAAGCATTAAATCATATTATGAACTGACGTAATGTCTTGGTTTGACAACCTCTAACGTTTTTCCCAACCTACTCTTAAATTACCAAACATCAAATATAATCATTCAATCTAAACTGCGTCCAATGATAATAAAGAAACAACAATGAACTTACCCAAATGCGGAAATCGAATCACTGTCTTCTACTTTCTGTAAAACATTAAGAAAGATAAGAAAATAAACATAAAAGAGTTATGTCAAAAGCCATATTTTATACCTGTTTTACTGATATACATAGATTAAATAAGTATGAAATTTTTTTCAAAGACTTACTAAAAACATCTTTAGTAATTTTATTGCAGAATTGGGTACACTGATTACTGTTACAAATGATTAATGGTGTTCAATAATATTTCGTCTACTTTATACAAATGAAAAGATATTTCATGAATAATTTCTCAAAACTAAAGGCATCAGATATGAAAATCGGACAGAAAACATGTTAGACTCTCTTTTAGAAAAAAAAATCTTTTGTTGACACGTTATGCATTGATCATGATGTTAACGAGTTTCTCATTTGGTTGAAGTCTAAAGTTTTTTGCTACTATCGGAAATTTTTTTTAAAGAGTTCATTAGTTGATCTCACTTGATGTCGTTAACTATTTTCAAATAATGAATAGATTGTTCACCTTTCTGTTTTTTTCAGAATTATATTCAATCATTGTAAATAACTTAGCTGCTTATCAGAAATTATTTTATATTGTTTAACCAGAATAGAAATGTTGGGCGTAACCTCTAAATTATTTCGAATAATATTTTTATATTCTAACAAGTTACTTTCTTAAAGCTCACTTGTATTCTTAAAGTGAACGATATACCTTATTAGATTTGAATCCTCGTCACCCTATTCGACAGTGTGAGATGTTACCAATGAATTACTTAGACTAAGACTGAATTCTTGTAGAATTGAGATATATACAACTGATTGATCATTGAGTAATGTCTAGTTTATTTTAGTGGTGATCGGATTCTGTAGATCTAGTCGAAATTTGACAATTTTTTATACCTCATAAATAGAGTGAATAGTTAAAGTAGAAATAAATAGACCAGTGTACATGCAAATGATACGCTCGAATTTATGAAATATTTAGCCACATTTGAATTAAGCTTATCAGTTAGTTGGCTGGATTTATTATTAAACTCATTTCATTGGACAATTTAGATTTATAGGGTTCAAATAAAAGTACCAGCATGTACACCATAAATCGTAAAATAAAATTCAGATAAAAACAAATGACGGATAGTTCATGCAACAATTTATCATCAATTAGTCAACGCTCGATAATTTTCAACACTTATATTAGTGATTATTCTCATTGAGGTAACCTTGCATAAAATGACCATAACAAAAAACACATTGACAGTTAAGTGGTTGTCAGTGATTTCAAGTATTGTAGTAGAATGAAAATCATATTGAAGACAATACAATACTCACTGAATGCCATGACGTTATGGGTTTGATTGTCAAGATTATTTCTTGAAAGTATTAAGTGACTTTATTATGAATAACAAACAAGGATGGAAAACTTCCCCTCCCTCATCCTCAATAATGAACTAATAACTAAATGTCAATTTCACTAAGCAGTATCACAAAATGATTAGAGTCAGAAATGTCAACCATTGGATTTTAACTTGATGGTCTACAGGTTAGGGGTCGAAAATGAATCCTGAAAGTCCTGTATTTGTCGATTCCTGATTGGCTCCTGGATACTTAATGACGAGTAATTCCACACTAGGAATAAGCGACTGTCCAGCATTTCCTGATTTTTAATAGATTTACACGTAAGATCAGTTCACGATGTAAACTGTAAAATCCGGCAATCCTCAAAACCTTCCTTTCTCCTACAGTAGTAATAGATTCTTGTACCTGACTGTAAATAACCAAAAATTCATCATTATAATATTTACTTAGCAAGGCTTTTTCATCCAATTTTTAATCAAGTAAAGTTCAGACTCTTGAAAAAACTTATTGATTATACACAAATTTTTAAATACAAAAGTTTAATGTTGTCAGACTAAGATTTTCATACAGAACGTTCCGTTAAAAATTCCCAGTAATCTATGATTTTCTCTCGACTACAATCATTTTTGTCTACTAGAGCTTTTACTAGATTGTTAGATAACTTTAAGTATTTCTTTTTCTACACTGATACTGTGGTGCGTGCTACTTATATTGATGTAAGTAGTATATGACGCGAGTTGAAAACGTAATGTCTGGCAGCAGAAGATGGGGGAATATCAAGAAAGAAAGAGCGGGAACACAATGCAATTCGTAAGAAAACGCATGAAGAATGAAATGTGAGACAATGGATTGATGATTGCAACAGGAACAGTCCGGTTTGATATGATGGATTAATATTTTGCAAACTAACGATTTACTATAGTGTTTTTTCTATTTTACCAAGTAACTCTGTAATTTCGTGTTAAACACAATTCAATTGTCCCCACCCGTGTTCTGTTCATTACAATACAAGTCTTATTAAACACGTTTCTGGTCTTAAATGTGTTATCCAAGTTCGACAGACTCTCAGTTCCCAAACTCGTTTTAAATCTTCCCAAAAGAAACCAGTGTTAAAAATCTAATTTAGTTAACATTGGTTTTCTTACGTAAAATCTATATAATTAGTATTTAATTAACAGAACTTTAATAAGATATACTCTGAACCTAAGAACTGCTTTTAGGATCTCACTGTTAGAAATATATATTTCTTAGAATGCAGGCAATATCAGCCTTTATTTCTACTAAATGAATTTATCATCAGCACTTTATCAGTTTCATTTAACACTGGTTGCATTTTAATGACAAAACAAATGCTTAGTTAAATTGTAGATATATTCTTTATAAATCATAGCGTAGGATTACAACCATGTAGCTACGAGTTTTAGTAAAGTCGAATAATGGCTATTAGTAGAATCTACGACACTTATTTCACCCTATTTGAAAATCATCAATTAAACATATTTTCTTTCAGTGTTTATATTTACACCAAGACTCGACAGGTAATTGGTTCGAGCTCTGGTGTGTGCTTGGTTCACTTAATTGACAAGGTCAAAGTAGTTCAAAACACATGTCCTTGACATTTCACTGCCAGCTACCACATAACTTTGTCAAGATAGTGCACTATTTTTCTATACTTCTCTTCTATAGTTAACCCTATTTGTTTCCCTCAGTTTAAGATATTTAATTAATGAATATTAGCAAGAAATTTTACGGTGAAAAGAACAAACAAAATGAGACATCAAAAAGAAAGAATTAACTCGAGAAAAGAATATAACACGGACGACAATATCTGAATAGTCCCTCTAATCAAATCTAGATTCAATGTTATTTCAGTGGTTATTGTCTCTGTTATGATAGTTGTTTATTTTATACCAACTTTTCTATTTACATTTTCTATGTGGTGAATGAATGGATGACCTAGAAAAAAGACAACTCTTATTGGTGAAATACAAACAATAACCAGGATAAAAATAATAAGTAACAAAATAAGGAGAAGTTTTACCTATATTTTTTCAACGCTATTCTCAGCACTGTGTATGTGAGTGTGTGTGTGTGTGTGTGCATGTGAGTACGAAATCGATAGGGAAAATTACTTTTGAAAAACAATATTCCATGAGATTATTACTTTTTAAAAACTTTTAAATGAGAACTTAAGAATAATCAATTAAAGTTAGGTATGTTAACAAGTGAAAATGACACCCTGGTATATAACATCAATCCATTATTAAATGCTCAAAATGCTGGATACTGCGCACTTATTGAACAGTGATAGATGTATGGACATTCTCTTCTTATGTTTACTACAAAGGTTGTTGAAACTACACAACTCAATATTCTCTATTAAAATAATTCGGTAAATATGCATTTCAAGGTTATATGTGAAAATTCATAAACCTATTATGAATAAAAGATAATAATGATCAATAGTTAGTACTTAAAAGATATATTTTGTCCTGTTTTAAATGTTGTTAGTTACTGTTTACACAAAGACTTGAAGCAGCTGTCCAAGAAGTCCTCATCTAGATGTGACCGAGCATTTTAGATATGAACATGGATAGAAAAAAGATAGAGACGCTCACTCGCGCCTAATTTCAAGAAAAAGTTCATGTAGTCCTGGTAACAAGTTATGACCAGGTTTGAAGCAGTTATCCATCAATGGCATTGAAGAAGGATGCATCATTGGATCTCAGCTCAATGGTTTAAAGGTTATGTGCTAATCACGAGATCTGACGCTCTTAAACTCGACTTGTCGTGCAGTGAAAGTGTTGAATGCTCACTGCTGAAGAGGCTCAAACAAAGATGAAGCGAATATAGTTTGTTTCCTGGTTTTCAATGGTTGTCTAACTGAGATAATCGATCCATTATATGAACTGTGATAATTTTGTTTCTATTGCAATGTTGTAAGAGACATGGAATAATATGTTTAAATTGTGAAATATTTTAAACATGACTAAACTAATCGATACCTTAATAAGATCAAGATTTTTCGCGGATTGTTTATCCTGACATTCGCTTTCATTGCTCGCTCACATCAACTGCAGTATTAATACTACTATCAAAACCAGGGAAGTACTGGATTGGTGGTTTATCCAAAATAAGAAATGTTCATCAATACTAATATATAAAGCTCACACTGGATAAAACATGAGATCTTCTGGTCTTGCAATCAGGATGATGTTATTAAACTAGTGATTAGAAAATCAATTGACCCGCACTCATAGAACCAGTCAGTTCATGATATTCCGTAACATTATTCAATTGACCTCATTCTCAGCAAGTTTGAACTTTATCGTTGTTCACGGTTTCCAACAATAACTTCATGCATTCTTCGGAAAACTGGTTACTAGTCAGTACATAGTAATTATTAAGGTGAAGGAATTGAGAAGTTAATCTATCTCAAAGTTGATTCTACTGAGCTTACTACAAGACTTGAAGGTTCAAATTTCGATACTCTATGAGCACTGCTGGCCGGATACCATCAGCAATAGCCTTCTGTGGGAGAGAACAAACCAACTTCCAGCTGAAGAGGAAATTAGGAAAAGACGATGGAAATGGATAGGACATACATTACGCAAATCGTCAAACTGCATCACGAGGCAAGCTCTAACTTGGAATCCTGAAGGGAAGCGGAAAAGAGGAAGGCCAAAGAACACATTACGTCGGATAATAGAAGCAGATATGAAAAAGAAGAATTACAGCTGGAAGGAGCTGGAAAGGATTGCCCAGGACAGGGTTAGATGGAGAATGCTGGTGAGCGACCTATGCTCCTTCACGAGGAGTAACAGGTGTTGAACTGAAACTGAACTGATGAGCACTGCTGTGGAGTCTCGATTTCTGACAAAAACTCTGATCACTGAGATTGTTTTTATCAGTGGTTATCCAGCTGGTATTAGTTTGTGATAAAAACTAAGTTCAACGATACCTTGTTGTTCTCATAAATATTTTTAAAAATCATGCAAACTATATTATGAACTGACTAACTTTCACAACTCTATTTCTCTTGTATTAAAATCTTAACCTATAATGAGGTAGTTGCATGATACGCGCTATCTAAGGAACATAAATTTCCATGCGAAACTACTACTACTAATATGACAGTTCCAACTTTGGCTACAAACAGTAACTAGTAGCTCTACATATCGTCAAATGTACGAACTTTTCTTGTCTCCAGTTACTGTCTTAGTAAAACAATTTACAATTGTCAACAGAATGACACAAAATCTATACATATTTCATAGATTTTCTAATTAGGTTTGTTTTCACTCTATCGTTGTCACACAACAATATATAAATATGTATTCTCCACACAACTTACATAAATAAGCATAAACACTTAAACAGGCGCATGATGGTTATGAAGAAGAGGAAGAAGGGAATGTTGATCGGTAGCCAAAATTAAAAATGGATTTTTTTCTCTTTTTTTAAAGAAAATTAAACGAAGAAACTTTCTTGTCAACTATGATCAACTTCTTTGTATGCTTGTGTTTTATATTCATAGTTTACAGCACGAACTGATCTTAGTTAGATATTCAATGAAGTGTTTCATACTAGTATTTGTTCCTCAGTCAAACTCATCCACGACCTTAGAAGATGGAATCAAACCCGAGACATTCAGGCCTCACGTTTAATGCTTAACTTTTAGACCACTAAGTCGACATCAATGGTTCACATGTTTAATTTCAATCAATTTTCGACAGTCCGTAACCATCTGCTGATCCAATTAATGGATAAATAACTCACTCTCAGTATGATTAGACTTTACTGGTAACAGCTCCTAACTAGCATAAAACATCTGTCCAACGATCCCTTATTTTCAATGGTCGTCTGACTAAAATCTCTCGTTAATGTAAACCATGAAATTCAGCAATCCCTAGACACAAATTTTACTTACTGAAACAACTAAACAAATTAAAGAATAGATTGACTATTTACAATTCTTCATTTCTTTAAATTGTACAACTTCCAGCAATTAACCGTTAAGAAACATTTTGTAGGACAATTTATCGTGACACCTTTCAATAAGAGGTGTCTATGGCCTTACTATGGACTGGGAAACACTATACCGAACTTACAAGGACTATTACCATCATTTCATCAGTAGGCTATCAGTCAGTCCCCTGACTAACTGCCTCCGACTAGACCACAGCTAGATGATATTTAGTTATTGTGATTTGAGAAACTTAAAGAAATCAACTGTACTTAATTAATAACAGCAGTGCCTCAATGTGTCAGTAGGTTCAATTCCCCGTTGATGGATTACAACATGCAGATAACAAAAATATTTCAGGATTTATTTCTGCAAAACAGGCATTTTCTACACTAATGACAACTAACAAATTATTTTGTCGATTTGCTCCAGATACAATAATAATGATGATTTTTATCATAGAGTGTTGCAAAGTTTACTGAATTTCATAGTGAGTTATTCATCCATTAATTGGATTAGAAAATTGTTACGCACAGTCGAGAATCGATGGTAGTTAAAAATGCACTTTATTGGACACTGATCCAATGGTTGGAATGTTATTCGCTGTTCATCAGATCGACCAGAGTTGTAGTCCTGGGTTCGATTTTCAGTGAGGTCGTAGATGTCCAATACTAGGACGCAACAGCTGTCTAGTACCTATTGGTTTACATACGTTCTCTGTTATGTAATAATATAGCTAACGCCTAGTACACGTTTATGTATGAAACTTGAAGTTACACTGATCTATACTAGTACTAGTGATACTTCTCAGTTATTTACTTCAAATTAAGTCTGAGGGAAATTCGAATCAGAAACTCAGTGACTAGAAGTTGACTAGCTCACTATTATTCCTCCATTCTGCAGCATATATAGTAGTAAGATTGTCTTCCTAAAAATATTTCTCCATATTTAATTAGATCAACGATTATCAAGATGATGATGATAGTGTTGAAGTAAATTGAAGTCAGAGATTGTTTTTTCTATATTTTCCGACTATCAGTCAGTCAGCTACAACGTAGGACCAGGCACATATATGCATCGGTCTAAGTTGCCGTACCTCATCACCACAATAAGATGAACACCTAATTCATAGTAGTTAATTCGATGGTGATAATATATAAAAGAAAGATTGCATATAAAGATATAATATAGGAAGAAAGAATTAGTTGGTAGAAAGAAAGATATGAAACGATTTTAATTTCAGTGTTTAAGGGAAGACAGAGAGTGTATACACTGACGCCATTGTGATCGACTATACATATAACGATCATCTGTACATATATATATGTGTATTTAATGACGAAAGGTACCTTCTATTGCTTATAATTTAATAAATTCTTCTCATATAAATGTTAGTCATATAAGAAAATAAAAACGGGGGGGGGAGGGTATTATGGAATAATATTTTGAAAAAAGTCTACTCAAATTCTTCTCCAATTGTCTTCTTTGAAATATGAGACCGTTTAGTTTTCATTAAAATGTAAATACTTTCCTTTTTTAAAAAAAAAAGGAAACATATTTATTTTCATATACAGAACATAGTTGTTTCTTTTTAAAGAATAAGTTCTTATCTGTTGTAGATGAATGAAGAAGAAACTAGTAGGCATTTAAGGTTAAGGTCATAAAATGAAGGACAGATTGATATCCTGTTTCAGATTGATCTTTTTTTTTGTTTTTCTTTTTGTATATAAAGCGAAGTATTAAAAATGCAATCATTTTACTCTTTTTTTCAGTTCTTATTTTATTTTATTATTATGCCATTATAAAAAAAGTCAGAGATTAAACTTGTATAGCTAGATTCAGTGCTGTATGCTTTGATGAAAACAGTGCCAGTAAAATAATGCCTAGTGAATGTTAGTTTTAATAATTTTCAAACTGTCAAATGGTTACAAGTAATCTGTCGACCACAGACAATGACACTAAAATACTCATGAGATAACACACAAAAAAATATTTTAAATGAAATAAACACAGACGACATAGTCGAAAATGACAATGATAACTGCTCAACCAAGTTGAATCTAAATAATATGGCGAATCATAGTCATATTTATAGAGGGCTTATAATTACAATTATAGATTATAGATTTTTGTAAGATTATAGACAATTTTTGGTTAGACAACCTATTTCATTCAACGTCTTCAACCATACTTTACGATAATCGGCATCTATCAACACAGCTCAGTTCAAATGTCAGTAACCTCATATGCTGATCCTATGTCTTGCTTTAGCCACCTTTAACTTTATAATAACTCATTTATATACCACCCAACATTGTACGGCAAGTCATGTAGTGGTTGAGCGTACATGATACATGTCACAGTAACCGTTGTTGATGAGTACTCACTAACTCATCAACCAACTTGTTTTTTTTTCCATTATTACGTTAGAAGTGAATGGAGACTCTATTATGATAACACTAGTTAATATTCCCACTTCATTCCAAACCAACTAGAATTGATCGAATGAGATTGTATCTGTCATAATACCTGACTATTTAAGTTTGATTTCGTAACTGTTTCTTGAATATATACATTTAATAATTTCGAGAACAGTATGTAGCAATCAGCTAACGCTTCTCTTCCATCTACTTCAACGATTTTCTCTCTGACATAAGTCAGTGTTGATAATTGATTTTTAGATAACATATATTTGGTCATTCAAGTATTAGTCATATACCAGACAATCCGATGAACATGAATTATTACTCCCATGATAGGCTTAAATGAAATGTGTAATTATTCAAACATCACTCACCTGCCTGCCAACCTTCCCAACATGTGTACGAAGAAGACTCCATCGTTCCTTAGCTCTTCCATATTTATTCAATCTAATAGTCTGTCCAGACTTTTGCGATAAACTAGGATCGGTCAATTCGTCGTTGAATTTATATTCCATACTTTGATCTAGTTCTTCATTTTCCTCCACCATTGAATTACGATCATCTTCATAATAATGTACCCCCACATCGTTCTCTTCATCATTATCACTAACATTTTGAGATTTGTCATTATACTCCCGATTATCAGAAGGAACATGACCAATATAACTATTGCCGGTGGAATTATGAGAAGCTGTATAGCGTATCGCTGATAAATCATTGTCATCCAGTTTTAAAGTGGATCTTCTAGGCTGAAGAAAGTAATGATCCACATCAATCTCTTGATCATGTTCTGTATGGTTGTCTTCTCTCATTAATTCACTGTCAGGAATTAAATGATTTTCTTTATTTTGGCTGAATTCCTTATCCTCATCTGTCCAGTCATATTTAGTGTATAGATGCTTATTTTGCCTATCTAACAGCTTTGAGCATGAATCAGTTTTAGGGCTAATTGTTAATGATTCTTCTTTGTTCACTGTAGATGAGGATGAATTTTCCACTAATTTACCTTCTATAGCACTTCTCATATCCTGGTGTAATCGATCTAGGGCTTCTGCAACACTATCGATCTGAAATGTCTGAAATGCATTCTCTTTATCTTCTGTATAGACACAACCATCTGGTTCCAGAAATCGGTGAACGGATGGAGACAGAGACTGTTTTCGTTCCTCTTTTTGTTGTCCCGCTTTATCCTCACCAATCATATCTTGGATGCTTTTTCCCATATCGTTTCGACCAGCATCGGTTAAATTATTTGGTATTAACACGTTCCCTGTATGTGTGCTTTCTGTGTTAATATAACTTTTTCCTGTCAATTGGTTATCTCCAGACTCATGGTATATTGATTTCGCACGATTTTTATAGATATTGTCTTTACGTCCAGTGATCTGTGTCATCCTCAACTGTGAAGATGTTTCTCCAGGTGGTGATTCACGTCGAATAGCATTAGTGGTAACAACATCTAAACAACGTGTATCACTAGGTACACTCGGTATTGCAACAGTTGAAACAATCCCTTTCGTTACACCAGGAATATATTCTCTTTGCTCCATAAATTGAGAACTGTTTTTCCTAGAGATATTTGTATTTCTCTCGTCTTCATTCTCCTTAAGACAGAGTAAGCTTTGTTTTCTTGATGATGCAGGTGTCAATCTCACTGTGGTCTCATCGATAGAAAATTCTGGTCTGTCCAAATTTGAAATTGTTCTTAGTAAGTTTGTATTTGACGACAATAGTTCACCCAGAGGGACCAAGTCATCTTCATCACAAGAAATATTACTACTACTGTTATTTGTAACAAGATGATGACATGTGACACTAGTCCGATAGGTTGAATTATCTTTTTGCATATCCGACTGTACATAATTAGTCGACATCGGAATGCTGAATGGTGGTGTGGACGTCACATCTAAATCATTATAATTTGTTGTTACAATTTGTGTTTTATAAGTTGTGTCTGTTGGTGACTCCATTATAACTGATGGTAATGAACGATGCAATGACTCATCTTCATCGCTTGTACTATCAATTAAATCGTCCAAAATATCAGTTTCTCTTATTGGTAGCATGGCAATAGTATCGGCTAATTTCCATTTTGAAGGTGCATTATCAAAAAATCGATGTACTTCTTCATGTGGACACGTACATTTATCAACCGTATGAAAATTACGTTCAAACCATACATCAGCTGGCCACAGGCCAGCTTCACCTCGTACATAATCACATGAACAGTCTAAATGACTTTCTAAATCAAATGTATTTCTTTTATGATTTAATTGAACTGATATTGATTGTGATAGGTTGTCGTCAAGATTATTATGACTATTAATTCCAGCATTAGGTTTATACAATACCATATTTGGATCTAAATGTACACGATCTTCAAATGGGATAGGAATTAATTGACGTGGTTTATTAGGTACTGTTACCTTTTGATTTGTAGAACGTTGAGCTCTTAATGGTAAAGCCGGTGGTACATCAGCTGATTGTTGTTGTGGTTGTGGTTGTTGAGATCCCGACGATTCCATTCTAACAATTGTTCGTACTAAAGCTGATGGATATTGTAAGCGTGTTGTAGTATTTAGATTATTTATTGGTGCTTGTTGAACAGGGAGTTGATTAACACGTCCAGTTAGTTGTAATGTATCATACATAATATTATTATTCACTGTATTCCTATTATGTGGATAAGCAACAGTAGTAGTAGTACTATTAGTAGCGATAGAAGTAGAGAATGTTTTGTTAGTACTCAATACGTACCTTGCTTGATTTACAGGCTTTACTAATCGTTGTTGTCGATAATACAGTTGTTCATCAGAGCAAACTGACGAGGAAGGTGACGATGAAAATAGTACAGATGGATCATAACCTACAGAAGTTTGATAAGACGGATGAAATGTTGTTGTAAATTGTCTGATACTTGTTGTTGGAGATCCCCATGGATACATTTTGTTGATATGTTGAATGTTTTTATCATATCTGTTTATTGTACTACACTCACCGCCATTCATAGCTTGATATCTAAATGTAATTGGATTTGTTTCACGTAATTGGTAATGACGAGGTAGAGTGTGTAACCCACTCGTAATCACAGGGTACTCTTGTTGGCTAGTTCCACACATAATACGTTCCACTTCACTAGCAGGATCCCATTCTGATTGATTAGGCAGTAGCGGGTGATAAACAGGATAGTTAGACATTGCTCTTTTTATTGTTAAGTAATTAATTCCATAAATATTCTGATAGTTAGTTTCATTTTGACAATGTATATGAAAAAAATTAGATTTCTAGCACTTAATAGATAAGCACTAAATACAATAATGTTGCTTGTGTGTATTAAAGGAATTGAAAATCACCTACATGCATGCGCATTTATCACCGTACATGCATCACGGTGATAGATCATAATCCCAACACTAAAGTCTCTTATAGCGAATAACTGAATGGATGATTTCATTTACTGATGTGGAGTAGAATGATGACAACAGTACTCATAATAGTAACGATAATAATAATAATAATAACAATAATAATAAACGACAACTGAAACTAAAACGTATTGTCTTTCGTTTCATATAGGCAAAGATAGGCTACTCTAAAATATGATTGGTAGACTCAACTAACCAATCAGAATGGGATACCAACTGCTATTCGACCTCTCTCTCGAGGTAGATATATATATATATATATAGAGAGAGAGAGAGAGAGAGAGAGATAGAGAGAAAGAGTAAACGAGCGTATGACAAACAGACAGATGAGAGCATCATTAAGCAATCATTAAGTTTATTTTGAGATAAATGAGTCGATCAAATGAAATTAAAATTCTGTTGAAAAATATTTAAAAAAAAGGTTTATCAATCAGCTGTTTAATTATTTTAAAGGAAAAAAAAATTATGCCTAAAGCCAAATACAAATTACATACGATTATCAATTGTAGATATGACAGTAAACACTTTTTTCGAGTAAAAAAATATTGAGAAAAAATTAACTATCCCCTTGATATCATCATACCTGTTTGATCAAAGTGATCATTTAACATTGATTACTAAAAGTACTATCATAGGTGTAGATCATGGAGACTAATGTTTTTCTAGTCTGCTTTATCTTAGGAAGAATACTTCTACCAATATGATTATTCCATATCTCAATCATCGAAAGTAACATCGTCTAGTGTTCAAGTCGATTTCACTTAAAAACTAAGTAAGGCATATGAATTGTTACATATGAACGATATTACACATACATAACAGATTTCCTTCTTTAAAATTATGAACCGATCAATGTTAGACTACCATTGAAAACCTAGAAGCATTGGATGGCCATTTTGTCCTAGTATGTGACTCCTAAGCAATGCATATCCACAATCCTGCACGTGACAGTTGAACCCAGCACCTTCGATCTTGCACATGAGTGCTTAACATCTAGACCACTGAATCAACATTTAACGATGTTAATGTCCAACTTTAATCAGTTTAAAATACTGTGTGACCACCTTCCATTATTTTCGTTTAATAACTGCCTCAAATGCGACTCGTTCGAACTCCACTGGTCACGGCCTCTCACCAAAACTCCGGAAATTTCCTTTCGTGTTTTTAAAGATATAAGACCATTTGATTAGTTTCATAGTTTACATTATTGTAATAACGGGACGAGGACTAGAACAGTTGAACTTCCGGAATCGTATCCTGCTTGAAGTTATTGCTTGTATATTTGTTCTTCAATTATTAATGAAATAAATGAGTGTATGCTTGCATTGTCCTTCTTGTAAACTTGTTAATGATGTATAAACTGTTATTGTATGTTGTACTTTTGTCAAGTTACTGTTAATTTGTTACAAACCTACTGCTCAGTTCTCTTTCATTTATTGCGTAGTTATGCCAATATTGTAGTTTCTTACTCATGTCGATGTATGGCTAAGACTCCACTCCATGTATTAATATATACGAATTTTGTTTCAGTATTGAGCTGAGCCTAGGAGTAGCTAACTTCTGAGTACTCTTTGAACTCAAAGCAAGTAATAGAAAACACCTTGTGGATGGTGGACTAATAAGAGCTTAGCTTTAGTCGGCTCAAAGTGGCCCGTTCAGATCAGAAGTGTAAGTGGTCAGGTCTAGGACGTCAGGCGATAGAAGAAATAGTAGACGCAAAATAGAAAAAACTTGCAGTTAAAATTCTAGTTAGTGAATTGAACATGTGAGATCGATGAACGTCTCAAAACATAATAATACCATTAAATGGTCTGAGTTGAAAAATCACTGAACTGAAGTCAGCTGGTAATGTAAGCTGAGTTTCATCAATTCCCACAAAGCCTTTACACTAATAACAGTAATTATAAGATTATCAGTGACTAATTTGGAGTGACAATTCCCACAGTGCTAGGGAGAATTCATGATCAGTACAGTTCAGTTATGTTAAGGATGAAACAGTTAAACACCGATTCTATTGGAAGAGCATTGACGAACATCCATAAATTGGAGTTAGGAATATATATATATCGACGATAATTATATTCTGCATTAATATGTTAAGTCAATTTAAACCGTAATTCTTTTCTTTACTAATTATTATTAAGACAATGCGGTGTAGATAATTTTCATTTATTTAAGCTGTATAATTGTATTTATAATTATTAAACAGTGTCTTGGTGAATATATTGAGGTTCATGACTCTTGAATAAGACGTTCTAAAATATTAGATAGTGTTAAGTAGACGGTGTTCGTCAGAGATTGACTTCAATTGTGAAACCATTATGAATCAGAGAGCTCTTAGCAGATGTTTCGTCTTAGTACTATACTCCGCAGCAATGATTACTTGGACCCTATCAGGACCCGAATCCGGAACGTTCAGATCTTTTGGCGAATGCTTAACCGATAGGACAACTGCGTCTGTGTTGAATGGTACAGTTCCAACTTTAAATAATTTGTCATACAGAGGCATTAGGAACAACTATTTCACTCCCAACATGTCTGAACGTCATTAACCGCGGAATTTTAAAGTCATTCACTAGTAAGGTAACTATTATGATTTATATGAAAGAATTTTGTCGAAATCGATTTAATTTTGTAATCAGTACTCATTACTCTTTAATCTCAGTTGAAGTGCCACTAAAAAATTGGGAACACTTCACAACTGTATTAGGCTGGTGTAGAATTCTTCATAATTGTTCACGCATGACCAAACCAGCGATCAAACCCGTGACATTTATATTCAACATCAGTCAGTCAGTAACAACGTAGAACGTCGTACGTACGTACATCAGTTCGAGTTCACATACCATATTAGCACAGAGATACAGTTGTCCATTCAAATCTCCTAATACTAGAGGTAGTAAGAGTATAAGCAGTAATCGGAAAGATTAGGGTTTGAAGATTTTATTTAAGGAGTATAATCCAGTGAAATAAATTTGGAACAAGAAAAAAAGGGACACGAAGAATTCAGAAGATTAAAATTTGGGAGAACACAAAGAGTGAATGCACCTGCACTTTAAAATATATTTTTGTGTTGAGTTCATTGACTAGTGTCAAACTGTCTCAGAATGTTTGGATACAGCAATTACCAAAAGACAAATTATGAGATACTAGAGTAGTTTGATATATTTTACAAAAATGTTTCATCATGAAACAAACTGTGCACTGTTATATATCTGAAACTTTTCACTTTTTTTATATTCGTTAGAATAACTGACTCTCTTCAAAGTATATGAGCGAATTTGGCTAATTTGTTGACTAGGTTGTCGTGTAATACCCTCAATACGAATTCATCCAAGAAAATAGCTGAACTCGTAACTATACATCCAACTGGAAAAATAAGATAACATATCTTCTGTCGTTCAACCACAACTGATGAATTTGGAAACTTCAAAACCCTTTGGTATTCCCAAACACTCTACTAAACAATTTTATCGCACCTCTTAACAGCTCATTATGTCCATTAAATAATTAAAGAAACATTTTAAGCAGAAATGTGTAGTAGTTAACAATGGTATCTAGGACGTTTGTTTCGTCCTATTCTTAACTTATCAGCTGAATCTACATATCCCAAAAGAGACTGATCTATCGAAATGTTAAACATCAATAGGTAGTTTCAAGTAACCAATATATAAACAAATTATAGACACAGTTTTATAGTTTTAAGAAGTATGATTGTCAAGAAGAAAATTTTCTTTCCTGAAATGTCATTATGATTATTATTATTATCACAGAATAAAAGCACTAATTAATCACTTCATTTACTTGTAACGAAATGTAAGGATTTATTCAGAGATTATTATGGATAAAACGGTTTAGACATTTTTGCATTCTTCAACTACTGACATTATCCATAGTTAGATTAAGTTTCAAAAAATACAAAATAAATGAATGATAGAATAACTATTAAAAAACTAAAACTGTTAATGAGTCCAATGTAAAACAAAAAAATAAATAAACAATACAAAACAATACTACAGAAACATGAATTTAAAATAAAATCAGTCTTTGACAAGATAGTTTCTAATTACTTTCAATTAATAATCCCTAGAAATTGCTAAAACAAAACATTGAAAACCTGGAGGCACTGGACGGCCGTTTCTTCCTATTGTGGGACTGCTTAGCAGTGCGTATCCACGATCCCGCTCGCAGGATTTTAACTCAGGGCCTTCAGTCACGCGCGCTAACGCTTAACCTACTAAATCACTAAACCGGCATTCAATCGGTTCGCGATCTCAATTAAAAAAACTTGATGATCCCCACAACCCCTAGACTGATAATAACCGTGTGCTCATTGGTGACTAACTCTGCCTGGAGTCCTCCAAGAGGCTACTGCCAGTCCCAAGCCCGGATTAAGGAGGAAGGTTGGACATGGGTTTAGCGACATCATTCCATAGAAAACTAACTCGCTAAAAAACGCTAACCGGAAAAATTATTCCCTAGTGACCAGCTTCGTGAGGGAATTCTCTGAGTTTTAGTGAAAAACCGTAACCAGTAGGGCTAATCCGTCTCAGGTAGAGATAGGTATCTACCTCAGTACAATAGAAGATGGTCGCGCAATTTTATGGATTGGCTGAGATTAAACATTAACGCCATTGGACGCCGGCTCATTTGTCCAGTAGGTTAAGCGCTCGCGCGCGAAACTGAGGGCTCTGGGTCCAAATCCCACGAGAAAGGATCGTGGATGCACACTGCAGAGGAGTCCCACAGTAGTCCGAAGCGGCTGTTCACTGCTTCTGGTTTTTTAAAATGGTGGTCTAACATCAATCGCTTCATGATCTCATTTAAAAACTTGGTGATCACAAGTCCTATATTGTTTTGATTCTTGCATTTCTTGATTTGAACTACTTATGAGTAGACTAATAATATAAACACAAATCTCTGCACTGATTGCATGATAACATGGTGCTTTTATCATCACAGGAATTAACAGTTGATCATAGAAAATTATGGTAATCGAAATGTTCTGATCTAACACGAGTACATGGGAAAATATTTTAATGCCAATGAATTTCAATGTTGTCATTTTTTATGCCATGATACGTGCATTGAATCAATCTGTGTTAATGAACTGTACATCTCAGAAGTCACGTTTTTAGCCTCACTTTCATAACCGTGGTTAGAAACACTATTTTTATTGTTAATACAAAGTATTATTTAGTTTGGTTATGGAATTTTCACGAATAACCATATCCATCTTACTAAACATTACGGGTCAACAAGTTATTAATATACATTTTATAGGTAATATTCCAGTCTGTATTCTTTTTATTTTCTATATGCAATATTATTATGATGTTCTGTAATGCCAGCAGGCTTTAAAAATAAAAGTTAAATTGCCAACTTCAGAGTGCCGTTCGTTTGATGAATTACAAGAGTCTACTAAGAACTACAGTTATAAACCAACTACCATTCAGCTGCATAAGCATAAAAATAGTGTTATACATGTGCAGCTAATGATCATTAAGTAGGAGTTAATATCATGTCAGCAGCACTAATTAAGATTTACTTATTAGTTTACAAAGTGGTCTGAAGTTATATGAACCATGTTTGATGATAGATGGTTGAAGAAAGTCATCATTAAACTTCGGAGTGTCGTTTCGTGGTTGGATTTAAATCCGGGCCACAAATAAGTCAGTAGAATTAAGTCAGCTTCAAGGATTAGGCAAAAAGTAAATTAGTTTTAAATCAGTGTCGATTAATGTAAATACCTTAGTTCTACAGAAGCTAATCACACCCGAGTACATCAATGGTAACATCTCAAACTAAGACACTGGATGACTACTCAGTTTCGAAACCCAACTGTCAGCATATGTACTACAAGGTTGATAATACACTCTACTGACAGGTACTGAATAGCGTGGAAACTGAACTCAAGAATTTTTGTCAATTATTTTCTACTACCTAAAGTCAGTATATCCTACTAAAGAAGTGTTAACTATCTGATAGAGATTATGTTTTCTCTCCTCTCGCTTCATCTACATTTTGAATGTTTTAGTTGTCAAACCATCTATTTGCAATCTTAATTTCTCACAGTAAGTGGTCTGATAGAAAATTAAATATAATTTTACTTACCGGAATATGATTTTTTTCCATTTTCTTAGCTAAAACAATTGCCCAAAGTGGTTCCGAATAGTCTCCACTTAGCATGTTTTTTTGTCGTCTAGAATTATCTAAACTTCTCCATGCGATTTGTTGAAATAGACTTTTGGAAGACTGTGATTTTCGTAAAGCCAAATGCCGTTCATCCACTGATCCTTCAGAGTTGAAAAACAAATAAAAATTAGCAAGATAATAATAAATAAATATCTCACTTTCACTCTAACTACTTATAATCAGATGTGAATAAACAAAGAAATGTTGAAAACAGCAAGAGGGAATTTGAAATCATTTTTCGTAGTATACTTTCATATACTCAGTTTGATTCATATACTGCATTTGTCACATCTGTCTTGGTTAAAACCAAGTCAAATACATAGGTATATATTCTTTCATTCCCACGTATATAAGTAATTAATTTCAAGTTCTAACTGAACTAAATCAATCAATCAATCAATCACGAAAGCGAAACGAAAGTGACACTTAAGGCTTTTATATTGAGTGGTACGAGTTTGAATTCCACAGAGGATATACACCATCTCAAGATTGTAGTTACCTTAACGTAAAGAATCCTAAATAACTGGAAACATAGGTCCAGAAATTTTTCCGATTGTCTTCGACTATCAAAAATCAATATTAACAGAAAATAGAATAATTCATAACAAATGATCCATTGAACCATATGTGAAACTGATATATTCTTACAAAATAATTCATTCCAGTGGAACAAATTATCATCTAAACTCAGCGGTCCGATGGATAATCTATTAGTGTTCAAAGATATAAGTAGATAGTTTATGCTTCGATCAACACTGAGAGGCTGGTAGAGCCAGATGACGAGTTCTATTTATGATAAGACTGGAGCCTTTGATTCCACTATTATCCATCACAAAACATACGACAAAAAGACATTATTGGGAATAAACATAATAACATTAAGTCCATATCTTAAATCTCTAATGGTCCCTAAAATTCAAAGGACTAGAAAGTATGTATAGTTACGTAAACAGATATATTTTTTGTATAGAAATCAATGTGCCCACATGTGACTAATTTGGCGGCAGTAATGACTATATTTCAAATGACACATTGTGGTCAGTGAAGTTCAAATATGTCAGGTATGAAAAAATTACCCAGCAATGATATTGGAAGATGGTTTTGTAATATGACAGACTAGGTAAAGTTAGAAATATAAATCATCAGATACTGAGCAAGTGAGACCAAGGAGTACTGGGTTTGATCCTTGAAAAAGTAATGAACTCTCGCTGATGATAAGTCCCATACTAAGGTGAGACAGCTATTCAGTGATCTTATTGAGATTGCAGGGTCTAGCACTATGTCAAGCCCACATGGGTTATTCTTGCCTCGGGAAAGACAAAATATTTATTCTTCTTAAGTCACACTTTGACTTTGTCCATTATTCGTTTATTAACCTTTACTGTTTTAACATGAACGTGTGTGAGTGGCGCTCACCCTATTCATCACGTCTCTAACTTAATTTCCTCTGGCTATAAATAATGAGTCACGCTTTATCAAAATGAGAGTTGGCACGCTTGCCTTCTCCGCCTCGCTTTGCTTTGCCTTCCCATTTCCAATTCTTAATGTTTGTCTGATTAAACAAGTGCCTGAAATAAATTGATCCAACACAACTCATATTGAACTTCTTATTATTCCCATTACTCGAACAGGGTTAGGCCAGTGTAATATACAGAGTAAAAAGGATAATTTGTATTCATGACATATTCATTCGTTCTTTCAAACTGGAGTCAGATCAACGGGTCACTAAAAGATCATGAATCGACCAAAGTTAGATAATCATTCAAAATCTGCAAGCACTCGACAGCTATCTTGTCCCAGTATGGGACTCTACAGCTGTGCACATCCACGATCTGCCACAGCGGATCAAACCTAGGAACCTCTTTCCTGTGACAAATACATAATATCTAGACCGTCGAGACAAATTCAATCATTTACAAGTCTAACTTCAATCAACCCACGATATATCTCTACCATATTTCATAGTCTTCGGTGGATACCTTCCTCACACTCGACACGGTTTAGCTTCACCGACCACAGCTTCTCACTAGAACTCCAGAAATTTCCTCTCGAAGCTAATCACTAATGAGTACATAATGGTTGTCTTCCGAATGGTTGCCTAACTATGATCAGTCCGTGATGCGAATTATGAAAAGAAAAGACTTTCTTTGTCATAAATAATGGTAGTACTAACATCTATCTCAAACTGTTTATTTATAAAATAAAACTGTCTGAAATTTTTGATTTTTCCTTGTTTACATTATTCTCATTGTCTGTTGATCTCCAAGTTTATACAGTTCTCCTACTACCATGATTTAATGAATAGACTCTGTAGAAGTTGGACTATTATTCTCTAAATAATAATAATAATGATAATTCTTTATTGAAGAACAACAAGTGATGGAAATATCCTTTTTTCACTTCCTTCAATCGTTCCAAAAACAGGAAATACTGATTTTTACAACTGTGTGCACACAATGATGATAATGACATTGTTGTGTTTTTCTAACTCTATCAACGATCTAGATATTTAAGTAAATTTAGAAAAAAACTAATCCAGAATAAACAAATGAATCAAATCAGTCAATAGACAATCAGAGTTATTCCTTTTACAGTTGATCATGTTGTTATATGGTGATATATTTGAACCTTTTGTATAGATAGATTGAGTCTATGTGTGTGTGTGTGTATGTAAGAGAGAGAGAGGGAAACTTTTTTTTCAACTGAATACCCAAATAATCAAAAGATTCAAATTCTACTCTATTTATCTCCATGTATATTTCAACATAAACTATTACAATGAAACGGCTTCATTAGGAAATGGATACAGATATGTTATAATAGTCAGTTTTTTAATTCATTATGTATTGTTTGTTTGCATTTTCCAATTGATGTTTAGGATTGTAATTGATCAGTCTCTTATTGGCATATATGTTCCGGAGTGAACATCAACTATGGAATGAAGGTACATTCGGCTGATGAGTCCCAAATACGACGAAACTCACGTCTTGGATTCCATTGCTAGCAACCATCCATCATTGCTTATAAAAGTTTTTTGTTTGTTACAATTGACAACAAACAAGTTGACAGATACAATTGGATACTTCAACCATTTGATTTCGGCTAAGTGATCTAAAAGTTAAGTGTTCACCGAGAGACCTGAAGGTGTGGAGTTCGATCCTTAATGAGGTCATAGATATAATACACTGTGGAAGAGCTAATTACGAGGACTAACCAGGTGTCCGATTGTTCCTGACTTTCAATGGTTATTTAACTAAGATGGAGACTATGAAATTTAACAATTATAATACATCTTCATTTATTTTATTTGCCTTTTTTTTACCACATTAACTGCTGGGCAGTTTACTCTAACTAAATTTTACAACTCTAACGTAAAGGTTATGACTGACTCTCTCTCTCTTCATGTGTTCACTTATATGATAGACAATGAGGCTCTGAGTCTCAACGATGAAAGCTACACGATCAAACCAACCAGCTCAAAGAGCAAAACTTCACCAAAATCATCCACCTGAGCTACAAATCTCCATCATTCAAAAACTTTATTTAAAACTGTCAAAAGAAAATTTCTCTTAAAAATTTAATGGCTAGAATATTTTTTTTCGCCATCGTTTCGTATGTTTACACAGAGAATAAAAACTTTTTGGCTGCTTTTTCATCTGAATTGTGTATATTGTATGTCTGTTTAGTTTAAATAAGAATCCATTTCGGCTGAAATATTATCTTAACGATTTTGTCAAAAATATGGCTGCTTTCCATCTACATTAAACTAGAATGAGTAGTGATGAATATTGTGTTTATCTAGCTCTGAACGCTAATCGAATTCCGTCGATCTTAGACATCACAGACTGTGAAATTGGATTACCTGGATCTGAATTCACTAAGAAATATCAGTTCCCTCAAGATTATAGGTATATCTTCCTGTGATGAGTGCCAACTAGCACAAAAACAGGGCCAATTGGGATGTTCTGTCGACTACTACCGACTTCTTAACAGTGAACTATTTTCCTTACAACTTATCACGAATAAATAAACTTTAGTGTATTCTTTCCCCTTTCTAGTAACGGTTTATTCAACAACACTAAAACATAGTCAAACGTCCTAGACCAATAAAAACTGAAATTTAATTATAGGTTGAGTTTACTTAAAAGCAAACGACACATTCAATAACGGAATAAACGATTCATCCCGTCAGATAAACATTCAATGTCATAATTCAAAGTAAAATTTGAAGAAACTCAACCTGAGAAACATATTCATTCTATTTTAGAGAACAGCTCAAAAGTACATAGTTTATTAATTTGTCTAAAATGTAACATCAACGTCAAACCACAATAGTGACTTAAAATGAATGACATTTTTTTAACCATAGCTATTTCCAAGCATCAGGGATCATCGCCTAATGCATTTTGACTTCCAAAATGACATATCCAAGAATTTGAGGTTTGCAATCGGTAAATATAAAACACTATTTTTCCCATACAACTCCGCCTGGAGTCCCTCTGGGGGCTACTGCCGGTCCCAAGCCCGGATAAAGGAGGAGGGTTGGGCATGGGGTTAGCGTCCCCATCCCGTAGAAAAATAACTCGCTAAAAAAACGCTAACCAGAAAAAATTATTCAAACCTTTTAAACTCTGCCTTGGGAGTCAGAAGATCTTCATTTAGAAGAATTATGACGCCTCATGATGAAAGCCGAATCCCTTCGGAAGTTATGAGGCCGATGCCCCTTCTGACAACCAGAGCGACCATTTATTTAGGTACATGGAATGTTCGTACAATGTGGGACACCGGAAGAGCCTTCCAAATTGCTGCAGAAATGAGAAGATACAACCTAGAGGTACTTGGGATCAGTGAAACACATTGGACACAAGTTGGACAACAACGACTAACTACAGGAGAGCTCCTGTTATACTCCGGCCATGAAGAAGAAAATGCACCACATACACAAGGAGTTGCATTGATGCTGTCCAAACAAGCACAAAATGCACTTATAGGATGGGAATCTCATGGACCAAGGATCATCAAAGCCTCCTTCAAAACAAAGAAAGAGGGCATTTCAATGAACATCATTCAATGCTATGCGCCTACCAACGACTACAATGAAGACGCGAAAGATCAATTCTACAATAGGCTGCAGTCAATCGTCGAGAAGTGCCCAACAAAGGACCTGACCATTCTGATGGGAGATTTCAACGCCAAGGTTGGAACGGACAACACTGGATATGAAGACATCATGGGACGACACGGACTGGGAGAAAGAAACGAAAATGGTGAGAGATTTGCAAATCTATGTGCCTTCAATAAGCTGGTCATAGGCGGCACCATATTCCCACATAAACGCATACACAAAACCACATGGACTTCACCGGATCACTCTACACAAAACCAAATCGACCATATTTGCATCAACAAAACGTTCAGGAGGACTATAGAGGACGTGAGAACCAAGAGAGGAGCTGATATAGCATCAGATCATCACTTACTGGTCGCCAAGATGAAATTGAAACTCAAGAAGCACTGGACAACGGGGCAGACAATATCACAAAAGTTCAATACGGCCTTTCTCCAGGATACTAATAAACTCAACGAATTCAAGATAGTCCTCAGCAACAAGTTCCAGGCCTTTCATGATCTACTCAATGGAGAAGGAACTACTGTGGAGAGCAACTGGAAGGGGATCAAAGAGGCAATCACTTCAACATGTCATGAGGTCCTGGGTCACAAGAAACACCACCACAAGGAATGGATCACTGTTGGTACATTGGACAAGATTCAAGAAAGGAGGAACAAGAAGGCAGAGATCAATACCAGCCGAACAAGAGCAGAAAAAGCCAAGGCACAAGCTGAATACACGGAAATAAACAAACAAGTGAAGAGGAGCATCAAAACCGACAAACGTAAATATGTGGAAGATTTAGCAACGACGGCGGAAAAGGCTGCAAGAGAAGGAAACATGAGACAATTGTATGACACGACAAAGAAACTCTCTGGAAATCGCCGCAAACCAGAACGACCAGTGAAAAGCAAGGAAGGCGAGGTAATCACCAACATTGAAGAGCAACAAAACAGGTGGATAGAACACTTCAAAGAACTCTTGAATCGACCAGCCCCACTGAACCCACCCAACATCGAAGCAGCACCCACGGACCTCCCAATTAATGTTGGCCCACCAACAATTGAAGAAATCAGCATAGCCATCAGACAAATCAAGAGTGGCAAAGCAGCAGGACCGGACAACATCCCAGCAGAGGCACTAAAAGCAGACGTAGCGGCAACTGCACGGATACTCCACATTCTCTTCAATAAGATTTGGGATGGGGAACAAGTACCAACAGACTGGAAAGAAGGACTACTGATCAAAATACCGAAGAAAGGCGATCTCAGCAAGTGTGATAACTACAGGGGCATCACTCTTCTCTCAATACCGGGAAAAGTCTTCAACAGAGTATTGTTAAACAGGATGAAGGACTGCGTAGACTCACAACTTCGTGACCAACAGGCAGGATTCCGTAAGGATAGATCGTGTACAGACCAAATCGCAACTCTACGGATCATTGTGGAACAATCAATTGAATGGAATTCATCACTCTACATCAACTTCATTGACTACGAAAAGGCATTTGATAGCGTGGACAGAACAACACTATGGAAACTTCTTCGACACTACGGCGTGCCTCAGAAGATAGTCAATATCATACAGAACTCATATGATGGATTACACTGCAAAATTGTGCATGGAGGACAGTTGACAAAGTCGTTCGAAGTGAAGACCGGTGTCAGGCAAGGTTGCTTACTCTCACCCTTTCTCTTTCTCCTGGTGATCGACTGGATCATGAAGACGTCAACGTCTGAAGGAAAGCGCGGGATACAATGGACATCTAAGATGGAGTTGGATGATCTAGACTTCGCAGACGATCTGGCCCTTCTATCCCAAACGCAACAACAGATGCAGGAGAAGACAAACAGTGTGGCAGCAGCCTCAGCAGCAGTAGGTCTCAATATACACAAAGGGAAAAGCAGGATTCTCCGATACAACACAGAATGCACCAATCCAATCACAATTGACGGAGAAGATTTGGAAGATGTAAAAACCTTTACGTATTTGGGCAGCATCATTGATGAACAGGGTGGATCTGATGCAGATGTGAGGGCGCGGATCGGCAAAGCAAGAGCAGCATATTTACAACTGAAGAACATCTGGAACTCAAAACAACTGTCTGCCAACCAACACCAAGGTCAGGATTTTCAATACAAATGTCAAGACAGTTCTACTGTATGGGGCAGAAACCTGGAGAACTACAAAAGCCATCATCCAGAAAATACAGGTGTTTATCAACAATTGTCTACGCAAAATACTTCGGATCCATTGGCCAGACACTATTAGCAACAACGTACTGTGGGAGAAAACAAACTAGATCCCAGCTGAGGACGAAATCAGGAAGAAGCACTGGAAGTGGATAGAACAGACATTGAGCGAAGCACTCAGCTGCATCACAAGACAAGCCCTCACATGGAATCCTCAGGGCCAAAGGAGAAGAGGATGACTAAAGAACACATTACTCCGGGAAATGGAAATAGACATGAGAAAACTGAACAAGAATTGGATGGAACTAGAAAAGAAGGCCCAGGACAGAGTGGGTTGGAGAATGCTGG